>CM070546.1:16531979-17754190 GCA_036346405.1 Phyllostachys edulis | reverse complement strand
GCGAAACGTTCGCCCGCTAAGGGTTTTAAAGAAGGGTAGAGTCTGCCTCAACGATCCGGGATGTTAGCTACCGAGGTCGCGAGTCGTGCCCATCACAGACTTGCCACAGCAGGCGCCCATCTCCTGGATGGTCCCGGATTTTCTTGGGTTGGCCTTGATGCTCTTTTCGGAAACGAGGAGGCCTAGTAACTTGCGGCCTTGACCGAAGGCACACTTGTTCGGGGTTTAGCTTGATCCTCCTCCGAGATTGCCAAATGTCTCGAGGTCTTACGCATGAGAAGAGCGTAGCTTGCTTTTCACCACGATGTCATCGACGAGGCTTGGACGTTACGCCCAATCGCCCGCCAAAGACTTTGGTGATGAGTCAGGTGAAAGTTGCCCGGCGTTTTGAGGTCAAGGGCATTCTCTGGAAGCGTATGTCCCGATTGGTGTTATAAAGGCTTCTTCTTCGTCCTCCTTGGCCATGAAGATTTGATGGTACCCGGAGTATGCGCCGAGAAACTCATCGATTCGCGGCAATGGAGGTAAAGGCCCACCAACCGGTCTATGCGAGGTAACGGGAAGTCATCCTTGTGGGAGGCCTTGTTGAGGTCTCGTGAAGTCGACGCATATACGCCATTTGCCCGTGGTCTTTTGGACCAAGACCGGTTTGCCGACCACTCCGAGTGTTTAATCCCGACAACCCCTTACCTTGAGGAGCTTCGCTATCTCGACCTTGGCGACTCAGAGTCCGCTCGCGCCATTCGACGCATTTTGCTTCCGGTGTAGCCGCTCACGGAGAGCGAGGCGATGCTCCATGGTTTCGCGGGCCATGCCTGGAATGTCCTCTGGGCACCATGCAAAAATATCGGAGTTGGCCCGAAGCACACCGAGGATGGCATCGCGCTCTCGTGGAAGCTCGCCCCCGTGGCTACGCTTTTTTTCCGGAGACGATCCTCCAGTATGACATTTCTCCAACTGCCCTCCGGCTTGGCCCTTGGGGCCCATTTGCGAAGGTTTCAAAGGGCGATCAGATTATACGTGACCGTGCGCATGGCGGCTAAGGGTCAATGGCCAACTTTCGGTTTGCCTTGCGAGGTCTTGGTCGCCGCACGGTGATGACGCCCTGGGTGGGGATCTTCATGCATATGTAGTTGTGGTGGGCGACCGCCCCAAAGGCGTTCAACGTTGCGCGGCCCAAAATGGCATTGTATTGGTACGGCATGTGGACCACGTCGAAGGTGATGATTTACGCGCGAAGCGGGCCACTGCCGAATGTGATGGCTGTGTCGACCGTCTAACGCCGTCCGTCGGTCTTCCCCCGAAGCCTACGAGGGGTATGCCCGGGGGCGACAGGCGGTCCGCAGGGATCATCATTTTGTCGAAGACATCTCCAAACAAAAGGTCGGCGGAACTCCCGCCGTCCACCAGGACCCGTCTGACCTCGAAGTCCACGATGGTAGCGGAAACGACGAGGGGGTCTTGGTGTGGGAAGTGGATGCCCTGGGCATCCCCGGGGCCGAAGGTGATGGGCACCTCGGCATACGGGGGCGGCCCGTGCGCAGGCCATGCCGCGACGTGGTGGATTTGTCGAGCATAGGCGTGGCGCTGCCTCTTGGACTTGAGGCCGAGTGAGGATCCCCCCGCTATCATGTTTATTATCCGCTGATGCGGCTCGTCGCGGGCTCCCTCAATTCGTGGCCTCGCCCGCGACCAGGCGGTGATTGTCGGAGTCCCTAGGGCCTCACCCTCTGTTGGTTCTTGGCGGTTGATGTAGTCGTTCATGGCGCGCTAGTGCGGCAATTGCGTGGTATCGCGACTTTCGCCGTGGAGGTCGCAGATGACGTGATTCTTTCGCGCCATCGCGAGCATCTGGTTGCCGCCCAAGACATCGTTCGCTGACCTTTGCTCCGGCCGCGGCCTCTTCGGCCACCATTTTTTGTGCCTTCTTGGTCTTGGGTGGCGTCTACATGGTAGACTCCGCGACCCTTCGGGCGGTAGTTACTGCGCGGTTTGGAGCTGGTTGCTGCAATTTGTTCTGGCCCGCTTGGCGGTTTTTGGGGCGTTGTGGTGCTTGCGACCTCCGCCCTCTCTGTCCGT
This sequence comes from Phyllostachys edulis, assembly GCA_036346405.1. NCBI lineage: Eukaryota > Viridiplantae > Streptophyta > Magnoliopsida > Poales > Poaceae > Phyllostachys > Phyllostachys edulis. The sequence goes on along the minus strand of CM070546.1, from coordinate 17,752,111 downwards.
GTCCTCCTCGCTATGCTGCATCCTCCATTTTATCGAAGAGTTCGGCGACGGTGGAGATGGGCTTGCGAGCCAGCCTTTCTGAGAGCGGGCCCTTCTGCAACCCGTAGGTTGCCGCGTTGATTACCGTTGTCTTGTTGACGCCCCTCACCTGGCATTTCACCTCGGCGAACCTCCTGAAGAAGCTGCGGAGGATTCGCTGAGGCCTCGCTTACTGGCGAACAGTGTCCCGTCTTTTGGCTCGGCGTAGTTTCCTTGGAAGTTGTTGCACACGAGGTCGCAAGAATCGCTCCCAAGCGCATACCGGACCGGGGGATGGTGAAGAACTATGTGAGGCGACGCCCTGAGAGCGAGGAGATGCTTTTTGCCTTCGTGGTGTCGTCCCCGTGGCCTCTATGGCCGTTTCAGAGACTCGGAGGAACTCGGGATCGATGGTGCCTTCAAAGGGGTGACTTTCGGCATCTTGAAGTCCTTGGGCCAGCGTGCTGCTTCAAGTCCCACGCTCAACGGGGAATTAGGATCCCCCCGGATCGGGAGATTCGCCTGGGGAGTGGTGGCCACTCCGGAAGGGTCCGCTGGCCGTAGCGCTGTGGCGAGGCCACCCTCTGCGGGCTGCCGCAAGCTAAGCAGCTCCCGCCGGAGGTCGGCAAGTTCCCGCTGGAGGGCCTCGTAAGTTTGTTGTGCTACCCCAACGGCCCCGGGGGCCGGGGCGGGAGGTTGGGGGTTAGGCAAGGATGCTTCGGCGGGTTGGGTGTCGCCTCCGACGACGCCCCCGTGAGTGGAGTTATTCGCCTCTTCCTCCCGGTGTTGGCATGGCCACGCTGCCGCCATTGTGGGACGCCCTACTTCTCTTGGCCCTCGGTGTGTTGGGGGCGATCGGCTGCGGCCGCTTGGCCGTGGAGGCCTTATGGGGCCATCCTGCCTCGGTCTTGGACTTTTTTCAACGAACCCCACGGACGGGCGCCAACCTGTCGTGGTATAAACTAGACCAGACAAGAACAAGAGGAGACCCTCCGCCTCGTGAAGAAGGGCCAAGGGTCTCGGATGTGGAGTTCGGACTAGAAATGCTCTTACTTTTGTTGCCAAAGGAAGGATACCTTTACGGTGGGGAGGAGGGCTATTTATAGCCTCCCCGCCCTTGTACGTGAAATTACACTTGTACCCCTAGTGAAGTACACGGAACGTAGGGGCAGCAGGGGGGTTTCTAAGCCTAGGAGTAGGTCTGGGAGCACGGTAGTCCTCCTGGACTGGCCTACCGGGTTGTGGACCGGTCTACCTCCGGCCATGTGCTGGCCGGTCGGTGACGAGGACCCTTCAGTAGCCCCCCCCTAGGGGTGTCTCGCTCATGCCTCCGGGGACCTCCCGGCCTCAGAACCACCTCGAGCCTCGGGACACTTCCAGGGTGCCTCGAGTTCACCTTTGGGGCCTTGGACGCTCCCGGGCCTCGGGGCCCATCAGGAGGCCTTCGTTGTGGTCCTCTGCGGCCCCCAAGCATCTTGAGTCCTTGGGTTATGCGTCAGTGCCGTGAGGGCGGTGGGCCGCCCTCTGACAGTGTCGTCATGTTCTGCAAGCTCTTTGTCGATTAAACGAGTGGCAGAGGCTCTCCTGGCGTGTCACCTGCTCTGGATGCTTTGGCGTAGGTTGGGTGAGTCTAGTGCATGATCATGGTGTGTACCACTATATGTACTCACGGTATGTTCGTACATTGTACGGTCGCTTCTCCTGCAAGATCTTGATGTGTGCTGTCTCCGTACAAGCCGTATTCCACTTGTGTTGGACTGCTTGCTAGTCCTCAGCATGTCGGCCTGACCTCGATTGCCTGCATTCCGAAAGGATTGATGTTACAACAAAGGATATGGATACAAAGTGTAGACATTACTGGGACAGAGTTGGACTCACAAGTGGACGACTCGCTGGAGGATCGTACCGTCAGGAGGGGGCACAACCTAGTACAAATCGAATTGTCACATTACACGCTGCGGCGTGTAATGCTCCACCATATGTGCAAACACTAGGTGGCATGTCGTCGCTCATAATACAACGTCATGTGTGCATTGCAAGGACAGCCTGTGTGGCGCTACTGTGCCCACAAAATCTGGGCTCCATGGAGCCCAGATGATATCGTTGTTGTGCAATGACTCTAACTCGTTGTGGAACAATGAGTAGCACCTCGTCGGTCTGTCCTTCGCCCAGCATTGCTGCACAGCAGACCACCGGTAGCCCATAGTGGGCCTGTTTATCGGGTCCCGCAAGTCAGGGTACGGGAGCACTGCTCTCTCGAAGGACAGCCGCTCAACAGGGAAGTGCTCACAACTCCACAGATGCAGGAGCACGTAGCGAGCGGCAAGGCTGGGTTTGACTCCGGTGTCGCACCTCGAAGCGTCACACAACCCCCTGCATGTGGCGCAAAGGAAGGTTGATCTCCAAATGTACTGAGGCATCGCCCTAGCCTCCGCGTTAACCAAAGACTCAATGATGCGGACAAAGCTGGGGTACACCCAATCACCCTGTGTCGTGGGAAACATGACCGAACCAAACAGATAGAGAACATAAGCGATGAGGTGCGTCTGAACAACCTCGTCAGGTGCATCCTCCGGGCACTGACTGAAATGCCTCAGCCAAGTCCGAGGGATGCCATGGGCACTTCCCATCACAGGTATACCAACCCAATTCCCCAGCTTGGCATTCCAGTCCGCCAGCGCACGGCCTGGAAAAAGTGGCTCATCCGGATCGAGAGACCGGTTAGGAATGAGACATCTTGCAGAGTCACCGTCATCTCACCCAATCGAAAGTGTAAGGTGTGTGTCTCAAGTCTTCGTCTGTCGACAAGTGACGACAGCAGACTACCGTCCAGGGTGAAGTCCTGGAGGATAGGAACGTAGCGATCGTCCAGCTCCCAGCAATCCCTCCTAGCCCGAAGCGCCAAGAGTGGAGGGCATCCGTGTCCCCATCGATCCACGACTTGCATCGGTGATTCTCGTCGTAGAAGGGTTCTAGAAGCTCTGGTAGAGGCACGGCTTGCAAGACATGGAAGAGACAGACTATTACGAAAAAATTTGATGATGATGATAAATTACAAGAAATTATAAATTACGCATAAATACAGAGAACAAATTAATTGACACTAAATAACTACGACCCTATTAAGTAGGACTAAAATATTGTTGGAAATCACTCGCTGATTCCTCTCACATGCACATGAAAAACACTCACTTTGTTTTCTTGTCTTTACTTATGTTTCTCTCGTTGGCTCTCACACAGTAACACAAGCACACAAAAGAGAGCAAAGGAAGGAGAAGAGACACACGTACAACTTAGGCTACATTTTCTTCTCTCTATGCACTTCAATGCAAATGCTTACAAGTCTTTATAAAGACCACGCCATTCCTACATGCAACAACATGCAACCAATTAAACATGCCCACTTCCTGTGCACCACTAATCATTACTCCACTAACCAATACTCCACTAACCAATTAAGTCATGCATGCACTACTAACTCAACCGACTGCCACCTTCTCCACTCCCCTTCATGCACGCATGCATGTTGACCACTAATCAACACACACAACTGCTTATACATGCAGCTACAAGACTCCATCAAACTAATTAACATGCAACATTAACACACTTGTGCACGTGAACACAATTATGCAAACTCTAAACAAATTACATGTCAAGATTATAACCAACAAATAGTTATAACCAAAATAATTAAGACTAATTAATTACCATAAATGAACGCGTCTTGCATAATGACATCTACATTAGTCACGAATGAATTAATTACGATGACCTAAATAGCACTAAAAGAATTACGCCAAATTTATTACCACGGACTAAAAACAAAAAAAAAATTATGGCCAACTAAGGTCAATAAATTAATTACCAATAATTAATGATAACGAATTAATCACGTCTTATAAAAATATAACTAAATTATTTACGACTAATTAATTAGAACTTAATTCCAACTAACTATTTAGGACTAATTAAATGAGTAAAACAATGCACTTACAACTAATTAATTGATAACTAATTAACTACGCCTAAAAATTAGAACTAATAAATTATGTAAGATTAATCTAACTATGGATAATTATTTTAACTCATAAAAATTATTACATAAATATTAAAATGACTAAATTAACTGCGCAGATAAGTACAACTAATTAACTACAAACATTTTGCTATGACTAATTTACTAACCACAAAATTAAAAAAGAATTAACGTACGAGGAAAAATTACATGCTGATATGACTGCTAATGACGGCTGCAAATAATACTTAATCGTCCGCAAAAATGAAATTGACAGGAGGGGAAAGCGATAGTGCGAACTGCAATTGCCGTCTCCTACGATAAAACAGCCGGTGCTAGAGGGTGCCGTGATAGGGAATCAGATTCCCTCCCACGCTCAACCCTTGCATGCATGCACGTGTCGTGTTTAGGGCGCGTCTGGCCGGCCACCATGCAGATGAGGTGCCAAAAATGCAATTTTATCGCAACAGATGCTAATTGTGTAAAAAACGATCGCAACAGCGACAATTGAGCCAAAAAATCCGATGCAAGCACCTTTGTAATGGTCCATTTGGCTCAATTCATGGTAGATATGATGTGCTCACAAAACATTCTTACAAGTCCAACTCGCGTGCATACAAAATCCAAATGGCAAAAGCCTTTCTTTTTCTGTATCAAGGCCTTAGCAAAGCATGGTTTTAGGCTAAGCCAACATGAAAGATAAAATTCATTTGGGCCATGGACCTAGGCTCGAGCACCAACCAATAAGATTTTTAGGATTAAAAGACAGCTAAATTGCATTGAAGCTAACTAAACATGTGCAGATGTCTCACCATGCTCCTTGAACTTGAATTTTCCTGTTTAGGTCCCCTGAACTTTTATTCATTTGCATCGCAAGTCATTTGTATTGAGGAACCATCACTAACAAGTTTAGTTCGAATGATCACCTCGTAAACAAGTGTAGAATCGCTTAGAACAATGCAAGAACACAAATACAGAATAGTTAATTCAATAGAGAGATACGGGGGGCTTCTTGCTTCTCTTTATTCCTTCATCAAGCGATCAGCCTTTTACAATGACTAGTACCCCCTATTTATAGGCTACAGCCCCTGCTATGGTTTTGGATGGGATGCCCATCTATGGGCCGGCTGCTGGGCTGAGCCCATAGTTTCCCAACACTCCCCCTTGGGCACCCATCCTCAGATGTTCATCCCTCATCAAAACTCCATAAAAACCCAGTGGAAAATCTTGGAAAAAGAGTACATGATACACGTTCTTCTGCGTTACACGAATTGTCTCGTCAAAAACCTTAACCGAGAAACTTCAAGAAAACTCGTCAAGGGAAAAGAGTACAATCCACCCAATTTCATTTAATCTCCAAGATTTATTCTTTGGGTACTCAATCTTCATGATCAAGTTTTAATAATGAGTTCGTGAAGATTCCCCCCCTAAATTTCGCACTTCTCTAAGTCCCATCATTACAATTCCACATATGCACCTTTCAAAGTTAGATGTTGGAAGTGACTTAGTGAATAAATCTGCAAGATTTTCACATGACTTAGTATGCAGTACTTTAATATCATCCATCTTTTGCAATTCAAGAGCATAGAAGAACTTAGGGTTGATATGCTTTGTGAGATGACTCTTCACATAACCCATCTGCACTTGTGCAACACAAGCTGCATTATCTTCATGGATAATAGTGGGGGTTTGTGCGGTATTCAATCCACATGACGGCTGGATGTGGTGAATCATTCGTCGAAGCCAAACACATTCTCGTGAGGCCTCGTACAATGCTATTATTTCCGAGTGGTTCATCAAAGTCGATACAAGAGATTGCTTAGACGATTTTCATGAAATTACAGTTTCACCACATAGGAATACATAGCTTGTTTGCGACTTGGCTGTATGCGGGTCTGATAGGTACCCGACATTTGCATAGTCATTCATAGACAGGTCTTGGTTCTGTTTGTAGAACAGACCAAGGTCTTTCCTTCCTTGGAGGTATCGGAAGGTGTCTTTTATTCCCTGTCAATGCCTTCGGTAGGTTCTGCACTATACCTTGCTAATAGATTCACGGCAAATGCAAAGTCCGGTCTAGTACAGTTTGCTAAATACATGAGTACTCCTATTGCACTTAAGTATGGGAATTTTGGTCCCACGACTTCCGTCCCCTCTTCTCTAGGTCTGTACGGATCCTTGTCTTGTTACAAGGATTTCCCGATCATCTGCACTTTAGAAGGATATGCCTTTTCAAAGCCAAACCTTTCTAACACCTTTCGAGTATAGGTTGACTAATGAACTAATATCCCTTTAGCGGCATGCTCAAGCTGCAAGCCTAGGAAATATTTGGTTTTATCCAAATCTTTCATTTTGAACTCCAACTCCAGGTAAGAGATTGCTTTCTTAATGCCTTTCAGGGTTTCGATGATATTCAGATCATGTACATACACTAAGATTATATAAAATCCATCTTGAGATTGTCGTATAAATACACAGGGACAATTCTCATTGTTCGTGCAGCCTTTCTTGCATAGAAAGTCGCTTCAAGCGATTATACCACATCCTGCTCTGTCTGAGTTTCACACTGTACAGTGACTTTCTGAGTTTCACATTGTATAGATTTCTATTTGCTCTGTCTTGGTTCGAGACAGGGATACATTTAGGTACCTTCATATAAATATCTGAATCCAAATTTCCATAAAGGTATGCAGTTAGCACATCCATCAATTTTATTTCTAAATTCAAGTTTACTGCCAATGAGATTAAATATCTAAAGGTAGCTCCGCACATGACTAGGGAATAGGTTTTTTTTATAATCAACTCCTGGACGTCGAGTGAAACCTTATGCAACGAGTCTTGCTTCTTTTCATTTCTCTTTCAAACAAATACCCACTTATGCCCTACGAGGTGCACATAGGGAGGTGTATGGCTTACAGGCCCAAACACCTCTCTTTTATTCAGAGATAATAATTCAGTTTCTATTGCCTTCTTCCAATCTTCCCAATCTAATGTTTTCTTACATTCAGCGAGCGATGCAGGCTCTGGATCAAGATCGATGATTATGGTAATTTTCTTTGCAAAGTAAATGTCGACATTGGCTATTATCTTATTCATAGATTTTTTCGTGGTCACCAAGTTTATAGCTATTTCTTCACAGGGCGATTCTTCTAATGTTTCTACTTGCTCACTGTTGCTTCCAATTACAGGGGCAAGTCCTTTTAGTTTTCCAGCTCCAATGTGTGCGCACACATCTATGCTGGTATCTCCCTCCATGGGAATGTTCAAATATGGTACGCCTCTTCCTGAAGATTTCATACTGGTGACAGGTCTCAACTCGGTCCCATTCTGGTTCTAGAGAACTTCAGTGATCGGCTGTGTCAAGTTCTTATTATCCTTTTTCACCAAGCGTCCCCGGTTACTTCGGATTCGAGGGACCGGAGTTCTCATCCTTTCTGAGGCCTCATGACGAGATTAGGGATACCTTTTTCTTTCTTCGGTATTTCAACCCTCTCAGGTGCATTGCGTGCAGGCACATGCCACTTGGTCATGCTCTTCAAATAATTAAAGTGGCCAGACAGTTGATTCGCTAATGCTTGCAAATCAATTATCTTCTGGACTTCAATTATTCTCTGGACTTCGATTATCTTCTAGACTTCAATTATCTTCTGGACTTTTCTTGTCTTCTGGACTGCTCTATTTGCTTCACTAGTGCCCAGGTCATGTGCATGGATTCGCGTGACTTATCACGTTATTTTCCGATATTTTTCATCAAGGGGTTGATTCCCCCTAATGACGGGAAACTGTCAACATCTAATATACTATCAGCGAATCGGGCAGTATGCAAATCTCCAGTCATAGGATCCAAATACCTGATTATGTATGTTGTCTCATAACCAACATGTATCCCAGACTTTCGAAGAGGGCCCATTGCAGTTCGCTGCGGTGGTGGTATAGATACATAAACCTTGCAACCAAATCTGCGAAAATGAGAAATTTTCGGTTCTGACCCTTGCGCTAGTTGCATAGGTGAATGGATGTTATATGCCGGTGGTCTAAAATTGATGAGAGTTGTTGCGTGCAGGACTGCGTGTCCCCAACATGTAGTTGATAAATTACAATTCTACAAAATCTGCTAGTCCATTCTGGGTGTGGACGTGCGGTACGGAATGCTCAACTTGAATTCCCATTTCCATGCAACAATCATCAAATGTCTTTGAATTAAATTCTCCAGCATTATCCATTCTGATGGACTTCATATGATGATTTGGGAAATTATTTTTCAATTCTAATTATCTACGAGATTAGCTTTGCAAAAGCATGGTTTCTCGTAGACAATTAAATATACGTACGACCATTTCGAGGAAGCATTGATGAGCACCATAAAATACCTAAATAGTAATGACAGGGGTTGTACAGGACCGCAAATATCTCTCTGGATACGGTCCAGGAATGCAGGGACTTCATCATTCGCTTTTAGAGCAGAAGGTCTAGTAATTAATTTCCCGGTGGCATATGCGGGGCACACAAAATCTTCCTGATTCGGGAAATTATTTATATCGATGTTTATGTCCCTGTGAATTGTTAATTATAATTCTCATCATTCTAAGACCTAGATGGACTAATCTATCATGGTAGAGACAGAAAAGTTTAGAGCTTGTAGATACGGTTTTTAGGGCACTATAGGCTGCGGGTGCCTTAATATTAGTGTAGTATAGCCTAGTTTCATATGAAGGAAGTCGTTCTAAGACCCTTTTGTACTTTCTTCACACTATGCAATGAGCAAGTATTTATTACCATACTCTTCTTCAGTCTCTACGCGGAAACCGTTAGCGCAAATATCCTTGACAGTTCTAGTCGATTCTAGCTACAACAAGGATTTTTTAATGACCAAAGTTGTGCCCATCAGGAGTATAATTGTGGCCTTTTCTGAGCCTATTATACAAATATCACTGCTCGCGGTTGTCATAAAGACTGAAAGAATTTTATCTCTCTCAAAATGGTATTCGTTGTATCGTTATCCGCCAATCACACTTCCTCCATAAGGCGCAACTTGCTATTACAAATACGAAAAAATTAAGCCTCTGCCACAATCTAATGATTTGCTTTGCTCTCCTAGAGCTTACAACCATTATTAAAAAAAATCAATGTTCTGTTTCAATCACAAACTGAAAGTTACTATAAAAAGATCCAAGTGCAATGCGTGCACTAGATAAAATCAGCGAAGTATTCAGAAACTTCTGCCTCATTCTGCTCCATGGCGATCTTCTCCTCTTGGGCAACTATGGCTGTGGCTGCTGCAATGTCCAAAAGCAGGGGTGATGATGGGGGCTGCTACTGAGCTGTCCACATCCATGAGTGCAACTAATGGATGTAGATCATCTGTGCCTGCAATAGCGAGGTGTGCCTCATGCTGTCCTTTGCCCTTTTTCTTAGACTGAAAAGCATCAACAACGTGCGCCCCACGACCTTACCCTTCTTGCCCCTCTCCTATGTGAGAGGCTTCCTCACCTTGTAGCTGCTAGCATTTGCTTCATGGCCAACATTGCTACTAGGTGGCTGTGAGATGTAGTTCTTCCTTCGAACATCATCTTAAGCTTCCGCAACTTGCATGATGTCAATCTTCTGCTCATCCGTGTTTACATTACCACAGAGTCGAAGAATGTTACAACTTCTGCACAAATTCTGGCCATGCTGGGCCAGTTCTTCGAACTCCCAATTCATGTTGTCAATCATCTACATATTTATGTAAAGAGTCCATAAGATTACTGTTGGTAATTTGCGTAAAATAGTTGCAAAATTCTCATAATGCTCTTCGAACTCCCAGTTCATGATCCCATATTTTTCTATGCATTTTCATGATTTACTACTATTTTCATTTCCATGATTTACTACTATTTTCAGTGATTAAAAGTAATATAAACAATCACAGATAATCAAAACAGTAAAAACAATAAATAATTTGCATAGAAATAATAATAACAAAGTTAAACATGCTTCAAATGCTCAAAATGATTCAAAATTTGAATTCCTGAGGCCCTTTTCAGCTGGAAAATGATTTTTTTTAGTGAATTTTGCAATTCCCAGAGGTTAAATCGCGATTCTTTTGTTCTGGGATTTTTTGCGTAATTTCAGAAAAACTGAGGGCCCTTTTGCAAAATTTTATTATCTTCAGGTTTTCTCCTCCTTTTTCGAATTTTCACCGGTAGGTCCTTCTTTCTTTTTAATTTGTTATTGAATAGGCGGCCCATTAATTCTCACCTGACTGCCCATCACATCAAAAACTAGGAGCTAGGCTTTCCCTAGCTCCTGTGCTTGGTGGTTGCGTTGTGCAAAAGGCGCTGGCGTGTGGCCAGTGAGAGGCGCATGGTTGCCAGGGGTGGCACACGAGGTCGGTGGCGTGGGGATGGCTCTAGGCCGACGGCAATGCTGCGGTCGACGGCGGCCAGCGCGCCCTATGCGGAGGCCGGCAAGTGGCGTCTGGTAAGCGATGGCGGGCGGTCATCGCTGGCGTGAAGGCGCAGCCGAAGGCCGAGAGCCGGGCGGCCGTCGGGAAGTCGCGAGCCGTGCGAAAGGGTTTTGCTTTGGTCGGAGAGCGTGGCGCGCGGCGTCCGTCAGGTGATTTTGCTGGAAGGCGAGACGCCATGTGGCGCGCGCGGGGCTTCTTGCTGCGGAGCAATGATCGGGCGGAGGGCGGTATTGCAGCGGTAAGTAGGCACGGAGGCACGGCCGGGCGCTGAGCGTCAGTGTGGCGCAATGAGGTAACTCCGTGGTCGGTGGGTGGCTTCAAATGATGCGGGTGGCGGCGATGGCGGGCGTTGGCGTGGCTCGATAGCTCGGGCGATTCGGCGGCGGCGTGGAGCGCCCGCGGCGTGTGGTGGCCGTGTGGGGCCGACGTCTAGTGGGGCGATGCCAGATTCATGCCGGTGCGGTTTCGGGTGGCGACACGGCTGCAGGCTGACAACAAGGTGGTCGTCCAGGACCGGCAAGGGGTGTGGCACGGCTTCACTTGTGCAGGAGGCGATACCGGAGGCGACATCGGCCATAGGGGGCGGGCGTTCTTGCTCACTGGCACCATGCGGGGCGACGGCGGCCTTTCAATGGTGCGGCGTTCAGGCCGGTGGGAGGGCGCATGCGTGAGGGGCCGGTGGTGCTCGTGGTGAGCGGCGTCGACTCGATTCAAGCCGTGATGGCGTAAGCGATAAGCCATGAGCGCGTGCAAAGTCGTCTGTGATCGATGGTGTCACGCAATTTGTCTGGGTCAAGCGTCATTGTTTTCCTTATTCTTTTGTTGTTCATGTATGAATATAAAATCCACTGTTCATTATTCATGCATCGATCTATAGTGCAATCAACATCCTCTGCTTTTACAATGACTAATACCCCTATTTATAGGCTACAACCCCTGCTAGGATTTTGGATGAGGCGCCCATCTATGGGCCGGCTGCAGGGACGAGCCCATGGTTTCCCAACAATTTGCACCATTTGCAAAAGCAGGTTTTGGATAGGGCGCCCATATATGGGCCGGCTGCTGGGTCGAGCCCATTCCCAACAATTTGCACCATTTGCAAGCAGAATAAGTTGATGTTTCAATCAGCTTATGTTGGCAACATATGGTACTGACGTGGATGCACACGTAGCTTGATCATCCATGCATCTATTATATAATAAAAGTTGATGACAAATGACTTACAATTGTTAAGAAAAAAAAAGAGAAATATGCTAATAATTCTATAAAAAAACATATAACCCTTAGTTTGGTGGATCCTAACTTTAAATGTTTAGATTTGATAGTTGACTTAGATATATAATCGTTTGAAATAATTATCGCAAAAAAGGAAAGCGTCTAGCCCTTAGTTTGGTTGACCCTAATTTTAAAGCTTAGATTTAATAGTTGGCTTGGAGATATATTTATTTTTAAAGGAGAGATAAGCAGCTCTATATATAATTCAAAGGTTGAGAATGTGCAAATTTGCTAGACAGACACACCTATCGAACCTCTATTACACATAGGGGCCAAGAGATCTTAAAATAAATTATGCTATTAAATATGAAATCAAATATTCCAAATGTATTTTGTTTGCGAAATAGGAACATCAACAATTGGAGTCAGCCACATTCAGGGGCGGACCATCCCATGTGGCAAGGTCGGGCGGCCGCCCCAGCTCCCCTTCGGCCGAATATCCCCCTCAGCATGTGATGAGGACATCCCTATCACTCCATCTTCTTCTCCTCCTACACAAGCACATGGTGATTATATTATAATAGACTCGCCTCCGGGACCTATCACTCGAGCTCGAGCTAAGAAGATGCATGATCAGATGACCTTGTTTTGTAAAGAGCATATTATTAATTCTAACGAGCATTTTATACTACCTAACACTTCTACTTTACTTGTTCTTAGGTTTGAGGAAGGAGAAGAAGAGCTGTCGTGGGTGGTACAGGAGTCGGTGCCACTATCCTTATTGGTGATTCCAACACGAGTACAAAAAGGTAGGAAATGGGCTCGGCGCTGCCCCGAGTCTACGTGTCGAGATCGTCAAAAGAAAACAGCCAACCATAACATGTGCTCACCATACATCAAGCCGCATCATGCACTCACACAACTTGGAGATGGACACATGCATTCACATAGCTTGGAGGTGGCCACATGCATTCACGTACAGGACTTCAAGCTGAAGCAACCAAACACATTGGGCATGCTTATTTTTAGTAATGTTTAATTAGAAACAGATCCAGTGCTATCAATTGGCCGAACACTCTTTCCTTGTCCGGCCCTGTTAATCTGTGGCCAGCAATTGCCTTGTCTGTTTAAAATAGCTAGCACACGGAACGGAAAGGACATATCACGTTTATGCAAAAGAATAGACAAAGTTATTGCTTGTTTCTTTTATACCAAAGTTCATCTGAGGATTTCTGAGAGAAAATTAGGCGATCTGTTGTTCGTTCTGTAAGTCAAGGTCAAGTTTGTTTTTTTGCTGGGAATTGAGGGCTTGGCGATCTCCGCTTGTGGTCTCACAGCAACTATTCTGGTGCGCGTTGGCGAATATCTATAGAGTTGCAAGTCCATGCACTGGCATGTGGTGTACAACTGAGCGTTGTACATCGTCAAGTACTATTTATCCACGGTTCTACTCGAGAAGATCGGGCCACCCTATATCATCCTGATATCAGATTCCAGGCCACTCGGTAGAATCTCTTTTTACCTGTAATTTAGTAGATTAATTTCCTGTCCTATACACTGAAAAAACCGCAAAAAATTGTTTTCGTTGTAGTTTAATTCAGTATTTTTAGTGTGTTTTGTTAGCTCTTAATCCACTCGTTCGTTGTGTTTAGTTGCTAGTCGTGTTTCCGTTCGCGTGACTTGTTGTTTCCCCATCTAATTCATGTTTTCTATCTAGTGGATTGCATGTCTTTTCTTCATAAACCAATCTGTCCGTTGCGAAAACTTTGCATCCCATAGAGACTAGCTTTTGATTTGCTCACGGGGCTGCTCATCAAAAAAAATTTGTTGTGCGCCAGTTGTTCATCTCCATACAGTAGTGCTTGGCGTGAGTTCAAAACAAAAAAAAAAAAAAGCTTTGCCGATTAGTTGTGCTGGCCGTGAGTAGTAGCGCTCGACCCTGAGCATGAGCAGTAGACGCTTGGCCGTGCGTAGTGGTCTTGGCCGTGAGTTCCACAAGCAAAAACAACAAGGTGCTTGGCCGTGAGTAGCAAGGTTCTTGGCCGTGAACGCGAGAAAAAAAAGAGAGAGGGATAGAGGCGAGAAAAAAAAGCACAAAAATAGAGAGGAGAAAAAATACAAAGAACAGAAGAGCAAAAGTTTTGGCCATATTATTAAATTCTTTTGTTGGAGCATTTTTATACATTTTATCCGTTATTGTTCGCGTACTATAATTTTGAGCAATCTTGTATCATCATATACAACTTTTGAGCACTAGCTAGCGTCTCTCTTTGAACTGTTGCAACACGAGCGTTCGCCTTCATACAAAATTGTTGTTTGTATCGCTCATTCCTTTGATTGCAATAGTCCCTTTATCATTGTGCGTGTGTTGCTGTTTATTGCTCACTTATATTTATCGATCAACAATTAGGCATTGCACGTCTCGTTTGGATTGCTACCTAGCTAGACAATCTTTAAATTCTGAATTTGTTAGGTTGTTTTCCTCACCTAGCTCCACCTAAAACATCCGTGTCAAGTATTGGTTGTTGTTCTTAGTATTCGCTCGCACAATCTTGGTTGTTCGTTTGTTGCTACGAGTGTAAGTTTTTGGCACTCTTAATTTACTTCGGAACGGTAAAACTTGCTTTGTTTCAGAGCAGTAGTTGAGAGACTCCCACTTATTTTTCACATATATTTTCACTTGGTATTTTTTTTCTGTATTGTGACTATGTCAGGAAGCGAGCATGACAAGGTTCTTGACGGCAAACTTACTGATCCAGTCACCAAGATGCACTACCTTACACTTCGTGCCACGCTCCGGGATGAGTTCCGAGGTGGGGTCAACCAGGTGCATGGCGATCTTGGGTGTGTCCAAAACAATTTGGATGGCCTGGGGACAGATTTTCAGAAGCTGTCCGTGACCGTCGACAACAACCACAAGATACTGCTCGACGCTATTGCAAAGCTCACCACTTCAATGCAGCTAGGCACATGTGGCGATGCGGGGAGTGTACACCTCCCGTACGAGCCGTGCGGCGAGATGGATGCGGAGGCTGCCGCTAGACGGCAGCGCGAGGATGAACCACGCCAACGACAACTCGACGAACAGGCGCGTGTACGCGAGGCGGTGCAACATCGTCGTGCTATCGCCGAGGTTGCAACGCGTCTGCCTGCACAAGGTTGCGGCCGTGGCAACGGTGCTGGAGGAGGCGGTGCCCACCCAGGCGCCAACAATGGCGTCCACGATGGCGAAAATAGAGGCGCACATGAAGGCGCCTATGGGGGTGCCTACTATTGCGCCCATGGAGGAGGCCGTGGCAACCACTACACTGATGACGACGGCGACGAGTCTGTGTTCGGCGACTATTTGCCGCGCCGTCAACATAATCAGTATGCACGCAATCGTCGACGCGATGAGGACGCCGATGATCTGGTTGCAAAGCCCAAGTTCACAATATCGTCCTTTGAGGGTACTACAGAGGTGGAGGTTTATCTTGCATGGGAGCTGAAAGTTGATAAGTTATTCCGTATGAACCGCTATTATGATCAGCGCAAGTTGGATCTTGTCGTTGTGGCTTTGGACAGATATGCTGCTACATGGTGGGAGCGTTGTGTGCACCAGCGTATGGAGCAACACGAGCCGCGTGTTGTTACATGGGATGAGCTAAAGTGACAGATGCGCGTGCACTTTATACCTACACATTACAAGCGCTCGCTGCATGAAAAGCTGATTGGGTTGCGACAGGGGTTGAAATCAGTTGATGAGTATTATAAAGAGATGGAGCATATTATCATACATGCTGATGTACGTGAGAATGGGGAACAAGCGATGGCTCACTTTTCTTGCTGGAATGAATTATGCTATTCGGCGGATCGTTAATCACCATCAATACAACAGTATTGTTGAGTTGATGCATCAGGCACATGAGGTTGAGAAACAGGTAATTGAAGATGCTAAGTATGCTATACGGCAACGTTATTCCATGAGCACGACACCTCCTACATCATGGGATAGCCAGGCAAGACCGCTCCATCAAGGGGCAATTCCGCGACACACAGTTCAGTACAAAGGAAGACAGATAGTACGACACAATTGACACGTCGACCACTGGCACCCGCTGCTAGTGCAGTATCCTCGATGGGTTCTACAGGCCGTTCATGTGATGTGACATGCTGTGAGGACCCCTGGGTTATCTCCGTAAGACCGAGACTAAGCATGGTCTTAAGGACATAGCTTTGGACCTCAAGTAAATGGATTCCAACTTAACTCCATCTAAGCAAGAGACTTAACTAAAAACTAGAGCCTTGACGATCATGCGCGCTGCTCCTCTGCGAGCACTACATGATTGTCGGTTCTCCAACAAGTCAAGCACTACACTTAGTGAGTTAAATGGGAAGCCACGAACAGCGAGCATGAACTTATATTGGCTCCCAAGATCAGTGACTAATATACGCATACTCTCGTACAACGTTGATCACATCCATACAACAAACATACATTAATAGTTCAAAAGACATACAACATAATAGTTTAAGTCTACAACTATTACAAACGGCCGACTGACCAAATTCAAATAAGAGCATTAAGTAGCAGCGGAAACAAGTAAATAAACCAAAAGACCAGTAGTGGTATGCCCATATCCCATCGGCAACCGACTGGAAGATAAATGATAGCACTACTCGTCAGCGTCGCCTAAATCGGCGCGAACGAGCTCAACGGGCTCATAACCTTCCTCACCTGAAATTGCAGCAACTGGGTTGAGTACAAAGGTACTCGCAAGTCTTACACAAATAAAAAATAGTTATGCTAGAGGTTATTCCAAATGATGGCTCATATTGGCTTAGTTTTGCAAAAGTGACGCAACAATTTACAACCTACACATACTAATCTTTCAAGTGCCATTTCGAAATCAGATTTGAAGTAGAAGTAAAGCATGTGAATAAGTAGTAAATTGAATAACAAATGAATCATACAAATAACAAAATGGCTATCCACTTTGATGCAACAAAATGCATGAACATCCCATTCATGACAATACCAAGTTATAAGTTATAACCACAATTTTAATTCCAAGTCTAACAATAGCAACCATGTAACTCAAGTGGTCGTCCGTAACCGTGAACACGGCTATTCGAATAAATTTATACCCTACAGGGGCGTACAACTTTACCCACACTACTTGATTACCCCGTAAGCCTCCAGATTCCTCCGAAAATAGCATACTTCCTATGGTATGCCGGTCGGGTAAATCAGGACTCAGTATTTTTCAGCAAGTTGATATTATTAAGTTGAATCACCCATGCGCAACGTAATCCCGCTTAAGTGTAGGTTATATAGCCTACTAACCAAACGGGCACGCAAGTTGTGCCGGGAATACCGACCCAATTAACAAGGTTTAATTAGTGCTCATCCACACATTATAGAATTGCATCGGCACCCTACGAAGCATATATGCGATGGAACACATATATGTCCTCACACCACCAGTCATCAACTCAACAACACCAACCCCTTACTTAACCAAGCAGCGCCCATACACCACGTGTGGAAGCACGAGTTTTACTTGAATCAAAGATGTTACCAAAGTTCGGTCCTTAATTGTCCAGACAAGTCCATCACTTACCCAAACTCATGCACAAAGACACCATCACTAACCATCACTTGTCCAGACCCAAAACTCATTTAAAATGACAAAAATTTTATCTCATAAATCAGATACGAAGATTTGAAGCAAAAGTATATAATGGAAGTTGTGTTTATCCCATAATTGTTGGGTTATTCCCGATAATCAGCTACCGTTTCTAGACTTGCATGGCTAAGCAAACCCCAACAATATATTTCAAGCATCCTATCTCAAGCATGTGGTACTGGAACAATTCAAGATTATCCTCAATGAATAGGAGATAACTAATCTACTCATCACAAAAATAGCGACATTACCAAAATAGCATGCAAGCAATTATCATTGCACTAACTTAACAAAACTAGGATCAAATATGATTCAAAAGAAAGTTCAAATGATGCTTGCCTTGCTGGCAGCTTAGTTGCTCTCCCTCAGTAGCGTATAGGTCAATATCGATAGGCTCGGAATCTATATAAATACAATACCGAATAAACATTGAGAAGTACCTCAAAATTTAAAATGCTAAAAAATGCATGATTTTTCTACAGTAGGTAAGTCATGATTTTATATGAATTTAGGTGGAAGAATTATTCCATTTGGACTTAGTATGTGAGAGTTATTAAGGTTTAAAAATCAGTTTTCCAGAAAATCCAGTTTAATTCCAACTGGTTACTGTTCATTTAGTTTAATTATTTGGGTAAAATTTGCAGAATAGTAGTGGGACAAGGGATTATATGGATAAATAGAGAATGTTAATACAAGTCCAAAATAGTTGAGTTTGCTTCAATTGGAGTTTTCATGATTTAGTTATGAATTTCTAAAGTTATCAGCATTTCCTTTTGTAAAAATAATGGTGTTAACGGATCAATCTCCAAAATAATACTCTCTACTATAGATACATGTTTGAAACCAATTTTAATATAAAGTTCATTAAAAATGAAAATTATCAGAAGTGGTTTCATCCATTTTGGAGTTGAGATGAATTAGTTATGTATTTTTGAAGTTATACATATTTTTCAGTGTGTAAAGAATTGGATTTCCAATTTTCTAAAGTCTTTATTACTTTTCTTACCGCGCGCTACTCTAGCCGCGGTCAGTGACCAGCAGGCCCAGTGAATGGTGGGTTTTCCTTTTAACTCAGACTTAATATATCGAACTGACATGTGGGTCCCGTCCGTCAGTGACTCGGTCCACGGGACTTGGTCCACGCGCACGTGTGCAAAGCGCACGGAGCTTAAGGACTTGGGCCCACTTGTCAGTCTCTCTCGCATCTCTCTTATCCCCATGGATTTCTGTGCGTGGGGGCCGCATGCAAGTGACGTATTAGTGAGGCTAAGTCAACACTTAAAGCGAAAACAATGATTAATTATTTAATGACGGTGCTTTGTCCTAATCACACCACTACAGGGACTGTCGGCGTCCGACACGCTCCCGTTGGCTTGCCTGGTGGCTCGTTGGCGCTACGCGCCATGGTGGAGCCAACCAAGGCCCGCTTTAGCTTCGCATTAGTGCTACGCATCTTTGAGTGGTGGTGGCGACATCAGAGGTGGCCCGTACCGGCGGCTAGCTGGAGCTAAGCGGCGGCGCCCAATACGGCAAACAAGCATGCACTAAGTAAAGCTCTGCAATGATCATTCAATGAGTGCCCGAGTGTCTAGGGATTAAATGGAAGCTACAGGCAAAGGGCGTGCTCGGGAGCTTAGGCTGGCAAGCTGCAGTCGGTCTTGGGAGAAGAAGATGGCGGCAACGAGAGCTTCAACGAGGGGAGGCTACAAAGACAACCAGGAGGACAATGGGTGGTCAAGGGAGCTTCAGTGAGGTCCAAAGAGGGTGTATAAGCAAAGAATTGAGCAAAAGCTTACCAGATCAAAGTGGGAGACGAAGGGACAGTTCCTCGGCCAAAAATGGAATTTCTTCAAATCCACGGAGCCCTGTCGTGCATTGGCGAAATAAGTTGAGGGGAAATGCTTAGTAAGGTAAAGCACGGAGGGTGATGCGCTAAAGTGAGGATAATACCTCCCGGAGTCGAAGAAGGCATAGATGGGTACTTCGGAGTGCGCCCTGGAAGTGAGCTAGAGCACAAGGATGAACCCGAAGCTACAAGCAAATGCACGAGCCGAGGTTAGCCAAAATGGAAAGGGCATTGATCACAGAGGCGAAAGGGACCAAGCGGAGGAAGCTTACCCGAGAGATGAACTCACACAAGCTTCCCTCTCCTCAGCCGAAAAGAGGAGAAGTGAGGGAAAGCTACGGTCCAGAGGGGTATTATGCCCGGAAAGAGACGGCGACAGAGGTGGCGTCAAGTGGAGAACGCTCCAGAGTGGCCAACAGCAACGGCGGATTGACGGCTTCCTTGGAGCCATTATGTGCGTGTCGAAGCGGCGCGAGCACATGGCGCTCGTTCTCTGCGCGTCGCAGCGGGAGGAAGGGGACGACCCTAACAGCGTGGGCCCACGGCGTCAGCGTCTCACCCGTGCGCGCACGAGTCCAAGATGAGTGGGTTGGCGTGGGCCGTTGGATTAGGACTGGACGACTCGGATTAAAAAGGGATGATCGGACTGGGCTGAAAGGGTACGCAATCTGGGCCGTACGATCGAGATTAAACGGCCAGGATTGCTTTGACAAGCGGACTGGTCCGATCGGCCCAACTGATTAGGGCAGTCCACTTGAGATCGAACGGTTCACGGGGCGGTGTAGTTAGGTGGTTGGGCGGAGTCAATTCGCCAAGTGGCTTGGGTCGGACTCGGGCCCAAGGAACAGTGCGGCTGGTTTGGTTTAAGGGTTTGACTAAGAATTAAATTAGTTTCTCCACTTTGACCAAGGTGCTAAAAATAGGAATAACATTCCTAAAATCATGAAATAAATCATGGGGGTTCCTGGGAAGGTCTAGTGTCCACAAAAATTATTGAACACTACTGTTCATGATATAATGTGTATAATTTAAATTCAAACTTAATGTAGGTCATTAAATTGTGCTCGAATTTTCTTAGGGTTTAACCCAGTCCCAAAAATTTTGGAAAAATTATATTTATCCTTGATAATTGTTCTAGCATCTGAATAATTTAGTTCTAGAAGATGAACAAGAGTTTATGTTCTTGTTTTTCTTTTGGAGCTTATAATTGAGTTGTAGGTTTTAACTTTGTTTAAGATTTTTCAAGTGCAATATATAATGCAAATGCTTGAAAACAATGATGCATGCTCATGAGATGCATAGTAATTCTCTTTATTAATCTGGGGATGTGACACATGCTACAAGTGCAAGGGAGTTGGTCATTTTCAGAAATATTGCCCAAATAATAAAGTTATGATACTTACTGATGATGGGTATATTTCAGCAAGTGATGAGATGACAGTACTCCATTTACTGATTTTGCGGAGGATCCCACAGAGGATGAGAGATTGGACTGTAGGCCGGGGTCACCAGATGAAGAGCATATGCTAGTGTGCACACCTTATGTACTTAGTGTGTCACAAAGCTAGCCTACCGCACAGTGGTGCAATTTGTTTCAGTCATGGGCATCAGTTGGCAGTAAAGTGTGCAAAGTAATAATTGATGAAAGAAGTTGTCATAATCTGGTCGGCAAGAAGATGTGCACAAAATTGGGCTTAAAATATTTATCGCATCCTCATCCTTATCATGTGTAGTGGTTGAGCGATGTGGATGAGGTGAAAGTCAGTCATATGGTGAAGATGCACTTAAAGAGTGGCAAGTATGAGGATACCATTGTTTGTGATGTGGTGTCCATGTCAGTTTGTCACTTGCTATTGGGGTGCCCATGGCAATTTGATCGCCATGTTTATCATGATGCACATACAAACTGCTACAAGTTTAAGTGGAGCGGCACATATGTGATTTTGTATCTGCTTACACCGATAGAGATAGTTAATGCTGATAAAAAAGTTGAGGTGAAAATTGAGAGTACAACAAATAGAGATATTCCACCTTCGGTGAGTGAGAGCCACAAGCCAAAACTGAGTGATAAAAAGAAAAGTGAGGGAGAGAAAGTTTTAGTAATGTTAGCCACCAAATCAAAGATAAGAGTTTTTTTTGTGAGAATCCCAGTTTGGTGCACTTTGTACTTTTGTACAAAGATACATTGCTTTCGCCTGACGACTTGATGTCTCTTTCTAGTGGTGTCGCTTATGTTTTGCAGGAATTTAACGACGTCTTTTTGGAGGAAGTGCCCGCTAGTTTGCCACCAATCCGCGGGATAGAGCATCAAATTGATTTGATTCCGATAGCAACGCTAGCAATCCGAACACAATTTTTGGATCGACGCAAATCGAAATTGCTTCCAAGTGGATATGGACCTTTTAAGGTGCTTGCAATGATAAATAACAATGCTTACAAGATTGAGATACCGAGGGATGACCATGGTGTGAGCTCTACATTTAATGTCACCGACTTGTCTCCGTTCTTCGGTGGTGATGATCTCGCGTCGAGGACAACACCTTTTGAGGATGATGAGGACATTCCTATCACTCCATCTTCTTCTCCTTCTACACAAGCACATAGTGATGATATTATAATATACTTGCCTCCGGGGCCTATCACTCGAGCTCGAGATAAGATGATGCATGATCAGGTGACCTTGTTTCTTAAAGAGCATATTATTAATTCTAGTGAGCATTTTATATTACCCAACGCTTGTACTTTACTTGTTCTTAGGTTTGAGGAAGGAGAAGAAGAGCTGTCGCAGGTGGTACAGGAGTCGGTGCTACTGTGCCTATTGGTGATTCCAACACGAGTATAGGAAGGCGAGAAATGGGCTCGGCGCTGCCCCGAGTCTACGCGTCGAGATCGTCAAAAGGAAACAGTCAACCATAACATGTGCTCACCATACATCAAGCCGCATCATGCACTCACATAACTTGGAGATGGACACATGCACTCATGTAGCTTGGAGGTGGCCACATGCATTCACGTAGGGGACTTCAAGCTGAAGCAACAAAACACATTAGGCATGTTTATTTTTAGTAATATTTAATTGGAAACAGATTCGACGCTATCAATTGGTCGGACACTCTTTCCTTGTCCGGGCCTGTTAATCCATGGCTAGCAATTGCCTTGTCGGTTTAAAATAGCCAGCACATGGAACGGAAAGGACAGACCATGTTTATGCAAAAGAATAGACAAAACTATTGCTTGTTTCTTTCATACCAGAGTTCATGTGAGGATTTCTGAGAGAGAATTAGGCGATCCGTTGTTCGTTCTGCAAGTCAAGGTTAAGTTTGCTTTTCCGCTGGGAATTGAGGGCTTGGCGATCTCCGTTCGTGGTCTCGTGGCGATCATCCTAGTGTGTGTTGGCGAATATCGATAGAGCTGCAAGTCCGTGCACTAGCACGTGGTGTACAGCTGAGCGTTGTTCGTCGTCAAGTATTGTTTATCAACGGTTCTACTCGAGAAGATCGGGCCACCTCGTATCATCATGGTGTCAGATTCTAGGCCACTCGATAGAATCTCTTTTTACCCGTAATTTAATAGATTATTTTCCTGTCCTATACACCGAAAAAGCCACAAAAAATCATCTTCGTTGTAGTTTAATTCAGTATTTTTAGTGTGTTTTGTTAGGTCTTAATCTACTCATTCGTTGTGTTTAGCTGCTGGTCGTGTTTCCGTTCGCGTGGCTTATTGTTTTCCCATCCAATTCATGTTTTCTATCTAGTGGATTGCACGTCTTTTCTTCGTAAACCAATACGTCCGTTGCGAAAACTTTGCATCCTATCGAGACTAGCTTTTGATTTGCTCATGGGGCTGCTCATCAAAAAAAAAAAGTGCACCAGTTGTTCATCTCCATATAGTAGAGCTTGGCGTGAGTCAAAATATCCATCGAGCAAACTTCTTCTTCCCAACTCCCTCCCTCTCCCCTCCCTCCCGGAATTCACAGGTTTGTGGGGGTAATATTGTAAACCATTTTCTAGGCTGGGTTTGGGTTTTGGCCTAACGTGCCCTCACACCTCATTTTATAAACCCTTACTTGAAACACTTAGCCTGAACTTTGTTTTTCATATTTCAATTTCACAAGTGATGCACGAGTATTTACTTCTCGTTGCTATGATTGCGGTAATTATGTCACTATGATTGTTGCTAGATTTGGAGTTTCCACCACGGAGGATCATAAAGTTTAACACATGCATTGAATCAAGGACTTGACGATAATAAGATTCTTTTCCATGGTCTACGATGTAAAATTTGAGTATTGTGTGCTTTCAATCTGTGTTAACTTTTTCTTAAATCTTAACTTGGAGTTTCCAGCATCAGAATTGATTTGCCAATGAAGTGTTATGTGAGGTATACAACCTTTTGTCGGCACTGTTCGACTTTTGGATATGATAGTGGATATTGCACCACTTGTGGCTAGTATTTCTTTTTATGTTGCACCTTTTAAATGTGATCATTTACGTTGCAAAATGTTTATCAATTGTTCATAACTTAGTCAATTTAAGCCATGTAATCAATATTTTTGAAAAAAAGAATAAAAAACAAACATATTTACACTAAATCGACACACAAACATGCCTTCAGAACACTCAAGAGTATTTAAGACATTTCATCGTTATTCCACAGCTGCAGTAACTAAACAACCAAACAAAAAGTCACCCTAGCAACGACCTCTCAAAAAAACTACAGTTATCAGCTACAACTACTTTTCCGCTCAGAAAGCCAAATACAACATTTTAGAAAAGCCACAGCTCCCCAAAACAGGGTGTAACAACACAATTTAAATTTTTCACGAATTTTGAAAACTTTGGTTGCATTTCAAAAATTCCAAAAGCTTTGTCGTGCAATTTAAAAAGCTAAAACAATTTCCTTGTCAAAAATTTGGGTTTATTTTTTAAAAAACTAAAAGTTTAATTGTCCGTAAAACCATTTTCAAAAGTTGAATTTAAATTCAAATCGATTTTTTAGTCACAATTAAAATTCTGAAACCCTTTCTTTCCCTCTCTTTCCCGCTCAGGCCGAAATCACCGTGTCGGGCCAGCCACATATGAAGGGATACGGGTAGGCTACCCTAGCTGGCAATTAAAAAAAATTACCACATAAACCAGGAAGCCATGCAGGTAAGAGATCATAGATTGTTACCACTAGACACGCAGTGCAGTGGAAGAAGAGTTGGAGCAGTCAATGTCCTCGGCAACGGTCATCTCCTCCAACTACCTATGATGTTCCTTGCGTAGGCTGTGGATCGTCCTCGATCAACGCAGCAGCAACCGCATTAGCGCCTCTACGGTATCCATACGTCCAGGGGTGGAACGTTGTACACCGGTGTGTTAGCACTAACGCATACGGCAGGACCTTCAGGAAGATGACGGTTAGGGTTTCAGTGGAGCTACTCTCTTACGTCCCAACAACCTCATGCATCCCCTTATAAAAGAGGCCATAACGGATCCTATCCAAACTTGTTTGTCCAACCCGTTAAGTGTGCAACCATGTAGGTTCACGCGTAATTGGTTGTGACTCAAAAACTCCTTTTCGACCATGAGTCATTAGCAGTTCCTAGCAGGACATAACGATTCACGAACACACATAAATATTATATCGGATGAACCTTATGCAATATGATCTGCGACTAGGTCCTTATCACTTATGACCAGCTCGTATCTCCATACGACGAGTTCATATTTAGTTACAAGTTCGTAACTCCTTACGACTAGTTAGTGACCATGTCCGACCAGTTTACGACTAGTCCATATCTCCATATGACCAATTTGTATATGGTCGGATTGAATGGCCTGCTTGCGTATTATCTATTTGCCTCATGATATTTGGTTGAACTCTAGGTGAGATATTTTGTCATCCATAGACTATTCAATATTTTCCCGATCAAATGATAGATAACTGTGTGTGGTCGATTGGCCACTAGTGGCACGACCATGCACTTTCTTTATCCGACCACATCGAGGGACCCAGATATATCTATCCTGTTATGTTAGGAGAGACAAATCTCAAATCTGACTATTCACATCCCTCCGCGTGTTTCATAGCATACCCGAAAGCTACCTTTATAACTACCTAGTTACGGAGTAGCATTTGGCAACCCCTAAGTGTACTATTACACATGTAGGAAACCATGTTGATATCAGATCTAAGGATTATACATCATCATTACTTGAGACCAACACGTAAATTTATAACAATCTCAATAGTATCTCAAGGTGGATCAATCCAACACTGTGTTCTCTAACATGTGTTTAAATTATTAATTCGATATCCCCATATCCATGACCGGTAAAATATGGTCATCAGTCAATACATGTGCTAGTCAATAAGTCACTAGTGTTCCGACTAGTGATACATTTAGAATGACATCATATAAGTTAAAGAGCTTTCACCAACAAGTGACATTTAATCGTTATAAATGATAATTCATCCAAGGAACATAATAATATTTATTTTATAACTTATAAACATAGAGTGATACAATTATCTCTATGATTGTCTCTAGGGCATATCACCAACAGCATCCTCCTTCCCTCCCCCCTCCCCGCGGCCTAGCCCAATCGACCCGTCGCTTCCTTCTTCCTTTCCTTTCGCTCGCGTCTTGCGAGTAGGCCGACACCGGGCCGTAGCCGCGCTCGTAGCCCAGCCCACGCTCTTTCTCTCTCGTGCGTGCATGTTGGCTGGCACTATGCTTCTCCCCCTCGAATTCTCTCTCTCTCTCTCTCTCTCTCACTGGTTGCACCGTATGCACGTGTCGTGCGAGCTAGAAGTTGCGTCAGCCTTCACCTCGAGCTCTATAGCAGTGCCACGATCTCATCCCATCCGTGCGCCAGAACCCAGTTGTCGTCGTTCCACTCAGGTGTCTGCGCCACACCAACCTCGCCCTCATATGTTCCTGACTCCTCCCTTTGTAAAAGCCACAGCTGAGCGCGTCATCTTCCTTGTTGCGACTTCCTATGCATTTCCCATGCTTTGCCCCTCCTCTCGCCTCTGGTGAAGAAGAAAGCGAGTCACGTCAGTCACCTTCTCTAACTCTAGCCGCCGGCTTCGCCCGTCGACTTCCCACTATTAAGGTGAGCTTCCGCCTCTGTTGTCTTGCGCAACGTGATCGCCTCGACCTTCACTCTGTAATGCATGCCTTCTTCTTCCTTATCATGAACTAGAGCCGTCGGAACGCCTTTGTCCCCATCGCTAGCCCGGAGCACGCAAACCTCTCCGTCGTACTCGATCTCCTTCCTCAGTTGGTTTTTTGATGAGTTCGTCCATTCCCTTACGTTTAGGGGTGGATAATGAGCTGGCTCAGCTCGACTCGATCAAGCTCATTAAGAAACATGGTTCGGCTCGTTAAGCAAACAAGCAGAACAACCAGCACGGCTCGGCTCGGTCGAAAGGCTCGAGGTGGCCCGTTAGGCTCATTAAGCTCGTCAACGCCGGTGTTGAGGAAGAGGGTGAAGCGGATGACCTCCTCCCTCTAAGGTTCTTGGACTTCAGGCTTGATTGTTGATCCATCGCACGCGGAGGCTGGAGTCAGAGGGGGTAGGTGGGAGGCCAAGGCAAGAGTCTGAAGTCGGAGAGGGGGGGGGAGGACGAGGATTAGGTATAAGAAAAAGCTTTGTTATAATCAACTCTGTCGTCACGCCTAAGGAAGCGTGTCACTAGCCGGTTTTATGAGTTGATCATATCTTGTGAGCAAAGCTGTACAACCTTCGTGGAGTGCATAATCTATTCGAATAGTCGTGCCTCGGTTACGGGCTTGGTAATGAATGCCGCACATGGATAGTTTTACTAAAAATGTGGGATGAGAGCTTGTTAACATAAAGATGGTTGTAGTATATCTAGAGTAAGGTGGATGGAATCTTATATTTAGAGAGAGGTGGATGGAACCTCATGACTAGAGTAAGGTGAATGAAACCTTATATCTAAAGACAGGTTGATGAAACCTCGTGATTAATAATAGGTGGATGGAGCCTTGCTTTATGATTAAAGTTGATTATACCAACGACACTTTCTTTTTAAGTTGAAATGACTAGGTTATATGTTTGGAAAAATAATTACATTATCTAAGCAAAACATGTTTTGTGCTAAAATTAACCATAAGACCCCTCTTTTAACAAGTCAAGCATCTATATATTTTGCATTTGGTGTGAGGGCTTGCTAAATACATTTCTACTCATTATAGCTCAAATATGCATTTGGTGTGAAGACCTGCGTCTGGCTTTGGAAATGAAGATGACGGTGATAACTAGGTTGTAGTCCCAGTCGATTGCCTATGACAGATTATGGAGGCCCCTTTTAGTTTATTTATATTTCATTATTGTTTACTCTTTTGGACTCACCAGTCTATCGGCCCGTTATGTAAGAACTTGGCTCTAAGGCTTATTTTCGATTGTTTATAAATATTATTAAGTACTCTTTTACTTAAACGTATGTATGGATGTCATATTCATCGATATTGTACTGTGTGAGCTAACTACTGATTATATGACTGGCTCGATAGAGGGTCTGATTGCAAATGTGGGCTCGACACATGGCCAAACAATACTACACTGAATTAAAAATGAACTTATAAAAACTTGTGCTCAGGGCGTGGGTTTTGAGTTGCTAGCTTATTACACTCACCGTGTGAAATGTTGATGGGTGTGAAATGATGTACTATTTCGTTTCCGTTTAATACAAACGATTTTTTTGCCAGGGTAATACAAAATAGTATTTCTTGCTAAAAACATCTCTCTCTTAAGGACTTGCTAAAACACATACTCTCAGTGGCAAACCTAGGATTTTCAGGATGGGTGTTTAAAGTTACAAAACTTTCAAATTGACATACTTTTTCTTCATTTTTCAATGCTCTAATATCTACAATTCGCATACATACAAGATTGAAGATTCATAACCACAATTCACTTTAATTCATTCACATTCATAACCACAATTCACTTTAATTCATTCACACTCTTGCCTACATGACCCTCTACAGGATTTGCCAAATTGGGAATTGCGAATTTGATTTTGGGATTACCTGCTCAGTGGCTCTGGCACTCGTAGTCGTCTGGTTGAGTGGACTCCTTAATCTCTTATCCTCAATCCTCAAGCTGGAATGATAACTAGGTAATTTTAAGTCATCCTCCCTTTCTTTGCTTGAGATTTTATTCACTCTCTTTTGGATTTTTTTTATTTATTAAACTTTTTTTTGAATTTTATTGCCCACTTTATTTTCGATTTTGACTCTTTTGGTCACGCCACCACCCGTGGCGTGACAAAATAATACTGTCACGCTAGTCCATTTCTAGTCAAACTCTTATCACGCCACTTCCAGTGGCGTGACAATGTTATTTGGTCACGCCACAACCAGTGACGTGACAAAAAAATGCTATTTTGGGGACTTATCCTGACGCGTGACAGTGTTGTTTTGTCACGCCACCACCTATGGCGTGACCAAAGGGGTTAGAATTGAAAATAAAGTGCGCCAGGGTTAACTTTAAAATAAAATTATAAAAGGGTTAATTAATAAAAAAGCTCTCTCTTTTGAACTAGCACAAATAAAAGGAGAAAGTTGTAGCAATATTAAAACACAAAAGGAAGAGATGATTTTTTAGTCGCCTGATCTCTTTTCTCTACCTAATTCGATTTTTTAGGCAGCAGCATGCTCACCAGACACCACCACTCCACCAGGTTGCGGCGGCCAGAGCCTAGACGGGGAGTTGGCCTCGCCCTCGGGCCTCGGGGGTTGCCAATGCTGCGCCGACTGCCTGGAGCCTCGGAGGTCGGAGCAGGCTGGTGAGCAAGCCACCGCCGCGCAACGCCTCTATGCCTCTAGTCCTCGCCTTTGCCTCCTTGGTCCTCCCCCCCCGGCTTCTCCGGTTCTCCCGGCCAAGTGAGTCTGCGTTCGCGCCCGGCCAGTCGGCCCGCAAGCCCAGATGACGATGCCCTGCTGCACTTGCCTTGCATGGCCGTGCTTTGGATGAGGATGGAATCATGGAGATTGAGATTGGAGAATGGAGATTAGGGATTTAGGTTTGAGACTTTGAGTCATTGGAGACTTCCACTTTCGACGAAATGGGCTTAGCCTTGCAGAGATGCGCTTGGGCCTTGGGAGTTGGGTGGCTGCTGATTGACGCGTCGTCTATCGGTCCTCGAGGCGTGACTCGTGGGTTGGGCTCGGATCGAGGCGCGATCATGAAGTGGCATGCGTGGTGCCCTAGTGCGAGGCTGCGACAGCGAGGCGCGAGCGTGACTAAGGACGCTACAGGCTGATTCAACTTAACTTCAAATATATACATGTATTATACCCTATATATACAGTTTTTTTTGTCCAAAAGTTTTGGGTGTTCAGCTGAACACCCATGATCTTATGTGGATCCGCCCCCTGCATACCCCTGTAGTAAGCTGTTTCTCAAAAAGAAGGAAAAACAAAACTGGCATGTAACCGTTCTGAGTCGACTCAGTTACTCGGAGGCGGAGCAAGTTCGACGGTCTATGCGGCACCGAAAATTTGAAGCGCTACCTACGTAGCCGTAAGCACGCGTTCTTTTGCTGGCGTTCCCGCGCGAAGCCGAAAACCGTTTGGCGGGCTCTCGCGTCGCGCCCCTCCCCACACCGTGCCCTTTTCTTCTTCCCACCCCTTCCCTCCTCTCAATCCCACCCATTCCTTCCCAATCCTCTCGCAATATCTCTCCCGCCTCCAAATCCCACCGCCAATTCCTCAAGGCTCCCAATGCCGACGCTTCGCAGCGCCACGGCGAGCCCATCGCTGGCGGCCACCCCCTCCCTAACCGCGGCCACCACCCCGCGCAGCGCCAAGCGCCGCCTGACCCCTCGCCGTGCCGCCGAGTCACCCGACGCGTCTCAGTTCACCTCCCCACACAGATTCCCCCTCGCCGGTGCCGGACCCGTAAGTTACCACGCAGATCTGCATAACTGCCGCTTCATTTCTTCTAGTACCTCCTTTAACGCACACCAACTGCTCGATCTCTTAGGTCGGCACCCCGAAGCTGCTCTCGGCGTCGCCCAAGTCCTCACGGAAGCGGCTCTACAGCGACCTCGTTGTCGACGAGAAGCCCAAGTGGAACCCGCGTGGCAAGTCTCTGAGCTCCCGTTTCAGCCAGCCGCTGCGTTGTTTTGTTTGGGGTCTGACGGAAAATTTCACTGTGCCCTGCAGATCCCGCGCAGCCGCAGGCGGTCAAGGAGGCGTTGCACGTGGCCACGGTGCCCTCTTGCAAATTGGTTTGCCGAGATGAGGAGCAAAGGCGCGTGCTTGAATTCTGCAAGGCGTGCGTCGAGCAGGAGCGGGCTGGGAGCCTCTATGTGTGCGGCTGCCCCGGTACAGGGAAGACATTGTCCATTAACAAAGTCAAGGAGAGCGTGGCCCGTTGGGCAGAGGAGGTATGCTATAATTTCTCAGTGTTCCGTACAGTTTACTTGATTCGGAGTGGATTATTTATCGAACTTTGTTGATTGTGTTGCGTGTAGATGGGAACGGAGACACCTGATGCTTTGGCAATCAATTGCACGAGCCTAGCAAACGCATCTGAGATTTTTAGTAAGGTATTTACTGTTGCCAAATCATGGGCTTGACCTATTTATTGCTGCCCAAGCTGACCGACCATGTCAGTACTAATCAAGTTTTCGATGCAGATACTTGGAAAATTCCAGGCTCGGAAGAAGGCAAGCGGCAAATTGTCACCACTTCAGCAACTGCAGAGCATGTTTTCCCACAAGGAATCATCTCCAATAAGGATGCTGTAAGTACTATATGTACCTACTTTTACGATATGGCTTTTCATGCCATTTTGATACTACCATCTGAATTGCATGGCACTGCTTGCAGATTGGTCATTGCGGATGAGATGGATTACTTAATAACAAGAGACCGGACTGTTCTGCATGATCTTTTCATGCTTACAACTTACCAATTCTCGAAATGCATACTGATAGGTTAGTTCTGACTTCTGAAAGATACCCACACCTATATCACACTGTTTTAAACAAAAGTTGATACTGTTTTGCTGAGCGATAGTTGGTGTTGTTTTTCAGGAATTGCAAATGCCATAGACCTTGCAGACCGATTTCTTCCAGAGCTTGAATCCTTAAATTGTAAGCACTCAATGGAATGCCTCCTTCAATTGACTAGCTGACACGTGTGCTTTTAGATTTGCTTATATGAAGGAAACTAATATGTCCTTGGCATTATGATACTAATTGACAGGCAAACCACTTGTTGTAACTTTCCATGCTTATTCCAAGGATCAAATATCCGACATAATTAAACATAGGCTAAAGGTAATTTGTTTGTCATGTGATTAATTCAGGCTTATAAGTGTCTGTGTTAAACTGTTTAACTTAAAATTGCTTGATGTACATAACATTTTGTAATGTCACTTGTACAGGTTCTTGAGTATGATGTTTTTGAACCACTGGCCCTAGAATTTTGTGCTAGGGTAAGTCCAATTATCCTTCAAGCACTCTCATTTATAGTGTCATGTTTCATGTTGAATTATGTCAATTGTCAATTCATTGGCATTATATGTTTTTGTTTTTGTGAGGAAGTATATATTTTTGTTTAGGAGAACACCAGGATGCAGTTAATGGGGTTATCAGCATGCTCATTTATTAACATTGTTTGCTTAATGTTCTTTTATCAGAAAGTTGCTGCAGCCTCTGGGGACATGAGAAAGGCTCTTGGTGTTTGCAGGTAATCCACTTCTCTTCCTGAGGCAACAATCATGTTCTTTGCAATCTGCCACCTTTGTTATTAGAGCTCATAAAATATAAAGCATAGATTCCTAAAAAAGCATAGCCATTTTTTTAACCAAAAGAATTCTGAATATAGTTAATACATATGTACACCTTATCAGAAATGTTGCTTTGCATTTGTTAACTTATTCTCTACTGTGATTATGTATAAGCTATACCTTTGTGTGTGCTCAATGTTTAGCCATGACAATGAAGCCAAAGTGTATAACACCTTTTTATTTATTCCAGGAGTGCTGTGGAGGTATTTGAAGCAAGGCTACAAGATTGTTCTGATCAAGAATTAGGAGTTGTAAGTTTTTCATTTCCTCACCAATTTTTTGCTAGGAATGTGTAAATAAAAATAACACTCCAAACCAAACCTTGGTTGTTCATATGTATATTGATCTAATTTGAGCCTGCAGTTCATCTGTTGCTTCAACATTGAAAGCTTGAAGCGAACCTCGCTGTTGGGCCACATTCTACTATTTTGAAGTGAATGTCGTCTGTGCCTATCTCAGTTTTTGTGCCTAATAGGAGTACATGAATCTGGTTTGGTACCTCAGTCTGCCTATCCTCCAAAATGACCAACAGAATGAATAAGATCCATCATTAGGATTGAAAGTTTCTCACATAATCTGTTCTTGTACTGCTAAATAGCATGGTTAGCAGTGAGGTACATGCTATTTCTGTATCTGATGTAATGACTCTTGCCAAAAAGTTCACCTTTCCTTTAGAAGATAACATTGTCACTGTTAAGGGTATTTGTGGTATTCCACTCTAGTCTAGGGTTTGCTCTTGTGTGTGTCCTTGTACTATATATTGCTCATTGATCTACTGCAATACAACTGATCATTCACACCTGCACACTCTCCCTCTATCTAACATGGTATCAAGCAAGGTTCATAGCCAACACTCCTACTCGTCCTCCGCTGTTGTTGCCCCCAGGAGGAGCAATCTCTACTCCTGGGGGCGGCCTCCTAGTTGTAGTTTAGTGTCAAAGCAACAGCTCCATCCCAATGGATCCGTCGTCGTTGGTCATCTCTCCTCCCATTCGAGGACCACAGGGGTGGAGACAACGGATTTGGAGCCATCGTGCCTAGATCCGGAGCTGCTGAGAGTGGAGGAGCGCCACCTCCCGCAATTGCCGCGCCGTTGTCGCTCGCAATGGTCAGTCGCTGGTCGTGGCCCTCGTCGGGACGATGTCAGACCCGGATTTTCTAATATCGAATCCTTTGTGAAAACACTGTGTTACTCCTTGGATCAGTAGATAGCATTCATGGGCACATGGTTGAATCATTCATACCATTCATTAATTTAACATATTAAAGTTTACATAGACCGCATTGGGTCGGGTTTTACAACAAGAGCCGAACAGGCTAAAGATTACATTACAAAAGTAGTGGAAGCGACAACGGAAGCAAAATGGTGGGAGTACATCTCTCCACAGGCAAACAACTGGGGAAGCCCGTCTGTGTCTGATATTAACCAAAGACATGGATAATATTGGATGCATGCAAGCACCAACGGAGTCAGCTGGACTGAGGCGAGACCTAGACTAAAAGAATTAAACTACTCCTCGACAATCTTCTGGTCCTTCAACTTCTGGATTCTCGTAGTATGCGTAATTTTCAGGATTTCTTGCTTCTGAGGGTTTTGAGGGAAAGAACGAGAATGAGCACAACTTCTGTGCTCGCGAGCCAACACATAAGATGCAATAATATATATGCAAGGCTTAATAAGGATGGCTCGGGTTCTTTTATTCGCTAAAGCAACATTTTCAATTATCATAATTACGAATTCCTATCACTTAGCATTTTAACCAAATTGCATTTTATTAAAAAGAGTAATTATGCAATATTAAATAACAACAGAGGTTCCCTCCGTTAGAAACTCCCTCCATTATTAACATCACTGAGTCTGAAAACCCAGGAAAAATCCAATCTCAGAGCTAGGTGAGCCCACCACATTTTTTATACCACCCACAAAGGTTTTTGAAATAGAACTAACTCCAGTTAAGTTCTCATGTCCGTCTTTGATCGTATGCGTGGCTGTTTAAACAGTTTAGACTCTGCAGAGGTTGTACATTGTACCCACAAGAGATAATCATACTCGTTACCCTACATGATTCCGTAGTCATGTAGTTGAGCGATCGTCACCATAACATTTCAAATTACCTCGCCCCTTTCGTCATCTCACCCATATGGGGTTACGCCCATACGTTGTGTAGGATGTCTACCTCGGCGATTTGGAGTAGTTGGACTACACCGCAGCGACTGGCAACTTCACCTTGTATCGGTGTCCCATTCAAACCGGACGTGTCACGCGCTTGCACGTTCCTATTATCCATCCAGCGAGATGACATTTATGGTTTAATAAATTTACTAAGTCAAATTGCACTTTTTAGACTTGTGGTTGTACTTGTTTTACACGGGAGGTCATGACAAGATTAAGTCTTTGGGTCATCTAGGCGCTTCATTTCACATACCATACATTCCTTAGGCTGCATTAGCACCCATCAACATCAAGGTTGTCATGGCGACCACGGCGCCTAAGGGGCGCCAAGACGCCTAGTCGTCCAGGCGGGCGCCTAGTCGTCCTCTAGGCGAGGCAAGGCGAGCTAAGTAGCAACTACAATTCTATATAGTCAATACATTGGGAGCAGAAGATCCTGCCTGCCCATTGCCCTTTGCCGGCCGCTTTGCCGCCGCCTTTGCCCTAAATCACGCTTGTTCACAGAACGGATTCCTCCTCCTCCCGGCTCGGGATGCCCTCCCTCTCCTCTCTCGGCGAAGCTCCCTCCCTCTCCTCTCCTCTCCCTCCCGGTGGCGAGCTCCCCCTCCCCCTCTCCCTCCTAGCGGCGAGGCTCCCCTCCCCCTCTCCCTCCCGGTGGCAACCCGACCTCGCTTCCCCCTCCCTCTCCGTCGAATCCAGAGCAAGAGAGGCCGGATCCGGCGACGGGGACACCCGGGGAGTGGCGGTGGGCATGGAGGAGGGAGGAGGAGGAGGAGGC
Organism: Phyllostachys edulis; assembly: GCA_036346405.1. NCBI lineage: Eukaryota > Viridiplantae > Streptophyta > Magnoliopsida > Poales > Poaceae > Phyllostachys > Phyllostachys edulis. The sequence goes on along the minus strand of CM070546.1, from coordinate 17,717,128 downwards.
GGAGGAGGGATGGAGTCCTGGGGCCGGCGGTGGTCTTTGCGACGCTGATCGGAGATGGCCAAGGCGAGGCGAGTGACCGCGGCGTCTGCTCTGCACCGCCGAGACGCCTAGGCGACGCCGTGACATCCATGATCAACATATCATCCATCCTACCATCCGCCCAGACGGCAACAAGCTATTAGGGGTTTGAGAAGTAAAACCAAATTATCTCATTCACATCAGTCATGAAGTACCAATGACTACCCAAAACTATTTCATGATTAAAAGATGATGCTTAGGACATTTAATGTCTCGGTACTTAAGTAAGACTAGCATGTCGCTTAATTACAACCTATAGCTAGTATAATTACCATATAATTACTAGGGTGACATGGAATAATGGATTCAATTGTTAATGGATGGCATATTAATTAATTAATCATCAAATGTGTATTTAACTACCTTAAGCTTTAACATACATGTGATTAAAGAATTAAGGCATGCAATTTTGGTAATTTAAATGAATATAATTTACATAAAATGTAGGCTCAATATGATCAAAGCATTGACTTGCCTTGGTTATAGGTAAGAGTCTTGAAAATCTTGTGTTTGATCAAGTTAGAGATCTCCTGCGTCTTCGAATCCTATTCGGACGAACGTACCCAAAAAAAGGCACAAACAAGCATACGAGAGCGTGGGGTGGCAGGGAGCGACGGTTGCAGCAGAGCAAGAGCGGGGTAGGCGCGCGTGTGGTCCGGGCATGGGCAGGAGTGCCAAGGTGTGGTGTTGCCGTCAGTGTCGATTTCGGAGGTCGGAGCAGTTGGTCGAGGCGGACGTGGAGGGAGAGGTGAGCGTGGTGGTGGCGCAGAGGGCTAGAGGCGGTGTGGGAGAGAGCGAGAGACGCAGGTGGCAGAGGCACCTGTGCAGCGTTGACCAGAGGAAGAAGAAAAAGAGCAGGGGGAAGTGGTGCGGTCCAAGTAGGAGTTGGGCCAAGAGGGAGCAAGGGAGTGGGTCGAGAGGCCAGGAGGGAAGGAGCGGGCCGGGGGCCCAAGGAGACTAGGGTTGAGCCCAAGAAAAAGGAAAGGCCAATTTGAGAAAAGGCCTGAAATTGGAAAAGAGGAAATTCAAATTGAATTTTGAATTTGGTCCAAGAGATGAGATGTACGCGGGAAAGTGGACATACTTGGTCCAAGAGAGAGGAGTGAGAGGCTCAGGTAATGGCGAAGCCTAGGCGGTCGTGGGAGTAGGTGCTTTAGCTCAGGCAGATATGCAAGGAAGGACGAGTTTAGTCCAAGTGCGAGGTGTGGCAAGCGTTGGTTTATGCATGGCTTAGGATGGAGCTTGTGCAGGTGGTAGGGCGGTATCAGCACAGGAAGGAACGGTGCACGTGAGTGCAAGTAAAAGAGGAAAACTTGGAAGTTTAAGACGAAAAAGAAGATTGGCATGATCAAGGTGAAGAAACAAGATTAAGGGGGTGATTGTTAGAGTTAATCTCGTTTCTTGATGTTTTATTAGTTTCCGTTTTGGTTTCTATTCCGTATCCTAGTCTGGTTCGGAGGGAATCCGAGTAGGAATCCATGTTTTAAGTACGTACGTGTGAGTCATGCTATATAAACAAGGGTCTTGTACTCTATGTAAGTTGAGTTGAGAAGAAATAAAAAAAGACAAAAAGTGGAACAGGTGCTCTCGAAAGAAATCATTGTGTTCTCGGTTGTTTGTTCTGTCTTCGTTCGTTCTCTCTCAAAGAAGTCCAGGTAGCGGAGTGCTGTGGTAAAGGAAGACTCAGAAAACAAAGGTACTGTTGTGTTTTCCTGGAGGTGATGTCTCACGTGGAAGGAAGCTAGGACCAAGGGAGGCGTAGTTTTCAACTTTGTGCAAGTCACGTCCAGCAGGGACCAGTGGGTCCCACGGCAAATTTCTGGGCGCATCACAAGGACCAACAGGACTAGCGGGACTCACAATCAAAGCCAATTATTTTTCTGCTGAATGGTTTCCAACAGTTGGTATCAGAGCGTTCTGATCTTGGCAGTACCTAAAGATCATGGGCGATAAGATGAAGACCCGGGATGGGCCGTTTTCCCTCCTATATCTTGTCCTGACGACCGACAATTACTCGGTGTGGGCTACGAAGATGAAGGCGAACATGCGCGCCTAGGGAGTCCAGGGTGTAGTTGATCCGAAAGCAAAGGACAAGGAGGTGGACGACAAGATAGACCAGACGTCTTTGGCTGTCATCTACCGGACAGTGCCAGACTCCATGATGCGGCAGCTCATCGGCAAGGAGACGGCACGTGAGGCGTGGGTAACACCTCAAAAGATGCATGAGGGAGTTGATCGTGTGAAGGAGGTGCGGCTCCAGAATTTGCACACCGAGTTTCGAGAATCTTCAAATGGGAGAAACCCAGTCGGTGGACGAGTTCGCCGGTAAGCTGACTTCATTGTACAATTAGATTGTCTCTGTCGGCAACAAGATGAAGGAATCTGTGGCAGTGAAGAAATACTAGAAAAGTTTATACCTGTCGTCACCACGCTCATGTACTCCTCGGATCTGGAGGAAGAGAAGATCGAGGAGATCACCGATTCCCTCAAGGCGCATGAGGAGCTACTGAAGGGGTATCAATCCTGTAATGAGCAAAGGTATCAATCCCATAACGAGCAGACGTTGCTGTTAAAGGGAGATATAAGAAACGATAGCAGACGGTTTCACAGGGGATCATCGGAAGAGGACGACCGTGGCTCATCAAGAAGCCACGAGCGCGGGCGCTGGCGAGGTGACCAGTAAGGACGAGGCGGCAGAGGTGGCCGTGAAGACAAGGCTAAGCAAGACGATGGTGATAGATCTCGTAATAAGTCACATATCAAATGTTTTAAATGTGATAAATGCGGTCACTACACGTTGGAGTGTCGCGGCCACATAAAGTGCTTCAACTGTGACAAGTATGTGCACTATGCTTCGGATTGTCGAAACAAGAAGAATGAGGAGATAAATCTCATCCGAAACTGTGAAAATGAAGACGGCCATCCTACCCTGCTTCTCTCTTTAGGTGTCAATGAGACGTCGATCATGGTGATGTTGAACGAGGAGAACGTAGTTCCTAAACTACGCACGGAGGGAGAAAATCACGATCATACTGATGAGTGGTACTTAGACAATAGAGTAAGCAATCACATGACGGGAGATTGCTCTATGTTCCATGAGCTCGACGAGAAGATTTCGGGAAAAATCAAGTTTGGCGACGGCTCCACGGTACAGATAAAAGGCAAAGGTACAATGTTGTTGCGATGCAAGAACAGTGATCAGAAGATGCTGCTTTATATTTACTTTATACCAAGTTTGTGTAACAACATACTCAGTCTCAGGCAGTTGGCAGAACGGGGGTGCAGGGTGGAGCTGCAGGATGAGTTCTTGCGTGTCTATGATAAAAACAAAGATCTGTTGATGAAGGTGAAAAGATCCCCGAACCGGTTGTACAAAATTTCTCTTAAAACTTGTAAACCGGTTTGTGTGAAGGACAGTCTGGAGGAGCCAGAGTGGGACTTGGGTATCGAACCAGAACATGGCAGGACCCAGGAGTGGCACGCAATTGGGTGTCAACTGTGACAAGTATGTGCACTATGCTTCGGATTGTCGAAACAAGAAGAAGAATGAGGAGATAAATCTCATCCGAAACTGTGAAAATGAAGACGGCCATCCTACCCTGCTTCTCTCTTTAGGTGTCAATGAGACGTCGATCATGGTGATGTTGAACGAGGAGAACGTAGTTCCTAAACTACGCACGGAGGGAGAAAATCACGATCATACTGATGAGTGGTACTTAGACAATGGAGTAAGCAATCACATGACGGGAGATTGCTCTATGTTCCATGAGCTCGACGAGAAGATTTCGGGAAAAATCAAGTTTGGCGACGGCTCCACGGTACAGATAAAAGGCAAAGGTACAATGTTGTTGCGATGCAAGAACGGTGATCAGAAGATGCTGCTTTATATTTACTTTATACCAAGTTTGTGTAACAACATACTCGATCTCGGCGGTTATGTAAGCGGGGTGCGAGGTGGAGCTGCAGGATGAGTTCTTGCGTGTCTATGATAAAAACAAATATCTGTTGATGAAGGTGAAAAGATCCCCGAACCGGTTGTACAAAATTTCCCTTAAAACTTGTAAACCGGTTTGTGTGAAGGACAGTCTGGAGGAGCCAGAGTGGGACTTGGGTATCGAACCAGAACATGGCAGGACCCAGGAGTGGCACGCAATTGGCGCAGGAGGCGTAGTAGGCGGAGCCTTGGGAGGTTCAGACGACACGCAGGAAGGTGCGCAGGGCACTCAAGGGGATGGCGAGTTCCACGCGCATGCAGTTGTTGCTGGAGGAACCAGTGGCTCGGGTCAAGCCCATGGACCCCACCCACATGCAGGCACAACAGGAGAGAGAGGCGGTGTAGCCTCAGCTGAGATGTACGCGGGAAAACGGACAGATTTGGTCCAAGAGAGAGGAGCGAGAGGCTCAGGTAATGGCGAAGCTCAGGCGGTCGTGGGAGTAGGTGCTCCAGCCCAAGCAGGTATGCAAGGAAGGATGAGGTCAGTCCAGGTGCGAGGCGCGACAAGCATTGGTTTATGCATGGCTTAGGATGGAGCAAGTGCAGGTGGTAGGGCGGTATTAGCCTAGGAAGGAATGGTGCACAGGAGTGCAAGTAAAAGAGGGAAACTTGGAAGTTTAAGACGAAAAAGAAGATTGGCGTGATCAAGGTGAAGAAACAAGATTAAGGGGGTGATTGTTAGAGTTAATCTTGTTTCTTGATGTTTTATTAGTTTCCGTTTTGGTTTCTATTCCGTATCCTAGTCTGGTTCGAAGGGAATCCGAGTAGGAATCCATGTTTTAAGTACGTACGTGTGAGTCATGCTATATAAACAAGGGTCTTGTAGTCTATGTAAGTTGAGTTGAGAAGAAATAAAAAAAGACAAAGTGGAGTAGGTGCTCCCGAAAGAAATCATTGCGTTCTCGGTTGTTTGTTCTGTCTTCGTTCGTTCTCTCTCAAAGAAGTCCAGGCAGCGGAGTGCTGTGGTAAAGGAAGACTCAGAAAACAGAGGTGCTGCTGTGTTTTCCTGGAGGTGATGTCTCACGTGGAAGGAAGCTAGGACCAAGGGAGGCGTAGTTTTCAACTTCGTGCAAGTCACGTCCAGCAGGGACTAGTGGGTCCCACGGCAAATTTCTGGGCGCATCACAAGGATCAATAGGACTAGCGGGACCCACAATCAAAGCCATGTATTTTCTGCTGAACGGTTTCCAACACTAAGGTCGCCGCACTTCTTCTGCATTGTGTCTCCATTGCGCTTCTTGTGCACTACGTTGTCGCCGTCTCGGGCTTCCATCTGCGCTGCTATGCTTTTATCCATTCTTCTACGGTTTGATTTGACAACTCTCTCTATTCTTGCTGGTTTCATAATCTTCTTTGTCATGTTGACGCGATCGACTTTGCTCCCACTTGCCTCTATTTTCTCAGCCCCTGCACTTTGTGCTTTATGGGCTGTTGCACGGCCTTAGATGAGAGATCTTTTGATACTCGATATATTTTTCAAGAGCTGCCGCTACGACGACATTATCAAGACTTAAACTTTGGATTTTTCCTATCGTAGTGTCAACCCTTTCAAATACAATGCTATTGCATATGCATTGCATTTGAGAGGGGAGGTGTTAAGAGTATTTGTGGTATTCCACTCTAGTCTAGAGTTTACTCTTGTGTGTGTCTTTGTACTATATATTGTTCATTGGGCTATTACAATACAACTGATCATTCACACTTGCACTCTCTCCCTCTATCTAACAGTCACATCCTAATTCTTTGTATGGTTGGTAATAAACCCATTTTGTTCCAGTGTTCGTCTAATATAAATTCTTACAGGTGACATTTGACCATATGGATATTGCCTTGTCAAAGGCATTCAAGTCATCAGTAGTGGATAGCATACTGTGTCTTCCCCAACACCAACAGGTAGAGTCAGATTTATCATCCCCTGTTCCATCAAAACTAATTTGCTACATTTCCTGAAATCTCATTCTCACATACGGCATGTTGGCCAGATGGTGTTGTGTGCATTGGCAAATACTTTCCAGCATTGCAGGAAAAAGGCTACTACTCTAGGAGAGGTGATATTTACACTTGATCACCTCATCTTATCGAATCCTAAATTTCTAACATATCTGCATGAATGCCTTGTTGCAGCTCAACAAATCATACACAGAAATTTGTAAATCAACCCAAGTGCCAGCAGTTGGGATGCTTGAATTTTCTAGCATGTGCATGGTTTTGAGCGATCAGGTCTGCAAACACCCATGGTTTATTCTGTACCAGTACTACTCGAAGAAAAGTAAAGAAAACCAAAATATTTTCGAGTGTCTAATGGAGTTTGCATTGTAGGGATTCACGAAGCTAGGGCAATCCAAGGAAAATAAGCTCAGGAGAGTAACGCTTCAGATTGATAGTTCAGATATCACTTTTGCATTTAAGGTGTGGACAGAGGTTCTTACTCTTGTAATTTTTTCAATGTCAGTTGTTTTGTTTCCAGGTGTATTTATTGGTTTCATTCATGATACAGGGTAACCGATTTTTTCAGAAGTGTCTGGAGCAGACAAAATCTTAGTTGATAGCACCATGCTGCCGAGCTGTGTGTATGCATTATCTCTTTGTACTGAAATTATCAAGTACCAGCAAATCAAACCAAGCAGGTGAATTTCTAACTGAACTCCACCATACTAATTCTGTTCCTGTGAGCAAGCATTTACATGATAATGGAGTAGGCTGTAGCATTGCTATGAAAATACATTTTCTATGCTATTCCTCGTGCATTCAACCGATTGGATTTTTCTGATTCTTCCCCTTTATGGATTCCTTACAGTTCAGTGGTTTTTTGTTGTCTGAGGTGGTTGCATTCTATTGGATCAAGCCGTGGCAATTTTTTAGCCAGTCCTCACTGTTTATCAGGATCGTTGATTTATGAAGAAACTCTTTCTTAGTGCGGCAAGTGTACATGCGATGAGTTCTGATAGTCACAATTCTTCCAAAAGATAGTTGACCTGTAATTCTGATTTTCCAATTTTGTTTTGTTTCAAAACAATTGATCATGTAGTTAGACATTGACATACCACTAATTTATGTTGTTTGAGATCAGTAATGCAAAGCTGGAACATTTTTTTTAGTTGTTATATTTTACTCAAGTAACCTTTTTCCTGAGGCTGTTAGAAAATATAACTGTAAAGGTTTTCATGTCCCAACAGTTTTAGGCTTACAGTTACAGCCCTTCTGCTGTGGCTCTGCTCGTTGCTTATGATAACTAACTGGGCGTATGTCGGTCCTCGGACTGCTAATTTGATTGGGTTGTACGAACGGGCCTACACGTGCATGTGGTTATTGGGCTTTTGTGTGAGCGTCTTTCAGAATATTCTATGTAATCACTATGCTCTTTTTTCTTTTGCATAAACAGTAGGTCGCAAAGTTGCATTACTCACATTACTCCGACAAAAGATAAAAAACCGTCCCGTTCAAAAAGACAAGATAAAAAAACGGTGAGCAGATTAGGAATTTTAGAGTAGGCTGGAACAGAAATTTATTCGAGCATGATGTAACATTCAAGTCAACCAATGTTCTAGCTGACTTAGTGCAAGGGAATATGGCACATAATAATCTTATGCTAGCATGAAGGAACATATTACTCCAGCTTAATCCCTTATCTAAAAAGCCAAATGTTTCTTTCGTGATAGTTAAACAGTGAAGTACTAGTAGAAAACAGCACAAGTAAAGAGAAGATAAGAGAATGAAAGGCAGTAGATTAGAAGCCACTGCTATTCTGGTTAGGGATTAGGTGTGGATGGAAGGGAATAGATGCCGGTCCATGTCAGGACGCAGTGTCGCAAGTTCCAAAGAGACCCACCACCGGATTAGATTGGCCGAGACCATCATCACCATCATGATCACAGCCCAGACTCACTCATTTGGTGCTGCCTAGTCGGGTTCAACAAGGTACGGCGTCTTCCATTGGAAATGAGTCAAATGACGGCCGCTGTTATCCTGATGATATCCCCGGTAGTAGCATTATCCTGATGATATCCCCGGTAGTAGCAGTATATCTTACCTCCACTATCTGAATATTGAACCCCACTCCAGTCCAGTCCATTGCTGAAAGAAAGAAACGCAAGTGAATGCAATACAGCAAAGTGGATCCATGGTGCTTTTCCAAAAGGACAAAGCTGTGCTTTTTAACCCCCTGCCTTTTCCAGGTTTCCAAAACCTTAAATAAAGCATGGTGTGGGGGGGGGGCGAAAGCCCGGTGAAAAATACTTCCCAAAACTCAAAGGTCAAAATGCGGCATTTGTTTACTGAACTTGCAGTAAGAGCATCTGATAATTTGTTTTTTAACTACATTCTTAAGAGAGAGAAATCTCAATCTAATAAAAAAACAACTATTCCAATGAATTATTTCTTAAGCTTCAGATCTAAGACTTTAATTCTACAAACTTGTTGGTTGTTGGTAGGTATTGGGACTCACAAAATGAGTGTTTAGGTAATAACCAAGCTCCAATAGAGTTTTTTGTTGTTTTTACGTCTTGGTATTATAATATGATAGTTTTTCGTGTAGAAACAACTTTCATCTCTCCTCCACATCATCTAAAAGGCGATGCAAGAACCTCTAAGAATAACGGTGAGGTGGATTGTTGTAGATGCTCTAAGTGCACCAAACCAGCATGTTTCTTTAAGCACCGCATTAAAGATTAAGAGAACAGCTTAGCAAATCGAGAATGGGATGGTTCAGCAGCATAATCCAGGACCACCACTATCCTGCCAAACTCTTCTGAATTATGAGCGCCATGATTGTCTCGATCACTTGTTGCCACTGCTACTTCTAGCTAATTGTACGCTTGCTTTCACAAGCAATATTGGCATGGCTCCCAAGTTTCCCCATGCTAGTTGCACTGTAGTACTAGCATTGCACTCGCTGCCTCGCAGCGTTTGGTTGGTGCCAACCCGGGATCCCGGCGCCCATGCGGCCAGCGTTTCTTGGGGCCCGGCGCGGCGAGGCCGGCCGTGTGCCCGTTCGTTCCGCGAAGCCATCACGGAGCAGCAAGAATGGACACCACTTCACGATGACATCTGTGGATTTGCGACGGGAATTCGATCGGGATCACCACCCAAATCAGCGAGGTCATGTAGCCCAACAGGGACGTCGCCGTCTCTGCTGCGCGGCATGGGTTGGTGCCAGCACGTGAAAGGCACGAGGGAATCGGCGTCCACACCCACCATCCACACGAATGTTAGTCCACACGCGCGGGCTCTGTCAGGGACCCCATGCCTTGAGACGGATCGACCTGTGCGCTTGTAGCGGAAGGCGCGAGTTACGTTTGAGCCGTTCGATCGGAAATCAACCGTTAAAAGAAGCCTTATCTTTTGCAACCATTGAAACTCAATGGTTGGACGCTTGTAATTCACTACTACACATCAATTGTCTAATCTGAAACCGATGTCCCAGACCAATGTTAGCCTGAAATTTGAAGTTTTAACGAGATGACTATCAACCCTAATTTTTTGGCGCGCCTTGATCCCGAGGTGTCCAAATTTTAATCGAACGCCTTCCGAACAGTAGCCAGCAGGCGACATGATGTAAACCTGATACTGAAGTGCCCTGAAACTTCACTGTAGGCACTTGAAAGTTCTTCCTCGCCGTCATCTTACCCGTCCAAAGCTCAAATCAGACAGCCCGATCAACCGCGCCAAACGGCGCATGTGCACGCTTGGGTCTGGGCCATTTGGCGTGGAGACCCCATCCCCATCAGCCTGCAAGCCCCAAGCCCCTTTCATCATTAGTGCTCGGTGCTTGCCCTTTGGAGCCGTGTGGCATCATGGCAAGGTGCCCCTCTGCCTGAGCCTGAACCCCCGTTTCTCCACCGGCACCATCATTGGGTACCTGGAAAAGGACGCTGAAACCCTGGAGTCCAAACACTCGAAACCACATCGATTTTTTGGTGCTTGCTTTTGGTATACTACTAGTACTAGTACGATCTCTATTAGCCGTGACTATGCGAGCCTTTTGTAATTGTGCTCACTCGACTCGGGCGCACTTGGCAGGTCAAGTCAGTCAGTGCAGCCCACAGATGCGTCTGAGATAGCGTTCAAACCCGTGATTATATATATGTTGATCTGCGAGTAGTTAGTCGAAAGATTCTGATTAGTGATTACTGGTCGCTCTTAAGAGGGCATGCCTAGAAAGATTGTCATTAGAGGCCAGAGTACTAGGATTGATAATAACGCCGGTAGGGAAATCTAGCCTAATTCTTTTCGTTGAGAACATGCTGAGCTTTGTCTGGAGCTAGCTGTTTGATTAATTGTCTTTTTTGAGCAATACTACAAGACTAGACCATTACTTAAGAAGCAATTTAACATCTTAACTGGTGACATGGAGTATACTTCTGAATTCTGATCCGATCATCATGCCCTAGATGCTTTTTTTTTGTTGTTGACATTTTGCACTTTTAAGCTGGAGATTGGGACAAGCTGTAACAGGAAAACTTGACACATCCGCTAGTATAATCTTTCCCCACTGGAACAGCTAGCCTATATCTCTCGTCTTGGTAGACGAAGACTGAAGCTGATGGCTGAAATGAAAAAGAATCAAGGAAAAGCAAGCTATACGCGTCATGCGTGTGAATCATTTTACTGCATCGATCGCTCGACATGATGACATGGCCGAACTGGTGCTAGTACTACCAATTATTTCGCACACAAGAAATGGGCACATTGTGAGTGAGATAGGGCGGCCCAGTCCAACTTGTCAACAACTCAGAGGCTGGGTTTGAAGAAGAAGAAGAAATGCTCAAAAACACAAAGGGTAAAAATGCATGGGGCCATATCATTCCTGCAGAAAAAGCTCAAGACATTCTTCATTAATTTGTGACTGAATTGACAGAGGCTGTTAAATGTCAAAATTTGTTTGCTGTCAATCCAAATCCAAGTCCCAAAGCCTCTAAACACCGGGCCCAGTTACTGTCACTTTATTAGAGCCATTAGCTCTTGCTTCATGGGGGTTGGTTTTCCATGGTAGGATTTCTCACATCTCCTCAATCAAATCCTGTTGCTACTTGCTTGTGCAGATGCAACGGCATGCCGCATGCGTCCCTCCTTTTTGACATGCGTGCGGAGAAATGACCCAAGTGTGTTTGATTTGGGCTACACGTACGCTTAATTGCTTTAGTGGGCATAAATATTTTCACCATCAGCCACATGGATCAGATACCTTGGAGGATTCGGGACGTTATATGATAACCACTATTGTTATTCCGGCGTGGCAGTAGGGAAACAAACATTCATTCGCTTTTCTACATTATTTTTTGTTCAGAAACAGTAGAACTATAACTTTTTTCCACGGATGATCGACTTCCATATCGAGCGAGACATCAGGAGAATTTTTTCCCCGGAATATTTGGAGTCACATATTCGATCAGCACATTTAGAAAAGCATTTCCTTTTATTTCCCTTCTACTTTTCTCCAAATGAATTCCTCGTAGAAAAATGCTTTTCGCACTGGCTGCTAACTACTAGTGATGAACACATGTAATGCTCATGTAATCAATCTCGACCGTCCGATCGATCTTATGGTTAACAAAAAGAGAGATCAACCGACACGCACCAGCACGGCGATGAGTGCAATGCATGATGGCCGCCGGATTTTCGCCGGCGCAACCAGCAGCACCGAATCATGGATCAGCCTATTTCCTCCCGTTTTGGTGCGCCGGTGCACCCTAAAACGCGTACAGCCACCGGACTGATGCAACCTGATTGCCCGTTTATTCCCCTAACCCCCAACCCTGTGGAGCCAAGGAGTAGCTGGTGTGCTTGTATATATGCTACTACTACTAATGCTGCGCACGTATCGATCTTTCTCACCTCTTTACTACTGCTTTGGCGTAGCAGTATACCCTACCAGCCACTAGCCCACCACTACCCAGAGACCCAGATAGACATAGAGATGGCATGCAGTGGCCAGCCAGGCCAGTGGAAGTGACATGTTCTTGTCCAGTGAGTGCAAGCAATGATCCATAGTGTAAACCATGGCAGCATTGGGATCCCCCAGAGGCAGACAAGAGGGGGACAGGCGATGGTAGTGGAGCGGATGGCGTGTATGTATTGTTTGTATGGCCGTCGGCGTTGGCATTGCCGCTGCATATGCAACTTGCAAGTAGCTAGCTAGCTGCAGAAGAGGCTTTTAGAGATCGCGCATTCAATGATCATCGTTGTTGTTAATTTGGTGGTGTCATCTCAGTCCTCACTCCTCAGTGTTCCACTCACTAGCTTGCTAGTGCATGCGGTGTGTGGTAGTATAGTAGCAGCATGACCTGTTTGGTGTTGCATGAATTGTGCACCGGCTTTGGGCCAGGCGGGGAGGAAATCTAGGCGGCTCCAGTAGTCCTTTTTAGTGTGCATACTGCATATAGACATAGTGGAAAGAAGAAACAAACAAACAAATCCCTATAAAATTTGCTCCAGGATTGCCAGTCTTTGGATGGGTGTGGGCACTGGTTCATGTAAAAATGCTTACCCCTCTGGTGTACACAGAACAATTGCATGCTACAATTCGTCCTGATTTATCTGTGTTGATTATAGACTGGTTTTCTAGTCATTGTTTGCCTGTCAGATCATGTTTACACACACATGTCATGGTCATGGTTACCGAAAGGAACCTGGAAATATTTGGTCTGATGTGGAAGGAGCTTCATGTCCAATCGGTCTCCTAAGGTTGGTGGACGGTCACCATACGAAAGGTAGAAAACGCAGAGAAATTCTTTTCCAGCAAGTCCAAAAGTCTTGAAAACACATTCTCTTCTGATTCTTTGGAGTTTGGTATAGAGCCTGGTCTGGTTGCCTAGAGCCTAGCTAGGTAGTACTACTAGTAGCCCTGAGATACTATCACCCTACCTAACCCGTGGGTTTTTAGTTTAGCTACAGGGAAAGGCCATGGCAGTTGGCTAGCTGCATTCAGGCATGCACAGTAAACATGCATGCAGCATGCAGGCACATATCCATGTAGCCCGGCCGTGCAACAGAGGCTAGCTAATTTAGCTTGGGTGGGATCATTGACTTTTTGAGCCTGTAGTAATTTTTCTTTTGATCTACTGGACCTACTGTATATGCTTCAGTAGGAGCAGTAGCCTAGCAGGAGTAGAACGCACAAAAAATATGCACGCGTCATTCAGCTTGCTCTTGTAGAAATAGGCTTTGTAGAGATGAGCACACCTGAACACGCCGCTAGCACGACACTGGAATGATCGACCAAGCTAGTCCACGAGTAGATTCCCGGTCTCCGAAAGGGGAAAAAACGAACATGCTAGTAAGAAAACCAAACCAAAATCGCGTTCACTGTGTGTTGGCCAGGGTCCTTCCGGTTTGCAGCAGACACGGTGACGTGCGCGACGAGCTCGGCCGGCGGGGTGCCGTATGCTAAGCAAGCCCCATGCCGAAGACTTCCGCATCGGTAGCGCCTCTGCGCCTGTCGAAGATCGGAACACGTTCCCTGTCGAGCTTATACGAGAAAAAGATAACGATAATGCTATCAATCTAAAGACTCTTTATTTCTATGAACACACTGACCGTATGTACGAGAATACAACGAGGATGATGTTTACGGTCGGAATACGCGGGTTACCTCTATTATAGTATTTGAAGGAGTGATAGTTAACGCTGCTAAAGACGTATCTAATCTTCACGTACGAGTCGTCGAGAGTCTTGAACCATCACGTCCTTTAGTCAACTGTCGTCAGTTGTTAGATACGCTAATAGCCACCTTCCCGCTAGTCACGTAGGTAACTGTCATGTCTCCCGACTAGTTTGCTGGTCTTGGATTGTCCAAACTCGTATAGCTGGTCGGATAGTGTTTATAGCTGGTTGTCTCATAACTTAAACTGGTCGTCGACCAGTTTAGCCGTAACAAAGAGAATTTGAACTCACTTTATATACTAGTCGTATGTTCATAACAGTTATAAAGTGAACCTATTATTAAGTAGATCTCTTTTAACAGAATTTGAACAAAAAATATTGATCTGTCCAAGGAGGAGCGCCCCGGTGAAGAGAAGGGCAAGGTCGCCGGCTGGTTCGGCACGTGCAGTCGCTTCGGGAACGCGACTCCGAGAAGATCGCGCGACCGGCTCGCAAACACACGTACGCCTACAAGGCCGTATAACTAAGGCCAGCCGGTTGGGGCGGCGTAAGCAATCTTAACCGCGCAAGTAATCTGCATACTTTCCCCGTCGTCTTTGTGAGGACCAAGCTGCGGTGTCTGATCTGTTTCGCCTCAGAAACCCAAGCTTAAGTCGTAGGTCAGGGGTTGATACGAGTCTTGTTTGAATAAGATCGTCAAATTAAATACTAGCTAGAGAACTGAGCGCTGGCTCAGTGCGGAAGCGTTGCTGCAGTGCAGCCTCCCACCCGTGTTCGAGCCTAAGGCTCTGCTCTCCTCTCGCGAGGAGGGCTGAGCTGGGGGCTCAGTGCCTCGATGAAAGATTGCTTTCTTTTTTAACGTAGACCGAAGGGGTATCTCAAACGTCTAAAAAAAATTAAATGCTAGCAAAGTATATGTGTCCTTAAGAAATCACAATATTACGGCTAATCATGCATTCGGTGCAGCGTGTATATATGACACATCGCATACGGAACATCTCAAAAATCAAGAGAAATATGAAATGTGCAAGATGAGAGAATATCACTTGACTAAAATTCATGCATGTTCAGAAAAGAAAGAAAAAACATTACTCCACTGAGTAGTAGTATTTGATTCCCAGAAACATCTTGGTCGCCCAATCCCTTACGAGTATTTTAATATTTCAGGGAAAGTAGTCTACCTCTTGTTCTACAACGGCTAGTAATGCTCATGCATAGTGAACTCTAGCTAAATTGCTCACTAGATTTCGATTACGACGGATTGCTAATGTGGTCAAGAAATACGTACTACGACGGATGAATCAGGCATGAGGTGGCTATCGATCGGGTATTGGTCTACGGATGGATCTTGTCGTTATTTTTTAAAAGCAAATGTAACCACAGTCACATAGTAATATGAAAAAACGCATGTACTGATCATCTTATTAATGTGCTGAGTTTAATTAGTTGTTTAAGCTGGAGGGCTAAAATACATAGTATATTCCGGCGTTTCATCGGTTGACTCCTGATTAAAATTAGATCAGAGAGCTGCTTATACTTCATCCATTCCAACGTTCAAAAGATGCAACGGAAATTGATCATTCCTCCTCCCAATTTCCAGCATTTTATTTTTTTAGACCAAGCTTTCAGCAAGTAAATTACTAGAAAGTCATGAAAACTAGATTGGAGTTAGAGAGTTTACGAATTGATATATCGATCAAATCAAACTAGGAGCAAGATCACGTGCATCTTGGCAAATGAGCAAACCAAACACTTAAAAAAAGATTATCTATTCTATTTTATTGAGTCCTTCAAATTCACTACAGGATCGAACCAATATGGTACAACTGAAATATAAAGTTTCTTTGCTTCACTACTAGTCCATTGATCAGTATACTACACACCTGAAACCAAGGAAGCTGATCCACCCAAATAACTCATGAAAGTCTGATAATGTCATGTAACATTTCCCCTTGCTTGCATCTACAAATTTTCCGGCTAACCTGTAAAACATTTTCAAATTAAAGAGCCGTTCTTGCTTGTGCAAGAAAGCCGTAGGCAAGTGGCCTTACAGTTACTTTATTCATCAAACATGTAGCTAACCCTCACCATTGGGTGTTTATTTTCAAAAAGTATCTTGGCTGTTTTAGTACTACGGAGAAATTCGTAATGCCAACCGTCGAATATTCCAATCGGTATGCCACCTTAATTTTCTGGTTTTTCGAATCTCAGAAATCACAATGAAGAATCTAATAAATAATTCACCCAATTAAAGTTGGTTACAATTAAACTTATTTTTATTATTTAATCCCTTTTTTAAAAAAAAATAAAAATAATATCTTCTTAACTTTATTTTCAATTCTGACATATTTGTCATGCCACAACGCGTAACATGGCAAAAATACGTTGTCACGTCACATGACTTAGCCCTAAAAAAGAACATGTGTTTGCTCGAAGGGCCACATCGTGGTTGGTGGCGTGATAGTATAATTTGATCACATGTTATAATTAAAAATAAAGTTAGGTAGGCGTTATTTTAAAATATTTTTTAAAAATGATAAAAAAAAACTCCCAACGCGCATACGTACATTAATTAACGGGTACAGTCGACTGCACCGTGTGCAGGGAGCGAAAAAGTCGACTACACAGTGTGCTGAAAATTGATCATTGCTCCTCCCAATTTCCAGCATTTTATTTTTTTAGACCAAGCTTTCAGCAAGTAAATTACTAAAAAGTCATGAAAACTGGATTGGAGTTAGAGAGTTTACGAATTGATATATCGATCAAATCAAACTAGGGGCAAGATCACGTGCATCTTGGCAAATGAGCAAACCAAACACTTAAAAAAAGATTATCTATTCTATTTTATTGAGTCCTTCAAATTCACTACAGGATCGAACCAATATGGTACAACTGAAATATAAAGTTTCTTTGCTTCACTACTAGTCCATTGATCAGTATACTACACACCTGACACCACAACTCGCCAAATTCACAAGTCGCTTACGCTAATTGGTGGGGCGACTTTAAAGCAGACTGCACACACGTATTTTTTTGCGGTCTTACGTATGTATGTAGATCCACCAAAAATTGCGAAGCAACCGCACGAGTTAAGTAGTATATTAGTATATAAAAAAACTAGTGTATTAGTATATCTGAGAGAAGTGAGCTTAGCTTACTTGGTTGATGTTGGCAGGGGCCAACCAACCCACCTGGGTTCGAGTGGTGATACTCACCTTGGGTGTCTCATGGGGGTGTGTGTGTGTTGGGTGGGAGGGGGGGGTGTGTGTGGGTGTAGAGGTTGTTGAGGACTGAGTTGGGGCTCAGTTGGCAAAAATGAGAAATTTATAGGCTCTCGGTGCATGCAGCAGTTTGTTGAATCTCGTGGTGCCTAGCGGATTTAGGGTGCTTTCTTCTATAACGCGGACCGATGGGGGTTAAATCCCGGACAATCAAAAAAAAAAGTATATCTGAACATCTGAATAGAATTACACCAGTGCGATCTTTCGCCACCTACTGCCGTGCAATTGCCTGAAACCAAGGAAGTTGATCCACCCAAATAACTCATGAAAGTCTGATAATGTCATGTAACATTTCCCCTTGCTTGCATCTACAAATTTTCCGGCTAACCTGTAAAACATTTTCAAATTAAAGAGCCGTTCTTGCTTGTGCAAGAAAGCCGTAGGCAAGTGGCCTTACAGTTACTTTATTCATCAAACATGTAGCTAACCCTCACCATTGGGTGTTTATTTTCAAAAAGTATCTTGGCTGTTTTAGTACTACGGAGAAATTCGTAATGCCAACCATCGAATATTCCAATCGGTATGCCACCTTAATTTTCTGGTTTTTCGAATCTCAGAAATCACAATGAAGAATCTAATAAATAATTCACCCAATTAAAGTTGGTTACAATTAAACTTATTTTTATTATTTAATCCTTTTTTAAAAAAAATAAAAATAAAATCTTCTTAACTCTTTTTCCAATTCTGACACATTTGGCCATGCCACAACGCGTGACGTGGCAAAAGTACGTTGTCATGTCATAAGACTTAGCCCAAAAAAGAAAATATGTTGGTTCGGAGGGCTATCGTGGCATGTTTGGCCACGCCGTGGTTGGTGCCGTGATAGCATAGTTTGATCACGTCATGGATTATGGCGTGATAAAGATGTCATAATTGAAAATAAAGTTAGGTAGATGTTATCTTTAAAATATTTTTTTAAAATGATTAAAAAAAACTCCCAACGCGCATACGTACATTAATTAATGGGTATAGTCGACTGCACCGTGTGCAGGGAGCGAAAAAGTCTTCTGCTAGGGGTTGGCGCCGAATCTGCGAGATTATTGCATGTCCATGACTAGACAAATGTACGGCAAGTCAGAACAGTTGCACTTAATAATTGTTGGAGCCATGTAAATAAGACCCATATATTTCTGGATTTTTATGGAACAGAGCAAGTAGCAAGACCTATCACAGTCTAAGTTTTGGTTGCGTATAGGGGGGAAATTAATGCAAACATGTGAAAACCTTGTCTTGATATTTTTAAATAAAAAAACCATGTGTAGGAGGGAAGATGTTATTTAACCATGTAAAATTTTACGATCAAACACAACCTCATTTGTGAAAAAGATAATTTCTTCATGAATAGTCTCAAGTACTACGCGTTAGAATCAGTTGGAGCAAGACACTAAGGACACCCCTCCAAATATCTGCATTAGAGATGGCTTAAGACTTAAGAGACGGTAAAGCAGAACCCAAACATATAGCTTCCGACTTTTTTTTGGCAAGCTGGGTGTAATTTTCATTATAGGTAGGAGCTATTGCGCGATGGATTCGCCTCGATTGCCAAGCAGAAAAGGGCACCAGAGGCCACCCGTGTGCACATGACATGATGATTAAGTTTCGCTGCTTAATTATGTAAGCTAGGGCCTTCCGGAGATCGATCGACAGGACTTGGCAGTGCCAAAAGTCCACTCTGTGATCATTAGGCGCCGGATTAGACTGCCAAAACCTGGTGGCTCGCACTCAGCTCGTGGGAGATCACAGACGCGGTTATCAAATCTGATTACTAATAGAAGATCCAATCCCATCCACTATCTAAAGCAAAGGTGATTACTTTTTTTTGCGTGGTTGGATCAATTGGCTCGCTGTGTACCATCTCCACTAGCTTATATTAGCTAGGTCAAGAGTATATTTTGCCCTCCCTATATATGTTTGTTTAGAGGGGATTTAATCACCAAGCTGCATGTGCTTAGACAGGTAACATGGACTTATTCTTTTAAGCGATGGTGTAAATATTTCTCTTTTTCCACCGATTATTATGGAAATTTCTAGCTATTGAGAGCGAATGTGGTGGCTTCTTTTGACTTCGCTTTAATACTAGTAGGGTGGTCCGCGCATTGTGCGGCTAGATTTTTTTTTTGAAGTTTGTATAAATGATTGAGTATATATTTACGTATCTTGTAGACTATTTAAAATTTTAAGATATTATAAATATTGGAAATGACAGTAAAAGCTCGAAGGAAAATAAACCTGAGTAACGTAATTGAAGTATGAGATTTGATGGAAGTAAAACATTGAGTATAATAAGTTGTTGGGGTTCTTAGAAACTAATTACTCTCCATCATGCATAAATCATGTAGTTGCATGCTCCTATTCTTACTCTATTAGTAATTAGTTGCATTTTCCAAATTGAATGCATGCACATGCACCTCTATTTAATCCCAAACAATATGTTGATTATGTGTGCGGTAAATTATCTTATTAGTTTACATGGTATTAGAGTACTTTGCTCACACATATACCGATGCACTATGGGTGACCTAACTTGAACTTATCTTCCCTCACACGTCGGCTGCCCCACCAAACTGTGGGTCTTCTATCCCTTCTCGCTGTCAGAACTTTTTTGCTTCAACCTCCAATAGTAAGCCCAAATCTTGATCGATTTCTCTTACATGGTTATCTTTTACTTCTCCACAAATATTTCTTAATGCTAACCGTTGTGACATCAACACGCATAGACATACAACCGTCGCCAATCCTAGCTGGGTACACGTGTCATGCTCTCTGCGGTGATCTCGAGCCTATTCCTTACGATCGCGTCATCTCTACTCCAAGATTTTTGCTTCTCTGTCTCTATACGCCCGCGCTTCTATTCGTATGGATGCATGCATGTACATATGCATGTGTAATGTTATACATGTTCGATGTCTTCTTCTCTCGTGTCGGTCGTTTCTCTTCTTCGACATTGGCCAACTCAACGCGGTGGCTTACTCACTAATCGCGACAATCTTTGTGAGACCCCAAATTTGGAACTTGGGACCTACTGTGTATATTTGTGCAATTCCCTGGATCAGTAGATAGCACACACAGTTACATTGTTTGTTTAAACACATATCACAAAAATATAAAGCTATAGCATAATATTAAACAAAGCGTGAATATACCTTACGGCTTTTGACTTGCAGAAATGGTCGAACATGCCAAATACTTTCAGAGATCAGCAGCGGAAGTAGGGTCAAAGTGTAACATGTGGAACCCGCACGATATATCCACTGGCAATCGACTGTGGGCTCGCGACCTAGTTCTTGGCCTTCTTGGTCTTTAGTCTTGTCCAATGCTCATATTTGTCCATCTAGCCTTCTTTTGTGCTTACTAACTAAAAGAATATAAATAGCGAGCATGAGTACATAACCGTACTCGCGAGCTAACACACAATGCAATTGTTATAGATGCAAGGCTAATCAAAGGGGAGGCTCATGGTTCTTTTATTTTGCACAAAGCCATTTATTGGAAAAGATTAAGTAATATCAAATCCTGAGACTTACCATTTTACTAACACAAGTTTTATAAACTTAGTTTTGGTTGTAAAGTACTAGTAGAGATTTCATCTCCTATATCATTGAGTGAGTCCGTCCATTCAATGCTCAGGCTATCCCGTATTTACTACTAGTCCCAAACCAGGCTTTGTTAACTCTCACGGCTCCAATCCAACATTTTCAACTGCTGGGCTCCAACCCACCCTTTTCATACCACACACACACAAATGATTTTATATGAATGAAAGCTATATTAAGCAAGTTCTCAACACCGCTCTTAACCGTGAGCACGGCTATCTAGATAGTTTTCTTACTCTATAGAGTTTGTACACTTTACCCACAAGAGATAAATCAACTTATATTGCCCCGACACACTTCCGTAGGTGTGTGACTAATGTTAATTATCATAAGGCCTTTACAATATCCCACCTCATCACAATTTCACGCCGCTAAGTATCACCTCCTTGGGCCGTGCCCCGAGAGGTCTCCCTTTTGTGTCGTGTGAATCGATGACTCCTTTACCCTTAGCACACTCCACACACCCACCAGTGGTGAAATTGCGAGGCGACGGACAAATTAGTTAGCTAGGTCGTAGGTGTTATCGACTTGGGGTTGCACTGTTTTACATGAGAGGTTATTACAAGATTCGGTCCTTAATTGACTTAGACGATACTTTGAGAAGCGCTTTGATAATTCTTTCAACCATAACCTGGTCGAGGGTCCGCCCTCGACCAGTTTCTAGTCGTGAGCTTTCTCACGACAACACACTGGTCGTAAGACATCCTACGACCAGTACTCAGTTCATCTTTACACTGGTCGAAAGGATGGTAATGCCACCTTATCGAAGCCTTTCCTCTCTGCACGTGGTCCCGCCCACTAGAAGAAACTTTCTAGAGTTGACTTGTTCCTTCCTTTTTTACCAACACAAAGAGCTTGGGTTCAAAACATGATCGAAATAATAACAAGCCAACTCTTAGTACCTTAGTTTATTTCTTCATTCATCTTTTTTGGAAAATAAACTAATCATAGTACACTTTCAAATTTGCTCAACTACTCTCGATAAACTCTGATTGTTTTAACTGGTCGGAGAAAGTTGCAACACCTAGTCGAAGACTTTACTCTCTGCACGTGGTCTTGCCCACTAGAAGGAACTTCCTAGCGTCGTTCTGTTTCTAACTCTTGATACCATAGCGAACATATTGAGTGCATTGAAATAAGTTGGACAAATTTTATAAAGGAACTCCAGAAGTTTATCTAACTCAAGTTGACCGTTCTTGATTTGATTAATCTGATTGGAGATGGTAACATCACCTAGTCGAAGCCTTTCCTCTCTGCATGTGGTCCTGCCCACTAGAAGGAACTTCCTAGTGTCAACTCGTTCCTACTCTTTCGACCAGTGCGAGATAATCGTGATCGAAAAACTACAAGTTAGCTAAACCGCTCTCTTTTTCAGAAAACCCATTTAGTACTATTTACTCGGTTTATCTAAATAAACCAAGCAAATAGTCGGAGGCTAGGATAAAGTTATTAACTTGACTTCAATTCTTAGTCTTGCTCTTTTTTCCCATCCATTATCTTAAGAGTTGCTAACTACTCGACAAGATGATTTTTCAGGAAAAAGGAAGGATTATATATCAACATCAACAAAAACTTATCTTTACAGGACTCCGGTACAAACTGCTCTAGCAGACAACGATAAGGGAGTCGATTGGGATTCTTAAAATTTGTCTGCTTGAGGAAATCAGGTCTGTTTTTACACCTCAAGCGAAATTACCTTCTTGATCAAGTCTTTTCTGGTCAAAAGTAATAACGGTTAGAAAGTTTCTACTTCAAACCACAGTATTGCAACCACTCGGGGACCGTTAGATCTTCTATGATCACCTTGTGAGCCGTAATGTTATCCTACAACTTTCTTGACTAAGTAAATTTCTAGTCAAATAAAACATTAGTCGAAGAGTTTTTCCTTCGACCACCTTTTCCACGACCATCTACTGGTCGTAAGATCATCTACTGCTCCTTTCTCAAGCAAGCTATTTTTCGCTTAAGCTGGGGGTCTAGATGACAAGGATATAACAATCCTCATTTAATCATTTATCCATAATTCATATTATGAGATAATAATGACGTCACATAACTCCTGAGTATACCCCTTAAATATTAATAAGGGAGAAACTGGAGGTCGTAAGTTATTTTACGACCACCCTGTAGTCGTGGGTCTTCCTACGACTACCCCATAGTCGTAAGTCCTTATACGACTATCTCATGATCATAAGCTCTACTACGATCAGTATGCAGTCGTAAGCTTTCCTACGACCATCCCCTAGTCGTAAGACCTTCTACGACCAGGCCCTAGTTGACAAGGCTCACAGACATGTGGATCTAGTCGATAAAGGTATCTTCCGCACCGTATTCAAAATACGGGTAGTAAACTACGCCATTATTTTCTAAGATAATGGCACGATGTTAACTCCCTTTTATGATGATAATTGCCTAGCGACGTGTGAACGTTTTAACTCCTGTAGTAACCTCCAGTAACGGCGCCACGATCTGGACGATTAAGTGATCTTTTATTATAGGTCCAACGGTGTACATTCTGGGGACGGTATAAAAGGCAAGGATCATCAGAGCAATGGGGAGAGCCCGAATTCTGAGAAGCACAATACTCTAGTTTTCTGGCTTGATCCTGTAATCCAGCATACTCAATACATACACACAGGAGTAGGGTTGTTATTCTTCCAGGAGAAAGCACGAACCTGTATAAAATTCCCGTGTCTCCATCTCTGTGTGATTTTGAGCCTAGACGAACCCCCGAATCAAACAATCTTTACGTAAGTTCTGTTCTAAAACACCGACAGATATCATATACAAATCTAATTGCATTTTTTTGTTTATTTTTTATTGCAGATCATAATTATTTAGGAATTTGTATGAAAATAAAATTGCTAGTTTTATTTTATTTTTATTCCGAATTTCAGTCTTATCGTATTTGACATGAACTCTTTTACCTAGGAACTTATATGGAAATCAAATTGTTTATTTTATTTAATTTTTTGTTTCGAATTTCAGTTTTATTGTAATTGACATAGACTCTTTCTTTTAATCTAGACCGTTATAATCAGGATCCACCACGATCGATAATGTAGATCTTTATTTTTTGTTCTACCGATTAACATGGAAATTTCTAGGTCTTGAGAGCGAACGTGATGACTTGTTTTGAGTCTGCTTTAATAAGATAATAGATAGATTACAAACTCTTTGAAAAAAAAACTACTACGTAATTGAACATCACAGTACAGTTTGTTGGTACGTAGGAGGACTTGATCCACTGCTTAAGTTTGCATGGTAGCCTTGCAGGAGAATTTGACTTTTGAATTTCCAGGAGATTCGAATGGTTTGTACCTTGCAATCTTCTTCTCTATTTCCCCCTCAAAACAAAAGTAAAGAGAGTAGAAATACCGGGAAGCGCATACGCACGGGGACCTAAAAGAAGACGCACCAGCGCGACAAATCCGGTACGGGCGGGTGCGATGCGTGGATTTTGGTCATCCGTCCTTTTTTTTTAAACAGAATCGCAAATCTAGCTTCTCGCGAACGAAATGATAAAAATAACACCAGAACAAGTTAGACAGACAACATGTGTCCTCCACCGCGCGCGGCAGATGACCTGCCGCATACAGGGACAGCGGTAGAGGGGGCTCCACGCACGGCAGCATGATAAAGATGCTATTTTTACCATTTTGTTCGTGAATGATAATTAGATTTGCTATTTCGTTAAAAAAAAAGAGACCAAACGAGCTATTAACTCCCGTGGCGTTAGAAAGCATGCCTTAACGTACCGGGGACCTGGCGGCCACTCCCCCATGCCGCAACCGGGCAACATCCACAAAAGCAAAGCAAACTCATTTTCTTATCTCATAATAAGGTGTTTTTTGGACGTGGTTCTGTCCTAGATTCCTACCAATCAGGCATCAAGCCTTGTGCTTATCCGTCTCTCATTAATTTATCGCCTAGTCAAGCCTAGTTAACAACCAAGGAACAATATATTTTTTTCCATATCCTGAGATTGATGCCCATGTCACCGATCGCTCGCTCGATCGCGGCGGCTAGCGTACATGAATGTAGCTAGTAGCATGCTGTGCATGCATGCGTGGCCGGTTACACGGTGATGCATACGTCGTTTTCCGTTGGGTAGCGAGGGGAAATGCGCGCGCGCGATCTAGGAATTGATGAACCCGGTTCCGTGGAAAGGCTGTGAGAGGTAGGATGGAAATAACTAGGTGGGATCTCGACCATATCTCGAATCCAAGAAGAAAGGTTAATCTGGTTCAGATATATCACTTGATCAAAAGCCTTAGTGTCTGCTGGCCCTGGCATGCTATTGATTTAGGGTCTAAGTTTTTATAGGTGTGGGAAACGAGTGGGATTAATAATGGATGGTATGAAGTCACATGCGAATTGTCTAGGCGGGGAATGTTGGGAATATTACTCCACCTTATATCAGCTGGTGTCAGTGGAACTCTTTGATTTGATATAAAAGTTAAAGAGGGGTAGGGGAATTAATGATGTTGGTATGAGCGGTCAATTTAGGGTCTACAGTCTCCACTTGTTGGCCATACGGAAATAGATTTTTGTGATTCGTTTTCTTAATGACGAAAAACACTTGCTTGTGGCTTTAATTTGGATGAGGAATGGAGATTCCCAACTTTGTACGCATTTGGTTTAGGGTTATAAGAGGGAGTTGTTCCGTATGATTCCTACTAAATTCCGTTGTTCCAAACGGTGCCTTGTATTTATATACTCTTTTTTCCTCCTATTCGGACATGTACCTAACATGGTTGTAGGAAACATTCACCTAACCCAAACTCCACGTACTCAAATAGCTTGGGTCCAGCCGGCCCCTTGAGTAAATTTACCCGGCCTACTTTCTCCAAAAAGAAGGGTTAGCTTAGCCGGCCTAAACGAGCCAAGCATTTCCTTTATTCCAAAAGGGGGACGAAAGAACAACTTCGATCGAGCACTCGATGATACCTTGAATAACCCTAGCTATCCTACATGATTAGCGTGCTAATCCGCCCACACGTTTCCGCCGATCTTTTAAGTCGCTCCTCTCTTTCCATCTCGCCGGCCGCACGGCGCCCATTATGATGCCGCCGATACCGATCAATCCGTGTAATCAACCTCCCCACACGCCCTTTCGGAAATTCGAATGGAATCGTGCAATGCGAAGCGCTCGAGTGCCTCGCGTTCCCGTAGTTGCGTTGCCACGGCGACCTTTGCTCTCAGCACGTAGAACATTAGATGATGTGGATAAAAGAGAGGAAGCATAGCGAATTAGGTCATCTCTCGTGCAGTAGTCGACTGTAACATGAGAAACAAGACATATTATACATGAATGAGTTGTCTATAGAGACATATAAAAAGATAATCCATTGTAGGAGCTGTCTATAGATAACATATAGAATACTATAGACAACAGTTGTTGTGCATGCCCTTGCTCCTTTGATTACTCTGCAGTCCACACTTGCGTTATTACAGCGAACGGAAAGGCAGATGGAGTTAAGTGCAACAGGTCACGCACACTTTCTGCTTCAGTTCTATGGGGTGGCCTTTTTGTTCTGCGTTTGTATGTTCTAGTAGCTGGGGGTTGATTGCAGCATACATGCTGTACTGTGTGCTTCAGCGTTCTGATAGGAATAGAGGCCGAGCACTTATTTGGAATGCAGGAATTAAACCGCTTATTGTCAAATTGCATGCGTTCCAAACGTTTCTTGAACGTGCAAAAATCCGATTAGTTGTGCTGTTTTTTTCCGTCCTCGTACAATGATGAGTATTACAGAAGTTTCATTTTTCCTTGAAATATTTATGACCGTTCACTGAGTAGGGGATCTAACACAATTCGACCGAAATGACTACCTACAGATCCCCTGTATATTTGTACGCGTGTAGAAATAAAACTTTCGTATGCGTCACGAACACAATGCTGGCTGGGCATTAAATACGTGAAAAAGATGTATGCTGCTACAAATGGAGCTGCAAATGAAAAAGAGACACACGCAACAGTCATTGTTTGGAGAATGCTGGTCGGCTTGAGACCTCTTGACTTGATCGGCACCTGAACAGTGAATTAACAATGGGTTATCTATATAAGATTCGACTGTTTTCTCAGCCCAAAACGATTAAATTTTAGTTCATTTATAACTTCATTATATATAAATTACAATAATTTATTTATGTGATTTTTGTTCTTAATCAATGTAATTATTATCGAAAGTCTTAATAACTTACATTTCCATCACATGATTCAAAATATAACATATACCTTGAGAGATTGAGAAAAAACAAAGACAAAAAAAATAAAATTATATACTAATAAAATACGGCAATGTGGTGAACCCGTTATGCTCCGAAGAAAAAAATCATAATAAATTCGGGCCTAATTCGTCACATGGGCGGATCCTTGCTGGTTCATGGGTGTTCACATGAACACCCAAAAAATTTTGACAAAAATTTAATATATATATAAGGTATAATATATGTATATACTGAAAATTGAGTTCATTCACAGTGATACGTGAAGAAAAATACGTTCTATCGACTCGTCCGCGCACAACCACACATTTGCACAAACCAGTAGGCAGTAAGCCACAGCCCTCCAGGCCAGGCGTACAACCGCAATTCATAGGCCCAAACCCATTTCGGCATTTCCTCTAACCCTAAATCCCTAATCTCTCGATCTCACATTCTGCTCCTGTGCTCTAGCTCCGAGCGACCGAGCAGTGGCGGTGGCTTGCTCTGTCCGTTGTTCCGCTCGCCTACTCCTGTGACCTGTGGCATGTGCTTTAGCTCCAGCCTCTAGACGAGCCGGCAGGTGCGCTTCTTCAAGCGCCGGAGCGTCGAGCGGGCTCTTCAAGAAGGCCTACGAGCTATCCATGTTGTGCGAATGTGCGAGGCCGAGGTCGCACTCATGGCTCGTGGTCTTCTCCCTCGCCGACCGCCTCTATGAGTTTGCCTCCTCTAGCCTCTAGGTTCGCTCCTACCTCCTGGCCTCCTCACTCTTGCCGGTTCCGGCCCAATTAGCTATTGCCTAGCAGTGCTAAGTTCGTGCAATATTTTGCTACTACTAGTCTAGTACTGTAATTACATACGGATACGGCAGGATTGACATTCATGGGTTTTCTTTTTTTGTTAATTTCTTGATTCTTCCTTCTTTTGATCTGAAGCGAAACAAATAGGAGTACTAGCTAACTCCGAGTGATTGAGCTCCGACTCCGAGGATCCGCCCCTGGTGCCGAGTGGCGACTGGCGACCCAATGTTTGTCTCGGCGTCTCCCTGAGCTAGCCAGCCAGGTACCCAATGTCCCAATCCCAAATCGCTAAATCGGCAGCAGCGTTTTGAATGATAAATGAATTAAAATGAATTGTGTCCTGAACTGTCAACGATGTCTACAATTTGATGTTTAATTCATGCCATTATGATTGCCTTATATCATCCATTTTCACATATGAAATCATTAATTTCTATATTTTTTGTATTTTATTATATATACTCGTATTGTTGTATCAGTGTTTTTGGGAAATGATGTTTCACGGTATCAGTGTATTGGTATCGGCGTATTGGTATCGGCATATCTGGACAATCTAGCTCCGAAGTCCGAACACCTATCCTAAAAATCCTGGATCCGCCTCTGATTCGTCATACGAGAAGAGTGCAAAATCTTAAAACATATCGCACGAATAAAAACTCGGCTATTTTGATAAAAAAAAAAACAGTCCAACGATGTTTAGCAAAACCGATTAACAATTCAGGGTTTAGACACAAATGACAAGTTCCAACAGTCGAAGAAATCAAGTTCCATGTTGATACACTTGATCAGGACGTACTACTACTAGCAGTATAATAAACGGACCCATAATCCATCCATAACATCGATCGGTTTAAAGGGAAAAAAGCTCCCCAACCACCACTCAACCTTTGTGATCAGCCATGGGACCCTAAATGTAGTTACTAATCCTGCAATTGGCAACTACTGCTGCATGGAGCCTTTTCCTTAAAAAAAATGCAACGTTTTGTAGCCTTGATTTGCTGAATATATGCCGATGACACCATCCATCTGGAACTTGTTTTGCTTCTTTTTTTTTTCTCCCTTCCTCCTGAAAGACCCCCACAGAATTTGTGCAGGATTCTTGCTGGACAGGTTGTGCAAAATCAAAGCGTTCTAGGTAGAGAAGAATTTTGTGGAGGAGCTATTGCATTTATGCTCCATTCAAGAGTATGATATGATGATATCACTTGATTGTTGAACAGTGCCAAATAGCTTTGATGTGCATCAGATTAGACCTTGCGAATCAATACAAGAATAACTCATAGTCGTATTTTTTTGCAGAAAGATACACCGGAGATGATATACTAGTGTACATCATGATATCGTCGGTTTGACTACTTTCCTAAGAAAACACTAGGCATGGCCGGGGCGTAAGGTGTGAGAAATGTGCTCATCTCTTTCACCGATTTGAATTTAAAAAAATTAGTGCAGGTAAAAATGGAAAGTCTGGTCCAAATTAGTACTGCTAAATATGTATAAATCACATAAAAAAAAGTAAGCATTTACTCAATGGGAACACAAGCATCATTGCATTTCCATGTGTTACAAGCAACTCTTTTTTTGGAAGCCCAGGAGCACAAAAGGAAAGCATTCCTGTCATCCATGAGCCCTGGCCGTTTCAAACAAAACATTTATTTCTTATAAAAAAATGGAGTGTTTGCAATGCAAAAATAGAACAACAAACACTCCCATCATGCACTTGGCATGTGTGGTGTGGTAAAACTTGCATCTTAAAATTCACAATCAACTGCTTTTTACTAGTTTTTGTTTCCTACAAGCAACTTGTAGTAGTACTACTAGTACATTTTTGCTTGTTTTCCAATGAGACGGTTTGGGATGCACAAGCTACAGACTTACAGCAGCAGATGGTCATATGTAAAGGTGGAAAAAAAAACACGAAACTCGCGAGCCAGCTCGGCTTGTTAAAAACTTGGCTCGAACTCGGTCCCTTAATGAGCCGAGATGACGATTTAGCTCGTTTTCTTAAGAGCCGAGTTTAAGCTAACTCGCAAGTTGCTCGTTTAGCTCGTTAAGAAAACCAGGCCTAGCCCACTATGCGCAGTGCCAAGTTAACGAGTTTAGCTTCAATTGTTAGTAACGAGTTTAGCTTCAATTGTTAGTAACGAGCCTAACGAGCCGAGTTAACGAGTTTGAACGAGCCGAGCCGAGCTTGTTATTCAGCTCGTTAACTTAACGAGCCGAGCCAAGCTTGTTATTGAGCTCGTTAACTTAACAAGCCGAGCCAAACCGAACCGAGCCGAGCTCGTTTCCTTAATGAGTCGAGCCGAGCGGAGCCAGCTCGTTATCCACCCCTAGTCCTCTGCTGGTGGCTAGGCCCTGGATTTAGTCCCCTCACCTACCCAAAGGGCAAGATACAGGTAGGGATGGCAATCGGGCGTGGCGGACACGGGTAGTACTTGCCCATACCTATACCCACGACCCTAATTTCTCCCCACGGGCATGCCCGCGAAGGACGACAGACGAAGAACCTCCTCTATGCCCGTCGCCCGCGGCATGCCTGTGTACCCACCACAACATAATTCATACATTCACAATTCACATACAAGAGGGAACAGAAAAAAAAAGAGAACATAGTAGATGCCATATAGTAACATTACAGCTACATAGTATGAACCAAGAAACCGACATCTGTACAACAATTGCAGAGGAACTCTAATGTTTAGATACCTTTAACCAAAATACACCATACAACATTGCAATGTAGTAGTAATGCAACAACTAAATACTCACGCTCAATAAGCAATAAACATGAGAAAATAGCATGCTATGGACCTAGCCAATCTGAATAATCTTGAACTCTTCGAATTTGAAGTTGGAGATGCAGACAGAAACCAGAAGAGCGCTCACTCACCACTCACCACCACAACGACAGGCAGGAGTCTATAGGAAAGAAAGAAAGAAGCACAAATTGCATCAATTCCTTAAATACAGGAAATTAACAGCCCAAGGGCATCAGAAAGATTGAATTCTTCACAGGATACACACATGGGAAGTCTGCCTGGATGGCGTTTGTGAGGTCAGTGTGCCAGACATTGTGGTAGCTCTGCCGGAGCTACACCTTGTCCATGTATGCCTCCGATGTCGCCATCTCGCCACGTGTGCACACACGAGGCGGCCGGGCGTGAGGACAGGGGATGGCCATCGGGCAGGAGGAGAGGAGTGAGGATTTGGAGGGAGAGCGCCTCGGGAGGAGGGACGGGGCCGTCGGTTGGTGGACGCCGCCTTGCTGAGGGCGAGGAGGAGGGAGAGGAAGGGAAGTAGGGAGAAGAGGGAGAGGAGCCGAGAGACAAGGGTGAGAAGGAGGCGGAGGTACGCGACAGCATCGGGGGAGGAGGTGCGCGGAGAGGGAGGATGCGGTGGAAGAGGGAGGCGTATAGGGCGATGGAGGAGGAGGAATGCGAGGGAGAGGGGCGGGGAGGTGGCGGTGGAGGAGCGGCGGTGGTGGGCGATGAGCTTGGAGAGGAAGGCGAGTGCGGGAGGAATTGGGAGCCAGGAGAGGAGATTTGAGATTAGGGAGAGGGTGACTGCGGGAGGGTGGCAGCTGAATGGTTGATGGAGCGATGGCCGAATGGGAGTCTTTGTTAATTAGGGTTTCCTTGGGCCCACCTATCAGTGTGGGATGGTGGGTAAATGGGCGCGACGTGCACAGGTGGAGCTCACCCATGCACACGCCCGTTTACCCAATGGGTAGAGGATTGCCCTCATTTCCATACCCATGGGCAAAGAAAGCCCCTCATGTTCGGCTCCATTAGGGCATTTGCCCACGGGCACGCGAGTAATCGGGCATAATTGTCATCCTAGATACAGACCCTCTTTGGACGGCTTCGGTTTCGGCTTTTAGCTCGGAAAAGCTAGAAGTCGTCCTAAATGGGTGGCTTTCCTTTATAACGTGCAGAAGTCAGAAGCTGCCTAGGGGCAACTTCCCGCGATTTCGGTAGGATGGACTCACGAGTTTACCCCTAGAGTTCGGAGGTAATTACCTGTCCCTTGCCATTGAACAATACCCCCCAAATCCTCTTCCTCATCCTCCCTAAAACCCTAACCCTAGCCTTCCTCCTCCTCCTCCCGTGCCCGCTCCGCCTCCCCCCTTCTCCCGCCGCCCTCCTCCCTCCCCTAGCGCCACCACCGCCCCTCCTCTCTCCTCCTCCCGCGCCAGCACTGCCTCCCTCCTTCTCCTACCGTCACCCTTTCACCCTCCTCCTCTCGCGCTGGCACCCTCCTCCACTCGACCTCCTTCATCGACGCCTCCGCCCGCCCACCTCCGCCTCCGACCCCGCCCATCTCCCTCAGCACCTCCATCCACCCACCATTGTCATCCTCCTTCCTCGATATCGCCACCACCATTTTATTTTTTTTCCTGATATTATTTTTTCTGATAAAGATGGGTTATTTATGTAATCATTGCATTGTGTGCAAATTACCGTGAATTGCCATCAACGGCTGTTAATTATCGTTAGTTGACGTTAATTGCCGTCAATTGTCGTTAGTTGCCGTTAATTATCATCAATTGCTGATAATTGTCATTAGGTGCCATTAATTGCCTTCAATTGTCGTTAATTGCAGTCAATTATCATTAAACAATATCAAACAAGCCATTATTTGCATTAGGAACATTTAAGACATTTTTCAACTCAGAAGCTCCACCCAACGTACCTCAAAGCCAGATAACCAAATATCAAACATCTTCACCATATTGTTCAATTACGCAACCCTTCAACCCACGAAGCGCCGCTGAAAAAGTGCGTACCGTGCCAAACAAGCCCTCAATCTAGCATCAGCCATCATCAGTACATGCAGATGTTTTTTCGGTCACACTTTCAACCATGGCAAGCAAATAGTAATAATGGGGCTATGACCTGGGGAGTAACCGTGTTACATAAACGAAGACTTTTGAGAGGCCAGCAGTTAATACGGTGTCTCACATCCGGCCGGTTGCTTCCTTCCATCACTAGCCATTTTTGTAACCCAATCAAGTCACCGCCATGAAGACCTACACCGAGTTTACCACCATAGTTACCAGATTTGCTATAAAACCACGCGAATCGCGAACCGGATTTGTCGAATCTGAACCGGTTTAGGGTACGAGGTTCATATTCATAGTAAAATAGGAAGAAAAAGTGGCAAACTACGAACCCGAATCTCGTACCGTGACTCGAATGAACCGTGTTTCTGGTAACTTTGTTTACCACTCCCTCCCAGGTAGTGTAGAGATATAGAAACTAAAAAAAGTAAACAATATGGAAGAGGAAAAATGTGGAAAGGGGAGGGAGAAACGAGGAAAGAAAGGTCTTAGAATGCCTAGTTTTTTTGTTAAAATTGCATCGTGTATGACGAAATAGCAAAAATAACACTTTTACGAGAGAATTGGCAAAAATGAAACACGTGTCGCGCTCAAAATCCACGACATAGGGTCTACCGTGCAATAGTAACACATAGTGGGCTCCCATTCGGTAGGAGCCAGCCTGCCGCACGCCCACCGAACGACATGTGCATGCTCCTGTCTATGGGAGCCCGTCACGAGGCTCTACTGCGCTGTAGGGTTTGTACCGTGGCTTTTGAGCACAGCATATGTTCTATTTTTATCTGTTCACTCACGAAAAGACTATTTTTCCAATTCGTTCGTGAAAAAACTAATTTTGCTATTTCGCGTCAGAAACCGTACATTTAAGAAGGAAAAAAAAACTCCGGAACGCCGAGCGGGCCGAGCGGAGCGTTATAAAGTCGCAAGTGGTTTCGTTTCCCCTCACCCCATCTCCTCCCTCTCGCCAGATCACCCCACGCACGGGCTCGCTCTCTCTTCTCGCCCCTCACCTACGAGTGATAGCCCACAACTCTGTTGCTCTCTCTCTCTCTCACTAGACCCTCTTCCCCATTACACCCTCATAAAGGAAGAACAGAACTGAGCACAGCACAGCAGAACAGGGGAGAAGCGGAGGCAGAGCCGGGAAAGAGCACGGAGGCAGGGCAGTGAAGAGGCCCCGTAATCTCGGCTCTGCGACTCCGGCTCTGTGCCTGCCTGACTTTTACCAATTACCACCACCCGCGCGGCGCGGCGCGGCGCGGCGCGGCCACCACGCTCCTAGCAGCGAACAGAGCCCTGCTTCAATAGCACCGTAAATCCCATAGCATTCCATTCCTTGTTACAGCACCCTGCATTTACTTCTCATCACTCGCCCGGCCGCGATCTCCAAATCTTTTCTCGCAAAAAGGTTGGTGTGTTGTGTTGTTTTTTATACTATACTGTTCCGGATCTTGATCCAACGTGCTACGTACGCAGCGGGTGGGCGCGGCCGGAGACGGGAAGGCCGGGGTGCTCAGGATGGTACCGCGCGAGCAGGCGGAGGAGGCCATCGTGGCCGACTGCAACGGCAAGGAGGAGGAGGCCGGGGTGATGGGCATCGGCGCGGCGGACGGCGCCGAGGAGCAGGGGCAGCACGGCGGCGGCAAGTTCAGCATGAAGAGCATCCTCTGGCACGGCGGCTCCGTCTGGGACTCCTGGTTCAGCTGCGCCTCCAACCAGGTATGTCCGAGAAACACAAACACATATGTTTCTCCATGCCATGGCACGCCATGGCTGGCATGCATCTGCTTATGCAGGGTGTACAAAAGAAAGGAGCATCGATATGCATGAATGGATTTTCTCCTTTCGTGTTTGCAGGTCGCGCAGGTGCTTCTGACGCTGCCGTACTCCTTCTCGCAGCTGGGGATGCTCTCGGGCGTGCTGCTGCAGCTCTTCTACGGCTTGTTGGGCAGCTGGACCGCCTACCTCATCAGTGTCCTCTACATCGAGTACCGCTCCCGCAAGGAGAAGGAGGGCGTCAGCTTCAAGAACCACGTCATCCAGGTACCTGACCTGACCTGCCATGCCGTGCTCGCTTTGCTCACCTTATCGGTTCTCCGTCTCCACTGCGCTCCTCCCATCATCTCATCTCTTTTATTAACGGATTACAGTTTCCTTTCACCCGGCTTTATCAAATACGCCTTTTTTTCTTGTCCCGTTTGGTCGTTGTCGATCCATCCTGACTGCAAAAATGCCGTCTTTTGTGAAAATGGGAGGGGGTATTGGATCCCCTGCCCCTGGCTCATGCTTCCGTTAGATATGCATGCTCTGTGCTCTCCCTCCTAGTTGCTTGTTAAACGAAACGTGGGTGAGACGACCTGTATTTGCAATCCTTAATCCTTCTTATTTATCGCAAAAGCAAAACTCTAGACTCTAGTAGTTAGTAATTTTGCTAAAGTACGCAACTAGAAACGAACTGGGATCAGGGGTTAAGAATGAAAAGTTTAATGGAGGGAGCTTGTGATGTTGACCAGTGGTTCGAAGTGCTGGATGGGCTCCTGGGCCCGTACTGGAAGGCTGCCGGTCTCGCCTTCAACTGCACGTTCCTGCTCTTCGGCTCCGTCATCCAGCTGATCGCCTGCGCAAGGTCAATTCTTTTCCTCCCCAGCCATCACTCTCACTGTACTACTGCACAGCGTGCGTGTGTTTGTGTTTCTTTCTGTGTGTGTGTAGCGACACATGAGTTCTACTCTACCGCTCTACGGATGAGCAAGCTAAGCTTGTCTGAGATTTTGTTGTTGTCCAGTAACATCTACTACATCAACGACCGGCTGGACAAGCGGACATGGACGTACATCTTCGGCGCGTGCTGCGCGACCACGGTGTTCATCCCGTCGTTCCACAACTACCGGATCTGGTCCTTCCTGGGTCTCGGCATGACCACCTACACCGCGTGGTATCTCGCCATCGCGGCGCTCCTCAACGGCCAGGTGAGCCAGAGAATCACGTCCGCATTCCCACGCACACAGGTGTCGCGTCCCCGACCGTCGTTGTCAGTTCAGACCAGTCTATCTCCCCTGTCCGTTTTGACGGAGGGGAGGAAGGACGCACATGATCACATATCGGTCACATAGTATGTATCCATCTTGGGCTAACAATGATTGATCGTTTCCGTCCGTGCCGACGTTGTCGCGCGCCGCGCAGGTCGAAGGCGTCTCGCACAGCGGCCCGTCCAAGCTGGTGCTCTACTTCACCGGCGCCACCAACATCCTCTACACCTTCGGCGGCCACGCCGTCACAGTGTAAGCAACATTTGCCCTTCCCGAAATAGTACATGTGGTGGGTATTACGTGGTACTAGGTTTTTTGTTCAGTTGTTACTTGTACTTCAGAGTTAGTAGTATAATACTAAGTTACTCTGAAGAAGTGAAGTGAACTTTTCACTAAGCTGCAGCTTTTGCCTGGCGATGGGGAGGACATGTCCGGATTGGAAATCTGGTTCTGGTTTCCATTCCATTGGTCCCCTCCCTTCCCCCCATGGCAGTACTTGTACTGCACTGGAACGGTGTAGCTGGACTTAATTAAACATAATTGCAGAAGCTTTGCGGCTAGCTAGCTCCATGGCGTACAGATCCCCATGAACAGTTAGGGGCACTTAAAAAAATCTAGGTTGTGCGTGGTGGGAACCAGCTGCGTTAGCTTGCAACCATTAGTTAGTTCGAAAAATGCAATGATCCAGCCGCTAAAGCTTGGTGCGCTCATGTGCATGTGTGGTGTGGTGATGCATCCGAAAGGTCCCCCTACTTGTACACATGATTATAGTCTATGAGAGAAGAGAATTGAGATGTATATTAGCCACTATGCATTAGAATAGACCCCTTTATTCCCATTGCTCATTTGTTGTGCTTAATCTATTGCTTGGATTATTGATGTTTCTTGCCTGGGCATGATTAGCGGCCATGCGAGGAATAATTAGCGATTCAGTGCGGTGTTCAAACGCCTCGGTCGTTAGTGGGCGCCGTTGGGTTGGAGATTTGAAGATTTTTTTGATCTCCTGGCTAGCTTCGGCAATTAGGGTAGTACTACTACTTGTTCTAGTGGTGAAATGAATGTGTTCTCCATAGGTTGAAGTGAAGCGAAGCGATGGGTTTCATTCAATTCAGCTAGTGCGGAGTTCACATCAAGTGTTGTGCAATTCCGTCCTAGTTGCCCCCATCCTAGGGGTGAAATGACAAGGTACAACCATCAATGGATTGGGACATCTTGGTGCCAAATCATCTCCTGACGATTCCGTTTATCTTACTATTGGGCTAGGCTAGCATGGGAAAGTTTTAACTTTGGAGCGAAGGAGACACGAACCTACTTTGAGAATTGCATCCTAAAACAAGAGTGACATAACCATTAGCATCATTTCCGGTCTTTGTCCATCTTGACAATGCCCCTCACCATTTCCGGTCTCAGGTAGGTTCAAAGTCTAGTTAGGTAGTTACTGCTCTCTAAGAGTGGCATGACCATTAGCATCATGCATGAGATCTTGCAGTAAGCTGGAGCAGAGTTTTTATGTGATTACTGATTAGTATAATGGCAACGGCCTTATTTGGCCGTATTTGTCGGCTCCTCTATTATTTGACCGGAGGCGCATGCATGTGTTGGTGAAAGCTTGCAAGATTCCCCCTGCCGCCGCGATCTTTGCAAGTATCCTGCGTGACTAGGAGAAGCACTAGTAGCCTTTTCGCCGTCCTCGCGTATCATTCGATCGAACTAAAGTCTCTGCATCATTGGCTCGCATGTGCAGAGGCCGTTTTGTCCGTTAATTTCTTGATTATTTCATTTCATTTATCCGTGGAGCCGATGCAAAAAAAAAGAAGGAACTTTTGATACTGAATTTTTATCCGTGTGTTTTGATTGATTGTTTGCTTGCAGTGAGATCATGCACGCGATGTGGAAGCCGGCCAAGTTCAAGTACATGTACCTGCTGGCGACGCTGTACGTGTTCACGCTGACGCTGCCGTCGGCGTCGGCCATGTACTGGGCGTTCGGCGACCAGCTGCTGACGCACTCGAACGCCTTCTCGCTGCTGCCCAAGTCCGGGTGGCGCGACGCGGCGGTGATCCTGATGCTGATCCACCAGTTCATCACGTTCGGGTTCGCGAGCTTGCCGCTTTACTTCGTGTGGGAGAAGGTGATCGGTATGCACGACACCAAGAGCATCTGCCTGCGCGCGCTCGCCCGGCTCCCCATCGTCGTGCCCATCTGGTTCCTCGCCATCATCTTCCCCTTCTTCGGCCCCATCAACTCCGCCGTCGGCGCGCTCCTCGTCAGCTTCACCGTCTACATCATCCCCGCGCTCGCCCACATCCTCACCTACCGCACGGCCTCGGCGCGCATGGTAAGCCCCCCCCCTCCCTCGATCTCCCCCATTTCATGCACGCATGCGTACATCCTAGCGCATGTTTTGTTTCGGCGCACCACGTATTTAATGGCAGGTAGGCGAATGCAACGTGATGCTCCTCCTATTTCTTCTTTCTTAACCAATCTAGCCTAGCTGGGATCAAGGATAGATGGAACCAAGCATGCATCGCCAACTGGTTCGGCTGAATCATCATCGCTTGCTCCAGCACTAGTACAAGTGTACAACACATCCATGACCCACCATGAACAGTGCCGGATCGGAACACACAGGCAATAGAATAGACAGTGGAGATCTGTGCACAGGCAGCAGTTCGTGTTAAATGCACAGCCCGCCGGGGCCCCATCTCCTACATGGGCAAATCCCCAATCATTGAATCCAGCCAACAACCACATTAATTCGAAGCTGGGGCGCCGGGGCCCCTCTCCCGGCTCCCGACAACGATATGGATCCCCTCTCCGTCCGCCCGTCGCTTTTGGCACGGCAAATCGATCTCCCCTGGCTTCTCACCCTGTTATTACCCACTCCACTCTAGCGATGATCGTGTCAGTTCTGGTATACTTTCTGGCTTAGTACGAGTACTACATAAGGTGGCTTGGTCCATCCGTCGGTGAGCTAGCCAGCAGCTGGTCCCTGGCTGCCGCACAGGAGAGGAGAAGAATCCAAACCGTCCGTCCGTCCGTCCACTGCACCGTGCGCGACTTCTGCGCGATGGGATTGGGGGCGATGGGTGCAGTCGCGGGGGTGGGTCACCGGGAGGGAGAGCGACCGTTGACGTCTCATGTGATGCGCTGCGCGCCTGCTGATGTAGGACGGATGCAGTGCTGATGTTTGGTGCCGCGCTGTCACGAGTGGAACATGGGAGCCCCTGGCGCCTAGCCGGGCCGCACTGGCGCCGGTGTCGCCGTCGCGCGCGTCTCGGCTATCTTTTCGCGCGCGCGGGCGATGGATAGCCGCCGCGCGAGGCGTCGCTGGAAAGGGGGGAGAGAAGTGAGGGGAGATCGATGGCATGGAGATTTTCGGCCGGTGTGGGTCGCGGAGTTCCTTTCCCTCTCGATTCCTTCTTTTCTTTGGCTTTGCAAAAGGAAATCGAATGCGATAGTTGTACGAACAAGGCCACGGCGAATCAGCCATACAAGCACGATGTTTATCTCGTACAGTCGTGGCATATCATCTTGCTGTGTATGTGTATATTCCATCTTTTGACGAGTTTCCTTTTTATTTCCTCTCCTGCGAATGCAACAGAACGCGGCGGAGAAGCCACCCTTCTTCCTGCCGAGCTGGACGGGGATGTTCGTGATCAACGTTTTCGTCGTGGTGTGGGTGCTGGTGGTCGGGTTCGGGCTCGGCGGCTGGGCCAGCATGGTCAACTTCATCAGGCAGATCGACACGTTCGGGCTCTTCGCCAAGTGCTACCAGTGCCACCACTAGCGCCTCAGAGCGGACCGTGACAGTGCCACCGGCAGGAAGCAAGGAGAGCTCTCTCTCTCTCTCTCTCTCTCTCCGTACGGCACAACCAGCGTTGCTAGGTTTTGGTCGCCTTGTAATATACAAGCCTCTCCTCTCCTAGGGTGTCACACCATAGTAGAACAGGCATGGGTCCCTAGGATCTCGCCCCGGGCCGTCCGTTGCCGCGTTGCTTTCCCCCCGATCCATTGGTTTCCTTGTGTTTGTTTGGCTTGCCCCCCACATATATGTGATGGTCGTCATGGCTTATAAGATTTTCAGCTCATGTGACATTTCATATGATG
The DNA here is from genome assembly GCA_036346405.1 of Phyllostachys edulis. NCBI lineage: Eukaryota > Viridiplantae > Streptophyta > Magnoliopsida > Poales > Poaceae > Phyllostachys > Phyllostachys edulis. The sequence goes on along the minus strand of CM070546.1, from coordinate 17,677,596 downwards.
ATATAGCATATCGATCCTGTAGGGTTCTTTACACCCCCTCCTCCGATGGAGCTTGCTCCGTGTTGTTTAGCGTGAGTAATTGTAATGGACGATTCCCCATGCTAGCTAAAGGCAAAACATGGAGGCCTTTGTTTATTGTGTCCGATTTGGATGGATGTTCTCGGTGTAAATGTAGCGATTGCCCGCTGTGGCGCACCTTTTGGGTCGTGTTGTTGCCTTTGCCGAGAGATTAAAGTTTCTTGAGAAGTTTTTATGGGGTTCTTTGAAAGGACCACAAAGCTAGGGAGAAAGAAAGATGTGCTCGCGCGCAGTAATGAATCGTGGTGTGGTGGGGTTGTGTTGCGGGTGCGGCGTGGGTCGGCGCATACCATAATGACCCGCACACTGAGCTTATTTTGTGAGGCCGAAACGTTTTCAGTTGTAAAGATGGAGTACTACTGGCTTTGTTTGCATAGTAACACCGTGTCACTCAAAACGACCCTGATTATCAGCCGGTCTTATCATACCATACTCATACACACCGGTGGGTGAGGCTCACTTTCAAGGATTAGACTCCACTACTAGTACTGGTGTACAATACATACATTATTGGCTTGTGCATCACAGCAGCATCAATACGGGCTTTGATTACAGGGAAGATTGTGCTTTCATTTGCCCATGTGTGCCTACTAGGCTCTCCCCCCAAGCTCTTGCAAATGGGGGAGGGATTCTGTAATCCTCCCTCGGGCACCAGGATTCACATGGAGGGGGCATGTGCTCCCTTGACTGACTTCTCCCTTCAGATTTCCGTTTGCTGGTATCTGTGTTCCTTCCAACCATCCTTGAGAGGGGTAATAGAAACTAGCGGTGGTACTGACTACTGACGAAGCATGTGCTTTGCGAGTTCACAGCACAGATGTTTTAATCTAACCGCAAGTAGCCATTGATGATGGTTTTGTTTGATTTGATTCCAGTGATGTAAGTTTTCAGCATATGTTATGGTACAATACTTGCTCTGCGCTCCGCTCCGCTCCCATCTTTCACATGCAGTTGCCACTTGCCGTTGGATGGAATCCCAAGTGAAAAAGAATTGTAAGTGACGATCTAACGAACTTGTACTGTGCTTAGCTTAGTGCTTGCTGCTGTTTGCGACGGAATTGTTGGTGATGCTAATATATGCTGGAAACCAGTATGACTAGCGTGCCTAATTTTCCAATCACTTTCGCTGTCTGACTATTTTTACCAAGCCTTTCGTTTCAGGTGACGGGGGACGATAGCTTTCTTTATAGGTGCAATCTAGATTCCATAAAACAGATCAAAAACACGCTAGGCAAGCATAACATGGAGTAACAAAGCAAAATTGTGTCATCGAGAGCCAGCTCAAACAGCCCTACTTTTGCACGCAACCCCGGGGAGTTGAGATAGCAATATAGCATCTTTCCCAAAAGTCCATCTGCTTTTGGACAAAGTATCATAGCGCAACAGAAAGCTCAAAAGATAGCTGATGGGCCTATGGTAAGCAACACATGCTAAGGCACAGCCCAATCGTCAAATACTGCAGGTACTAAGGCCACCCGACACACACGTTGAACAGCTACGTTCCAACTCAACTGATCTAAACACATCTTGAACCAATGTTAAGCGATATCCCACAAAGCCTCCCTGTTTCCTCATCCGAAGATTAGCGTGATCGCAACAGTTCACTGATGCAAAAACCAATGAATGCTGTGGTTATGAAGCTGAGTACTTTATACAACAAGCAGTTTGAATTCCAATGAATAACATCAACTCGGTACATCATGTTAGAACCACATGGCACAGAAGTACTAGATGCCGAGAAAAACTGTGAAACCTTCTCTGCAGGACAGCAGAACCACCAAGCACAGCATGTTTACAGGCCTCGATCAGAACAGCAAGCAAATGTCCATCCAGGATTGAATCAGCTCAACCAAAACCTTGGAATTCCCGAGTCACGTTCAGCTGCAGCACTATTGTTAGGCAGCCTCTGTATTCTGGTTGAGAACTCGTTAGCCTAGGTAAAATGGAAAAGGGAGAATCAATAATGATTTTGCATCAGCACAACGGACCAACTAATCCCACCAAATAATCACTATTAAGAAACATGTGCATAGATACACCTAACATCATGTAAACAGAAAAGATGATTGGGATCGAGTTCCTCAGGTTCTGTTCAAAGGCGAGATTTTCACCAAACAATGGATAGATAAGATATTGTCGAAAAAGCAGGATTCAACTGAACAGTATGTAAAAGTACATGGATATGCTTCGAGGATTTATTCAAAGAAAAGATTCTACCCAACAGTGTGTTATAAAGGGATCAAGTTCCTAAGCTTAGCTCAAAGCCAGGATTCTACTAAATCATAGCACACAATCCTGGAAGTACCATTCTGTATCATATCAACATTATTGCTAGCACCTATATCGTCAAAACTGTAGGATTGTAGGGATGCAAAAGAAATGTATTGGATAATTAAATGAAGTCACGGAAAAAAATCTGAGCACATAGCAAGGTACCACCTTCAAAACTCCTCAGAAAATTCATAACAACAAAAAATAGGAAGGATGCCACACAAATTGTGTTAGACCCAAATTGACATATTGTGGCAGGTATTTGCAAAGCTTTGAACATGTCAAACTGAAACACATAAAAAAAACTTAAAAAACCATAAACCAATTATAAACAGTTAGGTACCCAGACCTTCTCATCAATCCACATTAGAGAACGCAGTTGATTGTCCAGTATCCGGACAGCAACATCAAATGGTGTCATACTATCAGCAGCCTCTAGCTCACCACCCTGTATTGGACAAGGAGACTCAAGCAACGCTCACCACAAGACAAATACTAAAACCTGAAAAAATTACCTTAGTAGTATTCAAGGTCTGAATGATGGATTTCACTTGTTCTGTCATATGCTGCAATTCATTCTCCACAACTTCAGATTGCTCATACCTTCGCAGTGCAAAACAATTTGGTCAGATATCGTTTTAAGCAAAGTATGTTAGTTTTTTTTCTTTTCAAAATGAGTTGTGTACTTGTGTTATTTGTTTATACTACAGCTACCATAAATTAAAGAGTCAAACTAAACCTAAGACTGAAATAAGTAGCTTAACCAGCCGAATGTATATTGAACTAACATTGTATCTCTTGCAGAGGCAGCCTCATCTTCACGAAGTAACACCCGTTCATCCTGGAATATCCGTTCCGCTTCCTCCTCCATGCTCTGTAGAGCCTTGTCCACCTGAAATTATAAAATGAGTCAGTTGTAACTTCAAAGCTGAACAAATAATCACTGCAGATTCATGGTGTTTGGCGGAACAAACTCATCTAAATAGTCGGGTAATAAATTAGTACTGGTTACCGAAAAGAAATTGCCGGATATAGTTGAATTTACACTTTTCTGTAAGTTAAAAACAGCATTTTGGTTCCCGCTTTCATTAGTCCAGACCAGGGCAGTGGATCACAGAAGGAACTGTTGTAAAACTATGGGCAACTTCTTTTTTTTCTAGGTCTGGCAATGTTGGGATCTACTCCCATGAGCAAGAAAATTTCAAGAGTAGAATACAAATGTGTAGCCACAAGGGCATTAGTTCAAATATTTTGTCACTGATGATGCTTCCAAGTGATGATAGCAATCCGCAATTGTTAAGCGGTAAAAAGCCAATGAACCAAACCCTGCTATCAGTATTGCAGGCCTTTAATACATCCTATATTAATTCTTTACAGATTAAATCAGACAGTTTTAGTCTAAAGCAACAAACAGTGTCATGCACAAGGTGCGTGGTACCCAAATAAAGGATATAAAGACAGTGTTCCACACAAGAATGTTGATGGATCAAGTCAAATCACCATGTTTTCAGTTCAAGGACTGTTTTAACCCACTCAATGTTGCACCATTAGTTCCAGTAGACAAGATAGCCACCAATTTCTAACACAGGTAAGCCTCAACATGAATTGGGTCAAATCAGTTCTATCAGATTGTCAACATCGTGCCTATGGTGTAACGGTTGTTATGCCAACAGCAGTGCTGGGCAAGGATCAAAGAACCGTTACCAGGCAAAATCCCGTTCGGAGCCTGGTAACGGTTACCGGCCGGTAATCGGAAATCCTAGTGAAAAACCGGAGAAAATTCGCAAACCGAATTTTGAACCCTGGTTTCTGGGAACCGGTAACCGGTCCAGTTACCGCCCAGTAACCGGAAAAAACAGTTGAAAAAACCGGGAAAACCGGAAAACAGAGAAAATGGGTACTTAGCAATTGGAAAGTGTTTAATGAAGTAACAATCCTCCAAGAGTTTAATGAAGTAGCAATTGGAAAAAAAAAAACAAGGAAACCTTGCTAGCTTCACTCTATGCGATGCCATGACACTAAAAACTCTATATGCCATGGACCACAACTCAGATCAGGTCAAGATCATCAAACCAACTCAGGTCAGGTCAAGAACCCAAGATCATCAAAGTGCCCATGCAAATATGAATATATCTACAGAGCACAGATGCACAAATAAACATTGATGAATTGATCGTTCTATATTAATTCAAGCATATTTAGCTCATGCAATACGTATTCTAGAACAAAAAAGGCCTAAACCAACATAGGAATGGCATTATGCAGTCAAAAATTCAAATTCAAGTTTAAAAGTTTTCGGCCGGTATTTTTTCTCCTGGGACCGGCCGGTAAATCCGGTTACTGGCGGTTACCGGCCGGGTTTTTTCCCCCTGGCGCTGGGTACCTAAGTTGATATGGAAGAACTGCCGTGTCATAGGGAAAATATTTCTTTTTCCTCCAACAATATCAACAGTTAGGCATATTATTGTAGATAGAAGAAAAGTTGACTTTTTGATCATTGTATATTTGACAATTTGTTAGATAACCTAGCTTATTATATAAGAAGTTAAGAACTGTATATTCCAGATTTGATACATGAAAACTTAAAACAAACATTATATAACAATACTGAATTATGACATATACCAGGGAACTTAGCAGTTAGAAGATACCTGTGTTTACCAAAGAAAGATCTGTAATGTAGATTCTCCACAAGCATAACAATACTCACTAATCACTATAAGTCAAGCTGAACTTCCCATACATAAAAACCATAGTTTTAAAAAACCATACCGGACCTTGGCGGCTTGGTTTACTTTAAGGACTGTTCATGCAATTGGACCGGAAAAAACCGGCTGAACCAGGACAGTTTCTAGTGAACCGGATGGCTTATATTGATGTGAGTTCACAGGAAATAAAGGCAGCAAATGGCTGGCCCATTGTTGGCCCAATTAATTGCACATGAAGTGATCCCTACCTAAGGCTCCCTAGCTCCATTGACAGCAGCCACTCCATTCTCATCTCACCAGTCATCATCTGATCCCTCTCCACCTCTCTTTCTCTTCCCCGTCTCCAATCCATCTGCCACCTATCCTCTACCTCGAGTCAAGGCCCAAACTCCTCCCCGACCTCCGGCGACCACCACGCACCGAGGCACGACGAGAGCAGATTCGTGGATAGGGTTGGGCATTGGCAGCCGGGTCCTGTGGGGGCGGACAACGGCAGGCCGGCAGCTAGGCATCGGAAGATGACGGTGATGGCTTGGTACCGGATGAAGACAACAGCAGGCAGCGGCTGCTTGGCATCAACACCCAACAATGAGATTTAAAGTGTAAACTAAGATACAATCAATGTGTCCATTTATTCCAATTGTGTATGCTTGCGAGATTTTTTTTCTGACATGGCTTACACTAAAGTTCCTTTGATTGCCCTTTTTTTATTTGCTGCTCCTGTTCGTACTCTATTTTAATATGTTGTTCACATATTCTAAGACCAATTGTCATTAATTTTAATGAAAACTAACAGAATATTAATATATGAAAAACCAGCGGTTCAACCGGTGAAGAGTTGGCCTGACCGGTTCAATCACTGGTCTGATTTTTAAAACTATGATAAAAACTGATCAACTTTACTAATGGGCAATCGACTAAGAAGGCAACACAAACGTGACTTTATGATAGGCTGATAGCTAACTAGCACTATAAGTGTAAATAACACAGTTGCAGAGGACCTAATATATTATATAATAAAAGGTGAGGATGTGTGGTTAACAGTTTTCAGAAAAAGCTAAATATGCTAGAAACTCTCCCAGAAAACATCTAGTCGTCAATTTGGTGGGTCCTAATTATGGATAAACCACAACCATGTTTATATCTACTAATCGGAGGCTCCTTCTAATGCCCCACCTTAATCCTAGAGGGTAAAAAGCTAAAATTCTTACATCAATCAGAAAAAAAAAAGAAAAAATAGCTACAAAGTCTCACCACAATTAGAAAGAAAGAAAAAACATCTCGATCATCCAATTAATATAGGTATAGTCCACAGCGTTGATTAATTATGGTATATACGGCCACGTTGTATCTTAATGTCTCATAACACATACATACTTAAAACCAAATCCAACACCCAAAAGATAATGCCACCAAGCCATGCATCAAGTCCGAAAAGGACATAGGCAATGCTCTAGCTACCCCTTACAGATTGGGCCTACATGAACACACGAAGACATGGATAGTTATATGCATGTATAGCAGCTATGCTTATAATTAATTTCTCGGTCAACTTTTGGATCGCACCATCTAGCCATTTTCACACGAGTGCTAGGCTCAACTTTGACTATTGGTTTATTAGGGAAATTTTGATAAACGCCACTGCTAAGTGGCCGTATCAAAGAAATGCCACCGCTCATTTCGATATTCGAAAGATGCTACTGGAAAGCTTGGAACATCCTACAAATGCTACTAGTATACGTATTTTGTCAGTATTTGACCAAATTGCCCATATCTTCTTCCTCCTCACTCCTCACAGGCTCCTACGCGGCCCCGTCGCTGGACCGCCCGATGCTTAAGAAGCTGAAGAGGCCGCGGCGCTGCTGGGTCTTCTCCGGGGCGAGGACGGCGACGGAGTGGTCGCCCTGGCGGAGGCGAACGACGGAGAGCGTGCCCACGCCGAGGTCGAGGCTGCGGTCGGGATCGACGAGGTGGAGTGCGCGCCGAGACGGCGACAAGGGTCCCTGGTGGTGGGAGGCGGGCGGCGTCATCCGCGACATCGGGAAGAGGTTCGCGGCGAGCTCGCGGGGTCGACGTGGGGTAAGCGAGTGGAGGCGGTGGCGGCGTCGGTCCGAGATGGCGGCGAGGTGCGGCGGCGGTTGAAGTCCTCTCGCACGAAGAGCGCCGAGGCCATTGGGGACGAGCCCGAGGCACGGAGGATGACGGCGTGGTGGCGGCGCGTTGAGGGAGAGGTACGACCGCGGCAGCCGCTCCAGCTCCGCCGCCGCCAACAAACCGCCGCTTCCACTACCATCTCCACCATCGACGCCCGAAGTCGGTGTAGGGTCCGCGACCGCTTCACCATCGCGAACCCTCGCGCTTCGCTTCCTCCGCGAGCGACACCACCGCCTTGATGTCGCCATCGAGGCGATGGCGGTGGTATTGGCGGCGTGGCGAGGCTCTTCTCCTTGTCTCGTTCTTCTTGCTTTCTCGCATAAGGCGGCGTCGACGGAGAACAAAGCGAAGCGGGGAGCCATCGCGGCCGACGACGGCGGTAAGGGAGAGCCATCGTAAGACGCGCGGCGTGAGGCGGTTGAGGCGGTCGAGAAGGACTTCGGTGCTGGCCGCAGCAATGACGAAGTCGCGGCATGAGGACGCGAGAACGAGTCCTATTGCGGCGGCGATTGCAAGGCGTCATGGCGAGAAGCGTGGTGGAGGAACGCGCCGGAGCGCCACCTCACCAAATCGCGATGGGTTTAGGAGAGAGAGCATGGGACATGGGAATGTGAAGAAGACGGGGGCAATAACGTCAAATATGTAGATCGGTGGCATTTTTACGAGTAAGAGATGTTTGCAATGGCATCTTTCGAATATCGAAATGAGCGGTGGCATTTATCTGATACAGCCACTTAGCAGTGGCGTTTATCAAAATTTCCCGTGGTTTTATAGGGTATTATATTTTATAAAACCTAATAAAATTATAATATTATAAAAGTACCCTTCAAGGCAAATCTATACACACCATTTTCATATGTCCAATCTAAATATTCATAGAGATCAATAGCCAAAGTTTACAAAGTTTGATTGCACAAATCCCAAAACGTCACTCTTTTGTGACTACTGACTAAATGAAGTACTAATTATTATTTTAATCTTCCAGAATTTAGGCCATTCAAAAATTGAAACTAAAATTGTGCTATAAAAAACCTTAGTAGTTCTAAAATTAATGTAGAAGAAGAAAAATAGCAAGAAATTTCTACGTTAATAAAAAAAGAAACATGCTGATCATGTTTTTTTTACAAAACTTTGTTTAAAAATTAAAACATGTAGCCCATGCAGATGAATGGGTTTACCAAGTAGTTATATATAATCTACAACATATTTAAACTAAGGATTAGAAAGAATCCTCAGCCACAAAAACAACTCTGATTCCAATATATCCCAAATCAATTGTTCCCAATATATTCCAAATCAACTGTTCTAACATTATTAAGAGTTTCTAGACTACACCGTGCAATTGCGTGAGCTAAACAATCTAGTTGAAAGAAGGATTCATATCTGCCAGGAGAGCATATGAATAGTGAGTTTATAGGAAAGCAACACAAATATTCATTATTCAATGCCATTTGGAGATCAGTGACAATGAGATTCAGCAAACAATTTAAAACAAACATACAGCCAAAAAAAAAAGAGGCCATAACTAATGTATCAGGAAAAGAAAAAGAAAAAGAATGTTTGTACCCAAACCCACCTCTCTCTGATGAGTTTCTATCAACTCAAGTTGCCGCTCCAAGCTTGTTTGTGTTTCAACAACTTTAGCCACCTCAGCCTGCAAGACTAGAGGTAAATATTCAGTTTGAAACATTATCACAATTAAAATATATTGTAGACATCTGCAACGAACCTGCTATGTACTGATTCGAATCACATGATTTCTAGATAGATAATTAGAATTCAATAAGAAAGTACCAATTTCTATTATTTTTTCTTTTCAAAACTAGTAACAATTTGTTTAAATATTTCATTGGCAGAAGTGGTTCTATTAAGAAAACTGACCGACCTGTTTAGCCCTTGTGTATCAGTCCAAATTACTTGTCATTTTAGCTCTTGGAACACAAAAACAAGGTAATGAGTAATGTAGCACTATGGCATGTTTACCCTAACTAATGGGGAGATATCTTGTGCAAAAGCACAATTTTGTGCAACCATGCAAAAGCTTTTGGTTTAGGCACTATATCAACATGAAAAATTCCAGGGAAAATTTTTCTAGATGTAGCCTATGGTGTGTTGTAGCACCATTTAAATTTTCAGCTTCAACCTCAAAATATGTTACAAGTACTCAACATAGAATGCATTTGAACTTCAAATTTTATACAAAGGTAAAGTAATTTGGGAAGTATGTATAGAATTTTTTTTCAGAAGTTTTTATGTCGATATAGTTTTTAGAAATTGGAACCAAAGAATAAACAAAAAACGGATTTGCTAAACTCTTGAAAGCAATTCTGTGTCAACTTTCACATGAATAAGTCAAATCAACAGCTTTGTGCAGTAGCCAGTCATCTACTAGAAGATCAACTAAAGCTCATGGGCTATCTCACAATGATACACAAACCATCCAGAATTCGGTAAATAAGAACTTCAAGTCTTTGAATTACCAACAGTTGATAAACATTCTGTACAGTGTAAAGATCATTAAATTCAACCAAGCTTCCTTCTACCCTGCTCAACTGCTTTCAACACAAAATAATGGCATGTGCTATCATTTGTCTTAACTATTGTCTTCTGAAAGTGACATTAGATAACGAACTAAAAATCAACAAGTATATGTATATTGTATAGTCTGATGAGTTTCAGATATTGATCTAACTGCAAAAGCTCAAAACCTCACAAAACAGAATACGAAAAGCAGAATTATAAAGTGTAAACATACTGCCTGTCCCCTGTCAGTGACTCAGTTCATATTTGAGAAATGACAGCCAGAGAGTTTGAGCCCCAAAGTACAATGAGACTTGATGGTTAGTAGATATCATTGTTTTAAATATAGCGCTATAGCGGTCAAGGTACCCCGAGTGCTACATATCGGTTGTTGTTGCAGCTTAGTGCAATATCACCGATATATCGGGCCGATACACATGCTATCCGCTATAAGCTATATCAGTGCTACTGCCCAAGAACGTTCAAACTACCTCTGACATAGGGGTGCACCTCTTGATTTGGTAATATCCATTAATACCGGCCATTCCATTGGTTGGGCTTCCATAATCCCACCTGATCCGATTAATTAACCTTCGTATTCCCACAAATCCTAGTTGTGCTAGTTAAAAACATTCCATCTCTTAGCAAGCCTATGTTATCAAAGGAGAAAGAGAAAACAAGCAGCAAGCACAGATTCTCCACATGGACAGAAAAGAAGGAATGAAGGGGGTGTTGATTTCCCATTTTCTTCGTCAGAGGATGAAGATTGATTAACAAACACTATGTGGCTTTTATGATTTTGATGTTTATCTTAGATATAGACATGTGGGATTTGGTATTTTGGATGTTTTATGCAAACTATGCCTGAGATTTTGTAGTTTTAGATCAAGTATCTTTATATTTTTAATGTTTCATAGTTGAGCATGTAGCACCCACTATATCTCCGATATACGCTATACGCTATAAAAATAGTCCACCGCTACGCTTCCACTACCCGCTATTTAAAACCTTACTGGATATAAAATCAGTGACAAAACGTACCTCAAGCCTTATAAGAACATTCCTGTTTTGCAGAATTCTCCTGTCCCATTCGGCTATCGCAGTGGCATGTTTCCGGAACTTTGCAGTACGGTCTTGAAGCTCATTGTTCCAGTCCCTAATGATCTACAATAGGTACTTTCGTGAGAATGTCTACAAATTGAACTGTTACAGTGCTACTTAAATAAAGAAATAAAGATGTTCAAGAACCCACAATAGAAGATCAATCCAGCCTTGAATGCAGTTTCAATATCAAAAGGCAATGCGCTATAGTGAAAATCAACCAACTGTAATAAAAAAAAGATAGGTGAAGTACCTCCTCAACACCTTTACCAGCAATTTCTGATGGAAGCTTAGGTGTTTGGGATGCTGCTGGAGTGATAGCAGTAGTAGAAGGGCTGCAGCAAGAACACAAGAGAAAGATAATGGAAAATGTTAATATCTTGCTGCCCAGCTCCAGTAACAGGTAACAATATAATAAATCAAGGGAGCTTGTACAACCCAGTGCTGCTAGCTTGAATAGCTGATGAAGTTGCCTGACTTGTGATGGTGCTGGTGGCTGATGCGCTTGCAGCTGTAGTAGAACCACCTGTGGAATATACCCAATTAAAACAGATCTGAAAATCACCAAATTAGACCAAGAAATGACCACTTACAAAATGCAAGAAACAAATTACAAGGCAAACATTACAGTCAAAATAGTACTAGACTATTAGTACAACGAATATTGCCCTGTTTTTTTGGGGAAAAAAACTAATAGCTACAACAGTACAGTGATACGTTGGATCCTGAAATGATGATCCAAAGAGTAGTTTGAGATATTATTATTATGAGCTATAAACCGGTTATTATTACTTACATTGAGTGAGACTTAATTGTTTGGAACCAAATACAGAGGCATGGTGAATGGTATTACCGAACTAAACAAAAAAAAAATAAGACATCAAGTTGAACAATAAGTACAGAGAATGAAGAAACATAACAGCTCACCAAACAGTATTGACTGAGTTGCCGAAGTTGAGGCAGAAGACGGTGTAGTTGCTTGCAGGCTAAAACTAGGAAACGCAGCTGTTGTGGTTGTCATGGCTGCAGGTGTTGACGCACTTTTGACAGTGCTGGTAGTGGCTGTAGCTGCCACTGCTGGCGATGATGATGGCGCTACTGAAAAACTGAAACCGCTAGTGGAAGAAGTTGGTGCTGGCATCGAGAACAATGACCCCGATGTTGCCGGGGCTGCAGCAGCTGATGGCGCAGTGGATGCACTCGTTGCAGAAACAGAAGCAAATGTCGGCGTGGAAGCAGCAGACGATGAACCAAACGGGAAGCTAAGAGAACTTGCGGACGTGCTTGCTGCTGCACTGATATTAGAGAACAGTGAGGGGGCAGATGCAGCCTGCGAAGTGGTCAAGGAGAAACCAGTGGAGGGCGAGGACGCTGGCGTGGTGGGAGTGGCGGAGGCACTCTTAGGGAAGGAGAAGGCAGAGGAGGAAGAAGCGGACGAGAACAAGGAAGCCGCGGTGCTCGCCGTCGTCGTGCTTGCTGATGACGGCGTGAAGCCGGACGACGGAGCAGAAGCGACAGTTGCTGGCGAAGATGAGAAGCCAAAGGATGGAGAGGTCGTAGCGGTGGTTGCTGGAGACGAGGCGGTGGTGGTGCTGAAGAGTGGTGCAGAGGTGGTGGATCCAAACAGCGCCGAGCCAGTGGCGACCCCAAACCCTAGAGCCGGTGCGGAAGCCGAGGTAGTGGCGGAACTCGATGCGGCGGCCCCGGTATTGAACGCGGAGCCGAATGATGGTGTCGACGCGGCGGTCGTGGTAGTGGTGGTGCCGGACGCGGATGAGCCAAAGCCGAAGCCCGTGGCGGCGCCAGAGAAAAGGCTTGGCGTGGACGCAACGGAGGAGGCGGCGCCGAAGAGATTGGGGGTGGGGGTGGGGGTGGCGGCGGCGGCGGGGGTTGCTCCGAAGAGACTGGGTGTGGCCGCCGCGGAGGGGTACCGCTGAATAGGCTCGGGGTGGTCGCGGCGGAGGAGGTGGCGCCGAATAGGCTAGGAGTGGCTGCCCCGGTGGAGGTGGCGTGTGCGCCGAAGAGGGATGGGGCGGACGCGGCGGAGGAAGCGGCGGCGGTGGACTGAGAGAACGAGAAACCAGTGGATCCGAAGCCAAAAGGGGATGGGGAGGAGGCGGTGGTGGGGGCGGACGCGGAGGCAGGGGAGGCTGCGAAGAGGGATGAGCCAAAAGTGGGAGCAGAGGAAGCGGCGGCGGCGGCGGCGGAGGAGAAGAGGGAGGAGCCGAAGGCGGGGGCTGGGGAGGAGGAGGCCGCGGCGGGTTGGGAGAATGAGAAGGCGGATGGGGCGGTGGAGAGGGAGAAGGGCGAGGACGCGGTGGATCCCGCGGCGGCGGAGGAACCGAACGCGAAGGAGGTCGCCATGAATGCGTCGGCGTGCGGGCGGGGTGACCGATTTGGGCGGAATTTTGGCAGGTTTTAGCGTGGTTTTGCCTCTGTCTCCTCGGGCCGTGCGGCTTGAGGAGGGGTTCGGGGGCTTTGGGCTGGTTCCTTGGTGGCGCCTTTTGGAATGTAGGGTTTACCAGAGCGAACAGGGATGTGGGGGGGGGGGGGGGGATGTCGGTAGCATATAGTAAAAATAGCTTCTTCACATATGAATGGCCAAAAATAGCATCGTGGACACGTTGATAGGAGACATATGTTCTCTGTCATACCTCAACCGTTCGGATCCTCGCGCGCCCCACCACGCAGGGATCAAGACCCCTGCGAGCGACGAGCAAAAAACCGCGCACGAACAATGTTTTTCACTGCATTGCATGAACAGTGCATTCAACAGTGTATGAACCGTGCTCGTCTACACTGCTCATGCGCTATTTTTTGCCTGTCCGCTTGGTGGGGGCGCGGTAGGGGGATCCGGACGGTGGGAGCGCGACAAAGGGGCGCGTTATTGTCTGTTGGCGCATCTGCGGGTTCATTTTTATCAATTCGCTCATGAAAGAGCTATTTTTGTTATTTCGTCATGCAACAATACCATTTTAGCCAATAACTCTCACATTTTCTAACCGGTGTGGTGCTAGCAAATTTTGTGAAATTCTGAGCTTACATATCATGTATTTTAAATGCGTTAATTTTAAAGTTAGATCTGTACCTGTTTAACAAAATTAGGTCATGTGTAGGTTTTCCAGTGTAATCATTTGTTATTTGATTCATACATGCCAGTGGATGGTTCAAATGTTTGTTCTTAGCATTTAGGCCATCTCCAAACTACATGCCAGTTGTATCTAAATAATTTGCTACTTCGTCTAGATGACGAGGTGAAGGGGCAGACAGAGCTCGAAAGTCGTACGTATTTCATGTAAGATATAGTTTCTTTCTTAGGTGTGCAATATATAGTTTCTTCGGGGGGAAAAAAGTCATACGTAAGGCTTGAATCAACATTAGAGCAACAGCCATAACGAAAATATGTGTTTTGTGACCCACAGTTCAAAGGTTCATGATCTAATTAAAAAGCTTGTGGGATCTCTTAAAACCAACATAAGGATATGTTTAAAATGTATGAATTTTATAGACATTTCATATGAAACAGTTGGATTACCGCCAGGGGCGGACCGTCACTTCTGGCATGCTCAGGCGGCCGCCCGAGCTTCTCTCCGGTGTTGACACCCTCCTCCCAGGCCAGAGAATGTCGCTGAAGCGACCCTCACGAACCACAACAGCACCTTCCCGCTGGTCCTTGCTCTCGCACGTCCTGGGAGCAGCCTCTCATGGGACCCACCAGTCCTTGATGTGTCCAGCAGCTTTTCCCTCCAAGCAGTACCTCGCCCCGGCCCTTCTTGTCTGCTGGAGAGAACAATGCCAAAGCAAAACCAAATAGCGAGTATAGAAACGAACGAACGAACAAAAGCTTTCTTGCAGGAGCACTACTCTTCCTTTTGGTGTTTTCTTTTATTGCTTCTCGTAACTCTCAACAATTACAAGGCTCAACTTAGCCTTATAGCTGTTTATAGGACCTACGACGCCTCACGGACCACCTCAAGAAACGCGAGGAGGACATCCGTGGTAAGTACGGCCTCACCGGAGAGCGGGAGCGAGCCACGCCATGCCGACGCACTCGCCCCTACCTAAAATTGCTCGGTCCGCCCGACACTGCTGCTCCAAATAGGGTAAGATACAATGCAATGGAGTTTGTGGTATTTTATGGGTGAGTTAGAGCACTCTCACTCATTTTAGGTACAGCCTAAGATGCGACGAGTGAAAATGCCTTCAGAAATTCACATCATCCCCTCAATCAACCGATCGTTTTCAACCGATGTTTTCATTGAAGTAAATTTCACAAAACCATATCACCTTTGGTAAACTATCATAAAAACATACTTTTAAGCAACAATTTCGGATACCCACGCTTTCATCCGCATAACATTTCACAAAACCGCACTTTTAAGTAGCCAACAGTCTAGGCCCACTCGTCGGTCTCATAAGCATGTCTCATTTTTGTTTGCTAATATGGATAGACTTGTGAGACTGACAAGTGGACCCGACCCAATGGGTATGACGGTAATGCTTGAAGTTCGCTTTTGTGAAATGTTATACAAAGATAAGTGTGTTTTTTCCTCAAATTACTACTTAAAAGTTTGGTTTTGTGAGTCTTATCAGAGATAGTGTGGTTTTGTGAACTCTACTTGTCGATGATCTAGTATCGATCTTACGAATGAATATTCAAGAGTCTTCTAGAATTAAAACCACGCAGAGAATGACACAGGGATTTAGACAGGTTCGGACCTTCTCTAAAGAGAATAACAACCATACTCCTGTGTTGTTGTATTGACTATACTTATTACAATCAAGAAGAAAGAGAATTATGCCTAATGTCTTCTCCTCCTGATCCTCTGCCTGATGTCTGCTGACTTTAGTATTTATATAGCGCATGAAGTGGCGGCAGTTTCTCCAGGACAATAGGCGCCTTGACGTTTGGTGTAACACGCACGTTGATGGAAGTTATTGTCAGGGTTATAACACCTCCACGTTGCCTGGCAGTTATCATCAGAGACAGAGGCGTAACATGGTTATTATGGAGAATAACAGCGTATACTAACTGCTTTGTGTCCTAAACACAGCACATAAGATTCCCTGATTGATTAGGCCTACATGTCTGCAGGCTTTATCAATTACAGGGTGGTCGTAGCTGACCTGATCGTAGAAAGGCCTACGACCACAAGGTGGTCGTAGAAAGGCTTACAACCATGGTATGGTCTTAGAAGGGCTTACGACCATAGGGTGGTCGTAGGAATGCTTACGGCCACCCAGTTAAGTTTTCCCCTTATGAATATTAAAGGGTATACTTAAGATTAGTATAATGATATTTGTTATCTATAATGAGAATTACATATGAATAAATAATTGATGATTATTAGATCTTCGTCATCTAGCTCCCCAATTTTTAAGTGAAAATAACTTACTCGAAAAAGAGGTCGTAGAATGGTGGTCGGAAGTAAAGTCTTTCCGACTGGAATTTCATTTGACCAGAAGTAGACTTGATCAAAAATGTAATTTTGCTTGAGTTGTAAAGACATAATCACTTTTCTTGAAGACAGATTAAAGAATCTCAATTGACTCTCATAGACTAGTCTGTTGATGTGGTTCCCGAAGAGGTGGCAACTGTTGAGTTCCCACGATCTCCAACTCAGGCATGCAGCTAAAAAATCTACCACGAATGTGACTTAGGGTTTTTACTTTCCCCATTTGCTTTAACTATTCTTCGAGTTCTTGTCCTCTCTGCCACTGACCAAATTGTGCCCTTTCTCAAAACCTCTCCAAATCCAAATCAACCTCCCTTAGAGAAGATGGCTTGAACGCTTCTAAATAGGAGAAATCGGAGATGGATGCGGTGAAGATGAAAGCTTTGGTCGCAACCAAGAAGATCCCGAAGCGAGCTTATGTGAAGTGGACCAAAGCCGAGGCAGAGCATTGGCCCTCGGGTGAAGAAGATACCATTCAAGTATTCCAGTTGTACTACGAATGTGGCTTTCGATTGCATGTCTACCCTTCCCTCGCGCTCATACTTCAACACTTTGGAGTGAAATTGGTGAATTTTGTTTCCAATTCCAACACAATGTTGAGCGTGTTCGCCTACCTGCGCGAGGCCTACTTGGGAATTCACCCAAATCTAGAGCTCTTCCAGTATTACTACAGGATGAGCAAGCATGGCGAAGTCATAGGTAGCTGTGGTCTGAAGCTCCACGACGGAAAGTCGAGGGATTACATTCAGATGTTTACCTGATCGTCATGGCCGGGATGGTAGAAGAGGTGGTTTTACCGGAAGATATCCAAAAAAGACAGCATCTTCTTAACAAGGAAGCCGGCAGAGAAGATTGCCTCCTGGGAATCGACTCCGAGCAACCTGACGAGGATTAAAACCTCTATGTATTATTTTAATACATAATAAAAGACCATACGTCTTCATGGTCGTAACCCCTAAGGCTAACGGCCTCACTGGTCGTAAGGATTCCAGAGGTTACAAATGGGTACTCTGGTCGGACAAGGTCCCGTGCCTAGTCTTCACTGTAATCGCCGAAAAGTTACGAACTGGTATCTTAACCGTGTGATGAATGGAACACGTGCTATATATTCCAAACCATGCGATGTTATATAGACCTAAGACACTGACAACAACTATCATACAGTTGAGTGTCTCACAGACATTTAACCGCAAAGTAGTTGACACATTGTCAACTGAAGCCTTGCTCCGACCAGTCACGACGCTTCACCAGGGACGTCTTCTCCAGAAGTAACTGTCACCTCTTCGGAAGTTATTTAAGGGTGAAGCGTAGAAGACAAAAGGGCGGATCTGGAAGACAAGCAAGATAGCAACATCAGATTAGAGCAACACAATCAGCCTTAGATTTGTGCTTAAAGTTTGATTGATTAGCATAGCAGGTGTGAGATTCAGTGCAATTAGGATTAGTCCCCATCCGGGTCGTGAAGCACCCCCTTGTAAATCCAGCTTATATCAATAAAGAGCAACCCCCTTATCTCCCAGGATATATTGCGTCATTTTTCTCTTTTATTTCGTAAGATCGGCGACTCGATCGGCGACAGCTGGCGTCATCCGTGGAGAAGAAGACGCAAGTTTCCTGAAGAAACTCTCCGTTCATCAAATCCTCGCTCATTTCCCCATAATCGCTCA
The DNA here is from genome assembly GCA_036346405.1 of Phyllostachys edulis. Taxonomy (NCBI): domain Eukaryota; kingdom Viridiplantae; phylum Streptophyta; class Magnoliopsida; order Poales; family Poaceae; genus Phyllostachys; species Phyllostachys edulis. Next base: position 17,659,641 of record CM070546.1, on the reverse strand, counting down.
TGCGACTATGGCAGCAGTTTGGGACGAGGAGAATTGGTTCGACCTGGTGGACTACTCCAACCTCGACATGGAGGGATGCATCCGTGCCATGCAAGAAAACGGCATGTCATCGTCCTCCTCCTCCGCTGGTTCGCACGTCGCCGACGTTAGCGAAATCGACCGGATGGATGAGGATCCACCACTACGACAAGTGGCGCTTTCGGTCATTCCTACCAGCTCGGAATGTCCAGAGACCGCTCCAAGCCCGGTCCTTCTGACCGGCGAAAAAGGTGACGAAAATTCAGCACCGCAACTTGAGAATCTCTATACTCTCGATGAAATCATAGCTGAAAGGTACTCACCTACGGCTTCTGGCAATTCTAGGAGCCAACCGACATCTGGTAACGGTGTCAATGAAATCTCCACTGATCGTAGGCCAAGTGGGGATGATAAGACTCAGCATACGATCGGCAGTCCGCAAGATCAGGTTGAGCCCACCAAGAAGACCTCAGGAGGTGCTCATCTCCGACCGCTCTCCGTCGTGGAAACTCCTAGTAGAAGCATTGGAAGGCTCTCCATTAGTTACGATGGAAGCTCGCCGAAAGATCGCTGCTGGAGGCACGAGGTCAATGCGATTGGAAATGCAAATCAAGATGCCTTGCACGGTCCTACACACTCTACCACGCCACCACGTGCTGGTAGAAATGGTACGGGCCATCAAGCACCAACTTTCGGAGGCAACAGAACTGATCGACGTCCATCAGTTAACTCGCCTGGCTCTGCCCAACCGAGAGTAGCTGATTGGATAGAACAAACCAGGAGGTCGGGGGAAGGTTCAGGTCTTCGAACACCTACTACCAGTATGAATCCTCCGAGACCTTCGGTAACGGTACGGAACCTGCAATGTGTTCAAGATATCATGAATAATTCTAACTCTGCTTTAGCAGAGACCTCAGGTTTTGTACAGCTCGTAGGCTAAGTATCAGAGAATCTTCAGCAGACCATGCAACGAACGGAAGCATACCGGGAACAGAGAACTTCACAAAGTCAAACCATGACTTCATCTCAGCGTCCCTCCCTGAGTAGAGGGCAACATGGTCGTGTTGGAGAACAATCGATACCAAGGCCCCCTCGACGATTCCGACCCAGGAGTCACGAGGGGAGAAGGTTGTTTCAGGTAGCCACACCCTCACCTCGTTGAGAGAAACAATCGCTTGGGCCAGACGATCTCCGACATCGTCTAAATCAAGTAGGTGGTCGAAAACGTCACAATAGCGCTTCACGCATCGGATCGGACACCGAGATCCGACAATCTAATCTCGTAAACCGTCTCCGATCGACATAACTGCACCTTTCCAAAGAAGGCGCCATGAATCGATCCGAGTTGTCGAGCCTTCTCTCGCAGGCTCCAAGTCAGGCAAGCACAAACAGTTCCGACCGCCAACTCGACAAGTTCAATGGGACCAAACCCATTGAAATTTATCCAATATATACCACCGCCATCGAGTCAGCCGGTGGTGATGAAAATGTAATGGCTAACTATCTACCCACAAGATCAAGGGTCCGCCTTGGTCGTGGTTGCTTAACCTACCGGCTGGATCAATTTACACTTGGGAGCAACTTTATGACCTTCGACAGTAAACTTCCAAGGCATGTACGACTGCCTTGGAAAGGAGGATGATCTCCACCGAATCCGATAAGGCTCTGATGAGACTCTCCGTCAATACATCAAGAGATTCAGCTAGGTTCGTAATTCCATACCAGAGGTTGCAGAGTCATCTGTCATCCAAGCCTTCAAAACATGGCTAAGGAATCGATGGTTTACGGAGGACATAGCAATGAACCCTCCACGAACGACCGTCGAACTTTTCGACATGGCCGACAAATACGCCACCGCTAGCGAAGCAATTGAGTGGTGTGAAGCCATTGATCGGAAGGATAAAATCTCCCAACCTGGCTTGGATAAACCAGAGAAGAAGAATAAGAAGGCTATCAAGAAGAAGAAGAACCGTAGACCTGGCGATAAAGAAGTCCTGGCTATTCCCGAAAAGTTTACGAAGGGTAAAAAGGACTATACCGGTCGAGGTAAAGCAAGAGCTCCGACCGAAGGATATCACAAAAACAAGAATTGGTGTCCACTTCACCAGCAGGCAGGGCATGACTTGCGCACCTCTCGAGTCTGGCAGAAAAAACTGGAGGATTACTATGCAGGTAAATGACCACTCCCCGCAATACAGGAATTCGGTGAAACGAGTTCCAAGAAGGACAAAGATGGCGACGAAGAAATGGAGTACCAGTAGTCTCAACATACGGTCAACATGAACTTTAGTGGGTCTTCTTCGTACGAGTCAAGGCGTCATCTGAAGGCCGTGGAGCGGGAGGTCAACCTTGTTGAGCCTCCGACCATCATCAAGCCATCAAGGTGGTCGGACACCGTAATCTCCTTCAGCAAAGAAGACTGCTGCATCCTTTCGACTCGACCAGTTAGGTTCCCTACTGTTGTTGAACCTACTTGTCGATGATCGAGTCGCCGATCTTACGAAATAAAAGAGGAAAATGACGCCATATTTTCTGGGAGAGAATGGGACTGCTCTTTATTGATATGAACTGGATTTACAGGTGGTGCCTTAGACCAGGCAAAGGACTATTCCTAATTACACAGAGAATGCAGTTTGCTATGTCAGATGATCTTGTCTAGATTTTCTTGACCTCGATCTCTCTCCTTTGTCTTCTACGCTCCTCCCTTAAATAACTTCCATAGAGGTGGCAGTTACTCCTAGAGAAGGTGTCCCTGGTGAAGCATCGCGACTGGTCGGAGCGAGGTGTCAGTTGATAATGTACTTAACTGCTCTGCAGTTAAGTGTCTGTGAGACATTCAACCGTATGGTGGTTATTGTGAGTGTCTTATGAATGTGTAACATCGCGTGGTATGGAGCATACAGCACGTGTTTCATTCATCACACGGTAAAGAATATACCTGGAATTATATCTATACACTAGTTCATAGCTTTTCCGAGCAGCTACCTGGTCGGAGACTAGGCACAGGACCTTGTCCGACCAGGATACCCATTTTTGTAACCTCTGGAATCCTTACGACCAGTGTGGTCGTTAGCCTTAGGGATTACGACCATGATGACATATGGTCTTTTATTATGTATTAAAGTAATACATAGAGGTTTTAATCCTCGTCAGCTAGCCCCCGAACTTTAAATGAACAGTCGTGTGAACACTTTCTTCCGATGAAGTCGACGGCGCAGAACCCATTTAATGTCGTGACATACGGCGGTCTGTGTTCACTTTAAAGTTAAGAACTTGCCTTGGGAACCTAAGAGTTTTTCTGTTCGTTGGACAAAAGGTTTTTGTCCGTTAGACTTTTAAATAACTCCCAATTGCAGTTAAAGATCTGAAGCTATAAAATCCCAATTGATGGGCTTTAGAACTCTTACGCTTTCAGTTCTCCCTGCAATCCCCTTCAGTTCCTTGCCAAGAAAACCTTTCCAACCTCTTATTGTCTTTCCGACCTCAAAGCCTCCTCCAACCACTACTCATCCCTTTGAGAAATTTCACCATGTCGAAGCAAATCACAAAGTAGATGGCTTCATATCTAAGTGAGAAGAAGCTTGAGGCGCTGGAGAAGATCGGAATGCTCCCGGACAGGAACCTGATTAGATGGAGGTCAGCAGCCGGAGAACACTTTCCAAGCCGCGAAGATGGAGAAATTCCAGTCTTCCTCGCCTACATCGAATGCGGGCTGGGGGTGCTGGTACACAAATTCCTCTCTCGTGTTCTGGAGTACTACGGTGTGGATTTGGTGAATTTGGCCCCTAATTTCATCGCCAACATCAGTATCTTTGCCTACTTACGCGAGGTGTACCTAGGAGTGCGTCCAAATTTGAAGCTCCTCATGTACTTCTATCGGATGGTGATGTCGGGAAGATCCACGGCAACTCCTAGAGAATGCACGCTGCGCCTTCATGAAGGTAAGGCCGATGAGTAGATCCAAATGTACTCGAAGTCCTCGTGATCGTCATGGAATAAGAACTGGTTTTACATGACTAAGCATGAGGACGACGGCCTCTACTACCGAATCAGGCAAACGAGAATTCCAAGTGGAGGGGGACCGTGGAGTAGACAGGGTTGGTCGGGAGATGTGTAGATGCCATTCGAGATCTAAAGACCAATGGCTTAACTTCCTGGCATGTGGTGAGAGATTTCGCCGTGCGCCGAATTAGTCCTCTAAAGCTCCGAACACAATCCCTGCTTTGGTTCATTGGTCGTGATGAAGCAATCACGGACTCACGAGATGGTAAGTCTTTGAAGAAGCTCCGACCAGTATAGTGTATTAACTGATTATCGTAAAAAACCTTAAAATCTCTTTTGCCCCCTTTTTTTAAGCCCTTTCTCCTGACGAGGTCAGAGAGCAGATCAAAATGATCTGTGCCGGGGAGCCTAATGAGAAGGCTGCATTTTCTGGCATATTGGCGATAGTCTCTGCTGAAGAGAGACTAACGAGACAAAAGGTAGATAATAAATTATTTCTTTTATATATATATATATATATATATTCTTCGATCAGTTTATTGATCTTGCTCTAATTTTGTAGATGGTCGGATTAAGAGTCATGCAACTTGGTGAGGATCATGACCCTACCATGGTTCCGACCGATTCCTGCCCAAAAGCGTTGGAAGAAGATGATTCTCCTAAGGTAAAAAAGAGCTTTGAAGAAAAGTATATATATTTTAGATAGATATAGGTGAAAAATATCGAAGGTCCACAGAGCAGAGTTGTGGAAATCGTAGACCTCAGAGTGGTCATTCACGACCTAATAGTTGTTACTGAAACAACTGATCTAGAGGTTGATGAGACCACACCCTCCAACCCGATGGTCAGGAATGCTACCCTCGATCAATTGGTCGAGGATATCGCTTCCGACCTTATGTTGAAAGATGTGAGGGGTATGACCAACTCTACAAGCCCAGAGCCGGTAAAATTGGTTGAGAAGAAAAGGAAGGCTAGCGGTACAGAGTTTACTCTACCGCGTTTCAAAGTCAAAACCAAGAAATCAACTAGGTATGTACAAATGAAAAGGTCGTATGAGTGCATACCTTTACTAGTTTTTGATGATTTGGAGTTTTGAGCTTCCTTTCTTCATTTTGTATAGGTCTTTCGTGTTCCGGCCAGATTCGACTGAATGTTCTCGAGAACTGTGCACCGTGGAAGTCCTCGTCCAAAGTACTTCACAGGACAAAGTTCCTGAGGATAAAGTGGTCGAGAAAGCCCCCGAGCAGGTGGTGATGCCAACGGTCGAGCTGGATCCAGTGGTGATTCTAACTCCTTCTGCGGAGGTAGATGCCCCTAAAGGCCCTCAACAGGTTCCGACCACTGTTGGTAATCCCTCTCAACCTAACAAGTTCCCTTTTCGCCCCCGATTTATCGAGGATAAGGAGCTTGATGAGGCATGGGAAAGAATATCGGACCATCAAATCAAGATAGGTCCTGATATCATTTTTGTCGATTATAATGACGTGGCAATCTGGGTAAGTATCTACGACCAGTTTCATAACTTCTCTTAAAAGTTTATAGGAAACTTAAAGAAGAATGCTATTTGTGTAGCATATGGTCGAGAAGTTTGCTGTGGTCAGAGGACTGACCCAGCGAATCAAGATCTTGGAGAAAAAACACTCCGAATTGGAAAATAAGAACTTTCTTCTTAACCTTTCTTTTTCTTCAATGCTTTGTTCTTTTTTAATTATTCTCCTTTATCATATTCGATAGATTTGGAGAAAATAAAAGAAGATTTCGTGGGTCGATAAAGCCGTAATAACCCAAATTTTGAGGAAGAGAATCAAAGTTATGACCTGGCCGATCGCAGAGGCGCATTTACCGGACATGAAATTCTTGAAAAGAGGATTGAAGGTAATCAGTCGTAGACTTGACTAATTAACTTTTTCTAATCATGCTTACTTATTATTTGTTTTTACTTGTGTAGAGCAAACTCAAGTATTGAATAGAGCAGAGAAGGCTCTGGAATTTGAGCAGGATAAGGAGGCAGTTCTTGTGAAAAATCTTGATGAAAAGATTCATGCTTTAAACAAGATGTTCTTTGATATGGGATCAGGATCAAGTGCACCTGACTTAAGAGATCCAATAGAGAAAATGAACTACTTGGGCCAACTTCTAGAAGATCTCAGTGGTCTGCTCAAAACTACTCGAGAGAATTATGCCCAGACTATGGCAGAAGGCGTTGCCAATGGAGTTAGTTTTGCAATGGCAAAACTAAAGGCTTCCGACCCCTCTATTGATCTCCAAGCCATTGAAGATGACTTCAACTGCCTGCCTAATGAGGCGAGCAAGTTTATGAAAGAACTAAGGCCGCTTGGAGACAAAGTTGTAGAGGATATGGAAGTCGGATCTCCATCAAGCAGTAATTAGTCTAGAGACATTCTGGAGTAGGACATTGTAATATAAGAATTATATACAAAACTTACCTTTATGTCATCAACAATTCTTTTGTTTATCCCGTTGACTTTTTAAAATTCTCGTATACTCCCTAGGCCCCAACTGCTTTGTAGTAAGAGCCTTACTAGACAAGCAAAGCTAGCCAAGAAAGAGAATGAAAGTCGAAACCATTGTTTTGAAGGAATATCTCGATCATAAGACAAAATCGATCGAATAATACTAGGAAATCGCTTTTGGTCGGAACGGTGTATGATTTCAACTAGTTATAGATCGTTGTTTGTCATAATCGTAATACCAAACAAGATCAGATATGGTTGGAAAAAGATTTGTTGTGTTGACAAAAGTAGAAATGCAAGAATGTATGCAAAAACGATAAGTGATCGATTTATATATATGACCCAAAATGGTCGGAAAAAATCGCTAAGAACGAAGACATAGAAAACATTTCGCAAAACATGCTCAGCTCAAGTCCAACCGGCAAATGAGGATCATAAGAAAAGAACCGCCGCTAGGAAGCTCCTTCCAGCAAGGCGTAACCACGCGCGAAAAAGGAGAGACTTCGACTAGGAGGCTTTCCGTGTCCCACCAAGAGCTTTAACGAGAGTAGAGCAGAATTTTGAAATGAAGAAATATAATCTTCATAATCTTAATAGTATAAGGCACTATATGACGTTATTTGTATTATGCTCTATTTACTCATATGGTCGCGTATGGAAATCATTCATGGAATGATCACGACTAGGACCTATACAAACAGATGACATGATGCCGTTGCCAAAGAGTAACAGTGATCCTTATAAAGGATACCGGAGAGAAAAATTGTCTTCTCCGACCATCTCAAACAACAATATTAGGTGACCAGAATATAGGCATATATATATATAAACCATATCACTTATCGAAAAGAAATAAAGGAAAGTACTAATCTTTATTTAAATGAAAAAGAATTAAAATAATGTACAAAATAATTAGACATAAAACTTACGCAATTGATCAATTTTCCAAGAATTAGACAAAACTTCCCATCAGACATAGCTAATCGTACTGAACTTGGTCGGGTGACTTCGACCACAGTGTAAGGACCTTCTAACTTAGGAGAAAGCTTGTTGCGATTTGCTTGGTTCTGAATTTTTCTGAAAACCAGATCACCTACAGCGAGGCTACGAGGTTGCACCTTACGACTATGGTACCTTCGCATGGCTTGTTGATAGACTGTTGATCATACTAGGGCTTGGTTTCGTCGTTCTTTAAGGAAATTGATGTCGTCAAGTCGTCATTCATTTTGATTGTTTTTGTTGAAACAATCAGTCCAAGCAGAGCCAACCTTTAGTCCTAGAGGAAGCATGGTTTCAGCACCATAAACCAAGAAGAATGATGTTTCACCGGTCGCACGACTGGTCGTGGTTCGAACGGGCCATAATACAAAAGGAAGTTCTTGAACCTAAGCTCTTGTCCGTTTGATCAACTGGTCGAATACTCGGCATTTGATCCCCTGCATGATGATACCATTGGCTCGCTCAACTGCTCCGTTGCTTTGCGGATGAGAACAGAAGCAAAATGAACTTTGATACCAAGCTCGTCGCAGAATTCTTGGAATTGACCGCTGGAGAACTGGGCACCGTTGTCTGTGATTATATGACTGGGTACACTAAATCGCGTGATCACATTTTTTGTGAGAAATCTCTTAGCGGCCTCAGTTGTTGTTTTAACAATAGGCTCGACTTCGATCAATTTTGTAAACGTGTCAATCATGACGAAAAGGAATTCGAAGCCCCCGGATGCTCTTGGGAAAGGTCCCAGAATATCCAGTCCCCAGGTTGCAAAAGGCCAAGAAAGAGGAATTGTTTGCAAGGCTTGTGCCGGCTGATGTACTTGGCGGCTATGAAACTGACATTGTATGCACTTCGTCACGAGCTCTTTTGCATCATGAAGGGCAGTTGGCCAGTAGTATCCTTACATAAAGGCTTTACCGACCAGTGTTCTGTAGGAATGATGTGCTCCACAGACTCCTTCATGGATTTCGGTTAGCAACTTAATGCCATCTGTTTGAGATATGCATCTCATCAACACTCCATGAGATCCTGGTTTATACAAGGTACGTTTGATCAGAGTGGATGATTTGGCTTTTCGTGCTAGACGATCAGCCTCTACATCATTTTCTAGAATTATGTCTTGCTAAAGATAATTATAGATCGATGTCATCCAATCTCTACCCTGATCGTGACAGCGCTAACCATCAACGACCTGTGGAGCATCCATGTTTTCACGATCGGTTTGTTCGACCTGTAAAGAATCACGTATGTTCTCGGAAGGCTCGACCACCGAGGGCAAATCGAGTTGCTCAAGAAAACTCCGGGCGGGACGGTCGACCTCGTGGAGGCCATCCGTGCCAACTGGTCTGCCAGAAAGTTTTCCTTTCTTGGAATATGTTGGATTTAAAAATAGAAGAAGTGCTTTTCGAGTTTCCGTACTTCCGCCAGATAAGATGACATCTTGGTACTCGAGCATTGATACTCTTTCCCTACTTGATTCGCTACTAGTTGAGAATCGCCGAATCCTGAGCGAACGAGCTACTCGGAGTCCTGCCGTTAAACCTTCGTATTCTGCCACGTTATTTGTGGTAGAAAATTTTAACTAGATGGTGTACTTAATGTGTTTGCCAGTAGGGGATATCAAGACAACTCCAGCCCCCGAGCCTTTTAACATCAAGGAGTCATCAAAGTACATTATCCACTCATCGTGGTGTTCGTACTCGGGCCCTTAGGTGGGTTCAGGGTTTGTCTACTCGGCAATGAATTCTGCTATTGCCTAGGAGTTGATTGCTATTCGTGAGATGAAATGGAGGTCGAGCGCCCCTAGCTCAACCGCCCATTTTGCTATTCGTCCTGATGATTCCCTGTTTCCAAGGACTTGACCAAGGGGATATCCGGTTGGTACGACCACTTTGTGGGCTTGAAAGTAACGCCTTAGTTTCCTTGAAGACATAAGGAGACCATAGAGCAACTTTTGTACCTGTGGGTATCTTTCCTTTGGTCCATGTAAGACTTCGCTTACGTAATACACTGGTCGTTAGATGTTATCATGTCCTACGACCAGTACACCGCTAACTGTTTGTGGCATTGCAACCACGTAAATTAGCAATGTTTCTCTCGATCTTGGAGAAACTAAGATCAGGGGCTCGTAAGGTACTTCTTAAGTTCTTCAAAGACATCGTTTGCCTCTTTAGTCCACTCGAAACTTCCATGTTTCCGAAGAAGCTTAAAGAAAGGTAATCCTTTTTCCCCTAACCTTGCTATGAAGCAACTTAGTGCTGCCATACAACCGGTTAGTTTCTGGACCTCTTTCTTCGTGGTCGGAGGGCACATCTTGTCGATGGCTGCTATTTTTACTGGATTTGCTTCAATACCTCTAGCCGAGACTAGGAAGCCGAGCAGTTTTCCAACGGAAACTCCGAACACACACTTTTCCGGATTTAACTTGAGGTTATTCCTTCTCAAGTTATTGAAAGTTTCTTGTAGGTCATGAACGTGATTGACAGCGTTGATGCTCTTTACGACCAGATCATCAACATAAACTTCTAGATTCCGACCTATCTGTGGATTAAAGGTTTTCTGCATCAACCTTTGAAAAGTCGCACCAGCATTTTTGAGACCAAACAATATCTTAACATAACAGTACGTGCTATACGAGGTGATGAAGGAAGTTTTCTCTTCATCTTCTTTACACATATTAATCTGGTGGTACCCTGAATACGTATCTAAAAAACTTAGTAACTCACACCCAGAAGTAGAGTCTACAAGTTGGTCAATGCGTGGAAGGGGAAAGTCATTCTTCGGACAAGCTTTATTAAGATCTGTAAAGTCAATACACATTCGCCATTTCCCATTATTCTTCTTAATCATTACAGGATTGACGAGCCACTGAGGGTGGTCGACTTCACGAATAAATCCAACCTTGAGAAGCTTGTCAATCTCTGACTAAATTGTCTCCTTCCGATCAGGTGCAAAATACCGCAGCTTCTGCTCGATCGGTTTCTTGTCAAGCTGGAGAGCTATCCTGTGCTTGATCACCTCCCGAGGGACTCCGGGCATGTCGGATGCCTGCAAGGCGAATACGTCCTGATTTGCTTAGAGAAAGGAGACGAGCGACTCTTCCAATTTGGGGTCGAGTCTTGCCCCGACCAGTATCTTTCAGGTAGATGAGTCAATGTTTCCTGACCCAGGTGGCGACTTGGCACTGCCCGGAGAAGCACCTTTGTCGAGTGGTACTTCCTTTATCTGGTGGGATGGCTTTGGTGTTGTCTTTGGCCTCGAGTGCTTGACCTGCACGGTAGATGGATTAGCCTCTCTAGTCGGAAGTTCATCGACCAGTTCTAAGGATTTTCGATCACACACGTAAGACATTTTCTGATCTCCTCGAACCATGATGACTCCCTTAGGTCCAGGCATTTTGAAACTTTGATAACCGTAGTGCGTGGCTATCAAGAATTTTGCTAAAGCCAGATGACCCAAGATTCTGTTGTATGCAGACTCAAAATCCACCACATCAAACATAATCTTTTCTGTTTGGAAGTTGTCAGGTCTTCCGAACGTGATCGGTAAGGAAATTTGTCCTATCGGTTTAGCGGTGGAACCAACAACTATACTGTGAAAGGCATATTTCACTGGTTTCACCTTGGACTTGGGAACTTGCATTTCTTCTAAAGCTCCCGCAAATAAAATGTTTAAAGAACTACCACTATCTATTAAGACTCGATTAACCTTATAGTTATTAATAGTAGGTTCAACAACAATAGGGAACCTACCGGGTTGAGTCGAAGGGATGGGGCAGTCTTCTTTGCTGAAGGAGATTACGGTGTCCGACCACCTTGATGGCTTGATGATGGTCGGAGGCTCTACGAGGTTGACCTCCCACTCCATGGCCTTGAGATGACGCCTTGACTCGTACAAAGAAGACCCACCAAAGATCATGTTGACCGTATGTTGATGCTCCTGGAGCGATTGGGGTTCAATGGGTGGCGGCTCTGGGATGCGAAGGCACTAGCGACCCTTGGGGACCTATTTATAGGGTCGGGATGGCATAGGATAAGGAATCCCCAATTCGAGATTGAAACGATTTCGCTGGATTTTAGAGATAGAGATCGAATTGATGCCAATTGAGTGCAGATAAGGAAGCGGGGGAACAAGAGATAGAGTTTAGTAAAGAAATCAAGGAGATATTATTTGGAAAAAATCCACGTTGCTGAACGAGCTTCTAGAAGGACTCCAATGGCGGCGAATGAGTGGACTCAGCGGGGGGCAATGGGCGCGAGACGAAGACTTGAGGCGGCCCACCGGCAATGAACGCGAACGCTTGGCATGACGATTCTCGATCTGGTCGTCAACGCCGATCCGACGGCGAGGACGGGTGGGCCGGTTTGGCTGTGGCGCGGAAGGGAGTTTGGGCAAAAGAGATTCGGCCCAAATGGATTTTCGAGATTTTTAATAATTTTTCTTTTTAGAAAAATACCAGAAATCCAAATAAGTAATAGAAAATACCAAATAAACTTGGAAAAATTCTAGAAAAATCTAGAAAATATATCCAAGCACATAGAATCCAAATAAAATAGTTTTGACCCTTGGTGATGTTGACTTTAATCATATTAAACTATTTTGATGTACAAAGTCCAGGTTTAATCTTTCGAATTAAATTCAAATAAAATCCAAATGGTGAATTTTCTTCCTACTAACTATTAAAAAGATTTTTAAAACTCAGAAAATTGCGTTGTTACAAACCTCCCCCCTTAAAGGAATCTCGTCCCCGAGATTCAGGCTAGCTAGAGAAAGGCTAGGGAACTCGGCTTTCAGCTCGTCTTCACGCTCCCACGTTGCTTCTCCTTCTGAGTGGTTGCTCCATTGAACCTTGCAAAAACGAACGGTCTTGCATCTGGTATGACGCTCTGTGACATCCAAAATCTTGATTGGTTGCTCTTTGTAAGTGAGATCTTCTTTCAGCTTGATTGATTCCAACAGGGTTTATTCTTCTGGCACACGAAGACACTTCTTTAACTGAGAGACATGAAAGACATCATGTACTCCTGCTAACGACTGCGGCAGCTCTAATTGATAGGCTACTTCTCCACGACGAGCCAATATCTTGAACGGACCAACATATCTAGGGGCAAGCTTTCCCTTGACATGAAATCTTTTTACACCTCTGAGGGGAGTAACTCGGAGATAGACAAAATCCTCTGGCTCAAAGCTGAGGTCACGACAACGATTATCAGCATAGCTCTTCTACCTCGATTGGGCTATCTTTAGTTTTTCTCGGATGATAGCCACTTGTTCTTCTGCTTCTCGAATAATGTCTGGCCCAAAAACTAAACGTTTAGCTGTTTCTGATCAATTGAAAGGGGTTCTGCAAGCACGACCGTACAAAGCTTCAAATGGTGACATTTGCAGATCGCTCGATAAGCTGTTGTTGTACGTAAAATTCTCGTGATACTGGCAAACTCTTGTCCCAACTGGTGGCATTAGCTAATGCACAAGCTCTCAACATATCCTCCAATATTTAATTAACTCTTTCACCGTCCATCATGTTCGGGATGGTATGCGAAGATGAAATTGAGATGAGTCCCTAAGGCTTCATGCGCATACGTAAACGAGAAGTAAACCGAGATCCTCGATCCGACACTATCTTCTTAGGCACACCGTGCAAACTAACAATCCTTAACATATATAATTCTACAAGGCGGTCTCCCGAGTAAGTGGTTTTGACAGGCAATAAATGAGCGACTTTGGTCAAACGATCCACTATTACCCAAATCGAATCGTAACCTGATTGAGTCCTTGGTAAACCGATAATGAAATCCATTCCGACTTCTTCCCACTTCCACTCTGGAATCTTCAAAGGTTGCAACAGACATGCTGGTCTTTGATGCTCTGCTTTAACTTTTTGGCACACGTCGCATAAGGCAACGAATTCTGCGACTTCTCGCTTCATATTTGGCCACCAAAATTTATTCTTAACATCCTGGTACATCTTAGTACTGCTAGGGTGAATTGAATACTTTGAATTATAGGCTTCTTTCAAAATCAACTGTCTTAAACCATCAACATCTGGTACGCAGATACATCTATTGATCCACAGTATACCTTGATCATCTAAGGTGAAGTCTTTGAATTTTCCTTCCGCCATCTTCTTCTTGATATCAGAAAACTCTGAATCCTTCAGTTGAGCTTCACAGATCCGCTTCTCCAAAGTAGACTGCACTTCTAGACTGGCTATAAATCCTTCAGATACAACTTCTAGCTTTAGCTTCTTAAATTCCTCTTGAAGTTCTGAACAAATCTCTCTTACTTCCAAAGCATTGCAATAGCTCTTGCGACTTAAAGCATCTGCAACTACATTGGCTGTACCGGGGTGGTAATGAATTCCGAGATTATAATCTTTTATTAACTCTAGCCATCTTCTCTGTCTCATGTTCAAATCCGACTGAGTGAAGATGTACTTCAAGCTCTTATGATCCGTGTACACTTCACAGCGATTACCGATGAGGTAATGACGCCAAATCTTTAAAGCATGCACTACGGTAGCTAATTCTAAATCATGAGTAGGATAATTCTCCTCATGAGGCCTTAATTGCCTAGACGCATAAGCGACAGCTCTTCCTTCTTGCATTAAGACACATCCTAATCCTTAACGCGAAGCATCACAATAGATATCAAAATCCTTGCGAACATCTGGCAAAATTAGCACTGGGGCTGAAGTCAAACACTTCTTCAACTCTTGAAAACTTTCTTCATAGGCTGGGGTCCAAGTGAACTTTTTCTCCTTTTTCAACAACTACGTAAGCGGCTTAGCAATCATTGAGAATCCCTCGATGAAACAGCGATATTATCCTTCCATTCCCAAGAAACTACGAATCTGAGTGACAGTCTTGGGCTGTTCCCAATGTAGTACTGCCTTGACTTTACTGGGGCCAACGACTACTCCCTCAGCTGTCATCATATGACCAAGGAAATCAACCTCCTTTTTCCGGAACTCACACTTACTAGACTTTGTGTATAACTGATGCTCCCTAAGTTTCTCTAGGATTAATCTTAAGTGCTCAGCATGTTCCTCTTCCAACTTGGAGTAGACCAAAATATCATCGATGAACACCACTACAAACTTATCCAAATATTCCATGAATACTTTATTCATCATGTTCATGAAATAGGCGGGGGCATTAGTCAAACCAAAGAACATGACTAAGAACTCATAATGTCCGTACCGCGTTGAGAAAGCGGTCTTAGGTATATCCTTAGGGCAAATCTTCAACTAATGGTAACCAGATCGCAGATCGATCTTTGAGAACACTCCGGCTCCTTTCATCTGATCAAACAAATCATCTATCCGAGGCAGTGGTACTTGTTCTTGATGGTGACTTCATTGAGAGATCGATAATCGATGCACATCCTCATTTCATCTCACGAACAGTAATGGGCGGTTGAGCTAGGGGCATTCGACCTCCATTTTATCTCACGAACAGTAATCAAGTCCCAGGTAATAGTAGAATTCATTGCCGAATGCAAAAACCCTGAACCCACCTAAGGGCCCAATTACAAACACCACGACGAGTGGATAATGTACTTTGACGGCTCCTTGATGCTAAAAGGCTCGGGGGCTGGAGTTGTCATGATATCCTCTACCGGTGAACAAAACTGGTGCTCCCCATGGCGACGAACTAGGTCTCACAAAACCTTTCTCCAGAAGTTCTTCTATTTGCTTCTTCATTTCCACCAACTCATCGGCTGGCATCCGATAGGGTCTCTTAGAAATAAGTGCTGTTTCGGGCACTAGATCGATGACAAACTCGATGTCACGGTCTGGTGGCATTCCGGGTAATTCCTCTGGAAACACATTTGGATAATCTCTGACAATAGGCACATCTTCCAAAGCAACTGCCTTCAGACTATTGACTATCAGGTGTCCATCACGCACCAAGGTAGCTTGAAACTCTACCTTGTTTCCTTTAGTATCTTCAATTGTAACGGCTCTTCGGCCACAATCTAGCACGGCTTTGTGCTTGGTTAACCAATCCATACCAAGAATGATATCTAAGGTCCGGGTGTCTAGAACAATGAGGTTGGCTAGAAACTCAACTCCAGCTATGAGTAACTTAGCCCCTAAACATCCCACTTTAGAACTTAGCTTTGCTCCAGGCGACTGGACTAACAGAGTATGCTTAAGGTGCATAACTTCCAAGTTATTTTTAGTTGCAAAAACTCCAGAAACAAAGGAATACAAAGCTCCAGAATCAAACAAAACTGATGCGGGTATTGAGTTTACTAGAAACTTACCCAGTACGACGTCCGGTGCTTCCTGAGCTCCTTCCAGAGTGACGTGGTTGACATGACCTCTGACCACCGTTTGTGGTGCTCCTCCAGGCTGACCAGTAGCTTAAGAAACTCCTTGGCTATTGCCCGCTGCTGGGGTCTTGGTGGGTGTAGCTCTAAGGTTGAAGCGCACTGGAGTGATTGTCCCCTTCAGGACACTTGGTTGGCGAAATGCCCCGTTGTGACAAGAGTAACACACTCTCGATCATCATTCGCTGTTGTTCCCTTGGTTGGGATTGGTGGTCTTTGAGGCTGCGAGTTTCGAACAATTGACGAGTCTTTGAGTTTGGTGCAGAGTCTGAATGAACTCTACTGGGACACGATTATCTTTATGCGTAAGCTCGCCTTGCTTTTTTGCTGCGACTGGTGATTCACTTGCTGAGCCATCTTGCGTTTGAGGTTATCTTCCAGTTCCTTGTATTTATCTTCCATAACCAATGCCTTGTTCACTAGCTCCTGGAAATCTGGAAAAGTATGGGCAAGCAGATTGATTTGCAGTCCATTATTCAAACCCTTCAAGAAGCGACTCTGGCGAGACTTATCAGTGGCGACATCCTCTGGAGCATAGCGAGCTAGCTGAGAAAACTTATTCAGATAGCCAGTCACTGACATAGCTCCTTGCTTCAGGGCACGAAATTCATCCATCTTCGTGATCCATTATTCCCTCGGTACATGATATCGATTTAAATGCTCGGAAAATTCTTCCCAAGTGATATTTTGCGGCGCCTCATGTCTCAAGTAGAATTCTCCCACCATCCCAGCCTATGCCTTCCATCCGTGAGTAGCATATAGAACTTTCTCATGGTCGCTGCATTAAGTGATCAGCAACTTCCTCTCAATAACCCGAAGCCAATCATCAGCTTCAATTGGTGAAACTTTACCAGAAAAGGTTGGAGGACGTGTTCTCATAAATTCAGCAAGCTTGGATGGCCCATGATGACCATGAGCGACTGGGCTCCATTATGATGATTGTTGTTGTTGCTGTTCGGATTGCTCATATTCTGTAGTTGATTCATCATAGTATACATCATCTGTGTCTGTGCTGCCATGAAGGCTCGAAAGTTCTACAAGTCAAGACGTGGTGCTTGTGGTGGTACTGCTCCCGCAGGGGTCTGCTCGTTGCCTTCTGATCCTTGAGTTCCGGATCCACTTGCGGTGGCATGGCGAGTCTGAACCATCTGATGAAGCTCCATGGATTAGATAAGATAGCAAGCATAAGATGAGTTAAGAACTAATCTAGGGGGTAGGTTAAACCCAACAAACACAGTCCAAGAAAAACCAAATGAAACACCTTTATTTATTAAGAGTCTTAGTATGGCTTGCAACAATGCTTAAGGGCTTTTGCAGCTCATACCTGCACACACAAAAAAAGACGAACCTAAGCACACAAATTACCGCCTAAAGGGCAACTCTGCGAAAAGAAACTGGCTAAGCCTGACAAACTAAAACTCTAGCGAACTCAGCCGCTAAGGTAGCCTCCACAACCACGACGATGCTCCCGCCTGTTGTAGACTTGGAAGTGAGCTGACATCCTCGCAAACTGACCTTGATGCCCTAGGACTGGCGTAGGTACAGCTGGTTCTTCTAGCTCTGCGGCCTCTGCTGACTCCTCTGGGACCTCCTCGGGACCTTCCTCGGGGTCTTCCTCGGGGTCTTCCTCGGGATCTTCTCCAGGGTCTTCCTCTGGTTCTTCCGGCTCTTCAGGATTAGGATCTTCTTCTTCTTGTTCCTCCTCAAGGTCGTCTTGGCCAGAGAGGGCTTCTTCCAAAGATGGCGATCCTTTCTTGACTCTTTTTGTGGTCTCATAGAGCACTCCACTGGTGGCGACTAACTCCAATGACTCCTCTTGAGCAACCGCGAATCGGGTGAGGTGCACCATCGTGGCATTGTCTTCTCCATCCGTGAGCGGGTAGCGTCTTTGGTCGATCCACTACCGCGGCTCTGGATGGTAACGGAAGGCGGTATTTCGCACTCTCACGCCGTAGATGTGGCGATCTCGAGGATGGCGGTGTGATGACTCTTGAATTCCTTGCGCGAAGGTGATCCTTCTGACGGAGATGTTCAACGGCTGGCTGGCTTTAGTGTTCTTCCTGGCGTAGACGGTTAGACGGCAGATCACTCCACGATCTCGGCCATTTACCACCCATTCGTTGCCCACGATACATGGGACGATCAAAGCCTCAAGCACCTGCAATGCCTTCCACACCTGCGGTAAGTCCGCTTTGCGCCACCGTGAGGTATGGAGCATCTGTCACAAGACAGAGCGGGAGGATGGGAACCAAGTAAAAATAGCGGGGAGAGGAAAAGATCCTAGCAATAGTTGAGTCGAGAGAGACATGAAAGGAGTTAAGCAGTTCATTTAATCTTGCAAGTTAATTTTTCTTTAGAAAATAATTTGGACTCTCTAAGACGGTCGATCTAAGGGTAAGACCTACAGTTAGTATGGCTCTGATACCACCTCTGTTGGGACCCAAAATATACAATTCTAGACCCTTTGTGTATAATGCACTAGTCTAGGATCACGCTAGTGCACACAGTGACAACACAGGTGAATATCGATCCACACAAGGCGATTAATAACATAAACGAGTAATTTGATAACATATAGTTGTTTTGACCATATGGTCGAAGTTTATAATTATTAAGCCACGCAGGCTAACAAAGAAATAAAATAGCAAATAAACAAAGAAACTTCAATGAATCCCATCAATTCACCACAGTAACCGATCGATCAAGACCCTACGATCAAGCACCTTCGATGAACTCCTCCTCGAAAGCAAAGCGATGACTCCTCTTCGCACCCTACGATCAAGCACCTTTTGTATTATGGGCGTTCAACTACGACGGTCGTGCGGCCGGTGAAACGTCATTCTTCTTAGTTTATGGTTTGAAGCCGCGGCTTCCTCCGAGCTAAAACTTGGCTCGCCGAATCGATTGTTTCAATGAAAACGATCGTAATGAACGACGACTCGATGACATCAATTTCCTTGAGGAACGACGAAACCAAGCTCTGGTACGATCAACGGTCTATCAACAAGCCATGCGAAGGTACCATAGTCGTAAGGTGCAACCTCACAGCCTCGCTGTAGGTAATCTGGTTCTCAGAAAAATTCAGAACCAAGCAAATCACAACAAACTTTCTCCCAAGTGGGAAGCCCCTTACACTGTGGTCGAAGTCACCCGACCAGGTTCTGTACAACTAGCCATGTCTGATGGGCAAGTTTTGTCTAATTCTTGGAACATTGATCAATTGCGTAAGTTCTATGTTTAATTATTTTCTTTACATTCTTTCAATTCTTTTCATTTAATAGAGATTAGTCATTCCTTTATTTTTGCTGAGCAATATTGTTTATATGTCTGTACCTATAATCTGGTTGTCTACAGTTGTTATTTATACTAGTCGGAGAAGACAACCTTCTCTCCGACATCCTTTACAAGGATCTCTGTTACTCTTTGGCAACGACTTTTAGTCCGACCGCCTACAAAATTAGAGCAAGATCTATAAATTGATCGGAAGATACACACACACACAGATACACACACAGATATATATATATATATATATATATATATATATATATATATATATATATATATAAAGGATAGTTGATTATCAACCTTAAGTCTCGTCAGTCTCTTTTCAACAGAGACTATCGCCAAGATATCGGGGAATGCAGCCTTCTCACCAGGCTCCCCGGCGCAGATCATCTTGATCCGCTCTCTAATTTCCTCAGAAGAAAGGGCTTTAAAAGAAAAAGAGACAGAGCAGATTTTAAGGTTTTACGATAATCAAGTAATCAAGTTATACTGGTCGGAGCTTTTCTCGAAGACTTACCATCTCATGAGTGTGTGATTGCTTCATCACGACCAAGGGACCAGAGCAAGGATTGAGTCCGGAGCTTCAAAGGACTAATTTGGTGTTTGGTGAAGTCTCTCACCACATGCTAGGAAGTCAAGCCCTTGATCTTCAGATCTTGGATGCATCCACACATCTTCCGGCCATCCCTATCTTCTCCACGGTTCTCCTCCATTTGGGAGTCTCGTTTGCCCTAAGTTCGGCAAAGTAGAGGCCATCATCCGTCGTAACTGTCATGTAAAACCAATTCTTTTTCCATGTCGACCACGAGGACTTCGAGTACATTTGGATGTACTCATCGGCCTTCCCGTCATGACGGTGCAGCGTGCATTCTCCAGGAGCCGCCGTGGATCTTCCTGACATCGCCATCCGATAGAAATACCTGAAGAGCTTCAAGTTTGGTCAAGACTCCTGTGCACGCCACACTGGATAGGCGAAGATATTAATGTTGGCGATAGAATTCAGAGTCAGATTCACCAACTCCACCCTGTAGTACTCTAGAACACGGGGGAGGAATTTGTGCACAGGAACCCTCAATCCGCACTCGATGTAGGCGAGGAAAAGTGAGATTTCCCCATCTTTGCGGCTCGAAAAAGTGCTCTCCGGCCGCTGACCTCCACTTGATTAGATTCTTGTCCGAGATCATTCCGATCTTCTTTAGCGCCTCGAGCTTCTTCTCACTCAGATCTAAAGCCATCCACTTTGTAATTTGCTCCGACATGGTGAAATTTCTCAAAGGGATGAGTAGTGGTCGGGGGAGGCTTTGAGATCGAAAAGGCAATAAGAGGTCGGAAAGGTCTTCTTAACAAGGAACTGAAGGGGATTAAAGGAAGATCTGAAAGCATAAGAGTTCCAAAGCCTAGCAATGGGGATTTTATAGCTTCAGATCTTTAACTGCAATTGAGAGTAATCTAAAGTCCAACAGACAAAACATTATTATCCAACGGACAGAAAAACTCTTTAGTTCCCAAGACAAGTTCTCAACTTTAAAGTGAACATAGACCACCTCGTATGTCACGACATTAAATGAGGTCTGCCTGATACGACTTTATTGGAAGAAAGTGTTCACATGACCTGTTCATTTAAAGTTCGGGGGCTAGCTGACGAGGATTAAAACCTCTATGTATTATTTTAATACATAATAAAAGACCATACGTCTTCATGGTCGTAAACCCTAAGGCTAACGACCTCACTGGCCGTAAGGATTCCAGAGGTTACAAATGGGTACCCTGGTCGGACAAGGTCCCGTGCCTAGTCTCCGACCAGGTAACTGCTCGGAAAAGCTACGAACTGGTATCTTAACCGTGTGATGAATGGAACACGTGCTATATATTCCAAACCATGCGATGTTATATAGACCTAAGACACTGACAACAACTACCATACGGTTGAGTGTCTCACAGACATTTAACCGCAAAGCAGTTGACACATTGTCAACTGACGCCTCGCTCTGACCAGTCACGACGCTTCACCAGGGACGCCTTCTCCATGAGTATCTGCCACCTCTTCGGAAGTTATTTAAGGGTGAAGCGCATAAGACAAAAGGGTGGATCTGGAAGACAAGTAAGATAGCAACATCAAATTAAAGCAACATAATCAGCCTTAGATTCGTGCTTAAAGTCTGATTGATTAGCATAGCAGGTGTGAGATTCAGTGTAATTAGAATTAGTCCCCATCCAGGTCGTAAAGCACCCCTTGTAAATCCAGTTCATATCAATAAAGTGCAGCCCCCTTATCTCTCAGGATATATCGCGTCATTTTCCTCTTTTATTTCGTAAGATTGGCGTCTCGATTGTCGACACAACCTCGACCAGATTATCCGCTACATTCAAGCCATTAAAGATTTGAAGGAAGAGGGGCTTACCAGATGGCATGTGATGAGAGACTTCATCACACGCCGTATTAGTCCTCTGAAGAAATGAGCGCACTCAATGTGGAGGTACTCGGGGACCACCCACCCAATCAAAGATTTCGAGGAAGGTAAAGAAAAAAAATTAACTTAGCGCATTTTGATTAATTTCAAGCTTGATTGTTGAATATTTTCTTAACCATTGTAGATTTCTCACAAAAAGAGATTGACACCCGAGTTAAACTTGTTTATGAGAAAGCTCCAACACGCACTACAAGGGTTCCTCAAATCCTGGTTGTCGTGTTCACGGAGGAAAGGGAAGAACGCCTAAAGGTAATCAAAATGGATTTCATCTTTAGGGCTCTGTAGTCGTAGAATTCAACCATTAAGTAATGTTCCTTTTCTGACTTTTATAGAAAATAGGCATGGCAGATCGTCGAGATAACTCCCCTGGCCAAAAAGCGACACCTTGTGAAGGCCGCTGATAAGCAAGGTGAAGGTTCAAGCTCTGCTCCCCCTCCGACCAGCCCCTTTGGTCAATTCTTTGTAGACGTGATTGCTGCAGAGAAAAATGGAGCGGTCAAAGTGCTTAAGCACAAAGCCTCTAAGACCAAGGTACCATTATATTATGACAACAAGACTTTTTCAGTTTTTGCTTCTCACGGCTTTGTCAAGCAATTAGAAAAGCAGAACTGGAAAAGCTTTTGTGTTTTTTATGAAGGATACTGCTGCAACAGCATAGCCTATGGTCGAGGCAAGTATTGTCCCTCAGGTGGTCGTAGAGGTCTCAACCCCTCAACAAGAGTTTCCACCAGACATGGTCAAAGAAGCTTTGACCTCTCAATCTCGTGGCACTGAAAGCCTCCTAGAAGCTGAAGGTGCCACGAGAATTGAGACGATCAAAGAGAGGAAGATAAAGAAATCTTCCTTAGGGAAGGTTTCTTCTTGATTCAAAATTGTGTCCAGAAAGTCAAGGTATGTAAAAATCAAAAGCATAATAGTAATATTTACCTTTTGTTTCTTACAATCTGACATAGTTTCTTTTCTTTTTGTAATTTTAGCCCTACTTCTCCAGCCCCAGGGATGCTTCTATCGAGAGGTCTGCTGTCATGTCTCCTGCAGTCGTAGAGTGTAAGACCCGGGATTAACACTCCCGAATCCTCTGTGCATTTCTGAACTAGTCCCATGATCAGTAGCTAGTTCACACAGTAAACAAATATGGTAACAAAATCATATCACAACTTTATTAATAAATAACAACAGAGTTGATTACAAAGGAGGCTTACATGCCAACAATAAAATAAACACAATGAAGCAAAGGAGTAGTAGTAGACCCAACGATTCGCCACGAGCAATCGATTGGGAAGCGCCTAGTCGTCAAGATCCACACCGTGGCAAAGTCTTTCTCCTCTCAAATTATTTGCATTAAGCAAGAATGAGCACAACTACAGTGCTGCTCGCAAGTTACACCCGAATCAAATAATGAGAATGACATGCATATATGGATATCTCAAAGGAAAGCTTAATATGGTTGAATTTGCATAAAACACATTTTACGTAAATACTTGTACTAAGTTCCAGCGGTTATTCTATAACTAAAATTCATTTTATAAATCAATTTTATAGTCGATAACATTCACACATGAATGGTGAAGGATACCCTCCTATCACAATGGCTAACCGCCCAAATCCCATTTGGATAAACCCGATTGATAAAGTCTTTTAAAACAAAATCCAAGTCTAACTTTGAGTGACTTTGCTAGCATGTCCATGATCATGACGGGCTATTGAATAGTTTTACACTCTGCAGAGGTTGTGCGGCTTTACCCACATGACATGACTTCTCTAGTTTGTTAAGATATATCTATGCCACCGCTCACTACCTTAGGTAGCGATCTAGAGCACATGACAAGGCCTTTACAATCGCCATCCCACATGATCCACCCAGATTAAGGTTTAGCATCCCTCCTTGGATAGAAATCCGCAGAGTTTGTAGGGGCCCCTCTACGCCCGATGGGACTAACGAGGTCATAACACGACCGACCATCCGAGAAGGACCCACACAATCCAGCGGGATCAACCGCGATGGCACTTTGCAAATTAGTCGGCCAGTCCTACTCCCCATACCGAGGACATGTGGTTGCACGATATGGCATAGCCCATTATAGGCATAGCAAAGGAACGCCAGAGGCCGGTCCTCAATTGACAGGCGACTTTCCACAAAACCCATGGGCCTCAACCCTACCCAGTTGAGCCGTGCATTGACATGCACCATCCAAACAACCATTTAGCCAAGTACAAACCATCATTTTATTTCATTTTTCAAGATCATTTATAAACTTCCATAACACACCAATGCCATGGATACAGTTTAAACAATATTTGATTTTTGGTGAAATTCCCCAAATCAATATTTTTGGTCTAAGCATGTCTTTGCAACATTTTCAAATGATCCTAGTTCATACTATCGTATCAACTAGGTTTTATCTAGGGTGACAAGGTGTTTGATTCAATTAGCAAATTTGGCCATACAAAGGATTAGGGAATATCTATGAATTTAAAAGCAGGCATTTAAATTATGAATATAAATAAACATGCAATAATAATTTAAAAGCGAAATTTAAATAATTTAAAATAATGGGTGCAATATGGTCAAGAATGTAACTTGCCTTGCTTGGTGATGTTGTTTTCCTTAATAGGTCGCCTAGTACTCACAAACACTCTCTCCAGGTTGCTTGTGTGTACAACCACGATGATCATACAGTCAAAATCAATCCTCTTATATGGTCTCCAACTACGTTGAAAACTGACTATCCGAAGTCGTCGAAATCTATACGCGAAAACGATCCAAATTCAAACAAAATTCAAATAACAAATCAAAAAGGCAAATCAAATTAACTCAAAACTAAATAATTCTATTTTATTTAGTTAGATAATAGTTTTACAAAATTTTAGAAATTTGAATCACTCAAATTGGAGTTGGGATTTAAAAGATATGAATTTTACAAGTTTTAATCCTAAAACTGAAATTTAAATGAATTTCTAAATACAAACAAGATTCAAATGAAGTACAATTTAGATAATTTTGGTTTAGTTAGTTAGATCTTCAATTTATAAGAATTTAGAAATTTGAAACACTTAATTTGGGGTTAGGAATCAAAAGATATATATTTTACAATTTTAAATCTTAAATGAGCAATTTAAACCATTTTGATTTCAAAAGACAATTTAGATTAACTCCAAAACAAATATTTATATTTTCTTTAGCTAAATTTTTTTGTAAGATTTTATAAATTTGACAAGAATTTGAGTTGAGATTCAAATGATATGGATTTTATTAATTTTAACCTAAATTTGAAATTTAAACGAATTCTAAATTCTAAAACAAAACAAAACTGAACTCCAAATTGAATACTTATATTTTATTTAGTTAGACAATAATTTCCTAAGATTTTAGCAATTTGAATCATCTATTTTGGAGCTAAGATGTAAAAGTTATGAATTTTACAAATTTAAACCTAAAACATTATTTAACCAATTTCGAATTATTTTTCTATAGAAAATTCTAATTATTGCACATGGGTGGCGTCAGCCCTGATTTTGAATTTAAAGAATAAAAACAAATTCGACATGTGGGGCCCATGTGTCATAGACACGATCCACGTGGCGAGTCCACGGACATTAGGATTCGAGTTACGCCGATTTAAGCGCCCGCTGCATACAACACGTGTGCCTGGCCGAGTGGGCCGAGGTGGGCTGTGGCGTGGGCGTGCCACATCGGCCGGTGCTCGCGGTGCTCGGTGATGAGCTTCGGCGCTTCTGCGCCCGGCGAGCCTCACGGACACGCCGCAAAAGGGAGAGGAGGTTGTTGCGAACTCGTGGCTTACCACGAGCGTGTGGGCGTGGCGTTTTGGCCGTCGGCGATGAGCTCTGGCGGTGGCGAGTTCGGCTTCAGCGAAAAGGGTGCTCTGGGGTCTTTAAATTTGGGAAGGAGCCTTGGGACGGAGGCGATGAGGCGATGCTGAGTGTGGCGGTGGTGAGGCGATGCAGTGGAGGCATCGGAATCGTCGGTGGCGAGCTTGCGGTTGAGAACTTCCGTGAAATCGGTGGCTCGAGAGCGAATAGAGGCGAGGGTTGGGGGTTTTGATGCGGTGAAGGAGGCTCTCGGGCGTCCTTAAATAGGGCAGGAGCACCACCGGCGAGGAGTAGTGGGAGGTCGTGCGGTGGTTGCGGCGGACGTGGGCTAACAGTAGCTTGGAGAAAGAGGGGAAAGTGGGGAGTGGAGGCGATCGAGTTAAGTGGGTTTGACTGCGCCCAAGCCTTGAGGAGGCGCTTGGCGCGGCGATTAATGGCTTCGCCGTGGCGAAAATGGCGCGGCGTCTTGATTGCCGTTGGAGAAGAAGACGGGAGGAAGAAGAACGCAGGCGGTAGGATTCGCATCGGCGGCAGAGAAAAGAAAAAAGCGTGGTAGCGTGTGGGCCGTCGGTTCGATCCGACGGTTGGAGGAGGGTAGGGAATGAGGAGATGGGGGTGCGGGCGGGCCGTGCGGGCAGGTGGGCAGCGTCTTGTGATGGAGGAGTTGGGCAGGCGAGCTTTGGCCCAAAAACAAATGGAGGATTTAAATTGTTTTGCGATTTTAAATAATTCCGTTAATTCAAAACGATTTTAGAAAATAGTAATTTAGCTCCAAAAATTCTAGAAAAATTTATAAAATTCCTAGAATTATTCGGACTTAATAAAATTATCTCCAACTTAGATTTGGCTTTTAATTTTGCAAATAAATTATTTTGATTTTAAAATATTTAGGAAAAAGCTTTTTAAATTTTCAGAAAATCCTCAAAATTAATTTAGTTTTTATTTTTCAACTTTAACTCAAATAAAACTTTAAAAACTTTAATAAATTTTATCTTTGACCTTTAACACTTCAAAAATTAAATAAAGCAATCAAATTCTTTCAAATTTGAGAAAATTCAATAAAATGATAACTTTAATAAATATTAAATTAGTAACAGAACTTTGGGCTGTTACATAGAGATAACAATTGTTTCTCCTGAAGTTGAAGAGACAATAGAGGAGGTGGTCGAGGAATCGACCCCTATCCCTGTGGTGGCAACGGAAGAAGTCATTGCTGCTGGAGTAGCTACGATTACTTATGTGGTCGTGGAAGCAGAAGCGAAGGCGGCAGATGATCCAGTTGCTATGGCGATCGAGCCGGTTATTGAGGATATCAATAATCGGACAAGGAACTTGGTCCTATGATTACCAGAAGCATCCGGTCAAGACGAAGGAAGAACCTCTGACCGCCATGCCGGGAAGGTGGTTGTGGAGGCAAATATTCCTCCAAGCCCTCAAGGAGGAGTCGCATCTACTGTCGACAATGATGAAGACATAGAAGACTCATTCGACCTCTTCTTAGCTTTCTTTGGACCACTCGTTGTGGGATCTTCTTCGTTTAGGTCTCGTGACCGAGTCCCAAACCCTAGGGATATTCCAAATAGGGGACATATTTTTGATAGTGTGCGTCTTCAAAAGGTATGCTGGGACCAAGTCGAGGAGCTTGA
This sequence comes from Phyllostachys edulis, assembly GCA_036346405.1. Classification (NCBI taxonomy): domain Eukaryota; kingdom Viridiplantae; phylum Streptophyta; class Magnoliopsida; order Poales; family Poaceae; genus Phyllostachys; species Phyllostachys edulis. Next base: position 17,632,578 of record CM070546.1, on the reverse strand, counting down.
TGAACTTAAAAATTCCTAGAGGGTGTATGCCAATTTTGCTCGTCAACCATTTTTGTAAGTACTTGATACCAAACTTCTTCGTATTTGGATTTTTCATGGAACTCACCGTCTCTCTTTGTTCAGAGGGCTTTTGAACGAGTTGTCACTGTTGGTGAATACCATAGACAACTTATGCTGTTAAGATAGCAAAAAGCTGAACTCCGCGAGCAGATAGTGGGATGGTAAGTTACTGCCACATGTAGTCTTTTTTTTGTTCGACTACTTATCCAATTCTCATATCTACTTCCACCCTTGCCGGTTTAAAGGTGACGAAAAAACCTTGGCTGATGCACTCGACTACGAAAAAGTCGAGACGCAGAAGCTAAGAGAAGAAAACCAAGACCCACTGAAGAAACTTCAAGAGACAAACTCTGCAACTTGCGAGTTGCAAAATGAGATAAACAGTAAGTTTTGAACTTAAGATTGTTCGTCTTAATGACTTTCTTTTATTTTTCTAACTTTTTTTCTTTTTAGAAAATAGGTCGAAATGGGTAAACTCAAAACCGAGGTCGAATCAAAGGCCTTGGTTGTCAACGAGCTCTCCCTCCCGTATCGGCAAAGAAAAAGACAAGAGCGTAAAATCGTGGGAAGAGCGATGCACAAGGAATGCTACCTCCCATGACAACGAGGTCAAGAAACTTGATTCTCGACTAGTTGGTAAGTAATTCTTTACCTACGACCAGTTTTGTTTATTGGTATTTATGAATTATTCTTCTGGCCTGTCGTACTCTATTTTCAAAGCAAGCAGTCAAAATAAAACGACTCGAAGAAGCTTCGACTCGCAGTCCGGAGGAGATGAAGTTGATGAAGATCAACCTTCAAGATAACATTTTCCTTCTTAACAATGTGCTCGGAGGGCTTGGTGCTAAGGAGGTCACTCCTCTTGAAGACACCATGATTGCCTATACGAGTGTCATTGGACAACAAGTTAGAATTTTGCAAGAGTTGGTAACAACTCTGAAGACCAATCAAGTTGAGTCGATAAGAGAAGCGGTCAAGAGTGCAGTGAGTTATACTCTGGCAAAACTTAAGGCACAAGATTGTAATCTTAGCCTGAAACCCATCTAAGCTGATCTCGACTACCCCGAAGCAGAGGCAGCACGACTGATGGAAGAGGTACAGCTGATCAACAAGAAGGTCGCAGAGGAGATGCAAATTGGATCTTCTTCGTCAGAGTAGTTTGTAATAGGAAAAATTGTTGTAAAGACAATATTTTGTTTATGAATATAAACATTCTCTTTCCTGCAAATTGTCTTATTGAGTAGTTAGTAACTCATACGAAAACAAAAAGAAAAAGGGAAAAAGAATTTAAAACAGGGAAAAAGAATTTAAAACTAAGAATTGAAATCATATTAATAACTTTATCCCAGCCCCCGAAAGAATTGAAATCATATTAATAACTTTATCCCACCCCCCGAAAGAATTGAAATCATATTAATAACTTTATCCCAGCCCCCGACTATTTACTTAGTTTAATTATATAAACTAAGTAAGTAGTGTAAAATATGGTTTGCTTAGGAGGTATTTATCCGACTCTTATTGTCGATCCTGATTGTCATGTACTGGTTACAAGAGTTAGTAACAGATTGACACTAGGAAGTTCCTTCTAGTTGGCAAGACCACATGCAGAAAGGATGGTCTTTGACTAGGTGAGTTGGTTTCTCTGACCAGGTGAATCAAATCGAGAACATCAACATTACTCGGATAAACTAAAAAATTCGTTCAACCTTTCTTGGTGAATTCAATTGCGTTGTACTAATAGTAGAACTTAGAAACAACACAACGCTAGGAAGTTCCTTCTAGTGGGTAGGACCACATGCAGAGATGAAAGACTTCGACTAGGTGGTGTTTCTTCCTCCGGCCAGGTTAAACAAATCAAGTTTACAAAAAATATTCAAACAAATTATGGAAGCTTAGTTGACTTAGAGAGTTTTTCAAGAGAAAACATAAACTAAGTTGTAAAGAGCTTGCTATAAATTATTTCGACTATATTTTGTTGAACTTAATTTCTTTTTGTTGGTAACAAAAGTTGGGAACGAGTCGATACTAGGAAGTTCCTTTTACTAGGTAGGACCACGTGCAGAGAGGAAAGACTTCGACTGGGTGATGTTACCTTCTTTCGACCAGTGTAAAGAAAACCAAGTTGATATAAAACATGATCGAAAAAATCATTAAAACATTGCTCAATGTATGACAATAAAGATTGGAGAAAGCATAAACTTTATTGAGAAAGTAAGAAGTTACACATAGAATTTGCGTAGTTGGTCGATGTTCCAAGAGTTAGAAAGCACTCGGCCTTCTTCCATTGCTAGTCATACCGAGCCTTGTCGCGTAACTTCGACCACTGTAAGGACCTTCCCACTTGGGGGAAAGTCAAGTCACATACAACAAGGCTGCGAGGTTGGACCTTACGATCATAATATTTGCACAGGGCTTGTTAGTAGACCGCCAAACGGATTAAGGCTTGATTCCTTTTCTCTTTGAGTAAGTTGATGTCATCTGCTCAAAGTTGTTCTAGGACAGAGTCTTTAAAATTTTCGACCCTTGGCGACTGAATCTTTAGTTCTGGTGGAAGCATCGCTTCAGCCCCAAAAACTAGAAAAAGGGTGTTTCACCTGTAGCTCGACTAGCAATGGTGCGAATTGCCCAGAATACTAAGGGTAATTTTTTAACCTAAGCCCCCGAGCGTTGTATAAGCTAGTCAAAGACTCAAGTTTTGATTCCCTACATGATTTGGCTGTTCACTCTTTCGACTGCCCCATTGCTTTGTGGGTGGGCGACAGATGCGTAACGCGCTTGGTACCCAACTCTCCGCAGAATTCTTGGAATTTTGCGCTCAAAATTTGTGTACCATTATCTGTAATTATTCGACTTGGAACACCAAATTGAGTAATTACACTTCTCGACATGAACCTTTTGGCTACTTTCGTTGTTATCCCAGTCACAGGTTTGGCTTCAATCCATTTTGTGAACGTATCAATAGCCACAAAAAGGAACTCGAAGCTTCCTAGTGCCTTTGGGAATGGTCCTAGGATATCAAGCCCCTAGGATGCAAAAAGCCAAGAGAGAGATATGGTTTGTAATGCCTAAGCCGGGTGGTGTATTTGCCTGCTATGAAACTGGCATTGCACACACTTTTTAACCAACTCTTTGGCATCAGAGAGGGCAGTTGGCCAATAGAAACCTTGTCGAAAGGCTTTTCTGACCAGCGTTCTGTAAGAAGCATGAGTTCCACAGATGCCTCTGTGTATTTCATGACGGAGATTTAATCCTTCTTTCTGCAATAAACATCGCATAAGAACCTCTTGAGTACCTCGTTTATAGAGGACTCCTTCGACCAAAGTATATATTTTGGCTTTGCGGGACAAACGATCAACCTCAAGATCATCATCGGGGTATTGTACCCTTCTAAAGATACTCGTAGATGGGATTAATCCAGGTATCATCATCTTCTAGAGAGGCTGTCTAAATAGGAGATGTCTCTAGTGTTTTGACCAGAGACAGCTTGTGGAGCTGTTTCAAGAAGACTCCTTTTGATACTTGTGATCAGGAAGAAGCCATTAGAACTAACTGGTCAGCGAGGAAATTGTCCTTTCGAGAGATATATTATGCCTTGAAACCAAAAAAATGCTTTTCAAGCTTCCTGACTTCCGATAAGTACCAAGACATGGTCGGATTAGAGCACTAATACTCTCTTCCGACCCGATTCACGACTAGTTGAGAGTCTCTTTTCATGAGTAGTCATCGAATCCCAAGCGCTTGAGCTGCTCGTATGCCAGCCAACAAACCTTCATATTCTGTCATGTTGTTAGTGGCAAGAAAGTTTAATTGAATGACATAATTTAAGGTCTCTCTGATAGGAGATTCCAGGATCACTCCAGCCCCTGAGCCACTTGGCGTAAGTGACCCATCAAAGTACATCATTCACTGGTCGTGGGATTCGTACTGGAGAAACTGAACAGGTTTAGGATTTGTCCATTCGACGACAAAGTCTGCCAAGATCTGGGATTTAACGGCTGTTCGGGACATGAAATGGAGGTCGAACTCCCTAAGTTCAACCGACCATTTTGCCATGCGTCCCGCTGCTTCCGTGTTCTGGAGGACCTCTCCTAAGGGAAACTCAAATGACACAGTTATCTTGTGCGCCTAAAAATAATGCCTCATTTTTCTTGAAGACATGAGAAGGGCATATAAGAGTTTTTGACCTAAGGATATCGCTCCTTAGGCCCATGTAAAACTTCACTTACGTAGTAAATTGGTTGTTGAATGTTTTCATGTTCGGTTACCAATACTGTGCTCACTGCCTGTGGCGTGACAGCTAGATATATTAAGGGTGTCTCTTCTGGTTCTGGAGAAATCAGAATAGGAACACTCGTAAGATATGTCTTGATATCCTCGAAGGCATTGTTTGCCTCCTCTAATCATTCAAAACCTTCATGTTTCCTTAAAAGTTTAAAGAAAGGAAGTCATTTTTCTCCCAGTCGTACGATAAAACGACCTAAAGCCGTCATGCATCCTATGAGTTTTTGGACTTCTTTGTTCGTGGTCGAAGGACATATTTGTTCAATAGCCTTTACCTTTTCAGGATTCTCTTCAATTCCTCGTGCAAAAACAAATAATCCAAGCAATTTTCCTGAAAAGAACCCAACACACACTTATCATGATTGAGTTTCAAATAGTGTTTTCTACGGTTGTCGAATGTTTCTTGTAGGTTGAAAATATGGTTAAGGCGCTTGATGCTTTTTACGACTAGATCATCAACATAGGCTTCCAAGTTTCGGCCTAGTTGAGGTGAAAAAGTCGTTTGCATCAAGCGTTAAAAAGAAGCACCAATATTTTTTTAAACCAATTAGCATTTTGACATAGCAAAATATTTCAAATGACGTAATAAATGCGGTCTTTTGTTCATCATCTAAACACATACCAATATGATGATAACTAGAATATGCATCTAGAAAACTTAATATTTCACAACCAGCAGTAGAATCAACCAACTGATAAATACGAGGAAGGGGAAAATCATCTTTTGGACAAGATTTATTGAGATTAGTAAAGTCTACACACATACACCACTTACCATTAGGCTTTCTAACCATTATAGGATTAGCTAACCACTCTGGGTGGTCGACTTCTCTTATAAAGCCTGCCTTAAGTAGCTTGTCCAATTCCGATCTAATAGCATCGCGTCGATCACATGCAAACCTCTGTAATTTTTGTTTTACGGGTTTCTTGTCAGGCCGTAAAGCTAGTCTGCACTCGATCACCTCCCTGGGGACTTTGGGCATCTCGGATGCTTGCCACGTGAAGACATCTGCGTTAACTCGAAGGAAGGTGACAAGTGCGTCTTCCTATTTAGGGTTGGAAGTAACCCCAATGCGAACAGTCTTTGAAGGCTCCTCTGGATCTAGGGGAACTTTTTTGACTTGATCGTTCGGCTTTGGTGCGGCTTTAGGCTTCGACCGCTTGTTCGAAGACTGACTCTTGCTTGCTTTCTGAGTTGGTATCTAGCCAACCATCTCTAGGAATTTTCGGTCGCATGTAAGCGCCATTTTTTACCATAGCGGACTATGATTACTCCTTTGGGACCTGACATCTTAAGACATTGATAACCATAAATGAGTAGCCATTAGGAATCGTGCCTATCGGTGTTTTAGAACCAATCTTACGTAATGATTGTTTGAATCGGGGGCTCTCAAAGACTCAAAACACACAGAGAGAATGGCACAGATATTTTTATATAGGTTCAAGCCTTCTCCGGAGAGAATAACAACCATACTTCTGTGTGGCCATATTGAGTATACTGGTTGTGGATTAAGGGAAAGACTCCAGTATAATGTCTTGTGCTCCTGATTGCCTCTTCCCAGTCGTCTGCTGATTCCGCCCTTTATATAGTTCTCGAAGTGGGCGGCCGTTTCTCCAGTCCAAATGGCGCCTCAACGCTTCAGATGATGAAGCGATTACTAGAATTATTCTTTGGAGTAATGCGTCCCCGCCGCCATAGCGAGTTATCATCAGAGCAAAGAGTTTAATCATGCAATTATTTCAGAGAATAACAACGTATACTAACTGTTTAGATGCCATAATCAATTGTGTCTATTTATCTACAAGCTTAATCAATTATATGGTGGTCGTAGTTGACTTGGTTGTAGAAGAACTTACGACCACAGGGTAGTCGTAGAAGAACTTACGACCATGTGGCGGTCGTAGAAGGACTTACGACTATGGGTTGGTCGTAGAAGGTCTTACGACTCCAGCTTCTCCCTTATGAACATTAAGGGATATACTCAAGAATCATATGATGGTATTATTATCCATAATAAGGATTACAGATAAATAATTAAATGAGGATTATTAAATCCTTGTCATCTAGCCCCCCAGCTTCAAGTGAAAGTAACTTACTTGGAAAATGAGTCGTAGATGATCGTACGACCAGAAAGTGATCGTAGAACGGTGGTCGAAAGAAAGACTTTTCGATCGGTATTTTATTTTACCAGAAATAGACTTGATTAAGAAGGTTGTAGGAAATCTTACGACTACAAGGTGGTCGTAGAAAATCTTACGACTACAAAGTGGTTGTAGTATGGTTAATCGAAGTAAAACCTTTCCGACTGATATTTCATTTGACCAGAAATAGACTTGGTAAAGAAGGTAATTTCGCTTGAGGTGTAAAGACAGACTCAGTTTTCTCGAACAGACAAATTAAAGAATCACAATCGACTCTCATAGACTTGTCTGTTGGAGCGGTTCCCGAAGAGGTGGTAGCTGTTGGGTTGCCACGTGTTTAACTCAAGTATGCAGTTATAAAAACTTACCGTAGATGTGATTCTATGGTTCTTACTTTTCCCTAATCACTCTAACTGTTCATCAAGCTCTTGCATTCTCTGCCACCAACCAAGCCGTACACCCTCTTGAGACCTTCTCAAATCCAAATATCCCACTCTTGAGAAAGATGGCCGGAACCACTTCCTAGTGGACTGAATCGGAGATGGATGCGGCCAAGATGAAAGCTTTGGTCACCACCAAGAAGATACCGAATAAAGAGTTTGTGAAGTGGATTGAGGCTGCTGGGCAACATTGGCTGTCGGGAGAGATTTGGCATATTCCTATCTTCCAGGCATACTGTGAGTGTGGCCTTCGATTGCCTGTTCATCCTTTCCTCACACTTGTACTCGAATACTTTGGGGTTGAGTTGGTGAACCTCGTTCCCAATTCCATCACAATGTTAGGTGTATTTGTATACTTGGGTGAGGCCTACCTGGGGATTCTGGCTGACTAGGAGCTATTCTAGTATTTCTACGGAATGATCAGAATGGCAGGAGTCGCTGGTAGCTGCGTTCTGAAGCTCCACGACGGGAAGTCGAAGGAGTACATTCAGATGTTCACCCGGTCGTCATGGCCGAGATGGAAGAAGAGGTGGTTCTACCGGGAGATGACCAGTGAAGACATCCACTCTTTCGCTGGGAAAGCTGCCGAGGAGATTTCTTCGTGGGATTCAACTCCCAAGGATCTTGGCCGGGTCGCCCCTTACATTCAAGCCATCAAAGACTTGAAGGAAGAGGGACTCACCAAATGGCACGTGGTGAAGGATTTCATCACGTGCAGCATTAGCCCTCTGAAGAAAAGAGCTCATCCCATGTGGAGGTACTCGGGGCCAAAAGACCCAACCAGAGATTACGAGAAGGGTAAGTAAATTTTCAACTTAGCTCGCTACATTGATTTGAACTTGGCTATTGAAAGTTTATTTATACGTAGATCTCTCTGGCGATAATTGATGCTCGAGTCAAGCTCGTTTGTGAAAAATCCCCACCACCCAATGTGGTAGCTCCTCAAATCCTAGTGATCTTGTCTGCAGAGGATAAGATGGAACGCCTAAAGGTAATCAAAGATTGATTTCACCAATCTTTGGTCTGCCCGCCACCGTCGATCGGCGAATCCGGGGCCCACATTAGGGTTCTGGCGTCACGACGTGGGCGCCACCGATAGTCTTGCATGCCGATGTGGTGGCGGCGACTATAATTCCTCCAGGCGGTGGGCGCATCATGACAACGCCGCCATCCACCTGGCCAAGTGAATAGAGCGTGTGCCCATCCAAGCGAGGTAATTTATCGAAATTGCCCAAATTTGTTGTTTTTTAATTTTGTTAGGAAAATGAGTGTGGAGTGCATAGTACACTTGATGATGAAGTTTCTTTGAACCAATTCTCTCTTTAGACTGGCTTCGCCAAGAGCTCGATACTCAGCAGCTGCGTGAGGCTACTCAAGCAGCAACAAAGCAATGACCGGGTTGGGCTTCTCCATGGCTTTGACAGGTGCGTGCAATGCAAGAGCCAATTTGGGGACGCCTATCTTATGGTTCAATTTGCACTTTTCTAATTCGAATGTCAAATTAATCATTGTCTGTGGAGTACTACCACTAGAATCGTGTGGTAATTCTATCATGCATTTAGTAGTATGGAGTCTGGACATTTTACAAGTATTAGAAATACAGTTCTTGTTTAGAGTGGAGGTACACCTACCTATTACTGGAGGAGGCTGGATTGGAGGCTTGGGCTATGTACATTCTTGGATGGGGCTTCTCTAATTTAGGTATGCCCCATTCTCCATTCTTCATGGGATTTAGTTCAATTATTGTGCTTGCCACAGTTGTAAGTTTTAACCCTTTCTAATATTGCTTGATTGGCTCATAGAAACAAAGCCTCCATGTGATGTTGCGTCGAAGCACGAGCATCTTTACTAGGTAGTATATGTTAACAATTACTGTCGGTGTACATGTCGTTAAATTTCATGTGATGAGTTCACTTCCTAGCCTCTAGACTTGTTTGTGATTCTAATACGGTAACAAGTACCTCAAATTTGAGCATCTTATCTTGGCAAGATAGAATGCTTGTCATGTGAATCTTTAAATTCATAATGAGTTTGATACGTGGCAAGAAGTCTAGGCCTTGCTCAAATGGCGATCTCTTATCTCAAAACAAGGACTGGATTGTCCGGAGTACAATATTACTATGCTTTTCTTTGAGCAAGTTTTCTTTTTGCTTTTATATATTATGTTCAGTCATGTAAGACCAGTTCTTGTGACTTGGTAGTAAGAACAAAGAACACTGTCGAGTTAGACTAATGCTGCTATCTAATGGTTACAGTAATATGATCCTTACATCTTAACAACCTCTTTGTGCAGTTCTAGAGATCCTACATCAAAAGGCCTATGGTGTTAGTTGGGCCCAGCCTCGGTGGTGCTGTTGGTATTGATTTTGCAATCAACTATCCAGAAGCGGTACAAGCATGTAAAAACTTATTGTCTTCTCTTTATTTCTTAGCACATAGGAATAGTAGCACAAACTACAGAAGGATATTTGTAATGCTTTCTGTGATGCAAAATTTATCTATTTTTTGTAACTAGCTTTCTTACAAATCCCACGAGCTGAGAGTTTTGTATTGCATTTACTTGATTTGTTCTAGGCTTAAAAGGCAGTCTTCATATAAGTTTGCGATTAATGATTAGGAATTGTTGCTCCATGTATGTACCTGCCAATTGTTTGGAAGAGTTGGAATGTTACATTTTACTTCAATAATGCACTAAAAGAACTTTATTTTTCTTTTTAGATTGAGAAGATATGTTGATGGTTTAGACTGTTCGACAAACTTGTGTGTAGAATGGAGAATGCTGGGGAATGAAGAATTTTTTTATAGAACCACGGGGGCATAGAGAACGAAGACTTTCCACTAAAAGTATAGACATGTACTTACATTTATGTTTTAGGGCGTATTATATTATTAGATCATGATGGTACCAACTATGCATGCCTCGAGTCCAGAATTGTGAAGCCAATTGGAAATTCTTTGTAATGAAACAATTTTTTGTTGATGTCAATGAATTTTTTGTTATACAATTTGATATATGTGTTTTGTTTAACCCCGTGCGCCCTAATTGGTAAGCCCAACCTAGACATGAAATGAAAAGGACACCTTTTGCAATGATTAGATGCGTTGTAAACAATCCTAAAAGCAATTTGCTAGTGTCCAAGGCCAACGCATATATATATATATATGTTGCCACTATATCAAAATATGTGTTGTAACCTTACAACGCTTTTATTTACATCTTATCAACACTTGTATAAGTGTTGTCACAGACCTTGGTAGCGGCCTCAATGGCAACACATACTAAATGACCCTAACAACATTTATTTAGACTTCTACCAACGCATATATGCGTTGCTAAAGGTGTGTTCATGTTGTAGTGTATGGAATTGTGAATCTGACTGAAACGTCTGATGAACTGGCGCAAGGTCTCATGGCATTATGTCTCATCCTGTGCAGGTCATCCTCCTTTCCGGGACGGTTGGAGGTACCCTAGAAATTGGCCAGTAGTAGATCGCAGAGATGTTGCCATGAATAGATCGACTCCAGTGGTTGATTTAACAACCACGACCGAACAGATACTTCGAGCACAGTAGGAAGATAATTCGCCATGATATGCTCTCATCCTCCTACTGCTCGAACAGTGACCGTATAGATCTGAAGAAATTCGATGGGATTTTGTGACCCATCATATTTCTCTATGTTCACAGGTCGAAACCGTTGCGGCCAACGAACTGCTAAAGATCAGGCGAGAACGCTCGACATCCGGTAATAATATCATGATGCCTTTTTTGTAGGAAAAAAGGGTTGACGTCACCAGGTGATCGTAGACGACCATCCCCAGTGGTAGGTGGACCTGACCTATGATAGGTTTCAGCTCTACGAGGGTAATACTCCTCGTATTCCATCCGTTGTTCCAGATTCCTACGTATAAGTGGTGAACGATTACCTTCTCTAGGGGCTTGTCGATCACCAGGTGTCCGAAGAACTCTTCTCCGACTAGAGTTATGATTAGGGGAGTGACCAGACCTGTTGACGTGTCGCTGTCCATGAGGAGAGTTAGTCGAACGACTGGTGTTTGATGGTGTCGTCGTGGTACGACTATCGGAATGATGTCAACGAGTTTGCTCAAGTCTGGCCATTGTATCCTGAAGCCTTCGTGTAATCTCTTCAGGGAAGAGGTTGTAGCCTGGCGCCCATCCAAGCTCTTGAGTTGGATTCTCGAGTAGGTCGTTTACACGTCGAAGTTCCTGAGATTCCTCTGACCGATATTGAATGCGCCCAGGTAAAGTTCTCTGGGTTGCAATTCTCCTCCTCTGGATGGTCTCAGGATCATCCACATCTGAGTTTGCTTGAGTCTGCCTCAGTAGAGAGTAATCATTTCTTTTATTTCTCCCACGCTCATGAATGTGGTAATCCTATTCATCGTCGGAGGTGCCTTCGCCACCACCACGAGAGCCAGGAGTGAGTGAGCGATGGGAAGCATCCACAGTCCTTCCTCTCGGAGAGAGATTAGGATCTGGGGCGGCGGCAAAGACCTCCTGGATATGATTTCCACTTGTGCCTAAGTCCTCCTGGCTTCAGGAGTAGTCAAACGACAATGCCTCGCAACTTGGAGCAATCCCCTCCAGGGAGCGGAATTCTGGTTTATAATTGTCTCCAATCGAAGGTGAACCCTGCAATGGTACGATCGAATCCGTAGGAAAAGCAGGCTCGACCACAAACCTCTTGGGGGTAACCGAAGGGTGACGATCACCCGATACTGGTTGAGTCCCCGAATGATGGATTCTAGGATTTGTTGTGCCAGGTCGGACTGCCTCAGACAAACTCAAACATTTAGAGGGGGGACCCTTGCTATGCTTTGCACTTGTCTTGGTGCAGTCCTGATTATGGTCGGTTGGACCTTTGCCTTCTGAGGAATCAGGTCCATCATCTGGACGTAACGTTGGGGGGGGGGGGTAGAGATCCTCATCAACTCTATCTGCAGCATGGTTTCCTGGATCTAGAGAAAGATCCCTAGAGGCGGCATTGCCGTCGAACGAAATAATGCTCTGCTCGCAGCAGGCATCCATGTCGAGTTCTGTGTAGTCGGCTAGATTGAACCAATTCTCCTCGTTCCATTCTCCTGCCATGAAAGCATTAGAGTTGAAACAAATCAAGAGAACTTGCCGAAAAGGAATCACCAAAAGATCCCCACGGTCGTTGTCAGCTGTCGATGCTCTAGTATCAATCTTACGAATGAATATTCGAGGGTCTCCTAGAATTAGAACCACGCAGAGAATGACACTAGGATTTAGACAGGTTCAGGCCTTCTCTAAAGATAATAACAACCCTACTCATACGTTGTTATATTGACTATACTGATTACAATCAAGAAGAAGAAGAATTATGCCTAATGTCTTCTCATCCTGATCCTCTGCGTGATGTCTGCTGACTATAGCCTTTATATAGCGCAGGAAGTGCCGGTAGTTTCTCCAGGCCAATAGGCGCCTTGACGTTTGGTGTAACACACACGTTGATGGAAGTTATTGTCAGGTTGTGAGGACCCTAATATTTAAATTAATCTAAACAACAATAAACAGTAATCAACAGCAAATTACAGACTAAATCAGAATGAATGCCAACACAATTTAATACCAAATTATATTATCTAGAGTTTACAACAGGACTTCTAAACCAAGAGTACAACATGAATAGAAACTCAGAGTCAATTACAAGAATTCATTACAAGCGGGGAAAAACATTAATACAATCTCTGAGATTAATTATAAGAATTCATTACATCAAAACAAAATAAAAATTACAACATTGATTAATATTGCAAATGAACTTCTGCACGCTTGGTAGCCTCGAACCCTTTTTTGCATCTTCTGTTCGTGCAATACTAGCGACGTAGAACCTTCCTCAGCCGACCCAAGAACCTGCCACCACTCCATCCCGTTGCCAGTAAAAACCAAAAGACCGATAGCAAATCAAAACCAAGAAGTGGAGTTAGAATAGATAAGTAACGCCGTCTGAAAGATTGAAGCTCACCGAGGTTCCCAGATTGTCCGGGGCCAATTGGCATCCTCTCACTAGGGTGGGTTTCATCATTCGGCAGTTAGAAAAATCCGACACCCACTTTTCCGACTTACCTCAACCGCAGAAAATCCATTGCATAGTGTCCTATGGACCATTGGTCCATGCGTATTACCCAACCAAACAGCACCCACAGAGAGAGGAGGAGATAGGGTAAGGGCATTTTAGGCAAGGTATAGGAGGGAAGAGAAAGGAGCCACCAGCCAAACCACAACATAAGCTCAAATAAAGGCCCCGCACTCACTGCCATTCCGCATTTGCATTCCTGAAACCAGCGAGCAACCAAGAACATAAAGAGCAACTCCCTGCCAGCCACATCTAGAAGCAGATAAGTAAACCAAAGGCAATCATCATCCACCATCAACCCCACAACCACCATAGTATAGTATAGTTGGGGAAGGAAGCTAGAGGTAAGGAGCCTGGAAAGTAGAGGCGGACTAGGGAAGGCCATGACCACAAGTAAAACAACTACGACAAATTGAAACCACAAGCCGAGCACCACCGCAGAGACTTCTAGAACCAACCTAATCATCAGGTAAACCCACCACACTTGCCAGTCCCTTATGCTCCATCTCACCACCATTACACAATACTGCATACTAACACACCCGACTGGTCAAGGTGACCACAAAAGAATGTGCACCATGCCCTGGTCGGCTCTGATACCACACCGCCCGCGGTAAAGCCCGCAAGAGCCGCCGTGCACCCTTGGGGGTGGGAATGAGCTCCCCAGCGCAAATCCCCACCCCGAGTACTGTCACAGCCACACTAATCGAGCTAAACCCCCGAGCATGCATGATATATATATTAGAACAAGAGAAAGTAAACTAAGCTTGCAAAATATGAAGATAAAGAAAAGACGACTATCTGGGTTAAGGAGGGGAGTTGAAGCCGAAGCACACCTACAATCCCCATACCACCCTAGAAGCAACCCAAGCCCCCTCAGGTCAAGCAACCCAAGCTAGGGCCAATCCCACACTAAAGCCATCAATCGACCATCCTCACAACCCACCATACTAGCACAATTCCTAGCCATGGAAGTCAAGAAACTGTGTCATCCCCATACTAAGGAAAAATGTCGTAACCATGTTACCAAAAAATGCCGAAAACCCACCACAGCTCCAAGCCATCATCAGAGACCACACCATTCCTCACAATGCCCCCACCATGTATCACCAAACCATCATGACCGAAATGCACAGAAGCCACTACCAAAACCCACCATTGCCAAGAAGCTGACACCCACACACCATCATCCTACCATCACAATGCCACCCCTGAACCCACCAACATGCCACCCCAGAAACCTCAAGCATGTCACCCCTGCAGCCTCCAAGCATACCACCGCCAAGATTCCCCAAAAAATCCCCCAAATACATCACCCCTAGGACGACAACACAAAATAGGGGCCAATCGGCCTAACTAACAAAAATGGGTAATTAGGGAAAGAGATAAATGGGAAACCTCCGAAGTAGCCAAGCCCAGTAGCAATCGAAGAAGCCGGAGGAAGGGAAGAAGCCTGGAAATCAACCGAAGCAACAGAGGGGGAAGGGGGGAAACTGGAGTCAAATTCACGCGGGAAGAGATTGGGAGCCCCCCAATGACACAGATCCAGTGAAGAATCAACGGCAGGAAGCCATAGGCAACCGACCACCCCCCATTGACGCCAAATCCAAGTGGGAGCAAGGAGAAAGGGGGAGAATCGCCAGGGAGACAAGCGGAGGAAGAGAGGAGCCGAAGAGTGTTGGTGTGGGAGGGCGCGGTGTGTATGGGTTGGGTTGTGCGCATGCGGTGAGATGTGTGTGTGTTGTGTGAGTGGGCAGTGCCGTGTGCGTGTGTGTGTTGTGTGTTGTGAGTGTGTGTGTGTGTGCGGTTGTGTGTGTTGTGTAGTGTAGAGTATAGTGTGTAGTGAGTGTGTGTGTGTAGTATTTTGTGTGGTGTGCAGTGTAGCGTTTTGTGTCATGCGCTGTGGGTGCTTGTCGTTAGAGTAGGATTAGTCCAATCTAGGAAAAACCCTAGGAACCGGATAAAAGTAGCCCAGGCCTGTCCGTTCCGAGCCAACCCAAGCGGGGGACGAATACATGTGAGTTCCGTGACCTTAGATTCTAGGGCTAACAGGCTGTAGGAAAATAGCCGAAGGGAAATGCTAACCTAACCGAGATTCGAAAACTTTAATTAAAGTAAAATCCACTGAAAAAGGAAGCAACAAATTAATGTAAGCATAATATCGCCCAAACAACTAAGTATTTCTGTTATACGCGTCTACCGTATAATTGCAGAAGACAAACCAGCTCAGGTAGGAGTAGCTGATCTAGAATTCGTTGACGTCGATCCTTACTACAAATACGCAGGCAAGCCTATCCTTTTGAACATCAACCTAGTTATATTAAATGTAAAAGTTATCTTTCTATATCATTATATGTATGTGAAGGATCTAGATCTGCCATTATGTGTTAATAGAGTTTTGGTGATTAATGACAAATCTAATTGTGAGACTAACACTTATATATATATATATTGTGTGGTCTTATTTGGATATAAAGGTGATAATCATGAAGGCATGCAAGTGATTAATGATAAATCCAATTCACTGGATAAACAAAAGGAAAAATCCAAACAGGTACGCGTTCATAATGATAAATCTATTTGTGAGACTAACTCTTCTATTTGCCTTATCTTATGATTAGTCTCGTTTGGATATAAAGAACAAAAGAGGTATGCATTCTACTTTGTATTCTTATATCTTGTTGCATTCCTTGGATCCAAAATATAGGCTGAATTCCACCAAAAGGTTAACTTGAATATGTGCATATGTTCCTATTACACATTTGTGTATGCACACATTTAGGGGGAGTTCATTCTATATTTTGTGGTTTCATTAGTAGTGATCCATATTCCTTTGTCCACATATATTTGGGATCTTTACTTTGAAATGTATCCTTGAATATATTTAACTCACATAGTTAACATGTTCATATGAGTATATGAGACTTGTGTAGTTCATATATTCTTGAATATATTTAACTTGTGTAGTTAATATATTTATGTGAGTATATAAGACTTGTGTAGTCTATATATACTTATATGTGAGTATATCATAACTTGTGTAGTTCATGTGTACTTACATATCCTTGAATATATAACTTGTGTAGTTAATACTATCTACATTCAATTTATTTGAAATTGACGTGATTATCATCAATTACCAAAGAGGGAAAGATTGTGGTATCTTGTCCCACCATTATGAGTTAATGGTATATCGTGGTAATTAATGATAATCATATTGTGGAACTAACATTTTCCATGAGTTGGATTATTAGGTTATGTTCTAGGATGATGAAGACTTTGGATGACATCATGTGTTGATTGTCATCAAGTCAAGAGGAGTTCCATTATGTGTTGATGGAAGTCAAATGAAGGAAATCATAGTGTGTCAATGATGTTAAAGAAAAGGAGATGATCATGAGTTGATCATCAAGTCAAGATTCTTGAAGAAGAGGAGATCATCATGTGTTGATGATGGTCAAGATGAGGAGATGATCATGTGTTGATCATCGAGTCAAGAGAAGCCTCATCATGTGTTGATGAAGGTCAAGTGAAGGATGCATCATGTGTTGATACATACCAAGTCAAGGACCCGGACTTCAAGCGAAGATGTGCGTCATCAAGCTTCAAGTGTTTGCGCAAGGCAAATGTATGACTAACTAGGGCTAAGGATGTGTTCCTAGTCTTTTACTGGTCTCGGTGTTTGGTTGGGAGATCGGATTGCTAGTATAGGTTTGTCGTACTATTAAGATGGGTCTTTGACTAGTAGCTTGAGTTAGTCATGTGTTGATAGCTCATTGTGTTTGCTCTAGCTCTCGTTAGCATGTTGCTATTATTTGCGAATGTGTTTTGCAAATAGTTGAAGCTCGTGCATAACCCTTGTAGCATGTGACTATAGTTTGCAAATGGTCTAGGTCCATGCACCTTATCCCTTGTGGCATGATGCTATTATTTGCAAATGTGTTTTGCAAATAGTTGAGGCTTATGCACGTTCCTTGTAGCATGTGACTTTAGTTTGCAAATGTGTTTTTGCAAATGATTGTAATCCATGTACCTTATCCTTGTTAACATGTTGTCAATATTTGTGAATGTGTTTTGCAAATAGTTGTGACACATGTATTATCCTTGTAGCATGTGACTTTAGTTTGCGAATGTGTTTTGCAAATGGTTTGTTGGAGAAATATTCTATCCCCTTGCTAGTGGGACCCACTCCTTAGGGTAAATACCGACCCATCAAGCCCGATAGTGTAATCACCTGGCAAAGACCATCTGTATCCCTCATTTGTACTCATAAAAGACTGTAATACCCCCCCAATTGTATCCTTAGAGTAGTCAACCCCAAGGGGTATGTTGGTCATTTGTACAGGCTTGGGAGCCTATAAATACCCCTTTGTATCCCTCCTTGAGGGAGGGAGGACTCTTGAGCAATACATACAAGCAAGTCACCAGGTGAGCCTTCGAAAGGGATCCTCGAACCCCCGTAGGCCGCCGACAGGAGTAGGGCGGTCCTCTCGGACCCCTGAACCTGTATAAATCCCCGTGTTACGTTCGCTCTCGTGGACGAAGGCCCGTAGCACGGCCATCGTCCGCCCTCTCACTTGTGTTTGGTTTTTACACCGTCAACATTGGCGCCGACCATGGGGAACGTAGCTGATCAACAGAAGGCTATGGCTCCTACCAAGAAGTACTCCAAGTCCACGAGGCCTCCTCTCATTTCAGAGCATAGGGAGCTCATGACGGACCGGTCCGTTCTCAAGAAGTCCAAGGCATGGTTTATCTTGGAGATCGGAGCTATTCATCCGGGGATGACAACGTCCTGCGCATTCCCGGGCCGCCAGGCATCCCCACCTCCATTGCACGGTGGACGCGTGTCGGCCCAAGGCAAGAGGCACAAACGTTGTTGAAGCTCGGGGCCATCCACCGCTCCTAGGGGCTCGGCGCGCTAGCGCAAAGCAATGGTGGAGGCAACCGCAAGGCAGGTGGTGGACTACATGATGGCCACGTATCACACTCCCAGCGGCCCTCAGCACGTTTCCTCGCTCCCAGCACCGCCTTCGGTTCAAGTGGCCACTGACCCGGCCGTGAGATTTTTCCTCGGAGGAGCGGGGGCATCCTTACAACCTCCTCCACTCGCCCATGGCGGTGATGAGCGGCTCCTTCTTCGCCAATGCACCCACCAAACTCTGGGTGGGGAGGAGCTCGGCCTTTTCCATTGCAATTCATCCGTCGCCCACCTCAGGGCCCGAGTTCATACCCCGAACGAAGGCTCGCGACCTCCCTCAAGCTCCTCTGCTGGGCAAATCGCTGCCCGGAGATGGTGAGTCAACTCCCCGAGAAGTCTTGAGCTCCATCCTCAAGGTGCTACATGGTGAGGCGATCGGGGAGCCCGTGAGGCCAAAGGTAGCTCCCCGATGTCCCTCCGGCACCTTGGTGAAGAACCATTCCACCCATCATGCCCGGCGCACTCATTAAGTAAGGATTCACATCAAGGAGGCGTGGCGAGGCGGTCAAGGGCATGAACTCTGCGGGCCGGGCGTGTCCCGTGTTCCCAATCGGATCGGGGGGGCGCGGTCACCATCGCCACGAAGGAGAGGATCTTTGAATCACTAATCTCCCGGCGGATCAAGTTGCAAGTCGGTGGGCGCTCAACTCGCCAATCGCTCAAGACCATCGCCGCCACCGGCGGCATCTAACTCTTCCACTCAGAGAGCCCCGCCACCGCCGTCGTCGCGCCTTCGATCACCATCACCTGCCTTGAAAGGACGAGGCATCCCGAGATCGGGAACCCTCTCGCTCGAGACATCTTCAAAGCTCCGTTTCAGCAAAGTTCCGCCGGCCCAATCTCGGGCCTTACGATGGGGACTCGACCCCATACAATTCCTAGAAGTATACTCCACGACGATTGGTGGCGGAGGTGGAGAAGTAGAGATGTGCAATCGCCTCCCCTTTGTTCCTCTCGGGCAACGGCGCTCCTAGTTCTTCAACCAAAAGAAAGGCTCCATCTATTCTTGGGACCGGTGAGGAAGAGTTCAACAATAAATTTCCAAGGAAGCTATAAGCGCTCCATGCTCCCCAACCAGCTTTTTACCGTTAAGCAACGGAAGGGTGAATCCACAAGAGAATTTCTTAAGCGCTTTTCTAAAGTGCGGCTTGTGTGCGATGCCGGACTCCACGATCATCAATGCGTGCAAGAAGGGTCGCTCCCGGAGAACTCAATCGGCGCTTGGGAGAGATCCCCAAGGACGACCCATGAGCTCTTGAGTCGTGGAAAAATATGCGAGGAGGAGAAGACGACACAGCTAAGAAGGGATTTCTCCGCAGACTAAAGCATCTCCTCTGGGAAGAAGTCAAAAAGCTCCCCCGGGAGGAGGGGCAATGACCGGAGGGATCACTCTGGCAGGGAATGTGACTCCAAGATTCTTGTCGAATCGACACTCCTTCGCAGAGGCGGGAGCAACTCCACCAGAGGACCCAAGAAGGAATCGAGACCAAAGCCCTTTGGAAGAGACATCTGACGAAGGCGCAATGAAAGGAGGGCAACCCAAATCAAGGAGGCGGTATTTGGTGTGCCTACCATAAGATGAGCAGGCATGATAAGAATGAATGCCGTCGAAGACGCCGCTGAAATAACGGCTCCTCGAACACGGCCTCGGGCGCGTCGAGTGTCGCCGCCACGCCCCACGGCTCTGAGGCGATGCCCCTTGAGCAATTCCACCACCCGAGCACAGGCCTGGTGATCTACCCCTCGGGGCGCTTGCACGATGTTGAGCATGAACTCCCTTCCAAGCGCCGCAAAGGCGAGTAAATGTCATAATAGGGGCTCGGCCTCGGTCATGCATCAAAAGCATATGATGAGTATGCCGAGAAATCAGCGTCGTGGGGTGGCTCCTCAAAGCATCCCTCCCAAATGGGCAAGCATTTCTCTTAGCTTCACGGTGATGATGCACAAGGCTTAAGGTTCCCTCATGATGGCGCCTCTTAGTGCGCCACAATATCCAATTGCGAGATCTCCCGCATCCTTGTCGACGGAGGAAGCTCTGCAGATATACTCTACCTGCGTGCGCTCAAGGAACTATGGGAGTCACGGGGGGGCTATCATCCTGGCATCCTACTGCCATCCGATCGCCCTCTCGGCTTCGTACCAGGAAAATCCATCCAACCCCTTGGGAGGATCGAACTCCTCATGACGTTCGGATCACAGGAGAATCACCGCACGGAAGCCGTCAGGTTCGATGTTGTTGACATCGAGTCCCCATTCAATGCTATCATGGGAAGGGCAACTCTCAACCGCTTCTGTGCAGCGGTACATCAAAACTACCTATGCTTAAAGATACCAGGCCCTCGCGGGGTCATCTCCGTGAGGGGTGATCAAGACTTAGCTCGCCGTTTGTACCACAAAGCGGCAGCTAACTCCGGCGACATCAACTTTCTCGAACCCAAGGAGTCAAAGGAGGACATGCCCTTGCCTCTCTCACCAAGGCACATCAAGGATGTACCCCCTCCAGCGAGGTGCTCCCTTAAGCCTCGTTTGGAAGAGGACCTGAAGGAAGTACAACTCTTCGACCAGGGTGACCCTTGATCTCTTAGAATCGGGGTCGTTATCCCAGGAATGATGGAGAAGGAGCTAATGGAGTTCTTAAAGTCCAACACTGGCATATTCGCTTGGACACCATCAAACATGACACTCCTTTTGGACGTTCATGGGGGCCTCTGCACCTCTCATATCGCGCCAAGGGAAATCACAGCAAAAACACTTCGCCAAGGCTTCTATCGGCTCACAATGGTGCAGGATGCCCTCGACATGCTCAGAAGCGAGGATGCCAAAAGATGGCAGCCAATCGCATCGATCATGCTAATCCCCTACGCACCATACCAATCACCTGGCCTTTTGCCCGATGGGGAATGGACCTGCTCGAGCCATCCCCACCGGGCAAGGGGGGCTACAAGCGTGTGGTAGCATCAGCGGATTACATCATCGAATGGGTAGAGGTGGAGCCCTTAGCCTCCATCACACCTCGCGCCATGATGAAATTCCTTTGGAAGAATATCGTCTGTCGCTTCAGTGTTCCTAAGGAACTCACGGTGGATAACGATACCAAATTCGACGGTCCAGCCTTCAGAGATTTCTGTAACTCCATCGGGACCACCCTTCGCTTTGATACGGTGGCTCGTCCAAAAACCAACGGGGCCGTGGGAAGAACCAATGGGCTAGTCCTGCAAGGAATACGTCACCACCTTGAAACAAGTGCACTCAAGCGGGGAACCCGTGTAGGAGCTCCCAACATCCTATGGGGCTGCGACGTCCCTAGTTCGCTCCTTTGGAGCGACCCCATTCTCACTCGCACGGGTGAAGCTATCCTCCTGCCCGGATCCGTCACCGCTCTCTCCAATCGGAATGCTCTCGGCACCACTACGCCCAATTCGCCAAAGCGAGGACAACGCAAGTGAGAGGGTGGACTTTGCGAAGAAAATCCGCAATTTTTTTGCTTAAGACTCTCTTGTATGCCCCCGTGGCACCTATCGGGATGTAAACACCATCTTACTTAATGCGAAGAAGGCGTGAAGTTCCTACATGATCGCACCATTTATGCAATTATGGCGTGGATCGAGGTAGTCCTTAACACGCCGCCGTTAAGGGGTTGACTGTTTGTGAATGTCTTCTCAATTTTGTGCTCATTGATGATTGAGAGGTTTGCTTTACGACACGCTTGGCGATAAGATAGGCTGCTCTAACACGCCGTTAGGAAGCGCACTGCATCACGAGTCTCGCTTGCCTCACACAAGCCCTCGCTAACCCTTCCCCTGCGAAGGATGTCACCCTCGGGGTGCATAGGGCGTACGACCTCCGTGGTCTCCCATAGCAAAAGTCTATAGTGGCTTGGGCGTCTGTCGCCTCCACCATGGCGGCTCGTGTCCTACTAGCCCTAGGGCATGAGCGACCACCCTTATGGTGAGTAGGCGTCACGACCTCCGTGGACTCCCTAACAAAGTCCATGGTGGCTTGGGCGTCCGCCGCCTCCACCATGGCGGTTCAGGTGTCATCTTGCCCTAGGGCATGGGCGGCCACCCTCGGGTGCATAGGGTGTCACGACCTCCACGGTCTCCCCTAGCAAAAGTCCATAGTGGCTTGGGCGTCGTCGCCTCCACCATGGCGACTCGTGTCCTACTAGACCTAAGGCATAGCGACAACTTTGGTCCATACCAAGTTGATGGATGTCTTGAGGACTCGTCCCCTTAGACTCGTGCCACGCTGCGAAGCGACCTCCGGGTCCTCGCATGCCAAGCTCCATTGCCCATGGGTTAACCATTCTCATGCATTCCCGATCACCACAAAGAACCCCTGCGGGGTAAAAGGGCTCCATCGTCCTCATAGTTCAATGCCCACGACTTAGCCTCGCGGTGCAACCGTGTGCTGTGACTTCTTGTCGGGGGCACGCATAATGTGCCCATGACTTAGCCTCATGGGCACCTCCAAGCCCACTGGGGGCTACAACCCCTAGTGGTCATTTGGTGCCTCACGACTCGGTCTCGTGGGCGCCTCCCGTGCCCACGACTTGGCTGAAAGTGGGCACCCTCCGATATATCCATGACTCAATTTCATAGGCAACTCGAACTGCGACACTTCGAGGAGTTCTATTTCGACGACTCTCATCAAGCCGCTGAGCAAGAGGAGGACAACTTCACCTACAGGAGCTTTTGTCCAACACACTGTCTACCTCGAAGGCAATGCCTCAGCTCGGTGGCCTTGCGTCCATGACTTTGCCTGCACAAGCTTCGTTCGGATGCACCCCCTGCCCTGAGGGTTGTGCCTCGGTGGGGTGCCTCAGCGTTCAGTACTTCATCTTCAGCGATGGAGCAACAAAAACCACCCCACACGAAGGGCCAATGAGAAGCGCCAATTTAGTACCTGCCCTCACGTGGAGCACTCACGTGATATGGAGTACAAAATAAGCATAAGTCTTTGGGCACCCACATACCCACCAAGCCAAAAACGGCTATGTCACGGGTGCCCTTGCGCATATTCCTCAGCTCTCGTGCCTCGCGCCGCACCGAGTCAGAATTTGGCAAAGTCTCAAGTGCCTGTATTCCCGTCAAGCTGGAATTTGGCCAACATATTCATCAACAAGATACAAGACCTTAGCACTCTTCGTTGCCTCGGGCGTCCATGCGAGCATCCTAGGGCGGGGGCTAGTGTTGAGTAATCCTACCACCTCGCCTCAAGACGAGCCCCAACCTCGGGGCACCTTCGCGACAACCGTGTAACCGCTAAGGCGTCACAGCGCGCCGTCGGCGTCGGGCCATCACGCATGCCCTCATACTCGAAGCCCTCGCGCACCTCGCGTGCTCTTGCGTGCCTTCGCGTGTGCCCTCACGCTTTGCAGCAGCAAAGAAACATGGAATATAACATTCCGCTGATAGATTCGACATGAAG
This sequence comes from Phyllostachys edulis, assembly GCA_036346405.1. NCBI lineage: Eukaryota > Viridiplantae > Streptophyta > Magnoliopsida > Poales > Poaceae > Phyllostachys > Phyllostachys edulis. The sequence continues at coordinate 17,609,124 of CM070546.1, read as the reverse complement.
GACATCATGCACGCCGTGTTTGACCTCGCACCACACGTGCCTCATGCACCTGCTCGCTCCGCGTGCCCTCGTGCCCGAGGCCTTTGCAAAACCCTCGCGATCGAGGACTTCGCAGAACCCTCGTGCCCGAGGCCTTTGCAAAACCCTCGTGCCCGAGGCCTTCGCAAAACCCTTGCGCCCGAGGACTTCGCAAAACCCTCGTGCCCGAGGACTTCGCAAAACACTCTCATGTGCCCTCGCACCTCGGGGCCTCGCAGCCTCGCATCCTCGTGGTGTCGAACCCTCAGGTCTCAGGGCCTCGCATCCTCGCAGTGTCATGCCCTCGGGTCTCGCGGCCTCGCGCCCTCGCGGCATCATGTCCTCGCGCCCGAACCTTATTGTTCACCATCAACAATACAAAAAATGGCTAAGTACTGCGCAAAGGAACGTCAGTATACACATGCAATTATATGGGAAGTAAAATTACTCGAAAGCAGCCACTCCTGAAAATCCTAAGCACCTTGAACGCGCGCAGCTATTATGCATAACTTTTATATATATATATATATATATATAAAGGAGACCAATTACATGCATGCTACTAAGAGTGCCACCGGCCAGCCCTGTGAGTATCGATCCAGTACTGACCATGTATAGGTCCAGTCCTGACCAGTGGAACCCCTATCTTCCAATGTTTTCACTAAAGCAGGAGTATACTGTGTTTGGTGCTCACCCTTCACGTCAAGATCCTACCAGCGTTGAGCACTTGGGCGTTGATATGGGATAGAGACCAGCGATGGAAGTTTCCAATAACACTACGCTACCAAGACCAGCGACCATGCAAACAGTGGGCGGGCCTGCACACATGGGATGCCAGCTAGCTGCACCAAAGACATCCAAAGCTACTACTACGTTCCAGACCTACTATAATGGCCAGCGCCCTGGCAAACCGTAGGATTGCTCTCCAGCGTCTATTCGTTTCCTGCGGAGTCCAAAAGTCAAAACAACCACCCACGACCAGCACAGACACTACAGACGACATTGCAGACTCTAAATGAGACTAGAGCTGGAACAACCATATACGCTGGGAGAAATCGCAGACGCCCAGACATCGAAGAACTGGAGCTAAGCATCTACGACACCGACAAACAGACTTGCAATGAACACAGCAGTGTTGATGTTTGCAACTCAGTGTCAAATCTTGGAAAAACACTTAACAACATTTGAGCTCCAAACACTTAAAGAAAAAAAACAGGATGGTGCAATGACAAGCATTCTCAATCATATCCACCAGCAGTCAATACTTAATCGATCATACACAAAGCTGCAAAGCGCTAAAGCAAAAAGTCACCCAACCCCTGACAGCAACCGGCGCTTTGTTGGCCGCAAAGTTCCAAAGCAAAAAATCACCCAACTCCTGCGCAGACAAAGCGACAAGCGCCTGGCAAACTAACGCACAGCACCGGCGCCGCACTAACGCTACAGCACTCTCCGGCATACGGCACGGCCGCTTGGCACCTCTCATAGCATACTGGTCAACTCATAGCCGGGCGATGAAGCGCCGGCAAACTAACGCCGCAGCACGGCCGCACCAACGCCTTGGCACTCTCACAGCGCCACAGCACGGCGCCACAGCACCTCTCGCAACGCCTGGTCGACTCACGGCGCCTGGCGGCAGCGCGCCAGCATCCGGCGCCTGGCACAACAGGCACTCTAGCACCGGCGCCTGGTGGCCTCGCCTGGCGCCGACGCTTAACGGCCGCGCCAGGCTCAAAGATAAGCGCCTGCGCACCGACCCGCAGACCGTCGCCTCGGCGCCTGCGACCCCAGGCTCGCCATTTCATCAACGCCTTGTCGGCGCCCGCTTCAACCGGGCTTGGGTGCACACAAGAAACGAGCAGTGCCGCGACCATGGCGGACCAAGTCGGGCGCAACACGGAAGCGGCCACGCTGGCCGAGGCGCAGCGGCCGTGAAATAACGCCGCCGAGGCGCGAAGATCGAGGCGGCCATGTTGGGCGAAGGCGCGATGGCGCCAGAGGCGGCCATGCCGGGCGGGCGCAGGCGATGCCGAGATGCGCCACACCAGGCGGGAGGCGCGGTGGCACGAGGGACGGCCACACAGGCCAAGGCCTTAGGGCGCGCCGGCGCCACGCCGGCCGAGAGGCACAAGCAGCCATGAAGTAAATCCTCCAGTGGGTCACCTTCGGCCGCTAGGAGCAGAGCTAAGGCCGCCAGGAGAAAAGCCGAATCGGAGAAAGCAGGCGCCATGCGCAGGACGGTCAGGAGCACGAGCTAAGGAGGGAAGAAGAAGTAAGGGAGAGGGGAGATAGGAATGAATCGCCTCAGCTCTGAGCTTCCGATGCCGTGCGGATATAGGAAAGCATTTCCTCTGGGGTTCCGATGCCGTGGGGAAATAAGGAAAAGATCCCATGTGAGGTGATCCAGGAGCTAGAGCCTAGAGCCTAGAGGCTTCCCTGTGAGGTGATAATGCAAGGAAGAGAAAAAAAATCTTTACCTTGGATTACTCTCCACACCGCTCGGTTCAATGAATTGTAGCTGCCTCCACAGTGCTCGGTCTGAATTGGAGCGTCTCCACGGGCGCCCGGTTTGAGGCTGTCTCAGTCTATTAAATAGCTTCTATTGTTTCACATGGGGACTCTCTCAATGAACATACCACGTGTATAAAGGCTGGTTTGAATCAGGACCAGTAGGGCCACGTTCAAAGGGAACAAGCTTCTGTACATGCAATTTTGGTTATCGACGTCCGCAAGAAAGACACAAGAGAGGACTGCCTCTTCGTTATTTCCTCTGAAACGCTAAGAGGCAGGGGGGCTACTGTTGGAGAAATATTCTATCCCCTTGCTAGTGGGACCCACTTCTTAGGGTAAATACCGACCCATCAAGCCCGATAGTGTAATCACCTGGCAAAGACCATCTGTATCCCTCATTTGTACTCATAAAAGACTGTAATACCCCCCAATTGTATCCTTAGAGTAGTCAACCCCAAGGGGTATGTTGGTCATTTGTACAGGCTTGGGAGCCTATAAATACCCCTTTGTATCCCTCCTTGAGAGAGGGAGGACTCTTGAGCAATACATACAAGCAAGTCACCAGGTGAGCCTTCGGGAGGGATCCTCGAACCCCCGTAGGCCGCCGACAGGAGTAGGGCGGTCCTCTCGGACCCCTGAACCTGTATAAATCCCCGTGTTATGTTCGCTCTCGTGGACGAAGGCCCGTAGCACGGCCATCGTCCGCCCTCTCACTTGTGTTCGGTTTTTACACCGTCAACATGGTTTAAGTCCATATACCTTGTTCCTTGTGGTGTGATTCTAAAGGTTCGCAAATGTGTTTTACAACTTGTTGAGAATCTCACTTTGAACCTTTGTTTGCATCACTTGTTAATTGTCAAATGTATTTTGCAATTGAACTTATTTTTGATGCAAGCTGTTGTTTTCTCTGGAAAATTGGTAGTACCGGCATGTTGCTGGCGGTACAACCGCTCTGCGGTACGACTGGATCTTGGTGCGGTATGATCGCACATCGGTTGTTCCGATTTCCCGTTGGTGGTTCGTTTAAAACAGTAGCGATGTTTTTCAGTTCGGAGCCTCTCCTGGAAATCGGTAGTACCATAGTTGCGAAATGGTAGTATCGCTCTGCGGTTGTACCGATGCTTTTTTCCAGAGAGCGTGTCATTTCGGCTGAGTTTGAAACCCTGCGAACGGTAGTCTGCGCTCAGCGATCTGGCCCGCTCAATAGTACCGCATGAGTTGGTTGGCGGTCATTCCACGCCGACTTGTAACGGCTAGTTCAGAGCTTCTGACATAGCCGTTACTGTGCTTTGTCAGTGGTGCGATCGTACCGCAACTTGGTTGGCGGTCGTACCGCTCTTGCTGATTTTTCAGCAGACCTTGTCCCAATGGCTAGTTTTTGTGTGTGGGCTATAAATACCCACCTTGGCCGAGTGTGGGCAAGTTGCTAGTGCCCCTAGACATTCCCTTAAGCAAAGAGCAAGCCCTCTACTCTCATTTGTGCATGTGTTGCACTTAGTGAGCTTGAGAGGCAAACCCTAAGTGCATGTGTTGCCTTAGGTAGTGGATTGAGTATCCACTTGAGCTTAGACACTTGATTAGTTCGAGTGAGAGTTTTAGACTTGTTACACTTGGTGTTTGCCAACACCTAGACGGCGTGGAGACGTCGTGCGTCGGTGATCTTCTCAAAGAAGCTTGTGAGAAGACCCGAGCGGTTTGTGAGTGGTGTGGTACTCGCCATCTTCGGAGTGGAGGAAAGAGCAACCCTAGTAGAGCGAGGTGTTGGTTCGGTTTGGAACCGGTCCAAGTGGTTAGACTTACCTCGGAGGAAGGCTTAATTTGTGGAGCCGGCCCAATTGGTTTGGGTTTACCTCAACGTGGATTAGGGGAGACCGGTAAGTCTCCGAACACCATGGTAAAAACATCGACGTGTCAATTGTGCCTTACATTCTTGTGCCTTACTATTGCATTTACATTCATTGTGTATGAATGCTTGCTTTACCTTGTGCAGTTTACATTGCTTGAATTGAATTGCTTATAAGTCTTGCTTAATTGATATATTCATCAATAGACTTGTATTGTTGGTGCACTTAGTTAAACCTAGTTATTTTAGGCTTTAATTGTGCAAAACCGTATTTGTATTAGCTTCCGCATTAGAAACCGATTTTAGCCAAAGAAGTTTTTAAAATGTCTATTCACCCCCCCTCTAGTCGGACTCCTCGATCTTACAGTATGTGCATTAAAACTATCTCTCAAAATCAAATCGGATAAAAGAGATAAAAGCAAAGATAAAAGAGATGAGAAATGAGCAGTACAGCTAAGATTAGCAGCTGTGCTGCAAGAGAAATACTAAGATGGTAAAGGGGGCCCTTGGCAGGAAAGAGAGGGAAGAGGTGGGGCCCTTTACATATGGATAATATATAAGGACCGATAAAACTCTCACTCGGATAAGGGGTTGTATTTAAGTGCCAACTATTTTCCCGTACCGGCGGGCAGAAAATGCTACCTTGTTATGTGGTCATACTCTCCACATCGGGTAAGTAATACAACGTGTGAGTTATGGAGGAACTCAAAACTGGTAGCACAGGTCCAGAAGTGAGGGATCCAAGGCACTATAGTAGCACAGGTGGAGTGTTGGGTGAAGGGATTACCAGACCAACAAACATTATGGGAACTCGGTGGAGGACTAGGTGAGTGCCCCAGGACACCGACGAAAAATAATGGGTGGAGACTTAATCACGTAACAAGAAAAACGTTCCGTACTCTGAACTTGAAACCACGTGAAAGGAAATGCGGGAGACCTAGCATAAATAGAGCTAAGAGTAGCTTGGGTAAAGTGATACAAAGCCTGCGCAGTGCTAAATAAAAATCATGAATTCATGCCTATCCCCTGGATTGGAGTTTACGGTGACCGCTAGGGGTCTATCTTCCCATCGAGTGATAAGTAATCTTTTTAGAATTAAAACTGGTAACATAAATCTTGGTAAATTATTTTTCAGAGAAAGAGATGAGTTAGAAAATGTGATAATCAACAGAGAAGAGTCATACAATTCATCTTTGCTAACAATTGCTTGCTGAGTACACTAGTACTCATTCTTGCTATTACTTTGTTAGATTCTAGTCCAACCGGGGATTACCCTGAGTGGGATGAAGGAAACGTAGGTGCCGAGGAGGCTGTAGGAGGTGAGGGCGCTTTCAACGAGGACTAGGGTGAGGTGGTTACCCTATTTGGCGAGTGGGATGAGTAGACGCCCGGTGGAGCAGGGCAAGCAAGCGAGGGGTTTAGTCCCATTTTGCAGTTGTAATTAAGTACTTGTATTAAAGACCATAGCCTTGAGTGGCTAACTACTGTAATAAAGTACAGTTTCTATTTTATTGTTCAGATGTGTTAACTTTAGTACAGTTTCTATTTTATTGTTCAGACGAATAATAATCCGCATGCCTAAGTGTGATTACCCTCGGGGTAATCACATGGGGCGCCACACAGGGTTATAACACCTCCACATCGCCTGACAGTTATCGTCAGAGATAGAGGCGTAACACAGTTATTCTAGAGAATAACAACGTATACTATCTGATCTGTGTTTTAAACACAGCGCATAAGATTCCCAGATTGATTAGGCCCACATGTCTGTAAGCTTTATCAATTATAGGGTGGTCGTAGCTGACCTGATCATAGAAAGGCCTACGACCACAAGGTGGTCTTATAAAGGCTTACGACCACGGTATGGTCATAGAAGGGCTTACAACCATGGGGTGGTCGTAGGAAGGCTTACGACCACCCAGTTAAGTTTCTCCTTTATGAATATTAAGGGGTATAATTAAGATTAGTATAATAATATTTGTTATCTATAATGAGAATTATAGATGAATATTGTCACTACTCTTTTCATTGAGTTCCAGGTCATTCAAAACTTGGATTAAAGTACACATGATCGTTCAACTAAAATGACCTCTCTACCCTTGGAAAAAACATATATTCTCTGTATTTCTGTGAGCACATGTCTGTAAATCCCTGTATTGGCTCATTTCTGTCCCGTATTTATAAGAATGGCTCTCCTCGGAATTTTTTTTACAAAAATGGACCCCTACCGCACGGACACCATGCGGAAGCGGCACTGTAGCAGTGGCTACCGCACGACTACCGTGCAGACATGCACTGTAGTAGTAGCTAACGCACGGCCACAGTGCGGACACACACTGTTCACTACTGTAGCACTTTGATTTATTTAAGTATATTTTTTGTTGGAATTTTTAAATATATAAAATGAGCTAAAAAATTATGATTTTTTTGTGGAGCCTTGCGACATAGTGTAATTGCTTATGTAATTTTTTCAAAATTTTATCTATTATGATTTTTACTTGAAAATTTATTTAAGTATACTGTTTGTAGGAATTTTCTAATATAGAAAATAAGATCCAAACATATGAATTTTTTTCGCATGCTCCTTACAGAGTGACTTGATTGTGTAATTTTTTTAGAATTTTATATGTTCTGAAATTGTCTAAAAAATTAGGGTTTAGGTCTCGAAAATTAGGGTTTTTTATTTAGGAAATTAGGGTTTCATGATTTCATGTGACTTGGAATATGAGAAGTTTAGTACCACATAACTACTCTAGGTGCACTGAGATTGTGGCATCCACGTTTCCACCTCTAGAGCTTGTCGTGTTGCATCTTGCGGTGTTGCTGCAGTACATATTCGAAACAGTTCTGAATGTTTGCAGCAGGATGAGACTATGGGAGTTCAAATTCTATTGCTACTGCCACCACAATCTTACTGGGACCCGATTTTGGTAGTGAATAGTCCAATCTTACTGGGACCCGATTTTGGTAGTGAATAGATATTCGTGACAGTCAATGCTAGCACAATCTTACATGATGGGACTATAGGAACTTGGCTCGATATCCACCCCTATTAGAACTGCCTTTTGACTTATCATCCAAGTACTTAGCATGGATGTATGATTGATCGTATAAAGAAGGAAGCATGGAACCAGCTGCTGAGCACCCAAGAAAAGAAAGGAGCAAAGAGGATCAATCAGTGTTCCGAGGCAGGTCGCCAACCACATGCAATGCAATCACGTGGGCAGCACGCCTCCACTCCCCCTTTTACTTATACAGCTAATAAAATCTTAGTCTAAGGAGCACGTCTTACTTGTTTGCAGTACTTAATCACACCCAAGTTAGACAAAATTTAACATTTTTATAGCCACAGTTTCATTCCTTTCCACAATTAAGACGCGCTATACTATTGTCTCTGTTTCTAAATAAAAGACATTTTGGACATTGATATAGACTTCAAGGCGACACTTTGACAAACAATTTCTATAAAAATATATTGTTTCAAATAAAAGAAATTATGAGAACTGAGCGTAGATCAGTTGGCAATGGGGGACATTGGGCCCCCGCTAGCTCGTGTGCGAGCGCTGCTCAGCGTACGTGCTTATCGATTTCTTCTTTAATGCAGCCAAAATGGCCACTAAAAAGTAATTATACATTTTGAATGTATATTTTATGGTGGATCTAATAATACCAATTTGATTTTATCAATCTAAGTAGGTTTTTATATATATTAATAATCAAAACCAACAATATTTTACATGTACATGTTCTAAAACGTTGGAATCTCGGAGGTAGTATTTTTAGCCAAGCTTTGCCTGAGTTTTTGCGCCGAACTGTCACTGTTTCAAACCGAATTAGCAAGTGTAACACCCCGACCCAACACAGAGCCCAGAATGCCACTAACTACACTAACTATCAATTTTAACATCAATTTATAATAAATTACAGCAAGCACAATAGTAAGCAATGAACAATGCTTAAACAACAATACACAATATCATCATCAACATTAATTATTCTCCTTTTTCTTTATTCTCATGCTTAACTATTCAATTCTCTTTCTTTATTCACATACGCAATCATCAACCACCTTTCATCCCATGCATCTCTATACTACATGTCTGCATGCACTTCTTTTGCGTATACTGGTATAGCATGAGTGTTCACCCGTCGATGACACACTCTCAAGCCCGTCCTCTTTAAGGATTGGGGACCTCCTCCACTCCCGTAGAGTTGTGATCAACATGATCACCTTTTCATATGCCATGATGTTACGAATGCTCAAATATTCATAGTTTCATCAATATTACCATTGTCCAACAATATCATATCCAACAATAAGGAATAAATAATGACAATTAACATTACTTGCAATTAAATAAGTAAAAGCACAACAGTATAATGATAATAAATGGTAAATCATACAATGTTCAACCATTGAACACCGTCTACCATGCACTTACCTGTTTACCCTTGTGGCGCCGGAACTATAAAACAAATTCTCATCAAATAATTGGGTGTAGATTGGAGTTGAATATTCATTCGATAGACTCCGTTTGATTGGTTTTTCTTAAGTCTTGGATTACCATTCTGCTTTACTATCTAGAGTTTAAATATCTGTGCTTGCCATGTCGATATTCATATGTTATTGTGACCCGTGGACGGGTGTTAGTATTGAATTGCTTGCTAGAATTTATTGTTAGTTGCTGTTAAAATTAATAGATAGGGTAGTTTGGTGGCATTCCAGGCTCAGTGTTGGGCTGGGGTGTTATAGCAAGCTTGGCCTCATCTCGCGCACAAATGCAAATGCAGCGCGCAATTCCGAGCCTAGACGCTCGGACGCATGCCGCACAATTTCGAGACAATTTCAGAACATATAAAATTCTAGAAACAATACACAATCAAGTCCACTATGTAAAGAGCCTACAAAAAAATCCTAATGTTTGGACCTCATTTTCTATGTTAGAAAATTCCTATAAACAATATATTTAAATGAATTTCTTAGAACAAATTATAATGGATAAAATTTTGAAAACATCACACAAGTAAGTACACTATGTCAGTAGGCTCCACAAAAAATTTCATAATTGTTCGAGCTCATTGTATATATTTAAAAATTCCTAGAATAAATATACTTAAATAAAGCAAAGCGCTACAGTAGTGAATAGTGCATGTCCACACTGTGTCGTGCGGTACCACTGCTACAGTGCATGTCTGCATGGTGGCTGTGCGGTAGCCACTGCTAAAGTGCCGCTACCGCACGGTGGCCGTACGACATGGGGCATTTTTGCAACAAAAAAAAATCCGATGAGAGCCATTCTTGTAAATACGAGGCGGAAACGAGCCAATACAACCAAAAATTCCTAGATGGATCAGGTAACACTCATCCTTTTTACTTACCAACACAAAAACAACTCATAAATTCGTAATCATTGCAACTTCCAAACCTCTTTTGCCCACGTAGAGAAAATTAGCTTTCAAAATCAGGAAAATCAAAATGGATATTGGATTAAGAGTTGTAGATAAGTTCAACTCTAACATTGATACATAAAAAACACGTGTCCCTTTGCTAATTTTTTCCTTTTCGTTCACATTTGCCTTTTCTAAAAGGTAATTTTGATTCAACAAAATAAATATGCCAATCAAAAAAGCAAATTAACATGAGAAAAAGTTTCCCATATTCTTTTTTTCTAATACACAAGAACTACCTCGGTTAGGGATCTTAAATGGATTTGAATTATCTATATTATTCGACTACCATATTGGATAGCATACGATTATGGTTTATATTTTCCCATCCGATAAAAAATTTATCCCCTATTTGTATTTGTAATTAAAATTGCATAAAAAGGATGTCAATATGCTATGAATTATTGCCATCCGAAATGTTATTTCTTCCGAATTATTCACATTCGTATTCAAATTTGATAAAGCAATACACATATTATATTGCAGTATGCTGTGTTCGTTGGATGTCATAATGGCAACTGCTCTCCATCGCCCGACCCTCAAAGATTAGGGGCAACGAGAAACAACCCCCACACAACAAAAGAAACACCGCAGAAAACAAAAACAAAAACAAAAACACCCCCGTGCAACAAACCTACAAAGCATTCTTTTTCTTCCTCCCTCGCAATCACAACAAACAAAACCCTATTGAAACAACGCATTCAATAGAGAGCAACAAAAAAACATCGTTGCAACAAAACATCAAGCGTTCATGTGACACAACATTTTGTGGCAAAGATATGAAATATTTTGATTTCAGGTGTGTAGCAATCAGCAACAGCAATTGCAACATCGATAATTTGTTATTACAATATTCAAAACATATAGTCCCCAACATCATAAAACACTCGTTGCAACAAAAAAAAGTCCTATAGCTACAGCAAATACCTGTCTCAGACTTGTCCTCGACGGCAGCAGCGACATGCTCAGCATCCAGCTCTGGAACGTTATTGCAGCATTGAGAGAGGGTGTAAGACACCGAGTGCCATCCAATGAAAATGCATTACCATTTGGGCATGATCTGGTGGCAGCAAGGGTGCCCTGCTTGGTGCCTTGTCGCCATCCCACATCACCACCTCGTCGCCAACCATACCACTAGTCCTTTGCACGTCGTCCACCACCCTGACTCCTCCAACCACTATCCGGCATGACACTGTGACACCCTGACCAAGCGGGCCCGAAGTGAGAATGGAGAGGGAGCTTGGTGGGCATGGGGACGGGGAGGAGGGGAATCGTGAGAGCAGGGTATGTAGGAGTAGCGGATTGGGAAAAGCAAAGGAGGAAGGTGCGAGAAGTAAGAGTTGGCACAACTGTAGGACTGAGCTTGCTTATGGCTCGTGGCATAAAGAATGTTTCAAGTCCAGGCAGGCTGTGCAAGATGTGGAGGTGCAGCAGGAGTCATTGGAATGATTTTGGTGATGAATTGACCGTCCGACACGAAATGTCCAATCGAACGTAAGACTAAGAGTACGAGCTTTTGCCCTAAATGGCACTATTGGAGGTGGTTTTTACAAAAGTAGCCGTTCACGTGCCGTATTGCCAAAAATAACACCACGGGCGTGCCAGCAGCCGGCACGCGTCCAATACCGTGCCTCTCGTGCGTGGAGTTCACCGTGCCGTTCCTAGGTGGGCCAGATGCCCTCTGTGCTGCCACGTCACCGCTGCCGCGCGCTCGGGGCCCGGACCAGAGCACGTCCGCACACCTGGAGCCTAGCACCACGCCTCCGCGCCACCCTCGTCCAGCCGCCGCCATGTCGGCAAGGCTGCACCCCCTCACCCAGATGCCATCCTCTGTCAGCTCCCTCGCCCGGACATGATAGGTCGCCGCCTCCGCTCCCCCTGCGCCCGGCAACCCCTGGCACAGTGTTGCCCCAGTTGCCCACCACGTCCCCTGCCGTGCCCTAGTGGCACGGTATTTGAACTCACCCATTGGCCCGGGTCGCGTTGCGACTAGGGCACGTGCGTGTTTTCTTCTTCCGCCGAAAGCACCCCATGTCCCCTTGATCTTTTCCCTCATCCCATCCATCACCTCGTTGCCTCCGTCCGCATGCATGCGGAATCACAACGCACAACACACGAGATTCTCTCATTGCCTCACGGTCAGCATGAAACGCTTTCGCGCGGCTATAAAAATCGGTGTTGCGCTCACTTTCGCTCTCATTCTGGAATTCATTCTCGTTCTCGCACTCGTTGCTGAGAACACAGAGAATTGGACTAAAACTTTTTTTGGATTACGCTCTAAATTAAGTAGTGTTTAGAGCAGTGCTTAGGACCATATAAGTACAGTGAAGTCAACATCAAGGCAAGGTAGAAAAATACCTATGCTTTAGTTGTAATTATTTCAGTCATAATTAATTAGTGGTAATTAATTAGTCATAGTTAGTTAGTCATAATTTACCCGTAGTTTATAAGTGGTAATTAAATTAGTGGTAATGAAGTAATCATAATCAAACCCTCGTAGTTAATTAGTTGTAATTTACCCGTAGTTTATAAGTGGTAATTAAATTAGTGGTAATGAAGTAATCATAATCAAACCCTCGTAGTTAATTAGTTGTAATTAATTAGTCTTAAGTAATCAGTGGAAGTTAAGTATTAATTAATTAATTAGTCATAATTAATTTAGTCGTAGTTTATTAGTGGTAATTACATTAGTGCAAATTAAGTGGTCGTAATTACGTATCCATAATTAATTACCGTAAATCGAGTCGTTGTGGCTTTAGGTAATTTTGAACATGCTAGAGTTGGTAGCGTTTTACAACGATGATCTCGTACGGGTCGAACCTGATGGATTGGACCTGCCGAGATGTCAGTACAAGGTGGTCCAGGCGAAGGGCCTTGATGCGATGAATATTTATGAGCTTAGGAACTACATGAGGAGGGAGTTCTACACTGAGCAACGACGAAGAAACCTGTCATCGAGGGGATCATCTGCACGAATAGGCGATGACAGGGCGTATGAGAGCTAGTCAAGTTGAATGAAAGCGTAGCATGGGGCCAATACATGCAAATTGCTTCCTAGGCTGAGGAGGCGATATACGAAAGCCGATGGTGTGTGCGAATTAATTACGTAAGATTAATTTAACTATGACTAATTAACTAACTACACAGTTAATAACGAAAATACATATGAGAATAAAAATACCTGCTAATACGACCGCTAATGACTGATCTAAACAATCCTTAGTCGTCTTCGAGAACGAAATCGAGCGATGCTGTGAATGACAGAGTGAGCGAGAGAGAGAGAGAGAGAGAGAGAGAGAGAGAGCGAGCGAGGATGACAGTGAGTGAAGTCTCTCGTAGTCGACTCGGATTTTATAGTCGCCGAATGCACAAATCACGGCTGACCGTGAAGCGACGGGAGGAATCATATTCCCTCCCACACGTGGCTTGCATGCAAAAAAAAATGCATGGGCGGTAATGGATGGACGTGATTAACAAGACGGGGGACGGAGGGGTGCACCGAGTCTGGACGCGGGAGGAGGGGAATCGGCGACGTGGCAGCGCGTCCGTGCGGCAGAGGGGCGGCCCGAGCGCGGAGCGTGCATAGGTGGTCCACGTTGCGCGGTTAGGCGAGGGGGTCCGGCAGAGCTGCGTGTCCGTGTGCCACGTGTGCGATCAAGCCACGTTCGAGCTAGGGCGAGAAGTAGCAGGCCACGTGGGACGTCCGGGCGAGGGAGGGCCGACAGAGCCGCATCCGAGCGCTGGACGCACGAACAAGGCCAGTCCGTGCGCCAGGTGAACGGTTGTAAGATCGAGGAGACCGACTAGAGGGGGGGTGAATAGGCGTTTTAAAAACTTCTTTGGCTAAAACCGATTTCTAATGCGGAAGCTAATATAAATACGGTTTTGCACAATTAAAGCCTAAATCAACTAGGTTCACCTAAATGCACCAACAATACAAGTCTATTGAAGAATATAGTAATTAAACATATGACTTGAGCAATTCAATTCTAGCAATGGTGAATAGCACAATGAACTATTGCAATCATACACAATGAATAAGCAATTTACTACAAGGTATATAAATTGCACAATGTAAAGCAAATATTCATACACAATGGATATAAATGTAATAGTGAGACACAAGAGATCAAACCACAATTGACACGGCGATGTTTTACCGTGGTGATCGGAGACTTGCCGGTCTCCCCTAATCCACGTTGAGGGAAACCCAAACCAATTGGGCGGCTCCACTAATTAAGCCTTCCTCCAAGGTAAGTCCAACCACTTGGACCGGTTCCAAAACGAACCAACACCTCGCTCCACTAGGGTTGCTCCTTCCTCCTCTCAGGAGATGGCGAGCACCACACCACTCACAAACACGGGCCTTCTCACAAGCTTCACTTGAGAAGATCACCGGACCACGACGCCTCCACGCCGTCTAGGTGTCGGCAAACACCAAGAGTAACAAGACTCCAACTTTCACTTGAACCAATCAAGTGCCAAAGCTCTATGGATACACAATCCACAACCTAATGCAACACATGCAATAGGATTTGCCTCTCCAACCTCTCTAAGTGCAACACATGCACAAATGAGTGTGAGAGGGCTTGCACTAGCTCAAAGGAACTCAATGGGGCACCAGCAACTCTCCCTCACACGGCCAAGGTGGGTATTTATAGCCCACACACAAAAACTAGCCGTTGGGACAAAGTCTGCTGAAAAAGTTAGGAAATCGGAACGACCTTTGAATTTGTATGAGCTACATTTGGATGTTCATTTGGTTGAGCTTTATCTAGGGGGAGAATAATCTAGGGAGAGAATCAAGAGTGAGAATCTTGTGGTGCCAAAAGTGAAAGTTTACCAAGATTCTCTTGTCATTTCAATGCATGCATATAGTCAAATAGCCTAATTGATTATCCTATGTTGACTTATATCCAAATGTTGTCATTTATAAAGGATTTGTCATCAATCACCAAAAAGGGGGAGATTGAAGAATATAGACCTACCATTATGTGTTAATGGGGTTTTGGTGATTAATGACAAATCTAATTGTGAGACTAACACTTTCATTGATATACATATTGTGTAGTCTTATTTGGATATAAAGGTAATAATCATGAAGGCATGCATGTGATTAATGACAAATCCAATTCATTGGATAAACAAAAGGAAAATCCAATGGTATGCTTTTTTTCAAGTGGTATCAGAGCTGGTCTCTCATTTATTAGACTTAACCGTCTAGAGAGTAAAGGATGGCGACTAGTAAAATTGTGCACCTAGGTGAAGCACCTAAATTTGATGGCACAAATTATGCTCATTGGAAAATCCGCATGTCATGTTATTTTAAGGCCATGGGCCTAAATATATGGCGGATTGTAGATGTTGGCTTTTCTCCTCTATTGGATCAACTAGCTCCAACAATTGAGGAAGAGAAATGCTTACATCTCGATGCCAAAGCAACTAACGCTTTATTTAGTGCTTTGAGTGTAGATGTGTTCTATACGGTATGCGATTTCAAGAACACTCATGAAATGTGGACACAACTTCAAACATATTATGAAATGTCCATTTCAACTAATGAGGATTGCATACAAGAGAGGTCGTCGGGAGAAGAATGCTCAATCTCCAACTCCGACGACGATGAATGCACAAGCACCTCCACAAATGATGAGTGCATTCAAGAGTGGACATCGGGATATGAATGCTCAATCTCAAACTCCGATGATGAAAAGTCCGCAAGCTCCTCCACATCAACTTCTAGCTTCGAAAATAATGACATATCAACTCCATCAACATCGCCTCATTGCTTTATGGCAAAAGGTAAAAAGAAGGTATATAATGATGATGATAATGATGAACCTTCATATGATGAGTTGATAGATATGCTAGAAGAACAAAATGTTTTTATGGGAAAGGAGGTTTCAAAATTCAAAGTTTTGAAGAAAGAATTGAACTTGCTTCAAAATAATTATGATGTTCTAAAGAATGAACATGAAACCCTCCTTCTTAAAAATTATACTAGCTCTAAAGTGGATATAGGAATAACATGTGATTTATTAGATGATATGCCATGCATAGCTCCTATTTCATGCAATTCATCTAAAATCAATATATCCACTTCTTGTGATGATTTAATTGATATGCCTTGTTGCTCTAAATTAGATGCTCCTATTTCTTCTATGCTTGTTGAGACTAATCTTGTAGAAGAAAATAAAGAGCTCAAGGACCAAGTCACAAAATTGAAAATTGACTTGGAAAGAAGCTACAAAGGGAAAGCCTCTCTTGACGATATATTAAGTAAACAACAAAGATCAAACGACAAGAGAGGAATTGGCTTCACTCCTTTGAAGAAGGAGAATAGCAAGACAAGACACAACGCAAGACATACAAAGAAAAATATCAAATGTCTTGGTTGTCATGAAAAGGGTCATATCGCCTCCGTATGCCCTAACAAGAAGAATGACAAAGGAGGACTTGGTCTCACCGCCAAGAAGAAGGTGAAGAGCATTCCAAAGCAAGATAGAAAACAAGTCAACAATATCAAGTGCTTTGGATGCAAGAAGAATGGTCACATTGCCTCGGTATGCCCAAATCAAAAGGATGACAAGTCAATGTCATCAAAGAAGAGGCAAACCGGTGTTGAACAAGATAAGAAGACAAGTAGGGGAAGCAAAAGTCCAACTTGCTACAATTGCCGGGAGAAAGGACATTTTAGTAAGGAATGTCCCAAAGGTATCACTCCTAAGCCTATCATCTATAATGATCATTATTTGCTTAGGAAGGATAGAAATGGCAATGTGTTTGCTAGGAATGTTAGTTTACATAAAACTAATGCTAGGGTCATTTGGGTGCCCAAAAGTGTTGTGACTAACATTCATGGACCCAACCAAGTATTGGGTACCAAAATGCGCTTAAATGATTAAATAGGTACTTGGAGAAGCATTGGAGGTTTGGCTCATATATGAAGAGGTGGATTCCATCATATACAAAATTGGAGCCAAGCTTAAGGAAGATAAATTCATATCATAAACCAATGCTATCTCGGTAACAAGTATTTACATTGAAGTATCTAGCCCTTATACCTTGTGTAGGTTGTATTCATGTAAAATCTTAAAAAGGGTTGTTCTTGCTCTTGTGCTAATTCGTTGTTATTAATTTCTTGAGCAAGAAAGTAGTGGCACATTAAGGGGGAGTGCTAAATCATAACCATGTATACCACATCCCTAAGTGTGCCCAAATAAATTAAGTGCTAGTATTGTTTCTCAAAATGAGCCATTTAGCCAAAAGTCAAAATTTTGAAATTATTAGTATAAACTTTGAAAAACTAGTTGAAAAATGTATTCAAATGATTTCCAAATGTTTTGCAAAGGTTTTGGTTCAAGAAAAACATATTTAAAATGAAAATGAGTTTCTAGCCAAAATTCTAGATCTTAGAAACTTGTTTTTGACCAAAACTAGATTTTTTGTGTAAAATCTATTCTAAATGGAATTTGACTTTTGTCCCAAAATTAAAATGATAGAGTTGGCTATTCTAAACAATTTTGGTATTCAAAATATTTCCAAAAGGCCAACCTATCAAAAGTTATTCGATTTTGAAACTCATCCAAAATTCAATGTTGACCTAAGTGGTCACTTTCTAGCACTTAAGTGAGTTTTGCCATATGAACCAAAATTATTCACATGAAAAGGTCCATAATGGTATTCATAACTCACACATGAAATTTGATGCTTTAATTTCCTCATTTGCTCAATTTTGACTTCTTGTATAGAAGTTTCTCAAAAATGAGTTTTATTTGCAAAATCAAAAGACTAATTCATAAAAACTATATTCATTGTTGTTTGTATCTCCAATCTAATGCATAATGATCCTAGATATATTTATTTGAATACTAAAACTAAGGATCATTTGCATAATTCTCCATTCCATGATCTATCCTTGAATCTCCAGGAAAATCGGAACAACCGACGTTATTCCCACGGTATAACCATTTTTCGGTACGACCGGCCTTTGCACGGCGGTTCGTCCGAACATCGGTATAACCGGCCTTTGAACTGCGGTAGTACCGATTTTGCTGATCTTGCAGTCAATTGAATCCATTTCAATTCTATTCAATTCTAAATCTTTTTGACTGCCTCCCTCGTGTCAAGATTGATCCTTGTTATCCTTGCAAGCTACTCACTACTAATTGTCCTTGATTGCAAGTACAATTATTCAAGTGGTATCCTTTCCAAGAGTAGCTTCTCAAAATCATCTTGACATCGAAAAGATTCAAATCTAAATCTTTTTGGCTATCCCTCTCAAGTCAAGTTGATCCTTGTAATCCTTGCAAGCTACCCACTCATGCTTTGTTGACTCCAAATACCATTTTGATCCTTGTGATATGTTTATCATTCAAGTGGTATTCCTTTAAGTGGTAGCACCTTTTGATCATCTTGATCTAGGCATGGAATTCATATTACTTATGTTTACAAGTGGTATTCTTCAAATGATATCATCTTGTCTTTATAAGTGGTATTCTTTCTAGTGATATCCTTCAAGTGGTATACTTCTTATACCCACCTACAAGTTATATCTATTTCAATCCTTGCCAATCAATTCTTTTCAAACCAAGCTCTCTCCGATACCTCCAATTCATGATATATCTTTTTCATGTGGTATCTCTCCGATACTTTCATTTCATGATATATCTTTTCAAGTGGTATCTATCTAAGTCTTATCTCTCCAAGTGGTACCAAGTATCTACAAGTGGAATTAATTATTATTTGGTATCATCTTTGCTTTCAAGCCTTGTCGACGATATTTTCTTCAAGTGGTATCAACATGTGGATTTACAAGAGTATTATTTACAAGTGATATCTACATGTTTTACCAACAAGTGGTGTCGTCAAGTGAAAGAGAGAAGGTTGAAGTCATCTTAAGTTTTGGATGGAAAATTTCAAAAGATGACAAAGAGGAGATAATTGATAAAGGAAGCTTTTGTGTGTCAAAAGCAAAGATATGGATTGGACAAAGAAAACCTTTGTGTGTCAAAGGAGAAGAATGTCCAAAAGGAACCTTTGTGTAAGGGGGAGTTTTCCTAAAAGGTTTTTGAAAACCTAATTGAAGAATGTTTTGATTTTTAAAATGGGTATATCATTATATGGGAAAACCAATTTGAAAAGACACCCTTAAGGCTTCGATTTATTTTGGATTCATTGTTGTTCTATGCCAAAAAGGGAAAATAAAACTCGTTTTATTGCCTAGCTCATAAGTTTTGCAAAGACTCTCCTTTTACTTGAGATTTATTTCGGTTTTTGGTGCTTAATGCCAAAAGGGGGAGAATTTGAATTTGTATGAGCTACATTTGGATGTTCATTTGGTTGAGCTTTATCTAGGGGGAGAATAATCTAGGGAGAGAATCAAGAGTGAGAATCTTGTGGTGCCAAAAGTGAAAGTTTACCAAGATTCTCTTGTCATTTCAATGCATGCATATAGTCAAATAGCCTAATTGATTATCCTATGTTGACTTATATCCAAATGTTGTCATTTATAAAGAATTTGTCATCAATCACCAAAAAGGGGGAGATTGAAGAATCTAGACCTACCATTATGTGTTAATGGGGTTTTGGTGATTAATGACAAATCTAATTGTGAGACTAACACTTTCATTGATATACATATTGTGTAGTCTTATTTGGATATAAAGGTAATAATCATGAAGGCATGCATGTGATTAATGACAAATCCAATTCATTGGATAAACAAAAGGAAAATCCAAACAGGTATGCATTTATAATGATAAATCTATTTGTGAGACTAACTCTTCTATTTGCCTTATCTCATGATTAGTCTCGTTTGGATATAAAGAACAAAAGAGGTATGCATTCGACTTTATAGTTCTTATATTTTGTTGCATTCCTCGGATCCAAAATATATGTTGAACTCCACCAAAAGTCTAACTTGAATATGTGCATATGTTTCCATTACATATTTGTGTATGCACACATTTAGGGGGAGCTCAATATATGTTTTGTGGTTTCATTAGTATTGATCCATATTTCCTTGTCCATATATAATTGGGATCTTTACTTTGAAACATGTCCTTTGAATATATTTAACTTGCATAGTTAATTTATTCATATGAGTATATGAGACTTGTGTAGTTCATATATTCTTGAATGTGTTTAACTTGTGTAGTTAATATATTCATATGAGTATATATATAACTTGTGTAGTTCGTATATACTCATATCCTTGAATATATTTAACTTGTGTAGTTAATATATTCATGTGAGTATATATAACTTGTGTAGTTTATATATGCTCATATTCTTGAATATATATAACTTATGTAGTTAGTATATTCAAGTGTGTATATATGACTTGTGTAGTCTATATACACTTATATGTGAGTATAACATAACTTGTGTAGTTTATGTGTGCTCACATATTCTTGAATATGTTTAACTTATGTAGTTAATCTATTCATAAGAGTGTATAAGACTTGTGTAGTCTATATATACTTATATGTGAGTAGAACATAACTTGTGTAGTTCATGTGTACTGCATATCTTTGAATATGTTTAACTTGTGTAGTTAATATATTCATATGAGTATATGAGACTTATGTAGTTAATATATGCTCATGTATTCTTGAGTTAATACGACTTGTGTAGTTCAGATACACTCATGTTGAGTATATATAACTTATGTAGTACTTATATACTCATACCAAACTCTATTCAATTATTTGTTATTGAAGTGGTTATCATCAATTACCAATGAGGGAAAGATTGTGGTATCTTGTCCCGCCATTATGAGTTAATGGTATGATGTGGTAATTAATGATAATCATATTGTGGAACTAACATTTTCCATGAGTTGGATGAATAGGTTATGTTCGGTGGTTGATGACTTGGGATGACATCATGTGTTGATAGTCATCAAGTCAAGAAGAGATGATCATGTGTTGATCATCAAGTCAAGTGAAGACCCATCATGAGTTGATGGATGTCAAGTGAAGAGTGCATCATGTGTTGATGCATATCAAGACTCGGGATGGAAGATGTCATCATGTGTTGATGAGCATCAAGTCAAGATCCTGAAGTAAAGCTTCATCATGTGTTGATGAAGGTCAAGTAGGATGCATCATGAGTTGATGCATATCAAGTCAAGAACCCGGAGTTGAAGCAAGGATGTGCGCCATCAAGCTTCAAGTGTTTGCGCAAGGCAAAGGTATGACTAGCTAGGGCTAAGGATGTGTTCCTAGTCTTTTACCGGTCTCGGTGTTTTGTTGGTAGACCGGATTGCTAGTATAGGTTGCCGTACTATTAAGAGGGGTCTTTGACTAGTAGCTTGAGTTTGTCATGTGTTGATAGCTCATTGTGTTTGCTCTAGCTCACTTTAACATGTTGCCAATATTTGTGAATGTGTTTTACAAATAGTTGTGGCTCATGGTTAATCCTTGTAGCATGTGACTTAAGTTTGCGAATGCGTTTTGCAAATGGTGTAAGTCCATGTACCTTATTCCTTGTGGTGTGATTCTAAAAGTGTGCAAATGTGTTTTGCAACTTGTTGAGAATCTCACTTAAGCCCTTGTGTGCATTGCGCATCAAATTTGCAAATGTGTTTTGCAATTTGAGTTGAAGCGAATGCAATCTGTGTTTTCTCAGAAAATCGGATGAACCGACGTGTAATGTCGGCAGACGACCGGAGGCGGTCATATCACGGCGATTATGCAATGAGACGACCGCTTTCTTGAGCATGTGTTGCTCGGGTGTGGAGCGGTAGTACCGGCGTGTCTCGAGCGGTACTGACCGTGAGGCCGGTCATTCCGATTATTTGTTAGCGGTTCGCTTTTTCCAGAGAAGATGCATTTGTTGCTCATCTTTGTTTTGAGAAACCCTTGGAGCGAGACGACCGTTAGGTGTTTGGCGATGACGACCGCGATGCGGTTCGACCGCTTTCTTGGTGCGGTTGTAAAATTCCGCAGTTGTTCGTGGGACTTAGCCGCATTTGGCGCTCCTTTGTGGAGATGACGACCGCAGTGTTTGTGCGGTTGTATCGATTGTTGCTTGACGACCGGGTCTTAGTTGGCGGTCGTTCGATTTGGTGACTAACGGCTAGTTTTATAGCCGTTGGAGGAAAAGCACGACCGCCCCATAACTGCGGCCGTTCGATTTCCTAACTTTTTCAACAGACTTTGTCCCAACGGTTAGTTTTTGTGTGTGGGCTATAAATACCCACATTGGCCGTGTGAGGGAGAGTTGTTGGTGCCCCATTGAGTTCCTTTGAGCTAGTGCAAGCCCTCTCACACTCATTTGTGCATGTGTTGCACTTAGAGAGGTTGGAGAGGCAAATCCTATTGCATGTGTTGCATTAGGTTGTGGATTGTGTATCCATAGAGCTTTGGCACTTGATTGGTTCAAGTGAAAGTTGGAGTCTTGTTACTCTTGGTGTTTGCCGACACCTAGGCGGCGTGGAGGCGTCGTGGTCCGGTGATCTTCTCAAGTGAAGCTTGTGAGAAGGCCGGTGTTTGTGAGTGGTGTGGTGCTCGCCATCTCCGGAGAGGAGGAAGGAGCAACCCTAGTGGAGCGAGGTGTTGGTTCGTTTTGGAACCGGTCCAAGTGGTTGGACTTACCTTGGAGGAAGGCTTAATTGTGGAGCCGCCCAATTGGTTTGGGTTTCCCTCAACGTGGATTAGGGGAGACCAAGCAAGTCTCCGATCACCACAGTAAAACATCATTGTGTCAATTGTGGTTTGATCTCTTGTGTCTCACTATTACATTTATATCCATTGTGTATGAATATTTGCTTTACATTGTGCAATTTATATACCTTGTAGTAAATTGCTTATTCATTGTGTATGATTGCAATAGTTCATTGTGCTATTCACCATTGCTAGAATTGAATTGCTCAAGTCATATGTTTAATTACTATATTCTTCAATAGACTTGTATTGTTGGTGCATTTAGGTGAACCTAGTTGATTTAGGCTTTAATTGTGCAAAACCGTATTTATATTAATGGTAGGTCTAGATTCTTCAACGGTGGCAGCCACGTGTCGGGGGGAGGCAAGTCCGGGTGCCAGATATGTGGCAGAGATGAAATTCGAGCGCGAGAGGCACGGTATTGGACGCATGTCCGCCACCAACATATCCGTTGTGCCATTTTTTGCCATACGGCGCGTGAACGACTACTTTTGTAAAAAAAAACGACACCAACAGTGTCATTTAGGCAAAAACTCCTAAGAGCATTGTAATTTTTATTTTGATGTGAATTCATGTTACTTCAGATGAAATAAATAAATTAGAATGATTGAGTGTGCTATGTATGAGGCTTAAGTATCGTGGTATCCTGCGTATACATAAGTTACGAAGATATTGAAAGCGACCGAATTGTGTAGATATTTTATTCGTCTTTGTATTCATATGCTTTCACTGTTGTTTGATTTGATTTGTATTCGAAACGAAGACACCCGTGTCCCTGGTGCCAAATACTGTACAATACAAACACGCCCTACGTTTACAGCTCAGTTGGATTCCACCCACAAAAAGTAGGAAAAATAATCTAACCAATCGAACTCCCATCTGACCATCTCCTCAAAAAAGGGATAATTGTCAAAATGCCACATCTTTCTTCTGCCTTCTGTAAAATACCATTAAGATCGATGCAATAGCCTATATGCCACTTCTTATTTTTGCACTTCGTTAATTTGTCCTTTTCGAATATTTAATTCATATTTTTGGTTTAATCGCCCTAGCCTACATGCAAAATGTTGTTTTTGCCCCTCCCATGAACAACTGAGTGGCAGTTGGTGCCACACAACAAATGTTCCGAAACAATGCAACTAAATCTAGGAGATGCACCTGCGTGCCGCATCAAGGGCTATGGTGGCGATGGGGTCAGCAGCGCCAAGAGATGTGGCGGTGTCGTGCCATTGGTGGGCGATCTGGGGCACGCACTACGCATGCATGGTGTTGACTCTCCCAGCGTCGATGGCCTCGTTGGCATTGCGGGGTACTCCTGGGAGAGCAGGTTGTCGTCGAGAGAGATGAGGACGTGGGCGAACATGTCCGTAGGAAGGGGTACTCGAGGCAGACGAGGAGGCAGAGAAGCTGGGCTTGTTGTGGAGGAAGGGCGGCGAGGCAGCGTTGGAGGCCAACACGAGGGAGAGGAGGGAGGAGCGAAGCAGGATGAGGTAGTCGTGGAGGACAAGGTGGCGGCGCAGAAGGGCGTCGTGGAGGGACTGGAGGCACCAAAAGTGGACGTGGGCGTGCGGCGAGGCCAGAGAGGCGGAGGCGGAGGAGTGACGGCGGGACTCGTCATGAGGTGGTGTAGAATGAGCGCCTCGCACGATCGGGAGGCAAGGCGGCGAGAGAGTCGGAGGCGAGAAGGATGGCCTTCTCGAGGTCGTCCATGGCAGTCGGAGGAATCTGGGCGAAGGGAGGGGCGGAGACGAGGAAAATGAGGGCAAGGAGGCGGAAGGAGGGGAAAAACGGCATTTCACATATGGAGCAGAGCGATTAAATCGAAAATATGAGTTAAATATTCGAAAAAAATAAATTAACAAAGTACAAAAATAAAATATGATATATAGACTATTGCATCCATCTTAATAACATAAGGCAGAAGAAAGGGGTGACATTTTGAAAATTGTCTCCCGAAAAAAAAGCCGAGCTCGCCAACCCCATCCCCATCCCCAAATCCCCCATCTCATGGCGGCGAGCCTGTGGCGAGCGGTGATGGGCACCGGCGCCTTGTCCGCGGACGCGGACACCGCGGGCGGCGTTGAATTCTGGCTCGCCCCGGAGCGCACGGGGTGGCTGACCAAGCAGGGCGAGTACATCAAGACGTGGCGGCGGCGGTGGTTCGTGCTCAAGCAGGGGAAGCTCTTCTGGTTCAAGGACTCGACCGTCACGCGCGCGTCGATGCCCCGCGGCGTCATCCCCGTCGCCTCCTGCCTCACCGTCAAGGGCGCCGAGGACGTGCTCCATCGCCAGTTCGCCTTCGAGCTCTCCACCCCGCGCGAGACCATGTACTTCATCGCTGACTCCGAGAAGGAGAAGGAGGAGTGGATCAACTCCATCGGCCGCTCCATCGTGCAGCACTCCCTCTCCGTTACCGACGCCGAGGTCGTCGACTACGACAGCGGCCATCCCGCCGTCCCTGCGGCCGCGACCGGCGACAAGTGATCGGTTCACCGATTGATAGGTGAGCAAAAGGACCGGTGATCCCTGTAACTTTACAGCATCTCTATGGTACTTCTTTAGGTTTTGCGTTATGGTTCGTGTTTCTTGATTCGCGGTCGCGGATATGAAGCGTGCATGTGTATATTCGATGGCTATCGGGGAATAAATTTGGGATTTTGGTGTATATCATGCTCTTAGATTCTATGGATCGGTTTTCTCCCCTTGTAACTTTATCTAATACTGTTTGATTTGTTCGGTCCATTGATCTGTGTTTGGTTATTTCAGTTTTTATATGAAGCTCTACAAGCGTATGTGCGAAGTCGTAGCAAATTGCGCAAGCCAATGCTTCTTACCGATTTTGACGTTATGGTTGAATATCGAGTTGCTTCGTTCCATGAAATTATGCTTGAATGTCCGGTAGATAAAAGACATTGCAGGATTGCTTTCCACACGAAAGATCTATACTTGTGTGTTCTTTATGAGCTTGTGTGTTAAAACGTCTGCTGAGGTAATCGTGTTGATGAAAACAGTTGCAAAGGTGCAAGGTAGCGATTGTTTAGTATAGCAGAATGGTTATAGCCTTACAGGCATACCTCACTCAGGTTAATTAATTACGAAAACAGATGCTACCAGACAACCAGTGATGTTATAGGTATAGTTCCATTGGTTGCAGCTACTAATACTTAGTTTATTATATGTCTCCACCTCATTATTAGAAATGGCAAGGCTGTAGATATGTGCTAATGGCTAAGCTCCAGAGCTGAATGCTAACCTGACTCCCAGCAACTTGCTCTTTGGCCTTTGTGAAATATGTGCAGTCAATATTGTACCTATGGAGCTAATATGTTCACAGTGCATCTTGGTAACTCTTGTCATTTTGTCAATGTTCACCAAGGCGCTACGTGCTAATCGGGCGGTAGACCAACGCCTACCACCTAACCGCTGATTAGGTGGGCCTAGGCGGGATAAATCAGCTAGGCGGGAGGGTGTCGCCTAGTGTCTAGGTGGGCTAGGCTGCCACCTTTTAGAAACTGACTCTTGTTAATAGTGGAGTAGTAAATATTGTTATTTCTCATGAGTTTTGTTATGACATGTGAATGTTGTATGCTTATGTTTGATCCAACGATACTTGCTTTGCATGCCCAGAAAGATGATGTTTTGTAGTCAGATTCGCGTTCTGTTATTGTAGCAAGGTGTTAAAAAGTTAGATAAACTCATGCTCACATATTGATATATATTCCAACAGTTAGATATGGACTTAGGGGAAGATAATATGTACACTGAAACAAGTGAACAATTGTAGTATGAGATGCAATCTGTGGTCAGTTTGGGAATGCAGAGACCCAGGTGAACAGCTAGGTCCTGGTGTTTGAATTATGATGCTTGTACCAGGAGTAAACTTGATAAGAAAACATGTTTGAATTGTGCAAGGATGCGTGTGGAGAACTAGTTTGTTAATGATATGCCCTAGAGACAATCATGGAGATGATGTATCACTTCTATGTTTATGAACAATTGAATAATATGATATTTGTCCCTTGAATGAACTATCATTTATATTTATCAACAAGTATGTGTCTTGTTCGTGAAACTCTTTATCCATGTTTATGATGCCCTTCTAAATATCTCTGATCTTATATCATTATGTTAGACACCAATGATTTAGAGATCAACACATGTATTGATCGATGGTCATGTTTCACAGATCATAGATAGAGGGATGTACATCAATAATGTGAACATATGTTGGAGAACATAATGTTGGATTGACCCACCTTGAAACACTATGTGAATTGTTATATTCTTGAGTGTCATCAGTTGGTCTCATACATAGTGTATGTGGGATCCTTAGATTTGAGATCGTTATAGTTTCCTACATGTATAATAGCTTACTTAGGGTTACCAAACACTACTCTGTAACTTGGTAGTCGTAAAGGTAGCTTTCGGGTTTACTATGAGACATACGGAGGAATGCAAGTGATCAGGATGGAATTTGCCCCTCCTATATAACGCGAGAGATATCTCTGGGCCCCTCGATGTGGTTGGATTAGGGAAGTGCATGGCCATGCCAAATGTGGTTGAAGAGTCAACTACAAATGAGTAATCCACGACAAGAACGAGTGAAAGGATCGAGCTATCATATGATGTCACACATCTCGCCTTGAGTTCGAACTAGTATCACGAGGCAAAGGGATCAGCACATGAGTCATTATGTAGGTTCGTCCGATATGATCTTTATGTATATTCGGGGGACGCTATGCCCTGCTAGGGACCGCTACCGACTTGTGGATCGGAAAGGGGTTTTGGGGTCACATCTGAGCATGCATAAATCTATAGGGTCACACACTTAATGGGTCGGAACAAATAGTTCGGATTGGATTTGTTAGTGGCCAAAATCGGATTAGGATCCGTACGTGGTTTAGAGTCCTAATGGGTTGCTATCGTAGAGATTCGTTAGGGGCTTTATATAAAGAGAGGGGTGGGGGGAAAGTACGTGACAACCCCGAAACCCTAGTCGTCGCCACCGCTTGAGCCACCTCGAAACCCTAGCTGCACGCATTGGTGCTGGCACCTGGTACATCGGCGCACGACGTTCCACCCTTGGATGTGTGGACTTGGTAGAGGCGTTGTTGCGACTGTGGCCCTGTCACCTAGCCGGACGTAGGCGGAGGTTGCTTGTCGCGTCACCCGAGGAGCCCCTCTCGGCATCCTCGCCCAACGTCGTAGCGGTAGCACAAGAGGTAATTTGCTACTCTAGTTTGGAATTTTTTTGTTATCGTTGGTTTTGTCGCCGCACGCTACGTCAGTTTAGGTTAATCAGACAATGATCGATTATGAACTCTGTTGATTTGGTGTATACTATGCAGGTTGACGAGGGCGTCGCTCCTAGCGAAATCATGCCACCCCCTGATGGTGAGCTCCACCTCCATTCGTGCGTACAGGAACAAAATGTTTTAATTAAGGGCAAAGTTGGCTACACGACATTACAATTTCGTGACATTGGCCGCTGACCCAAAATTTCACGTCTTTGCTAAAATACATTATTTTAATGGGTAGAACGTCCTATAGTTAAGTGTGACAAAATTGTAGTGTCTTTTGGCAAGACACGAAATTTGGGTGTTCAACAGTCAATGACATGAAATTATAATGTCATGTAGCCAATTTTGTCAAAATAATGTATTTGGCTGATTAGGAGAGAGAAATTATTAAAAAAGACTTCTTTTGCCCCTCTTCTCCTCCTTCCTTGCGATGCAGTAGGGCAGCGAGCTAGGACACAACGACGATGGTGCTCTAGTGGAGGAACGGCGGCGCGGAAGGAAGCATGGCATGTTTCTGGACATGGGAAACCCATTTTTTTGCGGCGTGAGGTGACGGGTGGACGACGGCGGCGGCCGCGGGAAAGAAGGCACAAAGAGGCAGACTGTAGAGGAAGCGACGACGTCGGTGGCGCGGACCGCGACGGTGCACACCTCGAGGCCATGCTCAGCAGTGAAGCTGCGCGCGACGTCGGCGTAGAAGAAGGAAGCGACAGCGTCGACATGAGCAGAGGAAACAACGGCGTCGGCGGCGAGACCGGCTCACAGTGTGGTCAAGGACGGCGGTGGTGGCGCGCCTCGGGCCGGCAGACGACGAAGGCGGCTCGGCGGGCTCGGTCGGCGAAGGAAGGTGTGGCATGAGCAGAGGAAGTTGCGGCGTTAGTGGAGGCAGCTGTGGGAGAAGAGAAGGTTGGGGAGGAAGGAGGAGAGAGGAGGATGGTCGGCGCACACAGGTAGAGAAGAGAGAAGAAGAAGAGAGAGGAAGGAGGAAGGAGAGGAATATGACATGTGGGCCTACCGACGGGGCGGCTGGGCCAAGTGATCTGAAGGGTAAAACCGACAATTCACCGGCCTTCTCTCTTCTCATTCGGCCGAAAATGGTAAAATAATAGCTTCAATGTTTTACAGCAAAAGGACATAAAATTGCAGTGTCTTTTAGCAAAGACACGAAATTTGGATGTCATGCAGTCAATGCCACAAAATTGTAGTGTTATGTAGCCAATTTTGCCTTTATAAAAAGTGGTGTAATTATACAGAAAAAGAAACCCATTTGACTTCAATTCTTCTGTGAATCTATTCTTGCCAGTTCCTGTGAAGACAGTGCATGTCAAGTTCGTGCTGCAAAAGCAGTGTGCGTTCGGCCAGCGGTTCCTCGTCGTCAGTGATGACCCGGCGCTTGGCTTTTGGGATCCGACCAAGACAACTGATTTGGATTGGTCTGAAGACCACGTTTGGACTGTGAAGAAGGTGAGCTCCAATCACGTTCTTTCATGACCCACTCTTGTAGTGTTTGATTTCATCATCTTTGATCCGTCCAGGATTTACCAGCAAACAAGTTGATTGAGTTCAAGTTCTTGCTGCAAGATCCCTCGGGGCAGGTTCGTTGGCAGCACGGCCCTAATAGAACTCTGCAAATAACTGAGACCTCAAACACCTTGGTTGTCTTTGAAGATTGAGATCACGCCAAGAATCAGAAAATAACAGAGGAGGTAGAGCTGTCAATTGGGGCTAAAGATGTGATCTATTCAGGAAGCAATGGCGTCTTGCTGGCAGATGCGCAAGCGGATGAGAATCAAGAGACCAACAAGGGCGTAACAACTGTAAGCGTGGTTGGTGTGAAGTCAGCTGTAGTCGCAGATGCTTCTCTGCACAAGGAAAAGATGGAGGCGAACGAAGCGAACCAACCACATGTAAATTGTCAGACAAGAATCACAAGATGTCCATCATAAGCCAAGAAGCATAGATCTTCAACTCTCATTCACTGGTTCATTTAATCATGTTTCTGCCTCATCTAGTTCCAACTAGATCTTTAACGGTCACCTTCTGGTTCATTTAATCATACAACTGCCTTGTGTTTTCTGAATCAGTTAACCTTGGACAACCATGGCACCACAGAATGGCAATCCTGCTGCTCTTGCTGCTGCTGATTATGCTGGAAGAAACGGCGATGATACTATCTTGCATGCGGAAGGTGCACCAGTGAAGATTAGGTCGACCAGTATATTTGAAAATGACATGGCCTGGGCGAGGAAAGCCCTGCAGCAGTTGCTCCGGAGCCTTGGTTTCCAAATTGGCACAACAAAAACATGAAATAAGCATAAGGCATATGTAAAATAAGCATCAGGTATATGTGGCAGATTTGCAGTTTTGGAGGATCATGATGTGCCTTCGTGGAAAACTCCTTTTTTTCTATGCTGCAAGCTTGCAAGAAACTAGATTACTTAGTATTGTAATAGAGAATTCATTGCAGTTGCAGCAGCAATAGCAGCTGTTTTCGCTTAATTCCGTTGCATGTAAAAAGTTCTCCCAGAAAAGCTGTTAGTAGTGCAAGTATGTTTAGAACTAGTTATGAATGAGCTAACATCAATTTCTTAGCCTCCTATCTCAATTCCATTAGTAGACAAGCGTGTAGAGTTCATACAGAACAGTAAATCTCAGCATTTCAGTATCTGTATTTATCAACACCACACGGAAGATTATATCGTACAGCTAGGCGGATAATCATTGTTGGGCGTGAATTTTAGTAGAAAGATGGTATTTCTAAGTTCCTTCATTTTTTTTTGTTTTTATTAAGAACATCAATCAATATTTAAGGGTTGCAGGTCAACTCTTGGTTCTATCTATCTGTTTGCCAATCGATAAGGTCCAAAATATACTGTACCGTCCATGCACAAGCTCTACCATATGCAATTGATGCCAGTCTTAACAACCATTCTCAAACAATTCAGCCGTATGGGTTACCACTATCTAGTAAGGCTAATAAGCGCGGTTTGCACAACGGGCAATACTCCCTTTAATTTATAAACAAGATTAGCACCGTTTATGAACATATAATGAACGATCAGCACAAGCATTCCACCTTTAATTATCCTAAACAGTTTACAAGTCATTGAAACAGTTAATATCCATGACACATCCTACATTCCTACCTGTTTACAGCCAACTACGCTAGTATCCTTCCGAGAAGAGCACATCTGTAGTTGTGTGGGAGCAAATGGCCAAGAGAAGTTTCTTCGACGAAGGTAGTCATCATGCTCCGCTATATACAATGTACCACCTTCAAAGCTTTGCCTTCCAGGATGATGTGTGCTAACAGTTTGGGTGCACACCATGGTTGAGGGGCGACCAGACTCAAAGGGAGGCGCTTCCAGTAAATCAATGACATGCAACCATTTTGAAGATGGAATGGCAAAATGAGGAGTTGGCCTCACATTCCAACCTTCTTGAATTCATCTGGTTGTGGGACTGAAGAGGGGGAAAAGATCAACTGTTGCATCTGGAACAAAAATAAAACAGAACAGGAATTTTGTAAGATAGATAATTTTTTTTTTGGAAAACAACAGGAGAGGCTCCTACTGCGATATATTAAAAATAAATATAAAACAGGTTAGATCACAACAGGTTACAATATGTACAGAGGGAGAAGTCAAATTAAAGGGTCTCTAGCCAGTTTAAAATGTCCGCACGATATTCCTCCCTTCACCCTGCACAAATGCAGTGATTTCCTCTCTAAAAGACCTTTTCCACACGTCCAGATTCGGAGTTTTGTAAGATGGAGATTGGAGTGCATTGCTGAATAACAATGATTCTACCCCCAAACTGGCCAAAATACAGGACTTTTTATGGAGATACCACGGAGGCACAAACTGAAAAAAATGCTCAATAAATTCCAGAACAAACTATACTATGTAAACAACAAATCAAGCATGAACAGCTGACATGATCACATGCTAATATGCAAAAACTGCAAGCATCAAATAATTACCTTATTGGTCTCAAATGCTTCTTAATCTGTGGGTCAGTAGTTGTTTTCAAGGTCCTCAGCGCCTCTTCTGCAGCCTGAAACAAGATAATGCCCCAAAAAAGGGGGTATAACTTTTGTCAAAAGATCAGAACCAATCACATTTGAATTAGTATGCATTTGCAGCACGATGGTAAAATATAATGATTGAAAAACCAGTCTTGCACACAGCATCTAACCCACTAACGAAAAGCATTATATGCCATCACCTAACCATGCTAGTGAGTAGACTATTTGTGAACTGGGAATTGTCGTAGCAACAGAGGATTGAGCAGTGAATTGTGGATCCCTCGAAACGGAATGCCTTGAGGAGGTTTCTTGGAAACCAAGTGTGTGCTTTCAAGAAGTGTAGCATGTGCAGACACGCAGTCCTGAGCAGGGATTGAAATCCCGGCCGGTAACCGCCGGTTACCGGCCGGTTACCGCTACGGGAGGGCCGGATACGGATCCCGCCGGTAATCCCGGGCTATTCAAATTTAAATTCAAATTCAAATGATTTTTAATCAAATTTGAACGAATTTCATCCGGGAGAAAAACGGTTTGACCGGTAACCGGACCGGTAACCAGCCGGTTACCGGTACCGGCGGCTGGCCGGGATCCATCCCGGGACCGGTTAGATGACCCTTGGTCCTGAGAGCATGCCGTGAGTGCTGGTAGTCCTAAAGAGTATTTATAGGGACCTGTGCTGGCCAATTACCACATTGGAGCACCCTTGCTGATGCTGATCTGGCAAGGGTAAGTATGTCATTTCTCATTTCCAGATGCCCCCTTTGGCTGATTGATCTCATGCTTGTGTCAGTGATTACTTTTGGAATTAAAGCTGACCTGTCTTTAAATGTTGAGTCTAGCTTTGGGGGTGCTTTGGCTGCTTTGGGAACTTCCCGAAGTTCTTCGAGGTGGCCTAATCTTTATCTCTTATATAAAGCTGAGTACAAACCTAGCTCTCATGTTACGCCACATCATCAAGTTAATGATGACCGTTTGATTGACCCCATGATACTTCCCAAGGTAGGCTGAGCTCGATATCAGGCGGGCCTGGGCTGGATTTGGGTTGGGCAGGGCCTGGGCTGGTAGCCTTGTATTATCATAAGGCTGACTGAAACAAGCCACTTCATTAGCACCCCCAAGTGGCTTCAAGGCTCAATCTTGTCAGTGAAATTAGTTTGGTGAAAGCCATGCTGTTGGAGCATGTCATGAGGCCTTGCTTCAGGCTCGAGTGCAGTGGCCCCAAAACAGGAGGCATCCTTCAGATTCCCAATAACTGTACATATGTCACAATCCTAGCTAGAAAGCTATAGATACAAAAATAAACCCTAACATATACTAGATTTTCTGTCAGACAACGGAATCCCATGCAGATATATATAAAAGGAAAAAATGTACATCTTTGCAAGCCTACAGATGCCCCCATTATCCCATCTTCATGCAAATCAGTGCATTGCCTGATGCAAAAATAAATTAATATGGCAAGGGCACCAAGACATACAAGCTACGAACAAAAGAAAGGCAGAACACTAGGAAATATAGTACCTGAAGCTCCGCAAAATCTTTGCTCAAACCAACACCCCTACCAAGAATCTGTCCTGCTAGTTCAACCTTCAAAAGAATAACAAGAACAGAGATATTAATTGCATTAACAAGCTCATAGAAGGTGCATTCAGGGTTCAATATTGAAATGCCAATTAGTGATAATCCAATTCAGATTAGGGGTGGCAACGGTGGCCACCCCGATCCCCGCTAGGTCACCCGAGCACCGCAGGGATACCCGTGGGGATGAAAATTATCAATTATGTTTTAAATATAATTTTTTACTTGTTAATATGACTTTAGCTATTAATTTAGAAATACTTATGTATATTTTTGTAAAATATAGCTTCAAAATTTATATCTTCATATATAGATTCAAGTTTTAGGCCAAATATATAAGAAGAAAAATGCATCTCATATTAAAAATCTTTAATATATAAACACAATAAAAAATTTCCGGATCGCCGGGGGGAGGGGGGGTGGACCCCCGCCCCATTAGCCTAGTGGGGGCCGTCCCCATCAGGGTTCAGATAATCGGCCGAAATTCAGAAAAATCAGTTCTATCGGGACCCCTAGGTAAAATTACATACCGGCAAAAAAAATCGTTTTCACATGATTTTTGTCAGATATAAAAGAAATTCATAACCATGTCAAAAGCACATATAAGCATGCACCCTAGAGGTAAGGTCTCTAGCCTTGGACAAGACAGGTCATGGGTTCAAACCCTAAAAACTGCACTTTTTTTTCATCTTGTTCGTGTTAACTTCAAAAAATTAAAATTTTGATCTGAAAATTTTGGCCAAATTTTCAGAAAATCGGCAAGATGGGTTCTATTGGTGACCTCCGGTAAAAAATAAAAAGCCAGTTTTCTGAACCCTGGTCCTCGTTCCCCCGCTGGGGGGAGTTACACCCCCACCCCCGCCCCCACGGAGGAAATTGCCATCCCTAATTCAGATTGGCTTATTAAAACTTGCCGGAAAGTAAAATTTGAATGTAAGGATTAATTTTGAAAACGTTTAAGAAGCCAATAAACCAGGTGGTAACCAGGTAGTTCCCTTTTTCAAACACAAAAAAGCAACATTTTTTAATTAGCAAACCCGACAGATCATTTACCAGTACCCCCAAAGACAGGTACTATGCACAGGTGAGAACTGGTCAGAATTGTGACACTCGGGTACATTGCAGTATAAGCTACAAGGCTCACCGCCCATGACTATACTAGTAGAATTCTAGAATAATGTGACTATGTAAGCAAAGTAACCTGAGAATGGTATTCTCCATTTATTGCTGAGCCAGAACTTCGGACTTGATCTCGAAATACTACATGTTGGTCCTCCAAGCACTGGAAGCAGCAAATGCAAGTTAGAATTCAATGAAACAAAAACGAGAAAATACAACCCATCTAAAAGGTAGTTAAGAAAAAAAATGAAATATCAGGTGCAGTGTCATCTCTTACAAGTTCTCTAATAAGACTTATAACAGAAGACAACCTATCCACGTTATTTAAATGACCCTGCTGTTTTGATGTACTTCCAGAAGGTTCTTGCATAGTAATATCAACATCTGAACTGGTAGCGTCTTCCAGAAAGCCATTTCCACTCCCAGAAGGCTTGCACGTGTCTTTATTAAGAACACCAGCAATAGGAGCAACAAATGACAAGTAATTGCCTACAAGTCCGTCAGTTATGAGGATTTCAGGCACAGAAAATTTCTAGTCAATGAGTGCTTTTGAACAAGAAATATTTTTGTAAACAAGTGTTCAAAAGTAAGCAGTATTTGTCGTTATTAGAAATTCAGACATGAAACAGTAATTCAAAGCTGAAAAGATCTTGATCTGTGTATGCTACTAATGAGCCAGAGCCTGATTTCCCCTTCATTTGCCAAAAGGAAGAATGATGCCAAAACAGCTCTAGCAGTATTGACTGAAGAACTAGTTTGACACCCATGTTGTGGTATTAAGATATAGGAAGTTGTTTTTTATGTTGTTCCACATTCATGTTAGCAAGGTGGATGTTTCATTAAAAATATGTAAATATGATATTTGATTTATTAGTGAAGGATTACTTTCAAATATATTGTGTTAAAAATATCTAAATATGTTCCACAGCTATCCTTTTTTGGGGGGTAATTTTGAAATATGCAAAGAACATGCACCCACTTACTAGTATTAAATACACAATCCTGATTATTTTCACCACAGTTGGCCAGGGTTAAATTCATGCTAACCGCCACCACCATTTTTTACATTGCAATGGGAGTCCAAATTGTGAGATTTGGTTTTGCACTTTGGGGACAGGGTGATGTGCATGTGCACCATTCTTCCTTTGTTCAGCCAGCTATTGTTATCTTTGTGAAGTTAGTCTTACATAACCATGAATTTAGCTTTGCCGTTTCTCCAAAATTAGCAGTTATCTTGAACAAATCATTATCAGTTGACATACCCTAACAATTGGATGAAATGAAATAATGAATAATTTAAGATCCAAAAGCTGTTTTATGGCATCAAACAGCATCTGAAGCCACGGTAGTATAACCTCTGAAAACCATATCCAAGCAAGAATACCAACAAAAACAAACCAAATGCCTCTACAGGAAAGCACATGAAAGCGCTTTAGAGCTTCCAACATGTTTATTTTCTCAGGTGCACTCTTTTACAATAAAAAAAGTAGAATGAAACAAAAGATAGCAGAAATAGCAGACAAGGAATAATCAATGGTTCTTGCATTGCTGAGAAAATGACACCTCACAAGGAATCTCAAACAAAAAAAATGTAACGCCATTTCAAACTTGCAGTATTCAAGATGTAAATGATATATACTCACTTTCCAAATTTTGGAGAGCTTTTTCAGCAGCTTGTAGTTGGGCTTCATCTCTTGTTTTTCCAATACCAATTCCAATTTTTTCATTACTAAACAGAACCTGGAGCAGCACATATATAACTAAGATGAAGGTGAAATGGTTAAGCAGAAATTTGATAGCATTGCTATTATAAGTCTAAAGATGAAGATGAAGGTGAAATGGTTAAGCAGAAATTTGATAGCATTGCTATTATAAGTCTAAAGATGAATCAGCAAGCAAGCAAATAAAGCTAACTCAGATCAGCTTTAAGTAAGGTGGAATCTAAAGTAGATAAAGTCAGTAATAATTCAGATCTCGTCAGTCATCATGAAACAAAAGAACTTTTATGGTGTTGAAGTTCAGGTGCTTAAGGTAATATAGTTTCTTAAGCTTCTAAATGGATATTCTTTGCGATCTGAAGTTCAGATCAGGTTGTCGGCAAAAGAACATGGTATAAACAATGCGGTCAGTCACAAATGCATAACACCAACCTCAACAGAAAATTGCATAGTATTGCCACCGGTTACAGTAGACCTGAACTCCACCTATATGACCAAAGAGCAGGAGATCACTGTAACATAATGAACAGGAAAAAAACAGGCTGAAACATTAAGGCACCAGAATACCTTGGAGTCGCATATTCGCCCAATTTGTTGTAACACTGTAACAAATAATGATGGCGTTATTGCTAGTGATCCCCCATTGGATTGGATATTTGTACCGCCCAGAGTGCCTTGGATTGCCATCCCCTCATCATCTACACCAAAGGTTGCCATGGGTTACTTAAAGCACAGAGTGCCATTTCATATACAACATATGCAATGAAATAAGGTATAATACTACTTGAAAATGAATAATAAATTATGGATATAAAAGTGTCATGGGCCGGCGCACTGTCCACGTGTACTGTTCATGCATGAACAGTACACGCCCGCAGTTATTAGCAAATATTCAGTCGTTTGTTTCCTTTAAATCAGCAGCACTAGATTATGTTGGTTAGGATAAAATCAGTTTGTTAGTAGCTTTATTAGTGGCCGACTCATCCTATAAGATGGGCAGCCACATGGTCATTTGGGATTAAGCAAGAAATATGATAATCTAGTCTCTCTCTCAAAGTTCTATCATCCCAATCTATAGTCAAATCTCTCATCTCATAAAGCCGACACCGTCCGACCTTCTTCCTGGCGGTGTTTACCCCCTATGATCTAAGGATCATTACAAAAAGAAAGATGAGCGTAATTCTTCAGATGCTTAACAAAATGACAAACTGAGGTCACACCTTCAACATTGAGTAAATATGAACTTAAGACACCATTTTATTGAGCATTAGACAAGATAATTTCTGTGTGCCTCAAAAGGCGTTAATGAAAACAAACCAAGAATAGTTGTAGTGAAATGAGAATTAGGCTTTGGAAGCATTATGTTGATGCTGCTGCATTACACAGTAAAGTACCCTTTCCTTGCAGAAAAAAATAGCAGAGAAAAGTTTATTCCCTCTTTGCAAGTAAACATGGTAATCCCGCAAATTAAAAAAAACCAAACTGGTGCATAAGTATAAGGGGATCAGGAAAGGCCAGTGGGAAGAAGCCCACAGACAGCTGACAAAAAAGGATGACATGAGAAGTACCTGATGAACGGGTCGATGATGATATTTGTTTTTGGTCCCCCTGACATGCCTGAAATAAGTGACATTATTGCATGCTCATCCTTTAAAGTTTAATTCAAATGAAGAGACTAATGATTGGACTGATGCGCTTAAAATTTTGACAAATGTGCAAATTCGATTCCAAGCCAAAGTAGGACCTATTTGGTATATTTTCAAAAAATGATGTAGCAAAAAGTAGCTAGTTATAAATAACTAAAAGCAAGCAGCATGGGAGCAATCATACGATGCCATATACCAGTGCTTGCCCATAGCAAATAGGGCATCATTAGACCATTTGCTCTAGGTAAAATGGTGATGAAAAGTCTCCCTTAAAATCAATCAAAGCAGAAACAACAGATCAAAACTCACCAGGCCATTCAACCTCTTCTCTACTTCAGCTCCACTCATACCCTCAGATATAGGGGCAGGATCTTTATTGCTAGGTACAGAATTAGTGTCCTGGAAAGAAATAAGTAGACAGCATAAACCTTCAGACAATAAACTA
Source organism: Phyllostachys edulis (assembly GCA_036346405.1). Lineage (NCBI taxonomy): Eukaryota > Viridiplantae > Streptophyta > Magnoliopsida > Poales > Poaceae > Phyllostachys > Phyllostachys edulis. The sequence goes on along the minus strand of CM070546.1, from coordinate 17,570,800 downwards.
CAGATACAACATCAGTATCAAGAATATTACCTCGCAGACTAAGTAGTCACCGACATCTGGAGCATATGGAAGATCCAATAACTCATTTTCGTACATTAGTTCAAACACTTTCCTTAATAGATTTTCATCAAACTCTCTACAAAAAAATAATCAAAACAGAGGTAATATTAAAACAGCAAGATATCATCAGAATGCATAGGTCGTATACTCGTATCACAGTATTTTTTTTTACCAACCTGAAGAAACCACCACGAACACTGCAAGCAACATTTCTTGCAACACAAAGCACTGGAACAGCATTTGCCATCTAAGATATGCAAGAAAATACACACATGACTCCGGAATGGGAATATGTTCAACACAAAATATTTAAGCAATAAAATAAAAAGGAAAAAGTACATCCATGGTCCCTCAACTCTTTTGTTCGTCTAATGTTTGTCCCTCATTTACAAAACCGGGTAGAACCCGCCCTCCAATTGGCAAAACTGGTGCATATCATGTTCATAGGCTGGTTTTGCAGGCAGTTTTGGGTGACATGGCCACCACATCATCAATTTTGCCACATCATCAAATCAGCCCCACCTCTTCCTTACCTCCTCACTCTTTCCCATCTGACAAGTGGGGTCAAGTTGATCATCTGGTAGATCACATGGCAAAACTGATGATGTAGCAGCCACATCACTCAAAACCACCCACTGAACCGACCATGGGACGTGATTTGCTCTAATTTTGCCAGCTGGAAGGCAGGTTCTAAACGGTATTGGACATCAGGGACGAAAATTAAACCACACGAAGAGTTGAGGGATTACGGATGGACTTTTTCCAAACACAAATAAATACCTCAGCTTGTGGGGCATAGTATGGAGTATATGCAGGGACAACATGAACTCGAGGCTGATCTTTCTCATCCCAAACCTGCAGCCTGTCATCAATCACCATGGCCATCTTCGGATGGCATCCTCTGTCTCTAAAAACATGCTGCAGAGACTTTTTGGAACCTGTCATGCAATAGAAAGAATAGATAAGACGGTTAAGCCAGTGAAAATCTGATATAGAGGAACGTGGTCCAGAACTGAACCCATAAGGTGATATGAAGGTAAATATTTTACTGTTAACTGTTCCATCCAAACAATGTTGCCGGCAATTTCCCATTAACTCCTAATCTCCTATACTTCCCTGATAAATATTCTAGCATTTTCACTAGAAACAAGTTCTATTAAGAATACAAATGCAACGTAGTACTAACAAATAAAACTACTTATCTTATTTAAGTTTATAAGTATACGAATGAAATGCAATACTAACTAGGAAACAAACCAAACACAAATATATGTACACACAACTTTCCCTTTATTGGAAGGCTAAGCAGACGAAACTGATCCCATTCCAACGGTCAACAATTGGAAATCATTATACTGGATTTCGTTGTACATGGAAAAATAGATAAGACAGAACATTTGCATTAGATAATTTACAATAGCTAGAGTATGTTCACAGATCATGTACATATAACAGAACAACGTTGAAACGGGAAAGCACTGCACAATAGTTGAAAAAATAAACCTTCAAACTCTGGAGAACTTGCCTGACTTCACACATACTACACGTTCTGAAAGGTGATGCAAGCTGATCAACTTGGCCTCTGGATCAAGAAGCCTCCACATCTCAAGAGCATAATCTCTTTCAGCCATTGTACATACATAGACTTCAAATCTTTTGCGCCCCTTGGCAGTTAGGTAACTTCTCAAATCCTCCCAGGCAGGCCTTAGCTTTACGAAAACACTAGTATCGCGAATCTGAAGAGAATATAACATTAAAACAAGCATGGTGATAACGTAATCATCTCAAAAAGGAAACTAATTGTAAAAGTCAAAACACTACAACTAAAAGAATAAAATCTAGGAGAAAATTCATAAACACCCCCACCCACCCCCCCCCCCCAAAGTTAAGTTAGCGTGCAAATACCCCACAAGCCGTATGTTATCACTATTTCTCATCGGTTTCATTATCTTTGACACTTGTTTCAGTAATGTTAATACTTATTTCAATTATTTGGGTGATTTCGGTAGTTGTAATACACCATTTCATTGCTAATGTTTTTAATGCCGAAATCGTGTATTACAAACAGCGAAATAACTCAAATCATTGAAACAAGTATTGAAATCACTTAGTACTAAAATCATTGAAGCGAGTACCAAAGATAATTAAAACCATGACAGAAATAGTATGAACATGTGACCTAGGGGGGTATTTACGAGCCAACTTAACTTATGGGGGGCAAAGTAAACGAAAATGAGATATGAGGGGCAAATTGAAAAAGTATGTGACTTACGGGTGTTTATGGACTTTCCCCAAAAATCTAATAGATATCTCAAATTTTGAAACATCCAAGAGCTAGTGCAAGAATTAATGTTAAGCCCATATTCAGTCCAGAACCCATATCATGTCAGCTAAGCACTAAGAAAACTTCAATACTAAAACAGAAACGTTTTTGGCTGAAGGCTGCAAATACATACACTGCTACTAGCACATAATGTGTTTGTCATCTCAAGCCGAAGGCCTAACATTAGGTTACTTAAACCTTGTGATGCTTGGTATTTACTATTTCGTCAGGCTGTTGGCTCATTGCTATATTTGCATACTACGTAAAACATCCAGGATGCAAAGTGTGTTGTAATTTTTGCAACTAAACAGGTCATAAATAAATACCTAAACATAGAAAGAATGAACTTGAACAGACAAGGTTTTACGCAGAAGATCGAAGATTGCAGCGATCACAACACATTACAAAACCTTCACCAACGGCCATATAACCACATAACATGCCTTTCTTGCACCACCCAAATGGGAGCCCAGTTATAGATTTTTTTTTTCCAACCAGGGGATAGGCTCAAATGATTTCAATATACATTTTTGGATGAACTATAAACCACACACAGCAGCAGCAGCAGCAGCAACAATTCAATGAAATATATTTAAGGTAGCGGTGTAATGGATAATATTAAGCATTAAGGTTGATAAAATCGTACCTCTGGATTGATGCGAGTCAGAATTGCATTCCTTTCCGGCAGCCTGATAACTGGCCTTAAAACACGCTCTTGGCCACCAGACATAGGCAGAATCTCCTCCTTCTGGGTCCCAACAATTCTTCCATTGTCTGTAACAGTATCCGTGTCAATGAACTCCTTGAGCAGCTCCCTGTCCTCAATATACCGCTTGATTTCTGCAGACATCCCCGATACCCTGACAGGGTCATCTTCAACATCCATCCTGCGGGAAAGCATCTCGATCCGGTCCTCAAAGGACTTCATTGTGTTAGCAACAATAAGGGTCTCATCAAGATCAAACACAATAGCAAGGCACCGCAGGTTGAGCATCCCAACGGATGCTGCATAGAGCCCAGAGCGTACTGAGCAGCACCAGAAGCACGGCACCTTCTCCACCTTGCTTGGCATTGCCACTACGTGTAGCTCCTCATCTCCAACCACTACCACTGCGCTCTGCACAACCAAAGGAGACTAAATTTTATAAATCTTCTCATTTCGTGCACCTGATGGAAGTTATATCAACAGAAGACATCTCCTGAATCTAACTAACGAAACTCTCAACTGATGAAAGACCCACAGTATAATATGGAAAATGCTTCAATTCCTGGCAATTATAGCTTGATTTACTAATGGCGCAAATAGCATTTCCAAAGCAGTCCCAGTAAGCCACTTATTTCGCTTCGATTTATATCAAGCCGCGCGGGGGACCTTGTACTCGTTGAAGCAAGTGAGGTACAGGCGGTGGAGGCTCGGGTGGGGAGGGAGCGGCTTGGCCTGGAGCTTGCATCGCACGGAGAAGGGCGCGATGGTCTGCAGGATGGCGAGGGGCGGGCACCTCTCGCTCGACGGCGAGAGGTGGCTGATGCGGATCTCGTTGCTGGGGAACGGCAGGCTCCCCTCGGCCCCCTGCTTCATCGGGAACACCTCCGCCTCGCCGAGGAACACGTCGCCGTGGAACATCCGCATGCCGCCCCCGCTCCCGACGGCCGCCAGTGGAGCCGGGCGAGGCGTCGCCATCGCGGGTGGGGGAATCGGAGAGGAGTGGGGGGAGGTCGGGAGTGTAAGCGCACGCCTCGTGTGCGGGCGCGTCGCGTTGCCCGTCTCCCGCTTCGGCGGACGCGGAGTCGCGGGTTTGGTATTTGGGGGGAGGGCGGAGAGAGGAAGGCTGCGGAAGGGTGGGGAGGGGGGCTTGGGTGCGCTTATATAGAAATTTTGGGGCCGAGGAGGAATTTTTTATTATTAATTAACCTTTTTTTAAATTTTATTTTAAAGCTAAAATTCTAATATCTTTGGTCACATCACCATCCATAATGTGACAAAATAGTATTATTATGTCATAAGATAAATCCGCTAAATAGCATTTTTGGTCACACCATTTGGTGCGCGACGTCTTAAAACATCTTGTCACGTCACGGGCGGTGGCGTGACAAGAATTCTTCTAGATCGGTACCGACGCGGTGTTATTTTATTACGTATACAAGTAGTGGCATGATCAAAAAGATTAGAATTGAAAATAAAGTACGTCGCGGGTTAACTTTAAAATAAAATTTAAAAAGTAATTAATTAATAAAAAAAATTTGCCGAGGAGTTGGGGTGGCCCGGTGGAGGGTTCTGTTTGTTCGGTCCGGTCTCCGGTCTGGTTGCGGTCGGGCGCGAACCAGGTAGAGCCGCGTGCCGAACCCGAGTCAGCACGTCACTGTAGCATGTATGGTCCGCGTGGCGGCGTGGGACACTGGGTCACTCTCGTTTCCTTCTGATTTGGTACATGTGTGGGCCATGGCTCTGTTGTTGTTTTTTGGCGACGATTTCTCCGTTGATTTGTAGTAGAACAATTATGAGAAAGATTGTTGTGAAATGTATATCAACCAAGCTGCTTGTGATCTATTCCCTAAAAAAAGTTGCTCGTGATTTATGAGTAGATTTGGACAGTGGATAATCAGGTTAAATCTTTTTGACCGAACATTGTTCTTAGCTTTTTTACGGATAACTACAGTAGATAAGCCTAATGAGTTGTCTCATCTCAGGAACGTCCGTAATTGTTCTTAGCTGTATGGGTATTAGTCATCGGTCACCACTCGCCGGCAAGTATGTGAAACAATTGTTCTACTGGACTATGGTTAGCTGGTTCGTTTAGCCGACAAGGGACAACGTTATTCATCAACTGCGAACAATCCGTTGTCTCATTCAGCGTTGCAATCGTGGAGTTCAGAATGGCATTATCAATTCGTTGCTCCCTGCCTCCCACAATACAGTGATGATACAGGCAAGCTCATCATGGAGCAATGTGCGGACCACACAAACATCAAATGTAAAGATTCTACCAGCAAAGCGGACCCCCAAAGAAAAAGCACCGGTAGTATTAGAGTTATTTACCTCGTAGTTCCATTTATAAATGCCTTAAGACTGATCTAATTCGAGGATGAATAAGTAAACTGTAACAAACAGAAAAAAGATACAGGAATCTATGGGCACAAGAACTAAGAGTCTGAAACCACATGAAGTTATTTCATAAAAGTCTATACTCTGTAGTAGTTCATAATTCTACACAGTGAATAATTCATCGCAGCTAAAAACATGGTTGCCGTCAGGCAACCTCATGCTCTGTCTAATTGTGGTTCCGTGAATCAAATGCAGAGTATTCTTCTTCTGGCTCCTCTACCGGCAATTTGATTACATTTTGCTGCTCAATCAACTTGCTGCCATGCTGTTCACTTGCTTTCCCTACTTTTCTGCTATCTTCTTGTGTTGTTATATTCAGTGTTCACCTTCCACATGAATTAACTTAAGACCTCCACTACAATAATGGAAAAGTTGGGAATTCATCTCCCATGCTCACCATGTTTCATTGACCAACGTTTATCTGGTATTGACCATTTAGAAACACATACCTTTGTGGCTTTGTGCTACAATTTCCTTAGACCAAACCGCCTTTCTCTGCCCTGGAAGGAGTTCAGCGCTTCGAGATAGTCAGCCTCCCCAAAATCAGGCCACAACGTGTTTGTGAAGAAGAGCTCCGAGTACGCTGACTGCCACAGCAAGAAGTTGCTCAGCCTCAGCTCGCCGCTGGTCCTGATGAGCAGGTCAGGGTAAGGGAACTCGTCTGCGCAGCTGGTCTCGAGCTCGTCGGCGAACAGCGACTCGTTGATGTCCTCCGGCCTGAGCAGCTTGCCGTGCACCTTGTGGGCAAGGTTTCGACATGCTTGCACTATGTCCCTTCGCCCGCTGTAGCTGATTGCCAGTATCAGATCTAGCTGTGAGTTGCTCCTTGTTGCCTCCTCGGCTTCTCTTGCAGTCTTCTGCAGAGAAACCGGCAGCCTTGAGCAGTCACCGATTACACGTAGCCGAATTCCTTCCCTGTACAAAACAAAAAGTTCTACCTCCTCATTCGGTAATCCATTAGGACAACTTGAGCTGATCTTTAGTTCCAAATCCTTACAATCGTGCGTAATTGCGTATCACTTATTCACTTCTTAGAGAGGTCAGTTACATGAAGCCAAGTGTTCAAAATGCATCTTATCGGAAATGTCGTTATGTCAAATAGAGATTAGGCTAGAGACGACGAAAGTGTGAGGCCACTAATTTGCAGTAAAATGTGTACCTCGAGAACTCGGCGACCCTATCGTGGATCACCCGCTCGAACAGCCTCATTAAGAAGTCAACCTCCACCTGCAAATTCCAAGAACAGTCAAGCTTAGCGTCAGGGAGAGAAGGCAAATGCGCGCGCGAGAGGAGGCGTGCCTTGGGGCGGCTCCAGTTCTCGTTGGAGAAGGCGAAGGCGGTGAGCGCGTGGATGCCCCAGGCGCGGGAGAGCCGCACCGTCTCCTCCAGCAAGCGCCGCCCAGCCTCGTGCCCCGCCGCCGACGGCAGCCCCGCGCGCGCGCCCACCGCGCGTTCCCGTCCATCACCACCGCCACGTGCCGCGGCAGCGACTCCGCCCGCAGCCCGCCAGAGAGGAGCGCCTCGGCCGCCGGGGCGGCGCCGGCGCTCGGGCATGGTGGTGCCGCGAGGCGCGTGGGGCGGGAGGAGGTGGGTAGCTGCGGGCGGGTAGCAGCTGGTGGGTGGGAGCGCAGCATGGAATCGGGAGCTCTCGTTTCGGGCCTCCTGGTCCCGTGTGTCTCGTTGGCTCAAGCCCCAAAGGCTCAAGTAAAATGTTCTTTATTTTATTTTAAAAAAAAAAACAAATGCTCTACTCTACTGCGTAAAGCGACTAGGAATATCTTCTTACCTTTCTGAGAGTACGGAAAGACAGTTAAAGCACGACGAAATGGAAAATAGCAGCTACCTCATGCCAATTTGCAAACTGCACAAGCGGTTGCTTACTGAAACGGGAGAATCTATGAGACCATGTCCGCCATTCATTTTGCCATTTTCCCTTCTCTTTCCTGAAACTGTACGAGTAAGTAATTTGACAAGCTTGAAAAGGAAACGAGTCACACATGACAGGCCTGATAGACCATGTGCAGTTAACTGTTAACATCCAAAACTAAATTTGGGTTTGCTTCTGGAATTTCTGCATGTAAGATTAATTTAATCTTTTATGGTCAATCTAATTTTATTAGATTGATTCTAGTATTAAAAGTTCTAGTATGATGGTTACTAAAATTAAGGATTGGAATCAAGGGTTTTAATCCCTCTTCTTTCCCTTTGCAAAATAAATATTATTTGTATATGTATGTTGATTACATGGTATACATGAATAGCTAGCAATATTATATGTTGCATGGTCTATTTATAGGAGTACTTGCTTGCATGCATGCGGCAGTTGCATGCGAGCGGAGCGGCCGGCAATATGGCTTGATAAATTTACTGTATAGTGTGCACTTAAATTTCTCTACTACTTAAATATTGCAATTGGTGGCTGTCCGTCCTCCCACTCTTGATATCGTCCGTCCGATCGTTGAGTCACTAACGGCCTAGATCAACTCACGTGGCGGAGCAACCGCGTCACAATCCCACACCCACGCTCGTGTCACTCTCCTCTCGCTCACCCTCCCCACACGCTCCAGCAACTGCCTACGAGGCATGATAGCATCCCACTCCGCCCTCCCTCCCTTTCCACTCTCCCTCACAATCCCCACCCATGCCCGACGCCGCAACACCCTCACCCCGCTTTTCCCCTTCCCATCCCTTCCTCCGTGTGCGATCTTCCCGCCCCGCCCTCTCTTCCTGGCAGCCGACGCCACCCTCCTCTTCTAGAGATATCCATCTCGATCCGATGGCAGCACACCCTTGTTGCATAGATCCGACGGCGGCATTGGATGGTCGTCCTTCCTGTGATCATCTTCATGTAATCCTTCACCTTCTGCTCCGCTGCCACCACTATGGGGAGACGAGACAAGATGTCACCCGCCACCCGCCGCTCATACCGATGGGTCAAGGACTTGTACTACGCAAGCAACGACATGGACCCTTATCTCAAGAACAACGATGTGAGTACGCTTTCCCTTGCTGTGAAGGAGATTATGTATGCCCTCCCTCCACGGCTCCACCCCCGGCGGCCGGCGCCGTGCCCTCGCCTTGTCTCCGTGGCTCCGTCCGACCGTCCGCATCCAACGCCGCGCCCGTGGCCTCCGCCTCCGACTCTCCATCCTGGTTGACGTCACCGAGGCCCGCGGCCGCGTCGCCAGCGATCTCACCATCTCGAGATCTTCTTCAGACTTCAATCTTCATTCTACAACGGAGGTCAGAAGTGCTCAGCTCAGCCGCTCAGGTAGTTCTTGGCTTCTTGCCTTCTTGCATTTATGTGGAAATGACTAATGATACAGCTCTGCCTCTCCCTCTCTAATCTGAAATCTCTTCAATCTTTAGTCTTCACTCTTCAGGAATCACCGAATCAGGACTCAGGACCCAGGACCCAGGATCCAGGAGCCAGGAGGCCAGGAGCATTTTGCAATGTGTAGTGAGAGTGTGCTGGTGCGGATATGGACATTAGGAGATGTGTTGTTATCTGAGCTCTCGGTTTCTTTGTAGATTATCAATTATCATTGCCAAGAAACGTTTTAGAAAGAAGGTTGCATTTTGATGCTTACTGCATAATACAGAGAGACTTATACTGCTTTCAGTGCTTTGGTTGATTGGTTTGGTTAATTGGTTCCTTGGTGGCTTGGTGGCTGCCTGGCTGGTGCAAAAATCAAAATTTGTCTGATGATTTGTCAAGGTGAGGAAATAAGCAGCAGTTCATTGGAATTTGGAAGCTATCTACTCATGAGAACAAATTATCTTTTTTTACACTTAAAATGCTAGCCCATTCTTTCCAGTATTTCAATATGGTGCATGTAGTATCATGATTTCAGCAAAGTTAGGTTCGCTTAATCTTTCTGTTTCCATGCACGTGATACATGGTTATTGAGTTCTCATACATTCTTAAAGCCTGAATTCTATCTAGGGTACTCACGAATTGTATAGCTAACTTGTTTTTGTGTGTTTCTTTTGCGAGGTGCGAAACTCCCAGACCAAGAGGTTACAAACGTACTAGAGGGATCATGGCAGAAGAGGTAGTAGATCTTTTTAGGAGTTTCTATGAGCAAGGAAACCCAAATGGTTTGTGCTTTTGGCCTTTTGCATGCACATGTTATTCCACAATTCATTATTGCTTTAAATTCGTATAGAATTCTCATATATATCAAAATGATGTTCAAATTGTACTGCTTATGTTGATTTTACATAGTTGGGATCTCTTAGCACTATTGATGCAGTCAATATGATATCATTTTCTATGAGAATTGAGGATCGGCAATGTTATTGCATTTGTAACATAAGTGCATAAAACAAACTTACGTAGTGTCATTTAAGCTTCAGCATTATGATGGTGAGATTTTTCTCCCACACATTTCAGCTCCAAAGTCTCACTGCATCCGGTCCGAGTGGCTCAAAGAAGAATCGGTTTGTAGTTGCGCTACAAGCATGATACGGAAGATCTCAGGAATTCAGATGTAAAAAATGGATGACAATCTGCTTAAGGTTTGTCACATGATTTAGAGTTAAGCATTGCTGTCTTTGAACAATAAGATTTTGGAGCGTTTTCAAGGAATGAGGTCGCGTAAGAAACAACTGGCAAAGTCAGCATTCATTCTTCTCAGCTTCTTCTTCCTCCGCAAGGCTCTCTCCTTTGCTCAGGTGTTTGCTGTTCCCCCCTCATTCTTAGGCTGCATGTTTGTGTTGAGCTCTGATTTTTCGGCCAGCTGCTCAAGGGAATGTCTCAATGAGGTACCAACTAGGGAGAGACCTAATAGGGTAAACACTGTTATTCCCTTTTATCATAGCAATGGTTCAGAATACTTTGGGTGTGAACTGCCACTTCATACCCTCTCATTTTATCTATATGCTTTTATCTTGCCTCCCTATGATTCTTGCTGTCATGGGTGCTCAACGATAGATGGATAATTTACAAATTTGGATAGCTATATAGTATCAAAGAATTCCTGTTTGTTTGTTGCAAGTCATGCATGGAGCATATGGGAGTTGCAGAGCTATAGCTATTGTGGCTATTACTGTAGTTAGTGGTAACACATTTGATGATGTTTTTAGATCAACAATGACTTAATTCAAATGAAAGAAAACGACATAACTAGCAGTGGACATGGTAGCATGCGATGCTGCCCTGAATTGCATATATCTATTTCATCGTTTCGACTGGAAAAAGGAGGCGAGAGAGTCAAATAAACAAGATGTGGAATGCAGAGGTAGCAAGCTTTTAATCTTCATTACCATAGTGCCATGAAAAAGAGCATAGCCTCATTAGTTAACATGTGTATTTCTTTTTTCATTCTATTTCTACAGATATGCAATTTTTCCTTCTTCTTTTTTACTTTTTTTAAAAGAATAGATTACCATGTCCATAGCCAAAGAACCTTAAAATAGCATAGGTAATATTATTTGTATTTCAGTTGGTTGATTTTACAATAGCCCGCTACTTTTACTAACTGTGGATATGTTTTACACTCTTATGCATACTCTTATGCTTTTTTGTGCTATTACATAATTTGTTGAAGAGATGTGCTAGCCTTATGGCTATCAGTAAGAATCCGCCCCTTTTTTCCATTGAGTGAATGTGAGTTCTTGATAAATTATGGCACGCTGCACACACACAATTTATATCGTATTGAGTGAGAAAGCACACTGGAGGGTACAATGAGAGGATAGAAGCGAGTACTTTCTTAGTTCGTACTACCCTGATGCAAGCAACTTCGTTTACTAATATGCTTTTTAACTTTTAATTGTAAACATTGAAACATCGCTGCATTCATTATGGATGCTTCTCAAGGAGCATATGCTAGAAGTTCGCAGAATTGGCTATTATTTGAGTATTGACATATATACTTATACAGGTTTCCAATCGTGGAGCCAGATTATGGCCACACTAAACTCCATCTGTCAGAACAAGGTCTAGAGGCAGTATGAAGGATTGAAACTCCTATCGTTGTTGTTGCTGTAAGTTTGAACGTATAATTTGGAAGAGCCTTAACTCTTTTGCCACTTTGTATTCTTGAATAACGCCAAAGCACAATCTTAAAGTGTGCTTGGGCAAACTTTTGAGCATAGTACGGTACAATGGTCAATTGTTTGTCAACACAGATCATTGGTCCATATCGACCTGGAAAGTCTTTTCTCCTCAACCAGCTTCTATCCTTATCATGTGACAAAGGTAGACACTGCTTCTGGTATTACAAGCCATGGATTTCATAAAATGCATACTAAGACTAATGACAACATGATAAACTTAACTATGCAGGTTTTGGAGTTGGCCATATGCGAGGTACTAAAACTAAAGGTGAAGTGGTTTTCCCGGATTCATGATCATTTGCTGATTGAAGCTTATGAAGTTATGATTATACATGTTCTATTCCTCTGGTATATGAGTTTGGGGTACACTGTTGAGATGGATGTTGATGGTTCCAAAGTGTCTCATCCTTTGTCTTGACACTTAAGGATTTGAGAGTGTTGGGAAATCAAATGTATATGATGATAGGTTTGTGCCTAGAAATGAATCATGTACTGTTTTCGATTTGCTTTGTCTAGAATGGAAAGGTCTCTATGGTTGTTGGAACCTTTTTCTTTCATGGCGTGATATTTGCCTTGGCAAGCTGTCTTAAGTTATGTACTTGTTCAGAACCTTCCGAGACAAAGTGCTCTCTCTCTCTCTCTCTCTCTCTCTCTCTCTCTCTCTCTCTCTCTGTGCGTGTGTGATAAATTTATTTTTTGTGACATTGCAGGCGCGTGAGGTTGATATATCTAGGCTCTTGTTTGCTGTTGAAATTGCCGAATAATTCTATGGAAGGTTTGTTTATCTCATTGCGTTTTTATTTGCAATTTATTCTTTTCTGACACTAACATTCTCCTCAAAATTTTGTTATGCTGCATGGTGATGAGCAGAGTGAAGGTAATATTCCATTTTCATGAGTCTAAGCCTGCATGATCTGCAACATTACAAATTGTAGAGTTTGCTTGGAGCTGACTTCCAGCTTTTTAGTTTGTAGCATATAACTCACGAGAACAAGTTTGAGTAGGATAACAAGCTGGTGAAGTTTCTCTTGGAATCTTTAGATTTTAATCATGGTTGTGTTTTGGTTTGCCTATGAAAACTTTATTGCCATGTCTGTGATGTTGACGTGAATGAGTGCAAGGCGAAGGGATCTAAAGTTGTAAAAGTTTGTAAACTCGGTTGCAATTAGCTGGATATACAAAACTTGTTGTAATGGAATGTATAAAGTGTTATAGCATGTACTAGCTCCTTAGATTTGTTGTATTGAATGGATAATTTTGTTGTATTGAATGGATAATTTTGTTGTAGTTGAATATGTCAGTTAATTTTTTTAGACCAAGGACCAGGTTAATGTGATGTTCAATATATGTGCACAAATTATTGAATAGGTGTTCCTGCCCCGGTTACCTCTTTGTCCCTCTGACGACGATATGTTCTAGTTTGTCGAAATTATCCCCTAATGGTCTCATCATCCTTTTCTTTTTTTTTCGTTTTTTTACTTGGCAGAGTCAATCAGTTGGAAAACATACAAGCAACATCAATGAGGCACATGCTGCCCCCAAGCACTATTTTTTTTAATTATATCATGATTCATGCTGACTGAAAGAATCAATACATCTCCATATTCTTTTGTGACTAATTGTCTGTTTTCGCCATCTGAATATGTTTAGCGTACTAAATTTATTTTGTATGGTTGTTTAGTCAAACTTGCAGCAAGGAAACCTTTTTGGCTCTGCTGCAAGATATATCATTTTTAACTTATGAATGGCAATAGAGAGATTGGTGAGCTGCAACAACATATTTTATGCAAAAATTGATTTTCCGTTGCAACGCACGGGCACATGACTAGTATTAGTAAATTATCAAACCATTACATAAGCCAAGTGGGAGATTGTAACATTAATTTAATCTTTTATGGCCTATGTAATTCTATGAGTAAAGTCCATTACCGGTCCTTAAACTTTTTATGCTGTGTCATCCCGGTCCATAGACTTTCAAAGTGTGTCATCCCGGTCCCTAAACACTATTTGGGTCTCAAATTAGTCCTTAAACTTTTTATGCTGTGTCATCCCGGTCCATAGACTTTCAAAGTGTGCTATTACTGTGCCTAAGCAAGAGGGCTATGTTTGAGACCCAAACAGTGTTTAGGGACCGGGATGACACACTTTAAAAGTCTATGGACCGGGATGACACAGCATAAAAAGTTTAAGGACCGGTAATGGACTTTACTCTAATTCTATTAGATTGATTCTAGTATTAAAAGTTCTAGTATGATGGTTACTAAAATTAAGGATTGGAATCAAGGGTTTTAATCCCTCTTCTTTCCCTTTGCTAAATAAATATTAATTGTATAGGTATGTTGATTGCATGGTGTATACATACATGAATAGCTAGCAACTGTTAAAAGTATTGTATATTCTAATTTCTCTCTCTCTCTCTCTCTCTCTCTCTCTTGGCCCATGTGGCCCTTGTAGCCCTTGTAGCCCATGAGGCCCATGTATCTATGTTTATACATATCCCCTTCATTAATGAATAAGATGCAGAGTTGTGAATAGCAAACCCTAGCTTTAATCTTCTAACATGGTATCAGAGCCTAACCCTAGACTCAGTTCTCTACCTTTGGTTCTACTAGCAGAGCTTTTAAGCTTGGGCGGCGGGCTGGCGACTCTCTGCTTCACCTCACTTGACGCCGCCAAGATCTCTTCGATCCTCGCACGTCCTCTGCGCTGGGTCTTTCACCCCTCCGGATCTGCTTCCTCCACCGACCGCCCAGACGTCGCATCTTCACCGCCTCATCTTCACGGCTCGACGCTACCTCTTCGCCGCCTCATCCGAATCCATCGCCTGGAGGTCGCCCTCTGCTCCAGAGAACGACGACGTCGCCTGGAGAGTTCGAGCGTCGCTGCCTCATCTTCACCGCCCGGAGGCCACTGCCTGATCCTCTGCTCGGCCACCGCCTAGTCCTCAGCTCCAGGCCGGTGGTCCTCCTCTGGATCCACGCCGCCCGTGAGTCCGCTGCCCGATGGTCCTCCTCTGACGACGACGTCGCCGCCTCGTCTTCACCGCCCAAAGGCCACCACCTGATCCTCTGCTCGGTCTTGGTCACCGCCTGGTCCTCGTATCAATGGTCCTCAGCTCCTGCCTGGTGGTCCTCCTCTGGTATCTCCTCTGTGCACAAGCCATGTACTGCTACTGTTGATCTGCTACTGTTGCTCTGTTGCTTCTGTGATTAGTACCGCTGATTTGCTACTGTTGCTACTGTGATTAGTACTGCTGTGTGATATGGCTAGATCCGACTCAATGTTTGGGGGTAGTTCATCTCTTGTGTTCATGGACATCAAGCTCGATGGGTTGAACTACCGGGCATGGGCATTCTCAGTCAAGACTACTCTCAGGGGTTATGGTTTGGCCTCTCATTTGATTGATGATCCTCCTGATCCGAAGACCGTTGATGTTGAGGTATTAAAGGCTTGGTAGAAAGAGGATGATCGTGTCATGACCAGCATTGTGCTGAGTGTTGATGTTTCTCTGCGGATGAGTCTTGAGTATCATACTTTAGCCAAGCAGATGTGGAAATACTTTGAGAAGAGATATGTTCAGTCCAGTGGTGCTCTTCGCTTCACATTGCTCAAGAACATTCATAGTCTTCAGCAGTAGCCGGATCAGTCAGTGGAGGAGTATTACAGTGCTTTCGTTCATATCACCGGTCCTCTAGAGTCTATGACACCGAAGGCTGCTGTGCATGTCAATCTTGTGCTGCCAAAGATGAGTATGCTCAGCAGACACTCATGTATCAGTTTGTGATGGGGCTTCGATCGGAGTTTGAGCCAGTTCGTACTCAGTTGCTCAACTATCCCACTCCACCGACTTTGACTAAGGTGCTCTCTAGTTTGATTGCAGAGGAGACTCGTCTTCATTCCCTTATGTCTGTCTCAAGATCCTCACCACATGCTATCCTGAGTCTCTCACAGCGGTCTGGATCTACCAGAGCGACACCCACAGGAGTGTTGGTTTGTTCCCATTGCAAGAGGACTGGTCATCATGTTGACAAATGTTTCAAGTTACATCCAAATCAGCTTATTGCCTATCGTGCTAGATAGTCATTTGACTGTCGTCGTGGAGCACCCATCGGGCCTTCGAGCACTTCTTATGGAGCGATCCATCGCCGACACATCCACATCTACTGTGACTTCTAGATCAGTGTCTGCTATGACATCAGTTGCACCTTCTGCTTCTAGCGCTGCTCATCCTTGGGTTCTGGACTCAGGTGCCTCTTTTCATGTCACATCTCGACTCTCGGCTTGTTGCTCGAGGTCGTGGATCGATGCTACATATGTTCACACTACTGAAGGTATACCTTGCTCTATTACCCATCAGGGTATTCTCTCTACATCTTGCTTCTCTATTCCTGATGTGTCTTTTGTTCCTCAGCTATCTATGAATCTTCTTTCTATTGGTCAACTAACTGATATGAATTGTTTCATTGGATTTGATGATTCTTCTTGTTTCATTCAGGATCGTCAGAGCAGAAGAGTGATTGGTTCTGGCCATCGCCGTAGAGGCTCTCCTAGTCTCTATGTCTTGGACACCTTACATCTTCCTTCCACCAGTACGTCGAATGCCTTAGTGTCTTCTGCTATGTCATCATCTCAGTTTCCTGTTGGGTATTCCTTCAGCAAGTGGCATCATCGACTTGGTCATCTTTGTGGAGCTCGCCTCACCACTCTAGTTCACCGAGGTTCCTTAGGTCATGTCACTGTTAAGTCTAGTTTTCATTGTACTGGTTGTAAGCTGGGGAAACAGCTACAACTTCCATATTCCAGTAGTAGTCTTCTGATCCTTTTGATTTAGTGCATTTAGATGTATGGGGTCCATCTCCTTTTGTTTCGAAGGGTGGTCATAGTTATTATGTCATATTTGTTGATGATCACTCTCGATATACTTGGATCTATTTTATGAAACATCGCTCTCAGTTGATTTCTATTTATTAGTCTTTTGCTAAGATGATTCATACACAGTTTTCTTCTTCCATTCGTGTTTTCCGTTCTGACTCTGGAGGAGAGTATCTTTCCTCAGCTTTTCGTTAGTTCCTTTCTTCTGAGGGTACTCTTCCTCAGCTCTCGTGTCCTGGTGCTCATGCTTAGAATGGTGTTGCTGAGCGCAAGCACCGTCACATCATCGATACTGTTCGTACTCTTCTCATTTCCTCCTTTATCCCCTCTCACTTTTGGGGGGAAGCGGTCTCTACAGTAGTCTATCTTATTAACCGTCAGCCCTCTTCTAAGCTTCAGGGCAAGTGTCCTGGTTAGGTCCTGTACAGAGCACCTGCTCACTATGCTCATCTTCACGTTTTTGGTTATGTCTGCTATGTCCTTCTAGCACCTTGTGAGCGCACAAAACTGAGCCATCAGTCAGTTGAGTGTGTTTTTCTGGGTTATAGTCTTGAGCATAAGGGCTATCGTTGCTATGATCCCTTAGCACGTCGTATTCGCACCTCTCGCGATGTGACTTTTGATGAGGGACGACCTTTCTTTCATCATCCTTCTACACATCCCACTTCTCCTTCCACATATTCCACTTCCTTTTTGTGTCCACCTCCCATTCATTCATCATACTTGCCTTCTCCGGATACACCTTCTCCACCAGTTTCACCTTCTTGTGTGCCTTCTCCACCAGCTCCACCAGTTTCTGACACTTCCACTCCTCCCTTCCACTATAGTCGCCGACAGAGAGTTCCTTCTGATTCTCAGTCCTCCTCTCCTCCACTTGATCCTCCGACCAGTACCATCGACTCTGACGATCGTTCTACTACATCACGATATGCCCTACGTGATCTTTCTTCTATTCAGGCACCACAGAGATGGGGTTTTTCTCGTGCAGGTGCAGTAGCTAAGCCAAGTACCTATCAGGAGGCTGTCCGTGTACCTGAGTGGCAGTTGGCTATGACAGAGGAGCTCACAGCATTAGAGTGCATAGGCACTTGTGATCTTGTTCTGCTACCATCTGGAGCTGTTCCTATCACTTGCAAGTGAGTGTACAAAATAAAGAACAAGTCAGATGGGTCAGTAGAGCGATACAAGACTCGTCTTGTTGCAAGAGCTTTTTCGCA
This sequence comes from Phyllostachys edulis, assembly GCA_036346405.1. Classification (NCBI taxonomy): domain Eukaryota; kingdom Viridiplantae; phylum Streptophyta; class Magnoliopsida; order Poales; family Poaceae; genus Phyllostachys; species Phyllostachys edulis. The sequence continues at coordinate 17,553,162 of CM070546.1, read as the reverse complement.
GGCTTATGGTCGAGATTATAATGAGATTTTTGCTTCAGTTGCTCATGTGACCACAGTCCGTACTCTTATTGCAGTTGCAGCAATACACACATGGACTATATCTCAGATGGATGTCAAGAATGATTTTCTTCATGGTGATCTACATGAGGAGGTCTATATGCAGCAAACCCCAGGTGTTGAGGCTCCTACAGGCTATGTTTGTTACCTCAGGCGTGCTCTATATGGTCTTAAGTAGGCTCCTCATGCTTGGTTCGAGCGTTTCAGGTTTGTGATTCTAGCTGCTTGTTTCACTCCGAGTAAGCATGACCCTGCCTTGTTTATTCACACTTCTCAGCGAGGTCGTACTTTGCTTCTTCTGTATGTAAATGATATGCTGATCACAGGAGATGACATGGACCACGTGGCTTTTGTCAAGAAGAAATTGAGTGAATAATTTATGATGTCTGATTTGGGACCATTTAGCTATTTTCTAGGAATTGAGGTTTATTCTGACGGTGATGGCTACTATCTCTCTCAGCATCGCTATGTTCAGGATCCGCTTGCTCGCTCTGGGATAACTGATACTCATACTGCTGCCACACCCATGGAGCTTCACTTGCAGCTTCGACCTACAGACGGTGTACCTCTGACAGATCCTTCCCGCTATCGTCAGCTTGTTGGGAGCCTTGTCTATCTCACTGTCACCAGGCCAGACATTGCTCACGCTGTTCATGTGCTCAGCCAGTTTGTCAGTGCTCCCACCTCAGTTCGATATGGTCATATTCTTCGTGTGCTGAGATACTTGAGAGGAACTACGTCCAAACGTCTGTTCTATGCCAGTTCGAGTCAGCTTTAGCTCCACGCTTACTCTGACTCCATTTGGGCGAGTGATCCTGCTGATCGCCGATCTATCACTGGCTGCTGTATCTCTATTGGTGCTTCGCTTATTGCCTGGAAGTCCAAGAAGCAGACTGCGGTGTCACGCTCTAGTGCAGAGGCTGAGCTTCGAGCACTTGCCGCTACAACATCAGAGATCATTTGGCTTCGATGGCTCTTGATTGATCTTGGTGTCCCTTGTGACAATCCTACCCCTCTCTTTTGTGACAATACAAGGGCCATTCAAATTGCTAGTGATCCAGTTAAGCGTGAGCTGACAAAATACATTAGTGTTGATGCATCCTTCACACGATCTCATTGTTAGCAGTTGACCATCACTCTCAAGTATATTCCCTCAGAGCTTCAAGTTGCGGATTTCTTCACTAAAGCTCAGACTAGAGAACATTATCGACTTCATCTATTCAAACTCGGTGCATCAGAACCTCCTGATCCACCTTAAGTTTGAAGGGAGGATGTTAAGAGTATTTTATATTCTACATTCTCTCTCTCTTGGCCCATGTGGCCCTTGTAGCCCATGAGGCTATATATCTATGTCTATATATATCTCTTTCATTAATGAGTAAGATACAGAGTTGTGAATAGCAAACCTAGCTTTAATCTTCTAACAGTAACTACTTGCTTGCATGGCCAACAGTACATGCATAGCATTTCTTAACGGCCAGCAGTGCTGTGCAGTTGCATGCGAGCGGGCGACACGCAGCGCGCGGAGCGGCAGGCAGTACCGCTGTTCATATGCTATAAATAGGGTTGTTCCATCGTCGTTTAAATGACACTACACACAACATATAACGCATATTCTTATTCTCTGTCCATCAAGAGAATACCAAAGTGAAAGGTAGAAAGAAGAAGAAAGATATCATAGAGATTCCGAACACGGAGCAAGGTCAGTTTGTGTATTTTAATAGAAGCAACGATGTTTTGTTGAATCATATAAATGCTGCAAAGTTTCGTAAAATTAAAGTTTATTTCTGACACTGCAACCCTGAACTTTAAGAGGATCAACCAATACAAGCATACAACACATCAGGCTATCAGCCATGCTAGCGAGCGCTAGAGAATTGCAACAGTTAACCCCCACAAGAGAAAAGAAAAAGGATGACTGCCCAGCAGAATTTTTCAAAAATACTAGATTACTGAAAGGAGTAAATCGAGTAGAGGAAATGGAGATACTGTTCCTTCAAGTAGCTGAAGGGGCTAATGGCCTCTAATCTGAGATTTGTGCCCTTTGTCAATTGTCACCACTCACCAGCATGTGATGTCAGGTATATGGAAACTGAAAAACGATCCAAGATTGTCCTCCTGTGAGTCTAATTGAGTAATTGTACAAATAAATTCTTGAAACTTCCTACTTTTCCGAAAGAGAGGGTCCCCATGCATTCTGAAGCAGTCCCTGAAATACATTGGCAGATGTCAATGTGTTAGATATTGGTAATCAGAAAAAATTTTGTTCCATGCTCACACCGCGGAGACTCACAAGGGCTCAATCAACTATTCCACGTGTCTATTTGGGAATTGATAGCCAACGAGCAGACTAAATTCCATACACGGTTCACAACTCCATCTGACATAATGGAAAATGCATCTTTTGCAGCTCTTTGGCGTGCTCTCAGAGCTTTGGAATCACCAAACAGTTCTTTCAGCGTTTCCAAAAGTTCAAATTCTCCTGTCACCTGAAGAAAAAACTTTGCATCAGTCCTCTTATAGAATGAAAGAAAGAGTAGTACCTCCTCATGATGTTCAGATGTAAAAGAACCAATCCTCCAGGTAAGGCCACGTCACAAGCATCTTTTGTTAAAAAGAGCAATTTGTGAAAGTATTGTAGGGGCCAACTCACCCTGTTAAACATTAATACTACCATGCTAACTAATTTCTGGAAGAAGTAGGAAGAAAGCCAAATCCAGAGCTAAAAAAATACTACCACTCATTATTCAACTAACCATCACATTTATTAGTTATGTGCAGAAGACAGTGACAAAAAACACACACAATGCAAATGATGCACCATAGTTATGTTGTTTAGATAAACAGCAAATGAGCAAAGTACATAACAACTTGTCACCTGCTTGACAGCTAAAGGATTTATTTGCCACATTTCAACCAGCATATGATAGAAGTGTCCAACATGGGGACCTGAAAGCCAGTGCAAATCATGAAACTCTAGATATTCTGATTATTTCAAAGAGATTATGCAAATAAAAATAGGTAGATACCTTTGCCTTACCAGTCAGAACAGCACAACCAGCTGCAGCAGCCTCAGAAATATTATGGCCAGCTAATTCAGGTAAAAAAGAACCCCCAACAACTGCTACTGGAGTGATCCTGTAGAGCATTCTTAACTCCCCTGCTTTTCATGATATTTTCTGCCATTAACTAATAGTTCAAAAGGATATGCATAATTTGTACAGAAGAATGCAGAAACTTTCAGCAGGAGAGATTACAAGAACCTAATGTATCAACCACGTATATACTAGTGTTTGAAGACACCACTTCCTTTGTTGACCTCAGCACAAAACTGACCTTTTGTTTCTTCAGTGCCTGGAAGAAGATATACAAAGATGTGATTTGGACATATTATACTATCAACTTTGAATTAAAACATACCATATGCTCTTCATGCTCTAGAAAAGTGTCAAAAGCATCAGGTCGTATATGGTCAGTTCTGTTATTCCATAACTTCGAGTATTATACAGTAAACTCAGTTACCCCCATAACTTTTTTTGCGCATTACAATTATTTGCCTTTTGAGTACCCAACAAGATATGATATTAAAAAACTGGTAAGAAATAAGTAGCCAAATGACGAACAATGCACTCACGAACTGCCTTATAAACTAAACAGGGCTGAATAAAAAGGGTAAGAAAGGCACCATTAACATACTAAAGAAACATTCTTGCTGTCCTGAGGATGTCTTGGCACGAGAATTAAAAGTAGAGTAGGATACACCTTGATTAACTCATCATGTACCCGGAGAATGACTGAAAAAGAAAGAAGAGTTAATGTGGCTTGTGAAAACCTTTTTATGTGAGAACACAAGCACAGTAAGCTAGGAATTCGATTCCTCCTATGACGAATGCAAAATCTAAGATATACTTTTGTAAAAGACATTTTGCAAGCTACATCCTTTTCGTTGATTGCTGTACTACCAGAATAGTAGGAGACTGAAGGATATGACAAAAGATCGATAAAAAGAAATTGAAACGATGGCAAAGGCAACTATTAAAACAAAGAAAGCTATAGTAATATATTTTGGCAAGCTGGAGGGTATAGAAGCCTGTCGGGGCTCAAATATACAAATCTGGACCCTCTGTGTATAATACACTAGTCCAGAATCACGCTAGTGCATACAGTGTCAACATAGATAAATATCATTCCATATAAGGAGAATATAAGAATAAACGACTAATTTGATTAATAAATAACGGTTGTGACCTTATGGTCGAGTTTACATTTATTAAGTCACGCAGGGCTGACACTAAATAAAGAGACGACAGTGAAACGGAAATAACATCAGTAGGAAACCATTGACTTGTCACAGGCAACCGACTAGGATCAAGACCTAGCGATCACCATCCTCGTAAAACTCCCACTCGCAAGCAGGCGAAGACTCTTCCACTTCAGTTGAATGATTACAACAAGAATGAGTACTCCGAACACTCAACAAGTTGTACCACAGAATGCAATTACAGATAATGGATTATTCCAAAGGAAATGGCTTCTATGGTTATTTCGCAAAAAAAAAACATTTGCAATTGAATACAAATAATAGATTGAAGCGTAATTTAAAACAAATAAACAATAATGATTTAACAATTATTTTCACAAAGAACACAAAGCATAATCAATTTCCTTCACACAACCATATGAGTTTAACCACACAGTTGTCCCTTCCCAAATGTTTTTATAAAAATCTACCCCTCGTGTCAAATCCCCGAGCATGTCCATGACCGCGGACGCGGCTATTCAAATAGATTGATTAACACTCTACAGAGGTTTGAACATTTTACCCACAAGATATAACCAATGTAGCTAGCACCAACCATAACAAAATCTTTCCGAAACTTCATCTTGACAATTAACCCTCCCAATGTGTTTTACCGTCATACCAACCCTGACGAAATTCTTTGGTCCGATGCACATCGTTGGACCTTAAGACGGCGAACTGCTCATAAGTGTGACCCGACACAGTAGTACACACCTTCACCCTAGCACACAGTCTAACCTACATGCCTGAATAGTCAATGCCAAGATTTCATAGCTAACTAAGTTAGACATGTCACATACCAAACATGTGGTTGTACAGTTATGGCACAGTTCAATGACGCACAAAGTAAAGTCTTTAATTGACCAAGGCGAGACTGCCCAATTTCTAAACAAATTACCAAGATTCATATTTTCCCAAGCACAAAGTTCCACCATATCACCATTCCTTCCACTCGCCTCAGCCTAAAATCTTTTCCCACCTTATTGGTTAGGTGCATCACATGCCATCAACGAGTAACAACACACATTTTTTAGACTAAGTTCCATAATCACTTAGTCAATTTTAGATTTGCAGCTCAAAATGATATCAATAACCCGTTGCATAGCTAAGCAGACTATTCGAATCTAACCAGCCCACGTTGGTGCTATGAAAATATCAACTAATAATTAATCAATCTAAGGTGACAAAGGATCATGGCAATACAATGAGCAAAGTGGATATAATCAACTAGGTGTATAGCTAATCCCAAAACATTTAAAGAATTAAGTAATTGAAGTAACATGCACTAATTTGAATCAAAGTAGTTTTGAAAAACTAGGTTCAACATAGTCAAAAGTACAACCTGCCTTGAAACATGTCTTGGTATTGTTCTTGATCTTGATCTTGATCAACTCCTCCTTCCTCGAAAGCTCCCGAAGTATCAACGTTTACTCGCAAACGAAAGCGAAAAACCAAATAAATACAAAACAAAGCAACAAATAAAGTCCAAAAATTAAATTAAAAACTCAGGAAGGTAGGGCTTGAATTTAGATGAATTGAATGGGTTCAATCGGAGTTCTTATGAGGAAGAACGGGCTCTCGGAAGATTTAAATCTAAGAAAAAGAGAAAGAAAACACTATTTAGAATTTTCTTTCTAAAGGAAATTCTAAAATATTGCATCAGCATGACGTCAACAATGAATTTCAGAATTAAAAGAAAATCCGAAAAATAAGGAATGGAGGCTGACAGGTGGGACCCTCAGACTATGGACCGAGTCTATGGCTCTGGTCTATGGCTCATGGGTCTATGGAACAATGAACCTGACATGTGGGGTCCACATGTCAGTGAGTGGGTTTATCGTGGACCAAGTCCACGCTAACTTTGGTTTACAGTTGGGACATGGGTGGCGTTGACGCGGCTGCTATGCATACGTGGCACACACGTGGCACTGAGGTGGCAGCACATGGACGACACGCAAGCAACGGGGTGATGTGGACGACGGCGACGGTGGTGGCACTCGGGCCCCGATGGTCGCCGGCGATTGCGACCACGGCGGTGGACACGGAGGTGCACATTTGGTAGCTAGAGCGACGGCGTACTCAACGGTGCACACACGATGACTGAAGGTGGACGGAGATCATCGGCGGCGAGGTCTAAGCGACGGCTAAGGCTCGGGCTCGACAGTGAAGGGGCTAGGGTGGCACTCCGATGACGTTAAGGTGACGGCGGTGTAGATCAGGCCCTTGCGATGCCGGCGGTGATGACGATGAGGCCCGGGGCTCGCCGACGGCGGCGGAAGACGACGACGAATAGTTCAGCGGTGGCTTTTCTTCTTTGCGTGACTTCGGCAGCTGGGCGACGAACTCGAGGTGGCGGCTAGGGTTTTCGAGGGCGGTGCGGCTAGGGGTGCAGAAAACAAGGGACCGCGGGTCCTTTTAAAGGCGGCGACGAGGTGATCGAGAGAAACACGATGGCGGAGTCGTAACGGACTCGGAGGAGTCCAGGTCGGGGACGATGAACAGTTCACCGATGGGGCCCACATGTCAGTGTCTATGACTAGGGCGGAACCGTGTCGCGCACGACACATGTGTTGCTGACAGGTGGGGTCAGGGATGCGGGCGAGCGGGAGAGAGAGGAAGACGGGCCGCGCAAGGGAATGGACCGGAAGCGGGGAAGTTGGGCCAGGGTGAAAGGATTTTGGCCTGAAGGATTTCCTGATATTTTAAATAGGTTTTCTATTTTAGAAATACCAGAAAATTCAAATGGCAAATTAAAAAATAGCACATGAACTCGGAAAAATTCCAGAAAAACATGGAAAATATTTCCAAGCACAAAGAACTCAAATAAAATAGTTTTGGAATTAATTGATGTTCAGATTAATCACATTAAATTGTTTTGACATTTAAAAGTCTCAATTAAGCTTTATTAAATTCAAATAAAATTGGAGAATTTTTCCAAGGGACTAAACTACTCAAAAATGTTTTAAAACTCAAAAAATTGGGATGTTACAAAGCCCCTGTTGACTCAGCACTCCTAAATATCTTGAAGACATATTCCATGAATTTAATAATTTACAAATACAATATGCTTGCCTACTCCCCATTCCGAAATCTAAGTCCCTTTGGTAAAAACAGTCAAACTTTGAAGATCTAACCCCTAGAATGGCCATATGTAGCTTCATCATCAAAAGTATTTTCTTAATATTAGATTTCAACTGCATTTTATCAACAAATTGTGGTGGAAAATGGTGGTCAAAGTTGCAACTTGGAGACTGTAAAGAAGTGGACAAAGACTTGAGGGATATCGGAAGTAAGTAACCATCATAACGCCCATCTGGAATGCCATTACAATTCAAACAACCACATATGTAATTTTAGTCCTGCGTACAGCTCATTGGAAGGGTCGGGGACTCGAGGTACAATACATTGTATCAGTCCAGGTAACAAAAGGGTGCACTTCCTGTGCGCTCACCTTCTTCTTCACCTTTGTGAATAGAAGCTGCCATCCAGTGGGGCCTATTGCTGAACTGGTGCCGAAGATCTTTTATTGTGTTGACCTCTTTCTCCCCAGCATCAACATCACCAACAGCTGGGTAAATCACATGAATCTCTCTATAAATCATTTGACTTGTGAACCTGGTTATCTTTCAAGCTCCCGAGATAACCCTTTAGAACTACACCACTCATAGGCTCACTCCAAATGTACTATCAAAACATAGGCAGACTGAGAAAAATGACAATGGGCATACCATATTTTAAATCGCCAGCAAAATGGATGATTTGCAGTGGTGTATGTAGCAACTGAAAACGAACAGCCTCAATAGTACTCTGCAACAGATAGAAATGAATGATGACAGCAGCAATAGTCGTACTTGATTATAAAAAATAAGGTTTACACCTCCATTGCTACTTACCAATGGGATAACAAGCGATAGTCTAGAGAGCATCAGAGAGACTAAAGGCAACCCTAGAGGCACAGACCAACGGTTGAAAGACTTCAATGATATGCGGGCATTTAAAAGAGCAACAGCAATCTGAAAATAGGCAGGTCATTCATAACAGAAAATTAGCTCGGGCATGATGCAGACGCTATGAACAACAAAAGCAATAAGTCTGCTCATGCTTGCAGACAAATTAAAGAAAAGGCAGCCCCAACCACTAGAAATTATCAAATTAGAAAATGGGAATGATCATGAAGAGAGAACTGGTGATGCTCAATAATTACGAGAGAACCACTCACCCCTTTCTCTGCTGCAGACATAATGAGGTTTGGCCAGAGTTCACTTTCCATAAGAAGTATCAAACATGGTTTCCAGTATCCAATGAAACTTTCTACTGCATCAGGGCAGTCAAGAGGTGCAAACTACACAAAAGAAAGTAAGTATCATTGGGAGGAAGAATACAAAGAATCGAACAAGTTATACATTTAGACTGTCTACTCCCGCATCTAAACAAGCTGAATTTTCCCCATTTTTTCTTGATCTGTGTCTGTGCTATACTGCTATCAAATATTACAGCCTAACAATCACAGTTAGGTGAGTATAGCACAAACCTATGAGATTTAAGAGATACATCTGAACAGTAGTATCATTGCCAAACAGCATCCATTAGCCATATTTAGAAGCAGAAAACAGGTGAACAAACAATCAAATTCAAAACTACCAAATAGTTAAGCATATTATGCATCATCTAAACTAACTCCAGCATAACCACAGGGCTCTGAAGGTAGGAGAGTAATCTCCAAACTCACCTGATATATGACACCATCCGGGAGCAACTCCTTTATCACTTCGCTGCATCCAAAACAAAAAAAAAAGGAAATTTAGAGCACGGCCCCATTATATGAAAACGAAGCAACGAAGCGCTTGTGTTTATGGTGGTGGTGGGTGGGGGGCTTACAAGGAAGAGAGAGTAGTGGTGGTCAGGAGGATAGGGAGACCGGGGTGGAGGCGGGCGCAGTGGCGGACGACTGGGAGCGCGGCCATTCCCTCGCCGAGGGAGACGGCGTGGAACCACACAAGCGGCGAACCCGGCCGAGGCCGCGCAACCGACGGCCGACCCAGCCGCTCTGGCCAACGCGATGGGTGCTCCAGCCCTCGCAGCCGTCGCCACAGGAGCACCGCCGGCGCCGCCGCGCGGCTCGCCGCCCTGTACAGCTCGTACAGCGCCCAGCCTCCGCGCGCCACCGATGCTGGAGTACGGACCGACCGCATGGAGCCTCGCCGCCGGTGCAAAGAAAGAGGTGGTATTTAGGCGGCGGAGTGCGCGGCCCGCAGTCGCGTCCGGACTCCAGGCTACAGCGGGTTCGAGTTCTTTTTTTCTTTTTCTTTTTTCATGAGAGTATACACATCGCTAGCACGCCCTCACGTAAGTATGTGGGTGCGACATAAATACACGTCTAATCAGTGACGGAGCTTTAAAGAAATTATAGGGGGGGCTAGCCTCAAGAGAATTACAAACTGAATACGATAGAGAGCTCATATTAGTAGCATAATTTTTTTAGAGTTTAGCACAGTGCAATAGGGGTCCTCGCCTAATCTAAATTGCACTAATTAAGCTCAGCCAGTGCCTACAACCTAATATATAGGGTAACCATCATGTGAATTACGTATACAGATTCATCGAGAGTATACGTGCATACCTATAGATATATATTTATACACGAACACAGGTGAGCGTAGCTATCATCGAGAGTATACGTGTATATGTATAGATATATATTAAGTATGGATACATGGTGTTCAAAAAAAATTCAAAAAGGCAGGGGGGCCACTGCCCATGTTGGTCTACATGATGCTCCGTTCCTGCGTCTAATCTAGAGTGGAGGTTTAGACCTCACGTAGCGCGAGTACACGTTTTTGACCATTGAATGAACCTACGTGTGCGTGTATTATTACAAAAAACTCGAAAATCCCCTACCCGGTGAGGCAACCCGGGATCGATCCCAAGCGGGCTGGTCGCACACCTGGCGTTGCAACCAACCGAGCAACGCTCTATCCTCAGCGGGTTCGAGTTCAAGGACACCACCAGAGTGACCGTGTGCCACAAGGAAACACAAACTTTGCACAACATAGGATGGTGAGGGAGGAGATAGGGACCGAGGAGTGGGTAGAGCGATGGCGACAGAGCCTAGAGCAAGAGTGGGAGGGAGAAGGGAATGCGACGTGTGGGGCTCTTAAAGCACCGAGGGATGGAGGACGCACGTTGACAGTCGATGGTGAGGGTTTTGGCAACGGTGAGATTGAAGGCGCGCGAATCAAGGACGATGGAGCCGATGTGGGTGCTAGACGAGGTGGGGGATAGGAGGAAGAAGAGCAGGGCGGCGATGCTATAGATACGAGGAGTGGCCACATTAGGGACGCATCGTGGCTGACACGGGTGGTCCCAGTGCACGCAAGGGTTTTGTTGGTCTTTTTATGTACGCAGGGGTGAGACGATCCTCCCGCTGTGTGGGTAAACTTGTTTTATTAGTTAAGATATATGGTGCATGCTAAGTTGTGGTGTATTGTGTGCATCCTTTTTTTTTAAACACAAAGCAAATGTAACATCCAAAAGTTTCATTTCTGGTTTAAATTTTTTTAAATTATTTTCCTTGAGTTTTCTAAATTTTAAAAAGATTTTCCCAATTTATGTTAAAACCAAAATAATTTATTTGCAAAATTAAATACCAATGTAAGTTGGAAATATCTTATTTAAGTCTAGAATGTCTCAAGGAATTTCTATGATTTTTATTTTTATTTTTAGACTTTATTTACTATTTTCTAAAAGCTAAATTGATTTAACCCATTTATGAAATTAGTAAATCCAAAGAAATCTGAAAATGCCTTTGGGCGAATCCTTCAGCCCAATCCTTTTTCTCATGTGCTTGGCCCATTTCTCAAATTTCACCAGTGCCTCTCTCTCTCTCCTCACCTCTAGGTGGACCCCACCTGTCAGTGCCTCCTCCCTCTTTCCTCATGAGCGCAACGCCCACGCCAAAGCGCCATGCCTCCACCTCTGTAACATCCCAAAGTTCTGCTACCAAAATAAAAATAAATAAAGTTATTATTTTATTGGATTTCCTAATATTTGAAAGAGTTTTATTGCTTTATTTGAATTTCGAAGTTTGAAAAGTCAAAAATAAAAGTTTATTGAGGCCTTTGAAGTTTTTCTTGGATTTAATTTAAAAATAAAAATTTAAATAATTTCTAGAATTTTCTGGAATTTTAAAAGCTTTTTCCTAATTATTTTAAAGCTAAAATAAATTTATTCGCAAAATCTATTACCAATTATATGTTGGAAATATTTTATTTAAGTCCAAAATAACTCTAGGAATTTTTGTGAATTTTTCTAGAATTTTCTGATTTTATTTGCTATTTTCTAAAGCTTAATTGAATTATTTGGTTTATTTAAATAGGAAAATCAATAAAAATTCCGGAAAACCAAATGGGCCGAATCTTCTTGGCCCATCCTGTTTCGCCCATGTGGCTTATCGCGCATGCCCGTTCGGCATCCCACCTTCTCTCTCTCTCACCTCCCCAACCCAACCCAACCCGCCAGCCACCCGCCCCTCACTGCCGCGTGGTCCCGCCCAGGTCTTCTTCTTCCCCACCTTTCTTCTTTCTCACGTAGCCACGTCGCCCGCCATTAGCGCGCCACCGGAGCTCCGCAATAGCCGCGATTTCTTTCCCCATTTCCCTCGCCATCATGCGCATTAACTCTGCCATTCACCGCCGCATTCACCCCGGCCATTTCCCCCTTTTTATGCGCACGTAATCGCCGGATTGAGTAATGGCCGCCGAGATGGCCACGCGCCCGATCTCCTCCCTCACCCCTCCCTAGCCCCTGTAAAAGAGAGCCCTGGGAGCCCTCTTCCTCACTCATTCCAACCCCGCCACCCACTCCTCATCTCCCCTCTTCATTTTGCCGTATTTCGCATTTGAAATTTTTCAGCCACAAGCTCTTTCTTCACCAATTTCGGCGTCGACACCGCCGCCCCACCGTCGCCGTCTGCACCATCGGCACTACCATCATGTAGGCTACCTCAGGCGCTCCTCGCCGTCACCAGGAGCCCACAGGAACACCCTCGCCACCGTGAGCCCGTTTGTGCCACTGTTCCTCTCCTGGCCGCCAATGAGCCGTGCGATCCCTAGCGCTGCCGTGGTGAGCACCGTACCCCCCGTGCCCTCCTCTATCCGTAGAGCACCTCGCCACCGGTAGCCGTGCCGCCGTTCATCGGATCGTGGGCTTCCGTGCGCCACCACCCGCCGGCATGACGTGGCACTGCCACCTGACGCCACATGGCTGCCACGTAGGCCATTTGAGCCCTGTCATCGCTCACATCAGCGCCTATGTGTCAAGACCGGGCCCACCTATCAATGAAAACCGGCCGCTGATGTCATTAATTGGTTTTTCCTTTGTAAAAACAATTCTAAAAATCTGAAAAACCCTAATTCATCATTTCATGTGATTTTAAAAATTCCCGGGATTCGTTCTCCTTCATACGAACTCCGATTTCGTCGATTCAAATTTTTAAATTCATAAAAATTCAAGATCTAGCTAATTAAACCAAAAAAAAATTAATTTGGAGTTCATTTTAATTTTTATTTGAATTTTGTTTGAATTTGGCCTATTTTCGTGTATAGATTTCGACGCCGTTTGAGAGCAACTAATTGAGCAATGCAAGTTACATCTTTGATCATATTTGAATCTATTATTTAAATTCTATTTTAAATTATTACTGCATGCTTATTTATATTTAGTAATTTAAATTCCTGTTTTAAATTTATAGTTATGTCTAAATCCTTTGTAAGGCCAATGTTGATATTGAATCAAACATAATGTCACCCTAGATAAAACCTAGTTGATACGATAGTATGAACTAGGACCATTTAAAAATAATATGCTTAGTGATGCTTAGACCTAAAAATGTTTGATTTGGGGAATTTCAGCCAAAAATCAAATGTGGTTTAAGTTATATCCATGACATTGGTGTGTTATGGAAGTTTATAAATGACTTTGAAAAATGAAATAAAATGATGGTTTGTACTTGGGCGAAATGATTGTTTGGATGGTGCATGTTGATGTACGGGATCGAGTAATTTCTATAATCAAGACTCATGGGTTTTATGGAAAGTCGTCCAAGTCAATTAAGGACCAGTCTTCGAATGTATTTTGCTAAGCCATACCGTACTACCACAAGTCTAGAATGGGATGGACTTGGCTAACTAATTTGCAACGTTCCATCGTGGTCATGCCATCCGATTGTGTGGGTGTCTCTTATGACCTACTTTTATGTATTCCCACCTAGCGCAAGAGGGGGCTTAAATCCGGTGAGTTTTTATCCAATGGAAGCGAAACCTTAGCAAGACGGGACTACGTTGGGATGGCGCATTATAAAGGCCTCGTGATAATCTCTTAGTCGCACACCTTCGGAAGTGTGTCAGACGGACATTACACATTACAGGTTGATTATTTCTTGTGATTAAAGCTGTACAACCTCTACAGAGCGTAAAACTATTCGAATAGTCGTGTCCACAGTCATGGACATGCCTAGCAAAGTTGCTCCAAGTTAGATCTTTGTTTTTGGTTTTTTTTAAAAGACTTTATCAAATGATTTATCCAAATGGGAAATTAGGCAGGAAGCCATGTGATAGGAGGGTTTCTTCACCATTCTTGTGTGAATGTTATCTGACTATAAAACTTGAAAATTTATAAAATGAATTTTAGTTATACAATAACCGTCTTGGAACTTAGTACAAATATTTAAAAAAAACATTGCTTTTTGCAAAATTAACCAATAATCCTTCCTTTGATATATCCTTGCATGCATTAAGTCTGTTATTGGGTGTAACTTGCGAGCACTGAAGTTGTGCTCACCATTGCTTAATGCAAATAAGTTTCAAAGGAGAAGGACTTCACTACCGGTGTGGATCTCGACGACTAGGCCGCTACCCCAGTCGATTGCCTGTGGCAGATCAGCTGGACTCCACTACTTCTTCGTCTTCCGCTGTGTTCTTTATTGTTGTCTTGTAAGCCTCTTTTGTAATCTGTTGATTATTAATAATATTGTGGGATTTTATGGATGATACCATATCTGTTTACTGTGTGAACTAGCTATTGATCATGGGACTAGTTCAGAAATGCACAGAGGATTTGGGGTGTTACCCTTGGGTCTGACAACCTCTTCGCGCACCACCTCGCCCTGTGCGTGCGCCACGCGTCGCCAAGACCGCCTCCTCTCCCGTGCCATGCGCCTCACTCCGCTTGTTCAGACGCTCTGACCACGCCACCCACTTTGCCAGTCTTGCCGCTCATCGCCACCCAAGACCGCCACCTCCCTTCCCCTCTATTTAAGCGTGGAAAGACCTCTCCCTTTCTCCTTTCCTCTCCCCTCCTTCCCCCTTTCTCTTTTCCTGCACGAAGCAGCGCTACCTGCCTTCTCCTCCTTCTTCTTCGGCGCCAACCGTGTCGCCTCAACGCCGAACAGCCCACTCCTTCACCCTGCTGTAAGACCGAGGCTGCTGCTGGTACTCAGTAAGTTGCTCATCAATGTGAGTCACCCTCACATTCAGTTCTTCTATCATGGCTCTAGTCTCTGCATACCTCTTATCAGATTCTGCATGCCTCTGGTCATACTTTGCATCCAAACGGTCTACACTCGACTGGAGGCGAGAAAGAGCTGCCAAGATTGCATCCTGTTCCTGAGGAGCCTGCTACTCTGGATGACTCTGATAGGATGAACCTTGCCCCTGATGCTGTGGAGGAGACACCTGAAGTGGAAGATCTCTGGGTCTGTATTCTTTGTGCTCCTTGTCAAGAGGGTGGTTAAACTCAATCTTGCTCTTAATGAGCTTCATAATGTAGGGAGCAAAGTAAATACTATTGGTCTTATCTCTCTTGGAAGTGGCAATCCCTTTGATGATCAAATCCATAACATCAAACTTAGTGCCATCCATTATGCACTTTACCACATTCCAAGCTCTCCCATGTATCTCATCATTATTCCCACTCCTAGGGAAGAAAGAAGCTCTCATGATACTATTAATGACGCTGGGAAGAGGGAGAAGTCCAGTTACCTTTCCAAGCACATAAGGGTAATTTTGATCATAATACTCATCCACTTGAGTGAGAGCTAAGGATTCTTGAACATGTATCTTGATTCCATTTGAATCCTTCAAATTCAAAGCTATCATAAAGTCATCCTTGGAGGCTTCAAACTTTTGTTGTCCCGTCATCCAAATGAGATGGTCATGGTCAGGTGACACATACACAGATGCATAGAATTGCTTAATGGCTTTGGCATGAAAATTACATTTTAAAGAAACCAAAGAATCTAAGCCTACACTCCTGAACAGATGATATAAACCATTGTAGACTTGATTCTGCCCTAGGTAACTCCACTTCACAAATCTATGATTAGCAAATTTCTTCTTGGCATAGATAATCCGATAGACATCTTGCTGAAACATTGTGTGAAACATATTCATGGTGGCATTCATTGGAAATCTAAACTGATTGATGTGCCTCAAAATGGTGTACCGTTCACTTTTGATCTTAGACACATCAAGTCCAACAAAAGGAGTTGGGTCTGGAGCAACATCCTCATCCTCATTCTCATCCTCAGATCCTTCAGATTCTTCATAGTTCTTATCACTTTCGCCACTGTCATTGCTATCACTTGCTGTTCCTTCCTCTTGTTCTTCCACATCCTCCATATGTTGATCTTCAACAATTTCTTTTCCTCTTAAAGAAGAGGATGGAGCTGCAAAGCGTAGTCTTCTTGTGCGGTATCGTCGCTGGAAAGGATTGCAAGAAGCGCCAAAGGAAATTTCATGGAATGAATTAACGAACTATTCAACATGCCATTTTGCCATTCCTCTGTCACAGTGGTCGATCACGCGCCGCCGGCGGTCGAGCCTTGAGAATGGCGGTCGACCGCTTGAGTTGTGGCGATCAGACCGCCAAAGATGTGAAAGACCAAAGTGATTTTGGGAAGAACCCAAAATTTGCAATATAAGTGCAATGGCATAGTGAATAATTGTTAATACAATCTTAACCTATTTGTAGGTCAAAGATTTGCCATCGAATTGAATTGAAACTAGGATTTCATGGCAAACCCTAGAAATGTAGGCAAATCACAATGTGGATAAGATTGCAAGTAACAAATGAGGGATTACCGGCTTGATGAAGTAGGGAATCAAGTGAGATGAAGCCTTGAAGGAATTTGAGAACCAAACAGACAGATTGAAAAAGAGCTCCCTCACCTAGGGTTCCATATTTTGATGAAATGACTCAATCAAAATGCAAACCAATTGGAGGAAAGAGTAGAGGAGATGTGTGAGAACCTTTGATTACCTTGGAGCACCAAGGAGTTAGCCGGAGAGGGAGATCCAGGCCGGAGGGGGAAGAGGCGGCCGGGAGCAAGGAAGAACTCAAGCCTTCGGTTTTAGGAAAGAGTGAATGGGAGAATACCTCTTCGGGTGGAAGTTAAGGAAACCCTCACGCAAAATCGGTCAAACCGCTGGGCATATGGCGATCAGACCGGAAGGCCTGCGGTTAGACCGCCAATTTGGCCAGTCAGACCGGTTGAGTCTGAAACTGACAACTGATTTCAGCACTGGATTTGAGAAAGGGAGAGAATTATTGTATTTTGCTCTAAATTTTCACACAATCAATCAAACAAACATCTTTGGAGCATTTCCAACTTATATAGCCCTTTAAAATCCTAATCTTAAATAATTTTTATGAATTAAGCTTTTAGTTTTTCACAAATGAAATCTTATTTTCAAGAACCTTCTCCAAAAGATCCAAATTGAGCAATTAAAGATATTTCAAGTAACCAATTGCATGTATGAGTCATTAATACCATTATGGACCTATCCATGTGAATAATCTTGGCTTAATTATCAAAACTCACTTAAGTGCTAGAAAGTGACCATTTAGGTTAAGCTAGGATTTTGGACGAGTTTCAAAATCAAATAACTTTTTCTAGGTTGGTGTCGACGATCGAGTCGCCGATCTTACAAAATAAAAGAGGAAAATGACGTGATATTTCCTGGGAGATAATGGGGCCGCTCTTTATTGATACGAACTGGATTTACAGGGGGTGCTTACGACCTGACTAGGGACTAATCCTAATTACACTGAGTATGAAGATCGCTATGCTAACCAATCAGACTTAAAGCACGAATCTAAGACTGATTGCACTGCTCTAATCTGATGATCCAATCTTCATTGTCTCGCTTCCCTTCCTTTGCCCTTTGGTCTTCTGTGCTCCACCCTTAAATAACTTCTGAAGAGGTGGCAGTTACTCCTGGAGAAGGCGTCCCTGGTGAAGCGTTGCGATTGGTCGGGGCAAGGTGTCAGTTAACAATGTGTTAACTGCTCTGTGGTTAAGTTTCCTAGAGACACTCAACCGTATGGTGGTTGTTGTTAGCGTCTTTAGGACTATGTAACCGTGCGATATGAAGTATACAACACATGTTATATTCATCGTACGGTAAGAATATACTTGGGATCGATTAAAGATACCAGTTCATAGTTTTTTTAAAGCGACTACGGTGGAGGCTAGGCACTGAGACCTTGTCCCACCAGGTACCCTTATGTAACCTTTGGAATCCTTACGACCCGGTGAGATCGTTAGCCTTAGGGGTTACGACCATGAAGATGTATGGTCTTTTATTATGTATTAAGATAATACATAGAGGTTTTAATCCTCGTCAGTTGGCCTTTTGGAAATCTTGTGAATACCAAAAATATTTAGAATGGCCAACTCTAGGATTTTTCCTTTTGGGACGATTTTCAAATTCCTTTTAGAATAGATTTTACATGAAAATCTATTTTAAGTCAAAAACAAGATACTATGATCTAGAATTTTGATTAGAAACTCATTTTTACTTAAAATAGGTTTTTCTTGAGCCAAGACCTTTGAGAAACCTTTGAAAAGCATTTGTATACATTTTGTAACTAATTTTTCAAAGATTACTAATAGTTACGAAATTTTTGACTTTTGGCTAAAAGACTTAATTTTGAAAAACATTAATAGCACTTAATTTATTTGGGCACACTTAGGGATGTGATATACATGCATGACTTGGCACTGCCCCTTAATGTGCCACTTACTATCTTGCTCGAGATTTTAATAATGAAGATTACGAATAAGAGCAAGAACACACTTTTAAGATTTTTCATGGAATGCAACCTACATAAGGCATAAAGGGCTGGATACTTCAATGTAAATACTTATTATCGAGAAGGCATTGGTTTATGATATGAATTGATCTTTCTCAAGCTTGGCTCCATATTTTGCATATGATGGAATCCAACTCTTTATGAGTGAGCCAAACCTCCAATGCTTCTCCAAGTACCTATTTATCATTTAAGCACCTTTTAGTACCCAAATTTGGTTGGGTCTTTGAATGTTAGTCACAATAGATTTGGGCACCCAAATGGCCCTAACAATAATCTTGGGTGAGCTAACAATCTTAGCAAACATATTGCCATATTTATCCTTCCTAAGCTAGTAATGATCATTATAAAGAATAGGCTTAGGAGAGATACCTTTGAGACATTACTTACCAATGTGTCCCTTTTCCCGGTAATTGTAGCAAGTTGGGCTTTTGTTCACCTTTCTTGTCTTCTTTTCTTGCTCCTTGCCGGTTTGTCTCTTTTTTGAATGTCTTGACTTGACATCCATTTGATTTGGACACACCGAGGCTTTGTGACCCATTTCATGCATCCAAGACACTTCATGTATTTCTTCTTATGTCTTGCATTGTGCCTTGTCTTGCTATTCTCCTTCTTCTTAGGAGTGAAACCGATTCCTCTCTCTAGTCGCCATCCTTTACTCTCTAGATAGTTAAGTCTAATAAAATGAGAGACCACGTTCTGATACCACTTGTAAGATTGAAGTGGCCGACTAGAGGGGGGTGAATAGGCGGTTTTAAAATCTTTTGGCTAAAACTGAGTTTTATGCGGAATTGTAAATCAATTCGGTTTTGCACAATTAAAGCCTAAATCAACTAGTCTTTACTAAGTGCACAAACAATATGAGACTATATAAGAGATAGCAAACATACACATACAAGTAAGTAATTTAATATAAGGAATGTAAATTATAATATAGTAAAGCACAAGAAATCAAACCACAATGACACAATGATGTTTTACGATGGTGATAGGAGACTTGCCGGTCTCCCCTAATCCACGTTGTGGTAAGCCAAAAATCAATTGGATCGGCTCCACGAATGAAGCCAAACACCTCCGAGGTAAGTCCAACCACTTGGACCGGTACCAACAAGAACCAACACTTTGATCCACTAGGGTTGCTCTTCCTCCACTCCGGAGATGGCGAGCACCAAGCCACTCACAAATACTCGGGTCTTCTCACAACCTTCTTTGAGAAGATCACCAAACCACGACGCCTCCACGCCTTCTAGGTGTCGGCAAACGCCAAGAGTAATAAGTCGAAGACTCTCACTTGAACTAATCAAGTATCTAAGCTCAAGTGGATACACAATCAACTACCTAATGCAACACATACAATTAGGGTTTGCCTCTCAAAGTTCACTAAGTGCAACACATGCACAAAAGAGTGTAGAGGGCTTGCTCTTAGCTCAAGGGAATAGTATATGGCACCAGCAACACTCCAGCAACCTCCCACAACCGGTCAAGGTGGGTATTTATAGCTCACACACAAAAACTAGCCGTTGGGAGAAAGATTCCAGAGAATTATGGAGAAATCGGTCTGACCACCAACTAATGGCCGGTCAGACCGCCCCAGCTCCAACGGCTATAAAACTAGCTGTTGAGCTCATTGCCGATCTGATCGCCAACTAATGGACGGTCAGACCGCCCATATGCCTGCGGTCAGGCCGCTCAAAGAAACCCAGAGCGATCAGCAAAAACACCCTCTCTGGAATTAACGTACCGTCAAATAAATATCAGAACTACCGCACAACGGTAGTACCACTAAACACACGCGGTACTACCGCACAATTTTTGCGATAACAGGCAGCTGGTCAGACCGCTCCAACCTTGGCGGTCAGACCGATATAACACTGGTCAGACCGTTGATATGGGCGGTCAGACCGCCCACAGCCATCTAAGCTGAAAACAGATTTTGTTAATTTGCATCAACTCAATTTTCAAACCACAATTGCCAATTGATGCAAGATGCACACAAGGGATGAAGGCTAGATTCTCAACAAGTCTCAAAACACATTTGCCGACTTTTAGAATCAACGCCACAAGGAATTAAGGTACATGGACTAAACACGTTTGCAAAACACATTCGTAAACTAAAGTCACATGCTACAAGGATTATGCATGAGCCTCAACTATTTGCAAAATACATTCACAAATATTGACAACATGCTAACAAGAGCTAGAGAAAACACAATGAGCTATCAACACATGACTAACTCAAGTTACTAATCAAGACCCCTCTTAATAGTACGGCGACCTACACTAGCAATCCGGTCTTCCATCCAAATATCAAGACCGGTAAAAGACTAGGAACAAATCCTTAGCCCTAGCTAGTCATACATTTGCCTTGCACAAACACTTGAAGCTTGATGACACACATCTTTACTTCAAGACCGGGTTCTTCACTTGAATATGCATCATCCCATGATGCACTCTTTTGACTTGATGATCAACTCATGATCATCTCTTTTTCTTGAACATCATCGACACACGATGATTTCCTTTTCTTCAAGTTCTTGATGTCCATCAACACATGATGTATCATTTACTTGACCTCCATCAATACATGATGGATCTTCTCTTGACTTGATGATCAACTCATGATCATCTTCTCTTCTTGGACATCATCGACACACGATGATTTCCTTTTCTTAACGTTCTTGATGTTCATCAACACATGAAGCATCATTTACTCTTGAACCTTGACTTGATGACAGTTAACTCATGATGTCATCCAAAGTCTCGTCCATCATAGGATATAACCAATTCATCCAACTTATGGAAAACATTACTCCCACAACATAATTGTCATTAATTACCACAACATACCATTATCTCATAATGGTGGGACAAGATATTCCAATCTTTTCCTTTTTGGTAATTGATGACAACCATCACAATTGCAAGTAATTGAATGTAGATAAATATGAGTAAGTATAAACTACACAAGTTTTGTATACTCATATGATATGTTTCAAAGTAAAGATCCTTATTATATGCGGAAAAGAAATATGGATCAATACTAATGAAACCACAAAACATAGAGTGAATTCCCCTTAGATGTGTGCATACATGAATGTAATGAGAACATATGCATATATTCGAGTTAGACTATTTGTGGAGTTCAACATATATTTTGGATTTGAGGAATGCAACAAGATATAAGATTATGATGTCGAATGCATACCTCTTTGATTTTCACCTTTTTATCCAATTTAGACTAAGAAATAGGTATATCAATAAACATGTTAGTCTCACAAATAGATTTTATTAATCACCAAAATACTCCATTAAGACATAATAGCAGACACAGAGAATCTGGGATCCTTCGCTCCCGGGTTCGACAACAAATGACCATAAATTTTTTGGTTAGATAAGTCATGATCCAATCAAGCATCCTGGAAAAAAATAAACTAAAAATGCAATGTATATTATGAGAAACAAAAAAAGACAAATTTCAGTGAATAGTAGTTTTTGTTTTATCTTCTTTTACTTTTTGGATTTAATTTTTAGCAGGATTTGTTTTTTTATTTCTCCATGTGTAGATCGAATTTAGATTTGAATTTTTGTGGCATGATAGATTGATCATGTTTCAATGTTGTCAACTGTTTTTGGAATTTTTTATGTCCATTTGTTTTGTGTTTTAAAGAGGATGCACGGGGATGCATCACAACTTATGATGCACTAGATATGTCCTGCAAGTTCAAGTCCAACTTACCTGAGAAGGGAGCGTTCAAAGAGCAGTTGTGCTTTTTCCTTTCTACCTTAAACCATGTTAATTCACGTACCCTCCTTTTACGCCTTCAACTGTAGGAGAGTGAAATTGCAAACCGTGTTAATTCGTGTATCCTTTTACGCCTCCAACAGTTACAAACTTTTCGCCAACGTGTGATGAAGATCGACAAGAGGAGAACCAATGCAGCAAGGAAATCTGCATCTAACTGACATTACCGTTTCCAAAATACTTCATCTTTGCTGATTTTTGTTAAAAAAATTGTTGCTTGTTGATAGGCGGGTCCAGAAAAGTACCAAGATAGTAAAGCACAACTCTAGCTTTGATCGTGATAAATCATGTATGCAGCGGAATGCAAACGGACAAGCGTTCTGCTCATTAATTCTGTATACACAAGATAGGAGTTAAAGTGTAATGTTATATATTGTTAGCTTCTTCCTGCAAAACATTGTGTATCTTTAGACTCGAATTTTACATGAATTTCACATGAAATAGTGTGGTTTCCACATAAACCTAAAAATAGTTCCGAATAAGGACTTAAAGGCGGAGAAGAAACCATGCTTGAATGTCTTCACTAGAGTGTCTTTCGAGTCGGGGACGGAAACATGTAAATGCCCTCACTATATTAGACGACAAAAATAAATATATAAGGTAAATTGCTCTCATAGCACAACTTTTCTTGCATTTCCCAAACATACCACTCCCATTTGCTATCTTGCTCAAATAGCACTCACATAGCCCACTTGACCATTGGGTTATTTAGATACATGCCACTCTAGAGTTGCAAGTTTTGAAATATGCCATTGCAAAGTTTGTCATTAGATTTATGCCACTCTAAAGCCGCATTGCTTTGAGATATGCCATTGTGAATTTTTCTGAACCAAATTGTCCTTCCTTCTTCCTCCTCCCTACCATCTTAGTTCTTCCTCCCATGTCCACACCCACCATAGAGGTGAAATCCATGGTCGCTACTGACCCGCTCCTCCTCGCATGCAGCGCACTCGCCCCTCCTCTGCTCCACGTGTTCTCCATACCTCTCCCCGAGCTCCGACCACCATTGCTCGAAGCTAACGCTCTCCATGGACCACCACCACATCGAGCTCCGGCCACCACTACTCGTAGTTGCCACTCACCATGTCCAATGTGTGCTGTGGAAGGTGGTAGCGGCGGTGGGGTTGCAGATTTGCAGTGCGGTGGGGGTCGCCATTGGAGGTGACATCGGCCATGGCGAGTGGTGGGGCTCATCAGGACGCCACAACTGGTGTGCAAGTTCCTGCACGCGTTCAAGAAGGCGAAGACGATGTAGGAGTTCTTCTATTGGGTGGCGTGCCACCCCAGGGGCTTCGCGCACGACCAACACACCGTGGTGAGGATGGTCTCCATCCTCGTCCACGTCGGGCACATCGAGCTTATGGAACGCCTGCTCACCAAGGTCTGGTCGGACGACATCCTCCTCTCGTTTGCCACCGTGCGGCTGGTCATCAATTTCTACGGGCTCTCCAAGAAGGTCGATGCAGCAGTCAAGGTGTTCTGGGACATCGACTCCATCTGCGGCCCCGTGTCGAGGCCTAACCTCAAGCTATTGTGCTCTTTGCTGCTGAGGACGATGGTGAAATGCCGGAGAGGGCTCGACGCCATGGAGCTCCTCGAGGAGAATTTTTGGCTGACATAGCGCATTTGTGTTGCGTAATTACAGAAGTAGCAAGCGACGCGACACAATTGCAAAAGTGGAGACTCGTCCGGCCAGTGACAGGTCGGACGACCGCTCCAGCCGACACGTCGCCTTGTCTGATCGGACACCCCTCCACATGCCTCATCTGGCCCTCCACCGGCTGGATGCCCTTGTTCAAGCCTCGTTCGGCCCTCCACTGGCCGAACACCAATTAGTGATTAGCATACGAAAGTGATTAGCCATTCATTTGAATTTTAGTAATTAGCAGCTGAACTCATTTGTTCGAATTTTTAAATATAGCAAATGAGCTAGAAAAATTATGAAACTTTTTGTGGAGCCTCTTAACACAGTGTACTTACTTGTGTAATTTTTTTATAATTTTATTCATTTGGAATGTTTCTCTCAATTTCATTTAAGTATACTGTTTGTAGGAATTTTTTAATATATAAAATAAGCTCCAAAAATTATGATTTTTTTAAGGCTCCTTACACAATGTACTTGATTGTGTAATTTTTGCAGAATTTTTTTCTCGCAATTTTACACCGTCTCTCATTTCCTTTCCATTGCTACACCTACGTCGTCTCTCATTTCACTTTCATAAATTAATTATTCATAAAAAGATACTAAGTCAGAAAAAGATACAAGGAGTGTCCACATTTCCAATAGAGTTGTCAGAAGGACATTGCTGACAGAAAGACGTGACGGAAGTGGTAGATTTAAACATCTGTAGGATCAAGGATAACCGACTAGAGGGGGTGAATAGGAGGTTTTTAAACTTTTTGACTAATTAACAAATTAAGCCAATTATGAACTAAGTCTAAACTAGATACAATTCTAGCTAAGCAATTCAACACAACATAAATGCTAAAATTGTAAATGCGGAATAAATAAAGACAAGAAATAACCACAATTGAGACGATGAAGTTTTTCCCGTAGTATCGAAGACTTGCCGGTCTTCACTAGCCCACGTTGACGAAGCTTGAACAAATCAAGTCGGCTCCACGAATTAAGCCTCCCCTCGATCACTAGTGATTGTTCTTCCTCCGCTCCGAAGATGGCGAACACCAAGCCACTCACAATTGGCACCGGGCCTCTTCACAATCTTCTTA
Organism: Phyllostachys edulis; assembly: GCA_036346405.1. Classification (NCBI taxonomy): domain Eukaryota; kingdom Viridiplantae; phylum Streptophyta; class Magnoliopsida; order Poales; family Poaceae; genus Phyllostachys; species Phyllostachys edulis. Next base: position 17,528,125 of record CM070546.1, on the reverse strand, counting down.
AAGAGATCACTGTGCTAACACCGCCAAGCCGTCTAGGTGTTTGGCAAAACACCAAGAGTAATGAATCAACGACCTTCACTTGACAGCACTCAAGTGCAATGGATCAATTTGGAACGAATGCACTTGAATTTTGGCTCAACTACCTCACAATGAATGCACAAGTGAATTTGAGGTGTTGGAAGGATGTTCAAGGCTCTAAGGACATTAAATGTGGTCTAGCACACTGTCCTTGAGCAGGTGGAGGGGTATTTATACCCCACCAACAAATACGACCGTTGGGGAGGAAATCCCCAACTTTTAGTGAAATGTGGAACTACCGCCAAGTAACGTGCGGTACTACCGCTCCTCACCTACTGGTTAGTAACGGCTACAACAGTGGCATTAACTGCTCTGACATAGCCGTTGGAAACTTCAGCGCGATATTACCGCCAACTATCATGCGGTACTACCGCTGGCCGGTCATATCGCTCAACAAGGGTGGTACTACCGTTTCTCAAAGGACCCAAAAAGGGTACCTACTGGAAAAAACGCACTGCTCAACATTTCGGAATTTACCGGGCTGCGGTAGTACCACTTGAACAACTGTGGTAGTACCGCTCTCAGGGTTTGCACCTCAACCAAAAAGGTGCCTCTCTGGAAATTACATACCGCCAACTTAAAATCAGAACAACCGAGTTGCGGTAGTACCGTACCACGAGCCCGGTCGTACCGCTGAGCGGTAGTACTGCTGATATAACGTCGATACTACCGATTGTCCTGACAATGCACAATTGGCTTTCCAAAACAAATTCCAAATGCATGCATGATCCTAAGTTGATCCAAATGGCACAAGAACATGTTATCAAGTGATCCCTCTTAATAGTACGATATTTAACTTAAAATTCGGTCTTTCATCCATTTCTCCTAAGACCGGTAAAATATAAAAAGGATCCTAGACTACTTGTACCTTGTCTTTTGAGCCATATTGATCTTCATATTGTCCTTTAGCATGCATCTTCAAGTTATCAAACTCACCATTGGGACTTAACCTTGTAAATACTCAATAAACATGTTAGTCCCATATTCACATATTATCATTAATTACCAAAACAATTTTTAGGGGCCTAGATGCTTTCAACATCCCACCCATCTAGTCCATCACCTGCCCGTCCCCTCAACCGTCTAATCCATCACCTCCATCCAGCCTGCACACAGATTCCAGATCTTTTGGCTGCCTTGATCTGTCGCTTCCATCCGGCCATTTATTTGCTTCAATCTGTCAAAAATTTCACACGTCAATCTGTGAAATAAAGTTGAAGCAAATAAAGTGAATTGTTTGATAGATTGAAGCAAATAAAGTGAACTATTTCACATGTGATAATACTATTTGACTTTATTTGCCATTTATTTGCTTCAATCTGTCAACTCACTACTCTATTTCATATGAGATAGTTCACTTTTCAACACAAGCCACCAAAATCGCTACTCTATTATCTAAAAAATTAGGGTTTCATGATTTTATGTGAACAATTATCAGGTGTTTTAGGGTTTTGTGAATCAGGGTCCAAGTGCAACAAGGGCTACACGTTGTTGGCATACAAGTAAAAGTAGATGTCTGATACAGTAAATCAGATGATGGTTTTGGTGGTCGTTGGCAGTAGGCTTATTATCACAAAAAATGTAAGATGTGAGACGTCACATCTGACAGTAACAAAATACATCTACTTCACATCTTCACATGTGGTACATTTTGTTACTTCACATGTGGTACATCGTAGTGGCCACAGTAAGAAAAAGGTAAAAGAAGATAGTGTATACATTGCTGCCTTGATCATTTGCGCGCGCGCGCGCACACAGAGAGAGAGAGAGAGAGCAGTGATGCAAATGGATTGAGATGTGTGCAAAACCAAGCAGATAGTGTATACACTGCTGACAGAAAGAGAGGGGAAGACGGCTCTAACATCCATCCCCACAACCCTCTAATCCGTCGCTTCCATCACGTCTTTCTGTCAGCAATGTATACACTATCTGCTAACTGGAACAGAGCGGGCCTTCGACTCGCGTGACATGCTTTACTGTTCTATACAACTTGCAAGACGTGAGACGTCATGTCTGACAGTAACAAAATGTATCACACGTGAAGTAATTTTTTGTGATAATGTCTCGCTGCGTCTCTTCGTCTCCCCCGACGACTTGTAAAGATGGACATCTGCTTGTGAAAGTTGAATTCACACAAGCTCCCATCTTCCCTACTGAAAAACTCCAAGCCACACACTCCACCGCCCCCATTGATCTCCATCCCCGCACGCTCCCAACCCAAAAACAAAAGGAAATGCCTTTGAACTCTTCTGTTGCTACAGAGCCAACTACTCCCCTTCCACAGATAGTTCTAGCCTACCTCGCCCTGCTATACAAGCACCTCTCTGGGCGGGACTTGGGCCAGGCTATGGACGATGATTATGTCTACGATCTCCTTCGTGCTCCGCCATCATGTCTACCAGAGAGTGTAGTTGCGATCATCAGCCCGCTGCGTCTCCTACTCCGTCAGACCAATGTCATGGTCTCTGACGTCCGACGGGTCAACCTCGTCATTGAGATCGTACTCTCTAACTACGTGGAGCATATCGAAGCATCGATGAGGAGGCTCGATGACTATATCAACAGGCAAAGCGCGAGGATCGACCTCGCCGAGACCATGGAAGAGGCTAACAACCTCCTCTAGGACCTCCAAGACTTGTTTCCTCGGTACCAACGGCTCCAAGCACGACTCGACAACGCGGAGAAGCAGATGGAGGAGTTTTTCTATATCTTCGCTAATCCCGCCCCCGCCTAAGTCCACGAGAAGGCTTACGAATGCTTGAAGACTACGATAGGGTCCTTCCTTGGCCACTAGGACCTTCTGGAATCTGTCCCCATCCCCTCTAATCCGGATGGAAGCGATGGATCAAGGCAGCCAAAAGATCTGGAATATGTGTGCAGGCTGGATGGAGGTGATAGATTAGATGGTTGAGGGGACGGGAAGGTGATCGATGACTATTCCTTGTATCTTTTTTCTGTCTTAGTATCTTTTTATTAACTATTAATTTATGGAAGTGAAATGAGAGACGGCGCAGGTGTAGCTATGGAAAGGAAATGAGAGACGCCGTAAAATTGTGAGAAAAAATTATGCAAAAATTACACCATCAAGTCCACTGTGTAAGGAGCATTAAAAAATCATATTTTTTGGAGCTCATTTTCTATATTAAAAAATTTCTACAAACAGTATACTTAAATAAAATTGCGAGAAACATTCCGAACGAATAAAATTATGGAAAAATTATGAAAGCAAGTACACTGTATCGGGAGGCTCCACAAAAAAATTCATAATTTTTTGAGCTCATTTGCTATATTTAAAAATTCGAACAAATGACTTCGACTACTAATTACTAAAATTCAAACAAATGGCTAATCACTTTCGTAGCCTAATCACCATAGGCCGGACGAGACTTCAAGAGGGGCGTCCAGCCGGTGACTGGCTAGACGAGGGCAGTGTGGAGGTGTCCGGCTCGTCACTGGCCGGACGAGGCAGCGCAATTGCAAACGTGGAGGTGTTCGGCCCGTCACCGGTCGGACGAGGCTCCACTTTTGCAATTGCGCCACGCCGCTTGCTACTTCTGTAATTATGCAACGCAAATGCGCTATTTCAGCCAAAAAATCGGAGAAAATGACCCAAGGCGTCCTTTTGGACCTGCAGGCATTCTCCGGCCTAATGGAGCACCTGGCAAGCGTCGGCGACCTCAAGGACGTGCACAGGCTATTTGGCACGGTGCGCAAAGATGTGGAGCCGCCCAATGGGCATGTGCTGGCGTGCTAGTGAGGGCTCATCGCAGCGAGGCGTCGGCCTTCATGCCGAGGGTGTTTGACGAGATGCGCGGTGCCAAGATCGCACCATATGCGCCCACCAAGGCGCTGCTGGTGAAGAGCCTATGGAGGGAAGGGAAGCTCCGGGAGGCGGCGCTGGTAGTGGTGGCCGGAGCTCGGTGTGGTGGTGGTCCATGGAGAGCGGCGGCTTCGAGCAATGGCGGTCAGAGCTCGGGGAGACGGCTGTCCATGGCGAGCGGTGGTAGCCAGAGCTCGGCGAGGCGGTGGCCCAGGGTGAGCAGCGGCGACGAGCAATGACGATCGGAGCTCATCGGCCATGGTATGGAGAACGCGGTGGAGCAGAGAAGGAGCGAGTGCGCCGCATGCAAGGAGGAGCGGGTCGGCGGCGGTCGTGGATTTCACCTCTATGGTGGCGGTGGACATGGGAGGAAAAACTAAGAAGGTGGTGAGGAGGAAGAAGGAAGGACAATTTGGTCCAGAAAAATTCATAATGACATATCTCAAAGCAATGCAGCTCTAGAGTAGCATAAATCTACTGACGAACTTTGCAGTGGTAGATTTCAAAACTTGCAACTCTAGAGTGGTATGTATCTAAATAACCCAATAGTCAAATGGACTAGGTGAGTGCTATTTGAGCAAGATAGCAAGTGGGAGTGGTATGTTTGGGAAATGCAAGAAAAGTTGTGCTATGAGTGCAATTTACCTTATTATTTATTTCTTCCTTCCACTAGCGTGAGGGCATTTACTTGTTTCCGTCCTCATACTCGAAAGACACCCTAGTGAAGACATTCAAGCATGGTTTCTTCTCCAAGTCCTTGTTTGGAACTATTTTCAGGTTTATGTGGAAACCACACTATTTCATGTAAAATTCGAGTATAAAGATACACAATGTTTTGCAGGAAGAAGATAATAGTATATAACAGTACACTTTAACTCTTATCTTGTGTATACAGAATTGATGAGCAGAACGCTTGTCCGATTACATTCTGCTGCCTACCCGCCTATCTATGTGCAACATTTTTTTTAGGGTTTGTCTATACATAATTGACTGTTTTCTCTCTAAAAAAACTGTCACATTTTGAAAGTTTATTTACAACTCTGTTATACATAAATTACAGTAAATTATTTATGTAATTTTGGTTCTTGGTCACTGTAATTATTCTTGAAAGTCTTAATAACTCATATTTCCATCACATGATTCAAAATCTCACATGTACTCTGAGAGGTTGAACAAAAACAGAGACAAAAAAATTACAACTCCATTATACATAAATTACAGTAAATTATTTATGTAATTTTGGTTCTTAATCACTGTAATTATTCTTGAAAGTCTTAATAACTCAAATTTCCATCACATGATTCAAAATCTCACATGTACTTTGAGAGGTTGAGCAAAAACAAAGACAAAAAAAATTATATACCAACAAAATACGGCAATGTAGTGAACCTGTTATGTTCTTCACATGTACTTTGAGAGATTGAGTAAAAACAAAGCTTTACTGAGTGAAAGACACCATCGGGACTCACTCACTATGACACCGAAAAAGACGACAAAGCTCCCTCGCAAGTTTAGAATGGAATTTCGATCCGGCCGGCCCCATGCGTATGCATGCAAGCTCAGCTCGATCAGCTGGTTTCCCTTGCTAAACTAGCCTGCCCTAAGCTGCATGCATAATTGCATATGCAGATGCTCATGGCCTCATACTGTACGTACGTGCGTGGCTTGCTAGTTGCTAACTTGCAGCTAGCTTGCTGCTTACTACTAGTTCCTTGCTACGCCTGACGACCAATGTAGAAAAACGACTGTTTTGTATTAAAAAAACTGTCGACAGATATTTAGCAATTTCCTTTTTTTTTAATGAAAATGGGCAAAGATGAAGTATGGAGTATTTTGCAAACGGTAATGTCAGTTAGATGCAGATTTCCTTGCTGCATTGGTTCTCCTCTCGTCGATCCTCATCACACGTTGGCGAAAAGTTTGTAATTGTTGGCGTCCAGAACGATCTGCCTCACCGCGGAGACGGACGCGATCACCGCGAGCGCGGAGAACACGACAGCGATGGTTGTGTTCAGCCAGAACACGAGCCCCTTCTTGGACGGCTTGAACGTCACGTTGTAGAACACCGCCGGCACGGCGAAGTCGAGCGGCAGGAACCCGAAGGCACCGATGAGCGCGTTCATGTCCCCGAAGAAGGGCACCATGGCCGCGATGGTGGTGCCGAACGCGACCACGGCGGTGCGGAACAGCAGCCGCGGCACGACGTTCCGCGCCGCGTACTGCCCCACCTTGGGGTCCGAGAGGAGACCCTCCAGGACCTCGTTCGTCGGCTGCAGGTACACCACGGCCACGGCCGAGAGCTGCAGCAACGTGAAGAGCTCGGTGATGAGGAGGAGCCACTCGGGGATGATGGCCTTGCCACCCACCATGAAGTTGCTCAGGAGGGTGCCCTGCGCCTGGTTGCCGAACGCCCAGTACCCCGATATGGCCACGCTGAAGAACGTCGTCACCACCACGGCGTAGCACAGGCACAGGCCCTTGAACATCTTACCCGTCACTGGCGCGGCCACCGTCGCCTGCAGAACGTTGACCATTAACAGGTGTAATAAGTACTTGTAAGCAACCACTATTAACTGTCCACGATATATGTTAATTACTGACTATATTCAGTTACCTGTATCTCGGGGATGATGCCATTGCCGTACGTGGTGGCGATGACGGCGATGGCGTTGAACACGCCGAACACACGGCGATGGGTGTTGCCGGTGATCGAGTAGTCCTTGGGGGGCGCCCTATCGGAGGTTCCTGTCGTGCATTGCAATGGAAATTTTTATCTGAAGTGATAGACTGATCGTGTATCGCATTTGCACACGGCTAATCAAGTTTGGCTGAAAATCAACGGGTACCTAGGTAGATGCAGCCGGCGACGGCGCAGAAGCTGTAAGCTAGGCACAGCAGCAGGGAGATGAGGTTGACGTGCCGGAGGGAGTGGAACGACGGCAGCTGCGCCAGAATCATCATGAAAACGCCGAAGATGGCCACGAACACGTACAGCTTGATCGTGCCTCCTGGGTTGGCGATCAAGTAGATAGCCTGCAAGTAAGTACGAATACACATGTGAATCCTGCATGGTTCGTTCCATATGCGTGCATTGTCCAAGATGTGATCGGTGATCCGGCACGACATCGATCGATCGTAATTAACTTGGTACCTTCATGCTCTGTCCGGCCAGAAGAGTGGAAGCGACGACTGCTCCGAAGCACACCAAGAATTGAATCGGACCGATGTAGTAACGTCCCCATCCAGGCCCTGCAGCACCACGAAAATTAGAGAATATACGGTGATAGTATAAATCAAATCTAACCATTGATTTGTTAAGTATATAATAGATTTTTCTTCCTATTTATAATTTTTTGTGATGGTGTTATGGACTTTTTCAACTAAGATTGAAAATATTATTCTTGTGGCATGTGATCCCCCACATGGGCAATTACAATTCTACCCTCTCGGGATTCTACTCCCTATACTAATAGGTATATTATAACTAAATCCTAACTAATCTGAACCATTAGATAAAAGAGAATGAACCATCCGTATTAAATTGAGTTTAAAGAGAGCTTGAAAAGTAACCTGGAATCAGTGGAGGAATCTCCCCCCTCGTAAGGATGTCGCACTGCTGACAAGTATATGAAGAGTTTGCTACGAGATGACAACGGATGTTCTTTTCCAACACGTTTCTAAAACTTGGGTTATCTGACTAAAGTCCTATCAGCTGGGATGTTTTATGACAGATGTTAGTACTCTTATTAAGGTTTGAGAAACTGGGAAACGCCGGCCAGTGCTGGTTTTTCCTTGCAAGTTTCAATCGATTTTGACAGGCATGCACTTGGAGTAATTTGTTACATATGCCTCTTGACAAATCTGTTAGACGAGACCGACATTTTCGCAGGAACATGTTCTGTATGTCCTATTGGCATTTTGACCTTTTATCCGACTTCCAAGCGCTCGCTCGTTATCAGTCTTATCAATATGAGCACTAGCAGATTGACTAACGCGCCGCAAGAGAGTTAGTGCAGGATTGCAATCCGGACAATGTGTCTCCAAGGAACAAAACTGACTGTCAACTCTAATTTCCTAGTTATGCAAACGCTTGGCACGGATTATGACTGTGTATCTGCCAGTGTATCTAGTGGCGGAGCTAGAAAAAAATTAATAAGGGTGTACATTTTACATAAGTCTAAAATCTTGTATAATGATCCTCACTAAGGTCTAAGGAGACAAATAATTAGAGCATAATATCTATGTACTCTCTGCGGGTTTTGGAATTTTTTGGGTGTATCGGTGCATACTGGACACCACCCCTAGGTGGATCGCACAAGAGGTGGCGTCCTCTTGGCTTGGAAAATCTTGGTTCTATCTGTCTGCACCACGGTTCAAAAAAACCGACCGAAAATCGGTTTTGCCAGTCTTACCGCCCCCGGTGGAAATCCAAACTGGTAAAAAAAAGCCGGGTTTGGATGTATTTGCACTCTCAAATGAGAATGGAAGAAATTCGACTTTCATATAATATCTTAATAGAATTCTATGTAATGATCAATGTATTTTTTGGATTCTATATTATCCACATGACTAGAATCCTAGCAAGAGAGTATCCCTCATTTTTTATGTAATTGAAGTGGGATTGAAGAAGATCACCTCCGCAACACTACTCGGGGCTGCAAAGTTGGAGCTAAAAGAAATTTGAGAACATCAAATTGCAATAGCTCATTGCGAAGGAGGCCATACAACAACTCGACAAGGCGCAGGACGACAGGCCACTCTCTTCGATTGAGGCCTGGCTGCGTCGAAGCCTTAAAGAGCAATGCCTCGGTCTAGCTTCTCTAGAGCGTACCATCGCTCGGTAAAGATCCCGAATAACTTGGCTCAAGGAGGGAGACACAAACACTAGTTTCTTCCACCTTCACGCCAACCATAGGAGAAGAAAGACGTCTGTTGCCAAGCTCAAGTACGACGATCAGCTATTCATTAGCGAGGACGGCAAAGCATTGGCTCTTCATGATTATTATGACAATATGCTTGGAGTGAGTGTTGTGGGACGACACTTTCTTGATCTTGAGTTCTTGGGCCTCAACCGAGCAAATCTCAACCACCTCGAGGAGTCATTTACAGAGGATGAAATTAGGCAAACCATCAAAGACATGACACCAAACAAGGCTCCCGGGTCGGACAGATTCACCGGTCTTTTCTACAAAACTGCTTGGTCGGTTATCAAAGATGACGTCATGAGTGCGATCAACGCCCTGTTCAAGTGTTCATCCTGCAGAGCAGTGACTTCCACTTGATCAATAATGCCTTAATAACATTGCTGCCAAAGAAGGAATCAGCCCTAGAAGTGAAGGATTTCCGTCTGATCAGCTTGATCCATGACTTTGAAAAGCTCTTTTCGTGAGTGCTTGCATCAAGGTTGGTCAAATATATCAACAGATTGGTGAGGACCAATCAAAGCACCTTCATCAAGGGGAGGGCTATTCAGGACAATTTTTGGTTTGTCCAACTGGCAGCCAAGAACCTGAAAGCCAGTAGGATTCCCGCCCTATTCTTCAAGATTTACATAGCAAGGGCTTTCGACGTGATGTCCTAGTCATTCTTTGTAAGCATCTAGGCTCTTGATTCGTTGATTATATGGTTTTAGTGATTAATGATCCCTAAATCATTAAGACTAACTTTGATTTGAGTGTTATTAAGATTAGTAAGGTCTTGATGATGAATATGGGTTACTCGTGGACTTTCATGGATCCCCATGTATGCAAATGATGACAAAGCATTCTTCATGAAAGATTAATAGAAATGATCCAAGGAGTCAAGTGTGGATCATTATAGTTGATAGATTTTGTTTTTGCTTTGGTCGTACTACTAAGGGGGTTTCAAGGCTAGTAATTTGAGCTTGGTTAGGTTCAGTAACCAGTTGTGGTGCACACTAGACATTTTTAGCTCAGTTCTAATAAGAGAGTGTTAAGAATCAAGTTGTAGTTGAGAGGATATCAATATTTGAATCAAAATTCAACTAAGTCTGAAAAATCAACAGAGGAGGATTATCCAGGTCAGGTGTACCATCTATCCAGAGAGAGGGTTTTTTATGTGTTTTTGGAAATTTACACAAAGGCGGATAATCCGGATCAACCCGTACCATTAGTCTAGAGAAGGATTTTGGTGTGCAATTTGATTTTACACTGAGACGTATCATCCGGGTTGACGCATACCATTGAGGCGTATCATCTCTCCAGAGATGATGTTTTTGGACAAGTTGAGAGATGGATGATACGGCTCGACACATACAATTGAGGCATATCATTGGTCCAGAAGGTTTCAATTTGAGTGAAGCGAAGCATTGAGGCAGATGATCCTGGTCAGGGCGTACCATTGTTCCATAGTGGTTTCATTGTACCATTGTTCCATAGTGGTTCCACGGTGTGAGTTCACTGAAGCGGATGATACGGCCCAGGCGGATGATCTGAGTCACACGGATTACCCGGGTTGAGGCGTATGATTTGGGTAGGCAAAACGGCTAGTTTTTTAAACCGTTGGAGCTGAGGAAAATTGAACTGACCCGTACCATTGTTCCATAGTGGTTCCACGGTATGAGTTCACAATGGCTTTCATACTGAGGAGTTCAAGGGCACCCAAGAGCTTCAAGATAAGATTTTGAGAGTGTGAGAGAGTAGATTAGACCCTAGTGTGCATCACTTTTAGTTCATTGACCTTGCTGGGTTCAAGTGAAATCCTTGGGCTTATTACTTTTGGAATTTGGTGATTCCTAGATGGCTTGGTGGCGTGCTCTTGGTGACCTTCAAAGGAGAAGCTTGTGGAAGGCACCATAAGGGTTGTGAAGGTTCGGAGTTCACCTATCTGGAGAGGACTACCATGAGTTGCTTGGGTCCTTGTGCAGTTCAAGTAAGAGTTATACTCTCGCAAGTGTTCCAATGAGGATTAGGGGAAATCGCTGAATCTCTGAGACCTCGGTAAAAATTCTGTTGTCTCTTGTCCCTTTTACGTTTCTGCACTTAATTTCTTGTCCTTTCAATTCCTAGATTACTAGACTTGTGTATGATTGGAACTTAGGTTGCAAAACTTCACTAGCATATTTAGGAGTTGATTGAGCATACTAGCAAACCATAGGCACTTAGGTTGGGTATAGTTTCTAGGTTGCTCTAAATTTGTTAAATTTGGCCTAGTTCGAAAAAGATATCCAATTCACCCTCCCCTCTTGGGCATCCGATCCACATCATTCTGGCTAGAAGTGTTGGCCTATATGGGCTTTAGCAACCATTGGAGAGAATGGATCTCGTTGATGTAGTTTTGCCGCTTCAACTTTTAATTTAGTGAAGCTTTGCTTATTACCCCTGTTGATGTAGTCAATTTTTGATTGATGCCATGCTACTGTTTGTATGCTTGTGTTAGCATGATTTACTTGCTTAGCTACTTGTTGATGCCTTGGCATGTGCCTTATAGCTAGAAGGTCTATGCTTAATCTTTAATTGTCAAGTGATATCTAAATTCATATTTGTATGAGTCGAGCCAGACTTTTATGTCTTTTGAGGTCTTGTACATGCCTGTTGAATGCCAACTAGGAATACTTTGCTTATCTTGAATCTGTCTTGAACTTAAAAGAAAATATTGGGCAATTCTTGACTTTAGCTCAATTTCAGTGCTTTAAGGGAAAATCCCTTGTTTTCACAAAAACTTCATGATTGTCATGAAAGAAAAATAAAAAGGAAGTGCTTGCAAACGGTCTGTTACACGCCCAGAGCACTTCTAACTAAAACAGTGGTCTATTACACCCCACTAGAGCGACTTCATGGCAAACATGCCAATTTTTTTCCTCACAAGTGGCCTGTTACACCCCGAGGGCAAAAACAAAAAAAAAATCAAAATAAATTTAGCAAGTTTTTCAAGTTGTAGGTTTTGTGATCCCTATATTAGTCAATGTTTGTTTCATTATCTTGGATTACATTCTTGCTATGGTTTGGTTCATACTTTTGCAGTTTATATGATTATCCACTAGTGATTTCAGTTATCTACTAGACTAGACGACTCTTTGATATATGCTATGATGTCGACTTGTAATTTGCTATTATTCAAATGCTAGCTTTCATAATTGATATGTCTTGTGCATTAGAAGTTGCTAGCTTCTTCGTATCGGGTAATCTTCAAAGCTTCTTGTTCACAAAAATAAAAAATCCAAAAAAATGAAGTCACTCTATTGCATTTTATGCATGCTCTTTCTTGTGCTTCATCCCTGCATCTTAGAACTGAAAATCTTGGATGAGAGGAAGGCACGATTCCTTGAAGACTCCATTGTTAAAGAAGGAGAAGATGTGGCAAAAATACTCAAAATGGGTTTTTGCATGCATTCAGGGAGAGAAAATGGAAAATAAATAAATAAATTGGTAGATCTTAGTAAGGGGGAGCATTACATATGCATTCTTGAGCTCCAATGTCTATTTCTTGGTTTGAACTGCAATTTTGAACCCTCACTATGATCAAAGGTCAAATTGAATAATTATTCTTTCATATGGACACTGAGTGAATTTTTTATGTCATCTCTGGATTTGAAGCTTTCATGCACTTCATTGCCTCTACTAGGTTGCTTCTGCATTCCTCAAACCAACTTGGTCATTTTCATAGCATTTTCTTGCTTATGGGCCAAGTTGAGGCTTTGCGCAAAACCGAGCAAGAGTTTTTCAAAACCATCTTGAATTTGCATTTTTTGGTAGATTGCAAATGTGTTCATCAAGAGGGGAGATTGTGGATATCATGTGTACGATCCTAATATTTGTGTGTTGAATAATTGGTAATAGTGTCGAGGTGTTTGAGAAACCCTCGGTTTAGCAAAGTTTTCGTTGACTGTCAGGTAAGTGGCGGTCTGACCGGCTAGTGGCCGACAGTCTGACTAGCCCATGGGTGGCGATCAGACCAGCCAAAAGTGACAGTTAGACAGGCTAAGGCCCGGCAATCAGACTGGCTAGAAGTGGTGGTCAGATCGGCCGGAGTTTGAAAAGTTGACTTTTGATGAATGTCATCAAACACCTGTGCAGGAGTGTTTAGAGCTGTGTTTGCACTAGGTTTTCTAGAAAATGAAGTTTCAAGGCAAAACTAGATATAGTTTTTTTTTTCAAAATGTCCAGATAGGGAATTTTCTAGTCTTTGAGAAAATTTCCCGGAGCGGTCTGACCAGCCATTTGCTGGTGGTCAGACCAGCCGTGGGCAACGGTTAGACCGAGCAGAGGGGGTTCAAGTGTCGGGAAGGCAGTTAACTTCGTCGATTTGGCCAAAGTCAAGGGTGTCAGTGCATAGTTATTGCATGATGCATGTTTTGGCTAACGTTAGTCAAGTTGCGAGGAAGTTCCTATACATAAAACCTTTTCTTTTTGTATATTTATTAATAGATATACAATAGGGGCCTCCCCTACTGTTTCTCGTGAAAAAAAAGTTACGAGCAACTTGTGCCCAAAATCAATTTTTTGATCTATTGTTGTGCAGGTGGCTTAGAGTCCACTACAGTCAATAGCGAGGATGATCCGAACTAGCTAGGAGAGCTGAAATCCAGAACAATCAAGGATGCCGAGTGAAGTGGTTGGACTCAAGCATGGAGCAAGATGGACAAGAATGACCGAACGGGAAGTTCGGTGCAATAGGTTGCATCAAGTGGTTTGGGATCAGTGCAAATGCCATGATGGTCTCGGTGGGAGTTGGATGGAAGAGACTTGTTGACATGAAGAGAGACATTTATGAACCTACTCATCGGTGCATTGGATTGCTTCACGTTGATTGGACTCAGCCTTTGGAGGAGGATTAAGAAGAGGTATTTTGATATCTTCACCAAAATACCAGGTTAGTGACCTTGGAGAAACTACGGCGCGGGACGACGCAAAGAAAGGCGGTTTAGGTCAAGAAAAGATAAAGATCACGACGAGATAGATTCGGGAGACTCGGCTCGTCATCCGCTTTGAGAAGCATGCGTGAGTGCATACTCATTTGTGTGTGGGCTTAACAAGTGCCCGATAAAGTTTTCTCTCTAGACCCAGCATCCACTCTAAAAGAGGAGGGTGCGGGATTTGCACCTCTATCCATCAATCCTACGAAACCCTAATTTGTAATTTAGGGTTAGAAGGGGAAATAGAGGAGGCTAGGGCTTGAGATAGATTGATAGATTGAGTGATCAAGTGTTGAGCTTTTTTCCTCCATGGTAGAGTGGCTGTAAACCTATAATACCTCCAATCAATCCAAAGCCAGTTTGCCCTAAAGATGAGTTCTATCTTGCTCTTACTCTCTTGGATGATTTTGGGGTTTATGTGTTCTATCTTGTTCTTTGAGATCGTTTTGGGCTGCTATCCCTACAGCTGATGGTCATCGCTCACCCAAGCGGTCAGACTGACCTCAAAACGGTGGTCAGACCGGCCTTGGGCCTTTGTCCTGTGGGTTTTTTTGGATTCAACGCAAGAATTTTGTTGTTCTGTTGTGCTTTGATCTTCATAGATTTCATAGCTACTAGAGTGATAAAGAAGTTGAATACCATTGGCAGTGAAAAAGATAGGTGATCCTATTCACCCCCTCTAGTCGCTCTTTAGGTCCAACATCAATTTTCTCATCCACACTAGTCAGCTGTGCGATAAGCTTGTTGAAGACATTGAGAAGGTCAACGAACTGTGTCTTCCTCTATGCGCAACCTGAATAGTTGTCCCTTTAGCACCCACCAATTTGTCATCGACTTTGCCATATACAATTCCTCTAAGTTACTCCATAATTTCTACGATGAATTCTCCTTAATCACTGAGTACTTGACCTCATCGGAGATACATAGACGGATTGTACTAACAGCCTTCCGCTCCATCACCTTCCTAGTCTTCATCGGATGTCTTTTTCGGTTTTTCCCCTTTAAGAGCATCAATTGATTAACCTTTGCTGGACAAGAACATTAGTCACCACATATTGCCACACGCTGAAATTTCCTCCGCCGTCAAATTTCTCCACTTGAATACACATCGTAGACATCGATCTTGATTTGGTGCTACCTGACGCTTTATCGACCTTCTCATAAATCTGATTAATCTGACCTTGGCTCTGATACCACTTGTTATACTTTGATACCCCTTCTTATGCAGAGAAGCCCTAGATTGGATTAGAGTTTATGAAAAATGGCACGAGCGTGCAATGCATCAAGAACGAAGTAGATGAATCCCATAGAGAGAACCAAATAACGACGACGAAATAATCACGACGAGAGAGAAAGATTTAGCGAAACCGACCGTAAATTTCATAAGCACAATATCAAAAGAGTGCAAGGGATTATCGCTCACTCACAACCCTCTCGAACCTTTTATGACCCTCATATCCTTTTCCTATACAAGAATTTACTGCTAAATAATAACATAGCATCCAATCCTCTCGTGCACCTCTTGCTTTGGATGAGTTGGTATGTGGCTTGTATTTTCTGTGACCACCCCTCGTGGCTTTATATAGTGCATCCTAGTTTTCCTCCAAAAGTAAGTAGTAATCCTAATCCTATTAGAATTAGTTTAGGATATGAGTCACCCATTCTCCACATGTCGACAGTTTGGAAAGAAAGGAACGCTCGAGTGTTCCAAGCAAGGCTACTAATTCGAGGGGAGTTGCAACGATAGTCTTGGATGAGCTTGCTAGTTGGAACCAAGTGGGTGCGTCGGTGTTGCCAAGATTTGGCAAGTAATTCGCTTAGGTACCATTTCTTACATGTTGTAAGCGTGGGAGCACCTTCAGTCCCAATGTCCTTCGTTTTTATTTTGCGTACTCTGTTGTAACTAACTCTTCAATTTGTACTTCATTTCTTTCTTAATTAGAAAACATATACAAAGCTTGTGTGTTCTTAAAAAATGATTAGTCCACTTTATCATCATCACGTGTCATAGTTACCCGTCAATGCAATTATGCAGCTGAGTCCATCAACTAGCTAGGAGATACTACTAGGTACAACCATTTAATTAATCACTTTTGGACATGTGCTCCTTTATAAGGGAGCAACTAGCGCTCGGACGTACGATGAGAAGCTTCCCATTGTACACTCCTGACTCTTCCCCACAACATGCCTCACACACACATGTAAAAAAAAAATCAACATATACAACAAAATACTTGGATCTTGAAACATATCAAGGGGATCCATAATCTTGTCAAAATTCAATTAAAAATTGAAAAGATCTCGTTAGCATGCATAGATATACTTGATAAATTAGAACAGAAGTTTGGAAAAATATTAATTGATGATGCTACAACCTTTGCAACATTTTGAAAATATACATATGCAACAATTGGGGGGGGGGCACTCTTGCAACATTTTGAAAACAGATATGCAATACATCAGACATTTCAAGCAACATTAGTAAACAATTTGTGCAACAGTTGTAATCACTGCATGCAACAAAAAATGCCGACTCCCATGAGCAACAACATATTCAAATTCAATGGAGCACAAAACACACACCAGTTTGCAACAAAAAAATTGGACGATTGGGTGCCGCAACATTTGAGCATAACTTATGAAACATTCTGATTTCACATGTACAACAATGAACAACACTAGATGCAACATTGAGAAATTCTTTTAAAAACTAGCATTGCAAGAGTTTGTTATTGCAACATTCAAAAATTGTAGTCCCAACATCTCAAATCACCTCTTGCAACAAAAAGAACATATGGCTGCAACAAACACACAACCCACTAGCTCAGAGACTCGACAGTAAGCTCAACCTCAAACTCCTTCCATGGCACCTGCTCGGCCCACCTCCGTCACCACAACCTCGCGGGGTAGCACCACAGCCGCGAAGAGTGGCCACCACCACTGCTGGCAGCGTTGCAGGAGGCAAGGACGGCTGGGAGGAGCGGCGGGGACGAGGTGAGTTGGCAGACGGAGGATGCAGCGGCAGCCTTAGACTGCTCCGGGAAGGCCGAGATGGTGGATGCTGCGGCGGGCTGCGTTGGGGATGTGCTGGCCGAGGGGAAGAGTAGCGAAGGCTCGAGCGACACTAGGTCTGGCAATGCCGGCGACGCCGCGGCGAGCAACAGGAGGCGGCTCACGGTGAGTAGGAGGATAGTGGAGTAGATGCTAGGCATTGTTGGTGCTCAGGTGTGATAGCGTGAGCGTGCTTGGTTGGAGAGGGAGCTGCAGGGAGAGAGAAGAAGGGAATGAATTGTGATGCAGGTGGGTGGGATTAATGAGATAAAGTTATTATGTGGTGGAGGTTGAAACACGTGGGAATCAATTGAGTTAGTTCGGTGGAGTGAGGTGTCCGATGCATCAGATGTAGGACAGTTAGCATGACCCTCGTTATAAACTTGCATTTTGTTGTGCCTCCTATTAGATCTGGTCAAACGCCGAGCCGGGTCGGGCCTAAAAAGCCTAGTCTCGAACGGGCAGGCCTGTGCTTGGCCCGAAAAATACATTTTCCGTTTAAGAAATATTATTTTATTACTTTTTGGGTATAAAAATTAATATTTAATTCATTTTTAGAATACAAAATAACTTTGTCGTTTTAATTGCATTTTGTCGGGCTTTCAGGCCGGAGTTCAAGTTCGGAGCCCGGCCCAGGCCACCTGTAGTGGAGTGTTTTGCTGCGACTGTAATGGAACGTACTGTAGCGAGTAGTGACATGTATATATACACTGGCTGACGTACCTAGTATGTCATTGGCCATGTCCCTGAAGCGGAGCTGGCGGCGCCCCTGCTGCGCGTGGTGCTCGAGGACGCGGGAGATGAGGTTGTACGAGTAGAAGGTGACGGCGGCGCCGATGACGAGGCAGATGATCCCCGCTGACCACCCCAGCGCCGCGAACGCGAACGGCAGGCTCAGCAGCGGCGGCGCCACGATCGACGTCGTCAGGTGGTACCCGCAGTGCAGCCACGATCCTGCATGTACACATCAACAATTAATCAGTTAAAGTATTCTTTTGCGAATAATCATTCAAAAGTAATAGGAAAGATAGTATTGACTTAATGGTTAAAAAACTAAAATTCCATGTAAATTAACTAGCTATAACTATAAGCTTAGAAAGTGACGACTACGTTGCCAACAGAAACCCATATCGAGAAATCTTGTACCAGTACTTATGGTATGGCCAAGATTGCGTACATGATAGTTGTGGTAAACAGAAGGTTTGGGCCGTAACTCCGGCGTCCAGGTGCCGTGACGGCAGCCTGCCGTCGGCAAGAGAGAACAGGGGATTAGGGAATTCGGAGGAGACGGGGAGTTGGGGTTTTCTTAATTAATTAATTGGCGAAAGCTGAGGCAGCCGTGCGCCATTTATAGATAGATGGCCGGCTCCTAACAATCAAATCTCCAGATAATATATCTTGTCTAACAATCAAATAACTAATCAGATCACTAATTGATATCTTTATTTAAATAACCAAATATAAGAGATAGCAATGTAAATTAAGATATGAGATCTCTTATTATCTGATGGATCTCAAGCCGTCGGCCTGACCGTGCCCCCATCTTACGCATGCTTGGTCCCACGGCGGCGATACGAAATTCCGCACGTAACAACTTACGCGTAATTTCAAATCTATACTTCATCACCTGGCTTCTCAAAATCAGAAAGCTCAAAATATATTAGTGGCTACTGCATCGTTCAGGGGTCAACGCAAAAGACTTTGGGGGAGAGAGAAATTTGCTTTGTTAAGTCTTATACCTAATTGTCGACAAGTGACTCAAACTTCTATGCGCACCTGGTTTTATTCTTCTCTAAAGTGGTTCAAATATGATTATTAGCACCGATACCAGGCTACCGGCCAACCTCCCGGTCTATTTCTAAAAAACTTATTGCTCTCCAGGTTTCCAGTGTATGCATGCATGATGTATTAACGAGATGGTGACATGTACTGGTACACAGTGCACGCACGGCTATAGATAGCCCACGATTTATGTCTAATTTGGTTGAGTCTCGTCTACTACATTTGATTCACTCATGACCCGTTTAGAACGTGGGAATTCCACTGCTACAAAATTTGTATGAAAATCCTACGTTCCAAACAATGCCATCCCTCCATTTCACAAAAACAAGTCGCTTTGAATACGTGCAATCAAACTTTAAAAAATTTGACTATCTATGTATTTTTAAATATTTAGATTAGATACATAAAAATTATATGTGTAGATTCATTTCAAAAATATTTTCGTAATGTTCTAATTTTATTGAGTTTTACACATATATACAATAATAATTAAGTGGTCAAAGCTGTATTTTAAACACCGAATCCATATCTAAAACAACTTATTTTTATGAATAGGAGGAAGTATTTTATGGACATCAAAGTTGACTAAATGTGATAGGGTACTGGCTAAGGACATCAAAGTTGACTAAATGTGATAGGGTACTGGCTAAGGAGACCAATGATAGTGATAGCTAGGAATATCAGCATCCCTGCAAGTACATTTTCTTTTGTCTCTTCTTTCTTTGTTGCAAAAGAACAGATTAAGCATGCAGAGTGCAGAGAGAATAAAAAGGAAAAGCTAACCAGATAAGAAAGAAATAAGGGAGAAAGCATCACTACCATAAAGTTTTTTTTTAAAAAAAATAAAATAATGGAAGCAACTAAGAATACACATAGCCATGACACCACTATTAGCTAAAAGCTTAAAACAAAAAGTGGTCAAAAGACAATAATGACAAACAAATTGTTATGCAAAGACTAGCCTAAAAAACCACCTAGCCCCGCCTCCAAGGCCAACTAGGAGATCATCCACACGCGAACAGCAGCTGCACAACAAAGAGGTGATGATGGGCCAGCCTCCGTAGCGACGCCTCCAAGAAGGGATACGGCTTACGTCGTCGTCGTCGGATCCAACCAGTGAAGGTCAGATTAGGAGTTTTCACTCCGGAACTCAGGTACCGGTTCTCCAAAGTAACGCTTTTAAGAAGGTAACGCCGTTCAGGCCAGCGTTGTTGTCGGATCCAACCAGCGAAGGCCAGATCAAGAGTTTTTACCCCGGATCGAAGATACCAGCGCTCCAAGACCACGCCACAGCACGACCTCGTCACTAGATCCAACCAATGAAGGTCAGATTGCCAAGACGACATCTGCAACATCCCTAACAGCCAACCGCCGCCAGCACCAAAGGAAGGCGACGTCCACCGTAGCTCACGCGTCGGCCGGTTAAAAGCCGTCCACTGGAGAAGAGTCGAGCGCCGCACAAGCCACCACCACCGAGCCGTCGCGATCTTTACCAACTACGCCAAATTTGGATCTACACTGCACTACCTCCGTCGTTATGCCATCGACGAAGCCGCGTCGCCGAAAGAAGCCAGCGGAGAAGGCCCCGGATCGCCACGCCCGAAGACGAGCCGACGGAGAAGGGCCTCAGATCCAACCCCAACGAAAGTCTACTCCGTTGGAAATCGGTGGACAGACGTCGGGCATCGAGAACACGATGCAGATTAGACGCCACTACCGAGAAAAAGAAGCCCTATCATCACCACTGGCCGGGCGGCAGCCGCCGCCGATGACAACGAGGAGGAAGAGAGGAGAAAAGAGGGCTTGTTTGGTGGTGGCTCTCTGTTCTTTATCTGCCTGTCGTACGCTTGTTTTCCTTCTGCACAATCCACTACCATAAAGTAAAACAGTGAATAAAAGTTTGAAAGGATAGATGGGCAAGACCATTCAAACCTCCATATCCAAGAACTTTTCAGAGGCAGAACAGTACCACCAGATGAGCAAATCATTGCCGGGCATGTATGATGCGATCAAGGAAAACCAAAACAAAATGTTTAAACTGTCGTCTTCTCCATTTTCTCCTCTCTAGTTATCAATTTTTTTGGAGATCTTCTCCCTAGCTATCTTCCTAGCTGGTGAGTGTGCAACCGTAAACTTTATGAGCTCTATATTGCGATTACTAATAAGAATACTTCAATCATTTACAGACGGATCAATAAGCAGAATGGCATATATAACCATATCCAGCAGAGCAACTTCATCTTGCTACTAGCTTAGCCAAAATCACCTGTTGGTACTTGGTAGTTACTTGTAGTTAGCTAGCTCTTTTGCTTATTAATAGCAGGGGATAATCAATCAATAGCCTGACGCACCATGATCCTGATGCATGCTCGAGAAGCAAAAATAAGTTGTAGGCACGAAGTATGCTCGATCGGCATGCTACATCATGCACCAAAGAAGAAAGATGATACATGATAAGAAGAAAAGTTCAATTGTTTTCAGGCACCTTTGGATTGGAGGACGAAGAGAGCGCCGGCGTCGAGCTTCTGGCCGACGGTGTCGCTGCCGGCCTCCATCTTCTTCGCCTCCTCATCCTCCCAGCTCGCCGCTCCCATGTCGTCGACCGTTAACTCCTGATAGATTGGGCAGAACCAGAAGGAACGAAGGGTGGCTAAGCTACTAGTGCCAAACTACACGTTGATCTCTCTGAGAAAGTGAGAAGGCTCTGCGCCTTTGCCTGTTGCTCGATACGAAGCTCGAGCTGTATCTATCTATATAGAGGAGTGCCGGTGCCGCGTGTGCGTATTCAGCGCGCGGACGAAAGGGACAGGCCGACCTGCGCGCACGTCGCACTACAGTGGATAATCCCGGTGCGGGCCGCGCATAACTGGCGCGTGGTTCGATCTTAAGCCAGCGACCGGCAGATTGAACGGTTGGAACGGGTGTATGATTGCACGCAGCACTCCAAATGTTAATGCCCCCTCCTCCCGTCAGCGTCGACGGAACGAACGACGGAGACAAATTGATGGTGTATATAGCGCCTGGCTGTCGTACCGGATTTTCGAAATTTCGAATCTTCTGTGAAAAGCATCGTGTTATTTTCTAGATCAGTAGATAGCACTCAAAGATACATTACTGATTCATTTTATACATAACGTAGACCAAAACATTCGTGAATTTAACACGTCAGAATTTACATAGACCGCATCGAATCAAGTTTTACAATAAGGACCGAACAGGTCAAATGGTTCCATTACAGAAGTAGCGAAAGCAGCAGCGGAAATGAAAGAGGGGAAGGCATATCTTGCCACAGGCAAGCGACTGGAGAAACCGGTGTACAGCCGATATTATCAAAGGGTTTGAATACACTACTACACAAAGGGTCATCACAGACGGTTCTAAACTGTCATCACAGACGGTTTCTGAACCGTCTGGAATTATGTGTCTGTAATGACGTTTGTTATCACAGACGATTTTCAAACCGTATGTGAAAAAAGCTATCATAGACGGTTCTGAACAAGAACCGTCTGTGATAGTTTTTCAACTAAAAAAATCATTTTCAGAAAATTACTTAGGTTTTTTTTATTAAAAAATGTGTATTTGTTCTCACATGGAATAAATTTGAAATTGTGTTGGCGTTACCGGAAGGAGAGAAGAGGAGAATGTTCACGGCAGAACTGTGAGACAAGAGGCTACTGTGGTAGGAGGCAGTGGGGAGCTTCTTGTCTGAATCATCCGACGCTATCACCCAGATCTACAAGCCAAATGCCACGGAATCAGTGACGGCAAGAAAAAATAAGAGCGAAATCGCACCAGTAATCCGTAACCGCAGCAAGAAATCAAGACACATGCCTAGACCTAAACCCCGCCGACTTCAAAAACCAAGCAAAATTGAGGGGAAATGGAGCGCCAAACCGAGGAGCACAGCGCCGCACCAAGACCCAAGAGGTCTTCGGTTGGGACTCGTAAGGGAGGAAGCGGAGAGAGAGAGAGAGAGAGAGAGAGAGAGAGAGGAGGGGGATGGCTGAGGCGAGTAGGCGATGGACCTTGATGTCGTGGTCTCCGCCGCCGGTGGCGAGGAGGCGTGAGGCGGGGTGGAAGTCGAGGGTGAGCACTAGCTACAGGTCGTGCCAGTTGATCTGCACCGTGCGGCCCCGCATGTCTATTCTTCTTCTTCTTCCCCGCTCACTCCTCATGATGAGCTCCACCTCCGCCGAACTGAGCAGCCGCCGCAACACGCGGGAGCCTCGCCCCAGTGCGTCCCGCCTCGACTCGGCTATAATATACAAGAACAGCGCAAAAATATTTTGCTTCCCACACACACGTTCAAAAATTTCTGAACTCCCGCTCTGCGAAGCACAAACGGTTTTTGATATGAATCGTCTGTAATAAGTATTTCATCACAGACGATTTGTATTAAAAACCGTCTGTGACTCTGTGATTTTACCATGGCTTGAAAATTTTCTCTCTCTGATTTTACCGTGGCAGCCAATCCTCTACCGCGCCCCTGCCGTGGCACACAATCCTCTGCCGTGCCCCTGCCGTGGCACCCCATCCTTTGTCGTGGCAGCCAAGCCGCGGCAGAGGATAGAGTGCCACGACAAGAGCGCGGCAGAGGATTGGCTGTCACGGCAGGGGCGCGATAGAGGATTGGCTACCACGATAAAATCAGAGAGTAAGGAAAATTTCAAGCCATGATAAAATATCAGAGAGTAAGAAAAATTCCAAGCCATGGTAAAATATCAGAGAGTAAAGAAAATTCCAAGCTATGATATTCGGAGTCATCACAGACGGTTCTTAATAAGAACCGTTTGTGATGTTGCACTATCATAGACGGTTTGTAAATAGAACCACCATTCACAGATGGTTCTTAACAAAAACTGCTTGGGATCTCTACTATTATCACAGACAGTTCTTAAGGGACGGGGAGGTCCTAATAGTCAGATCCACAAAGGGGAGGTCTGAATGGTTAAGATCTCCAAATAGGAGGTCTTAACGGTCAGATCAAATCAAGGGGAGGTCTGGACGGTTAAGATCTCCAAAGGGGAGGTCCTAATAAACAAGGAGGAGGTCCTAGAGGACATGGGGAGGTCCAAATAAATAAGGAGGAGGTCCTAAAGGACATAGGGAGGTCCTGAAGGACACGGGGAGGTCCAAATAAACAATGAGGAGGTCCTGAAGGACACGGGGAGGCCCAAATAAACAAGGAGGATGTCTTAGAGGACATGGGGAGGTCTTGAAGGACACGGGGAGGCCCAAATAAATAAAGAGGAGGTCCTAAAGGACATGGGGAGGTCCAAAGGACTAAGAAATCCAATGGCTAAGAGGTATAAAAAAAAAGGGGGTCTCAACGATCCAGATATAATCAAGAGAGGTCTGGATGGTTAGGATGAGGTCAAGGGAAGATCCAAACACTGGTTTGAGAGTTTTCATGAAACGGTAGTTCCGTTTGCTAGATGCCGGTATGCAATTTCCAGAACACCTGATTTTGGGAGCTTGACTTGCTCTTAGAGCGGTATAACCATGAAGTTGAAGGAGGTACTACCAAGACTTGCAGTATCTACCGAGTTGGTGCGGTATGACTACATGTTGACCGGCGGTAGTACCGCACGAGGTCCAAAAAGGGCAAAGAGGTCTAGGCCCTCAGATCCAGAGCGAAGGGAGGTCCGGACCATCAGATCCAAACAAAGAAAGATCTAGATAAAGGAGTTTCAAAGGGGAAAAGGATCCAACTGAGGAGATCCACGGAAAGTGGGTCAAAAGAGGTCCTAACGGCTAAGATGAGGGGCAAAGGAGGTCTTGACAGTCAGGATGTAATCAATGGAGGTCTGAGCAGTCCAGACCAACACGAGGGGAGGTCTGAACGGCTCAGATAAGATCCAAAGAGGTAAGCGATGGAGAAATCAGGCGCAGGGGAACAGGAGCGGTTGGATTTACAATCGAATGGGCCAAAATGGTTGGGCCGTTCAGACCAGGCGAACGAGCCAACTAGACCAAGCCGTCTGATGCAGATCGGAGGGTTCCAAAGGTACAACCGCGATGGAGTCAACGGTATTACCGCGATGGAACAAACGGTATAACCACATTAGAAGCAATGGTACCACCGCGATGGAGGCCCTGAATAAGCGGAAGGTTTAAATGAAGTTCCATATGGACATGAGGAGATCCATATGGGCACCAGGAGGTCCAAATGAACACTGGGATGTTCAAATGAACATGAGAAGGATTCAAATGAATACAAAAAGGACTTAAGTGAATTCGAAGAGATTCGAAGGAATAGAAAGGGGTTCAAAAGGACAATGCAATAGGCAAATGAACTTAAAGAGGTTCAAATGGTCCCAAAAGGTTTGAGATGAATCCAAAGAGGTTCCAGTGAACAAAGAAAGATTTAAAAGACCCAAAGAGGGGTCCAGGTGAGCAAAGGATGAAAGGAGGTTGAACAAGGAAGACATTCAGCAGGTGAGGATTCAACTCGGGGTTGAATTAAAGGTATCAAGAACAGTTGATACACAAGCCAAAGCTTGAAACACCTCAGGGTGGTTGTGACCCAAGGGGAGTTCAAACCCAAAGGTGGTCTAAGCTGAATGAAGGTCTGGGTATAAAGAAGTGCCCAAGCAACAAGGAGGTCTAGACCAAAGAGGTTTAGGCGCAAAGGAGGCCTAGACACAAAAGAGGTCTAGACACATGTGTGTCCAAACAAGGGAAAGAAAGATCTAAGCTAGAGGAAAGGCCTAAACCACAAGGGAAGTCTAAACCTTGAGGAGGTCCAAACTACAAGGGTAGTATAAACACACAAGAGGTCTAATCACACCCAAGTGAGTTCCAGACACAAGGAGTCCTGGACTCAGGGAGATGGCTAAACAGGAAGAAGGTCTGGGAAGAAAAAGCTGGGCCAGGTGGAGAACAAAACAAGTAGAGAAAGGGAGAGACTACACTAGAGCTCAAGCAGCTCCAAATAAACTAAGCTTCTGAATTCGTTGATGTTTGGTTTAGTCATTTTAAACACTCAAATTCTGAAAATCTCAAGTTAAGCTTTGAATTCTCATCAAAACAAAATGGTTTTTTTTTTATTTTGAAAATTTTCAAAAAGGCTCAGAAAACCAGGTTTTACATAGACCGATCTGACCAGCAAATCACCTACGGTCTGGCCGGGGTCATTGTAACGGCTATTTTTCTAAGTGCATTTAATGTGTTGCGTACATGGCGATCGGCAAATCCTCGTGGTAGTGCTCGTCGGCCATTACATACCTGGTTTGACCGCATATGAGGGTTTCGAGCTCCAACGGCTAGTGCAGTGGGTGGAGGCTATAAATACCTCACCCACTGCAGCATTTGATCCTTGATGAGCCTCATAACACACTCTTGGGCCCCTTTGCTTATTCTTCCACTTGTTGAGAGCTTTGAGTTCATCTTGCAAAGTTAGTTGAGGTTCTTCCCGAGTGCATTGATTCAAGCTTTGATCTTTGTGGCATTTGAGCATCTTCAAGCGAAGAATCGTTGATCTATTACTCTTGGAGATTGCTGTCTCCTAGATGGTTTGGCGGTGTGAGCCCGGTGATCTCTTCAAAGGAGATTGTGAAGAGGTCCGGTGCAAGATTGTGAGTGACTCGGTGTTCGCCATCTCTGGAGCGGAGCAAGAGCAACCACTAGTGAAATCGAGGGAAGGCTTAATTCGTGGAGCCGGCTTGATTGGTTCAAGCTTCCTCAACGTGGACTAGTGAAGATCGGCAAGTCTTCGATACCACGGGAAAAATTCTTGGTCTTCATTGTGGTTATTTCTTGACTTTACATTTTCGCATTTAATTCTCTAGCAATTACTTGTGCTTGAATTTGCTTAGCTAGAATTGTTCATTATATTTGCCCCTAGTAGCATAATTGTTCTATTTGTTTAATTGTGCTAGGAAGCCTTGTTAGAATAATCTTGTTTAAAATTCTAATTAAGTCAATTAATTTTAGAAACCTCATATTCACCCCCCAGTCGGTTATCCTTGATCCTACAGGGTGGCGCGGCAAACCAACGGTAGGGTGGTGTAGGGGAGAAAATGGTGTGAGCATGGGGTAGGGCAAGGCGAGGGGAGTTCACCGAGACAAGGAAGGGAGCCGGAGGTGGTCGGTGGACGGAGATCGACGGTGGGGGAGGTTGCAGCTGGAGTTGGAGAAGAATGTCTATTGCGGGCACGATGGTGGACCAAACTCCAATCCACTTGGGGGATTAGTTCCTCGGCTTCGGGGGCACTCGGTGACGGAGGTGGTGTGGGGAGGAGATCGTCGGAGCGGTTGATCGGCAGTGGAGCGGCATGGCCGGAAATGGGGGCTCGGGTGTTTTCTTAGGTGGAGCTTACCGGAGGCGAGAGCAACGAGGAAGGGAGGGAAAGGGAGGCCCTGGGCTCTACTTATAGCCACAAGGGGGATGGATGTGAAGGGGAGAACCGTTGGCACGGCTCGGAGGCGCGACATGGCGAGGACCAGTGGGACGGGGGCAAGTGTGCCGGGCGGCGGCAGCTTCTGTGATCGTCTTGGCGTCCGCAGTGAGGCGGGCGGCAGGGCGCGCCGGCGAGATGCGCAGGCGCGCAGCGCAGTGCGGCAGCGAGAGAGAAGCGAGTGGGCGCCGAAGCAGGGAGCCAAGAGGCACCGCAAGCGCGCGTCTTGTGACGCATCGATGATGATGGGGAGATGTGGGGAGATGAGCGCGGCGACGACTTGGACGGGCCGGAGCAGATGGCGGAGGCAACAAGGCGCTTGCGATGGGATGGAGCGAGAGCGGGTGGCGGCGACCATGGCACGCTGGCCGGGCGCTGACGGAGGCACGTCGCTAGCGTCGAGGACGCCCTGGGTGGCTTGGCTGGCCAAGGGAAGGCATGAGGGGAGCTGGGCCAAGGAGGCCGAGAGGGAAGGGAAATGGGCTAGGCCAAGGGAGAGGAGGAGTGGGCTGAGCCTAAGAGAGGGGAAATGAAACTTGAAAAGAGATTTCCGAAATTTGAACATAGGTAGAAGATGAGAATTTTGAAAATACACAATTAATTTGAATTAGTTTTCAACTTCAAAACGCCAACAGAGAATTACTATTCACAGTCTCATGGACTAAGGGCGTGTTTGCTTCCCTACCAGGGGCCGACTTGCCTGGTGAGAATGCAGCCGGGAGATTGCCACGAGGCTGTTTGGTTGGATACCGTGCAGCACAGCCAGGCCAGGTAGCTCCTCCAGGTCTAGGAGGTAAAAACGGACGCCTGGGGAGCTAGGCAGCTCATCCACCATTCATTGCTTCCATCTAACGTTCTATTCTTTATTTATCAATTCCAGACGCAGGCTTCCAACCAAACAACTTATCTCCAGGTTTATCTGGCTAGATAAAAATTATCTACTTTTTAGGTTACATTCAGACATCATTTTTTTTCAGACATAAAATTTAAGGTACCAGCCAAACAGGCCCTAAGAGAGGAGGACTCGTTTTCGTTACTGACTATATCGCGCTAAATGGTTCGTCGGTAGTACGGACGCATGTACGAGATGTTGGAAGTGATGTGGCCGTGTTGATGCTGGGTAAGTAGCGTTCGCTGTCGTATCAACAGTGCTAAATTTGTCTTGGATGCAACGTGTCGGAGGAAGGTGGTGCGGTATGCTAGCAGCATATATATTGGCCCTTTTGCTTCATGTTTTTTAGGTCGGATTATTAATCCACGTTGTACTAGTACCACATATACGATGGCTTATACCATAAAATTCAGGGCAGACAGCTTCAAACCCCCACGCCCACCACCTAATTTAAAGTATGTATTGCGACTGAGAGGGGCTGACAAACTCTCAGTCTCAGCCTCTGAGTCAACTATTGATTTAAAACTCAAGACCCAACCAATCACTTGGTGTTGTTGTCAGGAACTACTGTAGGGTGGAAATCATTCAACGCAGAAACGTAGGATTAGGTATATGAATCTGAATGCGATCGCAAAAACTATACATCGTGCACTCTGGCTGGATACACACTATTGTATATATGAACTGGCATATGTTTAGCTACATATGTTGACTTCATAGGCTAAATGTGCTCCCCTTTCCACGCTTGGTTAGCAGACTAGCCAGCCGCTAAAATATCTCCTGACCATTTCAGCCGACTAGATCAACGTGCTTTGTGCAAACAAAAAACTTTGCGTAGCTCGAACACATTATGTATGCATCATGTACTCCAATATAACTTAATTACACTACCAATTACTCACGGCTGCTAGCTACAGAAAATAAACTAATAACAGGGACACCGGATACGCCCTTGGTGCCTGCAGGTACACGCTGCTCGCCACTAACTACGTACTCGGTCAGTGTACACTCTTCAACGGAGGTGACACCGCTGTTTTTTTTTTAAAAAAAAGATGGCAAGATATCTGCCACGCATTTACGATGAACTCATGAACATAATATATTGCAGCACTAGCTTTTTGCGACTTCAAACTGATCTTGTATTCCTCCCATTAATTTACGACGGTGAATCATCTACGATCTTGACTAGTCGAAGTAGTAGGCGAAAGAATGAGAGTCGTGCTGTTCTTCCGCATGAGTGGCAAAGCGCATGTTTTCTAATGTAAAAGAGGGGTCTGGGAAGGCGGTTGTCTAAAGTTGGTGATCCGAAGGCAAGGAAGGTTCAGAAAAGCTTGGATTTGCAGTGGAAAAGTGCGGCCACTGATCTGACCATCATTATTAGTGGGTTCTGGTAGAACAGTGCCAAGCCAGAAGCAGCTAGCCAGCTAGGTTACTGCGTCAACCGGTGATCATGTCAAAGGAGAACCATACGACAGAGACACTTGGTGACAATAATGGAGAGAAAATCTCAGTTAAATTAGGCGCTTCTCTTAGACTTCTGCATTGGGTGTGAATTCCTTGCCAGTGCATTTTAAAGTAGGCTAGCTGCGTGATAGACAAGAACAATGCTTCAGTGCATGATACGGGCAGGTGCACGTTTCATGTTCCCTGCTAGCTTTTTCTAACCCTGGTATTCGTTACGGTAAATTACAGTACTGCAAATGTATTGTAAGGAAAAATTGTATCGTACTTTGAGAACATGCGTGTTCAAAGTGCTTCATCAGATTGCAGATAAGTGCGAACCTGACTTCTTTTTCTTCTGAAAATTTGCGGCATTTCTCTGCTGTTTAATATCACCACATTCAAATTTTCATTTCAATTACCCATTGATGGTTAGGATAAAAAAAGGAACCATACCCCCTTTGCATCCCTAATACTGAATACCCAGTTAATGATAGGCTTACCTCATACCGCAGAGTTAACTAAATTTCCTAGTCACACTTGCATGCTCGGCTCGGTTCAACAAATCTGGCAAAAACGAGATAAATTTCAGGGAGCTAGGAGATCTACCGCTGGAGCAGAGGAGCTAGGAGATCAGCCACTGGCCATCGAGCCCCTAAAATCCCATCACCTTGCCGTTGTGCCCATCCAATCCTCCTCACACAACCACCGCCTCGAATCATCAGTGTTCATGTGTTGCTCTCCATCGCTGTTCTTGCCGATAGTAGGGCGGCTACAGTCGACACCGGGTTGCCCCCTCTTGGTAGCCTCTCCGGGCCCACCGCAGCAGGAGCGGGCCCTGCTCTCGCGTCACATGACAATGAGTCGACTGCTGACAGAAAATGTTGGGCCCACACGAAACAAGGGGAGGCAAAGAAAGGATGACAGGTAGGGCTCGATCGGAAGAAGGCAAATAAGAGTTTTTAGTCTAAAAGGCACAGTTGCCGACGGTTATTACAGAATTCACATGTTGTATCGATAAAAATGATATTACGGAAGTGCTTGTGATTGATACGTGTCTAAAACTGTGTATCTGGTACCCGGATTCAACCTTCACCGCTCATCTGGTGCCCGGACCTCCCTCCTTCCGCCACGTGGCCGGTGTCGTTCTCCTAGCGCACTATGCGGCCTTGTCCGCTCTCCCGTGCCCTGGACGCGCCACCTGTCGCACCCGGCCGCCTTGTCCGCTCGCCTGTGCCCCGGGCGAGCCACATGTCGGCCGCTTTGTCCGTTTGCCCATGCCCCGAACACGCCGTCCGGCCGCCTGGCGACACCACGGCACCACCAGACACTGGCGCGGCTCGCCTCCTCCGTCCGGACCAGCTCGCCGCCATGCGGATCTTGCGCCACGTCGACAGTTGCCCTCCTCTTGCGCCCAGAGTAGCTACCTACCCCTTTGTCACGTCTTGTCCTCTTGTCATGTCCATCCATCGCTTGCATGCAAGCCGCACGCGGGAGGGAATCCGATTCCTCCCGTCGCTTCGCGGTCGGCCGTGAGATGCGTTTGGCGGCTATAAATTCGCAATGGAGTACGAGACGCTTCGCTCGCTCTCTCATTCTCACCCGCTCGCTCTGTCCATCACAGTCTCGTTCGATTTTGTTTTAGCAGATAATTCAGGCTTGTTTAGAGCCGTCATTAGCCATCATATTAGAAGGTATTTTTTCTTGTATGTATTTTCTTTATTAACTGTGCAGTTAGTTAATTAGTCGTGGTTAATTAGTTGCAGTTATTTAGGCGTAATTAATTTAGTCGTTATCATTTAGGCGTAATTAAATCTGTGTTAGTTAATTAGTTGCAATTAATTAGGTCATAATTAATTAGTCGTAGTTAAATTAATCTTACATATTTATTCGTGGCATAGTTAATTAGTTACAAATTAATTAGTCGTAATTAGTTAGTGTTAGTTAGTTAATTAGTTGCAACTAATCAGTCGTAGTTCATCAATTGGTCTTAATTAATAAGTTGTACTAAATTAGTCATAAGTAATTTAGTCGTAGTTAGTAGTCGTAATTAATTCAGGGCTTTATTAAGTCATAATTTATTTAGTGACCTTATTAAGTCGTAATTATTTATTTGTAATTAATCTGTGGTAATTAATTAGTTGTAATTAATTTAGTGATATTTAATTCATTGTAAATAATGTAGTTGTTATTATTAAGTCATAATTATTTATTTGTAATTCATTTGTGGTAATTAGTTATTCCTAACTAATTTAGTGGTATTTAATTACTCAGTATTAATTTAGTCACATCTAATTTAGTCGCACTTAATTAGTCGTAATTATTTTGTCGCAATTAATTAAGTATTAACCAATTGGTCGCCTTTAATTAGTCGTAATTAATTTGCTTGTAGTTAATTGGTGTATACTAATTTGTTGACCGTATTTACTCGTAATTTTTTATTTCTAGTAAATCATCGTCATTATTAATTTATTCACTAATAATATATGCCTTTCATCTCTTACAAGTCATGCCTCTACCGAAACTACTGGAACCCTTCAACGACGAGCATCACCGGTGCAAGTTGTGGATCACCGGGGATGCGGATGGCGCTCCATCCCTCGTGCTTCAGCCTGAGAGGCATTAATAGCAGCTCGACGCTTGTTGTGTCCCAATCCTTGGGGACACGAGCTTGTTGCCCTTTGCGAGGCTGCTCACGGTCGGACGCTACTTCACCTTGGACGACAGTCTAATGTCGGCACTTTTCAACAGGTGGAGACCCGAAACGCACAGCTTCCACTTTCGATGGGAGAGATGACAGTCACTCTTCAGGATGTCTCATTCTTGACCGGTCTCCCGATCAGGAGTGAGCCACTTGTTCCTGGCCGTCTGTCGACGGACTGGAAGGCCTAGTTGGGGCATCGGTTCAGCATACCTGTCACAGACAGCGCCCGTGGTGTCCCTCGAACATGGCTGAGGAATTTCAGTCAATGTCTGACGGGCGCACCTCGTCACTTACATTCTTCATCAGTTGTGTTCAGCCATGTTGCCCACCATACAGGGCGATTGGGTGTACCCCAGCCTTGTCCGCATCACCGAGTCTTTGGCTGATGCGAAGGCTAGGGTGATGCCTCAGTACAGTTGAGGATCAATTGTCCTTTGCACCACATATAGGGGGTTGTGTGACGCTTGGCGGTGTGACACTGGTGTGAAACCGATTCTTGCCGTCTCCTACGTGCTTCTACAGATGTGGGGTTGGAAGCACTTCCCTGTTGGATGGCCCTCCTTCGGGAAAGCAGTGCACCCGTATCCCGAGTTGCATGACCCGATAGATGGGCCCACTATGGGGTACCAGTGGACTGCTGCCAGGTTACACTGGGCCAAGGACAAATCAGCGAGGTGGTACTCGTTGTTCCACAACGAATTCGAGTCATTGCAAGACAACAACATTATATGGGCTCCATGGAGCCCAGATTTCGTGAACACGGTAGTGCCACATGAACTGTTTGCGCAATGCACGCAGGACGCCGGATTATGGGCGACTACCTGCCACCTGGTGTTTACCTATATGGTGGAGCCTTACGTGCCGCAATGCGTTATAGGACAATTCGACTTGTACTAACTTGTGGCCCCTCCCGATGGCAGGATCCTACTACGAGCCGTCCACTTGTGAATCCAACTCCATCCGAGTAATATTTACACTTCATACCTACATTCGCTGTTGTAAGATCGAGGAGGCCGACTAGAGGGGGATGAATAGGCGATTTTAAAATTCTTTGGGCTAAAACCGATTTCTAATACGGAAGCTAATATCAAAACGGTTTTGCACAATTAAAACCTAAATCAACTAGGTTCAACTAAGTGCAGCAACTATACAAGTCTATTGATGAATATAGCAATTAACCAAAGACTTGTAAGCTATTCAATTTCTAGCAAAGATAATAGCACCAAGCAAGGCAAGCATTCATACACAATGAATAAGCGATTCAATTCGATAAATGTAAATTGCAATATAGTAAAGCTCAAGAATGCAAACCACAATGACACGACGATGTTTTACTGTGGTGTTCGGAGACTTGCTGGTCTCCCTTAATCCACGTTGAGGCAAGCCCAAACCAATTGGACCGGCTCCACAAATTGAGCACCCGCCTCTAAGGTAAGTCCAGCCACTTGGACTGGTTCCAAACCGAACCAACACCTCGCTCCACTAAGATTGCTCCTTCCTCCACTCCGGAGATGGCGAGCACCACACCGCTCACAAACCGCCTCGGTCTTCTCACAATCTTCTTTGAGAAGCTCACCGGCGCAAGATGCCACCACGCCATCTAGGTGTCGGCAAACACCAAGAGTAACAAGTCTCTAACTTTCACTTGAACCAATCAAGTGTCAAAGCTCAAGTGGATACTAAATCCACCACCTAAGGCAACACATGTACTTAGGGTTTGCTCTCTAACCTCACTTAGTGCAACACATGCACACAAGAGTAGATAGAACTTGATCTTAGCTCAATGGAATAGAATGGGGGCACCAGCAACCTCCCCTCACACGGCCAAGGTGGGTATTTATAGCCCACACACAAAAACTAGCCGTTGGGGAGAAGAATCCAGAAAAATCAGCCATGGCCGGTCTGACCGAAGGCATAAGCCCGATCAGATCGCACCCCTCCTAACGGTCTGAAAAATAGCTGTTGGAGAGCCCCCAGTCTGACCGCCAACCAATGGCCGGTCAGACCGGCCAGCCCGGTCTGACTGCATGACACACGCCGGTCAAACCGTGCGGCCAAAAACCATAAAAGCCGCTCTTTGGAAAAGCTTGACCGCACCTTTGGTCCGGGAGGCCGGTCAGACCGCGCTCACAATGCCGGTCAGACCGCACCAGAGATCAACTCAAGATTTCGCATTTCTTTTTCAATTCAAACTTGCAAAACACATTTGGAAAGGATATGAAATGCAAACAAGGCAAGTAGGCATGATTCTCAACAAGTTGCAAAACACATTTGCCAATATTTAGAATCATACCACAAATTGCACTCCGCTCAAACTCAATTTGCAAAACATATTTGCCAAATTGACGTACGGTGCAAACAAGGATTCAAGTGAGATTCTCAACAAGTTGCAAAACACATTTGCCAACTTATAGAATCACACTACAAGGAATAAGGTACATGGACTTACACTATTTGCAAACTTAAGTCACATGCTACAAGGATTATCCACGAGCCACAACTATTCGCAAAACACATTCGCAAATATTGGCAACATGTTAAGATGAGCTAGAGCAAACACGATGAGCTATCAACACATGACAAACTCAAGTTACTAGTCAAGACCCCTCTTAATAGTACGGCAACCTATACTAGTAATCTGGTCTCCCAACCAAACACTGAGACCGGTAAAAGACTAGGAACACATCCTTAGCCCTAGCTAGTCATACCTTTGCCTTGCGCAACCACTTGAAGCTTGATGACGCACATCCTCACTTCAAGTCCGGGTTCTTGACTTGAATGCTCATCAACACATGATGAGTTCTTCACTTGACCTTCATCAACATATGATGACGCTTCTCTTGACTCGATGATCAACACATGATCATCTCCTCTTGTTGAACATCATCAACACACGATGATTTCTTTTTCTTCAAGACTTCATCACCACACGATGAACTTCTTCTTATGATCAACTCATGATCATCTCTTCATCTGGAACATCATCAACACATGATGATTTCCTCTTGACTTGACTTCCACAAACACATGATGGAACTCCTCTTGACTTGATGACCATCAACACATGATGTCATCCCAAGTCTTCATCATCATGGAACCTAACCTATTCATCCAACTCATGGAAAATGTTAGTTCCACAATATGATTATCATTAATTACCACAACATACCATTAACTTATAATGATGGGACAAGAGACCACAATCTTTCCCTCTTTCGTAATTGATGATAATCACTTCAATATCCAATAATTGAATGTAGATAGACAATGAGTATATATTAACTACACAAGTTATATATACTCAACATGAGTGTATACAAACTACACAAGTCGTATATACTCAAGGATATGTGAGTGCACATGAACTACACAAGTTATGTTATACTCACATATAAGTATATATAGACTACACAAGTCTTATATACTCATATGAATATATTAACTACGCAAGTTAAATATATTCAAAGGATACGTTTCAAAGTAAAGATCCCAAATATATGTGGACAAAGGAATATGGATCAATACTAATGAAACCTCAAAATATAGAATGAACTCCCCCTAAATGTGTGCATACACGAATGTGTAATGGAAACATATGCACATATTCAAGTTAACCTTTTGGTGGAGTCCAACCTATATTTTGGATCCGAGGAATGCAACAATATATAAGAATACAAAGTAGAATGCATACCTCTTTTGTTCTTTATATCCAAACCGAGACTAAGCATGGTGAAACAATAAGAGTGTTAGTCTCATAAATAGATTTATCATTATGTATGCATACCTGTTTGGATTTTTCCTTATGTTTATTCAATGAATTGGATTTGTCATTAATCACTTGCATGCTTTCTTGGTTTTCACCTTTATATCCAAATAAGACTACACAATATGCATATCAATAGAAGTGTTAGTCTCACAATTATATTTGTCATTGATCACCAAAACTCCATTAACACATAATGGCAGGTCTAGATCCTTCAGCTGTTCTAACATCAGTCCTCCTCGAATGCAGGCAATCGAGGGCAGACCGGCGTGCTAAGGACTAGCAAGTAGTCCAGTATGAGTGGGTTACGGCTTGGACGGAGACGACACACATCGAGATCCTGCAGAAGCAGTGACCATAAGACGTACGAATATACGGTCAGTACATCGAGTGGTATGTAACCCGGTCACGCACCAGACTCACACGTCCTCCACCAGAGTGTCCGGAGCAGTTGACGCACCATTAGAGGCTTTGTTACTCGTTCAATCGACGCAACGCTTCGCGGCGTGACGACACCGTAAAACACTAACAATCTTGGCTCGTTTCATTGATGATGTTTGTATTGTTTTGTTACTAAACAAGTGTTGTTTGTCATTTCAGTTCGAGCGACTACAGCAGATCACAAGTGCATCCGAGACCGCCATCCGAAACCCAGAGCTCACCGTACTGGGGCTTCTGAGCACTATGAAGTACATCTTCGCGAAGTCGAAGAATATAATAAAGAACATGAGCTGTAGTCGGTTGAGAGACGACGTCCTACACGCTGCGCACCGAGTGGGCCGACCGTGCTCGCCTGCTATGTCGGCACAGCCTAGTCAGTCCGATGGGTGTCATAGCGCTCCCTGTCGGTCATCCGCGCTGCAGATCGGCGGGCCTAGTCAGTCCGACGGGCGTCGTAGCACTCCTTACGTTGTGCTAACATCATGTCGTCCTCCAGCCGCACGTCCATCGGGATGCATCACTTCTGTCGTACGCACCCTGTACTCAAATCGGCGCTCCCCCTCGGTCATTCGCACTGCACATCCGGGAGGTACGAGATGTTTAGTTTAGGTCCTGAATATTTATTTCGCCTAACATCATTCCATCTTCCAGCCTTCAGTTGACCGTGAGGGTGACGGTCATCCGTCAACCGATGAGGAGACGACCATCCCAGCTACTTTCAGGGAGTTGTACATGACGCCAGGGTTTAGACTGTGGCACCTAGGGTGTCCGCCCCTGTCGTACGTTGACCAACACAGAGTACCGTACTATCGACGATCGAGTCGTCGATCTTACTAGATGAATAGAGGAAAATGACAAAGAGTTATTGGGAGAGAATGAGACCGCTCCTTATTGCTATGAACTAGCTGTTACAAGGGGTGCCCTTGAAAAGGCAATGGACTAACTCTAAGTACACAGAGTGTATTGCTTGATATGCTCTTGAACCAGACTTGAAACATGAATCTAATACTGATTATGATGCTTCAATCTGATGGAATGCGATTGCCATCCTCTTTTCTGCCATTCGTAGTTTCCTTTAAGTAGTTGACGAAGGGGTGGTGGTTACTTCTTGAAGAGACGCATGTTGGAAGTGTCGCGACTGGTCAGAGCGAGGTAGCAGTTGGTGAAATATCAAACGTCCGGCGGTTGATTTCGGGGAATAGCGTAACCACATGATGGTTATTACCAGTGACTTAGAGCCATGAAACGTCGTGTGGTTTGGAGTGATTAGACACATGTTCCATTCATCACACGGAAGGTAGTTGGTACAGAACCTCTCCGACCAGGGTACCCACGATGTAACCTCTGGAATCCTTACGACCACGGAGGTCGTTAGCCTTAGGGGTTATGACCATGAAGACATATTGTCTTTTATTATGTATTAACGTAATACATAGATATTTTAATCCTCGTCAGCTAGCCCCTGAACTTTAAATGAATTGGTCGTATGAACACTCTCTTCCGATGAAGTCGTATCGAGCAGACCCTCATTTAATGCCATGACATACGAGATGGTCTGTATTCACTTTAAAGTTGAGAAACTGCCTTGGGAATTGAAAAGTTTTTCTGTTCACAGGAGAAAAGATTGTGTCCGTTGGACTTTTGGGTAACTCCCGATTGCAGTTAAGGAACTGCGGCTATAAAATCCCCATCATGCCTGGCTTTAGGGTTTTTATGCTCCTAGTTTTTTCTCCAATCCTTTTCATCTTCTCGCAAAGAATACTCTCTGACCTCTTTTCACTCTTCCATCGAGAGCTTCCTCCAACCTCTGTTCATCCACTCGAAGATCTCATCATGTTGGACTCGATCACCAAGTGGCTGGTTTCGGATCTGAGTGGGAAGAAGCTTAAGGCTCTAGAGGAGGCTGGGATGCTTCTTGACAATAGTCTAATCAAATGGAGATCAGCGGCCGGACAATATTTTCTGAGCCGTGAAGAAGGGGAGATTCCTATCTTCCTTGCCTATGTTGAGTGTGGGCTCAGATTTTCGGTACACAAATTCCTCTCGAAGGTTCTAGAGCACTATGAAATTGGGCTGGTGAATCTGGCCCCAAACTCCATCGCCGGTCTCATTAGCAAGAGCATTCCCCTTGTCTGTCACGCACTGTGCCTGGTCGTATTCAATTTCCTATTTGGGGGGTCCTTCACCCCCCACCTTGTTGTCTTGGGCTCCTCCGGTGCCTTTTCAACAGGGTACAGTACGTAAGGTTTCCATCGCTGGAATGTCTTGGCTCGCATTGCGTAGATGAATGCCCTATCATACATCTCCGGGCCGTCGATCCATCTCAGGCTACCATTACGTGCGGATGAAGTTACATAATTGTGGAATGCAACGTGAAGTGTGAAAAATCTATGTGTGTGTAAGATTCTCTTATGACGACGTTCTCGCACGTGTAGTATGCCCGGACGGCGGTGGCCAGGTGTGTGGACTGAATGATCTTCGCCGGTTGTTCGCACACACATTTCGGGCGTGGAAACTCTGGTGGTATCGGTGCATCCTTCATAAAAAAAATCTAGTTAGGCTTAGGAGTGTTACCTTTAGGACATTGTTTACCAACATGTAACATCCCAAAAATTTGGTTTGTTTTGAAGTTTTAAAAGCAAAACTAACCATTTGGATTTTTTTTGTTGAAGTTAAAGCTTAATTGGAATTTTTAGAGATCAAAAACAATTTAATATGAATAATCTCAACATCAACTATTATGAAAATTATTTTATTTGGATTCTATGTGCTTGGATATATTTTCTAGAATTTTTATGAGTGCATTTGCTATTTTCTATTTGCCAATTAGATTTTCTGCTGTTTTCTAAAAAGGAAAACTAATTTAATCTCAGATTTGTTTTTGGGCCGCAATCCTAAGCCGTCGGCCCATCTTCTCCGCTTTTGGCCCAACCCGAGTTGGCCACTCCCGCTTCCTTCTTTGCCGGCCGATTTCTTTCCCGCAGCCCAACTCCTTGGCCACATCTTCTTTTCTCCTGTGGCCGCTTGCCTTTCCATCGCGCCAAACCGAGCCGAGCCGTCTTCTCTTAGCACGCATACTTTCCCTTGTGCGCGCGTGCAGCCAGCCCAGCCGAGCCACTTAATTCCTTTTTCTTGTGTCTCCCTGCCGCGTGGGGTCCAGCTGTCGGCCACACTTCTTCGGTCTTCGTCTACCTCACGGTGTCTTCATCTTGTGTCCGAGCAGGACTCGTGAAGCCGCCGGCTTCCTTGTGGATTCCTTCCGTCCGGTGCTATTTAACCAAACCCTCCGCGTCAAAATACTCGCATTGCTTTCCTCTACTAAAACCCTAATTTCTCCACCCCGATTTTGTCTCAACCGCGTCGCAATCGCCGAAAGATCGAAGACCACCGAAGCATCTTCATTGCCGGAATTCATCACCGTTGGACCTCCTCAGCTCGCGTCGTCTTCGCCGTCGGGACCGCTTTATTGTGAGCTTCACTGTGCTTCCATCCTCTTCGGTCGAGGATCATCAGGTCGCTGTTTTTGTGTTCGTCATCAAAACCGATCGCTGTGCACATTTACCGATCTACCTATTCCGGTGAGCTCTGAGGTCGTTTGTGCGCGTCATCGTGTGCTCCATGTCTTACTTAGCTAATCTCCACCTCTCTCTTTGCCTCCCCATCACCAGAGAGCTTCACCGTTGGTCATCTTCTCTATCATCGGTCGACTTTGTTGCACCGCCACCTTAGTCACTTCCCGGTCGATTCCTTTGTTCCGGTTTGTTTCTCTTGTCCTTGCAGTCCCCGTGCTCACCTTAGATTCGGGAGGGCACCACTCTTTCGCCGAATTCGGCAGGGGCCGTGGAGCTTGTCATCGCCGACCATGGCTGCCCCTGATGCTCCTTGTTTCTTTCAGTGCCAACTCAACACGCCAGCTAAACCACCACATCCCCTTTTGGTCCACATGGCATCCGGTCATCAGCCACGTCGAGTCCATGTGGCGGACCAAATATTCCACCCGAGCCATGCGTGCTTGAACTCAGCCCATGGTGCACCAAGTCAATGACCATGGGTCCCACAAATCAAATTCAATTTCCTTATTTCTTTTTAGCCGAATAATCCACTGTTGACGTCATAAATTAAATTTTCCTTCAGAAATGTAATTCCAGTAAATTCATGAAATTATGATTTTCATTATTTCATGTGATTTCAATCTTCCAAAACCCATATCTTTTGCATCCGAACTCCGATTGAATCCATTCAAATTTATAAATTCATATAAATTCAAGATCTATTTATATAAGATTTATATTTGATTTTTGGAGTTTGTTTTGTCTCTTTTATTTATTTATTTGCTTTATTTGCGAGTAGACGTTGATACTTCGAGAAGCTTTGAGCAAGGAGGAGTACACCAAGATCAAGATCAATCCCTAGATTTGTTCCAAGGTAAGCCGTAGTCCTTTGATCATATTGAACATTTGATTTCAAAAGTATATTGTTTTATACAATTGCATGCTATCTTTATACAAATTGTTTTGGGATTAGCTATTACCTGTTAACATTATCCCTCCATTGATTATTTGAATGCCATGAATCATTTATCACCCTAGCATGGATAATTTTAGTTGGATATATTCATATCACCAACATGGGTATCGTATAGATGCTTAGTTCAGCTTAGTTACGATGGGTTCATTATCACGTGTCATAATGATTAATCTTGACTTAATGATATATGAAATCACGGTGGTTAGCCACTACTGTTATTAAAATTTGTGTACCATGACAGGGGTATGTCATTGGTCTTAGTTAAACAAAATGATTTTTGCTCGGGTGAGTGGTTGGTGGATAGTGGGTGTATTTCAACACGTTGTCGGTTTGTGGTAGACTCGCTTGAGTAACTTGTTAAGGATTTAATCTTGTGCACCATTAAATTGGACCTTAACCGTACAACCACATATCTGGTATGGGACGAACCTGACTAATTAATTAGCGATGTTTTGATTTGGTTCTGTTTGAGTTGTGTTTGACGCAAGAGGGGCCAGGAGGGCGAAACCTTAGCAAGCAGAACTGAGTGAAAATAGGACTTTGTAAAGGCCTTGTCACGTGCTCTAGATTGCTTACCTAAGGTAGTGAGTAGTGGTATCGACGCATACCAAACAAACTAGAGAAGTCGTGTTATGTGGGTAAAGCTGTACAACCTCTACAGAGTGTAAAACTATTCGAATAGCCGTGTCCGCGGTTATGGATGTGTCCGGGGATTTCACACGAGAGGTACAATTTCTTATAAAATATGTCGGAGTGTGGATGGGAAGTTCACTTGATAAATATAATGTTTGTTTGGTGAACGGGTAATTCACTTGGTGGTTTGTGTCTGTCGGTGTTTTAGAACCGAACTTACGTAAAGATTGTTTGATTCGGGGGGTCTCCTAGAATAGAATCATGCAGAGAGATCGACACGGAATTTTTATATGTGTTCGGCCTTCTCCGGAGAGAATAACAACCCTACTCTGTGTGTGTATGGTATTGAGTGTATATGAACAATCGGGGAAAAACTAAGACTATTACAGATAGTGCTTGTATTCCTGATGGCTCCCTTGATGCCCCTCCTTTTCTCTAGTTGCCGCCTTTTATAGTACGTGAAGGAGGGCAAGCTACTCCAGTAAAGCGCGCCTCATCACCTCCTATGAATTCAAGCATGTTGGTAGTAATTACCGTGTATTAATTCCTCCACGTCGCTCAATGACTATATACCGTAGATAATGGGTATTACGTGCCATTATTCTCAGAGAATAACAACAGATGATGATCGTTTGAATCCCTTAATCAATAAGACCCACTTGTCTCGCAGTGTTCATTTGATTATAAGGTGGTCGAGGTGACCTAGTCGAGATGAATCTACGATTATGAGGTAGTCGTAGCAAGACTTACGACTATGGGATAGTCGTAGCATAACTTACGACTATGGGGGTGGTCGAGAAGAACTTACGACCATCCATTTGGTTCTTCCTTCATAACATTAAGGGGTACACTCAGGGTTCACATGACGTCATATTTACCTATAATAAAAATTATAGATAAAAGGTAAAATGAGGATTATTATATCCTCGTCATCTAGCCCCCCAGCTTCAAGTGAAAGCAACTTACTTGGTAAAGGGGTTCTAGATGGTCT
Source organism: Phyllostachys edulis (assembly GCA_036346405.1). Classification (NCBI taxonomy): domain Eukaryota; kingdom Viridiplantae; phylum Streptophyta; class Magnoliopsida; order Poales; family Poaceae; genus Phyllostachys; species Phyllostachys edulis. The sequence goes on along the minus strand of CM070546.1, from coordinate 17,485,730 downwards.
TACGATCATGAGAGGATCGTAGAAAATGATCGACCGTATGAAAAATTAGTACTGAATAGTTCTTAGGCCGAGACTATATATTGAGGGGTAGACCCTCATTGTAAATCAGACCACGTTTATGCAAAAGAATAGAACACAAGTTATTGCTTGTTCTTTCATAACAGAGTTCATGCGAGGACTTCTGAGAGAGAATTAGGCGATCAATTGTTCGTTCTGCATTTCAAGGTCAAGTTTGCTTTTCCGCTGGGAATTGAGGGCTTGGCGATCTCCACTCGTGGTCTAGTGGCGATCATCTTGGTGTGAGTTGGCGAATATCCATAGAGCTGCAAGTCCGTGCACTGGCGCGTGGTGTACAGCTGAGCGGTGTTCGTCGTCAAGCGCTATTTATCTACGGTTCTACTCGAGAAGATCGGGCCACCTCGTATCACCGAGGCACTAGCATCATCAAGGTTTTCCAGTGCCTGTGTATAAAATTCACGTACACCATCGGCTTCCCGTATATCGCCACCTCGGGTTGGGAAGCAATTTGCATGTATTGGACCCATGCTACGCTTTCATTCACCTTGACTAGCTCCCATACACCCTGTCCTCCCCTACTTATGCCGGTGATCGCCTTGATGACAAGTTTATTCGTTGTTGGCTCTGTGTCGAAATTCCCTCCGGATGCAGCTCCTAAGCTCTTGAATATTCATCACATCGAGCCCCTCAGCCCAGACCACCTTGTACTGGCATCTCGATAGGTCCAACCCATCGGGTCCGGCTCGTACGAGACCGTCGTCATAAAACACTACCAAGTCTTGCATATTTAAAATCACCTAAAGCCACAACAATCCAATTTACAATACAAAATATAACTATCTGGGTATGTAATTAGCACTAATTAATTAATCGCATACCGACTATTTACATGAGATTATTTCTTCAATTACAACTAATTAAATAGGACTAAACTAATTAATACTAATTAATTACGAGTAATTTATTTTCCACTAATCACCCATGACACAAATAATTACAACATGTTACATACAAGTAAGCAATTAAATACTTAATAATTAATTAATTACCAACAAATTGATTACTTGTCAATAAATTATTTACGGATTATTCATTATATCTAAGTAATCCCCATGAATTAATTACGTTTATTTAGTTACCACTAAGTAACTACGAGTCATTACTTATCAACAAATTAATTATGGTCACATAAATTCGACCACTTCATTTGCACTAATGTAATTACCACTAATAAACTATGACTCACACAATTATGATTTATTAATTACCACTAAATTAATTATGTCTAACTAATTACCATTAAATTAATTATGACTAACTAATTACCACTAACTAATTCAAACTTAAATAATAAAGAGTAATTAATTACAACTAATTAATTACCACTTATTATTAAGCACTAATTAATTATCGATACATTAATTACGACTAATTCATTACCTCTTAATAATAAGTAGTAACAAACTACTTACTAAATTATTTACACTATTTAATTATGACCACTACTACATTAATTACGACTAGTTCATTAAGACTAATTAACTACAGCTACAATAATTACGACAAATGCTGTGGAGAAAAATTTACCTTCTGTTCAGGAGGACCGTTCTATACTGACACGTTCCTAAAGACTGCACTAAACACTCTTTAATCTCCCAATAATTTTTATTACTATTCTATGTGTTCTCAGCGACGAGCGCGAGAACGAGAATGAAATTGAGAATGGCTGAAAGCGAGAGCGACTCCAGTATTTATAGCCGCGCGAGCGCAATTCCCGCAAAGAGCGCCGCAACAGAAAAAGATGGAATGGACAGAAAGATGGGTGGTGGCGGGAAATCTGGGGGCATTGTTGGGCCTGCGTGTGCGGGGGCGGGCCACGTGGCGTGGCTGGGCGAAGGGGGCTGGTAGAGCCGCATGTCTGCGCGCCACGTGTGAGGCAGAGGGCTGGTCTGGGCCGAGTGAGAAGGGGCCAGCGGACCCACGTCTCCGCGCACCATGCATGCGGTGGTGGCCCGTCCGGGCCAGGGGCGACCGGACAAGGGCACGTCCAGGGCACGGGTGAGCGAACATGGCTCGTCTGGGGCACAGGAGAGCGGACAAGGCCGTGCAGTGCACTGTGCGCACGAACAAGGCTTGTCCGTGTGCTAGGAGAACGACGCCGACTGCGTGGTGGGAGGAGAGAGGTCTAAGCGCCAGATGAGCAGTGGAGGTTGAATCCAGGCGTCTGATGCACGGTTTTGGACACGTATCGGTCACGAGCGCGTCCGTGGTGCCATTTTTGCTAATACGACGTGTGAACGGCTAGTTCTGTCGCCGCCAACCGTGCCATTTAGGCCAAACTCTCGGTGAACAAGAGATTGGGTAGGGGCAAAATGGTCATTTTACATCCTTAACTAACGGCTCACTTTTGGTAATGGTATTTTCCAGAAATTCTCGTGTTTGTGACGGTGGATGTCTGCCATAGTACCGGTCTTATTTTCTCAAATATGAACATTACGAGTGTAAGTAAAATATGATTTTATTCAGCACTCGTGTAACATGACATGTGGTACTTTTGAGAAACACGTTAAAAAAAAGGTTATATGCCAAATCTACGAAGACAAATTTGGATATATGCCATCGAGAAAGTTGCCACTTTGAGATACACCACTCAGTTTTCTGAAATTTGAAATTTGCCACTTCAGTTTCTTCCACCTTTGAAATTTGCCATTATCACATCTTTTCTCCCATTTTCCATCAATTCCTTTGTGATCTACCCATTTTGCCCCCCATTGACCCAACAAGCAACACATGAATCTGCTGCTAGTCCAGTTGAATTCGATCTTCCCATCTCATCTCGAGGTTGCTGGCTTCTTGGCACGTGTGTGTGTCTCGATGGCGTCGGCTATCTCCATCGGCATTGCAATGCCGCCCCAAGTGAAGTGGAGGGCACCGCAATTGTGAGGTCGTGGCCCCGACGAGGCGGAGTTCTTCTGTGGGTGAACGCCGAAATGGAGCGGAGGTGGCAAGGTGGCACAGGTGGCTGAGGCCGCTTCGGCCAAGACGCGGAGACGACGGAGGAGGCGGGGAGCATGTGCAGGCGGCGGCTCGGAGAGACCGAGGTCGAGATCTGTCGAGCTCATGCATGAGCCTACCAGAGGCCGCCAGGGAGGTCGCCAGCCGTCTTGGCCTGGGCCGGCGATGGCGGTAGGGGCGCACACAGTGTTTCCAGATACTAGGAGGGCCTAAACGCATCTTGTCAGTGGCTCTTTGACAAAGAGAACATAGAGGAGCTCCAGGAAGGCGGGTCTAGACTCTCATGGAGCTCGCTCGGGGGAGACGAAGAACATAGAGGGCTTTGAGGGAGCTCTGGGAGGCACGATCGGTCGGCATCAAGGCGGTGGCATGTGGCCGATTAAAGTGGGGACTGGCCGGAGCACGGGGAGGCAAGCGCCTCACGGGAGCTCAGATGGATGCTGGTTCTTCAGAAAGGAAATGAGACGATTGCCTTGAATCTGGGCATGAAGGAGCTGGTTATTCAGAAGGGATAGAGGCAAAATGGGTAGATCACAAAGGAACTGATAGAAACTGAGAGAAAAGATGTGATAATAGTAAATTTCAAAGGTGAAAGAAACTGGAGTGTTAAATTTCAAATTTTAAAAAACTGAGTGATGTATGTCTAAATGACAACTTTGTCGGTGATATATTTCCCAAATTTGCCATCCATGAATCTAGTGACACAGCATCCGAGTACGACCACGCAATCACGCGCCACTCGACCCGGCTGACCGAAAAAACCTCACCCGATACCCTATCCCGATTTCAAACGCACGCCGCACAACCCCAAGGCCATAACGTCCACTGACGCCGCGGGCCCCACACGCACCCGCTGCAAAATCTCCGCCTCCGCCTCCCCACGCACGGATTAGTATAGTACGCGTCCACCTCACTGCCTCCGCCACCCCCACCACTCCCCCTAAAACCCTCGCCACCACTTCCCCCAAGCGCGGCCGCTCGCCGGCTGTGAGCCCCGCCTCCGCCATGTCCTCCTCATCCGGCGCGCTGCCGCAGCCTCGCCGCACGCGCCCCGGTCCCTGGCCCCCGGCGCCGCCGCCGCAGCCGCAGCCGCAGCCCCTCTCCTGGGCCAAGCGCACCGGCTTCCAGTCCCGCGTCTCCGGCGAGTCCATCGCCACGGCCTATGCCCCCAATTCAGGACAGGCTCCCCTCCCTCGCCCCACTGAGGCCCCTGCCGATCTGGAGACCGGCCCACCGGGCCGGCCCAACTCCGCCCTCCCGCCCCCTCCCGCTGCCGCGGCGGGCAATGCCGAGCAGCAGAAGCGACAACCGCCACCGCCGCCTCCTGCGAGGACGCGGAGGAGGGATTCAGATGGCGGAAGGCCGAATGGGCAGGCAGCCGCGGCGCCGCTTCCGCAGCTGCAGGAGGAGGAGGAGGCGCCGGAGCGGCTGGCGCATGTGAAGTACGAGCTCCGTGACACTCCTGGAGCATGTAAGTACCCAAAGGAGGGAAATAAATATCCACGTCGTGATGTGTGCTGTATGGCGTGCTAATCTAGGGGCTTTTAAGCTGTGTTGCAGTTCCACTAGTGATATACGGATTACAGCATTACATCTCCATGCTCGGCTCGATCATCCTGATCCCGCTTGTGATGGTTCCTGCAATGGGCGGCTCAGCTGTGAGTGTCACTGAATTTGTAGTAGTTCTTACAGTGTTACTGATCTGGTGGCGTGTTGCTTAATAGGTGCTTTTTGGATGCATATCTTTTAGGATGACATGGCAGCGGTGGTGTCCACGGTGTTGCTCGTCTCGGGGATAACCACATTGCTGCACACATTCTTTGGAACGAGGCTGCCACTTGTGCAGGGGCCTTCCTTTGTATACCTTGCCCCTGCGCTTGCAATTATCAACTCTCCTGAATTCTTTGGGCTCAATGACGATGTACGCATATCCTTTTTATTTGTGTTATGGTGATGCAGTGCCTATAACATGACAGTGGCACATGTCATGCAGGGATTGCTTGATCTTTGTTTTACAACACATCTCATAGAGCTTAACATGTTGTATTTAGTTGCAGAACTTTAAACACATAATGAAGCACCTGCAGGGAGCTATCATAATAGGCGGTGCATTCCAAGTGCTGTTGGGATATACAGGCCTCATGTCACTATTTCTAAGGTGCGCCTCCCTTGCTGTTAATAAAATACGAACCATTTTCTTTAGCTGGCTGCTGTCACTTTACAGGTTGTTATACTAACGGTTTTAACCATGAACACCTGATTGTCCTTGATACTCAATGAATCAAGTTTTAGTTTGGAATGATGCATACTCTTAAGTAACAAAAGTTGCGTTCTGACTGCCAAATATTTCAAAGATAGAGCTACATCTTGTGGTGGCTAGCAACTACTTTCACATAGCTCTATTGTAGACAGTTCTCACGAAATATTCATGAACATCGAATGGAAAATCTTAACCCACCCCTCACCCAAAAAAAATAAAATAATCAAGTGGTCATTTCCCTCTTTTGGGCATCACAGTTATGAATTGGTTTCTATGTGTAAACTCTTTGTTTCCAACCATAAACATCCTTTTGTATGTCCTATGACTGATGAATTCATTCATTGATGCAAGGGTCCGTGCGACATTATGACCATAAACTAAGCTAGCTCCTAGCTTCATTGTTTTTGTACAATCCACTATCCGTTCTAGTGACAAATAGTTCTACTTAGGTGATCTCAATCTTGTCTGAGCATTTTGTCATTATTAACCTCTGTTTATTGCAGGTTGATAAATCCGGTTGTCGTCTCACCAACAGTTGCAGCTGTTGGACTTTCGTTTTTCAGTTATGGTTTCACTAAAGTCGGAGCATGTATAGAGATGGGCATTTTGCAATTATTGATGGTCATTATCTTTGCACTAGTGAGTATGCAGTAAAAATACTTGTTCAATGCAATGCATTATAATGTGCATTACAAACTTATGTTCTATGCTGATCATTTTCTTAATTCCCTTGTGGCAGTACCTCCGAAAAATAAAGTTATTTGGCTACCGGGTGTTTTTAATTTATGCGGTAAGATTTGGGCTAATAATATTGAATTCATTTATGCTGCATGGTGGTTAGTATGACTCGATGAGATACTAATTTCTGAACTATTGATGCTGCCTACTTAGGTTCCTCTTGGTCTAGGAATCACATGGGCTGTTGCTTTCCTTCTGACAGCAACTGGAGTTTATGGCTACAAAGGTTGTGATGCAAATATTCCTGCCTCAAACAATGTATCAGCCTTTTGCCGGAAGCATGTATTGAGGATGAAATCTTGCCGTGTAGACACTTCACATGCCTTAAGATCTTCTCCTTGGGTCAGATTTCCATATCCATTGCAATGGGGCACTCCAGTTTTTAGTTGGAAAATGGGCCTTGTGATGTGTGTTGTATCAGTTATTGCATCAGTCGATTCTGTAAGTTGATAATTGCTTTGAAGTTTGCTCATATCCGCTTTGCTTTACTTTGGTATCTTTATTTTTCATAAATAAGCTTGCAATATAAGGCATTGTGTGGATGAAATCTACTTATCAGGAAATGATCTTCATTGTAAACCCCTTGCTAATCATCAACTTGACATGAGCTTTCTTGTCAGACACTGGTTTACTATTTTGTTTGTTGCCCGAAATTGGTTCACTCAGTAAATAGCATTCTGTAACCAACCATTCAATGTCCTTCACAATCCAAAATCTATCCACTAACAATTCGTTAATGTTTTTTCGACTTAAGGTTGGTTCCTATCATGCATCGTCTTTGTTTGTGGCCACAAGACCACCAACAGCTGGGGTTGTTAGCAGGGGTATAGGTGTTGAAGGTGTCTCCACAATCCTGGCTGGCCTCTGGGGAACAGGAGTTGGGTCGGCGACGATAACAGAGAATGTACACACAATTGCTGTTACTAAAATGGGTAGCCGAAAGGCAGTTGGATTTGGTGCTATTGTACTTATACTGCTTGCTTTTGTTGGTAAGCAACTACATGATATAGTTGGTCTATATGTATTTTTTTCTACAAAGTTCTGACATGCTGTTGGAAGAGCAAACATCATTTAACTGGGTGATAACAGTGCATGGTTCTTGCTTACCACCAGGGAAGAAAAAACCGGCTGGGGTAACCGGGAACGGAAAAACCGGCCGGTTTCTCTGGCTTTTGCAAACTCAAATTACAATTTTCGAATTTCAGCTGGTTTTTAAGCAAATTCAAGCGAAATTCGTCCAGATTTTTTTCCGGGAAATCCGGTAACCGGCCGGTTACCAGTTGGTTTTTTCCCTTGGCCGTAACCGGCCAGTTTTTTTTTCCCGGCCCGCAACTGGGATTTGGCCCGGTACCGGCTTTTGGATCCTTGCTTACCACTACTCTTGTATCTCCTTTGCAGGAAAAGTTGGTGCCTTCATTGCTTCTATTCCTGATGTTATGGTTGCTGCTCTCCTTTGTTTTATGTGGGCCATGCTCTGTGCTCTTGGCTTGTCCAATCTTCGTTATAGTGCCACAGGAAGCTCCAGGAACAGTATTGTAGTTGGGCTAGCTTTGTTTTTGTCACTATCAGTTCCTTCATACTTCCAACAGTACGGATTACATCCTAATGCAAACTCATCAGTTCCAAACTACTTTCAGCCATACAATGTTGCATCTCATGGACCTGTGCACTCTGGATCTGGTGGGGTATGTACTGAACTTTCCATCTTTTGTACCAATATGCTTTATTCCCTGCTGTTAGGTATCTGTACACTAGAGTTAAAAAGGCACGAATCCATATTTTGAGCACTTACTTTCTGTACAAATACGGACAATCTATTGCCAACTAGAACTTTTCGTAGTGACTGCATAGGTAGACAAGCAGATATTTGGTTTATTTCAGAACTGTAGGGGTGTGTCCTATGGGAAGCTTTACAAAATTATATTATACAATTGGAGTAATAAAGATAATGGATAAAGAAAAAAATTATAGCAAGGAAGACATAAATCAAGGGGAATTAGCCAGAACCAGAAAATTACGAAATTGCGCACAGTTTTTATTCTTTGTTGTTTTGGTACATGACCACTTGGACTTCTGATTTGATAAACAAGCTCCTGTACATTTTGTTTTGGGCAATTTGTCACTTAATGATAGGCTTCAACTGAAAATTAGTCAAGTTATAAATGTCCAGTGGGTAAAACACCCACTGTTGGATCTACTCCAAGACTTGTCTGGTTGGTTAGTTTTGAGCTTGAAGTACACGATTCTGGACTGTAGAGTGACACCTAGAAAATCAAAGTGTAGTTTGTAACTTGTGAGTGGCCAGCTTTACAAATTAAGTGCCTGAGTGCTAAATGCTAAATTGCTAACTTGGAGGTGATTCCCATGCAATTTTTCCCTACATAGAGCATGCGTTTTCACGGAAAGTAATCTGGAATCATATTTTTTAGATATCATGGTATGATACATTCAATCCCATTCCCATGAATGATATGTTGCCTGCTAATTCTTCTGCATAGACATGCTTAATGTGTCTAGCACTATCTGTAATCATGTTATAGGTTAAGTATTTAATCACTATTTCTTTATTTGCTTGCTTCTCAGGTAAACTATGTCCTCAACACGTTACTGTCACTCAACATGGTCATTGCATTTCTGGTTGCTCTCGTACTTGACAATACAGTCCCTGGTGGCCACCAGGAGCGGGGTTTGTACGTATGGTCAGAAGCAGAGGCGGCAAGGAGAGAATCAGCTGTCATGAAAGACTACGAACTGCCTTTTAAGATTGGACGTGCATTCAGGTGGGTGAAGTGCATTGGCCTATAGCACAGTTTTGGTACGATTTTGTAGCTTTGGTCGACTGCACGGCAAATATTCTGCAACTCCGGAGTTTGAAATGATTTCCTTGCGAAATCTCAGGTGAAAGAAATGATTGGTCACGAGTCATGACCGACCGCTTCCAACCAAGGTATCGAGTGTATATCCTGAATTGCTCTTTAGGTTAGTTGTCTTATCCTGATGCTAGATGCGTCAGGGGTTTTCCGGCTTATTTTTTAGACTACTGTGTATCATCACTGACGGATTTTGCTCTTCTGGTATTTAGTTGGCTTTTGGGATATCCATATGCACAGGCGGTAAATGATCTGAGCTAAACCTGAACTCTGTTTGGTTTTGAGTTGGCTTAGATTCACAGGAATCAGAGATCTGATTTTCAGCTTGGTTAGTAGTAGTAATGAAAGGTCTGGCCTTTGCTTATGGCCGTATCCGGTTTTGGTGTTGAGTTTGCATCGCAGGTATACAGCGTTAAGGCCTGGCATCTGTATCGACCACTATCGAGCATGTAAATGTAATTCTGCCTCCTATCTCAACAATAGCTACAAGGATGAGGACGCCCCGAATCGAGGAGGCCGTAATATTATGGGCGGCCGTCTGCCACCCCCAAACTTGTTTATCCACCCTGCCCGTGTTCTTGCCATACATTATGGCTGACTGCTCCTTGCTTGTTGTCTAGCCCGTACTCGTACAGCCCCACTCGCAGTAAACTCACGCACGCAACGAATCTCCATGTGTGTGTTTTTTTTTGTATCAGCATAGTATTTAAGGATGTGTTCGGTTGGTGGTTGGTGGTACAAGGTTGAATGGGATAATGGGGAATTTTGTTAAATAATATCATTTTAATTAAAAATTACAAAAATAAATAGCCGATTTTTTTTTACTAACCAAGATGGGCTCCTATCGCTATCTTAAATGGTGGTAGGAGGGTTGTCGCCAATGAAACAATGATAAAATAGTGCTATCTGTCTGTCGTCAATTCAAATGATGACATGGCTCTTTTTTGAAATTAAATTTTATTTTTAATGTTGGTAATATCTTTTAGTGTCCGTGCAACCGATAATTTTTGAAAAGATAAGAAAAATATAAAGTAGAGAATAATTTAGGAGTTTCGGTGTGACTAAATATATTTGGAATGCATTTTAGGTGGCGCAATATAAAAAAATAGCCCACTTCGGCGACACTATAAAAAATAGCCTCATTTGACGGTGCAATATAAAGATTAGCCTACTTCGGCGATGTAATAACAAAAATAACCCTGATTTATTTGAGAGTGCTGGACAAAATCTTAGAGAGATAATGACTTTGCAACCATGGTGTAGTCATTTTGTGTATGAAAAGGCTAGAACTAGGGTGGTGTGGAGTGTCGTAATGCCGACTCCCTCGTATGGTTACCTGTACACACAACAAGAACAATTACGATCGAAACATGATACTAAAATAATGTAAGTTGTACAATATATATATATATATATATATACTCGTGGGCCCTCTTGGGGCGTACCCCACGTGTGGCCCTTGGCCTCGTCCGGGGTGGCCGCAGGCGCTGGTGCGAGTACGTCAAGGGCTCTGGCGGATGAGGTACCCTATCGATGCGAGTAGCCTGAGAGGTTGTCGCAAGAGGGGTGTCCTAAGAGGGTGTTGCATCGGCTGGCTCGCTCCGGGCGCACCGCACCGTTGTGAAGCTCCAACGGAGACCTGACAGCTCTCGCTGTGCGAAGGCCCATCACCCTCTTGCCGTAGTGCCCACTCCTGATCGAACTCGTAGTCCTTAGAGTATACTACCTCCTGCGACAACAGCTCCTCATCCCATAGGGTGTACGACATGTGGAATAATACGTTATGCATATAAACAAGAAGGAAATATTGAAATAGTACGTTATGTGTGTAAACAAGATAGACATACCTGGTCGCTGCATCGCAGCGGATGACTCGGCGTAGTCCTACCCCAGGACGGACGGTACTAAGTACCTATCCAAAGAAATTGTCGTTAGTAACTAGTGGAGTTCGAAATAAACAACCAAACGTAAGTGTTTCAGGTGTACCTGCGAACTGTGCTGATGTTGGGGTAGTCCTGGCATGGTGCCACGAGGACCCGCCCGCCATGTTTGGGTGAGGAGCCGTGGGGCGTGATGCACCGTGGCTCACCCTCGTCTACGCACAAGTGGATCCACCATGTCCCTTGGCCTACGGCACGATGCAAGCTGGATGTCTCGCCTCGTCTTCTCTATTATCTGGTCCATGGCCTCTCTGATCTCCCACGCTGTCGTGCTGAAGCGCTCCCCGGCGTTAGACTACGCACAGAGGCCACCAACACGTGCATCTCCCATTGTAGATCATTTTGTACACAGAATTAACAAGTTAGAAACTGAAAACATGTGAAGTAAATAAGAAGTATGGACCGTTCAATACGTATCAGGCGATGGAATGCGGAGTCTGGCTGGGTGGGGGTATGTGTCGCTCGTCACGGCCTCATATCGTGGTGGGTCGTCCACGACCCTGACGCAACGAACCCTTGTCCGAGTGGAGTACCACTCGACCTACTCCTCGTAGGTCCAGACGTCGTAGGGAACATCCTATCGGGCTATCTTGTCAGCATAGGAAGTCCTACTAGGTACTCTCTTCTTGGTGTACCTGTGGAAGGCAAAACGATAAATTCGTAAGTCCGTAAGGGAAATGCTACGACAGAAATAAAACGTGAACTTACACATGGACGTTCGGCGGCAACGGCTGCCCTAGGGCACTGAGACCTCCTATCATAGACCGAACTGCCACATCACTCGGTGCACGTGGTACTCCTCCACAAAGACATCGTGCACGAAGTTCCTCTGTGTGTACCAGTACCGCTAGTCTTGCGTGCACAACCTGGACACACCTAGGGACGCGCGCGTGTACGAAAGTATCTAGATCCCTAAAAGTGTTTTTGGTAATTAATGTTAACAATCTATTAAGAGACTAACATGTGTGCTAAGATGTTTAAAGGCTTAGTCCCAAAGTTTGATTGATGACAAGACTTTGGCAATGCAATGATGATTAAAGATCGACATGGCTCATAGTAAAGGTATTGTATAAGTCTAAGGATCCTTTATAGTTTTTACCGGTCTCGGTGTTTGGAGAAAAGACCGAATTTATAGGATAAATATCGTACTATAAAGAGGGATCATGGCTAGTAGCTTGAGAAACTATATTTGTGCCATCTTGATCAACTAGGGTTCATGCATTGCATTTAGAATAGCTTCTGGAAGAACTTCACAGAAAATCGGTATGACTGCACTTGACAGGAGGTACTATCGTAAGTCGGTAGTACCAAAATCTAGTTGGCAGTATATTATTTTCAGAGAGCATGTTTTTGGTGTTTTTTAATCTTCTAATAATTCCAGACGATCAAGAATGAACAATGATGACGATCACAGTCAAGAGTACCGAAATCTAGTTGCCGGTACGTAATTTACAGAGAGTATGTCTTGGGAGTTTTGGATCTCCCCTAAGAATCGGTATGACCGCATTTCTTGAGCGGTATTATCAGAGTACAGTAGTACCGAAAATTACATGGTTGTACGTTATTTCCAGAGAGGGTGTTTTCTTGATTTTCTTGAACCTCTGGAAATCAGTAGTTCTGTTTTAGCCAAGCGGTACTACCACTGTGCGGTAGTACTGGTTTTAGTTGGCGGTAGTACCGCATATTTATATAACGGCTAATTCAGAAAAATTAAATGCAACAGTTCTGACCGTTGAACAGTGGTTCCGATAGTACCGGGTTTCTTCAGCGGTACTACCGCAAATCCTGAATTTTTCAGGAGTTCGATTCAAACGGCTAGTTTTGTTGATGAGGGCTATAAATACACCCCCACCAGCACCAAGCCAAGAACCTTTGAGCCTATTGAGTATTCTTGAGCTCTTAGTGCAATATCTTCTACTAATTTGCTATGAATTCACTTTTTGAGGAAGTTGAGAGCATTCAAGCACATTGAATCATTAGCTGATCATGTTGGCACTTGAATTTCCTCAAGCAAACACTTGGTTTATTACTCTTGGTGTTTGCCGGCATCTAGACGGCTTTGGAGGAAGTTTGCGCGGTAAGCTCTTCAAAAAAGATTATGAAGAGTCCCGGTAACGGATTGTGAAGTTGTGTTGTGCTCACCATCTCCGGAGAGGAGGAAGAGCAACTCGAGGTGTTAAGGTTTAATTCGTGGAATCGGTCCAATTCGGTTGGACTTACTTCAACGTGGATTAGTGAAGACCGACAAATCTTCGATTCCACGAGAAAATATCGTTTGTCTCCTTTATGGTTTAATTCTTGCATTTACTATTTTCATATTTACATCTCTAGCAATTTAATTGTGCAGAATTGCTTAGCTAATATTTGTATTTAGTACTGGTATAGCATTGAGATTGTCTTAACATAGCATAATTTTCCATTTCTTGATTTGTACTAGAAAGCTTTGTTAAGACATAGCAGGCAAAATTTTTAATTAGTTGAAAAGTTTAAAAACCTCATATTCACTCCCCCTCTTTGATCCTACAACGTACATTCTCTAGGGAGTGTATAGTGTCCAGATGGTGTGGTCATCCGTCAACTGATTAAACATCGCAACGTAGTCCGGATAAGATGTGTGCGTAGTGATCGGAGTGAAGATGATATGTGGAATAGAACAATAAAAATTTAGTACATACAATTAAATTACATTACAAAAAAAGGCTAAAGGAATCCGAGGACAGGAAGTACAAGTAGCTACTCGGTGCTTCTGCTTGAGCTGCCTGGCCTTGCGCGGGCTCACGCTGTGACCTTTCCACGACGGGCGGGCTGTCCCAGACAGCGTGTCCTCCGCTGTGCCATGCGCCGCCGCCTCCGTTTGCTCCTCCCTGTGGGAGCGGGCGTGTTGTCGCTACCGCTCTTGGCGTCGCGTGGCTCCTCCTCTCCTCACCGTCGTGATCGGAGCCCGAGTCAACCATGTCCGAGAGGTGGCCACCGTAGCCCTGGGACTCAAGAATGGCGAGCACCTCCACGGCCGCGCGGTCCGCCTGCCGCCTCTGCGCCGCCACTGCCCGGACCTGCTCCTCCAGCTCCGGAACCTAAAAGCAACGCACGTAGTTAATGACACAAGCAAGTGAATAACAATGCGCGCGCGACAGGAAGAAGACACGGCGGGTGGCTGGTACAGGCATTACCCTCATGGCAGCTGCTCGGCGCGGGACACGGACCGCTCGGAGAGCAGCCGCGCGTAGAGGAAGTCGATGGTCATGCCCGTGCAGTCCGCCATCCGCGCGCGCTAATGCACAGCACGCTCCCGTTAAACGCTCACACGTCCGCTCCTCCTGCCATACTCCGCAGCGGTCGGCCGCGGCGAGGTTTCTTGTGGGCGCGCGCGTGGCGGTGCGAGGCCACTGCCACTGTGGCACTGGAGCGCGCGTCGAGCTGCACTGAAGTGGACTCGATCCGGGGGCGCGAGGACACTACACAAACACTAGCCCCTGCACACCGTCACATGATGTTGATCGGGTGCGCTTTACTCGTACTCGTACGTATTAAAAACGGCTGGTTTCGAATTTTTGGTCGTACTAGTACCTTTTCGTCTTGTGTTTATAGAAATGATCGTTCTTACATATTTTTTTTAAAAAAATAATTCTTTGCTGCATGGCTATCGTGCGGCAGCCCCGTCCCGCCTGCCACGTAATCCCTTCTCGTACGGCCACCGTGCGGCGGTGTTGCCACACGGCCGCCGTGCGGTGGCCCGCCTGCCGTCATGTGTCACCCCTCCTCGATTAGGGTTTCAGCCCTAATCAGTCGATTAGGGTTTCGACTGCGTTCGTAGAATTTTTAAAATATAGCAAACGAGTTCAAAAAAATTATAAAATTTTATGTGAATTCTCCTAACACGGTGTACTTTTTTTTTTTGTAATTTGTTCATAATTTTACTCACTCTGATTTTATCTTGTAATTTCATTTAAGTGTACTGTTTTGTACGAATTTGTAAATATAGAAAATGAGCTACAAAAATTTTGAATTTTGTTTTGAAGGCTCCTCAAGCAGTGGACTTGATTGTGTAATGTTTCAATAATTTTATATGTGTTCTGGAATTGTCTCGAAAATTTAGGATTTAGGTCGCGAAAATTTGGATTCTAGGTTTCAGAAATTAGGGTTTCATGATTTCATGTGACTTGGAATGTATGGGGGAAAAATTGCATTGCAACTTCATTGGAGATATCGATATACAATATGGTGCAGGAATTTCATGTTACGTTTGGATCATTCATTAGCATGTCTTAACCTCCTATAAAACATGCACCAATATGTAATATGCAGTCATTAGTTATTTGAGATTTGCTAATGTTTCAAAGGAGACCTTATTGTTTATTACTTACTATATTTCCTATTAAACAACGACAATGGATAGCTTTCTAGAGATGTGCTTGTATATAAACATCATGGGTTATATTTTGGTGATATATATGTCTTGACAACAAGGTATATTAGCGGTCTAAAGGAGGTTGTGGGATATTCCAAATATGTTATACTTTTCTCTACTTCTGAAAAACGATCTTTGGCCGATGAGATGACCAATAGTGATTTTGACGGCGACATGTATTGGGTCTCGAGAAACCCAAAGGTCAGTTGACTGCTAATCAATCGAAGGTAAAGTGCGAGGCACAGAACCAGAACTACATTAGAGTCCGCAGACAGAAGCACGTTACATGTGGTCACATGGCATGATGGTTCGGCTAATTGCTTTAGTCTTCCTCGTTACTACTACGATACACTGCGACACAAGCAATCGGACCATGTAAGTATACATGTCTTTAGGAGATAGGAATAACATGGCGGGTAGGACAGGGGACTACTACGGAATAGCCGGACCTACAGCGTGAACCAGGACCATTTCCCTCTTTTTCTCGTGCTCCCTGCGCCTGCACGCCTCGAGATGAGCTTGCGTCTCCCGCTGGATACACTCGTTGTGCTCTTCATTGCGGCACTCCTCCTTCCTCTTCTTGCTCTTTTGCGATCCCTCTTGGCATCCCACTCCTCGCAGTTGAGACACCACTGGTCCTGTGGGTGGATCCCTTCGTCGATCCACTTACGGTAGCCACATTGCGGATCCAGGGACTACAGGTAGAGGGAAGATGTTGCTTTGAAAGAGAAATGGTAGGGAAGCATACTGTAACCGGTCCTTACCGGCTGCCGATAGCGGGCCGTGTCCCAACGACGGTCGGGATAGTTCGAGGAGTAGTTGGCACAACCCCACTAATACATGCCCAGGCTGAACTGCTTCTTGAACTTGAAGAACTTGCATGTGTCCCCCTCGGGCGGGTCTTGCGGCAAATGCTCAGTGGGAATGTTCCGGTAGAGATTGCCGCTACAGGGGGGAGGGGAGGGGAGGGGACGCGTCATTACGGGGAGGTGCCCTCTTGGCACGCTCCGCTTGTTCAACTCGGGACCTTGCGAGTTCACAGATCTCGTCCCATTGGTTCTTCATCTAAGCGAGATTGTGTTGAAATGTTGATGCAGGAGAACCCCCCGTGGAAGGGGTATTACTTATATGCCGAGCAGGCCCTACGTACGTGGCTGAATTGTAATTCTGTTGAAGGAAATTCGTGTACGCGAGGAGGAATAGCGTGGTCTTGTCGTTCTGAAAAATTAGCGTCGCAGTTGTAAGATCGTGGAGGCCGACTAGAGGGGGTGAATAGGCGGTTTTAAAATCTTTGGCTAAAACCGAGTTTTATACGGAATTGTAAATCAATTCGGTTTTGCTCAATTAAAACCTAAATCAATTAGTCTTGACTAAGTGCACCAATAATATAAGACTATTGATAATGACAACAATCATATAAATACAAGTAAGCAATTTAATTCTATGAATATAAATTGCGCAAAGTAAAACAAGAGAACAAACCACAATGACACGATTATGTTTTACCGTGGTGTTTGGAGACTTGCCAGTCTCCCCTAATCCACGTTGAGGTAAGCCCAAACTAATTGGACCGGCTCCACGAATTAAGCCAAACACCTCCGAAGTAAGTCCAACCACTTGGACCGGCTCCAACACGAACCAATACCTCGATCCACTCGGGGTTGCTCTTCCTCCACTCCGGAGATGGCGAGCACCAAATCACTCACAAACGTCGGGCCTTCTCACAAGCTTTTTGAGAAGATCATCTGACCACGACACATCCACGTTGTCTAGGTGTTAGCAAATACCAAGAGTAACAAGTCGAAAACTCTCATTTGAATGAATCAAGTGTCTAAACTCAAGTGGATACACAATCCACAACCTAATGCAACACATACACTTAGGGTTTGCTCTCTAAGCTCACTAAGTGCAACACATACACATAAGAGTGTAGAGGGCTTGCTCTTTGCTCAAACGAATGGGTAATGGAACCAGCAACTCTCCCACAACCGGCCAAGGTGGGTATTTATAGCTTACACACAAAAACTAGCCGTTGGGGGAAAATCTCTGAAAAAAAATCAGACGAAGCGTAGTATCGCTGCTCAACAAATGCAGACTACCGCACTTCCACTGACGCACAGTAACGGCTATAACAGACCTCTGAACTAGCCGTTGAAAATGTGGCGCGGTACTATCGCCAAAATATATGCAGTAGTTCCGCTCTCCGGTAGTTCCGTTCACATAGGGCGGTACTACCGCTTTCCTTAGAGGTCCAACACTGACCCTCTCTAGAGAATACGTACCGCCAACTAAGGTTCGGAACTTTTGATGTGCGGTAGTTCCGCTTGGATATGCGGTACTACCGCGACGCGGTAGTTCCACCACATAAACTCCGGTACTACCGTACTCAAGGTTTGCAACCGAGCTCAAAGAGGTGTCACACTATAAAAAATGAACCGCCAACTATTCTTCGGTCAGATCGGGTTACGGTAGTACCGCCCCACTATCCCGGTCATACCGCTGAGCGGTAGTACCGCCAACAACACGTCGGTACTACCGATCTTCCTGAGAAATGCACAGTTGGCTTTCGCTTTAACTCAATTTGCAAAACACATTTGCCAATTGATGCTCGATGCAAACAAGGGTTAAATGTAAGATTCTCAACAAGTTGCAAAATACATTTGCTGACTTTTAGAATCAATGCCACAAGGAATAAGGTACATAGACTTAAACCATTTGCAAAAAATATTCGTAAACTAAAGTCACATGCTACAAGGATTATGCATGAGCCTCAGCTATTTGCAAAACACATTTGTAAATATAGGCAACATGCCAACGAGAGCTAGAGCAAGCACAACGAGCTATCAACACATGACTAACTCAAGCTACTTGTCAAGACCCATCTTAATAGTACGACAATCTATACTAGCAATGCGGTCTTCCAACTAAACACCAAGACCGGTAAATGACTAAGAACACATCCTGAACCCTAACTAGTCATACCTTTGTCCTGAGCATCTTCTTGAAGCTTGATGATGCACATCTTCACTTCAAGACCGGGTCATTGACTTGATAACCATCAACACATGATGATTTCCTTTACTTCAAGTTCTTGACTTGAATGTGCATCAATCCATGATGCACTCTTTCACTTGACCTCCATCAATACATGATGGGTCGTCTTTTGATTTGATGATCAACTCATGATCATCTCCTTTTCTTGAACATCATCGACACACGATAATTTCCTTTTCTTCAAGATCTTAATATGCATCAACACATGATGCATCCTTTTCTTGAACCTTGACTTGATGACGATCAACTTATGATGTCATCCAAAGTCTCTATCATCATAGAACATAACCTATTCATCCAACTCATGGAAAATGTTAGTTCCACAATGTGATTATCATTAATTACCACAACATACCATTAACTCATAATGGTGGGACAAGATACTTCAATCTTTCTCTTTTTGATAATTGATGACAACCATCATAAATGCAAATAATTGAATGTAAAGATATATGAGTATATATGAACTACACAAGTTTTGTATACTCATTTGATGTGTTTCAAAGTAAAGATACCCATCGTTAGCACGGGATGACAGAACTTGAAGCCCCTGATGGCCTGAGCGAAAGCCCAAAACACCTAGTCCAGTACGAAGCGGTTGGACCCTCGTCAGCATCATCACGGTCAACCTTGTTCATGTACGTGCCAGAGTTTGATTCATCAATCTAGTGAAGCAATCTCGGCATAAGGTTGTACGCCTCTTCGTATGTCCCGTACATGGACTCAACGACCTTCTACTTGGCTCGTTGGACCTTGCTGTAGCTGATTGCATAACCAACCAGATTGGCGACTTCCGACATCAGCATCTTGGGGGAGACAGACACGTATGCCTCAACTAGGTGCTTAATGAGGCTTGCAACATATGTGAAAGTCACATTCCGATGCTGCCGCAGGGGCTCGCTAAGCTCGCAAGTGTGGTTGATCAGCGCCTTGACTGTGAAGACTGAGCCGGAGATCTTTGCTCGGTGAGCGCTGACTTTACCAGGGCAGCCTTCCACTACGCACTTCACTGCGTAATGTTCTGGATTGAACCGGTGCACTTGGTACACACGGCTGATGGACAAGGCGTACCGTGCTGTAGCTTGTTGCACGGCCGCCTTGCTAGAGAAGCGTTGCCCAACTAAGAAGGTGTCGGCATCAAACCCCAGTGGGAGCCTTCTTCTTGCGGCAGTACGAGCGAACGCACTACGACATTATTAAGTCTCGATGCCACGTAAGACACCTTCGATGTCACAATTCCCCCGGTTGGACCACTGGCTTGGTGTGCGTCCTCGTCGCTACCATTCGAGCTTGGGTCGGTGTCCTCATTGGACTCCAACCCGAGAAGCTGGTCCGATAGATACTCGTGGCAGTTAATACGGGCCAACCACCACGATTTCGCCCCCTCATTTGGTACAAAATTATGCGCGAGTCTTCCCTCCGAGGCAGCACATTCCGTGTTGTCGTCTTCAGGCTCGGGCTGTGCTTGCCCGCTTGTAGAGGCCCCGGCATCATCAAGGTGGCCCAGTGCCCTACGTACAAAATTCACGTACATCATTGGCTTCCCGTAAATGGCCGCCTCGGGTTGGGAGGCAATCTGCATTTACTGGCTCCATGCTACGCTTTCAGCCACCTTGACGAGCTCCCACACATCATTCGTGCAGGTGATCCCCTCAATCACAACTTTCTTTGTCGTTGCCTCCGTGATGAACTCCCTCCGGATGCAGCTCCGAGGCTCCTGAATATTCATCGCGTTAAGCCCCTTCGCCCGGACCACCTTGTACTGGCATCTCGATAGGTCCAACCCACTAGGTCCGACCCGTACGAGACCATTGCCATAAAACACTAACAAGTCTTGTATGTTCGAAATTACCTAAAGCCATAACAACCCCATCCGTGGTACATATGTGTAATTAAATACGACAAATTGCATGCAAGTGATGAATTACATATGTGTAATTAAATAGGATTAATTAATTAATTACCAATAATTTTTGAAAATTAATTACGAGGAATTATTTACCGCTAAACTAATTGCTAGTAGTTAATTTCCACTAATTTAATATGTCGGACTGATAACCACTAAACTAATTACGACTAATTATTTACCACTAAACTAATTAATTATGAATAAACTAACTAATTACGACTGATTAATTACCATTAAATAAATTACGAGTTGTTAATTTGCACTAATATAGTGTGCGGGACTGATAACCACTAAACTAATTATGGCTAATTATTTACCACTAAACTAATTAACTATGAATAAACTCACTAATTATGACAGATTAATTACCACTAAACTAACCAATTACGACTGATTAATTACCACTAAATAAACTACGAGTTGTTAATCTGCACTAATACAATATGATGGACTAATAACCACTAAACTAATTACAACTAATTAACTATGACTAAACTAACTAATTACGACTAATTAATTACCACTTGTCGGTATTTTAGAACCGATCTTACGTATGATTGTTTGATTCAGGGATCTCCAAGATTGATCACACAGAGAGAACGACACAGGGATTTTATACAGCTTCAGGCCTTCTCCGGAGAGAATAACAACCCTACTCCTGTGTGGCTGTATTGAGTACGCTGGTTATAAATCAAGAGAAAGACTAAAGTATAATGTCTTGTGTTCTTGATCCCCTTTCCCTGTCTCTGTCTGTCTGTAGCCTTTATATAGTGTGCGAAGAGGTGGCTATTTCTCCAGACTAAGAGGCGCCTCATCACTTCGTATAATGGGCAAGTTGATGGTAGTTATTACTGGAGTAGTAACCCCTCCATATTGCCCGGCAGTATATTAACTGTTTAGAGTCCCTAATCGATTGGGCCTACTTGTCTGCAAGCTCTGTCGATTATAAGATGGTCATAACTGACTTGATCGTAGAAGAACTTACGACCACATGGTGGTCGTAGAAAGGCTTACGGTCACAAGGTAGTCGTAGAAGGACTTACAACTATGAGGGTGGTCACAGAAAGACTTATAACCTCTTCGCTAGCTTCTCCCTTATAAACATTAAGGGGTATACCCAAGAACCATACGATGGCATTATTATCCATAATAAGAATTACAGATAAATAATTAAATGAGGATTATCACATCCTCGTCAACGAGCACTAGAACGAGAAGCGAAACACAATTGGGATGAGCGAAGAGCGATTGCGAGATTTCGGTATTTATAGCCGAGCGAAGGAGGAGCCGCTGCGTTGGCACCGGAAATTTTGGATGCGTTGTTCACGCAGCAAAGATGGGCAAGGGGGGACACCATGAGAGTCGACAGACAAAGTGAGGAGTGAGGATGGACAGTTGGAAGGTTGCCACCGCAGGTGGCCATGAGGGAGGGGAGATGAGGGTCAAGGACAGAGGCCATGCGCAAGGGAGGGAAGGGGTGACACGTGGCAGGTGACAAAACAGTACACTTAAATGAAATTGGGAGATAAAATCAGAACGAGTAAAATTATAGACAAATCACACAAGAAAGTACACCGTGTTAGGAGCATTAAAATAAAATTTCATAATTTTTTGAACTCATTTGCTATATTTTAAAAATCCTATGAACACAGCCGAAACCCTAATCGGGTGATTATGGCTGAAACCCTAATCGGGGAGGGGTGACATGTGGCGGGCGGGCGAGCCATCGCACGATGGCCGTGCGGCAGTGCGGCCGCACAGTGGTCGTGCGGCAAGGGGTTATGTGGCGGGCAGGGAGGGGCTGTTGCACGGTGGCCGTGCGGCAGAGGGCTATTTTTGCCAAAAAAAAAGGAACGACCATTCCCGTAAATACGAGACGAAAAGGTGCTAAGAGCATCTACAATAGTCCATGTCACTTGTTACTAAGGGATGAGCACATCAATATTTAGGTAATGTGGATGAGAGATGATGATGAGAGAATATGAGCTTGTTACTAGATAAAGAAACAAGCAAGTTGTTGGTACCAAGACATAAGAAACAATAAAATACTTGTTGGAGACTTGCTTGTTACCAAAAACTTATTTTATTGGTTATGCACATTTGTAGCAATTAAAGTCTTAGATACAAACTCGAAAAATAATTTATTGGAAGACTTGTTTCTTTTTATTAGATTGAGTACTCTCTCTCCTTTTAATAACAAGCTAAGAAACAATTTATTGCATATGCTCATACGGCAAAAAATTCCTTGGGTCTTATGAGGCGCATGTCTTTTTTCTTAGTACTAAGCTAAAAAAACAAACTATTGTAGATGATTTAGTCAAGCCACGACGTCAGATTGCATTCATCGCCACAAGACCGACAAACTAGCAAGAGCTAGCTACTACGACACATGTAGCCGTTGCACGAGGACCATGAGCCGAGGAGCCCACCGCAACGGTGTAGCTAGCTGTGCCATCCATTTCCAAGGGCGAATCGCGATGCCTCAGAGCATCTACAACAATCCACCTCAGCTGTTACTAAGAGCATGCCACATCAGCATTTTGATGATGTGGAAGAGAGAAGGGGAGGAGAGAGAGTGAAGCTGTTTCTATATGAAGAAACTATGAGATTGTTAATACCAAGACGTAAGTAACAACAAAATGCTCTATTGGAGCCTTTAGCTATTACCTAAACACTCATTTTGTGGGTCCCATCGCCACCAACAAGCTTCAGAAGAATTAAAGTCTCTCCTCTTTAAGAATGCTTAAGAAACAATCTATCGGAATGGTATTGCTTTTTGTTAGATTGAGTCTTTCTCCTCTTAAGAATGTTTCAAGAAACAACCTATTGTAGATGCTCTCACCCTCACCTACTCGATCGCGCTCCTCCGGTCCAGTGATTGGCATCTTGCGAATGCACCCCCGACTCTCAGCAGTTGTTGTTTATTGGGGTAAATAAATTGGTCGAGATACCAACGTCAACGTGAGCCCCTGGGACGGGCAATCGAGCGTTGTACAGCAATGCCATGTTTGCGCAACGCGACGAGGCCAGCCAGCCAAACTAGTCAGGAGGAACAATCTGCAGGTCGGATCGCACATGAGTGGCTGTCGTCGCTTGGAATCTTTTTGTGCTTGGAAGGGGCGCCTCACCAACTTCGAACTACTTCTAATTTCTGGAGATTACCGCATGGAAACATTTGAGCCTTCGAACGACTTCGATGGGCTCATTCAAATCAAAGTCAGCTCGTCGTACATAAAAAAGTAGCCTTCAAGGACCATGAGACACTGTAGAGTAAAAACATCCAGCAACACACGTTTCTGTTAAAAGCTTAAAATACATACACGCATGGCATTGCAGTTTCTTCTTCTTCTCATAGATCTGTTGTGACCTTAGTAGGCTGGTGAAGTGGTGATAAAGCAATGCCCACACATAGCAAATGACTGAATCATAACCTCAATGTCAGGAAATTATGTAGTGCCCTACCAGATAGGTTTACAACACCGACATGTTTGTGCTTATCACCAGACGACAGGGTGCTTGTTTTTACCAGATACCCCGCTCAAGAAACATCTTGAGTGGTTAGTTTGAAACCATGGATTCAACAACATAATGGCAACATAGTTAGTCACCGCTGGCACAACCCCTGCAGCCACAATGGACACATTCTATAACTTTCTCCTCCCTGAGGTGCTTGGGGACCCGGCAGACACATGTAGTTGCAAAGTTGTGGTCTCGTGTCTGTATGCATCGAAGACAGCAAAGACGCTCATAACCCGGCTGTAAATACACACACAGAAAAAAGCAGTAAGCAATCAGGTTGTAGATTGATATAAGAATGTCAAACAAATTCTAGTAAAAAAATAGAACATATTGGAGTGATCGGTAGGAACAAAAATAGTGAAGGAAAATGGACAAACATTAAAACATAACAAAGAGGTATAAAGTGAGATTCTGCACTTAAAAGTTTGACTGAAAAACTTTCTATCGAGTTAACAACACTTACATGCCACATACTATCTTTCGGGCAAATTAAGCTTCGCATTATTTGTTCTTCAATATAGGAGAAGTATTGTATTATCTTCACATAATCATTTACAGCCACCACAATAGCTTTAATACAAGTACCAACAGACCAACTCGACAGGGAATTGAGAAAACAAATAGCATGAATATGTTCAGGAAACTCAATTTTCAGTGAACTATAGCATGGCCAGATTAAAAAATAACATGTGCAACGTCAAATTACAAAAGACATATACAAATCAATGGACTAGACTGTAATAGTTTTAATATTACTGTTCACAGTTCATGGCGGTAAGGGCTGTTGAAAATTTGAAATGCTCTAGCATCTAATGCAGGCTATGAAGTAAGCTATCCTACATGTCACGGTTTTACTAGATTTTTTTTTTAAAAAAAACTTCTTATATAAAGAACAAATTAAATATACAGTACACAAGAAATACTCCACTAATGAAGTCTACTTCCAGAACCCAAACATTGGACTAAAGAATATTATTGGGTGATAGAAATCTATCCATGATTACACCAGCTGCCAGTGTGCCATCAATAAGATAATTTCTTCAAGGTACAGTTTTTTTTTTAAAATATATAATTCAAGCACTTTATGTTAATTGTTAAGTATGCAGAGAAAGTGAAAACCAGATGTTTGAATTAACTTTGTACACGTATCAATTAAAGATCATGCAAGGTGGGAAAAGCATCCTACTGAGGTAGTATGAAGTAAAGATTTATGTGCATATGCAAATGACATGGAACTAAGGATACTAACCTTTTTCCACTTTGCAATCAGATTACGGTCCGCATAACCCTGGTCCAGGCAAAATTCATACAGCTCCTTTGATATTTCCTTCCTTCTATAATAAAGATCATATATGTAGCGACTTCTTTGGTGAGAAATACGGAAAATTGGCCAGAGAGCTTCGCACTTTCTCTTCCCATCATGTGAATCATTTTCAGCTGCATGTGCAAATCATCAGTATCCATCCTATGGTAGGAAATATCAACGAACATCTGAAGTGGGTGCATCAACGGATAGTGCATACCTTCTCTCATTTTGGCGTCCAACTCGCGGATTGTTGGTTCAATAAGCTCCCATCCTTCAGGATATTTGACACGACTTGTCTTTATCTTAGGCATGCTGTCTCAGGGAGTGTCCTCGCTTGGAACACAAACCTGAGAAAACATAGGGTAGGGGTAAGATTAACAAAATACACACTTATGTCATCATACTCTTTCACTGACCTCATGCTAAAATTATAAAAGCAAGGAATTCACACAGTAAATGGAGACTACATGTTCCTACACAGATTTTAGCCCAATGAAGTTGTAGCGATGCTAGTATGCTACCGTGGAATCTCCTTCAAGTACCACATAGAAGCAATACTGAACACTACATAACAAAAAGAAACATCCCGATAACCAGGGGCGGACCTAGCATTCTGGCGAGCTCTGGCGGACGCCAGAGCTCCCGCTGGTCCGGACCCCCTACCCCATGTCTTCCCTGCCTCTGGGCTCCGGCTCCCCGCTCCCTGGTAATGGCGTCGCGGCGTCGAAGAAGAAAGGGTTCGTCCCTGCCTCCCGAGTCCCGGCCGTGGGCAGGCTGCAATTACTGGGCCGTGGCCCACCTGAAGTCCCGAACTGAGTACATGGAGATGGAGGCCTCAAGCCTCCAACTCCATACGGCGAAGCAAAGCAGCAATCATGCAGCCGGCCCGGCCGAGCAAAGAAGCGAGCGGAGCATTGCTCCAGTCCCAACCCTAGGTGGCGGCGCGGAGTCACAGCTCAACGGGTGAGCGGCGAGCGCCACCCGCCAACAAGCAGCGAAGCGGCGAGGCAGAGCCAGAGTGCGGTGCGGCACGGCGGGCGTGGCGATGGGCGGGGGCAAAGTGGGCGAGGCGACTCGCTCCCTAGCGAGGGGTCACAGGCGGGCGCCACACGACGCTGGTGGCGGGCAGTAGGGCGAGGCGACGCAGATCTTCTCCGGCCACCTTGGCAACCTGGAGCTCGTCGCTGCCTCGCTCGGCAACACCGGCATCCAGATCTTTGGCTACGGCCTCATGGTACGCGCTTATGCGTTACTCCTTTGCTTCCTTGGCTATTTTCCCCTTTCGTTTTGGGATTTGCATGTCTTTCACTGCAAGCTCTAGACATGAAAATATTTGACCTGTCATATTTGGGCACTGATTTGACCAAAAGGGCCATGCATATGTACGAGTTGTGTGCAAATTGTTTAATTTTTCAGATTACATCCACCTTAAACAAGGCCTAACTGATTACCGATCAACAATTCAACATTGATAGGGAAAATGTTGCGCTGTCCTGTAATTGAAACAAAAATAATGGTGATGTACTGATGCATGTAGGTAGTCGAGCAAAATCAGTAGCTACCGATCAACAATACGTTTACAACTCCGCCATACCTAAAATATAATCCTGGGTCCACCACTGCCGATAACACTGTACCAGGGAAAGATGCATCGACATTAGTACACGAGGGAGTGTAACTATGTGTAATTATTGTACCCATCTCGAACCGGAGCGTCGACAATTCAACATTCATACAACTCACCGATTTATTTTGAAGTGGCGTATATCAAATATTGCCTTTAAAAATTGACCAAAAGGCTTCCCTAAACCCTCAGTAATTCCGCGTGATACTGTGAAATCCTAAGAAGCCCATACAAGAATATACCAGGAACGGCGACGGCGGTAAGTAAACCACTAGACAGCCGAGGAGGCGACGAAAAAACGAATCCAAGACGCGGCGAGATCGAGAGTACTCAACAAATCGCCTTTACGAAAGGAACAGGAAGGTATGGACCAAAAAGAGTAACCTTTGGAGTTTGCAGCCGCCAGATAGAAGCTGTGAGCGCGGGACAGCGGTGATTCCGAGATGCCGCCGCCGCTCGCCCGAGCTCCGGCTCTCCGATGGGGCAAGGAGGCTGGGAGAGGAGACGGGTTTGGACTTTGGACTCTGGAGTTGTGGCTGGTTTGTTTTTTCCTCTTTTTTTGGGCAAAGCCAGTCTGCTACTAATGTCTTTTTTGGGGGGTGGTAAAGCCAGTCTGCTACTAGTGTTTTTATTTTTTATTTTTGAGAAAGTCTGCTACTAATGTCGGTTTTCCTTTTCTGGGGCTAAGAGTCAAGGCCCTGATTCGAACCCGATTCGAGAACCGAGGCCTGATTCGAACCAAGTTAGGGAACTGAATTACTGGGTCGGATACGAGTAGGCAAATTTGTATATCTTGACTAGGCTTGAATTGTAAGATTTTGCGGCCTAATACACTCATAACGAAAATACGCCATCACATTTGGTTCACGTAAACTATGTAAAAGGCTAATAGTTTCACTTTTGCTCATCGATGGCAACTTCACGGGAACATGTCTTTCCTCTGCTGGATCACGAAAACGTCGGAAGCTTTACTTCATCTTTATTATACTTACCAATTAAACCCTCCTGAATCCTTAATCATACAAACTAGAGCCTGGCGCGCGTACATACGCACGTAGAGGGAAGCGACAGCCTCGAGGGCGAGCTGCGCCTGCCTGGACGCGCGTGCCAACCGATCGGACGGTTGACGCAGTGCGGCGTGGAATCCAAGCACGAAAGAAGTGGATGGCGATCGACGGACGACGCACAAGAGCTCACGCGAACCAAGCGGTGACGGCTCGCAGCGATGTGGCCTGGCCCCTCCATCGCCCCTTCCGGCCTCCATTTATCTCTTGAGACAAGTAGGGGCGTAGCCAACCAGCGGCTGAGCCTCAGGCCAACCCAGTCGAACGTCAGGACAGGCCTGCCATCCTGTGGTCCACGTCCACCATTGCCCATGCTATTTTGAGCTGGACCTCGGGCCATTGCCCCAGCGGCCCGAGGCCTAGCTCCGCCACTGCAAATAGGTTATATAAGAGGAGTATAAATCAGGATATAACTGTGGAATTTAATGGAAGTAGTAAAATGTATGCAAGGTCATTGAATTTGTCGCGTTGTTTCAAGAGCTATGACACTCTTAAAATGTATGTTTGGACCACTAATGTGCATTAAGTAGTTCATTTGTGGGTCACAAGCCCACACGATGGACACTTTTCGCACACGTGGCAACATCACATCAGTCCTATCGACATGTAAGTAGTTTTTTTTTTGAAAAAACCCCTATCATATATCTTCTTCCTCTTCTTCACTCCATCTCTTTTCCTCCCCATCTTCTCTATGATGCTCACTCCACCTGCCACCTCATCGCCTCAGGCTGTCCTCAAAGCCATTGTTATCCCATTGTTGCCTACCACGTCATTGTTTTCTGCAACCCCACTGAGGTCTACAAGCGCAACGTCGTCTAGCTCGTCGACATGGCCTTGGCATAAAGGTCATGGGAGGCGGCGACCTTTGTGGCATGGAGCTCTGAACTCTGGCGGTGGTCGATATAGGTCACCGTGTAACATCCCAAAGTTCTCATACCAAAATAAAAATAAATAAAGGTATTATTTTATTGAATTTTTGAAATTTGAAATAGTTTTATTGCTTTATTTGAATTTTTGAAGTTTTAAAAGTCAAAAATAAAGTTTATTGAAATTTTATCTGATTTGAATTGAAAAATAAAATTTTAATTAATTTCTAGATTTTCGTAATTTTTAAAAACTTTTCCCTAATTATTTTAAAGTCAAAATAAATTTATGTGCAAAAAATATTACCAATTTTAAATTGGAAGTATTTTATTTAAGTCCAAAATAACTCTAGGAATTTCTGTGAATTTTTCTAGATTTTTTTTGATATTTTTTGCTATTTTCTAAAGCCTTTTTGAATTAATCGGATTATTTAAATTACCAAATCAACAAAAATCCTTCCCTTTCTTTTGGGCCGAATCTTCTATGACTGGCCCAACCTTCTTTCCAATTCGGCCCGCAATGCACACCCCTCCCTCTCTCTCACCTCCCCGGTCCCACATGCCAGCCACCTGCACCCTACCTCCTCTCGCTGTCGCGTGGGCCCGCGCCCTTTCTTCCTCGTCGCCTTTGTCCCTGCGCAACCGAGCCAGCACCGCCGCCATTGCTGAGCACACGTGAGCTCCGCAGCGGCCGCCTCAACCGTCCCCGACTTTCGCGCGCACATGCGCATGACCCCACACCACCTCCGCCTTATCCCCCACCCTCACCCCCTTCTCCGCGCCGGTTCGCCCGAGTCCCGCAACCGTCGCCTCCACGATCTCCCACGACTTCTCGCCGCCCCGGTGCCCCTCGGCCCCTATAAAAGGGAGCACGAGGTAGCCCTCCTCTCACTTATCCTCTTCCCCTCATTCACTCCTCCCCTCTCCTCGTAACCTCGCCAGATTTTGAATTCTCCTCGCCGTCAGCCGCAAGTGTCCTGCCGCCTCTAGCGCCGCCATCGTCGATGCTCCAGCCCTGAGTCCACCATTGTTCGCTTCGCCACGCCGTTGCCGACCCGGTGTGCGCCTCCGCCTCGCTGGACCCCTACGAGAACGCCTCCGCTGCCATGAGCCCCACCGCGCCGCCGCTTTCTCCTCACTGCCAGCCACCTCCATTCTCCTCCGGTCACCCAAGCGAAGCGCTCAACTCCTCAAGTCCTCCTCTCTCTTCTCGTGTCTCGTCGTGGCCAGGCCGCCCAACGCCGGTGACCCTAGGGCCGAGAGCCATCGCCGAGTTTTTGTCAACGTGGCACTGCCATGTACATGCCACGTAGACGCCGCCTGGCCACCCTATGCCCATGTGGTAGTGACTTACCCTAGGTGGACTTGGTCCTTGAGGACCGAGCCACTTACAAGTGGGACCCGCATGTCAGGATTTTATTTTATTTCTTTTAGTTCCGAATTCCGGAGGGCTGACGTCATAAATCCGTTTTTCCTTTAGGAAAATAAATCAGGAAATTCTATTAAATCCCAATTTAGGGATTTAAGTAGTTTTAAACTTCCAAAGCCCATATCTTTTGCATCCGAACTCTGATTTAGGTGTTTCAAATTTCTAAATTCATATAAATTCAAGATCTAGCTAAATAAACTAAAATTATTTAATTTGGAGTTAATTTGAATCTTCATTTGAATTTTGTTTGAATTTGGCTTGTTTCAGCAGATAGATTTTAACGATTTTTGAGAGTCGATTTCACTGCTTGAGAGCAACTAATCAAGCAAGGCAAGTTACATCTTTGATCATATTTGACCATATTATTTCAAATTATTTAAATTCTGTTTTAAAGTATTACTGCATGCTTATTTATATTCAGTAATTTAAATTCCTATTTTAAATTTATAGATATGCCTAAATCCTTTATATGGCCAATGTTGATATTTGAATCAAATATATTGTCACCCTAGATAAAACCTAGTTGATACGATAGTATGAACTAGGACCATTTGAAAATAATATGCTTAGTGATGCTTAGACCCAAAAATATCTGATTTGGGAAATTTCAACCAAAAATCAAATGTTGTTTAAATTGTATCTATGGCATTGGTGTGTTATAAAAGTTTATAAATGACTTTTAAAAATAAAATAAAATGATGGTTTGTACTTGGGCGAAATGGTTGTTTGGATGGTGCATGTTGATGCATGGAATCGAGTCATTTCTATGATCGAGACCCATGGGTTTTATGGAATGTCGTCCAAGACAATTAAGGACCGGTCTTCGAGTGTATTTTGTTAAGCCATACCGTACTACCATATGTCTAGAGTGGGGAGGATCTGGCCAACTAATTTGTAAAATTTCACTGTGGTTGTGCCACCCGGTTGCGTGGGTATCTTGTATGACCTATTTTTATGTATTCCTATCTGGCGCAAAAGGGGGCTTTAATCCGGCAGGTTTCTATCCCATGGAAGCGAAACCTTAGCGAGGTGGGACTACAGTGGGATGGAGCATTATAAAGGCCTTGTCACGTGCTCTAGACTGCTTACCTAAGGTAGTGAGCGGTGGTATCGACGGATACCAAACAAACTAGAGAAGTCATGTCTTGTGGGTAAAGTTGTACAACCTCTACAGAGTGTAAAACTATTCAAATAGTCGTGTCCGCGGTCATGGACATGCCTAGCAAAGCTGCTCCAAGTTAGATCTTTGGTTTTTGGTTTTCAAAAGACTTCACCAATGGATTATGCAAATGGGAAATTGGGCAGGAAGCCATGTGATAGGAGGGTGTCCTTTACCATTCTTGTGTGGATGTTATCTGACTATAAAACTGAGAAGTTATCAAATGAATTTTAGTTATAGAATGACTGCTTTGGAACTTAGTACAAGTATTTAATGAAAACATTGCTTTATGCAAATTCAACCAATAAGCCTTCCTTTGTTATATCCTTGCATGCATTATAATCTGTTATTGGGTGTAACTTGCGAGCACGGAAGTTGTGCTCATCCTTGCTTGATGCAAATAATTTCAGAGGAGAAGGACTTCGCTACCGGTGTGGATCTTGATGACTAGGCCGCTACCCGAGTCGATTGCCTGTGGCAGATCAGCTGGACTCCACTACTTCTTCGACTTCTGCTGTGTTCTTTATTGTTGGCTTGTAAGCCTTTTTTGTAATAAACTTTGTTGATTATTAATATAATTTTGTGATTTATGGATGTTACCATATCTGTTTAACTGTGTGAACTAGCTACTGATCATGGGACTAGTTTAGAAATGCACAGAGGATTTGGGGTGTTACTCCCGGGTCCGACAACTGGCAAGGGAAGTGGCAATGATGTGGAGCTCAAAGGCCACCTCCCCGCCAAATCTCCATCTTGTTCGCGCCGATCCTTGCCACTATCGTGATTCAGCAAGTCTCTGAGACCGCCTCCATCCATAAAAGGGGACAAAACTCATGCATTAGATTCCCATGTTGATCCTTTTCACCGCTGTCGTAGGAAAAAGACTAGACAGTAAGAGAGAGGGGGCCTGATGCCTAGGAATGACCGGGGAGTCCTCGTAGAAGGGACTAGTTGTCAGGTGGAGTGTGTATATTGCTTTGCCCGAAAAACTTTGTCCTCCTTATTACATGGGGGAATGTGGCTATTTATAGCCTTACAGAAAGGGATAAGAGATTACGGCTCTACCCCTAAAAAGGTCCCCTGCAGGTAGGGGCTGTAGGGGCTTTTTCTACCCCTACGTGTAGTCTTCACCATGTGGTGGACCCTCCTGGACCCGGTCTACCCTGGTTGGTGCACTTGGCCCAGCGGGATCCTTTGACCCTTCACATCTCATCAGGCGGCTCCGAGCCGAGGGGGCTTCGCGCCCCTATGTTGCCTTGAGGTGGTCCCGCGAGGTGCCCCCAAGGCTCCCTCCGGGGGGGAGGGCCTGTGGTGCTTGCCGGGTCGTGAGGGCTAGTGAGCTACCTCTACGACAAGCTCCCCCGCGGTCGAGGTCCTACTTTGTCATGGCAGAAACCACGACCTTTCTCCGAAGGGTTCAGGCACACCGTCCCCTTCAGCCTGGCGAAGCACTCTTTTGATGGGTCCCCCCCCGTGGCGTGCTTGTCGAATCGGCGGGCTCAGTGGCACCCCTTTGGATATCGCGCAGCATTGTCGACCGCTGCGCACCATGATGGGTGAGGCTTTTGCGGCGCCTCGGGTATCATGCATGGTGGTTGTGCGTCATGTGCTTTAACCCCGTTTATTGATTCCCATGCACCATAATGTTGTTTGCTCGGTGTCTTGTTTGAGGGCCATGTGTCATGTTGTGCTGGGCCCGTGGCTTTTTGGCTTCTGTGCCCTACCTTGATGCGGACACGTTATGTCTATAAATAGGGGGTGTCACTCTTACTTCGCCCTCATTCGCACGACTGCAAGCTTTAGGTTCTACCTCTTGCCCCGCGGCCTGCTATCGTGAGTACATTGTGCTCCGCTGTTCCCTGTGTGTTCCTTCGCGCCTTGAGACGACGAAGCGAAACAAGGATGGTGGGAGTTTGGTGGCGTATACAGACAAGCTCGGCCGCTCCACTGTGACGTCGTAGGTGCTGCGAGCACTCAAGGATGAGGGGAAGCTGACGGATCTCAAAGACGTGTGCCCCTCGGGCCAGAGGTTGTGCCGATGCCTTAGGAGGACAAGACGATTGTGTTCTAGGCCTTTCTGGACGCGGGTCTCCACCTGCCGTGCGTTGATTCGATGGTCCAAGTGCTTCAGATGTACAGAGTCGATCTGGCCCAACTGACACCCAACTCCATCGTCAAACTCGGTGTCTTCGAGTGGGTACTGCGCTCCACGGGGGAGAGCGACGGGGAGGCGCGGCTCTTCGCGTACCTCCATGATGGGTGATGTCAGCCGAAGAAGAAGAAACACACCGGCGAGACACTAAATTTCGGGAGCGTCAGCTTCTAGCCGAAGGCATGCCTTCTTCATTACTTGCCTGATCCGGCAGCCCAGAATAGGTGGGAGACCGACTGGATGCGGAGGTGGTTCTACCATAAGTGCCCTTCCGACGCTGGTCTTCGCTCCGCCGGGGGCATTCAACTTATTCCGTCCCCGACGATTGATCTCACTGCGAGGGAGGAAGCACTGCTCTGTGTGCTGCTTAACGCGACGCACAGATTGTCCACAAGGGATCTCGTGGAGGAGTTTTGTGCGCTTCGGGTGTGGCCATTGGCACAGGGCTGGAGCGTGAAGCTCGGTGAACCGAGGGATGGTGTTCCCTCCTTGGAGTTGGGGGGTCGCGCAGGTGCTAACTTCAGCCCTTAGCTTTGCGTCTTTTATGTATTGGCTTCGGTGTCTGACACTCCTGTAGTGCTGCCCATTGACGAGGCCGAGTGTGCTGTAGAGCAGCTTCTGGGCCCCTAAACTAGGGAGGAACACGTGAAACGGGGGCTGGTAGTGCGTGAGCCCCGCGTGAATCGGGCGTACATGGATCCTACGGTTCGCTTGTCAGAGCATCCGGATCCCGACGCAGGTAAGAAGAAACGGGTTTGTGGCCTGGAGGAGTTGGAGGGCCACGGGCCGATCAGTGTGGTGCCCTTGCCGGCCGTTGGTACTTGTTGGGACCCAAAAATACATCTCAGGAACCCTCTGTGTTTTCCAAACTAGTCCCAGATCAGTAGCTAGCTCACACAGGAAACAGTGATGAAATACCATCCATTTATTCGATTTAACTAAAAAGATCTCAAGGTAACAAATAATAATAATAATCTGGACCTTATGGTCAACGCTATTTAACTTATACGCAGGCTAAAGAAACAAATAAAACTCTTGCAACGAACAAAACTCTTCAAATGGCTAATCAACATGCCCACAGTAATCGAGCGGAGAACGATCCTAATCCGCAAAACCTTCATAGTCCACCGCCGAAAGAACTCCCGAAAGCAAATTTTGGTATTCTTCAACTGCGGATCAATCCAAGGGCAAAAGCCATGAGTACTTTTGAATGTACTCAGCAAATCGTAGGGAAATGTATGCAAATAGTACTCATGCATGGCTTGACAAGGTTAGTTGTTTGGTTCTTTTGCAGAAAGCAGCATTTACAATAAATAGATTGAAATGTGTAGTTGAAAAACAATAATAAGTAATTAAACAGTTCCTTTGAAACGACTAGTGAACTTCCCATTCACTTCCCAATCCCAACCAAAGATAAGTGAATCCCCAATTCACCAATCGACACAAACCACAAAGTGAATGACCTGTTCACCCAACAAACATTATATTCATTAAGTGAACTTCTCATCCACACTCCGACTCATTTTTAAAGAAACCCTATCTCCCGTGTGAAATCCCCGAGCACGTCCATAACCGCGGACACGGCTATTCGAATAGTTTTACACTCTGCAGAGGTTGTACAGCTTTCCCCATATGACACGATTCTCTAGTTTGTTTGGCATCCATCGATACCATCGCCACTACCTTAGGTAAGCGCCTAGAGCACGTGACAAGGCCTTTACAAAGCTCCTTCTCAACCTAGTTCGCCTGCTAAGGTTTCAACATCAATGTCTCTTTCCGACTGCACGTGGTCCCTCTTGCGCTTCGTGAGAATATGTTTTTCCCATAACTCATACTATCCACGACGTAACCGAAATTAAGACATTGCTAATTAGTCACCAGTCCGCCCCATACCGCATATGTGGTTATACTACTAAGGCCCAGCTTCAATGGCGACAAGATTAAGTCCTTGACAAGTTACTCAGGCGAGACTACCACAAACCCAATCCATGTTAAACCCGCACCCCCACTATCCACCAACCACTCGCCTAAGTGAAAACCATTTTGTTCAACCAAGACCCATGACTCACCCCGTCATGGTACCCACAATTTTTAACAAGAGTGGCTCACCACCACGATTCCATATATCATTAAGTCAAGATTAATCATTATGACACATGTGATGATAAACCCACCATATCTAAGCTGAACTAAGCATTAATACGCTACCCATGTTGGCAATATGAATATGTCCAACTAAAATTATCCACGCTAGGGTGACAAAGGATTCATGGCATTCAAATAATCAAAGGAGGCATAATGACAATAGGTAATAACTAAACCCAAAACAATTTGTATAAGAAAATAGCATGCAATTGTATAAAACAATATACTTTTGAAATCATAGGTTCAATATGATCAAAGGACTACGGGTTGCCTTGGAATAAATCCTGGGATTGATCTTGATCTTGGTAGACTCCTCCTTGCTTAAAGCTTCCCGAAATATCAACGTCTACTCGCAAACAAGCAAATAAATTAAATAAATAAATAACAGAGAGCAAATAAACTCCAAAAATTAAATAAAAAATCTCAGATAGATAGATCTTGAATTTAGATGAATTTAGGAATTTGAATGGACTCAATCGGAGTTCGGATGCAAAATATATGGGTTTTGGAAGATCCACATAAAATGATAGAAATTGAGAGAGAAAAGCATATTCAAAGAATATTCCTTCGGATTAAAATAAATAAAAAGAATTTGAATTTGACACATGGGGCCCACTGTCAAAGAGATGGTTCATGGTGGACTGGATCCATGGACCTTTTAGATCGGGTGGGGTTTGGTGTGCCATGTGGCTGATGACCAAGGAGATGACGAGGTTGCCACCCAAGCGGTGGGATGACGTGGAAGGGTGACATGGCGACCACATCAGCAAGCGGGAGAAAAGAACAAAGCCATGGCCGGTGAGAAGTACTTCGGCTCTCGGCCGGTCTTGGCGATGGAGCGATGCCCGAAGGAAACGAAGGCGAGCACGGCTGCGGTGGTAACACAAGGATCATAGGGGACGCCACCAGAACATGCAGGGCTCACCGAAGGAAGCAAATCGACGACGGTGGCGCGATCAGATGTGGACGAAGGAGCCGACGGCGACGTGGAGGTCCTCGGGCGAAGGCGAAGGCGTCATGGCGAAGCCCCCGATGATGCGGACCCGCAGGCGAAGACGGCACGGACGGAGAGGCACTGACGGCGAAGAACTCCGGCGAGGAAGGAGCTTCAATGGCGTTCGGGTCTTCGGAGATTGCGGCCGAACCAAAGCGAAATCGAGGAAAAGAAATTAGGGTTTTGGAGGAGGGGAGCGAGGCGAAGAGATTGACGCGGTCGGCTTTGCTTATAAAGGACCGGAGGAGGAGTATTAGGGTTGAAGCCGGCGCTGCTGCTGCATGAAGCACCCAGACACCAGGAGCTGGGAGACTAGGTTGAAGACGACGCCCTCGTGGCTGGCGGCGGGACCCACCCGGTAAGGGAAAAAAGAAAAGCTGGCTCAGCTGGCTGGGCTTCACATGGTGCAAGGAAAAGGAACGGGTCATGAAGTGTGTTCAGGCTAGGTCGCCCCACGCAAGCAAGGAACGACAATGACCAGACCGGCTCGACTCGGCAATAAGGAGCTAAGGTGGGGCTGCTAGCACGAAGAAACGGCGAAAAATGCTCGCATTCACGACACGCACAGAAAGGAGAAACGAGAGGTAGGGGAAAAAGTGGAAACGACGCATACTTAGGAGAAAATGGTTGGGCTAGCTTTAAGGGCCGAAGGAGGAAGGAAAGGCTGGGAAGAAAGATTGAGCCCAAGCGAAAAAGAGCTTGAGCCCGAAACTGATCTGAGATTAATAGTTAGTTTTTTCTTTTTTTAGAAAATAGCAGAAACTCCAAATAACAAATAGAAAATAGCAAATGCACTCGAAAAAATTCTTAAAAAATCTAGAAAATATATCCAAGCACATAAAATCCAAATAAAATAATTTTTTAATAATAGTTGTTGTTGACATTAATCACATTAAATTGTTTTTGAACTCTGAAAATTCCAATTAAGCTTTTAACTTTAGCAGGAAAATTCAAATGGTTACTTTTTAAA
This sequence comes from Phyllostachys edulis, assembly GCA_036346405.1. Lineage (NCBI taxonomy): Eukaryota > Viridiplantae > Streptophyta > Magnoliopsida > Poales > Poaceae > Phyllostachys > Phyllostachys edulis. The sequence continues at coordinate 17,448,293 of CM070546.1, read as the reverse complement.
AAAAACTTTAAAACAGACCAAATTTTTGGGTTGTTACAAGACTGCTGGCGTAGATCGCTCCGGCCATGTCGGGGAGGACACGACGGGTCCTGCTTCGAAGAAGGTATCGCGAGTTCTTGGGGCGCCGCAGGAAGTAAGCAGCTCGACGAGCTCTTCTTTTTGCAAGATCGGCGCTTGCTCCACCTGCTAGTGTCAGGAGGTGGTGGCGAGCTCGTTTGGCATAACGAGCATGCCCCTCAAGAATCTGTTGCTTGGACACCTTCGCAGTGTACAAATGGGACCAAGGATACCCAAAGGAGGAGTCCAACTTTGCCCGTGACATGATCGGTTAGCTTCGTCTCCTCGCTTTCTCCCCTTATTTTTTTGTTGTGTTCTTTTGCACTTGGCTAACTTGCTCTCGTGCTGCGCTACGCAGATCGTCGAAGGGGGCAGTGGCAGTGGGGCGGTCTCTAGGGTCAAAGGGTCTATTGGGGGCTCCGGTGCTGGGAGGCACCGGGACGGCTCTGATGCCAGAACGTTGAAGGGTGTCTTGATTGCCTGGTGGGCCAAGGTAGCTGTCGGTGCATCCGGAGTAGTGGGCACCATGGATGTTGGTCCGCTGTGCACCCTAGATTTTAAGGTCAACCCCGGGGTGGCAGCTGTTTGTGAGGAGGTGGCTCACTTTGCTGCCCCATCCTGACTGTCTGAGCTCTTCCGACGCATGCCCGCGAACAAGATGTTTCGGTGTATCGAAGCAAATGCCATGAGGGTAAATTTGGATATGCCCGTAGTTCTGTCCTACTTTTGTAGTACTGATGGTGCGTTTCGCACAGACCTTGATGCTGTCGCGCGTGCTCGATGGGGGATATCCAGCGCAGCTACGCAGAGATCCAGGAGCGGTTTGATGAGGGGCATGCGCGGAGCGAATCCTTAGGCACCGAGTGCTCGGCTCTTGCCGAGAAGGCGGGGAGGGGGGCTGGAGTCAAGGGTCGCTAAGCTAGAGGGTCAGCGGCGCACTCTACAAGAGGAAGTGGAGGCCTTGCGAGGTGTTCGTGCTGTCCCCGAGGCAGAGGAGCGGGAACTTTTGGTCACCGTGTCACGTGCCACTTGGGAGGCGATGGAAAGCATGGAGGGCGCTATGACCGAGCTTGACGTCGTGCCTCCACCCCAGAGGCACACCGTCAACCAGATGGATGTGACGCTAGATCATCTCCATCGTGCTGGGGAAGTTTTTCTCTCGGCCGCTCATGCCTACTAAGAATCACCGTATGGCGGCGCAAGATGGACGGCACTCGTTTAGCTGGTGGTGCGCAGTATCTTGACGCCCTTGGTGCCCTCTCCATGCCTGTGGCTTCCACGGCAGAGATTGCTTCCGGCCAGAAGCAGGTGCGGAGGGCGAGCAATGTTCTTGCCCAGGACTTTTGGGTGCCGCGTGGTCGTGACGCCACGATGGAGTCCCTTCGGGCAGCCCTGGCGCAGAAGAAGAAAGGGAAAGGCCCGGCGGCTGGCGACGGGGCGGCTGAGCTGGGGGCCACCACCGGAGGCAAAGTGTGACTCTCTGCTCCTCTTCGTGAAGCGTTGTTCTTTTGCTAGTTTCATGCTTTAGGTTTTTTTGTTCATCGCCATGTCGCCATGCAAAGGCGGCGATATAGGGAGGTTGGTTGACTTTTGTAATGAATCGTCTTACGAATGGAAAAGGCTTTGTGGAGATGGCTTTAGGGCCTTGGCTGCTCCTGTGATCATTGTTTTATGTTGTTGCTTTGTATTTTACGTAGGATGGGCCGATCTTGTTCCGCCGCACCGCCGAGTGAGGGCCTTGCCCTTCGGGGCGGTGGTCAAGAAAGGTCTCCGCCCCCTCACGTAGTTCGAAGGACAAGCGCGGGCTTCTCTCAATTTGGCCTCTAAAGTTGTGTTACCGGGGCGTCGTATGTCATGGCGCTAAGTGGCAATGTTGGAAGAAGGCCAACCCGGATGATTCTATGAAAACGTTTTTTCGCCTCCACACACGGAAGGTTGCGAGCGCGCATGAAGAGATACGGGCTTTCTAGGAGCACAAGGGGGTTGCAGCTGCGCTTAAGGGACCTTTGCCCCCACCCGCCGTGTCTGAGGCTTTGTCAACAAGTTCATTCGATGTGTTGGACGAGTGGGTTGCAGAGAGAGAGTATTTGAAGTTCATGGCCACCTGGCCGTCTGACGAGGTGTTGCTCAAATGGGTGTTGCATGTGGAGCCATAGGATTTTGTGCCTATAGACGCTTGATGTGGTCATGTTGTATTTCATACGCTACGGTGCTGAGTGTATTTGTAACATTTTTTTTAATGTATGGGCCGCGTTCTTTGGCCTTTGTATGTTGCGTATGCTGAGCTTGTAATGAATAATGTACAATTCTTGCCCGTTTCGGCTTTCAAATTTTTTAGGTAGGGCTCCGGGGGAGCCCTAATTTCATGGGAGGGGGAGGTGAGCCTCACGCCTGCCCCCCATATCAAGTGTATGTAGGGCCCTGAGGAGCCCTAATTCTTTTGCGGGAGGCGAGCCTCAGGCCGCCCCAAGCATCGCTTTTTAGGTAGGGCTATGGGGGAGCCCTAATTCTTTTGCGAGGAGGAGGCGTAGCCTCGCGCTGTCCCCCATACTGTTTGAGGTAGAGCTCCGAGGGAGCCCTAATTCTTTTGCGAGGGGAGGCAGAGCTTCGCGCCGTCTGGTTCCTTTGCTGCGGACCGGCCACCCTATGCTAGGGTTCGATCTATGCGCGGCGGCTTCGTCTCCAGTTGTTCTTGTGGGCGGCCTTGCGCATCGAGGCTGTGTGATTTGTGACTTGGATTATACTCGTGCCTGCGGAGGGCATCGGTATGCACGGGGCCGAAGGCCATGTGCGGCGACTTTGTTTATGCACTCATGCCTGCGGAGGGCATCAGTGTGCACCGGGGCCAAAGGCCATGCGCGGTGACTTTGTTTATACACTCATGCTTGCGGAGGGCATCGGTGTGCACCGGGGCCAAAGGCCATGCACGGTGACTTTGTTGTGGCTAGCTACTGCTTTTTCATTGAACCAGGGCGAAATGCCAAAAGGTACATTTGTTTTTGTACATGCCCCCACCGTAAAGGCGAGAGGGCGCTTTCCAAGAACCGATTTTTTTCATAGAGCTAAGGATAGAACTTTCGGAGGCTCTTTGCATTCCATGTGTGGTCCAACCATCGCCCCTCCGCATCGCGATGTAAAGGAGCCAACCCAAGATGTCTGCAGTGATGACGCATAACCCTCCTATTTGGACTCCAGCTTGCCCATAGTCGTAGGATTTGTGGCTCGCTTGAGAACCATGACGCCTGGTGCTAGGGGCAAATCTTGAACTTTCTATTGTATGCCTGTGCGACGTCTTCGCTGTACTTGGCCATGGTTGATATGGCCTGTATGCATTGTTCTTTGAGGAGGTCGAGGGAGACCTCCTGTCCTTGCGGGTCGACCTGTGCTGTTGCTCGGTGGGACCTGGCCGTGAACTCAATCGGAGTCATGGCTTCATCGCCGAATAGGAGCTTGAATGGGGAGAAGCTCGTAGCCCTTGTTGGTGATGTTCTGAGTGCCCATAGAGCTTTCTGTAGTTCTTCGGGCCAAACTCCCTTAGGCAAGCCCATGAGACGTTTTTTTAACCCTTCTAGTAAGTTGCCATTGGCCCATTCGACTACTCCGTTGCACTCGGGGTGTCCGACGGAAGTGAAGCATATTGTTATACCCAGGTCTTGACAAAATGCTCGGAACGCCGCAGTGTCAAACTGGGTGTCGTTGTCGGTGATGATGTCGCGTAGCACCCCGTACCGGCAAATGATGTTCTTCCATGAGAATTGTTGTGCCGCTGCGGCTATGATTTTGGCAACTGACTCAGCTTTGACCCATCTGGAGAAATACTCGATGGCGACGAACGCGAAGGGGAGGTTGCTCTTGGCCGCAGGGTATGGTCCGATGATATCTAGCCCCCACTGCGTGAAGGGCCAAATAAAGGGGGGTTGCGCTGAGTGCGGGCGCTTGTGTTATGCGACAGCCCACTAGCACCCCTCGGCAAATACCGACGAGGTCTTAAGGCCCCAAAGCATCAGGCCAAGAAAACCTTAAAGAAAGGTCCTCACCACGAGGCCCCGGGGTGCCTGATGCGCACCACAGAGGCCCTCGTGGATGTCCTTTAGGAGGGACTGGCCCTCCTTTTGGGATACGCATCTTAGGAAGGGGGCGCTGACGCCCCCCTTGTAGAGTTCCCCCGGCGATCATGTGGTAATTTCTGGCCCAATGATGAAGGTGTTTTGCTTCAGCCACATCTTCGGGTTCTTCACCAGCGAGGTACTTGATGGTGATGTCTCACCAATCTGTCCCGATGACCGGGAGCACTAGGCGTGCGGCCCCTTGTGCTTCGAGCGTAGCTAAGGTTTCCCTAAGTGTCTCATAAAAGATATCCTGCGGGGGTCTTCGCCGGAGCTGGCCATTTTTGCCAATTTGTCTACTGCCTCGTTGTTGCCCCTGGGGATTGCTTGGACGGTGATGCCAAGGAAGTGCTTATACCACTCAGATCATGCCGTGCACTGCCATTTTGGGGCGCTTGCCCAGAACGACGAGTGGCGACAGACCGCCACGAGTATGAGTCACTCTTGAGGATGATGTGCTTTGCTCCCAGCGCTTTTGCTTTGCGGAGGCCCAATAATAGTGATTCATACTCCGAGGCATTGTTTGTCGTCAGGAAGTCCAGGCGGGCGATGTGAGACACACTCCGTCCGTCCAGGGTGACCAAAATGGCTATGGCGCCGGCTCGGCGGTGCACCAAGATTCGTCGGTGTACATTATCCATGAGGGCTCAATTTTCGTGGGTGGCTGTTCTTCGATGTGCGGGGTCCATTCAACCACGAAGTCCACCAGGGCCTACAGTTTGATGGTGGTTCGTACCACGAAGATGATGTCAAAGGGCGCCAGCTCGACCGCCTACTTGCCTATCCGGCCCGAGGCGTCTTTGTTCCGCAGCATCAATGCTAGTGGATAAGACGTTGGGACCGTGATGGAGTGTGCCAAGAAGTGGTGTCAGAGCTTGTGCGAGGCCATGAGTAGGGCATATGTTAGCTTTTCGTGTTCCGTGTATCGGATCTTGGCCCCCTGGAGGGCCTCCAACACATATTATACTGGGCGTTGGCCGTTGCTCTCTTGGACGAGGACTGCGCTCACCACCGATGACGAGGCGGCGAGGCATAGTAGGAGGTTCGCCTCTTGCTTCGGGCTGGTCAGGCTTGGTAGCTGGGCGAGATATTGTTTGAGTTCTTGGAATGCCTTCTGATAGTTGTCCGTCCATTGAAACGGCCTGCCTCTGGAGGGTTCTCAAGAAGGGCATGGCTCGCCCATGGAGCGGACAAGAAGCGATCGAGGGCCGCGAGGTGCCCTGTCACTTTTGTACCTCCCGGCCAAGCAGGAGGGGGCTCCATCTCTTGGATGGCCCTGATCTTCTTGGGGTCGGCTTCGATGCCTCTCTTGGATACGAGGAACCCCAGGAGTTTGCTCGCTTTTACCCTAAAAGCACATTTTTCGGGGTTGAGCTTGATCCCCTTCGCCCAAAGGTTGGCGAAGGTTTCTCGCAAGTCCTCTGGGTGGGAGCCTGCTAACCTACTTTTTACCACTATGTCATCAACGTATGCTTCGATGTTGCAGCCAAGCTGGCCTGCCAACACCTTCGTGATGAGCCGGGAGAAAGTGGCGCCTGTATTTTTTTAGTCTGAAGGGCATGCGGGTGAACAATAGGTGCCGGTGGGGGTGATGAAGGCAGTTTCCGTGTCATCATCCTTGGCGATGAATATCTGGTGATACCCGGAGTAGGCGTCTAGGAGGCTCATGAACTCACAGCCCGAGGTGGCATCCACCAGCTGGTCGATGCGGGGCAAGGGAAAATCGTCTTTTGGGGATGCTTTGTTGAGGTCGGTGAAGTCAACGCACATGCGCTATTTGCCAGTGCTTTTTTGTACCAAGACAGGGTTGGCCAGCCATTCGGAGTGTTTGACCTCACGGATGACGCGCGCCTTGAGAAGCTTAATAATCTCTTTCTTTTCTGCTTCTAGTCGCTCCACCGACAAGCGCTGCAATTTTTGTTTTTTCAAGGGTGCATCGCCTCGAATCGCCAAGCGGTGTTTGATGGTCCCCCTGAGCTACCCCGGGGATGTCCTCCGGTCCCCACGCGAAGATGTCTGCATTGTTGCCAAGCACTTTGAGGATGACTTTGCAAGCTTCTAGGCTGAGGTCCTGAGGAGGAGGTCCTGAGGATGTCAAGGGAGGAGGTCCTAAGAAAGTCAAGGGAGGTCCTGAGGAGGAGGGAGGTCTAAACAAGAAAGAACTGGGCCGAGGGAAAAACGGAGCGAACAGAGAAAGGGGATTTCAATACCAGAAAACTACAACAGACTCAAAATAAACCAAACTTTGGATTAGTTGAAGTTGGATTTATTCATATTAAATGGCTTTTACTTTCCAAAATCTCAAGTTAAGCTTTAGCAAATCAACAAACCAAATAGTTATTTTTATTTTCGAAAATTTTTCAGAAAGCCCAGAAAATTGGGATGTTACAATCCTACGCCCCTTAAAGGGAATCTCGACCCTGAGATTCAGGCTGACTAAAGAATAGGTGTGGAAACTCGGCCTTCAGGTCTTCTTCACGCTTCTAGGTGGCTTCCTCTTCAGTGTGATTGCTCCACTGAACTTTGCAGAAACGGATGATCTTGCTTCTTGCCACTTGCTCGGACACTTCCAAAATCTTGATGGGTTGCTCCTTGTAGGTGAGATCTTGCCGCAGTCAATCTGCTTTACTGCATCTCGCCTCAGTAGCACACGCAGATATTTCTTCAATTACGACACGTGGAAGACATCATGCACATCTGACAACTGGGGCGGAAGCTCCAATTTGTAAGCAACTTCTCCCCTTCTGACTAAAATTGGAAAGGGTCCGATGTATTGAGGTGCAAGATTCCCACTTACTCGGGTTTAATGATTCCTTTGAGAGGTGAAACCTTTAGATACACTTGATCTCCTCGCGTAAAGCTAAATCTCGCGACGGTTATCCGTGATAACCGCCTCGATCGAGCTATTCTCACTTTTTCTCCGATTGACTTAACTTGATCTTCGCTTCCTTCAGATATCGTGTCCAAGTACTTGACCTTCTCCTGCTTCAAATCCAATGCAACGGTGTTCGTGACTTTCTTCCGTGAAGGGCTTCAAACGGGGACGTCTACAAACTTGATTGATGGCTATTGTTGTAAGAAAATTTCGCAGAAGGCAACATTTGATCCTAGCTGGCTCGGTTTCTAGAGCGCAGTTCTCAACATATCTTCTATGATCTCGACGCATTTTTCCGCTTGCCCATCCGTTCGAGGATGGTAGTCTCAGGCCGAAATTCAGATTAGTACACAAAGCAATCGCGGCTTCCGCTGTAATTTGAGGTGAATCGATCCTCGATCCGACACGCATCTTCTTTTGGTACTCCATGCCGACATACTATCTTTGCCATATACAACCTCGCAAGTCCGCTTCCCGAGTAGGTGGTCTTAACCGATGAAGTGTGCAACTTTGTCGTGTGATTTACTATTACCCGTGATAGAATCATATCCAATTTTGGGTTCTAAGCGCACCGTGATAAAGTCCATGCCAATTTCTTCTCATTTCCATTCGTGTATATTCAAAGGTTGTAAGAGTCCAAAGCAGCTTTTTGATGCTCGGCTTTAACTCGCCGACGCGACATCACATCAGGTATACATACTCAATGATCTCAAGGCTTCATGCTAGGCCACCAAAGACATTTCCTTAAGATCTTGAAACATCTTAGTGCTTCCGGTGAATGGAGTACAAGGTTTCGTGAGCTTCGCTGAGTATCAATCGCTTGAGCTCTCCCCGTCTCTGCACACAAATACTCTTATTGAACTGCATTTGCTTTTTGTTCATCTTTGGAAAATCTTAGGATTTACCTTCTTCATGTTTCTTTTGATCTCCATGACATCTCGTGATCTTCTCCTTGGGCTTTTCGGATCCGATCTTAGAGAGTTGGTCGTATGTTCAGAGCAGCTAGGTAACCTTCTTCAACCAATTCCATTTTGATCTTCTCAAATTCTTCGTAGTGTCAATCGACTTTCCTTGATCATCAGAGTATTGCAGTAGACCTTTCTACTTAAAACATCGGCTACCACATTAGCCTTTTCTGGATGGTAATGGATTTCCAAATTATAATCTTCGATCAATTCCAACCATCTTCTTTGCCTCATATTAAGATTAGCTTGAGTGAAAATGTACTTCAAGCTTTTATGGTCAGTGTTGACTTCACAGCGATTACCGATGAGGTAATGGCGCTATATCTTCAAAGCATGCACTACGGCAGCCAATTCTAAGTCATGAGTGGGGTAATTGACCTCATGAGGCTTTAATTGAGTGGAAGCATAAGCTACTACCTTCCTTTCTTGCATTAGGACACAACCGATACCTTGACGTGAGGCATCACAGAAAATCTCAAAGTCTTTTCAAACATCAGGCAAGATCAGCACTAGAGCGGAGGTCAGTCGCTTCTTTAACTCTTGAAAACTCTGCTCACATTCTGGCGTCCAAACATACTTCTTTTCCTTCTTCAGCAACTAAGTGAGAGGCCTTGCTATTTTGGATAATCCTTCTATAAATCTGTGGTAATAACCTGCCATTCTAAGGAAACTTCTGATCTGAGGCACTGACTTGGGTGACTCCCAATTGAGCACATCCTTGATTTTGCTAGGATTGACAGCGACTCCTTCTGTAGACAAGACGTGTCCCAAAAAGGTGACTTCCCTCATCCAAAACTCACACTTGTCGAATTTAGCATAGAGTTGATAATCTCTAAGCTAGTTCAGGACTAAGTGAAGGTGCTCTTCATGCTCTTCTTCACTATTAGAGTATACTAGAATGTCGTCAATAAAGACAATGACGAACTTATTCAAATACTCTATGAATACTTTATTTATCAATTTCATAAAGTAAGCAGAGGCATTGGTCAATCCAAAAGACATGACCGTGTACTCGTACAGTCCTGTCGGTGTTTTAGAACCAATCTTACGTAAAGATTGTTTGATTCGGGAGGTCTTCAAGAATGAAATCACGTAGAGAGATTGACATAGGGATTTTTATACAGGTTCAGGCCTTCTCCGGAGAGAATAACAACCCTACTCCTGTGTGTGTATGGTATTGAGTGTATTTTTACAATCAGGAGAAAGGCAAAGACTATTACAAGCGATAGTGCCTATCTTCTCGATTGCCTTCGCCTCGCTTCTCCGTTGTCCGCCCTGCCTTCTCTCGATCGCCACCTTTATATAGCTCTGCGAAGGAGTGGCTGCTTTCCAGTGAAGTGGCGCCATCGCTTTATAACGGGCGCTTGTTTGCAGAATCACCGGGTATTAACTCCTCCATGCCGCCCCGCGCTATTTGTCGAGATAATAGAGTATTATGTATTACATTCAGAGAATAATAGCGATATTGATCGCTTGAATTCCCAATCAACTGGACCTCTCGCCTCAGAGGCTCATGGATCATAGGGTGGTCATAGTTGACCCGGTCGAGAAGAGCTTACTAACCATAGGGTAATCGAGAATAACTTACGATCGATAGTGATCGAGAATAACTTACTTACTCATGAGGTAGTCGAGTAGGACTTATAACTATGGGGGTGGTCGAGAAGAACTTAAGACCACCTAGTTGGATTCTCCTTGTAAATATATGGGGTATACTCAGGGACCATATGACGCCATATTTACCCATAATAAGAATTATAGATAAATGATAAAATGAGGATTATTAGATCCTCGTCATCTAGCCCCCCAGCTTCAAGTGAAAGTAACTTACTTGGGAAAGAAATTGTAGATGGTCTTATGACCACGAGAGGGTTATAGAACAATGGTCGAAGGAAAAACTCTTCGACACTTGTACATCATTTTGACCAGAAATATACATGGTCAAGAAAGCCGTTGGAAATCTTACGACAACCGTAGTCGAAGAGAACCTTACGACTCACGGCGATCGTAGTATGGTGATCTGAAGTAAAACCTTCCGATCGATATTTCATTTGACCGTAAAGACTTGGTCAAGGAAGTAATTTTGCTTGAGGTGCAAAGACAAACCTCGATTTTCGAATGCATAAACTAGCTAATCGCAATCGACTCTCACAGTTCGTCCGCTGAGCGTTCCGGGCTGTGGTAACCCTTGATTGCCACGCCTTTTACTCGTGCACGCGGTTATAAATATTACCGGGGTGAGATTCGTTTTACTTTCCCAAATCACTCCTCATTGCTCATCAAGTTCTTGCTTTCTCCGCACGACTAGATCAAACTTTCTCTTAAGACCTTCCCCAATCCAAATCCTTCCCTTTCTGAGAGAGATGGCCGGAACTATTTCCGAATGGGCTGAGTTGGAGATGGATGCAGTGAAAATTCAAGCTTTGGTTGCCACCGGGAAGATTCCAGAGAAGGTTCTTATGAAGTGGATTGCAGTACCGGGCAAGATTGGCCATCGGGGAGTTTGGGCAAATCTCCGCCTTCCAAAGCGACAGAGTGTGGCCTTCGATTGCCTCGCCAATTCTTTTTTTTACGCCATACTGAAAGACTTTGGGGTGGAATTGGTAAACCTTGGTCCCAATTCTATCACAATGTTAAGTGTGTTCGTGGTACTTGTGCGAGGTATACCTAGAAATTCCAATGACCTCGAGCTCTTCCAATATTATTATGGAATGGCTCGACAAACCGGAATTGCCGAGTTGCGATCCGATGCTCCATGACGGAAGTTGAAGGAGTACATTCAGATGTTCACCCGGCCTTCATGGCCGGATGGAGGAAGAAGTGGTTTTACCGAAAATCAACCAAGATGACAAATTTCTTTTGTGGGGAAGGTCATGGAGAAGATTCCTTCCTGGGATTTTATTCCCAAGGATCTTGGCCGGATTGCCCCCTATATTCAAGCTATCGAGGAATTGAAGGAAGAAGGGCTTACCGAATGGCATGTGGTGAATGATTTCATCACACGTCGCATCAGCCCTTTGAAGAAACGCATACCTCCTATGTGGAGGTATACGAGGCCACAAGAACCGACCAGAAACTATAAGGAGGGTAAGTGAATCTTCGACTTAGCTCTCGGTTTGGTCTTATTCAAAGTGGTCTAATGAATGTCTTATCTGTTTGCACAGACCTTTCACAAGCAGAGATTGACGTTCGAGTCAAATTTGTTTGTGAAAAATCTCCGCCATCCAAAGTGGTGGCTACTCAAATCCTTGCGGTTGTATTCGCAGAGGAGAAGATGAGACGCCTGAAGGTAATCAAGTGTTGATTTTGTCCTTAGGATTTCGTAGTCGTAGAAAGACTTACAACTGCTTGGTTGTTGTAGAAGAACTTACGACTAGATAGTGATCGTAGAAAAACTTATGATCATGGAAATGTCGTAGAAAAACTTACGATCAAATCGGGTCGAGAAATTTCTACGACCGTCAAGAATTCTTTCTTTTTCTCGCTTTCTTCGTAAAGTAGGATGGAAAACCATCAGATTTACTCAAGAGGTCGCGACCGATAACCATTGCGCGGGATGGTGACGGAGAAAAGTCCGCCCTCCGTTTAAGAAGCGCCGACTCATGAAAGTCACGATAAAGGCAAGGCAAGCTCAAGTTCTTTATTTTACTAGATCCTCTACAAAATCTGTACATATATGGTCAGAATCAAGCCAAGGAGGTTGAAGCAATTAAACTGTGGAGGTCAAAGTAATAACCTCTTAAGCGCAAAACCCGCAAGGCCAAGGTACCCTTCTATTATGACAAGAATACTTTCGTAGTTTCGCCTCCCCGCTTAATTAAGCAATTAGAAAAGGAGAACCGAAGGACTTTATGTCTTTTAGAAGGAAAATGTCAGCGCTAATGTAACCTCAGAGTTGAGGGAAGCACGCCTTTTGGAGTGGTCGAGACCGGTCTTGGCCATCCGGAGAGTCGAGAGCCGAGAGGTGGCTCTCGCTCAAGATCCACGACTAGACGAGTCGCGGTCGAGCCTATCCTTCAATCTTGAACTCCGACCAGACGTGGTCGTAGAGAATAAGTTAAAGAAATATTTCGTTAGGAAGGTGACTCCTAAGTTCCTGGTTAGATCCAGAGTGCAGAGGTATATGAGAAAGACTAAAGTGTAAGGACAGCTTTTACCTTTTGTTTTTCACAACTTAATGTGCTTTCCTTTTGTTGATGTTAGCCCAACTCCTTCAAATTTCGAGAACGCTTCGCTGAGAAGCCCATTGTCACTTCTCCAGCGGATGGAGAGTTGATAGTGGAAGTGATTGAAGGATCATCCACTACTCGGGTGGTGGAGGAAGTCGTGGCCCCTGAAGTGGTTACTACGACCACTGAGGCGGCTACTACGACCACTGAGGTGGTCGTGGTGACGGAGGTGGAGATAGCAGAGGCAGCGGTAGGAATCTCTAGCCAAGGAGGTGGTGCATATGATCACCGTGCCGGGAAGGAAGTCGTGGCAGACGTTCCCCCTGACCCTCAAGAAGAGGCTACTGCTACATAATCAGAAGAAGAGGAGTACTTCAACTTCTGCTTTGATTTCTTTGGCCCTGCTTCCATCGTGGAGTCTTCTACCATTAGATCCCACGATCAAGTCCCTCATCCCAAGGATATCCCTAATAGAGGGGAAATTTTCGATAACGAGCGTCTCGAGAAGATTTGTGGGACCGTGACGCTAAGATAGATAAGTCAAGAATCCATCGATGGTTTTCAACGCTTGCTCTGGACGACCATGAAAGTAAGTATTTTAAGGATACTTATATGTGTGGTCTTTCCTTGTTTCATCAGTCCTTCTTCTTGCGTAAAGCTCGAACAAATTGCTATCACAGAATATCACCGACAACTTGTAGAGCCGGACAGAGAAAGCGGAACTCGCTGTAACAGCAGAGAGGTGGTAAGTCACCCACTCATAGTCATTTTGGTTTGACTACTTATACAAAGGCTTATGGGGTTTGTTGTGAAAAACTCATGACTAGGTGTTGGTCGCAGAAAAACTTACTACCAAGAGTTTGTCGAGAAGAACTTACGACTAGATCAATAGTCGAGAAGAACTTACGACCATCCGTTAGTGCTCATGTCCATTCTTAACCTTTATAGGTTAAAAAGTGATGAAAAGATCGGCCGACTCGCCGATTATGAAAAAGCCGAGACGAAAAGCTAAGAAAAGAAAAAGAAGACTCTTAAAGAAACTCCAGAGACCAACTCAATTTCAAAACTTGCGTGAAGTGATAAACAAAGAAGTGCCGAACTTAAGATCGCTTATGTCGCTGATCTTTACCTTTTAACTCTTGCTTCTTTTCGTAAAAAGAAGACAAAATGAGAAGGCTCCAAATTGAAGTCAAAGATAAAACTTTGGTTGTTCACTTAGATTTCTCGCATTGCCGAGATAAAGATCAAGAGATTGAGAGATTAAGATCTCGGCGAGCGTGTAAGCAATTCTTACCTCAGTAGTCCTTTACGAAGTTCTTTTCCTTTTCTAACTCTCATTTCTTTTAGAAATTGAGCTCGAATCGAAGGCTCAAACTAAGGATCAAGAAAAACCATGATCCTTAACGAGACCATCTCGCATTGCTAAAGAAAACACAAAGGATATTAGATTATGGGAGGAGCGTATGAAAATACCATTGCTTCCTATAATGATGAAATCAAGAAATTAGATTCTCGATCGGTAGGTAAGGACTTTACCTCGTGATCAAGTTCTTCCTCTTTAGGAGTTATTTTGCTTGACTAGTCTTACCCTTTTTTTCGAGCAAGTAGTCGAAAATAAACAACTCGCGAGGCTTCGACTCAGAATCAAGAGGATATGAAGTTGACGAAGATTAATCTTCAAGACAACATCTTGCTCCTAAACAATATACTTGGTGAGCTACGCGTGAGGGAAAACTCCTCAAGAAGACACGATGGTCAGCCACATAAGTACTAATGGAGAACAAGTCGACTTTGTGAGAGTCGGTGACTACTTTGAAGGCCAACCAAGTCGACTCAATAAAGGAGGCGACGAAGGTTCAATAAGTTATACTTTGGCAAAACTAAAGCCCATGACCCCAAATTTTAATGTGCAACTAATCGAAGTCGACTTCAACTACCCCGAGGCGTATAAGTCGCTTGATTGAAGAAATGCAACAATGACAGAAGGTCTCAGAGGAGATGCAATCGATCTCCTTCTTCAGAGTAACTTGTAATGAAAACCGTGGAAAACAAGCTTTTGTTGATGTAATATATATAATCCATCCTGTTTCTCGCAAATCATCTTGTCGAGTAGTTAGTAACTCAAAAGATAATTGACGTAAAGAAAGACTAAGAATCAAAGTCTAATTAATAACTTTATCCTAGCTCTCTAACTATTTGCTTAGTTTGTTTAGATAAACTAAGTAAATAGTGTGAAGAGGGTTCTCAAAAAGAGAGGTTTAGTTAACTTGTAGTTTTTTTATCACGAATGTTATGCACTAGTCGAAAGAGTAGGAACGAGTCGACGCTAGGAAGTTCCTTCTAGTGGGCAGGACCACGTGCAGAGAGGAAAGGCTTCGACTAGAAGATGTTACCATCTCCGACCAGATTAATCAAATCGAGAACGACAACTTGGGTTAGACAAACGTCTAGAGGACTTTAAAAATTCGTTCGACCTTTTTTGGTGGACTCGATAGGTCTATCCCGTAGCAAGAGTAGGAAATCAACAACGCTAGGAAGTTCCTTCTAGTAAGGTGACCACATGCAGAGAGGAAATACTTCGACTAGATGTGTTTCTTCCTCCCACCGCTTGGAACGGACTGAGTACACTAAAAGCAGCTGAATAAATCTCAAAAAGTACACTATGCTTAGAGTATATTTTAGAGTAAGTGAAGAAATAACTAAGGTCAAAAAGAGCCGACTTTTGAAAATATTTCACCATATTTTATTGAACCCTGCTCTTTGTATTGGCAAAGAAAAGTGAGTAACGAGTCGACACTAGGAAGTTCCTTCTAGTGGGCATAACCACGCAGAGAGGAAAGACTTCGACTAGTTGATGTCACCTTCCTTTCGACCAGCCTAAAGAAAACTGGGTGTTTGAAATGTAGTTGAAAGATTATGAAAGCGTTACTCAAAAATAAGACAATAGAGGTAGGAGGAATCTGAGGCTTTATTGTCTCAATGGTTTGTTACATATAAAACTTATGAATCGGGCCGATGTTTCAAGAACTCGAGAGAACTCCGCCATCTTCCATTGCCAATCGACGACTTTCGCCGTAACTCGACCACCGTAAGGACCTTCCCACTTGGGAGAAAGTTTATTTCGATTAGACTTGGGTTGGCAGAGCCTCAATACCAAGTCACCTATAGCAAGGCTACGAGGTTGGACCTTACGATCGTAGTATCTACGCAGGGCTTGTTGGTAGACCGTCAATGAATTAAGGCATGGTTTCTTTCTTCGAGTAGGTTGATGTCATCACCGGTTGTTCCTCGTTGAGTCGCTGAAAGCTTCGACTGTTGACCAGATCTTTAGTTCCCGAGGAAGCATGGCTTCACCCAAATACTAGGAAAAATGTGTTTCACCTATAATCTGTTAGCAAATGCATTTAACATCCCATAATATAGAGGGTAATTCTTGTACCCAAGCCCCCGAGCGCTTGACAAGCTAGTTGAAGACTCGTGTTTTGATTCCTCGATTATTTGGTCGCTTTGTACGCTCGATCGCTTCCATTGCTTTGGGGATGGGTAACAAAAGCGTAACATAGCTTGGTACCCAACTCGTCGCAAAATTCCTGAAATTTTGCGCTCAAAAAATTGTTCACCATTACTGTGATTATTAGACTTGGAACTCCAAATCGAGTAATATCGCATCTCATCATGAATCGCTTTTGTCGCTCGCTGTTATCCCAAATACAAGTGTTCACTTCGATCCATTTTGTGAACGATCAATAGCCACAAAAGGAACTCAAACCTCCGGAGCTTTGGGGAACGATCCTAGGATATCGAGACCCTGTGTCGCAAAAAGGTCAAGATAGAGGTATCGCTTTGTAATGCCCGAAATGTTGGTGTATTTGCTCGCTATGAAACCGCATTGGACACACTTTTAACTAGCTCTTTGGCATCGCATAAGGTTGTTGGCCAAGAGAAACCTTGCTTAAAGGCCTTACCACCAATGTTTTGTAGGAAGCATGAGTTCCACAGATGCCTCCGTATGTCTTGAAGGAGTTAATCCTTCGCCTCGCGAATGCATCGCATGAGCACCCCTTGAGTGGCTCGTTTATAGAGGTTCCTTCAACCAAAATATACATTTTGGCTTTTCGATAAGCGATTTGCCTCGAGATCGCCTTCGAGCATTTTAACCCTTCTAAAGATACTGAGATGGGAGCCATCCGTATCCTCGTATTCTAGAGAGGTCGCCTCAATAGGAGGTGTCTCGGTTCTTCACCAGTGACTCGCTTTCGAGTTTTTGCAAGAAGACTCCTTTTGGTACTATAGATCGAAGAAGCTATTCGAGCAAGTCGGGTCTGTGAGGAAATTATCCTTTCGAGGGATGAATTGTGCCTCAAACCTAAAAAATGCTTTTCTAGCTTACGACTTCCGATAAGTGCCGAGACATTGCTCTGATTAGAGCATCGGCATTTTTTTCGACTTGATTCACGACTAGTTGAGAGTCTCCTCTCACGAGTAGTCGGCGAATCGAGAGTGCTTGCAACTGTGATGCCGCTTAGCAAACCTTCAGATTCTACCACGCTGTTAGTGGCCCGAAGTTTAATTGTATGGCATACTTTAAGGTCTCTCGTAGAAAATACCAGACTACCCTAAATTTTGAGCCACTTAAAGTAAGTGACCTTCAGTACATTGTCCATCGGTCGTCGGGAATCATATCGATCCTGAACAGTTCAGATTTGTCCATTCGGTGACAAAGTCCTGCCAAGATCCGGGATTTAATGACCATTCGGGACACGAAATGGAGGTCGAACTCTCCAAGTTCGACTGACCATTTTGCCATGCGTCCCGCTGTTTCCCTATTCTGGAGGATCGCTTCCCAAGGAAACTCAAACGGCATAACTATTTTGTGCTACCAAAATAATGTCGCAGTTTCCTCGAAGACATGAGGAGGGCATATAGAAGTTTTTGGACCTAAGGATAATACTCCTTAGGCCCGTGTAAAACTTCACTTACTTAGTAAATTGGTCGTTGTACGGTTTCACGTTCTACTTACCAAGATTACGCCATCGCCTCGGGCGTGGCATCTAAGTAAATTAAGAGCGTCTCTTCTGGCCTCGGAGAAACCAGAATAGGAGCACTTGTAAGATACCTCTTGACATCCTCAAGGGCAGCATTTGCCGCTTTCGACCACTCAAAACCATCGTACTTCCTTAGAAGTATGAAGAAGAGTAGTCCTTTTTCTCTCAGCCGCGTGATGAAACGACTTAAAGCCGCCATGCACCCTGTGAGTTTCTGGACTTCTTTCTTCGTGGTCGGAAGGCCATTTGGACAATGTCCTGTATCTTTTCAGGATTTGCTTCGATTCCTCATATAGATACTAGGAATCCAAGCAATTTTCCTAAAGAGACTCCGAATACATACTTCTCATGATTGAGTTTCAAGCGGTGTTTTCTGAGGATGTCGAATGTTTCTTGTAGGTCAGTGATATGATTAAGTCTCTTGATGCTTTTAACGACTAGATCATCAACATAGGCTTCCAGGTTTCGGCCTAGTTGAGATGAAAAAGTCGATTGCATCAAGCGTTGAAAAGAAGCGCCAGCATTTTTAGACCAAATGGCATTTTGACATAGCAAAATATACCAAATGGTGTAATGAATGTGGTATTTTCTTCATCATCTAGACACATATTGATCTGGTGGTAACCAGAATATGCATCTAGAAAACGTAACACTTCACAACCTGCAGTAGAATCAATCAACTAATCGATACGAGGTAAAGGGAAATAATCTTTTGGACAAGCTTTATTTAGATCAATGAAGTCTATGCACATACGCCATTTGCCATTCGAGTTCCTAACCATTACAGGGTTAGCCAACCACTCTGGGTGGTCAACTTCTCTTATAAAGCCTGCTTTAAGTAGCTTGTCCAATTCTGATTTGATAGCATCTCATCGATCAGGGGGAAATCTCCGTAATTTTTGTTTTACGGGTACTTTATCAGGCCGTAAAGCTAGCCTGTGCTCGATCACCTCCCTAGGGACTTCAGGCATGTTGGATACTTGCCACGCGAAGACATCTGCGTTAGCTCGGAGAAAAGTGATGAGGGCGTCTTCCTACTTGGGGTTGGAAGTATCCCCGATGCGAACAGTCTTCGAGGGCTCCCCTGCGTCCAGAGGAATCTCTTTGACTTGGTCGTTCGGCTTTGGTGCAGCTTTAGGCTTCGACTTGTTAGTCGAAGGCTGACTTTCTTCTCAAGTTGGTATTTGACCAACCATCTCGAGGGATCGACGGTCGCAGGTTTGCGCTATCTTCTTGTAACAATGGATTGTGATTACTCCTTTGGGACCTGGCATCTTAAGACATTGATACTCGTAATGAGTAGCCATTAAGAATTTTGCCAAAGTTGGTCGTCCGAGTATGGCGTTATATGCCGTATCGAAATCGACCACATCAAAGGAGATCTTCTCTGTCTTGAAATTACTTGGTAAACAAATGTTAAAGGAAGAGAAAATTGGCCAATAGGCTTGGCCGAAGACCCCGGTACGATCCCATGAAAGGAGTATCGTACTGGTCTTACCTTAGTCCTAGGTACTTGCATTTCGTCCAGGGCACTCGTAAATAGGATGTTTAACGAGTTGCCACCATCAACTAAAACTCGATTGACTCGACAATTGTTGATGGTGGGTTCGACTATGATTAGATATCGACTTGGTCGAGTCGAAGGAATTGGGCTGTTACCCTTCTCGAAGGAGATGGTGACTTATGACCACTTCGGTAATTTATTGACGATAGGAGGGTCTATGGAGTTTACCTCGCGTTCGGCAGCTTTAAGCTGTCACTTTGATTCATATGCCGACGATCCCCCATAGATGTGCTCGACGGTATGTTGCGGATCTTGGAACAACATCTCCTCATCGTCATCCGATGACTTACGACCACTCATTTGTCCTACCTGCTCGAGAGTGGGAAGTGGTCATTTGCGTTGTAGTAGTCCTCGAGTTTTCGTTGGAAAACTCGGCAGTTGCGAAGATCATGTCCTTCCTTTTTATGGAAAGGACACCACCTAGTCTTGTCATTCTTCCGATCGGGGCGCTTACCTTTGCCTCAATCGGAGTATGGTTTGGAACTTCGTGGCTCCTTGTCGTTTACTGCCAAGACCTCCTTAGAACCGCTGGCTTAAGGTTTTTGGCCCTTCGCCTTGTTCTTGGACTTTTTCGCTTTCTTATCCTTCTTTTTGCCACATTCACCGCTCTCGAGGTATTGTCTTCGACGATTTTGTTGTTCCATTCGACCGCCTCGTATAGCCAGATACCGATCGGCCATCTCAAAGAGTTCAGCGACGGTAGTAGAAGGATTCAAAGCGATATCCTCTGTTATTCTTCATCGCAGACTTCGCTTGAAAGCTTTGATGACAGATGAGCCAAAACCTCCGAATTGAATTATTTAACTGACTAAAGCACCGATGAATTGGCGCAAGGTCTCGTGGTCGCTTTTGTCTCATCCGTGCAAGTTGTCCTCCTTTCGTATGCATTGTAGGTGCCTTGGAAGTTTGTTAGTAGAAGGTCGCAGAGGTGTTGCCACGAATAGATCGACTCGAGTGGTAGGTTTAGTAGCCACTATCGAGCGGACCCTTCGAGCACAGTTGAAAGGTAATTCACCATTACATGCTCTTCTCCTCTTACTGCTCGGACAGCTGTTGTGTAAATTTGGAGGACTTCGATGGGATTCTGAGATCCATCAAACTTTTTCATGTTCACTGGTCGAAAACGAGGCGGCCAGCGAACTGCTCGGAGGTCAGGTGAGAAGGCCCAACATCCGAAAATGACTTCTTGACGCCTCCTTTGCAAGAAAGAAGGGTTGATATCACCAGGTGATCGTATTTGACGATACCCGGTGACAGGTTGACCTGACATGTAGTAGGTCTCGGTCTTACGAGGAAAATACTCCTCTTATTCCATCTGCTGCTACAGATTTCCATGTCGGAATGGTGAGTGATCACCTCTCCGAGTGGCTTGTTGATCATCTGACATTCGAAGGATATTTCTCCGGGTAGGAGATCGATGCGACTTGTCGTTGCACCGATCTTTACGCGGTGAATTGTTCGAACGACTGGTAGTTGAGAAAATCTTATTGCTACGACTTCTTGAATGATGTTGGCGAGGTGCTTTCAGTCTTGCCATCATGTTCTGAAGCATTTGTGCGATCTCTTCGATGAAGAAGTCATAGCCTGGCGCTCGGGCAAGTTCTCGAGTCGGGTTCTTGAGGAGGTCATTGATGTGCTAGAGTTCTTGAGCTTCCTCTGACTGATACTGGATGCGTCCAGGCAGATTTTTCTGGGCTGCAATTTTCTTCCGTCGAATTGCTTCAAGATCTTCCACATCATATCCTTGAAATTGCCTCAATGGAGTGCGAGTATGTCGAGGATTTCCCTCACACTCATCAGAGTGTTGGTTCTGTCCATCACTGGTGGTGCCCTTTCCATTGTTACGAGGGGGTGCAGTGTGTGATCTTTGGGGAGGGTCCTTAGTTCGGTCTCTAGAAGGGTGACCTTGATCAGAGGGAAGGACGAAGACCTCCCGTTGATGATTCTCACTTGCGCTTGAGGCCTCTCCGCTTGAGGAGTAGTCGAGAGACATCATCTGGCGACTTGGAGTAATCCCCTCCAGAAAGGAGAACTCTGGGTTATAACCATCTCCGTCCGTAGGTGTGACCTCATGAGAGATGGTCGAATTTGCAGAAAAGCATGCTTGATCCCATTCTCTCGGCGTTAACCGGAGAGAGAGGACCACTAGATGTCGGGCGAAGCCCTCGAATTGTGGCTTCGAACTTGTCTTGCCAAGTCGGACCGCCTTGGGTGGACTCGGACACTCGGAGGAAAAACTCTCGTCAGGTTGTGAGTCCGCCTAGGTGTAGTCTCGATTATGGTCGGATTGACCATTATCCTTGAGGAAATCGATTCCTCGTTGGACGATCACAGTGGGGATAAGGATCCCTCCTCAACTCCATTGGTGGTATGGTCTCGTGGATCTGTAGAAAGATCTCCGGAGGCAGCAATGCCATCGGATGAGACAATACTCGGCTCGTAGTCGAAACTGGCATCCATCTCGACGTCTGCGTAATCTGCCAAGTTGAACTAGTTCTCCTCGTTCCATTCTCCTACCATGAGTGCATGAGGATTGGAAAAAGATAGTATGTTGACAAGAGATTACCAGAAGGTCCCCACGGTCGGCGCCAACTGTCGGTGTTTTTGAATTGATCTTACGTAAAGATTGTTTGATTCGGGGGGTCTTCAAGAATAAATTCATGCAGAGAGATTGACACGGGGATTTTTATACAGGTACAGGCCTTCTCCGGAGAGAATAACAACCCTACTCCTGTGTGTGTATGGTATTGAGTGTATTTTCTACAATCAGGAGAAAGACAAAGACTATTACAGAGGATAGTGCCTATGTTCTCAATTGCCTTCTGTCTCGTTCCCCTGTTGTCTGTCTCGTTCCTCTCTGACCGCCACCTTTATATAGTCGGTGAAGGAGTGGCCGTTTCTCCAGGTGAAGTGGCGTCTCATCAGTTCCTATAACGGGCACATGTTTGCAGTAATCACCGAGGTATTAACTCCTCCATGTCATCTGAAAGTTATTTGTCAGAGATAATGGAGTATTATGTGTTGTTACTCCATAGAATAACAACGTATATTGATCGCTTGAATTTCAATCAATTGGACCCACTCGCCTCAGAGGCTCATTGATTATAGGGTGGTCGAGTTGACACGGTCGTAGAAGAGCTACGACCATAGGGTAGTCAGAGAATAACTTACGATCGATAGTGATCGAGAAGAATTTACGACCACCGTTAGCTTCTCCTTGTAAATATATGGGGTATACTCAGGGACCATATGATGTCATATTTACCCATAATAATAATTATAGATAAATGATAAAATGAGGATTATTAGATCCTCGTCAAGTCCATAACGGGTTGAGAAAGCCGTCTTGGGGATATCCTCTTAGCGAATCTTCAACTGATGGTATCTTGACCTCAAATCTATCTTGGAGAACACTCCGGCTCCCTTCCGCTGGTCGAACAGATCATCAATCCTGAGCAGAGGGTACTTGTTCTTGATGGTGACTTCGTTGAGTGAGCGATAATCCACACACATCCGCTGGGTACTGTCCTTCTTTGCAACAAAGATCACTAGGGCTCCCCAAGGTGAAGAACTTGGTCTGACAAAACCTTTAGCTTGCATCTCCTCAATCTGCTTCTTCAGCTTAACCAAGTCGTCAACAGACAGACAGTGGGGTCTCTTGGAAATTGGTGCAGTTCCAGGAACTAGGTTGGTGACGAACTCTAAGTCTCTGTTTAGTGGCATTCCAAGTAACTCATCCGGAAAGACATCTGGGAACTCACTGACCACTGGCACATCCTCTAAAGATACAGCCTTGACACTGCAGACTATTGCTTGGTGATGCTTCTTCCACCACAATCCAAAATTGCTTGGTGATTAGTAAGCCAATCCATTTCCAAAATCATATCTAAGGACTTGGTGTCGATGATGATCAGGTTGGCTAGAAATTCTACCCCTTCTATGATCATCTGGATTGAACCAACAAGACGGTTTTAAGAGTTGAAACCTTCAACTCATGCTTTGTAGCAAAAATCCGAGAAACAAATGAATGTGAAGCTCTAGAATCAAACAAAATAGTAGCAGGTGCTGAATTTACTAGGAACTTACCGAGCACGACGTCCGGGGCTGTTTGGGCTTTCTCTACTGTGACATGGTTCACACGGCCTCTTCCAAAAGGCTGAGGGGTCTTAGTTGGTGCAGCTGGAGTTTGAGGGGCTCCACGTCCTGCTCCTGGCATGGGGGTCCTGGTCGGAGTAGCTCCCAAGTTGAATTTGACATGTGATGGACCTTACTTCAAGGGACAATGGCTAGTGTAATGTCCCAATTGCTGACAGTTGAAATAGGTGATCCCTGCGGCATGATTGTGGTTTCTTGACTACTGGTTGTTGTTGCTGGGACTGCAAAAACCTGGAGTAACCGGACGAGGTGTTGTTGCAGGGGTCCTGGAAGCAACAGGAGGAGCAAAGCGGGCAGGGGGTTGTGCATTCGTCCTGGCTCTCATGCAGATGACCTTGATGAGCACGATGTTGTACCATCTTCCTTTTATGAAATTCTGCAAGCTCGTGACGAGACTCTTATATCAGCATAGCTTTGTTCACTAGATGCTGGAAATCCGTATAGTCGTTGCCAACGACTTGAACCTTCAAGCTAGGGTTGAGTCATCGCTTAAAATGCTTCTGACGTGCATCATCTGTGACAACGTCCTCTGGAGCATAACGAAAGAGTTGAGTGAACTTATTGAGGTATTCACCCACTGACGTGTTTCCTTATCGCAGCTCACGGAACTCATTCTTCTTCATTTCCACCTTTCCATCAGGAATGTGAGAGTGGTGGAAAGCTTCTGAAAATTCAGCCCAAGTGATGTTCTGGGGGTTTTCATGGACGGCACAATAACTCTCCCACCATTCCACGGCGGTGCCTTCCAGCTGGTATGCAGCATACAGGACTTTTTCACGGTCGTCACACCGGGTGATGGAAAGCTTCTTTTCGGTAGAGCGCAACCAGTCATCTGCGTCCAATGGCTCAGAGGAGCTGGAAAACGTAGGTGGACGGGTCCACATGAATTCTGCCAGTCTTGACTAGGGGGTAACTGGTGGTGACGGTGGTGGCATGGCAGTTGTTTGGTTGTTCTGGTTCAGCATTGCGAGAAGAGCGACAGCGGTCTGATTTTATTGAGTCATCATCTGGTTCATGATCTGCATCATTGCATTCATCACCTGCGTTTGGGCTGCCATGAACTGACCCATACCCTGATCTACGGGGGCTGCCGGAGGAGGTGGTGGCTGTGTAAAGGGATCTACTGGCTCATCTTGACTTGCCGGGTTGTGGGTCTGAACCATCTGCACAAATCTTCCCAAGCTTAATAGATGAGAAGAAGAAAGCACACTAGGTAAGAGGGAAAAGCATAGAGGTGAGCGAGAATGAGGGAGAAAGATGGAACAACCTAACTGGGGAAAGTCGGTTAAACCCAAGGAGCAAATAGCCGGAGAGCTATTAAGAGGCAGCAAAACTCAAACAAAAGATCCTATTTACCAGACTAAACGATACTGGAACTAAGAAGGACAGCTCTGCTAAAGCACCTCTAACCTAACTTATCTGGGTGGTCGACTTAAAGCAAAGCCCAATCCTATTGAGATTACTGATATGAGAGGGATCTATTTAAATTTGGAAACAAAGTTTCAAAGGGGATAAGGTGTAAGAATCTAAGAAGGAGGTGAGAAGAGATTAGAATAAGATGAGAACAGAACAGAATAAGATGAGAGATGAATAACTACTCATGTTACTCTGTTGGTTTGATTTATAAGATAAATTTTGAAACTCCTGACTAAAACGACCATGCTAACTAAGGTTAGGTCCTACAGTCAAAATGACTCTGATACCACCGCTGTCGGGACCCTGGGTAAGCAACCCTGAGACCCTCTGTACATTCTGAACTAGTCCCATGATCAGTAGCTAGTCCGCACAGTTGCAACACATGTGAGATCATCTCCACACAACAAACTATAGAAGAAGCAGACAAATTAATATTAATAGAAGCAAAATACCTTATGGTGAAGGTGTTTACAGAGTTTCCACATAGGGCTTACAATAAAGGAACTCGCAGCGGAAAACCAAAACTCCCATGGAAGCCATTCGACATGCCCACAGACAATCGAGTGGAGGATGTCTCCTAGCTCACAAGGTCTTCGAAGAACTCCTCATCATAGAGCTCGGAGCTCCCTTGGTCCTCTTCGACGACTGATCAACCAAAGGGTATAAAGCCGTGAGTACTTTGAATGTACTCGGCAAGTCGTAAGGAAATGTATGCAAATAGTATTCATGCTAGGCTTGACAATGATAGCTTTATGGTTACTTTGCAGAAAGCAGAATTGACTGAAAATACAGTAAGTAGATTACAAAGTACAAGTTGAAAGATTAATACATAAGTAATCAAGCTTCTTTGAAACGACTCGTGAACACCCTGTTCACTTCCCAAACCACTCGTGAACACCTTGTTCACTTCCCAGACCACTCGTGAACACCCTGACAACAATTTTTGAGAAAGTCTACCCCTTGTGTGAAATCACCAGGTATTGTCCGTAACCGGGGACATGGCTATTCGAATAGTTTTACACTCTGCAGAGGTTGTACAACTTTACCCACAAGACACGAATTCTCTAGTTTGTTTGGCATCCGTCGATGCCCCTGCTCACTACCTTAGGTAAGCAGGCTAGAGCACGTGACAAGGCCTTTACAAATCTCTATTTTGACTCGGTTCCACTCTCTAAGTTCGCCTTCCCGGCCCTCTCTTGCGCCAAGTGTGAATGTCTATCCCAGGTTTCACACTTCCACCAAAACAGAACCGAATCAAAACATTACTAATTATTTGGCCAGGTCCACCCCATAATGAACTTGTGGTTGCACGGTATGACCCAGGTCAATGGCTTACAAGGTTAAGTCCTTAGTGACTACTCAGGCGAGACAACCACATTGTAGTGTGCTTCCTGCACCCCCTTTACTGCACGATCACTCGCCCAAGTATAAAACATTTTGGGTTCAACCTGGCCAAATGACCACCCTAGTCATGGGACAATAAATTTTATTAGCGGCAACACATGCCACAATTCCATATTCACTTAGTCAAATTTATCATCATTGAATCATGTGATCGAGAGACATCGCATAACTAAAGCATGTCTAAGCAATATACGCACCCATGTTGGTATCTCAAAAATGTCTAACTAAAATTACCCAACCTATGGTGTCCAAGGGTACATGTCAATCACAAGTATTCAAGTAGTCATACTGTCAAGTAGGTATTTAGCTATTTCCCAAACCATTTTTATACAATTAGCCATGCATGTTGGTATAAAACAATATAATTTTGCAAACTGGGTAAGACATGATCAAATGTCTATGACTTGCCTTCGTTGAAGAGTTGAGAAGCTTCGGTCGAGGTTGCTGGGTCTAAGAACTCTTCAGAGAGGCCATAATCTACACGTACGAAAAGAGCCAAATAAATACAACACATCCAAATAAAAACCAAAAACTACCAAACTAGAACAAAAAGAAAGGCATTGAAATAGATGAATTAGGGCTCTCGGGAGGAGGTCCAATTGAGAGGGTGGTCAAGGGAGGTCATGAGGAGGAGGTCCTGAGGAGGTCAAGGGAGGTCCTAAGGAGGTTAAGGGAGGTCCTGAGGAGGTCAAGGGAGGTCCTGAGGAGTTGGTCTTGAGGAGGTCCTGAGGAGGAGGTCCTGAGGAGGTCAAGGGAGGTCCTGAGGAGGAGGGAGGTCTAAACAAGAAAGAGCTGGGCTGAGGGAAAAACGGAGCGAACAGAGAAAGTGGATTTCAACACCAGAAAACTCCAACAGACTCAAAATAAACCAAACTTTGGATTAGTTGAAGTTGGATTTATTCATATTAAATGGCTTTTAATTTCCAAAATCTCAAGTTAAGTTTTAGCAAATCAACAAACTAAATAGTTATTTTTATTTTCGAAAATTTTCAGAAAGCCCAAAAAATTAGGATGTTACAGAAATACACACCCTGGGCATCCTCGGGGCCGAAGGAGATTGGTATCTTGGCGTATCGAGGTGGGCTAGATACAGAGTATGTTGCGAGGTGGTGAATCTGTCGGGCGTACGCGCTGTGTTGTCTTTTGGAGGCCATGCCGAGCGAGGATCCTCCGGCAATCATATTCATGATCCTTTTGCTTGTGCTCTCCGCAGCCTCCTTCTATGCGGGGTCTCGGTGGTGGGGCAAGCAGTTGGTTGCCGGCCCTTCCCTTATCATCATTCTCGCCCGCTATCGGCCGCGGTTCATGTAGTCCCACATGGCCGTAATGGTGCGGTACTCGTTGGTCGTGTGTGATCCTTCGCCGTGGAGATCACAAAATGGCGAGGGGCTTCCGGTGCCGGCGCAGTTGTTGGGCTGTCGGCCACCATTGCGCCCGCCCCCTCGACCGCGGCCACGGCCCCCTCGGCCCCCACGCCTCCCACTCGAGGGTGGGCCACCATCTACGTAATAGACGTTTCGGCCCTTTTGTTAGTAGTCGTTGGCTCGCAGCTTGTCAGGTGCTCCAGCCACGGCGGCAGCGGGTCCTTCTTCCGTGAGTGGCGCGCCCGGGGTGGATGTTGGGGCAGTAGGGGCCGCGCCTCTCTGAGTACTATCTTCTTCCGCCCGGGCGTACTCTTCCATCTTGTCGAAGAGCTCTGTCACCGTGCGGACAGACTTGTGGGCCAGTCTTTCCGATAGGGGGCTCTTCTGGAGCCCGCATGTGGCTGCGTTTCTAACGGTGGTTTCATTGACACCCTTCACTTGATATTTTACCTCCGTAATTTTTTTGAAGAAGCTGCGGAGGGATTTACCGAGGGCCTGCTTTACTGCGAATAGGTGCCCCATGTCCTTTGGCTCTGTGTAATTTCCATGAAAATTGTTGCGAACTAGGTCCCACAATTGTTCCCACACGTATATGAAGCGGGAGGGGGTGGGATGGTGAAGAACCATGTCAGTGCCACGCCCTTGAGGGCGAGGGTGATACTTTTTGTCTTCGTAGTTTCGTCTTCTACGGCCACCTCAATAGCGGTCTCGTACACTCGGAGGAATTCTAAAGGGTCCGTGCACCCCTCGAAGGGCGTGACCTCCGACATCTTGAAGTCTTATGGCCAGCGGACCGTCTCCAACCCGGCACTTAACAGGGAGCTAGGGTCCCCCAGAGCAGCGGGGCGGGAGATACGATCGCCGGAGCTGAAGGGGCGGCCTCTGCTCCGGTGGTTGGCAAGGGCCAGAGCGGGGCCGTGAGGGCTATCTTCGGCGGATGTCGGACGCCCGCCATCTCCCGACGAAGGTCCGCCAGTTCTCGCTGGAGGGCTTCGTACAACTCTTGGCTTACGCCCACTGCCCCAGGTGGCAGGCCCGCCCGGGGGCTCCCAGGGAGGGATGCCTCGATGGGCCGAGTGTCACTCCCAACGATATCTCCGTGCGTAGAGTTATTCGCCTCCTCCTCCGTGGCTTGGGCGGGAGGCATCGCTGCTGCGAAGGTTCTACTTTGCTTGGCCCTCGGGGTACTAGGGGTCGCGGTTGCCGCTGCTGTTTCGGCTGTTGAGACCTTGGGCTTGGCCCTTTTCTGATGGGCCATGCTGGTGCTTCGAAGTCAAGCTTCGTAGCTTTCCTGTCGGTCCCCACAGACAGCGCCAACTGTCGTAGGAAAAAGACTAAACAGTAAGAGAGGGAGGACCCCCGATGCCTAGGAATGACCGGGGAGTCCTCGTAGAGGGGACCAGTTGTCAGGTGGAGTGTGTATATTGCTTTGCCCGAAAAACTTTGTCCTCCTTATTACATGGGGGAAGGTGGCTATTTATAGCCTTACAGAAGGGGATAAGAGATTACGGCTCTACCCCTAAGAATACGCGTAGCCTTTACCACGTGGTGGACCCGATCTACCCTGGTTGGTGCACTCGGCCCAATGGAATCCTTTGACCCTTCACATCCTGCAAGGCGGCTCCAAGCCGAGGAGGCTTCGCGCCCCTATGTTGCCTTGAGGTGGTCTCGCGAGATGCCCTCGAGGCTCCCTTCAGGCCCTTTGTAGCCTTCGGGTCCCCTCCGGGGGCCCTAGTGCGGCCTCCGGGCCCCCTTGGGGGGAGGGCTGTGGTGCTTGCTGGGTCGTGGGGGCCGGTGGGCTACCCCTACGACAACCGCCCTCTCTTCATTTTGGCTGAAACATACCGAAGCACCGTCGACCATGTCTTTTTCTCCAACTCTAGTGAGGAGAAAACTAGCCCGATCTCTTTTATTCTATATGCTTTGCCTCAAATCATTCACATGTACGCTCCCCACCACCTCCTCCACCATTCCTCTTAGGTATTTTGGCTGATCCACCGCCAGTTCACCCCCACAACAAACACCATTGTCGCCGTCACATCGAACATCGCAGACACCACCTTTGGGTTACCTGTTGTCCCCTTCATCCCTTCATGATTTCATCCACTTGCTTGCCGAAGCGGCGTCGTGGCGTCGATCCGACGCCACGGCCATGACTCACATGTAAAGCAAAGGAAGAAACATAAGAAAAGAGAGAAGCATAGATGGGAAAAAAAAAGAGAGGGGAGCTGTGGTAAGAAGAAAAAAGAGAAAAAAAGGAGTTTTTTTTAAAAAAATATGACACATGTCGGTAGAGCTGATGTGGCACTACTATATATATACGAGAAGTATCTAACGTGTGTATTTAACCACTTAATACACATTAGTGATCTAAACAAATGTACCGTCACCGTTAACACAGCGCAACAAGTTATTTACTCTTAATGAAAGCTTCGGAGCGCAACAGCTGAATCCTTCCTCACCGGTCAGCGCAGCAACCGCTCCCGATCGCGCCGCGCGGCTCGGTCTTCCCTCCCCGCCCCTCCGCCGCAGAGACAAGACAACGGACGCGCCGCGGTGGCCGAGTAGATGTGGTGGGAGGTGGCTAGGCGGCATGAACATGGCCACAAGTTTGCGGTCTCGACGGCCATATGGTATCCTGTGGACACTGGGCTGTTCGTCACCGCGTCCTTTGATCACTATGTCAAAGTGTGGGATACCAATTCGACTCAAGTATGTGCTTTGCTTCGTCAATTGTTGATCTTTCTCTTTTGTCCCCTCGAGGTGTGATCCCGATGTTCTTTCTCTGTGGGCATGGTTTTCTTTTCCTAGGTCGTCATGGATTTTAAGATGCCTGGAAAAGTGTATAGTGCTGCGATGTCTCTCATTGCAACTACGCATATGCTTATCGCTACTGGAAGCGCAGATGTTCAGGTCCGTTTGTGTGACATTGCTTCTGGAGCCTTTACCCACACGTTGTCCGGTCATCGTGGTTAGGTGGTTAGTTTCTTTGTGCTAGTGTAGTGAGGAAAATATGCTTGTTTTGCTTGTATGGGTACCTTCTTATTCTCACCTATCATCTCAGATGGTATCATGCCTTTGGAGTGGTCTGCTTCAAGTGAGTGGATTTTGATGAGTGGTGGCTGTGATGGGGCAATACGTTTTTGGGACATAAGACGGGCTGGATGCTTTCATGTTCTCGATCAGTCACGGTCTCAGCTAGGAAGGCGGCCTCCTTTTCTTGAAAGCACCACGGAGAAAGTATGCTCACCGTCACCCATTACTTTTTATCTTCTTGTGGGTTTGATTCTTTCTTCATAATATTTGGTCGTCGGGCTAAAACAGAGAACTGCATGCTATTTTTTAGTACAATTCCAAAACCGTCAGCCTTCAAGTAGAAGTTAATTTACGGCATCTATTCATTTCCTAGGTTTCTATCACCTATTAGTCTCAGCATATATAGATGGTATGGATCAGTTTAGTGCTGTAATCAAGGAATACATAACCGAAGCACTGCACTTTCCCGGTTGCTGGCCAGGAACAGTACCGGCCGGTTACCGGTTTTTCGGGTAAAAGCCCGGATGAAATTCGTTTGAATTTAATTAAAAACCATTCGAAATTTAGAATTTGAACTTGCAAACCCCGGGAAAACCGGACGGACCCCGGCCGGTAGGTTACCGGCCGGGTTTTTTTCCCTGGCTGTAATGCTTCCAAGATAAGGTCTGTCATCTGCATTACATTAGGAGATAATTAATGTCATTACAGGCACAAGGTTTCTTCCTGTTCTTTTTTCTTGCGAAAGATTCATCAGGGTTTCTTCCTGTTGTTGATTGTTGTCCTAAAGATGGTTGATTTTGTGCAAGTACAGCCTTCTCACACTCATTTTTCATCTTAAGCTGGATCGTATGAACTGCTTAGGACCTTCACCTTCTTCAAAGAGCTACTCAGCTCAGCAGAGGACAGGCAATGACAACATTGACAAGCAGCAGTCACAAACGTTGCACAAAAGTCAAACCCCGGTACGTGGACATACGCCACAGAGATTACACCCTGGTTTGTCATCCAGCCAAAACCGTGCAACGGCTCATTATGGTGCGGTTACAGGATTAAGAACAACTACATATGGGATGTACCTTCTTAGTTCATGTTAAGTGATTTTGATTTCTTTTGTTTTGAAGAAATGATGTTTGTTGCTTGTCTGTTGTTATGCCTGTAAATAGTATGCAATTATGCATTAATGATTGTTCAACCTTAAATCTGTTACTAAGAGGCTATCCTTTCTCTTCAGGGTCTGATTCTCGTTTAAGACTGGGATATCGATTCAGGACGCAATACTTTGGCCAATTTTGAAGCTATGCGGTTGCAGACCAGCAAGCCACTGCAATTATCTGTCACTGAGGATCCATCTCGTGTTCGTTCCATGCATGGCAAGCATCAAGATGTGTTGTTGTTTTCTAGCTTCTTGGGTTTACTGCTGAATTTTTAAGTTCACACTGCACCGTTATTTTTTGCTTAGGCTTACAATCTATGGTCTGGTACAATATTTCAAACATTCCGTGGGCACTATGAACTTGTGAATTGCTGCTACTATAGCGTACAGGACCAAGTAAGCTGTTATTGTCTATTATCCTCTGTCAAGCTAAGTTTTCCAACATCTATTCCGTTGCTAAGTATTCAGGATTGCAGGAACTTTATACTGGCAGCAATGATAGACAGATTCTTGTTTTGTCTCCGTCAACTCCAGCTTTTACTGAAACGGTATATTATGTATCTATTGGCATCATGTATTTTTTGTTGAATTTTGCCTAGAAAGCTCTATTCTCTCACCAGTAGTGGCTGAGAGAATATCGCATAAGCTTTTGAGGCAAATTTGATTGCTGACACTGTTAAATATGTGCAGGAAGATGATGACAAGCGGCAAGGGGTTTTCCAGATGATGAGGATAACTGGAGTGAATAAGAACTTGTCAGTTGATCATGTGTATAAAGAACATTGGCGTGTAGGATGTTAACAAATCAGGGTTCTTGTTAATGTTACACTAACCAGTAATTCTTGTTAATGACTAACAAAATCTTGATGTTGTATGACTCTACTCCGAGAAAGTGGTTGTACATAAGTACATTATTATTTCAAAATTTTGGCAGTTTATTGAAATTTAAGTATTGTCAGATTTTATCTCAAAAAGCAAAAAAAAGGGTTATGTCAGCTTCACCAATATGTTATTTCGGTACTGGAGAAACATTAAGCCTGTTGTTCATTGGTAAAGTATCGTTCACGTTAAGGCCATTACCTGAAATTTGAGCTCCTGTGCAGAACAGCTATGAGTTTGCACAACGTCGTTACTTTCTAGTTCAAACAAGTTCCTGAGCAGAACAGCCACCAGATAGCACAACTCGTTGATTTGTTTACCTAAAAGAACTCCTAAACTCATTCAGCATTCCAAATAACAGTAGTCATGAAGCAACAATGCTACAACATGGCAGGAACGACTTTCAAACCAAGAGCACTGACACATGAAATTTCACCGGATTCATTACATAATCAGCGTAACATTGTTCAGTTTGTCAATTGCACCTATAGCACGTGTAATCTACATATGTAACAGGAAGCAACAAAAAGAAAGAGAGTTACAGCAGATCCAGAGAAGTTGGAACGCCAACAATACTTTATTTCAGACTCGGGTGCCCAGAAATGGACTGCGTGAGCTGGTAGTATTTTCAGAACCAGCCCGTCATGATTTGCCTGGCAGCTCATATTACCTGAACTTGAGTTCCTAAGCTACACAGCTCCATTGGGGGTTCCCAAGACACAACTCTGCTATATTGCAACACAGGTCACAGAATGGGTAGCTAAAGAGTAAAGACATAAAAAAAAAGGACACAGTGACCAGATCAAAAGTAGATGAAAGAAATAGGTAAAACATACCATATATTACTGCTAGTAAGTAGTAGCATCACATGCCACAGCAACTTATTATGTAGATGGAGCCCAGATTATCCTGGTTTGGGACAAACATTCCCCGATTATGCTCTTGTTTCTTAGATCCTCTGACACCGAATAATGCCTGCATTGCCTCCATAGCACAACCATCTCTCGCTACCTTTGTTCATGTTCCATCTTAATCGATGCAATGCTACAGCTTTGGGAGGGAAGACCTCAAAGTCTTGAGGGGATTTAGCATCGCTGCTGTTGTATTTGCCAGCATCCTGTTGCCTTGTAGGACCAGCTAAAATTATTGCACCAGTTTCTTGTCCTTCATCAGGTCCATCTTGTTGACCATCTACGAGTTCTGGATTCACAGTGCAATTGTATCCTGTAGGGTGGTTGAACAGGCATGTCAGGCAGCAAGCGAATGATACAGGTTGTAGCCAAATGGAGAAAGTTTTACCCGAGTCGGTGAGAGGTAATATATCTTTTTCTATATCATGCACTTGATCTACATCCTGGCATGATTTTGGACCCTTTTTTGCCACCAGAGGAACATTTGATAAAGGAGAGTCTTGCAACGTGACACCAATCTTAATGGCTGTTTTCTCCTCTGATAATGAACCACAAAGGAAATAAGGTACACGGTTCCTCCCGGGTTCCTTTTCCCAGAATCTCGGAGTGAGCTACAACAAGTTAAATATTTGTTTAGCATACTACAGACTCAGAATCACAAGCAGAAATAGACAATGTCCATGGTACAGACCACAGAGTTTACCTGGAAACGCACAGCAGTACCATCTGCCACACAATAAGCTGCATAACCTGGACACCAGCAAAGAAATATAACAAATTTAAGGGTCATCACGAATATTTGGCTCAACTGATATGTGTTGAACTATGCATCAACTACAGATTGATATTTTCATGAGCAGACACTGCCCCCAGAGTTCTATACAGAGATCCATTTAAATTTCTTTAATATTAAGTGTCCAACATCGAATCCTCCAATAGGTGAATATAAGTAAAATAGTAAATTATTCAAATGCTAGTATATACAACAAAGAACAGAACTGTAAGTTTAAGATTTATTTCTTTAATTCCTTCCATATTGTAGTTCCAAAGTCCAAAAAATCTTCTCTAAAAAAGGGTACAATCCAGGACTAACTTATTTGGAAATTTGAGACTGAATACTGCTTAGGCAGGATATAGACTATGGTTACACATGATTATAAAAATGCACCTGTAATTTCTGAGGCATGGACACTCCAGATCAAATATTCTGACAGTTGATAAGTAGAAACACCCTGAGTTTTAGTTCCAATGAATGGTCTTCCAGTGACTGGAACATCATTTGCAGTTCTCGATAAGTTAAGGAACTTCAATGTGCCATCTTCCAATGAGATGACAATACCTCTGAACACAAAGGATAAAAAATATAACATTTAACATTATTATTCGAGTGCACAAAAAAGATATAGTAACCTGCACATATACAGTAATGTGACCATGAATGAACACAAATGGAACTTATCATGTGGGATAAGCAAGTTTTAAATTAGCCATTATTCAATGTTTATTCTCACTAAACAAGCCACGTGCGTCCTACAGGTTCACTATGTCTAGGGCAAGCCCCAGATAAAGGACCACTTCCTGGATTTGTTTCATGCCTATGCTTCTCAGGGGTTTTTCCACCTGGAAAGTGCCAGCCTACCACTTTATAGCTACAACAAAAAACTAGGCTATCTGGTATTCTGGTGCTTGTAGTTGTAGGGTAAAAGATCCAGATAAGATAAAAAGATAGAAGAGGATCTGCCAAGATTCAAGAATCCTCCCACAATAAAAAAAAATGTCAGAAAGAATGGGGCTTTATTTAATCACATTAGCCTTGGTCCATTAGCAACAATCAATGTTGCAGTAAGTTGGATCAATGATCTAGTAATACATTAATAACCTTTCCAATAAAGGGAGAAAATATTGCATAAATATAGAAGGTACATGAGCACATAAAAGCATTTATGTTAAAAAAACATGTAAATTAATGCAAATTAAAGACTAGAACAACACATAAGAATTAATAGAACTAATTAGTTCCATACCCAAATAAGACAGCTGCCTTAGCATGCCAACAACACATACAGATCAGATGAGCCATGGGTTGCATAAAAACATTAAATCAATTCCCAACTTTCTTGCAACTGTGGTTTGCATTTCAACATTAATGAAAATAGTGATCTGCATTTGAAATTAATGCAGTGTTTCAATGACAAGGAAGACAAAGTAAACCCAAGTTACCAATCCCAGTGGCTAGTGATGTAAACTGAGTAAATTATGTGTAGTGAAGGAAACTAAGTAAATTTAGTGCCTATAGGATTTTACTCCAGATGGAGCAAAATATTACCTTGCATCCTTTAACCAGTGAAGACTTAATACAGCCCTTGGAGCAGTAGTTAGCTCCCAAAGAGGACGGTATGGATCTCTGCAGCAAAGAGTTTAAAGACATGTAAATCAATACTCAAGTATTATGGTCCAATAAAAAAACATAGCAAAAACAATCTGTACACAACATACTACAGCTTTAAGAAGAAGCGGCATTATCAATTTTATAATTAGGAAACAGAAAACCAATAAAGATGCATGTTTCTCAGATTGGAAACTGCCGTTTACTCATTTGACAGTAAAGAACAGAGAATTCAATTCACTGGACTTGTGCTCAGTGAAATATTAACAAAAAAGAGAAAGAAATTGGATTGAGATAAGCCTCTGAGGACATCTCCACATACAAAATATCAGAAATAGGTGGCGGAGAATAGTTTTGTCAGGACAAAGATTTGAATTATTGATTCCAGTTCCTTGTAGGGTCTATGCCTACCTTAAATCCCAGAATTTTAAACCATCCTCTCCAGCAGTGACAAAGGTATTTGTGCTTTCCTCACTGTCGAAATGATATTGTAGAGTCAGAACTCAGAGTTTACCTTTTGGAATGGAACCGAAAGTACGATACAACTGGGTAGTGAGTACCTTACATATGGTGCCCATGAGAGGGCTCTGATGGGAACAGATTCAGCAGTGACACACATAAAAGGTTTTGAATCTGTGCATTAATCAGGACAGACAATTAATTTTATTCACAAACAAAATAAAATAAGAAATATGTAGTTCAGGAACTCCAATAGCTTGCTTTTAAACCAGTGAAGTAACTCAGTAAGCAGCTCAAGAGTCAGACATGCTTTTTCTATAGGGAAAACAGTAGGGGAGG
The DNA here is from genome assembly GCA_036346405.1 of Phyllostachys edulis. Taxonomy (NCBI): domain Eukaryota; kingdom Viridiplantae; phylum Streptophyta; class Magnoliopsida; order Poales; family Poaceae; genus Phyllostachys; species Phyllostachys edulis. The sequence continues at coordinate 17,412,010 of CM070546.1, read as the reverse complement.
CTCCTACAGTATGAGAGTCAGACATGTTGTTCGGCAAAGCATAAATAATAAACACCATTGAAAAAGGAAGCTATCTAAGAAACTATTTACATACCTTGAGATGACAAGTTTGTAGTGAACTTCCATAAAGCAACCTGGAACAACAAAATCCAACCATGAAATTTTCAGAATAGCAACTTCAAACCAAACAGTGCAGTTCTCAGGTGAAGACTTCAAGCACAGGGTTTGAGTTAAGAAAATAATTTTGCCACAGGAGGAAAAGATACCGTTCCATCATGACATCCCGCCAATATCATATCATGAGGAGAAGGCGACCAATCAACTGTCAAGGGAATGCTGTTTACCATTATAAAAAGGCAATGGCTTCAAAATGAAAATTCATGTCGAGTAACTGAGCAGAAGATCCAAATCTGCACCTAGTTTTAATAGCAAAATTGATGAATCGCACAGGTAAAAGTCGCAATACCTTTGTCTGCTCCCGCACTTCACTCTGGCACATCTAAACACAGGTTGCAGCTTTAGAAAACGAGGGTCAGTACCCTCCATTGAAGAAGAGGAATATATTTTCTGGATCATGCTTGGAGATGGAACTTCCCATCTGTGCACAGAAATGAATTAGAAGTAGATGATATAACAAATAAAATTGATGATCTAGCATAGGATATACTCACACTTCAAGTGAGCCATTCCCCAACAGTATTGCAAGAAAACCCAAACGTGATTTCTGTTCTGACTGATGTAGTAAAGGGGGTTTCCATTTGATGTCCCAAGCAACTTTGCCATTATGAGCTAAACACAAGACAACCCTGGGTAGAGAAATGTCTTTTGGGATTGGAGAAACGTTAGAACTAATCATATTATCGTGTTTACTTGATTCTTTGAATGGAGCCAGTTCTATATCTCCCGCTTCATCAATCACCTGGGAACTGTTTTCAAAAGGAACATGCACAGCTTGATTTTCCTGTGCATGTTCAATGCCACAATTAGAAGTATCATTGACAGTATTGCTTCTGTTCGTTTTCATGACTTCACAACCAACAACTCCACTCTTAGATCCAATCAAACCAGACTCATTACTCATGTCTTCACTTACAGATGATCTCAGTAGCATGGAATTCTCAAATGAAGCCAAATGATTATTTGGCACGATAGATGTGGAAGATCTCTCCATCTTCTGTACTTCACCACTAAGAGCCAGTGAGGTACTTTCATCTGAAGCAGATTCTTTTGTAGGTTGCCCTCCACCCTTTCTAGGACATGATTCTTTCTTGCAATTTTCAACCGACGCCACATTGTCACTTAACTTGGGGGATGTCTGAGTTTTTTGTTCTTCACAACTAAACGCTGTAGAACAACTGCACTCTGTTGGAACAGGCTTCTTTCTAGGTCTGCTTCTGCCCCTTTTGGCACTTGATTCTTCCTTGCAGTTTGCATTGCATAAGCCATGCGCTGGTGATGCGGCATCAATTGAACCAAGGTTACTTGCTGTAACTTCGCCATCACTCTTGGCCACAGACGTGGGATTGTCTGAATTGGTCGGTATAGAAGCTGTCTTTGGGGACTCAGTACCAGAAGCCAATAAACAACCAGTTGCACTCAAAAGTGGTTTCTTTCTAGTCCATCCTCTCCCCATCTTATCACTTGACTCTCTCTTGTCACTTGATTTAGGTGAAATATGCGTAAGCAACACAGAATCATCTGAAACGACGCCTGTATGCACATTGCCCTCACAGCTTAGCACGCTAACTGAACAAAACTCACTTGTCACTGATCCTATGTTAGACTGTCCAGATGGCAAAGAATTATCAACATAGACCGTTGGATCATTTGAAATGGTTTCCCTGGAACCCATGCTCTGTGATTCAACACCAGAAACCACTGAGCAACAAAGTACACCAGAAATTGGTTCCTTTTTAGGTTGTCCTCTACCCCTCCGACCTCTCGACTTTTTCACACAAATTGCACTAGATGAAGATGGAACTTGCAATGCTGCGTCTACTGCAACAACAGTTAAATTAGCATTAGACTCTGTTGAACCAGTGGGGCCCAAACTGCAACCAACTGAAGTAGGCAGACAAGTTGTATCTTTTCCTAATTCAATATCAGTGCCTGAAACATGCTTGCTGCTGCTTGGAGCTGGATACTTTCGGGGCCTCCCCCTTTTTTTCTTTGGTTCCATACAGATTGGAGCTGTAGACATATCTTCTTTAAATTCAAGGCCAGACGATCCTTTTATTTTGTCAATTGGTTTTTTCCTAGGTCGCCCTCTGCCTCTACTTGGAGTCGATTCCACAGACATCACGGTTGGTATGACACAAGCTAATGCAAGATCACCAGGGACAACTGTTGAAGTGACAAGAGGATCAATAAGACTAAAATCTTGAGTTTTGCTATTTTGGGATGAATCTTCCACTTTGGCAATTGGCAGTGGATATTTTCTTGGTCTGCCCCTTGATCTTTTCGGACTTGGTTCTGTGTGATCATCAGAAGTTGTGATAGTTCTCTTTCTAGGTCTTCCTCTTGGTTTTGGTGGATTGGATGAACTGTCGACAGAATTATTCTCATCTGGTGTTTTCCTAGGCCTTCCTCTACGACTATTCTTATTGCATGCAACCATTGGCTGATGAGGAATTACCTCTTCAAAGGGTGCTACGAGACACCAAAGTTGAATGATACCTCTCCCGATTAATGGCATACCAAGTTTATGGTAAGAAGAACCAGGAGGATGAGCAGCAACAGCAAGATACTGCAACAGATAAAAGACATCGAATTAGGATGATCAGCTCTAAATAAATCGTAGGTCATACTCATTCTTTAAAAATCTAGCAAACTCTTGCAATTAAATACCAGAAAATGAATAAGGTACTACTATTATAGACATTGAACAGACAAGTGCAATCATGCAATTAGCCCGCATGCAAAGACACACTCAAGAAAAGTACCGCAACAGATGTCTGGAGGAGTTTTTAGATACATGCCACGATAAAGTACACGGTTCAGTAAAATGAATCCATGTCTCATAGACATGTGGGCTTGGAACCCATTTGTCATGTTCACAGCAGGTGGTGTTGTTCTGAATCACAAACTTTGGGTGACATCCAACAAAAAGTTTCTCCATATATTGGATAACAAGGAAGTTATTGAATAATAAGATGATGCATAAACTCATCTGTGGTCACTAAAAGAGAACTACTAAGTTCAGATCACAACCTCGCAGTTTACAGGAGAACAAGGCTTGTCGTAAAACCTTGGGCACCAATCCAACGCCCAAACGTTTCCCCCAGCAAACAAAATGAAATCAGAGCTGCAACAATCAAAAACATTTTATGATTTGGTTTTATACAGTCATATGGGTAATGAAGTACAGAACAAAATGAAATGAGGACAGAAATATGCAGGTCAAATTTAACAGTGTATGCATGTCTCATAAGTTTATGACACTTATGAATTTTCACTTAATAAAATCAAGGAACAATGGTGCAAAATAATAATAATAGAACATCTCTGTTTTCATCAAGTAACTTCACCGTTCAGCCATTGACAATTCATCAAAAGGCAACAAAAGCTTGTATGGGTTTAGCGCACTTGACAATCCCACTAACTCTGCAGTATTTGACAGGATTATTCTTCTAGACCAAGATAATACTCCCTCCATTCCCGAATAGATGTAGTTTTAGAACGTGTGCAGACAAATTTTTAAAACTTTGACCACTAATATATGCAAAAGTATTTCAATTTGTCATATGGAAATGATATTAGTAGATTCTTCATCGAAAGTACTACCATCTCATTGTATTTTTAATATTTTTTACTAACATATAATTAGAAAAGGTAAAGGTCAAAGGTGTGTATTGGAGACCAATCAGACCATGCCAATGTTTGAAACGACAAGTAAAAGAGAACGGAGGTAGTATTTATTTTACTTTGATCAGGTAACAAGATAAGTGGATCCTAGAAACGGTACTGAAGAAGTCTAAGTTTTAGAAACAATACCTGTCTCTATTATCCCTTCCATCTTCTGGGTGTGTGATCTGCATTTATTCGCACTTATATCACCAAGAGGAACGAGAGATGAAATAATGCCTAAGCCCTCCAATGTAAAACACGAATTTTAGCCTCGGAAATTAGCACCAACAGTTATTGAGTTTTACTGACCTGAGGAACAGATGCAGATGAGAACTGTGGTAAGGTTATCTTGTGTGTGCCATCTCTGGATGAAGCTGATCTGGCGCCATAAGTGAAACTGACACCTTTTGGCTCATAAGAGAAGTGCTTCCATTCTCTGGGCAGATATCAAATGATCAACAGATAAGAGTAGCAGATTCAATTTTGAGTACGAATATCAAAGTTTTTTTTAAAAAGAAACGAACAGATTAGACCAGTAAAAAAAGAGAAAAAGGTGATGATGGCGATGTAACTACTGCAACTTTTCACAATTTGCTTACAGCTAAAGAGAACCATATTCACATGGTCCTGTGTTATTTTAAGTGAGCAGAACAAGGTGAAATTAAAATCCAGCCCAGTCACACTGAGTCAATGAAAGTGGCCTAATGGCAGGAGTAGGACACTGTCCTCCTTCGAGATTACTTGCAAAAATGCTGATGGTTAAAAAATGCAGATAACTTAACTTATATGAACTGCACGAGTCCGCCAATAGTTATTTATACATTTGGATTGAAATCAATCCATTGCATAGAATAAGTGGTTATCTGGAAATTTTAGCCAGTGTTTATGCAAATTCAAAAGGAGAATGGAGAATGCAACACATAGAAAAAGAAGCAGGTGCAGGTGCTGCAAATCAGCATACATTGAGATGACTGACAAAAAGCTAAGGCTATGAGCAGCCTTGTAGAAGCTGATCCGTCTCAGGTGAGTTTAACAGCTTCATATTGATGGGTACTTACTGAAACTAGTTTTGTCATTAAAAACTACATTTTGCTGTACTCCTTTCTAGTGAACACTGACTACATTCAATTTTGGTTCTATTTTTAGTTAAGATGCAATTGAAGTCAAAGCAAATACTAACTAGATTATAGCATGCTAAGTTGCTAACATCAAAGCTCTAACTAAACCAGTCAATCCTGAATACACAGTGATAGCTAAATAGTAGCATGCAGAAATAAGGTGTCTCACTGACTCCTAATTAAGGGGAACCAATTCACCTACTCCCCTGTGCTTTGATCCACAACGAATGTAATTAGAACTGTAGTGTTCAATGTAAAGCCACAAACTGACAATGTCCAGAAGCTGAAAACAAAAGATCTTATCATCATCCACAGTCACACGTCAAACAACAAAATCTACTGCCTGCAGATCGAAGAAAATATATCTCCCAGAACACAAGTGACTTAAACTTGCTATATTTTAGTTATCACACAGCACAACCGCATTTTAGTTATCAAATAACAAGTACCACGGTGTCATTCTTATCAATTGCAGATAAAATAAACATCACTTAAGTATTATTATCATTGATCAGCTGTAGTGGTTGTATCAAATGAATTCTAGTGACCGTAATCATACGAATAATAACTGCATGACACGATTAGTTTTTTTTTTGTCTGATAATTCACAAACTCCAACAAAATTCGCCCACACATGCGACACACTAACCAAACTAAAGTGGTCATGTATGCCATATCAGAGGTTGCCGTTTTCATGTTCCATGAAACATGTACCCACATATCTACCCAACACCACGAGTAAAATTTTTACTGATAAAGCAACCATTAAATTTTATCGCCACTCGCTATTACGCCAACTGAAAGCTGTCAGTTCTACCGCGGTGAGTGAGCAGCGGAGTAGAGGGAGCAAGGATAGGACTTTCCACCTGAGGAACGTTATTGATGAGGCGAGGCGCTCGACTTCGGCGTCAGCGAAGCACGGTTCGGGCTCTCCGGCGGCGAGCTCCGAGATGGCGCGCACCGCTCTGGAGAACCCCTCCGGTGATTCGTCGAACAGGCAGACCTCGACGCCGTCCTGGCCATCCTCTCCTTCCGGCGGTGGCGGCGCCTCCGTCGTCTCCGGCGGCGCGTCCATCGCCGGCGAGGCGAGCGGCGAGAGCTCTATCTAATCTAGGGCTTAGAGCCGCGGGAAGAGGGAATATGTGGGGAGATCGGTCCGCTTGGACTATGGATCCAAGTTTGTACCTCTGTAGAAATAGTATGTATGGCCTTAGATAGTTATGGCCCGAGAGTTTTCGGCGGCAATAAGTTAGGCCTCGAGCTTTATACAGTGATCGCCTAAAAGGCCGATGGGCTTCGATTATATTGATGGCCTAGACTTCTATACTTTTTTGCGAATACTGAGATCCACATGAAGTTTGCAGGGTTAAAAAAACGATAATAATATCCTCCAAGAATACGATAATAATAAAACTGACAAAATCCAATATATGTTGAATAGCAAGGGATTCGTATCCGCAAGGTCATAAAAAACAGACTTTGCATTATACAGTGTATTTTTATTTTAAGAAACTAACATACTCCAAGCTTATCGTTAGGCTTGACATTGCGTTGACTCCTGTGTATAAAAAGGTCATTATACCTTAATTTGGCGTCACTGCATTTTTTAGTATTCGTCAAAGAAAAAGCACTAACGGCCTATTCAGAATGTGTGAAGTTCACGTAAGGTCCGGTTTAGAACTCACTAAATTTTCTTGATACTGCGAGAATTGAAATGTTTTCTGTAAAATTTTTACACTGCGAATGGAAAATCAAAACGGGACCTAGGGTATTCCCTGGACAACACAACATGAGTAGGCCTTTTCAGTGTTTCTGTATTACTGTCATGTCAACTCACACTGTCTCGTGACTTCTACCAGTAGTTTCAATCGAAGGGACACGAATGAAAGTACCGGACCGGAGGACAACAAGCAAGCCACGTCTGTCGCCTAGACGCTGCACCAATGGGAAAAAAAGGTCAGCACTTGCATCATCATTCCGAGGGAATCTTGCCGCCGTATACTATTCCGTAGTGGCATTTCATCACATTCCAAAACCACCATTAGCGATGTTATAAAGAAAAGATCGCCATTAACCACGCGCTCCCCATTCATGTCTGCGTGCCTCAGAAATTGCCGGTAGATATGCTTCGCACGCGTCAAATCGACTCCCCGAATTAGGTTCGATGTCCACGTGATTCCACGCCTAATGGGAACCAAATGCGGTAGTCAGTTGTGCTCTTCCTCTCTCTCTCTCTCTCTGGCAAACCTTAGGGTACGACGTGACGTGTAATCGTGCAATTTATTAGCCTCGGATCCCATTCGGGCACATGGAGAAGGACAACGGCCGCTACATGGCCAACCACCTGCGGTTGGTGAAATGTGTCCCCCGCGCGCGCGCGGGTACGAGTCCTCTTCCGCGAGCGCGCGGCCTATGCAACCGCACGGTTTTGTGTGTACATTCGGCGAAAATGTATTAATGTATATAATTATAATAAAAATAATTGGACAAATTTCTATAGATACCGAATAAATTTTTATAGATATTGAGACATCCAAAATTACTTCACAGTTAATACAACAACAAATAACAAATTACAGTGATAACCAATCTTGACACAAAAATAGGCAAAACAAAACTATGAGCTTCGTAGCAAATCAGCATTCACAGATGCAAAGACACATGCATTCATAATTACAATTTATCTCTCACAATCCCAAGAACTAGGAAATTACACATCCATTCAAACTTACATAGGGACATTTGATACAATCATAGCTCATCACAAGGTTCTTAACGATTTTACAACAATTAGGAGCCCCAGATTACTTGACATAGAAAAGGGCATCTAGAATCTCTGGACATTTTCAGTTCACATCCCACATGTTCTTGCTATTCCACTAGGGTTGGCCAACAAGATGACGCCACCACTACATCTAGGACACAAGATTACCATCTTTGTAAGAACAGTGAGGGACGATAAAAAACATCGATTACCTGTTAGAACCGATGCTCTAACATTCAAACCCCTACAAATTTATGAACAAAAACAAGAACCTTTTGCACTGAACCACGTTAAAAATCTTCATTTGATTGAGCAATACTTCATGCCTTTCCCTGTTTCTTGTCCGAAGGATCCAAATGCATCTATTACCTGTCAGAACAACATATAATCAAGAAAGATACACAACATAATAAGCAAGAACATCACAACATAACATTGGCAAGTACTACATCACAATCCAGTTGACCACTAGAACACATCATATTGACCCAAAAGAACCCTACAAGTAAAATTAATAGACATATATCAAGAATTTTTCTGAGAATAAAATAATGTTGATCGAAGATAGCTCAATTGCCCAAGTACCCTTGATTACAACAACACGGCAGCCCACATTGTTGATGCAGTGATTGCTCACACTGCCCAAGAACATCATGTACGTACTCATCTGTCAACCATGAGGGAACCGGCTCGGCAAGAAGGGGTGGGGCACCGCGTGGGTCCAGAGCTCACGGTGACCACATGGCGACCACAAGCTTCAGCGATGGGAAGCGGCCATGAAGACGCGTCGATCATGCAAGATCGCTAGGGACCGCGACCTCGCGAGGAAGAAGCGACACTGCATGCTGGGGTGCACTGCTAGGCGGCTAGGGTGGCTCGCCGCGGGGACGAGCTCACCAGGGTGCTCCGCTGCGGGGACCACGACTTCGCCAATGAAGGGTGGCGCCATGAGGACAGCGGCCGCTTCTTGGGCCGTTGCGGGGAGCGTCTAGGGGGTCTTCATCTCACCTGCCTCTCGATTTGGGGATCTAGGGATTGGGGTTCTTGCTCCATGAGGAGGAGGAGGAGGAGGAGGAGGAGGAGCTGGGGGTCATGGTGGGAAGGGAGGAGGAGGGTGCCGGGGAGGAGGAGGGGGACTGCAGGCGGGAGGAGGAGGTCTTGTGATGGGAGGAGAAGCGAGCGTGAGGGAGGGGGAGCCGAAAGGGGGGGGGGTGGTGATGGGCCTTTAGCGGATGATATTTTGCGGGTAATTATTACTGAAGTTCGGGGGTAATTTGGGAATCGAATTTGCGGGAAGCCGTGGGAAGTACCTCATGACTAGTTTTTGGCTTTTGGCTTTCGCACGTTAAATGAGGAAGCAACTTTGGGGAAAACGGCTTCGAAAATGCTGTTCTTTTATTTTGGCTTTCGGTTTTTTTTTTACGAAAGCCGAAACCCAAAGCGGAAGCAAACACCCCCTTTGCCGGGTCGGCCGGCTCTCGATCACAGGCAGTAGATACACGCCTCGCCGCACCGGTCGACCCCGCCGGGTACGCGCGTGCAGCGGACGTTGGTGTGAGCTCGCGTATACCATCGCGCTCGGCACCTTTTCGCACGACGTGACACCGCGCGCGTACAGGCGTGGCGCTGAGCCGCTGAATCTTCTGTCTGCTGTACGCGGCTGCCCCCTGATGAGTGCTTTCGATTCGAGATCTCTCTCGTAATGGGCGACCGGGACCCGCACTAGCCAGCTTGGGACGGTGGCGCACGTACGTACGACTCGAGTGGAGGGATCAGCGCGCCTTGCGTCACATGCAGGAGCCATGGCGCATCACGAGATCGATCGATCGATCAACCGGTTCGGTGGGCGTTATAATTGCCTCCGTGGAATGGAATGCTGGTAGGAAATTAAGCATGACTTTTTAAGTGGTGACAAGTATATAATAATTTTTATTTAATTATTTATCTGTAATTATTATTATAGATAACAATATTTTTATATTATTTGTAAGTATATTATTTACTGTTTATATAAGAAAGAAGTTTAGCCAAGTGATCGTAAGTCTTACTACGACCACCTCCTGATTGTAAGCTTTTCTACGACCAGGCTCTAGTCGTAACCTTTTCTACGACTCGTCTCTGGTTATGGGCTTTCTCTACGAGCACCATGTGATCGTAAGTTCCTTTACAACCTGGTCGGTTACGACTACCCTATAATCGATGGAGTCTATAGATACGTGAGACCAGTCGGTTAAGGAGTCTTGCGTGCCGTGTTTAACACACAAGGTAGTTAATATACGCTGTTATTATCTGGAATAACCGCACATATTATCTCTCTGTCTCGCACGATAACTGCCTGGCGACGTAGGGGTGTTAACTCTCTGACAATAACCTCCACTAACCGTTCATCATTTGGAACGTTGTGACGTCTCTTGGCTTGGAGGAACTGTCACCTTTTCGTACGCTATATAAAGGATGAAGTCAGTAGACAGAAGGGCGATCGAGAAAGGAGCAATCAGGAGCACAAGACATTAGGCTTTAGTCTTCCTCTTGATTGTAATCAGCACACTCAATACAATACAACACGAGTAAGGTTGTTATTCTCTCCGGAGAAGGCCCGAACCTGTATAAATCTCTGTATCATTCTCTATGTGGTTTTAATTCTAGGAGACCCCTCAAATATTCATTCGTAAGATCGATAGTAAAACATCAACAGCTAACACCAACCGTGGGCTTGGGTACAAGAATTACGCTCAGTATTATGGACAGCTCGTACAACCGCTAGTCGGGTTGCAGGTGAGACACCGTTTTCCCTAGTTTTTGGAGCCGAAGCCATACTTCAACTAGAACTAAAGATTAGGTCAACTAGGGTTGAAAATTTCAACGACCCTAACCAGGAACAACTTCGAGCGGATGGCATCAAGTTACTCGAAGAAAAGAGGAATCAAACCTTGATTCGTTCAGCGGTCTACCAACAAGCCCTGCACAAGTACTATGATCGTTAGGTCCAACCTCGCAGCTTTGCTATAGGTGACTTGGTATTGAAAAAGATTCAATCACAGTCTAATCGGAACAAACTTTCCTCCAAGTGGGAAGGTCCTTATACAGTGGTTGAAGTTACGCGACCAGGTTCGGTATGACTAACAATGGAAGATGGCCGAGTCCTCTTTAATTCTTGGAACATCGACCAATTACGCAAGTTTTATGTGTAACTTCTAACTTTCTCAATAAAGTTTCAGTTTACTTCATTCTTTATTGTCTTACATTGAACAGTGCTTTTATGATTTTTCGATCATTTTTTTAACACTCAGTTTTCTTTACACTGGTCGAAGAAGGGTAACTCACCTAGTCGAAATCTTTTCTCTCTGCACATGGTCTTGCCCACTAGAAGGAACTTTCTAGTGTCGACTCGTTCCTAACTTTTGCTGCCAATACAAAGAGGATGGGTTCAACAAAATTTGGTCGAAAAAATTTCAAGCCAGCTCTTTTCCATTTAGTTTATTTTTTCCGTTCATTTTGGAAAATTCTCTAAGCGGAGTATACTTTTGTAATTTGTTCGACTACTTTTAGTAAACTCAATTCGTTCAAACTAGTCGGAGAAAGACACAACACCAAGTCAAAGTCTTTCCTCTCTGTATGTGGCCCTACCCACTAGAAGGAACTTTCTAGCATCGTATTGTTTTTAACTCTTGCTATCAGCATAAAACCATTGAGTTCACTAAGAAATGTCGAACGAAATTTTAAGACACTCTGGAACTTTATCCAACTCATGTGATCTCAATTTGATTACTATGGTCGAAGAGCGTAACTCCGCTAATCGAAGTATTTCCTCTCTGCACGTGGTCCTACCCACTAAAAGGAACTTCCTAGTGGCAATCGGTTACTAATTCTTGCAACCAATACATGATAATCGAGATCGACAACTACAGTTGGACAAACCTTTTTAAAGCAAACCCCCTTTTTCACACTATTTACTTAGTTTATATAAATAAACTAAGCAAATAGTCGGGGGCTAGGATAAAGTTATTAATATGACTTCAATTCTTAGTCTTGAATTCAATTTCTTTTCATTGTCTTATAAGTTATTAACTACTCGACAAGATAATTTTCAGGAAAAGAAGATTTATATTCATAAACAAAAGCTTGTCTTTACAAGTTTTCTATTATAAACTACTCTGATGAAGGAGATCCAATCTGCATCTCCTCCGTGACCTTCTTGCTGACTGGTTGCACTTCTTCAATCAGTCGTGCTGCTTTTGCCTCAGGGCAGTCGAAGTCGACTTCGATTGGTTGAAGATTAAGATTACGGTCATGTGCCTTAAGCTTTGCTAAGGCATAACTTACTGCACTTTCGATCGCCTCTCTTATAGAGTCAGCCTGGTTGGTCTTCAGAGTAGCTATCAACTCCTCTACAGCTCCGACTTGTTCTTCAATGGCACTCGTATGGACGATCATTGTGTCTTTAAGAGGAATTACCTCCTTAGCACCAAGCCCTCCGAGTACATTGTTTAGGAGGGAAATGTTGTCTTGAAGGTTGATCGTCATCGACTTCATCTCCTCCTGACTACGAGTCGAAACTTCATGGAATCATTTTATTTCGACTGCTTGCTCTGAAAATATAGTACGACCAGTCAAAAGCATATTTCTTAACGACTAGTAAACAAAACTGGCTGTAGATAAAGATTTACTTACTTGCTAGTCGAGAATCAAGTTTCTTGACCTCGTCGTTGTGGGAGGCATCTTTCTTTGCGGATTACTCTTTCCACGACTTTATCATCTGGTCTTTTTCTTTGCCGATACGGGATAACTCATTGACCATCAAGGCCTTTGATTGACCTCGGTGTCGAGCTTACCTATTTTGACCTCTTTTTCTGAAAAGAAAATAGAGTTAGAAAAAGAAAAGAAAGTCATTATTATGAGCAGTCTTAAGTTCAAAACTTACTGTTTATCTCATTCTGCAACTCATGAGTTGCAGAATTTGCCTCCTGAAGTTTCTTCAGTAGGTCTTGGTTTTCTTTCCTTAGCTTTTGCGTCTCGACTTTTTCGTAGTCGAGCGAATCAGCCAACTTTTTTTCGTCACTATTAAACTTGCAAATATTATAGTAAACATGAGAACTGGACAAGTAGTCGAAATACAAAAGACTACATATGACAGTAACTTACCATCTCTCTGCCTGCTCGCAGAGTTTGGTATTTTGCTGTCTTAACAGCACAAGTTGTCTATAGTATTGACCAACAGTAACAACTTGTTCCAAAGCTCTCTGAATGAAGAAAGACAGTAAGATGCAAGAAAAAAGTGTCAATATTTGGTATTAGGTACTTACATTGATGGTTGATCGAGCAAAATTGGCGTACACCCTCTAGAAATTTTTAAGTTCATTGATATCTTTAACTTTGTCCCACCATATTTCTTGAAGACACTCGTCATAAAAAATATTCCCCCTATTGGGAATGTTCTTAGGGTGTGGGGCTCAGTCACGAGACTAGAACGAAGAAGACCCCATGACAGATGCTGGGTTAAAGAACACGGAGAAGAAGTTGAAGTACTCTTCTTTTTTGTCGTTGCTTGCATCAACAACTCTTCCTTGAGGGTCGGGAGGAATATCCTCCACGACTTCTTTCTCGGCACGGCGGTTAGAGGTTCCTCCTCCATCTTGCTTGGAAGCCTCTAGTGATCGAAGGACCAAGTCCCTTGTCCGATTATTGATATCATCAATAACCGGTTCGATCATCATAGCGACATGTTCTTCCGCCATCTTCGCCCTACGTCTATGACCACTTCGGTGGTTGCAGCTGTTTCAATGGCAGTGCCCTCCTCCACCATAGAGACAGTGGTCGATCCCTCGACCACCTCTATCGTTATCTCTTCGATTGCAGGAGAAATAACACTAGGCCTCTCGATAGAAGCGTCCTTGGGGGTTGGAGGAGCAGGACTAAAATTCCAAAAAGAAGAAAACATGTTAAATTGTAAAAAACAAATGATAAATGCTATCCTTATTCCTTTGATTTTTTACATACCTTTGCTTTCTGGCTTTAATCGTGAATCCAGAAGAGACGTTCCCTAAGAAAGGTCTCTTGCTCTTCTTCTCATCGACCGCCTCAATCCTCGCGACACTTTCAGCCCTTTTGGGGTTTTCGGTGCCACGAGATTGAGAGGTTAGGGCTTATTGACCACGTCTAGTCGAGGACCTTGTTGAGGGTTTGGGACCTCTATGATCACGTCTGGTCATAGGTCTTGAACGAGAGCCAAAGCTCCCGAAGCTTCCTACCCCTCTTGGTGGTCGGAACTTGTTTTGATCACCTGAGGGCCAGCACTTGCCTCGATCATGGTTTCTGCTGATGCAGCAGTATTCTTCATAAAAAACACAAAACTCTTCCACGTCTCCTTTTCTAGTTGCTTGACAAAGCCATGAGAGGCAGAAACTGAAAAAACCTTCTTGTCATGGTAGAATGGTACCTTGATCTTGGGGACTTTGGAAGCAGGTAATTCGACCGATCCCCTTTTCTCTGCAGTGATCACATATGCAAAGAATTTCTTGACGAGGCTGGTCGGAGCAGGAGCAGAGCTTGAGCTTTTGACTTTCTTGTCGACGGCCCTTACAAGGCAGCGCCTTTTGGCTGGAGGAACCTTGTCTTCCTTTGGCCCTGTCTCAACGACCCTTACAAGGCTGTCTCTAGAGGCCGAATTGGATTCCAAAATAGGTCCAGCCCGAACTCTTGCAAATCAACCACTCTCTGTCTTTTATTCCTGAAAATAACAACATATTTATTAGGCAATATCGTATAGTTCATGTAATATAAAGGCGCTCCTAAAAACGAGCTTACCTGATAATTTAAGTAAAGCGTACGAGCTCTTGTAATTGGAACAGTAAACATAGCAAATATGGTTGTATCCATAGGGGTCATGTCCTCATCATCCTCCCCTTCTTGAAAACAAAGCCTTCCTCATCTTTTGATAAGCTGAAAATAGGGTAACAAAGAAGCCAAGGTGTATGCATGGTATATGTATATGTCATCTGTTTTAATGGTTTTTCGTTGTTGCACAATTAATGTTATAAAACAACAACGATCATAAAAGCTCATTGTATTATTACCCCAAGAATAATCATATATGTTAATAATCAAAATAAAATTTCTCACACAACAATTATTGCAACTAGTTTTGCAAATGTAAGTGAAGCGTTTATGCAATTCAAATCTCTGAAATTGTAAACTTGCAGTGGTAGCACATATGGGCAAATCTACAACTTTTGGAATCAAACAAAATTCATCCATATAATCAGAATTCCATTGAGCAATAGCAAATTCATCTAGCAATGGTGAAAAGATTTGTAAGTTCTTCCATACTTCAATATCATGATGCAAATTGTCAATACTAGATGATGCAATAAGAGATGAACACATATGCATTGGATGATCACTAAATTTTATTTTCCTCTCATAATGAACAAGATTCAACACACAAGAATTGTTGTTTAAAATAGCAAGCTTGAATTCATCTATGTGATCACAAGTTATGCATATTCGATAAATAAGAAATTGATTGTCTACAACATAATATCCAATCAAATTAAACTTATACTCAAGGGTGTAGGCACTAGACAAGGATTTCGAACATGCAATTTCAGAAACTTTCTCCATACCATGTGACAATTTCATAGGTGAATCCAACATAACGTAACATAAAGAATCGATAGAAGAAATTCTAGTCAAAACTTCTTTATATCTAACCAATTCCACATGATCATTAGATGTGATTAACTCATTACAGGGAACACTCAAAACAGCAGGCAATTCAATTATTTTTATCACATGGTGCACTCAAGTCAATGCAGTTTGAATTCTCTACTTGAAACATGTGCATATCAAAATTGTTTTCCACCAATTTTTGCTCTAAAATAGCATGAACAGTGGACAATTGTAGTTCATCACAAACATACTCACCTTGAGTGATGATAGCACCATGATCATTACCTTTTTGGCTCTCCTTAGATGATGTAGGTGCATCCATCTCCTCATCTTCCTTCACAACCAATGGAGTCGGTGTCTCAATCAGCTCATTCTCCTCTTCGGTATGGTTCTCAACTTCCTGCAAGTTGTTAGTCACAGAAAAAGACACAAACACATGTTTGTTCTCATATTTCCTATCATAAAGTATTCTCAATTTTTCCTCAATCTGACTTTCAACCTTACAGGCAAGTATAAACAAATGAGGGAGAGAACTATATTCTTTGTGAATTAGAAGGTCCTGAATTGGTTGATTAAGCCCACTTAATACACGAAGTTGCAATATAGCTAACTTTTAACTTAACGAAATCCAAGAAAACTAGAGGGGTGCGGCCACCTTAAATAGGGGAGGGGGAGCCGCACATAGCTAAGAAAATAGGGGTTAGTACTATTCATGGCACTGTTCATGTGTGAATAATGACGTATAAACAGTATGGGCCGACTAGGATGGCGCCTTCCCTTGGACCCAATTATTACAAAACCTAATTTGGCCCAAATAGACGATATAGCACCTTCTTTTGATAATTGCGGTGCACATAGAAGGAATTTAGAGGTGAGGCTAGATCCGTTGGAAAGAGAGCGAGATAAGCTTTCCATCAAGTACTCGTGGACCTCAAACGGACTCTGTATGTGAAAGTTATGCATATTTGAAGTCGGTGTTGTCTCTGGAGGCCGAATTGGATTCCAAAATAGGTCCAACCCGAACTCTTGCAAATCAACCAATATCTGTCTTTTATTCTTGAAAATAACAACATATTTATTAGGCAATATCATATAGTTCATGTAATATAAAGGCACTCCTAAAAACGAGCTCACCTGATAATTTAAGTGAAGCGTACGAGCTCTTGTAATTGGAACAGTAAGCATAGCAAATATGGTTGTATCCATAGGGGTCATGACCTCATCACCACATAGGACTGAACTCATCAAGCCAGTCCATCCCAAGTATAATGTCATAATAGCCTAACTTGAGTACTTTCATATCTGTTGTGAAAGTATGTCCTTGGACCCACCATTCCATGTTCTTGATCAGAGAGTTACATTGAAGACTTCCTCCATCAGCGATAGTCACCTTAGCAGCCTCACAAGGAGTCACAGCACATTCCAATTTGTGCGCCAACTTGTCATTGATGAAGTTACTAGAACTTCCAGAATCCACAAGTATCAACACTTCTTGGTTCTGAATAAGTCCAAGTAGCCGAATGGTCTTCCTACCTTGAACACCTACCATAGCATAGTTGGATAGACTCACTAAGAGTTCTTCACTACTTACACTTTTCTGGTCACTGTCCACATCTGAATGATAGTGAAGCTGCATGACCTCTAGCAATTCTTCCATGACACGTAATTGTATTGCTTTTGGGCATTTGTGTCCAGGCCCAAACTTTTCACCACACTTAAAACATTCTCCACGTGCTCTGCGCAAGGCCTTCAATGATTCATATCTATCCTCCCATTTTGGTTGATCTTCGGATTTGTCCTTCTTATCAGGTCCAGGCCCAAGGATGCCTTTGCTTTGATAATTTGGCTTGAAAGGACGTCGATAGTGGTCTTTCATGTCATTTCTGTATTTGCTTGGAATTGGTTTCTTCTGCACCTCTTCTAACATCTCCTCTTAGGTGAGGGCCAATGATAGAGCCATATCAACAGTTCTTGGTTTATGTAACTTGATGGCTGTTATGATCTCACTTTTCAGACGACCCACAAACTTAGTGACAAAGAATGTTTTATCATAAGAGTTATTGTGAATGAGAACTCTATGCATCAACTCCTCAAACTTACAATGATATTCCGCAGCTGTACTAGTTTGCCTACAGATGTCCAACCCTTCTAAATGTTGTTGATACGTATCTCTACCAAGCTTGACATGCACAGCTACACAAAGCTCAGCCCAACTATCAATATTATGCATTGCCTCATAAGTCTGTAACCATAATGCAGCATTCCTAGTGAAATGCAGAGTAGCAAAACTAGCCCAAGCATCTATAGGGATTGAATACATGTGGAAGTATTTCTCACAACTAGTTTTCCACCATTTCGGATTGTCGCTATTGAATTCAGGGAAATCTGTCTTAGGCATCCGAGCACCCAGATTGCTGGATCTACTAACACCACTATCTGCCCCTTTCCCAGTTTGTTCACCAAAACACATAGGAGATTGGAGATATGACTGCTCACCCTTAATCTGGTTATACACTGGAGCGGTGGTACCCTGGTAATGTTCTTCAACACGATGCCCATTGGGCTGAATCATCTCGGCTGATGGCTGTAGTTTCGGTGGTGGTGGTGGTGTGAAGGTTGGCGTTGTCTCTAATGTAGCAACTCGAGCGCTCACCGACTCCACTGATTGCCGCAACGCCTCCATTCTGTTGCTCACGGCCGGCATCCAAGTCTCCAGCCCCTTCATAGTTCCCAATATCTCGTTGATGCTGGTAGCCACGGCCGTCACCTGCGCCTTCATAGCCTTTGCCTCTTCCTCTGATGAATCCATTCTCTGGGTTAGATTCGGCTGCTTCTTCTTCGCCAGATTCAATCGCACAAAGCTCTGATACCAAAATGTTACGACCCTCGATCGATTTCGATGTAGCGCTGCCGTGATCAAGATAGGAACAGCAGAGAAGAATGAATAGAACAGGAGCCTGAATAGGAGGAAGAGATAGATGGGGTATTTAGGTATTTCTGGTGTCTATTTTCATGTCTGTTCTCTCACGTTACAAGCTACTTATAGTAGTTTCTTACAACCCACTCTGGTTAGCCATGGGCTACACACAGACCACGGCCCAACCGGCCCAAACATTCTTGACTTCACCTATTATCGCCAGGCTTCTTCATAGTTCCATTCTCTACTTCCTTATATCTTTTTTTTGAGGTTTGGAATTTTTCCCCATCCGGACTGCCTTAAAGAAGAAGAGCACTATACTCTGAGAGGCGCCCATGGGGCGGCCTTTCGAGCAGTGACAAGTTAGGAACCTAAAGCTCACCATCTCTTGTGCTTTAAACAAGTGTGATTTGAGGCGCAAAGCTCTCTAACTACTGTGCCCCTGCACAACCCTCGCCACACACTGTGCCCCAACATAGTCTCCGTAAGGATTAGGGGTTACACCCCTGACCAGTCGCTAGCCTCAGCGCCAGCCGACCAAACAAGCAAGCTCGCTCCTCTACTTCCTTACATCTTGCCCGAGTATCAACAACAGGATCACTGATCAAGAAACACATGTAGATGCCGGCTTCACAGAGCTCTGCCGCCCTGGCATGCACCTGCTCGGGAATGCCGGAAGCAACAGCAGCACGCAATCTGCCTTGCTCCTGTAGATCCAGAAGGTAGGTAAAAGCTCCCACTTTACCTGTCAGTATGGACCAATAGCGCGACGGAACGTGTAAACAAACTGAGGCCTCGTGACACCACACCACAGAGATCGTCATAAGAAAAACATACGGATTTTTTTTCGTTACCTCGCTCTCGATCGATACAGAAGAAAACGTGCACCCTGGCAGCCTGGCTTGTGGTAGACTGGTAGCATCCGTTAATGGCCATTGGTTGGCGAGAGGTCCAGGGCAAAGAACACGTTGAGACGGCAGGACCATGGGCCGGCCGGGGAGGGATCTAATAGTGGCCGCCCACACAATGCCCACGAGCACATGTGCGTTGGTTCCTTCCGGCTCACCCGACCACCAAGAATTAGCATCTGTTCATAAGGCCGTACATGCGTTCGTGCAATGCTCTCCCCAAAAGCCTGCCCATCGCATACTATAGTATACTACCCCAGATTCTGTACCAAACACACGCGTCGCATCTCTCTCGTCTCTTTCCACGGAAAGAACAAGCATTAATTTTGTGTTTTGTTTTTGCGCCAAGAGGACGACCTCGCTCCAGCAATGAGGAATCGATCGCCATTCACCACAGCATTTCTTTCATCTTTTTTTCAGGAACGGCGGCGTGCATTCTTCTCTGAATGAAGTGTGCAAACATGAGCCGGCGGTTTCTTCTCCTCCCCTTTTCCAAACCGCAGAAAAGCCGCGCGTAAGACCTGATCTGATCTGACTAATTTCCTATCGATTCGAGGAATCGATCTACCTATCGTTCTATCTTAGGTGGAGACTGATGAGTAATCGTCCAGCATCAGCTGCTCGGTGCTGCCAAGTGCCAACGCACTCGCGACTCGCGAGTGGTCACGGAGTCATCGCTCATAATTGACAGCAACTTACAAGCGCGTGATATAATCTAATATTCCGTTTGAAAGAAACGGGAAGAGGGAAAGGGCAAACAAGAACAAATCGTGATGACACGAACAGTTGTTTATTCTATTTAGATTGGCGAGCTGTGCCCTCTCACACGTGCTCGCCGGCGAACTCTGACCGGCAAGCCGTCGGCGAACGTGGCGGTCAGCCCTGGTGCAAACTTGGGCCGGCGCGAGCTCCGCGCGATCGCCTCGATGTCAAAGTTCCGGACGACGGCGACGATGACGGCCTTCATCTCCATGAGGGCCAGCTCCTTGCCGATGCAGACGCGCACGCCGGCCTGGAAGACCGGGTAACGGTACAGGCACACCGGGACGAACCGGCCGTCCTGGAGCCACCGCTCTGGTCGGAACTCGGCGCAGTCGGGGCCCCACACGGACTCCATTCGGCCCATGGCGTAGGCGTGGTAGGTGACCCGGGTGCCCTTCGCGACGACCGTGCCGTCCGGGAGCTTGTCGTCGCCGGCGGCGAACTTGGAATCGAACTGCACCGGCGGGAACAACCGCATGCTCTCGTACAGCGCGGCGTGCACGTAGTGCATGTCCTTGAGCTTGTCGAAGGCGGCGGCCGTGGGTCGGTTGCCGTCGCCAGTGGTGCGGGTGACCTCGTCCCGGATGGCGGCGGCGACTTCCGGGTGATCGGAGAGGAGCAAGAAGAAGGCGGTGAGAGCCGAGGCGACGGTGTCGCGGCCGGCGAGCATGAAGCTGACGACGATGTCGCGGAGGTACTTGTCGTCGTTGATGGAGCCCATGAAGCGTGACAGAAGGTCGCTGCCGGAGGCGGCGCTGCCAAGCTTGCTTCGCTGTCGGATGACCTCCACGGCGAGCGCGTCGACGAGGCGTACTGCATCCCGAAGCTTTCTCTCGTCCCCGACGTTCAAAAACCGCTTCAGCTTCCAGATAATCTGCAGGGGTACGGTAGCGCGCCTCGCAGAGAGCGTCGACGCCGTGTCGAATGCATGCACGAACGACGATACCGGCATCGACAGCTCGAGGCAGCCGGGGTCGAGGCCGAAAGAGATCTTGCATATGCAGTCGAAGGCGAAGCGGCGGAACACGTCCTGCAGGTCGAGCACCTTGTCGTTGCCTTCGCGGGAGGCAGAGTGAAACAGGGGAATGAGGCGGCTCCGCAGCTCGAAGGCCACGACACGCACAGCAAAGGCTCGCAGTGCCGGGGAGGCGAGCTCGGCCGCGGCGAGCTTGCGCTGGAACAGCCATGCATCCCCGTCGACGTTGAATATCCCGCGGCCGAGAAAGTCAGCGAGGATGGCGGAGAA
Source organism: Phyllostachys edulis (assembly GCA_036346405.1). NCBI lineage: Eukaryota > Viridiplantae > Streptophyta > Magnoliopsida > Poales > Poaceae > Phyllostachys > Phyllostachys edulis. The sequence continues at coordinate 17,390,781 of CM070546.1, read as the reverse complement.
CGGCGCGCCCTTGGGGTAGTTGTCGAAGCGGCCGCGCAGCATGTGGTCGACGGTGACAGGGTTGGCGGTGAGCACGTTCCCGAGCACGTGCACGTGCACGGTCTGCGCCGGCGAGCTGCGCAGCAGGTGCGTGTACCAGTCGCACAGGTTGTCGAACTCGCCGGCCCACGACGCCGTCAGGTAGGCCTCGCACACCGTGCAGTCGCACCACCACGGCGGGCGCAGGCGCACCACGGCCAGGAGTGCGGCGAGGGCCACCGTGCACGCCGAGAACACGAAGAAGACGGCGGCCACGTGCGGCTGCAGCGAGCTCGCCAGGGCCTCCACCACGTCGTGTAACGTCTCTGCCTCGACACCCATGAGCGCGAGCGGTGCTTTTCGCGTGCGTGTGCGCGTTGTACGCGCGGGCTTTCATAGGGTGGGGGGGGGGGTGCTCAGCGTGCGTTTGTTCCCCGAAGGAGGCCGTTTTATACTACGGGACGTCTCGCCACTCGTGTTAGGGATGGTATATATGAGAGGTGGGGTGTCGTGTGCGCGCGCGCGCGCGTGTGTGTAATGCAAGGACGTTTGTACTTCCTCTTGTTAGTTTGACCTCTCACTCTCGGTTGCTTTAGTAGGTTTTGATCGAGCACGTTCGTTTCCTCCCCTCCTCTGGTTGCTCCCATGTTTGATTCGCGGCGTCCTTTCGGATTTTGGAACGAACTTTTGCTCCGTGTCGTGTGGGAGTGTTACAGTTGGCGATCGAGAGCTGGATAATGTGCTCCATAGGCTTAATCTGCATGTTATTCCATCGATGCGATGCTTGCATTGAAGGTGCTTGCCGCTTGGGCCATGCATCACGTACCTCCCGATCGTTTTTACCCCACCACGGTGTAAATCTCTTGCTCGGGAGGCCGGGAACATAAATAGCAGAGGAAAACAGGAAAGGCCACACCTTCCTACTTTGGGCAGTTATTGATTGCACTCCAGTGCGATCTCTGCCCAAGCATGAAGCATATGCACAGTGCTTGAGTGGGCTCCACGCCCCTACGGTACCCCTCTCTACCCAAGGCACCGGCGACGGTGAGACGGTTGTGTGTGGCGGAGAAGAGAGGCAGGACACAGTGCCACGGTGAGCAGGAGGGCGGAGGGGCGTGCAGGTGTAGGTTGGGCCACCGGCCGCCGACGAGGAGCTGAGGACAATGGCAAGGAGGTAAGGACTAGGTGTGATTTGTATAAGTGCTTTCTTGCTCAGTGCATTGATGTGATTTTTGTCTCCCTGTTTGATGTTGCTTTGTTGTGCTTAAGTATTAAAGTATGCTATATTGTATTCTGTGCTAGCTATCCTATTTTTTCGAAGTAGCACATCCTTAAGTTATTAGATGAAATGCCTATGAACATAACATCTATAACATATATGTAAGGCCACTTGAACGAAGGAAAAAAATCATGGTGCCAGCTCAAGAGAGAAGGCGTACATGCGGGTCTAAAGCCATACAAGATTGCAAGGCCTTGACACCGGTTGCTTGCCAGCCTTTGCATTTGATGCAGTGCAATCCATATGCTTTTAGCTAAATCAACCTGTCTAGGTTTAGTATTAGTCCTTCGTCCCCCTCTATTATCATCTTGGGTCCGCATGCATGCACCCTTACGTGATGATCCATGATTACAGCGGAGAGGTAAGCCTCGCTGACCGATCGAGCTACAGTCCCACTGAACGCGAGGCGAGTGAAACGCCAGATATTTACTGCGGTATGATTTGGCACGTGTTTTCGGTGCAACCCACTAGCTAGCTATGAGCAGTAACACCGGTTGGCCTTGACCGATTGGCAGTGCAGTAATTATTCCTCGATGTTGGCCATTGATTGATGAATCCGATGAGGCGATGAGAACGATGGCACTAGGCACGGGTTAGTCTCCTATACATAATACGCAACTAAGCAACAAGTACTATGCGTTGTGCATGTTGAAAGAGATAAGAAATTTCTTGATAGTTCAAATAGTTCAGATTGCGCAAAGTCAGTTGGCTTGGTTCTGTACTGTAGAGAGTCCGGCAAGACAACGACTCGGCATATCAAGTTTGTTACTTAGATTTTATTAGATCTGGATCTATCCCTTTCTCTCTTATCTGTAAATTGTAATCTCGTACTGTCTGTAAAAGGAGAACCGAACCCATTGGGTTTGAATACGATGCAATACAATCTTTTACATGGTATTAGAGCCACAAATTGATCCACAATGCTGATTCCGTTGTTTTCCTCTGCTTCCACTGGTTCAGTGTCAACTGGAACAACCACCGTAGCACCGTTGATGTCATCGTTCTTCAGCCACTCCATCAACATCAAGCTGAACCGGGAGAACTTCCTACTTTGGAGAGCGCAATTGATCCCGTATCTTTGTAACCACCATCACATTGGTTATGTTGATGGAACTCAATTGGCGCATGCCCCATTCATTGCTGAAACAACTGAAGGAGAGACGCAACAAGTTCGAACCCCGCCTACGCGACGTGGTTCCAACATGATCAGCTAGTACTAAGTGTGCTGCTATCATCTCTAACAAAGGAAACTCTGGCTCATGTCCTCTTCATGACCTCATCTTCAGAGGCGTGGAAGACGCTAGAGAAGATGTTCTCCTCGCAGTCTCGTGCAAGTGTCATGCAAATCCGTATGCAACTTGCCAATCTTCAGAAGAAAGATATGTCGGCCACATATTATTTTCTCAAACTCAGAAGCCTCGCAGACACCATGGTTTCCACCGGCCGACCTCTCAAGGATGAGGAAGTCGTCTGCTACATGCTTGTTGGCCTTGGATCGGAGTATGACTCCCTCGTCACATCGATGATGACTCGCGCAGATCTAGTCACCCTGACTGATCTATATGCACACCTCATAAGTTATGACCTTCGAGTAGAACATAGCAATTACATGTAGGTTCACTCCTCAGCCAACAACGTGACAAGAAGTCAGCAACAAAGTCAGCAGAAGTAGAAGACTTACACGCCACCCAAAAGCTATGGCCGTGGCCGTGGTTGTGGCGGAGGTGGCAAACGAGGACCAAACAACAATGGAATATTGTTTTGTCAGGTATGTGGGAAGCCCGGTCATGTGGCTCTGCGATGTTATCATCGTTTTGATCACAGCTACCAAGTTGATGAATCTCGAAGCGTTCCTATAGCCACATCTAACTACACTGTCGACACCAATTGGTATGCTGACAGTGGCGCCACCGATCACATCACCTCATATCTAAGTTGGCTATCCATGAAGGAGCATTACAAAGGAACCGATCAAGTTCAAGTGGCGAATGGATCAGGTTTGTTGATAACCCATGTTGGTTATTCTATTGTCATATCATCCCTTACACCTTGATAATGTTCTGCATGTTCCACATATAAACAAACACCTTGTTTTTGTTCATAAACTTGCTTGCGATAACAATGTGTTCTTAGAGTTTCATCCTGAATTCTTCTGCAAAAAGGATGAAATCACAAAGACGGTTCTTCATCAAGGGCCATGTAAAGGGGGACTCTACCCCCTTCCCGGTGGTTGGCACACAAAATTGTCTCGGCCGAGCCACACCTTCGACGTCGTGAGGATCACTCTAGAACAGTGGCATCATAGGCTTGGACATCCTGCATCCTTCGTTGTTTCATCAATTCTTTAGTCAAATAATGTCCCTTTTGTGTCAAATAAAGATGTTCCCATTTGTGATGCTTGTCAACAAGCGAAGACCCACCAACTTCCTTACAACTCATCCAACAGAGAATCCTCATCTCCTTTGGACCTTGTTCACTCGGATGTATGGGGACCAGCAATCACATCTGTTGGGGGTTTAAATACTATGCTAGTTTTGTCGATGATTTCAGTCAATTCACTTGGATTTATTTGCTAAAACATAAATCTGATGTGTATCATGTGTTCCTTCAATTTAAAAAGAAAGTTGAGCTTACTCTTGGCACAAAGATCCACTGTGTTCAAACTGATTGAGGCAGCGAATACCAAAAACTCCACAAGTTCTTCAACTCTATTGGAATTTCTCACAAGGTCTCTTGCCCACACACTCATCAACAAAACGGTGTTGTTGAAAGGAAACATCATCATGTTGTTGAGACTGGCAAGCTTGATTTTCGCTCCACCCTTTGCATATTTCTTGGATACAGTAACCTGCATAAAGGTTACAAATGTCTAAATCACTTCACGAGCAGATTGTATGTGTCTAGAGATGTGGTGTTTGATGAAACTCATTTTCCTTTCTCCGAAAATCCCACTCACACTTGTTCTGCTCATACCAATAACCCATCGACTGTCGTCTTACCACCATCGCTTCTTACTGTTCCTGAACCGGCAACACTAGAAACTAACACTGGGCCCAACATTTCTGGTTCTACTAATGTCGCTGCTTCCTCTGATAATGTCTCCACAGATTGTCCAGGAGATGCTCTCTCGCATGAACATAGGGATGATTCTGCTACTTTTGCGACAGAGCTGGCTATTAAAGAGTTTGATGCTCCCTTTGTCATTCTCCCTGGGCGCACACGACTTCAGAACAGAATTGTCAAGCCTAAAGAATACACCGACGGGACGGTGAGGTATGCTCTAAATAGAAGAGCTTTTGCCATTGCCATCAACGAACCAATTTACCATGTTTAGACACTAGATCATCCTGAGTGGAAAGAAGCAATGGAAGCTGAATACAATGCTCTCCTCAAGAATGACATTTGGAGTTTGGTACCAAGACATCAAAGTCAAAATGTAATCGGATGCAAGTTGTTTTCAAAGTAAAACAGAAGTCGGATGGCACGATTGATAGATATAAAGCTTGGTTAGTGGAAAAAGGATTCAAACAACTATATGGCATAGATTATGTAGATACATTTAGTCCTGTAGTGAAATATACAACTATTCATTTAATCATGTCTATTGCAGTGTCGAGAGGTTGGAATTTTAGACAAATAGATGTGCAAAATGCCTTTCTTCATGGAGTCTTACAGGAGGAAGTCTATATGCAACAACCTCCTGGATTCGAATATTATCGTCACCCTCAGTATGTGTGTCAACTGCAAAAGGCATTATATGGCCCGAAGCAAGCACCATGGGCATGGTATGCAAGACTGAGCACCAAACTACAAGATCTTGGCTTTGTTCCCTCAAGGGCAGATGTCTCACTCTTTGTGTTCAACAAAGGAAATATCACTATATACATATTAATCTATGTTGATGATATTGTCATAGCCAGTTCTTGTGGAAAAGCCACTGACAAATTGATCCAACAGCTATCAAGAAACTTTGCTATCAAAGATCTCAATCAACTCAGTTACTTCTTGGGAATTGAAGTGCTTCTGAAAGAAGATGAACTCATTCTCACTCAAAGGAAGTACGTATCAGATCCGTTGAAGAATGCAAACATGCTGCATTGCAAATCAGTGGACACTCCAATGTCAAGCAGTGACAAACTGTCAAAGATACAAGGAGAAACTCCGTTAGAAGCTGACACTTTCATGTATCGCAACACAGTAGGAGCATTGCTGTATGCAGCCTTGACTCGACCAGACATTTGCTTTGCAATTAACAAAGTCTGTCAGTTTCTTCAGGCCCCTACTGACATACACTGGAAAGCTATCAAGAGAATACTTTGGTTTCTCAAAGGGACCATGTCGATAGGACTCAAAATTCAGAAGTCATCGTTAATGGCTCTCAGTGCTTTCACAGATTCTGAGTGGGCTAGATGCTTGGATGACTGTCGATCAACTGGCGGGTTTGCAATCTCCTTCGGTCCTAACTTAGTATCATGGAGCACAAGAAAGCAACCTACGGTATCTCGATCTAGCACCGAAGCAAAATACAAGACACTGGCAAATGCATCCGCCGAATTAATATGGTTACAATCATTATTGAAAGAATTGAACATATATCAAGAACAAGCTCCTATTTTGTGGTGCGACAATTTGGGTGCAACCTATCTCACGGCAAACCCTGTGTTTCATGCCAGAACAAATCACATAGAAATTGATTTTCATTTTGTGAGGGAGAGAGTTGCAACCAAAACATTGGAGGTCAGATTCATTTTTTTTAAGATCAACTTGCTGATTTGTTCACCAAAGCACTTCCCTGAGAATTATTTACATGACTTCAAAATAATCTCAATCTAGTTCCAACAGGCTGAGATTATGAGGGTGTGTTCACAGAGATAAGAAAGTTCAGATTGCACAAAGTCAGTTGGTTTGATTCGGCACTGTAGAGAGTCCCGCAAGACAACGGCACAGCGTATCAAGTCTGTTACTTAGATTGTATTCGATCTGAATCTGTCCTTCTCTCTCTTATCTGTAAATTACAATCTCACAATGTCTATAAAAGAGAACCGAACCCATTGACAGTGCATGCGTACGGACGTACGGTGGTGCAAGAGTCACAAGTCAGCCGGCCGGCCGGGCCTCCACGACCGGTGCGGATTAATGCGGTAGTTCCATGAGTCAAGTTCTTGCATGTAGTTGCACGCGCCTGGCGATGTCTCTTGCAAATTAACGGCGGTGGGCACTGGAGTCGATTAATTTGGATTCCAGCGGCAACACTGCAGCTGGATAGATCAATCCACCGGCAAGATGTAATTATATTATGCTATGCTATGCAATGCGATGCAAGTTGTTCGGCTTTTACATCTGATTATGTTATGCAGTGCAGTGCAAGTTGTTCGTCTTCTACAGTAGTAACCACTGATAGGTAAGTTGTCGAGCTAGCCCGATAAGCACTGACGAGGTGGCAGCTTAATTGTGTAAGTCGTCCTATTTTTTAAAAATTGAGTACAATAGTCTAAAATGTACAATATAAGATATAGCTGTTCTCAGTCTTCATTATTTTGGATAGCCCGAAGAGCAATTCTTCATATAATCACCAAAGTTACAATGTAACTAACAAAACATACTGCGTTTGTATTCGGCAAATATAATGTTACACCATTACAGCCTACCGTGGTAAGAAAATACAAAGAAACTCATTATAATAAACGTGAGTTGTACTGTGAAAATAGAGCGCTGAAGGACGTAGACAAAACAAAAAACAAAAATCAAAATAAAATTTGGACAAAAAATCATTTTTTTTGGGGGGAAGAAGAGGAGTGTTATATTAACCATTGCAACCGACATTTTGGCATTATTAGGATGTCAGTTTTCTTTATGTTTTCTAAACGCAACTTCATGACAGAAGACGACATGATAACGCGATGATGCAGAGTGAATGTGTGCTCGTGAATATACTACTTTTCTCAGGTGTGTGGTGCGGTGTACACATGCTGGGCCAAGGATGCACGATTTTTTCTAAAAAAAATACATTTTTTTAATTATAATTACAAAAAAAATGCTCATTTAATAAATTACAAAAATGAGTCTCTATCATCATTCTAAATGGACAAATTAGAATGACCAAATGACCATGTTGCTAGCAAAACAATGTTAAATATCTCTGTAGCCATTTGGAATGGCGACAGAGATCAAATCACCACTTGAAATGGTGATAAGTTTTTGTCGCCAATTCAAGTGGTGATTTGATCTCTGTTGCCAATTCAAATGGTGATAGGAGCTAGTTTTTTTATGTTTGTTGGCAGAGAATGTAGCTTCAAATTTTACATGATTTGACTCAGTTTTTTGGTCATATCGTTAGTGTGTGCCCAACCTATTATTTTCAAAAAAGAGAATGAAATATTAAATAGAGAACAATTTAGGAGTTAAATTTGGAAGATGAGATTTCAACTGCGGCAATAAGACTTTTTAATGTACTTGTGAATTACATGGCGCGCACGGTTTGATTACACGCATTACAAACGACAACATACACGAGTCAACAACCTGATCTACTCCTATGATATATGTGCGCCTTTTGGAATCGAAAAAACTGGTGGATGAGAACAAAGTCAGTCTTGACGTCTCTTCGTCGCCTTCCCTTTGTATGCCTCAAACTCACGGGTGCGGCCAGTCCAAAGGACAGTCCTATACTATGAGACGGGCTGGAAGATGGAACGATATTAGCAGAACATAAGGCCAAATCAATAATAAGGACATAAATTGAACATAACTTACCTCTTCGATCTCAAGTGCTTCCGGACGACAAGGAGCGCTAGGATGATTGTCGGTTTCACTAGGAGTCTTCCACCGCGTGCTTGGCCCAGCCATCTCCAGCTTGCTGTTTGGCCCTCTTGAGCTCTATTACTGCGTTTTCCCTGTTTTCCCCGCTCTCGGGTACGTAAGGTTTCCGATGCTTGTATTGCTCGGGTGGCAGTGCTTAGTTGAACATTTACTTCTACTCGATGAACATCCTGTCGTACTTGTCCGGGCCGTCGATCCATTGGAAGAAGTAGCAACGCACCTCCGACTGCCATTATGCATAGATGAAGTTAGCGATACGTGGAATGCAACGTAAGATGAGAAAAATTGATGCGTGTGTAAGATTCTCTTACGAGGATAGTCCCGCACGTGTAGTACGCCTGGGCGGCGGTCGCTAGGTGTATGGACTGAATGATCCAAGCCAGTTTTTCACAGTCGCACTGCGGGCGTGGAAACTCCGGTGGTACAGACACATCCTTCCTTGAACAATTCGGGTAGGTTTTAGCATTCCTGGCAAGCCATTTGCGCTTTCACAGCATCTTTGCATAGATCGACATCTCCAACGTCAATCTAATCTTCTCCCTCCTTCCTCTCTAATCCACAGAACAAGTTAGAATGGAGTGTTGGCTATGGTGGTATAGTGTTCTCCTCAAGCTATCTTCCCCGTCCTTTTATAAGAGGATAGGGTGTAGTTATGATGTCTGATGAGTTGGTCTCGGTTGTCGTTTTGCTTTGCAAAGGTGGTATGGCAGTGTGTGGTCATTTTGGTCTAAAAATATAGCGTGGAAGAGTGTGGTCATTTCAGTTCAAAAAGATGGCAGTGTGTGTCCATTTCTGTCTGAAAATGTGGCTTTGTGTGACGTGACAGAGTGTGGTCATTTTGGTCTGAAAAGATGACATGGTGTGGTCAATTCAGTCTAAAAAGGTTGCTTGGAGTGTGTAGTCATTTCTGTATAAAAAGGTGGCAGTGTGTGGCGTAACAAGGTCAGGTCTTTTCTGTCTTAAAAGCGTGGCAGTGTGTGGTCAATTCGGTCTGATACAAACCTAGCTACATAGTTTAATTTCATTGCGGTATTGTAATGTGATGGTATTGCAATGTGAATTGAACATGACTTGATAACTTAGTTCGATTTTTTTATTGTAATGGTATAAAACATATGATACTTAGCCTCATGGTGTTATGGATATATTTTAAATGTTGTAATTCAATTGTCTCTTGTCATGTTACGTTCATACAAATCTAGTAGGCAAAAGCTAAAGACATCTTGCAATTCATAAACAAGCACACAACATCGTGGATACATGAATGCCTTATGGAGACAACAAAAACTACTTCATACATATTGCGCATACTACTAGTAGGATACACACACATAAGTTTCTCGAGACACTTCAGGTGGTCAAGAGTCATGTCCAGGTGCTCGTCTACAGGTGGCATATTCACCATTAGACCAGATAGAGCTACTGGTGGACATTCAACTTCTATTTCCACCATGGCACCAACAGAGTCCGCGCATTGAAAGTACTGGCATCCACCAGCCTGAAATCCACACCGAATAGTCAAAACGAAAGTAACGTAGCAAACCAAAAATCCAAAAACTAACATTCACGGAAATCAAACTCACCAAGAAATACGGACACTTGTAGAACACACACACACTATTCTCTTTGGTGTTGGAGTACATGACATTTGCTTGGACCCTGTAGTTTGGACAGTTGATGCACCTTGCATTCGTCAGCGCCACAACTCTTCAGCTCATCGAACTAGACGACTGAGACATGGCAGTGAGGAGAGTAGTGGGACAAGTGCGAGTAGATGAGAAGATAAGGGCATGGAGTTCAGTTGGTTAGATGGGCTTTTATAGAGCTAGTGTTGGATTCCGTCGGCGCAAATGTATCTGTCATTTCGGTGGGGGGGGGGGTCTACATGCTTGTTTGGTCTACATGATGTGTTGGGTGTCATGATGCTGACTCCCGCACACGGTCAGTCGTACGTACAATAACAACAAATGAGATCGAAAACTAGATAGAAGCAAAATGTTAGTCATACGAAAAACCATATTTACATGATATGGGTGATACATTTAGTAGCGGCCCCTCTTCGGAGGTACTCCACGGGTGGCCTCTGCCCTTGTCCAACGGACCCACTGTTGGTGCAAATACTCAAGGGCTCTAGCGGCCGAACTACCCAAGAGGGGCGAGGAACCTCCGAAGCCATGACGAACCTCGGCATTGTTGACGGTTGCGACGGTGGAGGCGCACCATCGAGTTGTGAAGCCCCAATAGAGACCTGGCTGGGAGCGTCGTCGGGCTGTGAAGGCGCATTGTCATCTCGTGGATACAGGTACTAGTTGACGTCGTAGTCTGAGACATGTATCCCCTCCTATGTGACTAGGTGTCCCTCTTCCCAACCGTGTTGACACCCTGTCAAACAGTAGACAAACATTTAAATTTAATGCAAATGCAAAATGGAAACACGACAAGGGAGTAGCAACCAACCTGGTCATTACATCGCAAGGGATGTCCCCCGTGCTGCAGCCCTGATTACGCATGGAACTGAGACCCTATTGCAACAAATTGGCGTTAGTTAAAAAATCAACTAGAAATGAACAAGCTCAGGTGAGTTGTAGAGCTGTACCTACAAACTCAGTAGGTGTACCGCTGGCATGGTGCCACGAGGACCCGCACTGTGGGTCACCACCCGTCCAGATACTCTGTTGGCGTGTGATGATGCGACCACCACATCACTCGACCTTCGACATGATGTGTGCTAGCCGACACGCCTTCCATAGTCCCTGAGCCGGACATGTTTAAGTGGTCCCCTATCCAGGACAGAACAGAGCTCGCGTCGGCGTGCACCTCCCATGTGAGAACGCTTTGTTAGGCTCAAAGATCGAGTTAGAATGCAAAAACATGACAAGTAAATAAATACTACAGACCGTTCACTACGTATTACGCAGTGGAATGCAAAGTCTGGCTGCGTAGGGTTGGTGTCGGTTGTCGTGATGATGTGTGGCAGTGGACCGTCCACGACCCGGGCGCAACGCACTCTCGTCCAAGTGTTGTACTACTCGATGTAGTCGTAGTACATCTGGTGGACGTATGGGGCAGCCTTGTGGACCACGTCATCCAATGCATGTACCCACCGCTGCACCCACGGCTCCATGCGAGCTGCCCAGTATTTGTTATCTGGGACACCCTTCCCAGTGTGCATGCGGAAAGCAACACAACAAAAATGTCAGTACACAGGGAAAATGATTAAGATACTATATTCGAGATGAACTTACCCGTGGACGTTCAACGGAATAGGCTCTCCCCAGGGGACCAGGACCTCCTACCGTAGACCGAACTACCTCATCACCCAGTGGGCGGAGTACTCGTCAACGTACATGTCGTGCAACAAGCAACTCCACATGTGCTAGTAGGTGGAGTCCCGCGCGCACTGTTTGGACAATCCACTGGGTGCGTGGTCGCACACCCTCTTGGCAGTGTACGGTGTCCAGATGACGTGGTCGTCTATCAGCTGGTCAAATATCGCCATGTAGTCTGGGTACGGGGCGTGCGTAGTGACCAGTGTGAACGTGACCTGTAGAAAAAAACAACACACATGTCAACACGTAGGGTGGAAATAAAGTACAAACCAGATGAATCGAATGAAAAACTTACCTATCAACGACACCACACTGTACCCATGGTCGGGTCGCCGATGTCTTCATCGACATATAGGGTGAGGGAGTACGCCCTGAGGTCCAGTTGTGACTGTCCGATCTTGAAGTGCTCAAACGACCACAGCTGTAGCAGAAGTGGGCATCCGCAAACTATGGAGCTATCCTGGATCCTTCGGCAGGCGTCACAGAGGCCTTGGTACGTTGCGCACAACACTAACGGGACCAGTCTTAATGCTGGATCTCCTCCAGCTAAGCATCCTCCAACTCTTGTGCGTACCAAATCATGTGCTTGTCGACGCTATCGTCGTGGGACCCGTAGATCAAGGCCCACCCGAATAACCACATCAAGTAGGCCTCGAAGTGCCACCTCATAGTGTAGTCGAGGGCATAAGGGGCCATACCTGGTGACTACAAAATGACAAGGACTTGTTAGTAAGTTCGCCGAAAAAATGAAGCGCGAACAACAAAGAGGGAGGAACTTACGTAGAACTGGCAAAGCCACTTCAGCGAAGGTCTGTGCGTACTACAGAACCCACTAACTTGCGACAGCACCCCAACAAACCTAGCGAGGAAGTCCGCGTGCCACATCGGCGTGACCTCGTGCTCAATCACACGAGGGCCCGCACAAGGGAGACCTGTGAGGTACGCAACGTCCTGCAACGTAGGAGCCATCTCCCCTCATGAAAGGTGGAACATGTGCGTCTCTGGCCTCTAATGGTCCACCAATGCAGTCAACAGGCACCGGTTGTATGGAAAATGCTTGGATGTACGAACACCCCGGTCGTCCTCCCACATGGCCTCCACCATCGTCACCAGCGGAAGTAGGCTGGATGCTCTCAACCTACGTCAAAATAATAAAAGGGCATGTCAGTACACCCACACAAGTTGTATTTAAATGGAGTACAAAAAATGTCACAACTGTATGTACCTGGGAACCCAGCGTGGGTTGATCCTCCATGCCCTCATGCGAGTTCATAGATGTAACACGCCAAGCTCGATGGGTGCCTCGCCAGGCTGAGGTTGGACGGTGGCCGCGTTAACGCCCGGGTCTAGTAGCTCGAAGGGCCACTACGCAGAACCTCCTGCGGACGCCATACCTGAAATAATGTGAAAGAGAAAAGACAGTGCTTACATTATTATTAATAAGAAACATAAATAGTAAAAAAATAAAATAAACAATATTAACTGTATTCCCAAGCAAATCGCCATTCCAAATAGCGATAGAGGCATTGGGAGGGTGACAGGGCTCCTGTCGCCAATCCAACCGGCAACAAGGGCATGCTGCCAATCGGACCGGTGACATAGCCATGTCGTCGTTTCAAACGACGACATAAACCCATTTTTCTAATTTTATTACATGTGCATTTATTTCTGTAATTCTATTTAAAAAGTACTATTAAAATAGAAACATTAGCAACATATCTACAACTGAACTAAACACACCTAAAAAGATTTAATAGACTATAAAACCATATATCTCAAACTATCTAATACATTCAATTACTGCACTGTAAAAAATATCTACATGAGTAACGTCATATCTAAAACTAAACTACACACACCTAATTTTTTTTACTACAAACAACTACACTACGTAACCGTACATTTAAAACTTTCTAAACCATTCAATTACTACACCATAAATAAATTATTTACGACTATCCACATTTCTAAAATTAAACTATATATGCCTAAAAAGGTATACTGCAAAGAACTACACTGCGTAACCATACATCAAAAACTATCTAAACCATCCTATTACTACACCATAAATAAATTATTTATGATTATCCACATTTTCTATAACTAAACTACACACACCTAAAAATATGTACTAAACCGAACTACATTACATAACCATACATCTAAAACTATCTAATCCGTTAAATTACGGACCTACTGGTTTTAGTTGCTAACCTACTAGAGTTTCGAATTTAAATGCAAAGTTACAAAAAATACCTACAATATGGGTGACCGAATCTGCTCCCTCTCTCTACTCCTCGACTACGGATGGACAGGGCTTCGCTACCTCTTCTCCTCTCCCCTTTTTCTTTTTTTTTCGGATTAAAAGTGAATTATGCCCCCATTTTTTTTTTGCCCTTTTATAGTCTGTCCTCTGTCACCAATTGGAATGGCAACAGGGGCCCCGTAGGCCCCATGTTGCCATTCCAAATGGCGACAGGGGCATTTACTTTAGGTTGGTTGGCGATAGGGTTCTTGTCACCATTCCGAATGACGACATGGACATTTCACCATTTGGAATGGCACAGAGTCCCATTTTTTTATTTTTATTAAATGAGCATTTATTTATCTAATTCTAATTAAAAATGTATTATTTTAAAAAAACATTCAAGGATGCACTATGGATAAGGGCATCTCCAATGTTGATGTCTAAAGTTGATCTTAAGGAGGATGACATGACTTGTTCATTTTTTCTACAATGTACGTGGACAATTTTGGTATTAAGGTGGGCTCAGGTCACATTAAAAAACACAATTTCCCTTAACTTCCCCTCCCTCTCTCTTAGTCCTCGCTCTGGTCCCCTTCTCCACCCCGCGTGGCCACGCCCCTCCCGATTCACCTCGCCACTGCCGCCCCTTCTGCTCTCCATCCTGTCATCACTGCCCTCCTGCTCCTCATTCTCCTTCCGCCAAAGCCGCAGCTGCCCCTCTCAACCCCCACTCCCTATCTGCCGTAGTCGCCCTCTCGCCCATCCCGTCACCTTGTATTTCACGGCTTCCTCAACCTCCACGCGGATTCCCTGACCTTTGTGCGGTGCAGCCGGATCTGGAGCTGATGGCCGTTGGTGAGGATCTGGAGCTGATGATGTCCTTCCCCGTTGTTGACGATCAAGTCACCGATCTTACGAAATAAAATGAGAAAAATGGCTAAGAGTTCTTGGATGAGGGTGGGGTTGCTCTTTATTGCAATGAACTGGCTATTACAGGGGTGCCTTTGGCAATGCGACAGACTAGCCCTAATTACACTAAGAGTATTGCTTGCTATGCTACTACTCCAATTGTCTTCAAATGGAATCCAATTGCTTATTGATCTTCCAAAATTCTGCCTCCCTTTGGCTGTTCGTTATCCACCTTTAAATAACTGGTGAAGAGGTGGCAGTTTACTCTTGGAGGAGACACCTATTGGAAGTGATGTGTTTGGTCGGAGAGATAGTTGTAGTTGATGAGATAGTAACTGATCGCCAGTTGGTGTTGGCAGGAGATGAGATAACTGTGATACAATTATTGTTAGTGACTTAGGGTTGTAAACGTCATGTGGCTTGAGGCTAATAAGACACATGTCTCATTCCTCATACAAAGAAAATGTACCTGTTCAAAAGACCCTTCGAGCAGTCATCTGGTTGAGAAAATGGGTACGGGCCGCCCCCCCCCCTGACCAGGTTACTAACAAAGCAACCCCTGAGATTCTAACGACCACAGGGGTCGTTAGCCTCGAGGTTTACAACCACATAGGCTATGTGGCTTTTAATTAAATGTAATACCAATAATTTGGAATTTAATCCTCGTTAGCTAGCCCCCCGAACTTTAAGTGAATTTGTAATGTGAACCCCTTCCGATGAAATCTGTATCGGGAAAAACCCTCATTTAATGGCATAGATAACGAGGTGGTCTGTATTCACTTTAAAGCTGAGGAACTGTCTGGGAAACCGAAGAGGTTTGTGCTCGTTGGGCTTCGGGCAACTCCCTTCTGCAGTTAATGAAATGCGCCTATAAAATCCCCACAGCGCATTGCTTTAGGGTTTTTACGCTCTTATATTTTCTTTGAACTTCCCTTCATCTTTTCGCCAAGAACTTTCTTCAACTCCCTTTCATCTAAAAACCAGCAATGTCGAATTCAATCACCAACTGGCTAGTTTCTGATTTGATGGAGAAGAAGCTCAAAGCTATGGAGAAGAGTGGGATGCTTCCCGACAAGAACTTGATTTCTTGGAGATCAGCGGTCAGAGAGCATTTCCCGAGTGGAAATGATGAGGAAATCTCTGTCTTTCTTGCATACATCGAGTGTGGGTTTAGGCTGTCGGCGCACCCGTTCCTTTCCAAGGTTCTTGAATATTATGAGGCTGAGTTGGTGAACCTTGCTCCTAATTTGATTGCCAACCTCAGTATCTTCGTCTATCTTTGTAAAGCATACCTAGGGATTCATCTAGATCTAGAGGTCTTAAGGTATTTCTACAAGATGACGAAGTCGGAGAAGTCGATGGTTGTGCCTGGGGAGTGTGCTCTGTGCCTCCACGACGGGAAGGCCAAGGAGTACATCCGTATGTATCCCAAGTCTTCGTGGTCATCATGGAAGAAGAGCTGGTTCTACATGATGGTCACCAAAGAAGATAGCCTCTGCGTTGCCTGCAAGGTGGCGATCGAAAATCCAAACCGACGATCCTCCGTGAAGAAGGAGGGAAAGGTGGGGAGATGGATTGAAGTCATCCAACACCTTAACATCAGAGGTTAACTTCTTGGCACGTGGTGAGAGATTTCTCCATGCACCGAATATGTCCTTTGAAGCTCCGATTATGTATCATGCTTTGGTACGTTGGTCAGGATGATGTGACTAGGGATTCTTGGAATGTCAGCCATGAAAAATCCCGACCAGCTTGGTTTATTTTAGGTGTTTATTTTGTAACATCTAAGTTTCTCCTTCTCTCTCTCTTTTTTTACAGCCCTTTCTTCTGAAGAAATCAGGGATAGGATCAGGATGATCTGCGTCAAGGAGCCTAATGATAAGGCTGATGTTCCCCGAATTTTAGCTATGGTCTCTCCAGAGGAGAGAATAGAGGGGCTTAGGGTAAAATATAACAATATCTTTTCATCATTTATGTATTTTTCCAATCAATATGCCATAATACTCCTTTAATGTGCAGTCGGTCGGGTCAGAGATTAACAAGCCTACTGAGGGTTTTAATCCAATCGATGTCCCGACCACTTCTGCTCCAACGACCACTCGGGATGGTGGCCCCTCGGAGGTAAAAAGAGCACCTAAAAGGAATGTACGTTTTGGATGAAGAATTTCATCTCCGAACTAACTTATATTTTTAATCAGTCGAGAGAAAAGGAAAATCTGCAGACCGAAGCTGTGGTGGTCGTGGACTCCGGAGTGATCGTGATCGACCAGTCAGGTGCCCCTAGAGCAACTACTCCGGAGGTCAATGAGACCAAAATCTCTGAACAGATGGTCGGGGTATTTATTTCCAACCAAGTGGTCGAGGATATTACTTTCGACCTCCGGTCAGAGGATGTGAGGGGTTTGACCAGCCCTACCGGATTAGAACTGGTGAAACTGATTGAGAAGAAAAAGAGAAAGGCAGGCGCTCTGTACTTTGCTCCAGGGTGTTTCAAAATCAATACCAAGAAGACTAGGTATGTAATAAAGGATTTACATAAATTCATACCTTTAGTTTCCCTTGCATTCTGAAATCCTGAACTTTCTTTCTTCCGCTTTCAGAGATCCTCTGGCATTCCGGTTGTTTATGATTAGAGCACCCCTCAGGAGGAAGCTCCTAAGGAGGGGATGGTTGAGCCAGCCCCCGATCAGATGGCAGCGTCAATGCCTGCTCAGGAATCCTTGGCAGCTCCAACCCTACCTATGGAGGCAGGGGTGAAGAAAAGTCCCAGCAGGCTCCACCTACTGTTGGGATTGAAGTAATTGATCTTATATAGAGGAGTTCTTCCCTAGCTAGGGGGTCTTCTCACCTTAACAACGTCCCTAACCAACCTCAAGTCTTTGATGATAAAAGACTCGAGGAGGCTTGGAGGAGAATCTCAGACTGTCAATCAAAGATAGATTCTGGGACTTTTTACTCTAAATATGCGGACAAGATGATCCAGGTAAATACCACACGACCACTCTTATGGTATTTTTGTGAAGTTTCATTTAAAACCTAATAAAGCTTACCATATATTTTTATAGCATATGTTGGAGAACGTCGCCGTGGTCGGACAACTGACCCAGTGACTAACTTCTCTGGAGAAGAAAAACTCTGAATTAAAAAGTAAGTACTTCTTCTTGACCTCTTCTTCCTTTTTATGTTATTTCTCAATTTCTCTTATTATCATATTTGACAGAATTAAAAAAAATCGAGAAGGAAGCCATGGCTAAGGAAGCCATTATAGCTAAACTTAAGGAGAGGTGCAAAACCAAAGACTGGTCGATAGAAGACTAGTCGACCAGGTTCAGTGAGACCTCTCTCAAGCACAAGGAAGCCATCAAGGCTTTCGAGAAGAAAACTCAAGGTAACTGATCGTAAACCCGACCAGTTTATGTGTTTTAGTTAGATTTCATTAACTTTGGAACTACCCATGCGCAACAAGCTCAAAAATTAGAAAGAACAGAGAAAGCTCTTGAGTTCGAGCATGATAAGGAGAAAGAACTCGAGCAGAGTCTTGAAGAGAAGATTATTGCTTTCAACAAGATGCTTTTCGACATGGGAGCGGAATCATTCCCGTCCTCTTCAAGAGAACCACTGGAGAAGGCGAATTGCCTTAGCCGACAGCTCAAGGTTCTCCAAGACCTACTCGCCACCTCATGGAGAAACCACGCGACGACCATGAGAAACGTTGTTGCGGATGGAGTTAGCTTTGTTTTGGCAAAGCTTCAAGCTTTCAACCCTTCTATCAACCTCCAAGTTCTTGAAGCGAACTTCAATTGCTCGGAGGAAGAAGCAACCAAGATCTTTGAGGGAGCGATAGGAGATAAAGGTCAGATCTCCATCCCATTGCGACCAGTCTGGTGGGCCCAAGAGTGAATGAATGTAATATAAAATTGTAAATATAAAAACTTACCTTTTGTCATCAGTAAAGCTTATATTTATCTTTTCAACTTATTGAGTACTCATATATTTTCTAGCCCCCAACTGATTGTGTAATAGAAAGACTTACTAAAGAAGCAGTAGACCAAGAAAAAAGAATAGTTTTCACGGCCACTGTACAAAGTATGTAGTGATTATGTTGTATAAATGATCTAATTAACACTGGGAAATCAAGTTGGTCGGAACCAGCGTAGATTTCGACTAGTTTGAGATCTATTTCCATAATCGAAATACCATATAGTACATTGTATGGTCGTAAGATGTCATAAGACTTATGTTGATGATAAGACAATATGCAGAAAATGATAAGTGTTCTTGTTTATACATATTATCCAAGCTGATCGTAATATTTGCTAAGAACCAAAGACATGATTGACACTTCGCAAAACGTATTCGTTCTCAAGTTCCGACTAGTAGCGAAGATCGTAAGAAAAGGACCATCACTAGGAAACTCCTTCCAATGGGCAGGACCACATGTAGAGAGGAGATATTTTGACTAGGAGGTTTTTCGTGTCTCGACCAGTTACAAAACAAGAGAAGAATAGAATGTTGAAATGAAGAAAGAAAGTCTTCGAATCCTTAGGCATGTTAGTAACGATATCTAGTTATCTGTGTTATCTCAATTTTACTTGTTTGCTTCTTTGAGAAAAGAGTGTGTGGTCACTCGTGAAAACCATCTCTGTGATGGTCATGATAAGGATCTTCATGGCATTTGACAACTATGTCATAACCAATAAGTAAAAGCTATCCTTTAAAAGGATATTGGAGAGAAATGGATCTTCTCCAATGATCTTAGACAACATTAGTATATAACCAGGCAATGGATATGTGAAATATAAATAACAGCACTCATCGGAAAGGAAATAAATAATGCATCTTTATTGAAATTGAAAATGAAAAGAATAATTATACATAGAACTTATGCAATTGATCAATATTCCAAGAATTAGACAAAACACGTCCGTCTGACATGGCAAGTCGTACCGAACCAGGTTTGGTTACTTTGACCACAGTGTATGGATCTTCTCATTTTGGCAAAAGTTTGTTGTGATTTGCTGGGTTCTGAATTTTTCTGAGAACCAAGTCACCTACAGTGAAACTGTGAGGTTGCACCTTACGACTGTGGTATCTTCTCATGGCTTGTTGGTACACTACCGTTCGTATCAAGGCTTGGTTTTGTCTTTCTTTAAGGAAATTGATGTCGTCGAGTTGTCGTTCTGTCTGATCGTTCTCATTGTAACAATTAGTTTGAGCAGAGCCAATTTTTTGTTTTGGAGGAAGCATGGCTTCAGCACCGTAAACCAGAAAAAATGGTGTTTCGTCGGTCGCACGACTGGTCGTGGTTCGAACGGCCCATAATACAAAGGAAAATTCTTGAACCCAAGCTCCTGATCGTTTTATTAATTGGTCGAACACTCGGTGTTTCACTCCTTGTATTATTATGTCATTATCTTGCTCGATTGCTCCGTTACTTTGTGGGTGAGCCACGAAAGCGTAATGTATCTTGATACCCAGATCTTCACAGAACTCCTAAAAATTTCCGCTCGAGAACTGGGTACCGTTATCTGTGATTATATGACTGGGTATACCAAATCGTGTGATCACATTTCTTGCGAGGAATTTCTTGGCAACTTTAGTTGTTACTTTAACGACTGGCTCAGCTTTGATCTATTTTGTAAATGTATCAATCATCACAAATAGGAATTCAAAGCTCCCGAGTGCTTTTGGGAAAGGTCCCAGAATGTCTAATCCCCAAGTTGCAAAAGGCGAAGAAAAAGGTGTTGTTTGCAAAGCTTATGCCGGTTGATGTACTTGTCGACTATGAAATTGACATTGTACGCACTTCGTCACAAGTTGTTTTGCATCATGGAGGGCATTTGGCCAGTAGTATCCTTGCTTGAAGGCTTTACCGACTAGAGTTCTAAAGGAATGATGTGCTCCACAGACCCTCCATGTATGTCGGATAATAACTTAATATCATCCGTTTGAGATATGCATCTCATCAACACTCCATGAGCTCCCCGTTTATAAAAGGTACAATCGATTAGAGTGTATGATTTGGCTTTTCGAGCTGTAAGATCAGCCTCTACGTCATCTTCAGGAAGTGTGCCATGCTGAAGATAATCGTAGATTGATGTCATCCAATCATGACCGAGATCGATTTGTACAATCTCCAGTGGAGCATGTGTGTCTTCGGAATGCTCGACCACCGAGGGTGTATCAAATTGCTCGAGAAAAACTCCAAGCGGAATAGGTGACCTTGATGAGACCATCCGTGCCAACTAATCTGCCAGAAAGTTGTCCTTTCTATGAATATGTTGGATCTAGAACCCGAAGAAGTGATTTTTGAGTTTCCATACTTCCGCCAAATAAGATGTCATCTTGGGACTTGAGCATTGATACACTTTCTTGACTTGATTCGCTACTAGTTGAGAATCACCTTTTACTAGTAATCTGTGAATCCTGAGTGCTCTGGTTGCCTAGAGTCCTACAAATAAACCTTCGTACTCTGCCACATTGTTTGTAGCAGGAAAGTTTAACTGAATGACGTATTTAATGTGTTTTCCAGTAGGAGATACCAGAACAACTCTAGCCCCCAAGCCTTTGAGCATCAAGAAACCATCAAAGTACATGGTCCACTCTTCGTGGTGTTTGTACTTGGGCTCTTGGATGGGTTTAGGGTTCGTCCATTCGGCAATGAATTCTGCTAATGCTGATGAACCTCGGAGGTCCTGATTTGGCCCGATCTTTCGATGAGAAGATACATTCGGTAGTAGTCACTCAACTCTCACGATCCTGGCTACAAACTCGCAAGGCCTGAAACCACACAATCGCTGAACTTCTCTACAAGTCGTTATCAACCGTGCACGAATACCCGAATGACCTGATCACGAACATCAATTCCTGCATACACCGAAGAAGCACACAAGAACGAGATAAATAGCAATCTGAAATTGCAAATAGGATTGAAATATTTGATTTAAGTTGGGATTCTGAATAATGATCTTGACTGGGTGGTCTAGTCGACACATGTAGAAGATACAAGTTGCAATGAAGGCAAACTAAACATAAGCGAAATCCAAGAAAACTAGAGGAGTGCGACTTCCTTAAATAGGGGAGGGGAGCCGCACATATCAAAGAAAATAGGGGTTGGTACTATTCATAGCACTGTTTATGCATGAATAGTGCTTCATGAACAGTATGGACTGCCTAGGGTGGCGCCTTCTCATGGGCCCAAGCATTACAAGGTCCAATTTGGCCCAAACAGGTGACATAGCATATTATTTTGATGATTACGGTGCACACAGAAGGAATTTGGAGGTGAGGCCAGATCCGTTGGAAAGAGGACGTGATAAGTTTTTTTATCAAGTACTCGTGAACCTCAAACGAACTCCGTATCTAAAAGTTATGCATGATTTAAGCTGGTGCTGTCAGGCTGACTCTGGAGGCCAAATTGGATTCCAAAACAGGTCCAGCTGGAACTGTTGCCTGTCTTGGACCAAAAGTGACTTGGGGACCTTCCTTGTATCATGATGTGGCGTAGGGGTCATATATGAAGGGCCGATGTCCTCATCATCCTCCCCTTCTTGCATTTGAGTCGTCCTCGACTCAAGCTCTTCCTCTAGCTCCAAGAAAAGCTTGAAAATTTGTAGCACCGCATGCTTATCTTTCTGTAAAATGTTAGCAACAGCAGGTGGAAAAGAAATAAAGAACACTTTGCAAATTAAAGGTGAGTGTGCATGCATCAAATCAGTATAGATACATTTTCTCATAGTATTCAGTGTGCAACTTAATTTGCAAGTATAAGTGAAGTATATAATAGAGTTATTCATCACCCTGTCATGACGAAACGTGGTCCTCAATGTTTGGAAGTTAATGGGCAGCACAACAATTGATTTCAAAGTGCACAAGTCATTCATATAATCATATTTCAATCGAGCAAGCGCAAATTCATCTAGCAATGGTGAAAAGATTTGTAAGTTCGTCCATACTGCAACAACATTATGCAGATTGTCAATACTAGATGGTGCAATAAGAGATGAACACAGAGGCATTCAATGATCAGTAAATTTTATGTTCCTCCTATAATGAACAAGATTCATCACACAAGACTTGTTGTTCAAAACAGCAAGCTTTAATTCATCCATGTTATCACAAGTTATGCATATTCGATATACAAGAAATTGATTGTCTACACCATAATCTCCAATCGAATTAAACTTATATCCAGGGGTGTAGGCACTATACAAGAATTTCGAACATGCAATTACAATAACATGTGACAATTTCATAGGTGAATCCAACATAATTTAACATAAAGAGTCAACAGTAGAAATTCTTGTCAAAACTTCTTTATGTCTAACCAATTCCACATGATCATTGTATGCGATTAATTCAACATATGAATCACTCAAAACAGCAGGCAATTCAATTATTTTATCACATGGTGCACTCAAGTCAGCAGGTAAATCAACAAGTTTGTCACATGGTGCACTCAACTCAGCAGGCAAATCAATCAAATTATCACAGGAGTCATGCAAATTCTTAATAATATCAAATTCTGTAGCTAGGAAATTAATTTCTACCTTCTCAGCACTAGGTTTCTCCACCTCATGTGATGCAATGGTTTCTACTACAGACTGATTTTCCCTTCGTTCAATGGTACTAGGCATGGAATCATGGTTATTGTTGTTAGGTTGAGTGTTTAAATCAGTACCTTTGGTATTACCTTGCAGGCTCGATTTAGATGATGTTGGTATTGGAGGCGGTGAGTAGTCACAAACTTTCCCTTCTTTTTCTTGCTTTAGATCAATTGCCAATGAGCGAGCCAAGGATGCGTGACAGCAAGAAAGAGTGACACTCACAACAGCAGGGGTGGCAATCATGGTAGGTGCAGCAGCAGAAGAAGCAACCAAAGATGATCTTGATGCGGATGTGTGTATCGTACGCTTGTTTGTTTCATGTACACGTGAAGGTGTAGTGGAAGTCGATGAAAGTGCATTACTAGCCTTGGATTGTCGTCCTTGTACTTCCTTTTCAACTTTGCAAGCAAGACGAAACAAGCGAGTGACAGTTGAAGGTTTATAAATAAGTTTATCCTGAATTTGACAGTTTAATCCTCCTAAAAATCTTGTCATCTTAGCATCTTCAGTTTCATCTAAACCACAACGCAACAAACCAATTTGTAATTCTTGATAATAATCCTCTACAAAACTACTACCTTGTCTTAAGCGTTGCAATTTATTAAGCAATTCACGAGAATAATATGAAGGTACAAATCTATATCTCATTGCTCTCTTCAAAGCATCCCATGTTCTAGGTATGTTCTGATTAGTACGATAGTAGTCACTCCAACAAATAGATGCAAAATCATAAAACTCATGGGTAACAGCCCTAACTTTTAGATGATAAGGAAATTCATGGCATGCAAATAATTGTTGTACAACTAATTCCCATGTGATATAAGCATCAGGATCATAAGTCCCAGCAAAAGAAGGCACAGTGAGTTTAGTTTTACCAGACATACTATCACGATCATATACCTCCCGTGGTGGAGAAACTTGTCTCAAGCATGCATCTGCCTCGTTGACTTTCTTGCACTTCCGTTCAATGGCTCGAAGAAGATGTGGATCTATATTGTAATCATCCCGTAAACCTACCATAGTTAGTAGAAAACAAGGAAACAAATCACTGGTATATGTTCCAATCAACTACTAGGATCTGGAGGCTCAAATCAAGTCACTCTCTCGCAACGCCTTACCAAATTCTTACAAGCTCTTACCAATGTAGCAAGGAAGTGGTATAATCGGTGGCTGGTTCGTGATACTTTCACTTGCGATTAGTCCAACGATTGCAACGAACGATACCTGCTGAGTTAGTAGAAAGTGGAGCTTGGAAGGCTTCAATATGGTAGCAAGGATCAGTAATAATCAAATCAGTTAAAGCAAGTTGAAAAATTATTCAAAGTACTAGTCAATGTTGCTGATCCTAACCTAATCAAAGCTAGCTAATCAAAGCCCTACTAGGAGATGTGTATGTACGCACACGCAAAGATAAATGTGACTTGATGTAAGCAATGGCAAACCTCACAACAAGTGCTAGGAGATATGCTAACTAATCTACTAAAACTTATTTGTAGGGCACAAGATTGTTTGCACGACGTAAAGCACAAAAGACGGCAATATCGGTGCAATGCAAACAGTCCTCTAGATTGAGCAGAAACAATAGCTAGTCTCAAACGATGAAAAAAGCAAAGTTTTATATGGCTTGTATATACTCGTTAGAAAGGTTTCGACGAGATCTAAAACTTTGCAGTTCAAGCAAACCCCAAATTCCGAAGGGAAGATTGAAGGAATCGGCAGAAATAGAAACCAGAAACTTGCGACGCGAATTCGGAGCCGAAGATGGCCGATTTGGGGGACCCTGGAGGGCGATTAGTTGCTTTGGTGGAAAGGATGCGCCTCATCGTTAAATTTCCAATAAGCATAAGAATGCCTAAAACAGACAACGTATGCAAAAGTTATGCTCGTTTTACTGAAGGTGTCTCGGAAACGGAATCCTACCCGGACTCGAAACCGACTCGGGTTCAATCTTGAAACTGTTATATCTTTTGATTCCATGGGCCAAACTTGCTGAATTGTTTTATGGAAGCTTGTGGCTATATGTATAAGGGCTCCACCACTTTTCACTAGTTTTGGCAAAAGTTTGATGTACTTTTCTTTTCTTTCCTTTTGTTTTTTTTTCTACCACGGCTTTTGTTCTTGCGGTTGTCTCTTTCTCCTTCTACTATCTAGGCAGCCCTAGGGTTTGCCGCAAATCGCAAAAAACATCATCTCTCTCAAAAGATCACAACAACCCTCCCAGGTTTTTTTTTTGGATTATCAACAGAACAAAATTTCTGTTTTTGGTGCGGATTAGGGGAGTTCTAACCCACGAATTTTCTGATTTAGATGCAAAAACAAAGAACCTAAAAGAACGATCAAGCGACACGAAAGAAAAACACGAGAAGCAATCTAGACAACGACGAACTAGACTCTAACTAAACTAGAAATCAGCAACTGACACGATGATGTAACTAATGATTTAACGAACATAAACCGAAAAGAAAAATTGCAATGGCTCAAAGGGCTCGGTATGGATGATGGATGCAAAATTTTTGGGCAATTTTCTGGACTCTAGGTATGAAAAACGAATCTACTACTAGAAAACTAGAAACTCTCACCGATGAACTGTAGCTCTAATACCACTTGCACTACACCATGGCATATTATTAAGGGCAATCAAACTACTGGAGAAAACTGCTTTGCAAAGCAAATTAACTACCGGCAATGTGTTTCCCCGGCACTTATTGCCTGCCTGGTAAAGTGCTACCGGGAAAGACATTCCCCAGTAGATATGTCTATTGCCGGTAGTTAACTGCCCTAGAAAAGCTGTTTTTCCCCGGTAGTAATAGTTTCCCCGGCAGTTGGCTGTTTCCCGACAGTTAGAGTTTTCCCGGCAGTTATACATATTGCCGGCAGTTACTAAGCCCTTGATTGTTTGTTTCCCTGGCAGTTAATTGCCCTAGATAACTTGGTTTCCACTGGCACAGTAGCTAGAGTTTCTCCGGCAGTTAGAGTTTCCCCGGCAGTTATACATATTACCGGTAGTTACTACGCCCTTGATTGTCTTTTTCCCGGTAGTTAAGTGCCTTGGATAACTTGGTTTTCGCTTGCATGGTAGAGTTGGCATGATTTTCCCCAGCAGATATATTGCCAGCATTGGCATGATTCCCGGCAGATTAGGTACCTAGGAATATACATGTTAAATATTAATAAAATTTAATTATGCCATCCGGAATAGTGAATTTAATATTTTCCCAATAGTTTGCAACATTCAATCGGAATTTACAAAACATACAATTTTCTCAATCGTACCACTTAGAAAATATCATATCAACAATCAAATACAGCTGCAACACATAGATAGAATTCAGATGATGCAAAATACATAAACCTAAAATATGAAATTACTGATAAGCACAACAGTACATGTGCAGTACACCATACACATGCAATTTCAGAATTCTAAGCATTGTAATATAGCCATGGTCTCTTTGGCATGTACAAAACATCCACACAAAAGAAGTCAACAATACTAGTCTATCCTTGACATATGTAAATACTCCAACCCCTTCTACCACAATACTAGTCTATCCTTGCATGTACAAAACATCTACGCAAAAGAAGGCGACAATGAAGATGTCCACATAATGAAATCATCACGCTATCATCATTTGCAAAATAAGGAATTGCCCTTATGTTTTGTACCTGAAAAGAAATTCGAGAAGTCAATAACCACAAACCATATATTAGTAAAGTGGAATTCAGTGTAATATATGTGCTCTTTCATCTGTGTTATTTTTAACCAGAAAGCAATAAGTGCTAGCCTCTCATTCCTCCACTAATTAAACAGGTAGCATATGCAAAATGTGCATTTTGCATTGAGATCCATGCATGCTGCCAAATACACAGCTATTTCAGTGATTAATTAATTATATACTTGCTAATTAAGCTGGTGAACAACTTTTTGCAAAGCATCAATCACTCACATTTTGTTGCATCTACCCAATCTTTACTGTACAACAGGTTACAAGCCAAGAAACAAGTCTTGTTGCGAGTTGCCGAAGAGTCTATACTCATGCACATGACTACCATATAAATTCCATTTCAAATAATAGGTTACATTACTCGTTGTTGTAATTTGGGAAAAGAAATCCTATCCCCTAAAGTCACTGCCAAATTCCAATCAACCCAGATCCACTGAAATTCACACATAAGTACTAATACCTCATGATTACCTGCAAAGGCTCTCTACATGATAAGTACTAATATGAGTTATGTACTGCATCAAAAGTTCTCATAGATACTGCAAGTCCCACAGGACCATATAAGGGAATAAACCCACAAAAATGTAATAAAGGGAACAAACCCACAAAAAATCCCAGCATTACATATCCAATGTACCTGGTTACATTACTAATACCCAAGCATAAAGATCCACCAGATATATTGACTAAACCACATGGCATACTCCTTTTGCTTAAGAAATCATGATGCTGGTAGAGTTTATTTGGAAATTGTGATAAACAAGCTAGTAATATCAATTTGCTTAGTCATCAAAGTGCTATTTTTTAATGTACTTACAATTTTAGGTGCTACTGCTTGTGAAGGAAGGCCATTTTTATGAATGTGTGTTTTAATAAACAACTCATCTCTACGAGGCACCACACCATTATCCTTGTGCTGCATGGAAACCGATAGAAAATACATCATCAATCAAAAAATAGCATACAATATAAGTTTTATTTGAGATATTATAGAAGAAAGGTATTTATATACCATTTCATGTCCAACACGAACATGACCCTTGCTGCCACTTGTATGCAGCCCAGACATCTTTGCACGATTAGCCCAAACATGGTATTAGAGGAATAATTATGATGGTTCAATAAGTGAGTTGTGTATTATTATGGACTATGGAGTAAGACATATTAATGTTATACACCTAGGATGGTCAATACCGTAGAGATTAACTTATTTAAAAAATAAAAATTAACTGGAACCATCACCCAAAGAATATGATTTAAGTATCTTTAAGCTAAGCAGACACACAAAAATGCGACGGAAATGACAATAAGACATGGCAACGAGATAGACGATTTTCATTGCTTAGCTACAGAGATTTGAATATTACTTAGAGATACATCCTACTGGAGTCAAGTATTTGCTACTCTAGTAAAAGCTTTGAAGAATCTGACTACCAAGGTACTGAATTGGAATTTTTGTAATCATTATTTGTTGTTTGTTGATTTTATTCATCATTTCTATATGACTATGAATTCTTAAATAGGAACCAATTGACAATATTTTTGTTTCTGCAACATTTCAGCTGAGGGTGTCATCACTACATATAACTTTTCCATATGAAGGTGAATTCAGTAAGTTGAAGGATAGTGGGTTGTTGCAGAGAACAGGGATGCAATACCACTGAAGAAATCAAAATTACAAAAGGTATGCTAACATGGGATTTGTAGGACTTCCTTCTGGATTTGCAATGCTTTAAGGTGGACTTCTGACCATATTATACTGTAAATGAGGGCCCACAATTAGTCATAAGCACAGCCTAGTGGATCTACCTAGAAGTGCAAACAAGCTCACAGCATTGCTGAAGGCAAAACAGAAAAATAAAGAGAGAAAACCAAGCCAAACATTGCTAAAGTTTGGCTCCAAAAATCAAGTAGAAACCCAAAGAAAACTGAATATTACCGAAATTTTGGCATCAAACTAAATGGTGGCCAAATCTGGTCAAAGTTGCCAAAGTTTGGTAAGGCAAACTTTGGCTCTCATGGGCATGAAACCAAACAACCCCTAGTCCAAAGTTCAGGTTGGCTCTCAGCCTTTCACATATTGTAGACGTAAATTGCCCTCGTGATATTTCTTTGACAGACTTTACACTATCTGACATTTGTTGTTATTTCATTCTCCATTCACTACAAATGGATATCATCTCATGAATCCTAATATCGTTGGCATGAGTACGTGATATTCCTAACCATGGTCTGTCATGACAAAATTTTAGAATTAAACAATGGAATTAGGTGAAAACAAATCAGGAGAGCTTTGCAATTTAATGCCAGCAGCAAATAGATTCCATAAGAACAAGTTGTTTGAAATTTGTCTCAGGCTAGTACAAAGAATCAATTGAAAAATGGAATGTACTCACCAATAGGTTCCAGCTCCTTGAGCACTAGCAGTTTCTCTTTGGGAGCATAATGACATGCATGCATATTGTTGTTTAATCAAACAAGGAGCAAGAGGCTACTCAAATACTCAATACTCAAGTACTAGTCATGGTAGATCTCTAAGTAGAAATCTGAAAGATAATTAACAATCTGAAATCTTACTAACTAGTCATGGTAGATTTAAGCAAAGTTGTAGCTAGCTGATACATTTATGCGTAATTCAATGCTTGAAACTATAACCAGGAAAGCACCTCAATTTTTAGCGTATGAAATGATGTAGCAATGCAAAAGTATCACTTCAAACTCATTAATATGAAATCAAAACTTGTAGTATCAGCACATGTTGTGTATGTATTGTACAATTATACATGTAAAATTGCAAACAATATCATTGTATCAAACTATCAATAAATGTAATCTTGTATCAATGAATGAAAAGTTAATCATTTACCTGTATGGCTGTATTGCAGCATGTTGAGTCCAGAAATGCCAGGAAAAGATTTTTTTAAAAAAAATGCCAAAAAGAAACAGGGAAAAGAAAAATTGTATCAAGAACAACAAATGCACCTTGGGTCATTCCAAAAGGATGTCTTATCCAACTCGGGCACTAATAAGGTCGCATTCAAATATCTTGCAATGACAACCATATCACAAATCTTATTGAATAGGTAAAAGAACACAAATGTGTAGTGTTAGATGTTATAAAGGATAATCTGACAGAAAATTAGTAAATGCCTAAATGTAGGGTTTTTCATGTTGCTTACAGCTGCTCGCATTTGGTTGAGCCCACCATTGCATGAAACCATCAAATAACCATTGTTCCTATAAATTCCTAACAGCAAATGAAGTCAGCTCATGAGAAAGCTAGCGAAGCTATTTATCTACAAAGGTGGATTGACTCCCTAATCACCAACTCATATGACTTTAACCTTACTGAAAGAAAAGAAGTAAAAGAACATTTTTTCAGTCTGCGAAGTTATTGAGTCACTAATAAAGTTAACCAAATGCCAGTCCTCAGCGGTAAAACCAGTTATAGCCAACAACCCGCAGTTTTGCAAACCCAGCATGAAAACCAATTGCAAATCAGCATATAAGTGACATGTTGCATATAAGTGACAATCCTGAAGAAATTCAAGAAGGATCTTTTGCAATAGATCAAGGAGTGACTTATCCTGCGTGCGTATCAAGATTGTCAGCAGCATGTTTGTGCGTGACAATTGCTAGTTAACTTTGTATACCTTCGAAGAGGAAAGGTTGAAAAAGGACCATCAACGGGATCGTTCCACAGAGGTCATTGTTGGACAAGTCACTGCATATCACAAGAACTCAAAACAAACAATAACCGTAGAGAACCAAGGGAACAACTAAATTTGGTATCTTTACACTCACATGACTTTCAGATTGGAGAGTTTGGCCAGCTCTCTTGGAATTGATCCAGTAAGTTTATTGTTGTTCAAGCGCTTATTATAAGAAATCAAGCTTTAGTAGTAGCTTAGGAAAAATTGCTCACATATGAATTATGAGATCCAAACCTACTCTTCCTTTTCATAAAATTACCACTTAACCATGTCGAAAACAAAATAGACTGAGACATATATTTGAAAGTTCATTTAAGTTGATTCAAAATTACGGCCACAGCTGCCCAACCCATTTGGATTCATCATTTGGACTAAAGATGCCATGACTTTGTAGTTAGCAATCAATTGTAGTCAGACAACGATACATACATGAACCTCAGTGAGTTGAGCCTGGAAAGTGATTTGGGGATTCCTCCAGTGAGCTTGTTGGCATACAAATCCAAGCTGATCAAATTCTTTAGATTGCCAAGTTCTTTGGGGATCTCACTATCGAGATTGTTCCTGTACAGCTCCGTGCAAATCAAATTCAATTTCCATAGAGCAAATCAAAATCGAATGACCTATTTTATGTTCGAATAATAGGGGAAAAAAGAATTCAAGGTATGGGCACATACAGGTACTGGAGGTTCATAAGACGGCCGAACTGAGGGCCAATTGAGCCGGAGATGTTGGGCCTAGCTCAGGGTGGCATACTCACCGCTGGTGTCGAGCATGTCCGAAGGCAATGCCGCGAAGCAACACTTCTAGAGCTCCAAGCCCTAGGAACCGGTGTCGTGGATGCCACCACCGCCCTCAGAAGCCACCGCATCCCGAATGGCGTTGAGGCAAACCACCAAGAACTTGGATGGCCACGGATGGAGCTGTTGTCCGGGAGGAGGCGGCGAAGGAAGGCGGCTTGTGTGAGGAGGATGGGGCACGAGGAGGAGTCTGCGGGCTTGTGCAGGAGGATGGGGCGGCCGGGGCGGTAGGCAACGAGGGGAGGAGGGCAACGGGGGGAGCGGAGCGGCCGGGGAGGAGGGGAGGTGCCGGACGGATGGGGTGGCCAGGGAGGAGGGAACAGGGGAGTGGCACTGGGAGGAAGGCGCCGTCGGGAGCAGCTACGAGGATTTTTGGGAAGGGATAGGGTGGAGAGAGACTCTGAGTCTGAACCTTCCGTGCCTCTCTCCCCCTTTTTTCATCTTCGCGCCCACGCGTCTCTCTTTTTTTCACCTCCCGCCCAACGTTTTGCCCGGCAGTTACGTTGACCTAGTTGACTTAGGTGTTTTTCCTGGCAGTTAAGTTGACCTAGATAATAGTTATTTCCGGCAGATGTATTGTAGCTAAAATAAAAGCATAGATGGCAGATAAGTTGTTCTAGATAATAGTTATTTCGGCAAATAACGGGACCCGTAATCTTTTAGACATTGCCGGCACATGTTTTGCCACTCATCTCATTTTTTTCTGGCAGTTAATTGCCCTTAATTCTATGTCATGGTGTAGTGTTGATGAACATCGGAGATCCTGATTTGGCCCGATCTTTCGATGAGATGATAAATTCGGTAGTAGTTGCTTAACTCTCACGATCCTGGCTACGAACTCGCAAGGCCCAAAACCACGTAATCGCTGAACTGCTCGACAAATCATTATCAACTGTGCATGAATACCCGGATGACCTGATCACGAAGATCAATTCCAGCATACACCGAAGAAGCACGCAAGAACGAGATAAATAGCAATCTGAAATTGCAAATAGGATTAAAATATTTGATTTAAGTTGGGATTCTGAATAAGGATCTTGACTGGGCGGTCTAGTCAACACATACATAAGATACAAGTTGCAACGAAGGCAAACTAAACATAAACAAAACCCAAGAAAACTAAAAGGGTGCAGCTTCCTTAAATAGGGGAGGGGGAGGCGCACATATCAAAGAAAATAGGGGTTGATACTATTCATGGCACTGTTCACACATAAATAGTGCCTCATGAACAGTATGGGCCACCTAGGGTGGCGTCTTCTCTTGGGTCCAAGCATTACAAGGCCCAATTTGGCCCAAACAGGTGACTTAGCATTTTGTTTTGATGATTGCGATGCACACAGAAGGAATTTGGAGGTGAGGCCAAATCTGTTGGAAAGAGAACGAGATAAGATTTTCATCAAGTACTCGTGGACCTCAAACGGACTTCGTATGTGAAAGTAATGCATGATTTAAGCTGGTGCTGTCAGGCTGACTCCGGAGGCCAAATTGGATTCCAAAACAGGTCTAGCTTGAAATTTTACTTGTCTTGGACCAAAAGTGACTTGGGGACCTTCCTTGTACCATGACGTGGCGTAGGGGTCATATCTGAAGGGTCAATGTCCTCAACAAATGCCTGAGACTTAATTGTTGTTCGTGAAATAAAATGGAGGTCAAACGCCCCAAGCTCGACCGCCCATTTTGCTATTCGTCCTAATGATTCTATGTTTCCGAGAACTTGACCAAGAGGATATCCAGTTGGTGATATCATTCCTTTGGTCCGTGTAAGACTTCGCTTACGTAATATACTGGTCGTTGGATTTTGTCTCGTTCAACGAGCAGCATAGCACTGACTGCTTGTGGTGTCACAGCCAAGTACATTAGCAATATTTCTCCCAATCTTGGAGATACTAAGATCGGGGCGTTTGTATGGTACCACCTGAGGTCCTCAAAAGCATCGTTTGCATCTTTAGTCCATTTGAAACTTTCGTGTTTCCGAAGAAACTTAAAAAAGGTAACCCTTTTTCTCCAAACTGTGCTATGAAACAACCGATTAGTTTTTGGACTTCTTTCTTTATGGTCAGAGAGTGCATCTGTTCGATAGCCGATATTTTTACTGGGTTCGCTTCAATTCCTCTAGCCAAAACTGGGAATCCAAGAAGCTTTCGAGAGGAAATTCTAAACACACACTTTTTGGGATTTAACTTAAGGTTACGCCTTCTTAAGTTATTGAAAGTTTCTTCTAGATCGAAAATATGATCGGCAGCAGTGATGCTCTTTACGACCAAGTTATCAACATAAGCTTCTAAATTTCGACCTATCTGAGGACTAAATGTTTTTTTGCATTAGCCTCTGAAAAGTAGCACCAGCTTTTTTGAGACCGAATGACATTTTAACACAGCAATAACTATCATATGGTGTGATGAAGGAAGTTTTCTCTTTATCATATTTACTCATATTAATCTGGTGGTACCCTAAATACACATCTAAAAAACTTAACAACTCACACCCGGAATTAGAGTCCACAAGTTGATCAATACATGGAAGGGGAAAGTCATACTTCGGATAAGCTTTATTAAGATATGCGAAATCAATACACATTCGTCATTTCCCGTTACTTTTTCTAACCATTACATGATTGGCGAGCCACTCTGGGTGGTCGACTTCACAAATAAATCCAGCATTGAGAAGCTTATCAATTTCTGACTGGATTGCCTCATTCCGATCTGGTGCAAAGCACCTTAGCTTATGCTTGACCGGTTTTTTTATCAAGCTAGAGTGATAGCCTGTGCTCGATCACCTCCCTAGGGACTCCGGGCATATCGGATGTCTGCCAGATGAATACATCTGAATTGGCTCAAAAGAAGGAGACGAGTGACTCTTCCTATTTAGGATCGAGTCCTGCCCCGACCAGTACCTTTTGGGTGGTTGCACTAGCATTTTCGAGTGCAGGCGATGTTTTGATGCTTTCCAGAGAAGCGCTCTTGTCGAATGGAACCTCTTTGGTCTAGTCGGATGGTTTCGGGGCCATCTTTGGTCTTGAGTGCTTGACCTACGTGGACGGTAGATCAGTATTCCTGGTCGAAAGTTCATCGACCTATTCTAGGGATTTACGATCGCATACATATGTCATCTTTCTATCCCCTCGAACCGTAATGACCCCTTTTGGTCATAGCATCTTTAAACTCTGATAGCCGTAATGCGTAGCTATCAGGAACTTAGCTAATGCTGGACGACCAAGGATTCCATTGTATGCAATTTCAAAATCCACTACATCAAATGAAATTTTGTCTGTTCAGAAGTTGTCTGGCCTTCCGAACGTAACCGGTACGAAAAGTTGCCCTATCGGTTTTGCAGTAGACCTTCGAACTATACCATGGAAGGCATATTGCACTGGCTTTAGTTTTGACTTGGAAATTTGCATTTCTTCTAATGCTCACGTAAACAAAATATTTAAAGAATTACCACCATCTATTAAAACTTAATTAACTTTGCAATTATTAATAGTACGTTCTACAACAATAGGGAACCTACCTGATCGAATTGAATAGATGGGGCA
This sequence comes from Phyllostachys edulis, assembly GCA_036346405.1. Taxonomy (NCBI): domain Eukaryota; kingdom Viridiplantae; phylum Streptophyta; class Magnoliopsida; order Poales; family Poaceae; genus Phyllostachys; species Phyllostachys edulis. The sequence goes on along the minus strand of CM070546.1, from coordinate 17,355,803 downwards.
GTCTTCTTTGCTGAAGGAGATAACTATCTCCAACCACCTGGATGGTTTGACGGTGATCGAAGATTCAACGAGGTTCACTCCCCGTTCCACGGCCTTCATATGGCGCCTTGATTCATACGAGAAGGATCTGACAAATATCATGTCGACGGTGTGTTGTGGCTCCTAATACTCCACTTCTTTGTCGCCATACTTGTCTTTCTTGGAGCTTGGCTCTTCAAGTTCTTGTATGGAAAGGAAAGGACGTTTACTTGAATAATAGTCATCCAGCTTCTTTTGCCAGGCTCGGCAAGTGTGAAGATCATGCCCTGCCGCCTGATGAAGTGGACATCACTTCTTGTTCTTTTTGTATTCATCAATTGAAACTTTTGCTTTGTTACGACCGGGATAATCCTTCTTACCCTTGGTAAACTTCTCGAGAATTGCAAGGACATCTTTATTATTGGGCTTGCTTTTCTTCTTACCCTTGAGAGCTTTCTTATGTTTCTTCTCTTGTTTATCTAGCCCAGGTTGAGGGATTTTCTCTTTTCGATCAATGGCCTTATTCCATTCAACTGCCTCGCTGGCGGCTGCATACCTATCAGCCATGTCGAAGAGTTCGACGGTCGTTCATGGAGGATTCATTGCAATGTCCTCCGTAAACCGTCGATTCCTCAATCCTTCTTTAAAAGCCAGGATGACAGAAGAATATGCGACCTCGGGAATGGAGTTACAGACCTGACTGAACCTCTTGATGTACTACCAAAGAGTTTCGTTAGGTTCCTGCTCGATCCGATGAAGATCATCCTCATTTCCGGGGCGGTCGTAGGTCCCCTAGAAGTTTGCGATCAAGAGGTCGTAGAGTTGCTCCCAAGTGTAGATTGATCTAACCGGTAGGTTAAGTAACCAAGATCGGACAGATCCTTCAAGGACCATGGGTAGGTAGTTTGCCATCACATTATCGTGGCCACTAGTAGCTCTGATGGCGGTAGTATAGATTTGGAGAAATTTTAATGGGTTTTGAGTCCCATTGAAATTCTCCATATTGGCTGGTTGGAAATTGTCTGGCCAACACACTACTTGTAGCCCTGTCGAGAACGCTTGAGAACCCGTAATCGAGTCACGACGCCTTCTTTGAAAAGGCACCGGATTGTAATCAGTTGGGGACTGATTCCTCAGGTTGACATACCGAGTATCCGGTGTCCCAATCCGGTCATGGACATTAGTATAACGCCTTCGACTGACCGCCTGGTTTAGAAGATGTTGAAAATCATCTGCGCCAAGTGGTCACTCCGCTTGATGAAGGGGAGGAGTGGCTGCATGGAAGAGTCGTCTTCCCTCGTGATTCCCTGTTTGGAACCTCTGAGGAGGTCTAGGTATCAAACGGTCTCCAGAATGACCTTGCTGACCCCTACTAAGGGAGGAACGCTGGGATGAAGTCAAAGTATGACTCTGTGAATTTCTTTGTTCCCTGTACATTTCTGAACGTTGCATGGTCTATTGAAGGATCTCCGATACCTGCCCCGTAAGCTGGACATACTCCGGAGTCTCTGCCAGAGCAGGGTCTGGGTTATTTAAAATGTTATGAACTCGTTGCAGGTTTTAAATTGTTACCGAGAGTTATGGAGGATTCCCGCCAGGAGAAGGTGTTCGATGACTTGAATTTTCCTGTGACCCTCTGGCTTGTCCTGTTCGATTCATCATGCGTAGTGGGGTAGAAATAGGCGAATTAACTGATTGATGTCCACCAGCTCCATTGCCTCCGTCGTCCTGGGTAGGTGTTGGAGGATCTGCACCATTTCCACCAACGGGCGCTGACGGGTTATGGTGTGGAGGATTGTGCGTGATATCTTGATTGGTATCACCGATTGTATTAACCTCGTGCCTCCAACAGCAGTCTTTCGACGAGCTCCCATCGTAACTAAGGGAGAGCCTACCACTGCTTCGGCAAAGAACCTCCATGATGGGGAGCGATCGGAGATTACCACCCCCAGTCTGCTTTGTGGTAGACTCAACTTGATTCGGTTGATTCCCGACCATAGGCTGAGTTTTACCATCTTTACCTAGCCTTCGACCGGTGGTAACTTCATTGACACCCTTACCAAGTGTTGGTTGGCCCTCGAAATAGCTAGGAGCCATCGACGAATATTGGTCGCACATGACTGTATCGAGAGTACATTGACCCTCTGATTGCAGCGCTGAGCTTTTATCGCCGCTTTTGTTGGCCAAAAGAACCAGGCTTGCAGAGGCGTTTGGACATTCCAAACTGGTTGAAATGAACTATTCCTCTGGGAGAGCCACTGGTAGCGAATCTTCTTCTATTCGGTCAATCTTGCTGGTCTCAGCGAGCGGAGAGTCTGTGATGGAAGAGGATGATGACGATATTACATCGTGTTCCATCGTGCAGATGCATGCGTCCATGTCGAGGTTGGATTAGTCCGTTAAGTTGGACTAGTTTTCCTCATCTCATGTCTCTGCCATGATCGCATAAGCAACAACGGGACAGAGGGAGAACGAGGATTGCTGAGCGAAGAAATCTTCAGAAACTCAACGTCTTCTTCCCTACGGTCAACTCCAGCTATCGACAATCAAGTCGCCGATCTTACGAAATAAAATGAGAAAAAAGGCTAAGAGTTCTTGGATGAGAGTAGGGTTGCTCTTTATTGCAATGGACTGGCTATTACAAGGGTGCCTTTGGCAAGACGACATACTAGCCCTAATTACACTGAGAGTATTGCTTTCTATGCTACTACTCCAATTGTCTTCAAATGGAATCCAATTGCTTGTTGATCTTCCAAAATTATGCCTCCCTTTGGCTGTTCGTCATTCACCTTTAAATAATTGGCAAAGAGGTGACAGTTTACTCTTGGAGGAAACACCTCTTGGAAGTGATACGTCTGGTCGGAGAGACAGTGCAGTTGATGAGACAGTAACTGATTGCCAGTTGGTGTTAGCAGGAGACGAGATAACTATGATAAAATTATTGTTAGTGACTCAGGGTTGTAAACATCGTGTGGCTTGAGACTAATAAGACACATGTCTCATTCCTCACACGGAGAAAATGTACCAGTTCAAAAAACCCTTCGAGCAGTCATCTGATCAAGCAAATGGCACTACTACAGAAAAGGCCTTCACAGACGGTTCGTAACGCCATCACGCAGGCGCCTGCGGAGCCGCCCGAGTTTATGGGTCAAGAATGCATTAGGTCATCACAGACGGTTTTAGATGAAGCCGTGCAGCGATAGTCGACTACCACAGACGGTCGTAGATGAAACCGCCTCGTGATAGTCCACTATCACGCATTTATTTCATCTACTGCATCGTTCGCGGTAAGTCGACTCATCATGCACGCTTCATCTACGCATCGCTGGTGGTAGTCCATCATCACAGATGGTTTCATTTACAGACCGTCTGTGGTAGTCTTTTGCATTGCTAAATCTATTTATGTTTATTGGCTAGCCTCAGGAAATGCTAGCCATGCCCTCTAAAACAAGCACATCCAATTCGCATTCATTTCAGAAGCACATCAAAATTGCATTCATTTCAGAAACAAGCACATCCAATTCACAAATCAATTAACTTTAACCATTAATGTACATTAATTTACACACATGTACCATTATGTTCAATCTATCCCAATCAAGTTCAATCTACACTGTGGAAACTCCCATCTGGATTTATGACCTGTCTGTTCAGGAATGACGCAAGGTGTGATCGAATTTTTATGAGCTCGCTCTGTTCCAACGCAGTTTCAGCGATGGTCGCAACCTGTCGATAGGAAGGTTAAATTCGGTCTTATATAAATTGGTAAGTATATATGAAATAATTGTTGAAAGATTGACAAAACTGAGGATCATTGGTGATCGCGAACCGATGAGTAGTTGCATGTTGTGGCAAACATAGTATCCACAGACGCTATGTCTGGCTATTCGCCGGTGGCACCGCAAAAATAGAATTGGTTAGTTTGAGAGGCATTACTACTAAGTGTTATATAGGATTAATGTGTACTAGCTAGCAAGCACCGGAATTTGTGATCATGTGACGTTCTTCCTTGATATTCCATCCTCTAGCATGTAACACGTCAAACACCCTACGTGACTCCAAGAAGTTAGCCTTAGCCATTGCAAAGGAAGGAAAGACTACAACAGAGTTTCTATGGAGGAAATGTGTTTACGATGATTAAATTCGGATAGTTGTGAAGTTGTGAGTGGCCCTCAGAGGGAATCTAGGTATATTACGATTTATGTTTTGGTATAATTACAATTAGAATCCAAATGGTACCTACACGTATGTCAAGATGGTCATTAAACCTAAGTTCGTATTGCTTATAAAGTACAAATCAACAAGTATAGCCGTGAGTGCAACACTACTTACTTCGGTTGTAGGGCAAATGTATGAATTTTGTTGCGCGAGCCATGAAAAAATCTATAACGTAATTCTCGATTTAATGTTGCATTCACCGTGATGCTTTGCTCGGAGACAATGTGTGGGTCGAGAAACCTACGGTGATTTCCTTCTTTCGCTTCACAGATCATGTATCTATTATACAAAAGCTAGGAGTTATATATAACATTTATCGATATTACACTTAACATTGACCGTGATTGTACACACTTACGGTTGTCCAAAGATCGTGATGAGTGAGACGCCGAGCTCGCCGAGGTTGAAGAGACGTAACAAGTCGTCAAGGTCACCGTGAAGACAACGCCTTGATACACGTGGTTAAAATGATCCTCCTTGAACTTGACGGTGAAACCCGAGCGCCGTTGATCAACCGCTTGTTGGACTGCTCCATGTACCATGTATGCAATTCGCGCAATCCAAATCCTAGGGTAGGGTCGTTTAACTTCTCGAGCAACGGCTCGCCTAGCTTGAATTTCCGCCAACGGCAAGAAGGGATATCGAGAGGACTCGATCGCCTTCGATTTGCCCTTGCCCTTGCCGCCTCGCTTTGTATAGGTCGACTTCACAAGAGTCGATCGAGCACGAGGTGTAGATGCATGTGATGCAATGGGCCCTTTCCGTGTCAAGGTAAGTAGCCGGTGCGATCAAGTCCCGTGGACTTGATGCCGTTGCAGACATTCCGTGAAGTTGACACCGAGCAGTAGCTCTAGGCAGATGTCCTCCTTGGGCCCATCGGATGAATGTTCCAATGGCTTGCCCTAGAGTCATGACCTCATCGCTTGGGGGAATTTTCAGCGGGACGGCCTCAAATTGGCACAAACACATCCACATTCACTTTTATAAACCCAGTAGCTAGATTTGCACGTGCACCAAAGTCTCCGACACCGTGATGGATACACCGCCCCAAGCAAAGATCTAGGGCAACAGAGACATATCTCACTTGAGCTTGCACTTCAGAGCCACCACGCATATAACGATACAAAATTAGCTACTCCAACAGACCTATCAATGGATTGAGCATTCCGAGAGATAATAATTATTACCGGATGTCATCGACGAAAATCTGTCATCACCTATTGTGGTAGGGTTAGGGTTGGACGCAGACTACTTGGATGTTTGGGGGTGGCTAGCAAGATAAGAGGCAGGGCTTCCAACCCGACTTGGGAGTTGCAATCCCTAATCCTTTCCTCAAAGGTCTCTATCTACTTTTGCTCGGATGCACGAATCTCCAATCAAGGATTGAGTGACCTCTGCCTAATTTTTTCAAAGGACCTCTGTCTCGATTTTTTCAAAGGAGCTCATCTCGAGGGATGCACGAAGATCCTCTCGTAGCTTTGCATCGCGCTCGGCTTTGGCTCTCTTCCTACTCCGCAGACGATCCGAGTCCGCTTGGAACCATTGTTCCCATGTAACAAAAGCACCAGCGCCTCTCGTGTAATTCCGGATGCTCATCGCTTCCTAGGGCCGCAGAGAGTATATCTTTCTCCCTATATCGCTCGAATGAGCCTTGAGAAGATTGTGCACTCGGCGTTATCGCAATAGCCCGAGATGTCATTTCACTTCCTATGAAGTTATGGAGTAATTACAAACTAGGTAGTTCGATATCTTACCAAAGCGCCGACACTTCACGGTCTTCGGGTTTGGAAAGTACGCTTCAGAGGCCCAATACATAACCTCGCAAATAACCACCATCGGAGCGCACATCGCTGATCTCGAAATAGCAGGATGATTCAAACAAATTTTGCTTTGCTCGTGATCCTCCATATCGGGCTTTACCCGCATACCCGCCGTGCCGAGTCGTGGGGGTGCTTGTTTTTGCACCGAGGGCCGTAGCGCCGCGACTTTCACTCTTAAATTCATCTGCCGTCTTCTTCGCCACAAACTCGACCCAGACTCTTCCAAGAATAGATACTTGTGGAAGGCGGCTTCAGATCCTTCTCCATGTAGTTCTTGACAAGCGTGATCTTGAAGTTCTTCCACGCTTTGCACGCCAGAGCAACGCGCGTGTCGTCGCCGACGGAGTCCGTGTGTTTTGGGGATCTCGAACAATGCGAGAATATCCGCCAAAGACAAGAGTTTTCGTGGTCCGCACCACCTTCCATGAATCGAGGTGATCTTGACCTGCTCCTCGCAACTATTCCCACCGCTCTCCGAATGCGGACGCTTTCGGCGAGGATTGATAGGGTCCTAGACCGATCGACTGCGTGATGGTAAATCGCCCGTGGGCCTTTTCGATATTCCTCTTCTTCTACCGCGGTTGGATATTGTTCCAGAGGATGGTGCATCATCGCACACATGAGGCGCGATGACTCGTAATGAGCGGAAGACATCTTCACAAGAAATAGAACATCATGTGAACAAATGAAATTAGCATAAAGCTAAGATTTAACATTTTGATATTGCTATCGATGTAGAGTAAGCATTCCAATTAGAGCTCAAGTACAAACCCGATAATTAAAACAATTTCAAGACAAGACTATTATCATCACAGAGCATTCATCTCAAGCCCACCACACCACATTGCAATATATTCCAAGAGCGAGATCAAAACAAATACCATATGAATAACTCGACTAGAACAAATACAAATTCCTAAAACAAGTACAATTATCATGAAGGACCATGACAGATTATTGATAGAAATAGTTAGGGAAAGGGGCGGGGGTCAAGAACTTCGGCATTGGTTACCTTTGGGCCGAGGGAAGGACGAGCAGGAGCAAGACTGAGCAAAGAGGGGCGTCGAAGGGGAGGCGCTACTGGCCCTGGGAGGGGAGGAGGCGGCAGGCTCGAGGCAGGAGGCGCGGTGGGCTCGGGGAGGCGGCGGGCCAGAGGAGGAGGCTCGGCGGGCTCGGGGAGGCGTGCCATTTGGAGGAGGAGGTGGCATCGACGGATCGGACGAGGAGTTGCGCTGGCTCGAGGAGGCATCGTCGAGGACAACGGCGACGGGCTCGGGGGAGGAGGGAGCGAGAGGAATTGAGAAACTTAATCGTTTGAGAGTGGCGGACGCGGCAAACCCTAGCTAGAGTCTGAATATAAATAGGGATGGACATCATGCACGGTTCTAAATTAGAACCGCTCAGGATGATACTATCGCTGCACGGTTCTAACTTAGAACCGTCTGTGATATATGATGTATCACAGACGGTGTTAATAAACAACCGTCCATGATATACGTGTATCACAGACGGTTTTAATAAACAACCGTCTGTGATATACATGTGAGACGGTTTGTAGTTCAAACCGTCCGTGATATTATTTTGTATTGGTTAATATCTAGATATGTTTATTGGCTAGCCTCAGGAAATGCTAGCCATGCCCTCTGAAACAAGCAGAAAAGACAACAAGTACATATATATACATCCAATTCACATTCATTTGAGAAACAATCACATCCATTTCACAGTACAAATCAATTAATTAACTCAAATGAACTAAAATTAACCATTCATCAGAACGTACATACATATACACACATTGTTCAATTAATCTTTAAAAATTAGCCCTTCATGATGATCGACGCGTATGTAGCTAGTTTCGTCACGTTCTTCTTCCTCGACCCTTATGCCGTTTCCGAAAGGAGGCAATTCGTCAAATTGATTGTATTCTTCCTCGTCCACTACATTCTCAACTCCGACAATCCTCTTTTTTCCATGAAGAACTACATGGTGCTTTTTATTTGCCGGGTCGGTAACATAGAAGACTTGAACAACTTGGTTAGCCAGTACGAATGGTTCATCTTTGTATCCGACACGTTCGAGGTCCACGGTAGTGACGCCTGCACTTGTCGACCTTCACCGTGGGAGATGGACCCAACGGCACCAAATAGGGGATCTTAAAAGCACGTAGTCGAGCTCCCATATCTCCTCTATTTGCCCATAGTAGGAGCTCCTCAAACCCATCGGCATTGAATGCATCTATGCGACACCGCTGCTCGTTAGTGCTTTTATATCCCGAGCTGCAGATAGAATGTGTACCCATTTATGTCGATCCTCGCCATGTTACAATCAGTAAATGTTGGCTCTTTTGCCAACCATGTCAAGATATCACTTGACGAGCTCCTAGCAAGTCGCTCCTTCAACCATTGGTTGAACCGCTCATTGTGTTGTCTCGTGATCCAAACATCCGGCCACACCGGATTCTGTTGCCGAAGCACGTCCTTGTGTTGGTCGATATACGGGGACACTTCAGCCATGTGTTGCAAGACCGTGAAATGGGCTTGAGCATACGATCCATATTTGGAGTGATTGCTTTCCTTCCGATGGTCCCGATACCCTCGAGCCTCCCCTCATGGTGAGATCAAGGCACACCTATCGGTTCGACCTGAGCCATGTAATCGAGGCAGAACTCAATGACTTCTTCGGTTGCATAACCTTCGACGATCTTGCCCTCCGCCGAGATCGATTCCGCACATATGACTTGAGAATTCCATGAACCTCTCGAACGGGTACATGCTATGTAGGAACACGGGCCCGCACATCTTTATCTCCCTCACAATATGAACAATGAGATGGACCATGATATCAAAAAACGACGGAGGGAAATACATCTCAAGATCACATAGAGTCGTCACCACCTCGCCCCGCAGAGCATGTAGTCCTTCGATCGATGACCTTCTCGAGCAATTGTGTTAAAAAATAACACACCTCATGATTGTCTCTGACCTTGATCGGCAAAATACTTCTAATTGCAACAGGAGCATTTGTGTCATCAACACATGACAATCATGAGACTTCATGCCAATTAACTTCAAATCTTTTATCGAAACAAGTTTCTTCATGTTGGCGAGTAACCGACGGAACTTTCACACCATGCAAGCACCGCACGCTCGTTCTTCGCCTTGGACAGAGTGTAACAAGGTGGGGAAGGTACGTTCGTCTTTATCGGTCCTTATTGGTGCTAACTCAGGTCTGATGTCCATATCAACCAAGTCAAGCCTTGCGTTGACATCATCCTTTGTTTTGTCACGAATGTTCAGTAAGAGACCAATCAAGCTGTCACATACATTCTTCTCTACGTGCATGACGTCGATGTAGTGGCGAACTTCTAGGTGCTCCCAACAAGGTAAGTCCCAAAATATTGATCTCTTCTTCCACATGTTCTTCTTACTTGTCCTCGATTTACATCCCTTTCCAAGCACAACATCTAAATCCTTAACCATATCATAGACCTCTTTTCCGCTTAAATGCCTTGGAGCCAGATCGTCCTCCTTCTCTCCGTCAATTGTTTCTTCATCCCGCAGTATAGGTGAGCCCTCCAAGGAACCTACGATGACGCATGTACACGGTTTTTTGCGAGTGACTCAAAGCCACACACTCTCGGTATCATCTAAGCAAAGGAGTCTGTGCTTTGGCCCCTTTTGTACTCGCCCGACAGATTAGCAAGGCGCAGATAATCATTTATGGTGCGTAACAACAAGGAACGTAAAGTGAAGTTCTCTCGCTTTGTACGCATCCCATAATTGCACCCTTCAATCCACAAGATTTTTAGATCTTCCATCAATGGTGCTAGGTACACATCAATATCATTCCTGTGTTGCTTCACCCTTGGATAAGTATCGACAACAAAATATACTTCCGCTTCATACACAACCAAGGAGGAAGGTTGTAGATACAGAGCGCCACGCCAAGTGCTATGCATTCACGCTTCATGTTACCGAAAGGATTCATTCCATCTCAGACTCAATCCAAACCTTATATTCTCGGTTCCGCATCAAGTCCGCAAACCTCCTATCGATGTTTCTCCACCGGGCGGAATCAGCAGGTGTCTTAACTTTCCGTCATCCTTACGCTTCGAGTGCCAATACAGCAGCTTTTGCATTCTTTGGGTTCGCAAAACCGCTTCAAACGGGAATTACAGAAGATACCACGCCACCTTAGCAGAGGTCCTTTCTTCACCTCGATTCCTCGTCGTCATCCGATTGTTTACGCTTGTATCGGGATGCGTTGCACACCGACATACATGCATGTTTGTATACTCATTACGGTAGAGGATACAATGCTCTGGACATGCATGTATTCTTTCTACTTCCATTCCCAATGGACAAAGAACCTTCTTGGCTTTGTAGGTGGTTTTGGGCAACTCGCTTCTCAGGAAGTATGTCCGCTAAGAGACCTAATAACTGCGTGAAACTCTTGTCTGACCAACCATTGCTTGCCTTCAATTTCATAGCTTTAAGCACGGATGACAACCTTGTATAATCCGACTTGCAGCCTCGAACAAAGGTTTCTCCGAGTCCTCCATCACGCCCTGAATTGAACATACGCCTCTCATCACAGCTTCCTTCTACATCGCTAAGCATCTGATCTAGATTGTCATCGTGCGATTTATCCGAATCGAACCACAATCGACATCATTCGGCAAGATATCGTTGACTTTCAGATAATATGCATATCGTTGACTTCAGATAATATGCTCTTCACCATGATGGTCCAACATGTATAACCCTTTTTGAAACCCCTTCGAATCAAGTGTGCTTCGACCGCGCCGGTTGTTAAACATCTTCGATTCTCGCAGCTAATGCATGGACAAGACATATATTCCGCCCTTATTCAACATATCCTCCTCAGCCTCTTGTAAAAGCAGACACGCCATTAATGTACTCTTCACTCACACGGTTCTCAGTACATCCAAATTTCTCGTCCATCACACGGTTCGTATTGAAAACCCCGAAAATAAATAAAAGGGTGATGACTTTCAAAGCGTATTTTCCGAGGCTTAATTACACTTTTTTCATTTTTATATTTTTTCGGATTTTATTAACTTACATGTGGGCCCTACTTGTCGCTGACTCATTTTTTATTTCATGATTTTATTTATAAAATCTATATGTCCCACATGTCATAGACTCGTTAGTTTATTAACTAAATGATTAAAAAAAGAGGATTTGAAGCTCAAACGGGCTTAGGGTGACATCGCATTGCTATAATAGTCGTGGCTCGCCCTAAGGTCGCTCGAGGCGAACCGACGGTGATGTCCCGTGAGGCGCTGAACTAGCGATTTCGGCGTAAACGCCTGAAACTACTCAAATTAAAGGATGCTTATGCTCCAGTATCTCACCTCGATCACGAGGAAGGTGTCAATGAAAGTCGGGGAGGTCCAAGGCGGCTGGTCGTCGATCGGAGAACAGAGGCGACAGCGGGAAGCTCCTCGGCGACAATATATATAGCTGAAATGGACCAGGCCGGCTCAGTGAGGTGAGGCGATACTCAAACCGGGCACGGAACGGCGATGGACCTACCGTAGCGCCAGAGATGGAGATCAAGAAGACTCATGGTCGGGAGCTATATATGTCCGTGATGAGTTAATTATCACGGACGGTTTTTAACAAAAACCGCTCGTGATATTAGTAATATCACGACGGTTCATATTGAATCGTCGTGAAGTATCACAGACGGTTTACCAAAAACCATCTCGTGATATTGCAATATCACGACGTTTTTAGTCGAACCGCCTGTGATACTTCACGACGGTTCTAAATATGAACCGTCTCGTGATATGACATCTTCACGCACGGTTTTAGCGTGGAGAATAACACGACGGTGGGTAAACAAAACCGCCTCGAGATTAGTGTTAATATGACGGTTTCGATAAACCGCCTCGTGATCGTGCATCCAAGATAGCATTTCTGTAGTAGTGTGGGTACGGGCCTTCTCCGATCAGGTTACTCACAGAGCAACCCCTAAGATTCTAACGACCACAGGAGTCATTAGTCTCGAGGTTTACGATCATATAAGTTATATAACTTTTAATTAAATGTAATACCATAATTAAAATTTTAATACTCGTCACCCATGCTCCACGCAGACGGCCGTTGTGAACGGCGCGATGGAGGAAGTCATCAAGGACGACACCATCGTCCTTCCGCAGACAAATCCAGTCCTGTGGTTGTGGAGGACGTCATCCCCGTACTTCCCATGGGTGGATCCAATTTCGACGGACGTCGAGACGCTATCCATGTCCTTCCAATGGTCAGATCCGGTGCTGGCTGTCGTCAAGATGTTGTCCCCTTCGTCCCCGCGCCCGAATCTGTTCACGTTATCCCTATGGCGGCAAGAGCAACGGTGAGTGGTGACGGGTGAGCGTAAGCCTAAGGCTATGTTCAACCTTCACAATATCTAATGGCAACCAGAAGGAAGCCTACTCATCTTATGGACTGCTTTTTTCACTTACATTCGGGATGCCTTAGCGAGCCAAAGTTGTAACGAGTAAGAGACAGAGCTCCTGAGCTAATGTCGACACGTGTTACTTTGGTGCCATTTTGCACTCTGCGGTGAGTTGTCAGTGGGGTAACTTAGTATATCCGTTACTATGAGCTTGTATTATAACTAGCAGCCCAAGCGCGCGTATGTGCGCGCCGAAAAAGGAGCCAGTCGATAGGGCCCACGCTCAATAAAGCGATGCGTAAGATTTCGCGCGAACACGCGCCGCACGTGGAGGGGATCTGCGCATTTGGCTAGCGCTAACTCGACGAATCAAACGGCGATGAAGCAAATCAATTGACAATCGGACGGCTGAAAAATTTTTGTCGACGTGGCCAGGCTCGCGTCTCCTCAAGTCCGCCTCGGTTTATACCGAAGGATTGCTGCTAATAATAGTGGTTGGTCATATTAATTAAAGATCATCTAGGCGTATCTACTTAAGAAAACACATATGCAAGGTCCCACCATATGTATTTTATAGCTATTGTCCTTGTTGCATTCATTTCTAGTAGTGTCTTCAAAGATGCATATATATCACATGTATATATTAGGTCGCTCTCAGTGTAACCATGTGAGACAAATATTCCTACCCGTCATCTTTGAAATAGTGGTTGCAAGGGATATGGTAACGTCCTTAAATTCTGGGACCGTTAAACCCTTTACAACCGTTCATGATGTATAGTTGTGAAGTAAGTAGCATCTCAAGCAAACTTTTGATTACAATAAAAAACAAGCTTTTATTACATAAGATTAAGGCTTAACAGCCAATTTTAACACTAACACAGCTATCCAAGCCCCAAGTTAATATAATACATGACAAAAGAACTTTCAACCATAGGCACGCTTGAGCGCGGTCGAGACCTAATAGCAGCAATTATCGCCGTCTGGTGATCCTACCAAAACCTTCCTCATCAAAATCCTCGAGGTTTTCCCATATTTCCTCTGTAGTTGATATTGCAAGAATGAGTACACAACCGTACTCAACAAGCCACATGGAAAGGCTAATTAATTACAAGTTGGGAGTTCAATGAATTGTTTAGGGTTTTACCTTATCAGGTATATGTGGATGCATTTTGAGTTTAAAGCAGCTTAACATTAAAACAGTAAAATAGTAATAAATATAATATTAGGGGTTTCTCAACATTTGCAAATACCAGCTTAACATCTCAAAAAATCTACTTATGCCTCGTATGTTGGAATCACCCAAGAACACAGTTTCATTAACCGAAAGCACGGTGTATTCGAATACCTTTGATTCTACTTTGTAGAGTTGCCCAACTTTAACCACAAGATATCTAATGCTCATATTGTCAAGCTATATACACCCAACACGTTAGAGTGCGACTGAACTGAGATAACAAAGCATTTTCACTACTCAACCTTTTTAGTCTCTACCCAGTAGGTCCTACTCCATACAGCCCTCAGGAGACCATCGGCCAATAGTGGAACTTGCACCCCAAGGCTGATGGGTCCATACCATTGTGTAGACCAACGAGTGTACCTACTGGCCTACTCCTGTCCCACCCCTGTTCTGTGTTGCTCTATCACACAAGAGCACGTGCCTTGAATGTAGATTTTCAATCGGAAAAATAGTGTACTAAGCTAGGGAGTAATGACCACACCTGTGGTTGAGTGGTTTCTATGTCTGTTACTTGGCACAAGGTTCTTGTTCTTACCTGTCTTACAGTGAGGCGATGGACCAACACCAACACGTGACTGTCCACCCTCACCTTCGACTCACTTTTATCAAGTCTATTGGGTTGTCCAACTTTCTGGACACAACCCTTAACTCTCCACCAAAATCATTGGTGAACCGCAAATACTGCTTTTGAAGATTTTAAAAACATATTTGTGTGACAAAGCTACTTATATAGATAATATTTTATATAAACTTGTCAAGGTGAATATGGCCTACAAGAGCTGGGTGGGTTTGTATGTAGGGTAGTAGGATTTATCTATTTACCATGGCATTCAAAAGTATTATTTTAATATTTAAAGTAATTGGCACAAATACAATAATGAAATTAATAATATAAATACATGAAAAATAGGCTCAAAATGATCAAAGGAATGTGACTTGTCTCCTTGCACAAAGTCTACTAATAATTCGTCTTGTCTGGCGTCTTCTGGAGCTTGGTTGTCGAAGTCGTGACCTAACGCGAAATAAAACAAAATAAACCAAATAAAAAGTCTGGCTCAATAAGGAATGAGTTGGGAACAACATGCAAGTAAATAAATTTGGATTCACAGGCTCGAAACAGTCGAAATGAGTATAAAATGTCGAATTAGGGTTTTGGGGATGAATAGTGTCAGATCATGAATAGTACTTGTTTTACTGTTTATGTACGAAAATGGAATAGCAAACCGTAATTAAGGTTACTGTTTTTGTTTTATGAATAGTACTTAGGTTTACTGTTCTGTAATATGAACAGTGATTACTAGTACGTGCGGGAAAGGGGTGAACAGTACTAGGCCTTTTCGGTTTGGTCCGTGAACAATATTGGGCTGAGCCCATTTGCTCCTGGGGCTCAAAGGCCAAAATAGCCTGGCCTTAAAGGCCCAAAGAAGAAGGAGCAGCAGATGGCTCGAGCAAGGCAGACAGCCCCGTGACGCCAAAAGTTGGCGGAGGGAGAAAAGCGACGATCTCACCGACGGTGGTGGGCGGCAGCGAAAGATGATGGTGCGGTGAGCACCTCGGAGTCAAGGGGAACCCATTTTGGGGCTTTGGAGGAGCAGAAGAGGTTCGGGATGGGGTAGCGACGGTGGTGGCGCACGGCTGTGGCAGGGGGCGGCGGTGGCGACGCTTTGGCCATCCTCCGGCCAAGGCGGCTAGGGTTTGAGCATCAGTGAGTAGAGGGTATCACGAGGGTGGTGGTGGGGTGGCTTGAGGTGCACCGAGGCACTTTGGCCACGGGAGCCGATCATGGCGTGGCGGTGGAGCACGACGTCGGTGAAGTGCAGGCGGGGATAGCGGCGGGGAGGTTAGGGGAAATACTCAGGGATGTGAGGTGAAGCTAGGGATGGAGGTAGGAGGGGAGGGGAGGGATGGGTATGGTGAATTTCACCTTGACTCGTCGGAGAAGAAGACGGTGACGGTGTAAATCTGAGCGATTAGCCAGCGTTGGAGGGGAGAGGAGGCAGTGGGAGGTTGCTGGAGGTGGGGATAGAGGTGGAGCATGCCCTGGGTGGCATTTTATAGCAAGGATGGAGGTGGTGGGAGTAGTGAGGCGGTGCGGTAGTGGTGGGGCGTGTGCGGCTGCGCGCGTTTGGCACCGGGAAAGGATGGTGGCGGTGGGGTTGTGTGCACGCATTGAAGGCGAGGTAAGGTGGCTAGACGAGGTGGCGGAGGGCTAACAGGAGCGAAGGAGAGGACGGTGGCATGGGGGAGGTGACGCACGGTGAGGACAAAGCGGGTGGCGCCTGGGAGAAAAGGCGTTTTCGATTGAGCAAAACGGGATGGCTAAAAAGGGAAAGTGGTTTTGGGAGAAAAATTGCCGAATTGGGAAAGACTTTGAAATCAAACCAAAAACGCTAGAAAGTTTTGAAATTTTGAAATTTCGGTTTGTTTCAGATATGATAGTAATAACATTAGCACCAGTAGACCTGCAGGTGTGATCGGCCATTGTCCAGAAGTCTACTGGCCACTAGCTAGAGATAGAAGAGGGTTTCCTTATTCTTACACTTGTTCACAGATAGGCCAATCCATTTTGTCATGTTTTGGCTGTACACAATATCTCTAGTAAATTTGCTGGTTCGGGAACACTTGACTACAGTACTGAGATCAGGGGAGGAGCTAGGCCTCAGGCCGCTGGGACAATAGCCAAGGTCTAGGATCAAAATCTCATGCAAGCATAGCAATCCATGCATACATGTTATGTTCGGCCTAAGAACAGCTTGGCTCGGTCCGAGGCTTGGGTCGTGGCCGGCTCCGCTTTTAACGGAGATAACCTTTACTCGATCGATGTTAAGCAATCCCTACTCTGTTTGAACTAATGGATGTTGCATGCATGATCTGACAGACAGTGTTTGTGATCAATCTCGTTCTCATGTGATTTATTATGCATCAATCCAAATGTCTCCCAAGTAATGTTAGGAACAGAATTACGTACTTCTACGAACTTATTAATAAACTGAAGTAAATTTTCTTTGGAAGTCTAATGAAGACGATGTAAATCATCATCTTTTCCGAGTTTAGTGTAACAACTTTTAAAGTTGTTTATAATAGCATGTCATAAAGTTTCCCAACTAAAAAGAGAACTTTCTAGTTGGTTGAATAATGATGTCTGAACATATCCTTTTAACATAGTGGGTAAGTAATTTGCCATTACCTTTTTGTTGCCGCTCGCATCCTGGACAATGGTAATGTAGATCAGGAGAAATTTTGAGGGATTATGTGTCTCATCAAAGCTTTCCAAATGTCCTGCCTTGAACTTTTCAAGCTAGGTAACGTCTCTTAGTCTGGGTGAGAAATTTTTGCACCCTGTCTATGACCCCAATCGTGATCAGGAGAACGAGATCTTCTATGACCACGATTAGAGCGCTCACCCGGGCTTATTCTGTCAAACACATTCTGTCGAGGCGTATCGTCGTCTTCAAAAAGATTATTGCCTTGACGGCGATGCCTAGAGGCAGAGTGGTCTGCTCTAGAGCTACTTTGAGACATTCATAATTGCGAAAGGCTCTGTACATCTACAGCAGCCTCTTGCAGGTCAGCGGCCAATGAACGAATGACCAGAAGATCGTATTCATCATTTTGTCTCATCTCATGGTTAGCAATAGAACTTGAAAGTATGTGAACCCGGACGACGGGAGTCTCTGCCTATGAAGGTGACGATACAATATTTAAATCCCTTACCATCGTCCTTAGGGTGGCCTGGAGCATAGTTGGTGGACGCTGCTCACCACTCGAGTTGGTGATAGGCCTCCTGGATGTCCCATACGCATTGCCGTGGTACTGGCGACGGGCCTCCTCCATTGCCTTCTGTTTGGCGGCGAGAAGTTGATTGTTGTGTTGCTCCTACGCCAAACATTCGGCCTACTCCAGGGCCTCACGTTGCTCATGTGTCGCTCGTTGTTCATCGATCTCGTTGACGACTGCACATGCACGAAACTAGGAGTAGATAGAGGATGAGAACATTTCATCCTCATCAGAGGAGGGTAGTAGTCGAGACCTTAGAGTAGATATTACGGAGATGATTCCTTTAGAATCTCAACATTGACGACGTCATCGAGATCATCGTAAGCTGCCACGGTACTGGCATCTTGGTGATTTGTCTCTCTAGTTGAGACAGAAGTGGGAATATACTCATCCTCAGAGTTGCTTGGGGGCGGCGGCGGCCCCATTGTTTCACTCCCAATAGGTTGGATTGGGGGTGGCAAAGATTCTCACTCGGGAATGTACTCAAGGTAGAAATCGCATTTGCTTGCCTCCTCGAGGACATAATCCTCGTCCATGAGGTCGGCGTTGTCGACAAGATCGAAGGAGTTCTCCTCGTCCATTGGTGAGGACGCAAGAACATTACAGCAATGATCTTCGAGTTGATGGCGCCCTTCTTCTAGTGCCAATTGTCGATGATCGAAACACATGGTCCCTTATCGAGCTTACCAGGAAAATAATATAAGAGCACAATCTAGACGAAGACCTTTTATTGTCGTGGACACAATGAACGTGTAAGAATACAATCAGAATGTTTTACAGAATAGAGTTATAGATTGATAGAATCATCTTATAAAATACATGGGCTACCCCTTTATAGCTATTGAAGGGGTAGCAGTTAATGCCACTAAAGACGCATTTTATCTTCATGCACGTTCCTCTATTGAGTCTTGAACCGTCACGTCTCTTAACCAACTATCGTAAGTTGCCAAATGCGTTAATAACAGTTCTCATGTTTAGTCATGTGGGAAACTGCCGTGTCTCTTGACCAGTTTGCTGGTCGTCTCATGACTCAAACTGGTCCGTGACTAGTTTGGCTGTAGTAAAGGGGATTAGACTTCCTTTTAAACATTGGTCGTAGGTTCACAACCATTATATAGTGGGCCTCTAATATGTAGGCTTGCTTTGACAAAAACTCTGACTTTGACCGAAAAGGTTGACCTGGTCAACAATCCTCATTAGATGCTATGTCCGGTGGTAGAGAGCATCTAATTTAAGGTTATCCTTAAACTTAAAAACACCCTCCTGAAGCGTCGCTTGTCATCTTCTCCATCATCTTCCACCTCCCACCCCCACCCCCCATTTATTCCCCTTTCCTTCACACACATCCTCCCTGTTGGGCTACGGGTAGGCTACGATAGCAATAATTCAAAAATTCTACCATGTAAACTAGGAAGCCAAGTAAGAAGATGATCACAGATTGTTACCATCAGACGCGCAGAGCAGCGGAAGAAGAGTTGGAGTAGCCTGGTTCAACGTAGAGCGCATCGATGTAGTGGTCGTAGTCGATCGTCCAACGTTGAGCACGTCGATTCAGTGGTCGTAGTCGATCGTCTCCTCTAGCAACCTCTGCAGTTCCTTATGAAGATCGCGGATAGTCCTCAAGCGCAACAGCAACCGCAGTAGCATCTCTACGGTATCCACACGTCCAGGGAAGGAACAACCGTACGCCAGTATGCTAGCACCAAGTCGCACGGCAGAGCTCTCAGGAAGATAGCGGCTAGGGTTTCGATGGAGCAACTCGCGTCAACTCATCTATCTCGTCACAGCCTCAAGCATCTCCTTATATAGTGCTTGTGATGGATCCTATCCGAACACGTTTGACTTAATCGATCCGCATCGATTTGTTCCAACTCGTTAATGTGTGCCCGTTAGGTTTATGCGAATCGGTTGTGACTAAACCCTTTCCGACCACGAAGTCGTTAGCGCTCCTAGCGTAACATAGCGATTCCTCGAATACACACAAATTATATTAGACAAACCTTATTGCAATATGATCTACGCACTGTGTTCTCATCACTTACGACCACGCCCTATCTCTATACGACCACTTCAGATTTGGTCACGACTCATTCAGAACTCCTTACGACTGTGATACGACTACTCGTGATTATGTTTGACCAGCCTACAACCATTTCAGATTCCATAATGCACTGCTGTGTAATCGATCGAACTAAGCGACCAACTCATGTATTCTCCCTTTGCCTCACGATATCTGGTTGAACTCCTGGTGAGGTGTTGTGTCATCCATGGACTGTTCAATACTTTCTTGATCGAGTGTCGGATAACTTCACATGGTCGAACACTTCGACCACTAGTGGCATAGCCATGCACTTACTTTATCCGACCACAACGAGGGGCCCAGAGACATCTCTCCTGTTATGTTAGGAGGGGCGAATCTCATATTCGATTAGTCATATTCCTTCGCATGTTTCATAGTATACCCGAAAGCTACCTTTATAACTACCCAGTTATGGAGTAGCGTTTGGCAACCCATAAGAGTACTATTACACATGTAGAAAACCATGCTGATCTCAGGTCTAAGGATTACACATCATCATTACTTGAGACCAACTAACGACACATAGAATCATAACAATCTCAATAGTGTCTTAAGATGGGTCTTATCCAACACCATGTTCTATAACATGTGTCCATATTATTGGTTTGATATCTCCATATCCATGGCCTGTAAAACATAGTCATCAACCAATACATATGCTAGTCTATTCATATGTGTTCTCATATGTTTCCGATCAGAAAACGTTTAAGAATAATCATCGCAGAAATATAGAGTTTCACAATCAAGTCACATACTTGATAATAAATATTAACGATATTATTCTAGGAAAAAGATAATATATTATCCAATGTTATGAACATAATGAAATATAATCATCTCTATGATTGCCTCTAGGGCATATTTCCAACACTACCCTCCCCCTTAATTTCCTTCCCCTCTAACACAGAAATTTCAAACTAGAAAATTTTCAAAACGGACTATTCAAATTGAAAAGTTTCCACACTGAAAATTTCAAATCGAAAAGTTCCAACTTTATTTTTTAAAAAAATTCAAAAAAGTTCAACACGGGAAGTTTCAACTTTAAAATTTTCTTCAAAAAAGTCCATCTAAAAAAATTCATATGGGTAAGTTCTAACTCGATTTTTTTTTAAATCAACTCGAAAAATTTCAAATCAGAAAGTTTCATCTCAGACGGCGCAGCGGCGCGTCTCGCAACTCCGGCGGTGCGACGAGCTCCCATACGGCGGCTAGCTCGCTCCCTCGCAGCGGCGTGCGGACGGCGGCACGGACGAACGAAGTAGCACGCGACGCAGCGATCCGCAGGCAGTAGGGCGCAAGCTCGCTCCCGGCCATGCGCGTGCTAGTAGGCGGCATGGCTGTGTGGTGCAGCGACACAGATGGCCTCGCGGGAGGGAATTTTTGACTATGTGGCGGAGTCATGTAGCTCCAAGCAATTGTTCGCACAAAATGAGTCCTCAGGGTAACCTCAAATTAGTTTTTCCAATGGTTATATGCCTATGACATGGATGGAAGCAATCACGAACCAATCCAATCTGGATCACCTAGCAGCTGATAGCCCTAGATCGGCAGGTCGAGGCTGACACGGTAGCCGGCACGTGGGACACTTATATCCTAAAACTCTAAAACACCTAAGATTCACATGAAATCATAAAACCACAAAACACCTAAGGTTCACATGACATCATAAAACTATAAACCAAAGGGTCCAGCCCCTAAGACCACGGCATGGCGAAACCATGCCCCAAGGGCACTGCTTTTGGTAAAACCGTGCCCCTGTGGGCACGGACTAGGGTACTACGTGTTACATACTCTGAACCGGACCCACAAGAACCTGATGATCCAGAGGTACCTGACGAGGAACAGGTGAGCATTAGTTGTCGGCAAGATAAGAGAGACAGCAGGCGTAAACGCAGACCTTCCGATCGCTATCCGACGGACGAGTGGATTTAGTAAGGGGCACGTCAGCTAACAGAAAGGATGGGTGGTCCCACTTGTCTGTCCTTGTATCGCTTGAGTACTTACTACTTAGGCCGTTCCGATTGGAGTTGGGAGCATCATGAAAATTGTAAAGACAGAATATTACTTTCTGAACTTCCGTCTCAGTTCTTCCCTTTCCTACCCCCTTTCTCCTATCAAACCCAGTCTACTTCTATAAACCCTTCCACTTTTTGGTGTGATTATTAGTGAGATCGGAAGAGGGTTGTAACACTACGGCCCTAAGGGCATGACATAGCTAGGTCCAAGGCCCAAGGGACCGGATTTTACATGTAGCGCGTCGGGGAAAGTTCGGCCCCTGGGCACGGTGGAGGTGTAGTCCGGCCCCTTGGGATCAGACTTGGGTACATATCGGCCATCGGTAGCTTTGTGATGTTATTTTTTATATTACAACTGAAAAGGAACTAATTTTGTTAATCAGGACACCGAGGTGCTATAACAACCAAAAAAAACTCTTATTTGATCGGTCACCGCGTGAGGCGAGATACGCACGTGCGGTGCCCATTGCCGCTGTATAGCACGAGTGCAGCTGGGATTTGCCAACACCGTTGGCAGAAAAACGATTTTTTTTTATTTAACCTTTTTTAATTTTATTTTAAAGTTAACCTCCCACACACTTTATTTTCAATTCTGACCTCTTTGGTCACGCCACGGTGGTAGCGTGACTAAACAACACTATCACGCTAGCCCGTATCTGAGCAATCTCTTGTCACACCACCATCCATAGCGTGACAGTGTTGTTTAGTCACGCCACAACCAGTAGCGTGACAAAAAGTGTTATTTTGGAGACTTATTCTGACGTGTGACAGTATTGTTTTATCAAGTCACGACCTGTGGCATAACTAAAGGGGTCAGAATTGGAAATAAAATACGCGGTAGGTTAACTTTAAAATAAAATTTAAAAAAAGTTAAATAAAAAAAAAGTTCGCAGAAAAACACGTCGCCACTCGCAGGACTTGCAAACGCTATGATTGTGTTTGTACGCATTTAGAATCTAGACTTGATCTTTGTCTCTGGCGCTCTCTTTCGCTCTAACTTATCTCCTTTTCTTATATTTTTCTATGGTTGAGAAGTATGCGAAATGAGCGTCCCTGTCTCGTGTGTTTTTTACACCAAACTTTCCCGCACGGCAAATGATTCCGGCCGGGTCTTTTCGTGGGTTAGTAGTGCCCCAACAACCGGTCTAACTATTTGCTATTTGTCAGACGTGATCGCAACCTAAGATCGGCACGACCTATGCCAGATCAATTAGTGGCTAGTAAATGGGGCATTCATAATTTCTTTCATTTTGCTTGAGTTAGCGCTGCCAAGCATGGTGCCAACTTATGCCGTCCCCCTCTCAAAAAAAAGGGGGGAAAAACGTATGCCGTCCCTAAATTTGCCTTGGGTAGGAGACTTCCTAAATCCTAATCGATCTTGATGTTAGCCTTGGTGTAAGCTCAACCTAGCTTATTAATGTAAGCAGAGTATCAACTTTGAAGAACATCTCTGGATGTTCTAGATCAGGGCAAGGGACTGGCTGGTTGGTGGCCCAAATGAGCCAACTCGAAATTTTGGCATAGCCAAACATGAGCAAAACAAAAACATGGGTAAAACCAAATATTGACAAAAAGAACACTATTTGGATCGTAGAGCCAAATTTTGGTATTACCAAAATTTTAGTTAGCAATTTTCTCGCCCTCGGATTGCTCACATGTGACATTGGATTTCATTAGCGCTACCAAATTTTCGTCGGTGTTACCAAATTTTGATAACAAACCAAACAACATCTAATTTTTATTTGTGTTACCAATATTTGGTTTGGTTGTAAGGTAGCAAACCAAACAGACCCTAAATTCTCTTTTATTTGTTTATTTCATAATCACTCCTTTTTATCCGGATTTGATTGGCGACCTTCCTAGCTAGCGCATATGTCATTTAGGTATATTCTATTGCTATTTTATTCATGGCAGGTAGTAGCCACTGTTCAAAGGATAATGACTAGAACTATACAAATATTACGACAAGGTGGCAATGTAGCATATTTCGCTGAAAGAAAAAACAAATAAATTTTGCAACACCCTATAATTAGCATAAACAAGAGCCAGAACCACGTCGTAGTTTAATCACCAGCCTCCAAGCATGACACAAGAAGACAAGCGTTGCAGTGAGCCGACACAGAAGCATCGAAAACGAAAGAAAAGATCGCCGTGATGGGCATATTAGACAAAGGAAAGAGAGCTGGTGAAAACATACTCTTTACCTCGTGATTATAGGGGTGCAATGGTGCAGGTACGATTGGATATTCAACCTATATTATATTTTACATTTTTTCTTAAAATCGGAGTTAAACACAGATAATATCGAATATCTATTTCTCTATCTCGTATTTGCTCTGTGAACCTTCGGTCGGTTAGACGAACAGATATTATGCACTTCTTTTGCACCCCTATACAGGACATTAGACAGTAGGAATACAATCAAAACGAACACGAAGAGACTAAATCGCTAACGTGTCGAAGGAAAAACACTCAGTATCCCCTACCTGCTCATATGCAACAATCCACCTATTCGTTATCTCGTTCCTAAGTAAAGTCACAGCAGATTTTTCTCATCCACCTGATATACGGATACATACGGACAGATATCGCTTAGCTCATATCCTATTCTGTATTTTTTTTCTGAGTCGAAGTTGAACACGAAAAATATCAGATAATCATTCATCTCTTTCATATTTACTCTAGAAACTTTTGATTAGTTGGTTGGTCAGCTTGCACCCCTCCTCACGATGGCGAAGAATTCTTATCACCCAATATCGCGACGTCTCGCGTTGTTTGGTACTGGACATGGCTTTCCTGATATGACCCTACTCGGTGACGAATTGGATTGCACCATAAGGTGCCTCGCTCGCTTTCCATCCATCCCTATCCACCGATCAGGGTAAGTTTCTAAGCAAGTCGATGGTAGCAAGGACCGGCTGCTAGTTAGGTTAATTAACGCCATAATAGAACTATATACGGACTACATAGTATTACCCAGCACAAGCTGAAGTAATTAGTCAGTGTACCTAGACAGTTAAAACCAGTAGTTTTGGATTCGACACGTGAAATATGAACTAGCATGACACAGATCCGATGGGCCGTGGGCCAGGATCGCTCCGTGCCAGCCCCATACGACCCACCTCGTCTTTGGCGAGCCCAAGCATAGCCCATTGGCACGCCAGGGCGTCGTTGTCGTGCCGTACCAGTCCAGGCTCGACCATTTTGCTTTGGGGCGGGGTGGCCGCTATGGTTAGAGGAAACGGAGTGGTGGACACCTAGGCTAGGCCGCCGTCGCCACGGAGGAGCACCACTGTTGTCATGAGTGACGAGGGTTCAATAATCTTCAGCAAATGAAGCTAATTATCTGTAATATTTATTATAAATAATGGTATTCTTAACAGCCATCAAAGATACCCTGGTCATTAGTATCTACAATGACCAGGGAAGATTACAACCACCTTATGGTCGAAAGGACTGTTACGACCACTTTATGGTCGTAAAATTTGCTACGGCTAGGTATATTTGTGGCCATCCTATGGTCGATAAAACCCATAGACATGTGGACTTTATCGACAAGAGACTTTGTACACTACATTCATTCACGCGTGGTAGTTAATATATGTGCACTTTATCCCTGACGTAACCGTATGTAGTTCTCTTTGTCTCTGACATAAGTGTATGGCGAACGTGCAAGAGGATGTCTCTCTGACAACAACTGTGACCAACATGTGCATTTAAGCAACCGCCAAAATGCCTCCTGATACACAACAACTGTCACCCCTTCAGAGACTTTATAAGGGCCGATGCCGGTAGACAAAAGAGAGGAGTTCATGAGGTTCAAGACATATAGAAGCCATTAGACTTAGTCTCGGTGGCTTGTTTTGCTCTGTAAATTCATTCAATACAAGAACACAGAAGTAGAGTTATTATTCTCTCCAGAGAAGGTTTGAACTTGTCTAAAAAAACACATGTCCCTTCTTGCATGATCTCGAGTGTTGTGTCCCCAGCATTCATTTCATAAGATCGATAGTAGAACATCGACACTGAGGGCCTCGCCGTGGCCGTCGCCATAGTGGAGGACCTTCGCCGTGGCCGTGGAGGTGCCCGCGTGGGCGGTGACATCGACCACGAGATCTGTGCACGATGTATAGCCAATCCTAATACTCGTGTATAGCCAATTTTTTGGACATTGAATTTCCCATACCTTATCAACCTAGATAAAAACTCTAGTTAGTACAATAGTATTAACTAGATCCTTTTGGGAAAAATATGCTTAGTCATACTTAGACCTGATTTAATGATTTGGTATTTTCCAGCGTAAAGAAATTATGGTTTAAAATGTATCTATGGCATTGGTGTGTCATGGAAGTTTACAAATTGTAACATCCCAATTTTCTGAGCCTTTTTAAAAAAATTCAAAATAAAAAGAACCATTTGGTTTTGTTGAAGTTCTAAAGCTTAACTTGAGATTTTGGAATTAAAAGCGTTTAAAATGACTAAATCAAACTTCAATTAATTCGAGTTTGGCCTGCTTTTGGGTTCGTTGGAGTTATCTCGGTGTTGGTTTTCCTTCTCTGCTCGCTCAGGTCTCCCTCGCCCACTCTTTTTCTTCTTTTAGTCTTTTTTCGTTTGGACCTCTCTTTTGGTTTAGACCTCCCCTTTTGGTTTAAACCTCCTTGTGGTTTAGACCTCCTTATCGGTTTAGACCTCTTTGTGGTTTAGACATTTCCCTTTCGTTTGGACCTCCAGGTTGTCCTGGCGACCTTCGGGTGGAGACCTGCTACGACCAACCTCCTGGTCCTCGACCTCCCCTTGGTCACGTGACATCCTTTGGGTCGCGACCTCTCTCTGTGGCCGCGACCTCCTCCTTTTGTCGTTTTACTACAACCTCCCCTTGGGCCGCGACCTTTTATCGTTTTGCTGCGACCTCTCTCTATGGCCACGACCTCCTCCTTTTGTCGTTTTACCGCGACCTCTCTCTGTGGCCGCGACCTCCTCCTTTTGTCGTTTTGCCGCGACCTCCTCCTTTCGTCGTTTTGCCACAACCTCCCATTGGGCTGCGACCTCTCTTTGTGTCAAGACCTCCCTGTTGGTCTTTTTGCAAAGACCACCCTCTGAGTCTTTTTGCAAAGACCACCCCCTGTGTCATGACCTCTCCGTGGGTCACGACCTCCCCGTTGGTCTCAACTTCCCCTTTGGTTGGACTACCCTTCTGAGTTTTGACAGACCCCACCTGTCAACTCTATTCACCTTCTCCTTCCTCCTGTTGTGTTAATTCTAACGCAAAGGACCTTATGCATTTAATGCCGTTGTGTCGCATTAAATGCTGTCACATTTTTGCAGTATCCATTCATTCTCTCACCTACTTCTTGACCTGCTCTCATCATCTCCTTCACCTACCTTTGAACACGTGCCTTTGAACACATGTGTTTTTGTACCCCAGTGGCTCCCCTTGTTTCTCCAGGCTATAAAAGACTAAGTAGCCCTCTTTTATCCCCTTTGCCTCACCAAACTCTCTTACTCCTTGTTCTCACCGTGCTTGAAGCCTTGTTGTCAGGAGCTTGCTGGAGCTGCGTCGCCTTCGACCTCTTCGCCGTTGAAGAGATCACCGAGCGCCTGCTCGCCTGCTCGCCATCCTCTCTTCCTTCTCTCTCTCTCTCTCTCTCTCTCTCTCTGTGTCAGGGTAAGTTCCTCCATGCCCTGTTTTCTTTTGCTCTCACGACTATGATACGTGGATTGAATATCTCTCACAACCACGTTGCATAGTTGTAATCTCTTTTGGACCACCCTCCTTTTGGACCTCCCTCCTAGGACCTCCTCGTTGGACCTCCTCCTGAGAGTCTATTTCTATTCCAGTGTTTCTCTTTTGGCTCTTATTTGGTAGTCGTGGTTTTGATTTGAATTATTTCAGATTTATTTGGTTCTTTTTGCGACGTAGATTCCGACTTCACCAAGAGTTCGTGGACTCGGCGACCTCTACTGAAGAACTTCAACTCTTCAACGAAGGCAAGTCGTAGACCTTTGATCATATTGAACCCAGTTTACAAAATTACTTTGTTTTATATCAACATGCATGGCTATTTGTATAAAAATAGTTTGGGACTTAGCTAACACCTACTTGGCATTATGACTCCTTGAATCATTGTGTTTGACATGTTGTCATGTACCTTTGGACCACCATAGGTTGGGTGACCTTAGTTGGACCTCTTTGAGATACCAATATGGGTGCGTATTATTGCTTAGACCCGCTTTAGCTATGCGATGTCTCTCGATCATCATGACTCATGATAATAAACTTGATTTAATGATATATGAAATTATGGTGCGATACCTCCGATGTGCAACGGTGGTGCGAAATCACAGTTGTGTCATTTGTGGTGCGATACTGCTTTGAATAAAAATTTGTTGTGCCATGACCAGGGTGGTCATTTGGCCAGGTTGAACCCTAAAATGCTTTTCGCTCGGGTGAGTGGTCGGTGGCAAAGGTGGATGCGCTGAACAAGACGGGAAGTACTTGGTGCGATTTTAGGCGCTGATGCACTTAGGATGTGGTAGTCTCGCCTGAGCAACAACTAAGGATTTAACCTTGTAAGCCATTGATCCGGGTCATACCGTGCAGCCACAAGTTCATTTATGGGGTGGACCTGGCCAACTAATTAGCGATGTTTTGATTTGGTTCTGTTGTGGTTGTTGAATTGGCGCAAGAGGGGATCGGGAATGGCGAAACCTTAGCGCGTAACTGTGTCGTAATGTAGCTTTGTAAAGGCCTTGTCACGTGCTCTAAACTGCTTACCAAAGGTTGTAAGCAGGGGCATCGACGGATGTCCAACCAACTAGATAATTCGTGTCTTGTGGGTAAAGTTGTACAACCTCTGCAGATGGTAAAACTATTCGAATAGCTGCGTCCTCGGTTATGGACATACCTGGTGATTTCACGCAAGGGGTAGACTTTCGCAAAACTTGTTGAGTGGTTTGGCTCACGACCAGGGTGGTCTGGACCGTGACCAGGGTGGTCATAGGAGGTCTGGGATGCGGCCAGGGTGGTCACGAGCTGTTTTCAAAGAACTTGTCTACTTATGTATTACTCTTTCAACTTGTACTTTGCAATCTACTTATTGTATTTCAATTCCAATATTGCTTTCTGCAAACTAACCATAAAGCTATCCTTCGTTGAGTCTTGCATGAATATATTTGCATACCTTCCCTACGGCTTGCTGAGTACATTCAAAAGTACTCATGGCTTGCGCCCTCTGATTAATCAGCAGCTGAATACCTCCCAGGGAGCTTCGACCTCTTCGCAGATGAGGTCTTCGAAGAACAGGTGTGCTAGGACGTCCTCCACTCGATTGCCTATGGGCAGGTCGTGTGGCCTCCACGTGTTCTATTGCTTTTTCATTGTTTGTAGCCCTGTGTGGCACCTCTGTAAACAAGCTTGACCATAAGGTCTTTCGTTGTTATTGTTGTTGATTTGTCTGCTTCATCTTTATTTTGTTGTATGGCTGTGATGACATCTTTGTTGAGCTGTGTGGACTAGCGACTGATCGTGGGACTAGTCCAGTTTGCACAGGAGGTCCCGGAGGTTGTTACCCGAGGCGTGACACAAATTCTTTGAGAAAAAAATGATTTAGACTTGGACGAAATGGAAAGTAGGTGGGTGCAAGTTTATGCATGAGATCGATTCAATGACTGGTCAAGACCTAAGGATTCTCTTTGGAAGTCGTTCAAGTCAGCTAAGGACGCGTCTATGAGCCACATCTTGCTAAGCCCTTCCGTACTACCATAAATCTGATATGGGACAGACCTGGCTAACTAATTTGCAATGTCGCACCGTTGGTCGTGCCATTCGATTATGTTGGTGTCATGAAGACCTACTTTTTATTCCCACATAGCGCAAGAGAGAGATTTCATATAGGTGCAAAGCCCTACAGCGGTGAAACATTAGCGGGTATGACTACTTTGGGATGATTCATTGTAAAAATCTTATGATAATCACTTAGTCGCGCACCTATGAAAATATATGAAGAAGATATTATAAGTTGATTATCTCTTGTGGGAAAAATTGTACAATCTTTGCATAGTGTAAATCTATTCGAATAATCGTGTCCACGGTTATGGGCATGCTGAGCAAAGCCATTCAAGGATTAGACTTTGGTTTTGTTTTCAAAATGTTTTATAAAACAATTATGACATGGATGGGTGTCCATGAGAAAATTTTGGTTTGAAGCCCTCGGTTGGTGCCCGTGTTTAAGTTAGTACTAGGTTGGTGCCTACACTAAGCTTTATTAATTCATTAAAAACTTGATTTTAGATATTGTAAAACATAAGCTTTTGAACTTAGCTATTGTATTTAAAATTTCAAGTATTACTTTTGCACAAAAAACCCTATAAGTCATCCTTTGATAATATACATGTATACATTAACTCTGTTACGAGTGTAACTTGCAGAGTACATTTTGTACTCACACTTGCTTAATAAAATATTGTTCAGAGGAGAAGTATTTCACTACTACTGAGGATCTCGACGACTAGGCCGCTACCCTAGTTGATTGCCTGTGGCAGATTTGTTGGACCCTACTACTACTTCGTCTTCCATTCTATTCTTTTATTGTTAGCTTGTAAGGCATTATTGTAAAAATCCGATAATTATTAATAAAATTGTGCGAGATGAAATGTTACTATCTTTGTTTTTACTGTGCACATTAGCTATTGTTTCAGGGACTAGCGTAGAATACACAGAGAATCTATGGGTGTTACTCTCAGGTTCAACATGCCAACACAAGGAAACTAGGTTCGACAAACGTGGTCAAAAGGATTTAAGTGAGCCCTTTTTCCACTGTTTCCTTAGTACATTTACTTTAACTAAGCAAACAGTCGGGGGTTGCGATAAAGTTATAATCATGACTTTAATTCCTTAGTATTTACTTTAATTTCTCATTTTTAATTTGTCTTATGAGTTGCTAACTACTCAAAAAAGACAATTTGCAGGGAAATGAAGCTATATAAATTCAAAAGATCAAACAAATCTTAACATTTACACAGTATTACAAACTACTCACAAGAAAAACCCTAGCTACATCTCTTCTATGACCTTTCTTCCGACTGTTCTAGTATTTTCGACCAGTTCTTGTGGCTTCTTGTTCAATATAGTCGAAGTTGGATTTAATTGGAAGAAAATAGAGGATATGATCATACGCTTTGAGTTCTCTGTAGACTGGCAAGCAATTGTCCAGCATGTTGTTTCCTTCCGATACAAACTTTAGTCTTGATCAGAAGTTACACATCATAGATAGTAAGGTCCTCACCTGCTCATCGAGATCTTTTTCCCATCAAATTCCTGAGAACTTCAATCCATGGAGTAATTTGGTCTCGACTACTCAAGACCATGATCCATAAATTTTTCTTTTCTATGCCCTTGCTTGCAACGAAAGGACAATAAAGCAATCTAAGTCCGCACGTGCAATAAGTTGTGAAGATGACAATCTTGTCTTCCTTACCCGACGGCCACCATTTAGCCTCTGCTCTCTTCCACTTCAACAAAAAAAAAACTTAGCAAATTCTTTTTGGCAACATCAAAGGTGGTCATCTTCTTCATTACCATCCTTGATTCCTCCTATTTAACCATGTTGTTTCTCTTTAGAAGTCACCCAAGTCAGTTAAGGACGTGTCTACGAGCCACATCTTGCTAAGCCCTTCCGTACTACTACAAATTTAGTATGGGACAGACCTGGCTAACTAATTTGCAACATCGCACTGTTGGTCGTACCATTTGATTGTGTTGGTGTCATGGAGACCTACTTTTTATTCCCACATGACGTAAGAAGGAGCTTTCATATAGGTGCAAAGCCCTACGGTGGTGAAACATTAGCAGGTATGACTACTTTGGGATGTCTCATTGTAAAGGTCTTATGATAATCACTTAGTCGCGCACTTATGAAAATATATGAAGCGGATATTATAAGCTGATTATCTCTTGTGGGAAAAATTGTACAATCTTTGCATAGTGTAAATCTATTCGAATAATCGTGCCCACGGTCATGGGCATGCTAAGCAAAGCCAATCAAGGATTAGACTTTGGTTTTGTTTTCAAAATGTTTAAAACAGTTATGACATGGATGGGTGTCCATGAGAAAATTTTGGTTTGAAGCTTTAGGTTGGTGCCCGTGTTTAAGTTAGTGTTAGGTTGGTGCCTACACTAAGCTTTATTAATTCATTAAAACTCAATTTTAGATATTGTAAAACTTATGCTTTTGAACTTAGCTATTGTATTTAAAATGTCAAGTATTACTTTTGCACAAACAACCCTATAAGTCATCCTTTGATAATATACATGTATACATTAACTCTGTTATGAGTGTAACTTGTAGAGTACATTTTGTACTCACACCTACTTAATAAAATATTGTTCAGAGGAGAAGGATTTCACTACTATTGAGGATCTCGACGACTAGGCCGCTACCCTAGTTGATTGCCTGTGGCAGATTTGTTGGACCCTACTACTACTTCGTCTTCCATTCTATTCTTTTATTGTTGGCTTGTAAGGCATTATTGTAAAACTCTGATAATTATTAATAAAATTGTGCGAGATGAAATGTTACTATCTTTGTTTTTACTGTGCACATTAGCTACTGTTTCTGGGACTAGCGTAGAATACACAGAGAATCTATGGGTGTTACTCTCAGGTTCAACATGCCAACACAAGGAAACTAGGTTCGACAAACGTGGTCAAAAGGATTTAAGTGAGCTCTTTTTCCACTGTTTCCTTAGTACATTTACTTTAACTAAGCAAACAGCCGGGGGTTGGGATAAAGTTATAATCATGACTTTAATTCCTTAGTATTTACTTTAATTTCTCATTTTTAATTTGTCTTATGATTTGCTAACTACTCGGAAAAGACAATTTGCAGGGAAATGAAGCTGTATAAATTCAAAAGATCAAACAAGTCTTTACATTTACACAGTATTACAAACTACTCACAAGAAAAACCCTAGCTACATCTCTTCTGTGACCTTTCCTCCGACTGGTCTAGTATTTTCGACTAGTTCTTGTGGCTTCTTGTTCAATATAGTCGAAGTTGGATTTAATTGGAAGAAAGTAGAGGATATGATCATACGCTTTGAGTTCTCTGTAGACTGGCAAGCAATTGTCCAGCATGTTGTTTCCTTCTGATACAAACTTTAGTCTTGATCAGAAGTTACACATCATAGACAGTGAAGTCCTCACCTGCTCATCGAGATCTTTTCCCCATCAAATTCCTGAGATCTTCAATCCATGGAGTAATTTGGTCTCGACTACTCGAGACCATGCTCCATAAATTTTTGTTTTCTATGCCCTTGCTTGC
This sequence comes from Phyllostachys edulis, assembly GCA_036346405.1. Lineage (NCBI taxonomy): Eukaryota > Viridiplantae > Streptophyta > Magnoliopsida > Poales > Poaceae > Phyllostachys > Phyllostachys edulis. Next base: position 17,322,891 of record CM070546.1, on the reverse strand, counting down.
AACGAAAGGACACCAAAGCAATCTAAGTCCGCACTTGCAATAAGCTGTGAAGATGACAATCTTGTCTTCCTTGCCTGACGGCCACCATTTAGCCTTTGCTCTCTTCCACTTCAACAAAAAAAACTTAGAAAATTCTTTTTGGCAACATCAAAGGTGGTCATCTTCTTCATGACCATCCTTGATTCCTCCTATTTAACCATGAATCCAGTCATTTCTTCTGAGAAATCTACGCAGATTCAGGAAATTTGGGAGAAAGGAATTTCAAGTTTCAGAAACAGTGGAGAAAGCAAGAACTCAAAGGAAACGAAGCAACTGGAAAAGTAATTTTCTCATTTCTACTCCGTTAGTGCTTATTTATACCCGTCAATTCATGACAGAAATCAAGAAGAAGCCCAATGATTAGAATTCTATCGAGAACTGCTCCCAATGGATAATATCGTGGGCAACCCTTCGTTTCCTTTTTCTGTTCACACGATAAAAAAAAATCTATTTTTACAACTCAAATAAAAATACTCAAATAAAAATATTTTCCGTGACCAAGTTAACTTCTGGCCAAAAGAAATACTCGTCGAAAAAGCTTTCCTTCCAACTATAATCCTATGACATCTTCTTAAGTAAGTCATTTTCACTTGAAGTTGAGAGGCTAGCTAGATGACGAGGATTCAATAATCCTCAATTAATTAAGCTAATTCTCTATAATATTTATTATGGATAATGGTATTCTTAATAGCCCTCGAAGATACACCCAGTCATTAGTATCTACAACCTTATGGTCGTAATATTTGCTACAGTCAGGTCTACTTGTGACCACCTTATCATCGATAAAACCCACAGACATGTGGACCTTATCGACCAGGGACTCTGTACACTACGCTCATTCACGTGTGGTAGTTAATACACATGCAGTTTATCTTTGACATAACCGCACATAGTTCTTTTTGTTTCTGGCATAACGGTATGACGAACGTGCAGAGGGTGCCTCTTTGACAACAAATGTAACCAACATGCACATTTAAGCAACCGTCAAGACACCTCCTATGTAAGATCGAGAAGGACGACTAGAGGGGGTGAAAAGGTGATTTTAAAAATTCTTTTGGCTAAAACCGAGTTTTATGTGAAATTGTAAACCAATTCGGTTTTTACACAATTTAAAACCTAAATCAACTAGTTTTGACTAAGTGTACCAACAAACTTAGATTAAGACAAGAATTGCAATCCTAAGGAGACAAATAAGCAATTTAATTCTACAAATGTAAATTGCAAGAAAGTAAAGCTCAAGAAAATAAATGACAAGTACACCTGATGTTTTTCCCGTGGTGATCAGAAACTTGCCGGTCGACGCAACTCCTCCAAACCATCTAGGTGTCGGTAAACACCAAGAGTAACAAGTTGGAGATACTCACTTGAACGAATCAAGTGTCTAAGCTTGATGGATACTAAATCCAACACCAAATGCTACACATGCACTAGGATTTTGCTCTCTAAGCTTACTAAGTGCAACACATGCACAAAAGAGGGGAGAAAGCTTGCTCTTTGCTCAAGGGGAACGAAAATAACACCAGCACTCTCCCACAACCGGCCACAAGGGGTATTTATACACCCACATAAGAAAACTAGCCGTTGGAGGAAAATCTACAGAAAAACAGGGAATCCTGGTCTGACCGGCAACCAATGGCCTGTGAGACCGCCCTAACTCCAACGGCTATAAAACTAGCCGTTGGACATTCAATCAGACTGACCTCTCTCACAGGGGGCGGTCAAACCACAGAGGAGCCAAGCTAAGAGGAGAAACACCCCTCTCTGGAAAAACATAACCGGGGAACATTGACTGTGGAACCGGTCAGACTGGCCAACACATGGCGGTCAGACCAGTTGCCCACCGGTCAGACCGGTCAGTATGGGTGGTCAGACCGCTAGGAGAGTTTGACCGGCACTTAGCCCGGTCAAACCTCTCAAGGGCCGGTCAGATCTCCAAAGGGGTGCGTTCAGATCGCCAGTGACATGGAAAAACAGAATTTTGCATTTCACTTCAACTCAATTTGCAAAACATATTTGCCAATTGATGTGCGATACAAACAAGGAAAGAAAACATGATTCTCAACAAGGTGCAAAACACATTTGTCGACTTTTAGAATCATGTCACAAGGAATTTGATACATGGACTTACGCCGTTTGCAAAACAAATTTGCAAACTAAAGCCACATGCTACAAGGATTATGCATGAGCCCCAACTATTTGTAAAACACATTCGCAAATAACGATAACATGCCACGGAGAGCTAAAGCAAGCACTAAGAGCTATCAATACATGACACACTCAAACTACTAGTCAAGACCCCTCTTAATAGTACGACAACCTATACTAGCAATCCGGTCTCCACACCAAACACCGAGACTGGTAAAATGACTAAGAAACAAATCCTTAGCCTATGTTAGTCATACATTTGCCTTGAGCATCCATCTTGGAGTGATCACTTGATGACGAACATCTTCACTCCAAATCCGGAATCTTGACTTGAATATCATCAACACATAATGATCTTCTTCACTTCAAGATCTTGTCTTAATGCTCATCAACATATGATGACATCCTAATTCTTCATCGTCATAGGACTCAACCTGTTTCACCAACTTATGGAAAATATTAGTCCACATGACGATTGTCATTAATTACTAAAATACTCTATTAACTTATAATGGTGGGTCTAAATTCTTCATCCTGAGACACAATAATTGCCACTCCTTCAGAGACTTTATAAGGGGCTATGCCGGTAGACAAAAGAGAGGAGTTCAAGAGGTTCGAGACATACAGAAGCCAATAAAGTTAGTCTCGGTAGCTTGTTTCACTCTGTAAATTTATTCAATACAAGAACACAAGAGTAGAGTTATTATTCTCTCTGGAGAAGGCCTGAACTTATCTAGAAAAGCCCATGTCTCTTCTTGCATCATCTCGAGTGTTGTGTCCCCGACATTTATTTCATAAGATCGATACTAAAACATCGACACCGATGTCCTTGTTGTGGCCATCGCCATCACAGAGGCCCGTGGCCGTGGAGGTGGAGGTGGCCGCGTGGGCGGTGACGTCGACCACCAGATCCGTGCGCGGGGAGCCGGCCGTGCGGGTGGCGAGCGTGGAGACAGGGCACCAGGCGGCACACGCGCGACGCTGTCGGTGGCGAGGACAGCACACCCAGGGCCCTATCAATGGCAAGGACAGTGCGGCCGGTAGGGAAGGATGCACTCCCGGCGCCCTATCGTGGCGAGGACGGTGCGCCCAGTGGCGAGTGCGGTGCACGCGCGGTGGCGAGGACAGCACGCACGGCATTGTTGGTGGCGAGGTGGCTGTGCACTGGTCTCGACGCTGCAGGGCACGACAAGCGCGCTTTTGCTCGGCATGGTCCCTAGAGGCTGAGACTCCGACCGCACTCCACAGGCGCGAGCGTGATGGGCACCGGCCGTGCCGCACCACCAAAGACACTGTACAACCACATATAGGTGCGCACCTATCAACCAACTTTGTGACTCTGTCCCCTTTCTCTCTCCGCGAGGACCGCGACGGCACTGACAGCAAGGCAAGGCAAGGCACGGCACACCGTAGTACCGTCGTGCTCTGCCGCTGCAGGGTGCGTGCCCTATCGCAGGCCGACATGATTGTTTCGTGCCTAGCGCGTGTTGTGCCTACTTCGGGCCCGTTAGGCCTGTTTCGTGCTGTATCAGCCCAAGCACGACCTATATAGACGTGCCATGTCGGCCTAAGCATGACCCACACAGACGCGTCGTACCGTACGGCCCATCGTGCCTGGGCGCTAGGCCCAACACGACCCTATCATACGGGTCGTACAGGCCTAGCCCACGCGACTGGGTGTCCTGCCAGCTGGGCCACGGGCCAACCCAAAAAGCCCGACCCAGTGCCAAGTCTAGTCAAGACATGCAGACATGCTGAGGTGACGACCGGTCTAACACGATGCCACGGCCGTAGTCTTCTTCTCTACGCAACAGCTGCTGTGTTTTTTTCCGATGGGTCGTACCACTTTATTCTCGTCGTCGTGCCGTAGTCTTCTCTACGCAACAGTTGCTGTGTTTTCTTCGGATGGGTCGTACCACTTTATTTTCGTTCTGGGACGACTTGTAGTCGGTTAAGAACTTGGTACAAACAAAAGCTGAAGGGAAAAGGTGAAATGTGCAGTGCTGCATTGCCAAATCGCCATGCATTTGCTCACATGGTAGGGTCCTGGGAGGAATGCAGGAAACAGTGAGGCAGAGCTCCAGTAGGGCGCTACTGCTACTGTTGCCGTGTCCCTCGATTTTCATTACTGAAAGAGGTGTTTAGCCGTTTAGGTACCCCATGCAACATCAGCCATGAAGCCTGGTAAAGAAATAGCAGCAAGAACTGAGCCATCTTGTGAGAGAATTCTGGCGCCCTTGTCAGGGAGACTGTTCCTGCACATGAACTGATGCGTCTGGGTCATCTAAGTCTTGTAGTTGGGTATGAAAACAAAAACGAGAGACACTGCAGCATTGTACGCGATTGAACAGGAAGAAATATTGTAAAGCAGGCGGTACGTAGCGAGAGCACGGAAACCGCCTATTATCAGAAAACAAGGGGCTGAAACCGGCGAAAACCGCATGGCGACGCACGGCGTAAACCAACTTGATTCCTGACAGTTGAGCGCGCGCGCGGAATTTTTTTCTAATTTGGGTGCCATGCAGCTACCATAAATACAAAAATAGCTCCTCTAATATTGTATTTGTAAATATAGCCTCCTTCGAAGCGTGGAATGTCCAGAGCACGATAGGTGTCCATTACCGCACTCGTGGACCGTGGAAGCTTCGGTAACGCGTAATTCTCCAAGACGGAACAAACGACGACAGCGGAAGGTAGTGGGCCCAGGACTCTTTCCGCGCTCGAGGGCCGTGGAAGGTGGTGGGATTCGGCCTCTTTCCGCGCTCGGCCACCGCGGGAGGACGCCTGCCCCCTGCCCCCTTACTGCGCTCCGCCACCATGGCAAGTGGCCGCCCAATCCACCTCCCGCGCCAGTGGCCTTGGTCCCGCTCACCCCTCACTTCCCACACTTGCCAACCGCAGAAGGAGGCGCGTGTCGATGCCCGGTGTTTCCGCGCTCGGGAGGAGGCCAAGTTCGCAAATACAATGCTAGAGGGGCTATTTTTGCATTTACGGTGACAGTATGGGGCCAAAATAAAAAATTCGCGCACGCGCACCGACCGGTTTTGTCCGATACCAACCGTTGGACAGCCCTCCTCCTCACCTCCAGGCTGCAAGCAACATCATAGATAGTTACATGGGCGGCTCCAGGGGGTGCCTGTGGTGCACGGGCACCCCAAAAATAAATGAAACTTTTTTCTAACTAGGTATAAGCACTCAGCAGTTGGGCACTTGAGCTGGACATTTCAACAATTCATCCTATCAGGCCACCAACCAGAGCAAGTCGCCAGGCACTAAGGCAGTGAGGCACCCGCACCTTCCTAAGTCATTGTGCAATCGATCACAGAGAGTACTATCACAAAAGACTAGTTGTACAAGCTAGCGAAAGCTTTTGGCATCTGTTCTGATGAAACGTTTCGGTTCTTGGCGCAGCCTTTTGTTCCTGTCATGGTGTCATCTCGGCTAGCTACAATCGCCAACTAAAACAATCACTTCCTGATACACACCTGCAGAGTACCAGTAATTTATCTCTGGGTACAATCATTGGCGGAGCCAGTAGGGGTGCCCGAACACATCAAAAAATCGAAAACATTTTCAGGGATTAGTTCTGCATTTTGGTCATATTCATAGTACTCCTTGGTGTGCACTCTCTTGGAAGCTCATCTCACAACCCACGGCCCGCTCGTGCCTCCACCAAATTTGACTATCTCATCACTCACCACCCACATCCATTTCTATCTCCAATACTCCAACTCCTCCCCAATTTAGTTCCTCAAGGCTCGTGCACGGCAAGGGCGAGAGAGGAGGAGGCGGTGGGCGTGGCACCAGCAGGGGGCAGCAAGCAACAGTAGGCGACGCACCACTCACTAAGACCAATGGTTTTGCAAGTGCGCATGGAGCAACTTTTATTTTTCTCACATTCATATTATTATGCAAGTCATTTTCCAAATTGATTACTATAGCAATGACATGTGAAAAGATACTAGTAGACAATTTCCTCTGTTCTTTTTTCTTGACTTTTTTTACTTCTAACGAGCAAATTCCTGGCTTCGTTGGGCGATGCATAATTTGAACCAGTAAAAACTTTTTCGGCGAAATTTCGGTGGTTACCTGCGAAAATTGGATCTACCGAACCCCTCCGGTAAAATTTTCAACCGGCCAAAAAATTTCGGATTTGTTAGTTTTTTTTTGACAAATATAAAGAAAGTTTATAAACATATGTAAACACAAGAGTGCATGTGCCGTGGTGGAAGCACCCTTAGTCTTGAAGAGGTTGGTTCCGGATTTGAATCTTGGCTATGCATTTTTTTTTCTGTATTTTTCGTTTTAACTTCACAAAAAATTCAAATTTTGATTTGAAAATTTCGGCCAAAATAAATCCGAAAATTCCGGTAACCGGTTCTATCGCTAGGCTCCGAAAATTTTTCCTAACCGATGGTTTTTTCCCTGGTTTGAACTAATCGTACTCGGCGTTGCTTTGTGTGTGCACCCCAACACTAAAATCCTGGCTCCGCCACTGAATAGTTAAGGAATGGATAGGGGTATGGATTTTCACTCGCAAAGAACGATAGGTTGGGCTGTGTGTATTCTTGCAGAGGTCAAGAGAGATTTTCTTTTTTTATTATCTAAAAAGAGCGACAGGTTGGGGTCGCCGGCCCCGTGCCGGCGCGGCCGCAGAGTGGTCAGGCAAGCCTGTTCCCCTCGTTGGATGGCTTCAATTCGTCAGTAAGTACCCACTTAGGTGCAATCAAGGCTGGGTACGTACCATCTGCATCCCAATTGATGCTTGCTTTTCTTCCTCTGAATGCAATTGACGCTTCATCATGCTGCAACAGTGAGGGACATGCAGGCAGGCAGAACCAGTACTAGAAATCAGAAATGTACAAACTGGCTTAGCTAATATTATCAAGAAAATAAGCTGCAAATTGGCTTCTAACTTGGAGAAAGACATATGTTTCCCACGTCTTAGGTAATCCGATTCAGTGTAAGCAACAAAAACCAATAAACCATGGGCTGGTTGGTTTCCAGTGGGGAGTGAGAAGCAATGAGACTATGGGAACTGCAAAGCTTTTCTATAATGCCTAGTTGCGGCATCTAAACAAAAATGCATGCAGTTCAAAACACATTCTGAGAGCCTCTTAGGTAGGTGTCTATTCGTACAATTTGCTTCACGTACTGAACAGTGCTGCGATATATATGAGGTAAAGTCTAAAGGAAACAAACAATGGGGCCAGGTAATCTGGAAGCATCAAATCTTATGTTCCAAGCTCGATGTAGGATCAGACCCAGTGGACAACTCGATATAAATTGGTGTCTACATGTTCCATCTTCCATGGTTTCTTGCTAGACATCGATGGCGGAGTACGTCTAATCGTGATCCGTAATGAGAGGGATGGAGGCTTTAATAACATCTGTTAATCCCTCACATCAAGAGCTCGCGAGGCCTAGGTTTCATGTGACGCAGTCCTGCCAAGTGACAACTACATCCTGACAAGGAGCAAACATTTTTGCAATGCCCGTCTCCCTGTTAGCCTCGTGGTAGAGGGAATCCGTATCAGCCTTCAGAAAAGACGATCACTCGTACAAATTTATAGAAGCCGAAGTTTGCCTTTGCAACAATGCTTGCATTTGCAAAAGGTGGTCGAGTACTCGAGTCGTTTGATGATCTCCTCTCTTCCTGAAGGCGACACTTGTTTCTCCGTTTAGTGGATTCTTTGCTAGAACGAACGAACACTGCTACATAAAAAATCATTACGGGCGGTTCAGAAACGTCATCACAGACGGTTTTCTAAACCGTCTGTCTTTATGGGTAAATAATAATCTGATGTTATCACAGACGGTTACAGTAGTCGTCACAAACCATTCGGAAACGTCATCACAGACGGTTTTCTAAACCGTCTGTCTTCATGGGTCAGTAATAACCTGAGGTTATCATAGATAGTTTTTCAACCATCTGTCATAACCCCTATCACAGACGGTTCATAACTCAGAATCGTCTGTGATAGTCAATTATCATAGACGACTCGTAGCAAAAACCATCTGTGATGATCGATCACAGACAGCTTTTGCTACGAGCTGTCTGTGAAGGATATATGCAGGACAAAAAAAGATGGCGGCTGCACCACAAAGCGCCCCCTCACCACCGGCTACAGCCTGAATGCCACCGGCATGATGTGCATTGCGTTCCACAATGTCAGCACCCCCACTCGCTGGCCTCCCCGGCTCCACCCGAACCACCGCCTCTCCCCTGCTTAGAGGACGACGGGAAGATTGGAAGCACGGCAAGGGAACACGTTCCAAACCCTAGGAACAATAGCAAAGAAATCAAACCAAGGAGAAAAGGGAATGGGGAGATTAATGAGAGGAATGAGCTCACCTGGGTCTTAGGGGCGTTGATCTAGATGCGGTGAGGTCGGCCCTGGATGGAGACATGGCCGAGGCATGCGGGCTCGGGGAGTGGAGACCCACAGTGCCTCTAGTGCCTCCATGGGATGAGAGGTGGGGACGGGAGCTCGCCGCAGTGCCTCCAGGATGGTCGACGGCAAGGGAGAAGAGGCGGGGATGAGACGGGAGGGTGGCTAGGGGGAGGAAGAAGAAGGGGTGGGAGGGTGGCTAGGGGGAGGAAGAAGAAGGGGTGGGAGGGTGGGGAGGCGGAGGGATGTTAGGAGGGTGGTGTCTGCCGTTCGATATTGAGGGGATGAACGAGCGAGATGGGGATCATGGGGAAGATGTCGCGGATTGATGACGTGACGGGAGCTCGGATCAGTGGGCGGGTTATCATAGACGGTTTTTTTTAATACAAATCGTCTGTGATATCCGTTTGTGATAAGATAATATCACAGACGATTCATATTAAAAACCGTTTGTGACTCTGTGATTTTATCATGACTTGAACACGCACAGAAATATTTAACTCCCTGATTTTACCATGACTTGGATGCATACCTATATCCTAGATATAGATATGTGTCCAAGTCATGATAAAATCAGGGAGTTAGGCATTTCTGTGTGTGCCCATGTTATGGTAAAATCACAGAGTTGGGCATTTCTGTGTGCGTCCAAGTCTTGTTAAAATCGCAGAGTCAGGTAAAATCGGGAGATACTTATCACAGATGGTCCGTGATACGAACCGTTTATGATATTAGCTCATCACAGATGATTCTTAGCGTATACAGTAACTGAGACGGTCGCGTTGGTAAAATCGTCTGTGATTACCATTAACACTGACGATTTTAGAAAATCGTCTAGGATGAGATGTCCAATAATAGATTTTTCCGTAGCAGTGGAATCAGCTGCCAACTTCCGACACGAGATGGTCACATCGACGACTGCCTGCCCGATGGTCACATCAACGACTGCCTGCCGAGTTATGAGTCATCTCTCTTCAAGGCTGTGCAGCGCGTGCAGACTCTGCAGCCGGCGTCAGTTTAAAGGGGGCCTAGCTTGAGTGAGTCACCGCGCAACTTTGAAGTCCAGGGACCATCGCACTCGCACGGACCACGGCCTTCGAGCATCAGCAGCAGCAGCAGCAGCAGCAAGAAAAACGCGCGCGCACCATACTACACGTGTAGTGCAGCGCTCGGAGCGTAGCTAACAGCAACGTCTCACTGGCCGCCCGGCCGGACGATTTGGATCACAGGCTCACATCGCTCGTACGTCGCCTCGTCGTGTATATGCATGTATATACCGTGGTGGCAGACGTAAGGCAGGCGCGCGTACGTGGCTGGTACAGGACGCAGCAGTTGGCGCCGGGGCAAGGCCCGTACCGCCGCGAAAGGCTCCTCGCACCCGAACCGGCCCGGGCTCCTAGGTCGGCGTGCGCTTCGCGCGAATCGGAAGCCTCCAGCTGCGTGCATCGGCATGCCCGCGTACGCGGTGTGGGATCGGCTAGCCTGGCCTGGCCCGTGTTTGGTGAGAGGTAATGGCATTGGCACGGCGCACTGTTGAGCCGCGCGCGGACGTACCGGGCCGGGTGGGCTCTGGATCGTGCTCGCCAGTTGCCACCGCAGAACACTCCATAATTCACCTCACACCGTACCGGACGTAAAAACATCGTGACATGCAGTATGGGATTTGGGACGGCAGGATTAGGCCGGCAGTCTATGTAGCCGGCGAAGACGAGGTCAGGGGTCCGCGCGGAGGTTCAGCTGAGGCATCAATTGTTCGGCGCGACGGTTGGCTGCCGAGGCAGCGCCTCGTACTTTCAGAACAAAATGATTGGGGGTCGGCCATGATGTGGATCGGTTGAGAGCGAGCAGCATCAGTGAAACGTCGCTGCCTGGTGACTCAGCAGTTCCAGTCTTTCGGGATGTCTGTGGTCTATACCGGTGATGTCGAGATAACAGCGAGGTACAGATCATCACCAAAATAGAGGTCCATGGGTGGAAGGGAGGAACCGGCTCACCTTGCAAATCTTGATCTATTCACTCGTGGAGCTAAAAGACATGCAGAGAGAACGCTTTTGGTTATGTCTGCAGTGAGGAGAAAGGATCAAGGAAGACATTAGCATGCTCCAAAGGTAACGTGACACGGGGCAAAACTTGTTACTCGTATCCTATTGGTTATTGGAGAACCCTGAAATTCCACGAGCAGATTCCGCAGGCTTGCAAACAGAATGATACGGGTGTATCAACGTTTTCTCCAGGTGACCAAAGTCCAGACGGCATTTTCTCTGGGCACAGCTAAACAGAAACGATAGCTAACAATGCAGACTACCTATACGAAATGGTGTAGAGGTGAAGAAAGAATCTGGATGCACCTGGATTGAGATCAATAGCAAAATACACTTAATTAGACGGCTATACACGGAGCTTCAGGCAATGAAAGACCAGTTGAGGCAAGAAGGCCAAACAGAAGCAACATTGTAATGCTTGGTTTCTTCCCCTTCAGCTATTTCTGCTGAACAAAACACATATAACACACACACACACAAACAAATGTTAGCAATGGCGTCCTTACAAAAATGTCAGCAGTGTGCAACTTGGACTGGCATGGCAACCTCAGAACCTCAGCGCAGAAACATCAACCGTGGAATGACTGTTGGTCTGATGGTAAACACGATTCCTAATTACTCAACAGAAATCCTGCAATGGAGAAGGACCATTGACACCTCACCAAAGTTTTCAGGGTCGAAATTACCAGGGTCGAAACTGAACTGTACCAAGAAATACGGAACAGAAATACTTGTGAGCATTGTAATACTTCCAGTTTTGCGAAAAGCATTTGTACACGTTGTAATTGCTGTCCTACTACCACCCCCTCTGGTTCTACAATCTACCATACAACAAACCAATGGCATTCAGTCGAAGCTGGATTGCAATACACATTGTCCAAACACCAAATAAGCCAATGCATTGCTATTTCTCTGGGATTGTAGGGCTAGTAGATTTCTTTCACGGAGAAACTGTGGCAGGTGGCTTTGGAGTCTGATTTTTCTGGTTAGCTGCAGTTTGCGCACCAGAGCTCTTTGTGTTACCTTCGCTCGCCATTGACTTCTTGATCTGGATTGATTCAGAAGAAAAAAACTAAAGAAAGTGTCCAATGAATGCCAAGACAGTAAACAGGTGGGTGTTTAGGAGAAGTGCTGTGTTTGGTGATGAGGGATGGTCATCGCAGGATCATTTTTGAAACAGCATTACAGCAATTAACATAGATTGGTATCTTTACGATTTAAAAGTTATACTTGAATAGATTGGTATCTTTACGATTTAAAAGTTATACTTGAATAGGCAACAACAATAATGTATTTCTGAATGTTATGTCTCCAGCGCATAAGATGGAAAAAAAGAAGCAAGCATGTGTGAGTTATGATGAATAATTGATGAAAAAATAATAATAATTAAAAAGAAGTACCAGAGTAAGCCTCTCCCTGTGGATATCATTGACATGCTGCAAATCATCAAGGAAAAGGGGCAAGAAAAGGTCGATACAGGTTAAAAATGGTATAACTACGGAAAGAGATTTCAAAGCGAGCAATCACGAAGAAATAAATATGTAAAGTTCTGAATTACCGGCTTCTTGTATAGTTTTATTTCATCTCCACCAAATCCTGGCAAGGTGATATTCCAGCTTCTCTCTGCAATGGATGATACTAAACTAATAACAGAACTGCAATTGAAAGGCTATGGCAGGAAAACATTACTGCATTAGCACAATTATTTTAGAACAAAAATATTTTGGTTACCTGCATGGAGGAGTATATCTTTTGCTTCTAAAGTGTTTGCCTTTCTATGCTTTGTTAAAGAACAAGCAAATGTTGCAACCTGCTTAAGACATTTATCAGTAAACAAAACCTTTAAATAGCTACCAAAAAAACATCCAGGATATGTAAGGGTGACAAATTTCAGAAGTTTACATATCTGCCACTGATTTAAGGGTGTCATTTTTCTTTTCTATTTCAAGATAATGTAGCTTCAACCAGGGTTCAGAAAACTGGCGGATTATGGTCAAACCAGTTGGTGCCGATTATTTACAGATAAAAAATGGCTAACAGGTAAAACAGTCAGTGAATTGAAGTATTGAACAAGTATAGAGGAAGCTGGGCATCAAAGAAATATAATGCATATGAACCAAGAGTGGGGAATAATTGAAAATCAATATATACATCCTTGCGTTGCATAAGAATGCACAAAAAGCTAGAGTAATCAAGTGTATTTTCTTACAGAAGGAACACATATTCCTAATAATAAGGATACTTAGATTAAAATCACCAAAGGAAAAAAACAGAGAGGGGGGAAAACTTACAGATTCAACAAAATCTTCTGCAATGTCAATAAGAACATCTTCAACTTCAGGATCCAGCTTTTCTGAAGGATCGATCTGTGTGAAGAACATATTATGAGAAATCTATGGCAGCGCTGTTAATTGATGCAAGTAATCTAACAAATTACTTGCCATATCTACAACTGTCAGCAAACTGGTAAAAGAGCGGGCTAACCTGTGGCAAGGTTTATGATCCTACAGAACTCATACTGAATAGCGTAAATCAATAGTCTCTTTTGGAATTTAGTTGGACAACCCAGTTAAAATTTATGGGCAAGTATTCACAAGAGTAACTCATGTTCTACTAACAAACCTACTTCCTCTATCTGTTCAACTATCACTGGAACAAAGATTCAGCACAGGTCATCATAAGCACTTGAATCAGTAAGAATATTTTAAAAAGCTTTTAACTTGGTCCTTGCAGAATGCAGATTATACAAAAGTATGTCAAGATATGGCGTCTTTTGTTTGCACCCATGGCCTTATCGTGATCTTTGGATGTTAGATATGATTTATTGATTTAAAAATGTTTTTTTAAACTAATGAAAAGAACCCAGTTGGTAAAAGGATAACTAAACTACCAAAGTGTTGTACATCACATCTTCCATGATACAGAGCTAGCGAAAGATGAGGTTGATTTAATATGTGGATGGAAAAGAGAAAACATATATGTTATAGAGTATAGACACTAGACAGAATGAAATATTTAAGAGTGACCAAAATGACACTCTTAATCACATAAGTTGAGATCCATGAAAATCTGAAAATATAGGATCCATGAAAATTTGAAAATATATGATATTGCACCTTCTTTCACATTGCAAGTTCAGGAAGCTGCAGCATACCTGTGCAACTAATTCATGTATACTCCTCTTGGAGAGTAACCGATTACCAGATTCACCAGCATCCACATCAATGGAAGCCATGTCCACAAGTTGCGTATTAGTAGCTTGTAGTGTAGCGGGAGAATCAGGCTTCTGAGCCATTGACATGGGAGTTCGAGCAGCTTGCTGCTGAGAAATCTGCTGCTGGTTTTTTAGTGTTGTATTTTGTTGACTTTGCTGTGAGGAATATTGTGGCTGACTTTGTTGTTGTTGTTGTTGCTGCTGCTGCTGCTTCTGTGCTGAAAGTATGTTCTGTTGATGCGTAGCCGCAGGTGCAGATTGCGGAACATGGTACGGTCTTGGTTGAGGAACTTGTGGCCTCTGTTGGGGCCTAAATGGTGAAGACACATTTGGCGGGGTTTGCTGTAAAGCCGTTGAAGGAGAAGGAAAACCCATAGACAGTGGCCTTGCTAAAGCATGGGTGGGAGTTTTCTGTGGGAAAATAGTTTAATCAAGCAGAGATCATGACAAGAGCTGGAATAAGTATTCCCTTGTAATTGGAAGGTAGAATAGAAAATAAGCAAAAATAATGAAGGTGCTAGTTGTCTACTTCCACTAAACTCAGCCAATGCTTTTGTGGATTCATAAACGATTGATCCGCATTTGGAGGAATCTTTAAATACAACAAGCCAAATACATTCAAGGAAACATAATTTATATCAACATTCATGAACAGATCAAATTTACATAGTTAGGTATATTGCGTATAACTGAAACACATAGATGAATTGCCTACAGATAAATTAGACTTTTCTTTTACAAGTGAAAGGTTTCTTACTTGCGAACCTGGCATTTGGTTACCAGATGTAGATGGTGTTGTTGATGATGGAAGACCTGACCTTGGCTGCTGCGGACTAGAGATTGCTGGTGGTCTCATCTGAGATGCGTTTAGGGAACCAATCATCCCAATATTCTGGATCCCAGGGGCAGGCTGCCTAAGCTGAAGGCCATAATCATTATTAGGAATCTTTACTAAATTAAAAGGAACAGAGAAAAGATGTGATTTATTGACAATGAAAAACACCAGACCTGCAGTTCGGACATAATTATAATGATTTAGAATAATACATAAGTGAACTCACTGAAAGAGAATAATTATCAGAGCTCAAGAAGATCCATTTAAACTCAAAGCAGAGCATGGATGAAGTGATGAACTGCCAGCAGCATTAACACTTCTATAACCACAAACGTTAGCTAGATTTGACAATTCCAGGAACAGATGTTGGATGCAATGGGTTAACATAGCAGGTGGCAAGAATTACACAGCCAAATCACTATATCACAAACATTGCAAAAGACATGTATTGCCTCAAAAACTTGGATCCTCGTTATTCAGACACTACATGCCCGATAAGGGGAACTAAAATTGCAAACTTGGGTTCCAGTATTCTGCAGGTTACTAGCTTGCAACATCAACCGTACCTAATCCTCATAAGTCATGGTTTCGTCCAGAAAAACTATAATATAGGACCAGGTATCAGAAATCACTATCTAAATGTGTCACTTCTCTCTAAAATCCAGCTCATTTCTTGCCTTACCAGATGAAAATCCCACTACTACCGGGCTTAATCACGCCAGAATATAGAAGACCGTACTAATAATGAGATAAAGACCTGTGCAGAGGACGGCGGGGGCTGGTCGGGGCCGCGGTGCATCGAGCCAAACTGGTGAGCGAGCGACGGCGGCGGCACGAACCCGGTGTAGCCGACGGGCGTCTGCGCCCCACGCGGCTGGGCGGGCAACCCAATGGTGACCCCTCCCCTTGGCATGGCAGAAGCCGCGGAGGAGGCGGGAACGGAAGCCGAGGAGGAGGCCGCGGCTGTGGCGGGAGAGGACATCGTGATGGGCGAGGCCAGGTGGGTGTACGGCGGCCTCATGCGCGGGGTCGGCGGTCGCGCGCTAGCGGGGTTGGGAGTTGGGGGCCCTAGGGTTTGAGCGGAGGCTGGGGTGGGAGTGGGAGCAGGGGGGGAGTCGGAGGTGGGTGGTGCGGCAGTGGAGGCGGAAGGCGTGGAATTAGGTGGTGGAGCGGAAGGGGGAGCAGAAGCCGAGGTCGACGACGGTGCCGCCGCGGCGGCGTTCGGCTGCGCGGGCGGAGGCGCGTCCATGGTGTTCGACGAATTGCCCGTTACGGGGAGGAGTGGCGCGTCGTATATGCTTGCCTTGACAACTGACAGGTAGGTTCAAATACATCGATAAAGTTGTACGGTATATGGCTAAACTTGTACTGTCGTCTCGCTTAGAACATCCAAAGCGTGGGTACCGACCAGCCACCAAGATATGTCATATTATTATCACATCACATAAGTGTTAAAAGTTTATCTTTTTATCTCGAGTATTTAATACCCCAACCATCTCCTAAGAGCATCTCAATAGTGTATTTATTATCATCTCTTAGCTATATCATATCAACAAAATTCTACATGGAGAAAAGAGAGGGAGGAGAGAGAGCGTAGGCCGTCTCTTTCTGAAGAGACTGTCGTACACGCGAAACAAGATATAATATATTAATCTACTCTAATTGACATGTAGGCTAATTTCAAAGAAAAATTATAAAATATAAATATTGGAGAGTGTGCTAGAGACTATTTATTGGAGATATTGTCTCTAAAGATGATATAGCATATGTTAGAGACAAAATTATCTCTAACTATTGGAGATACCCTAAGGTAGTCGTAGTCCCCACACTTATTAAATTAAAGAGATTCCTCTGTCTCTCTCCTCACCTCACTCGCACCATCCCCTACCTCCGGGTTTCTTGCGCGTGCGCACGCGCCAACCTTGTTGATTGTCACCGATTCCATTGGCTCCGACAACTGTTGCCTCCATCCTCCATGTCGCGCTCCCCCGCCTTCCCCCTTCGACCACCGGATCTAGCCGATGTGCATCTTCCCCCGGTGGTGGAGGTGGCCGCGGTGACCGGTGGTGAAGGCAACGGCCGCTAGGGTTGGAGGAACGATGGATCTAGAGACAGTGGAGGTCACGAAGATCTAGCGGCGACAATGTGGCTTCGTCGGCCTCCACCAAGATTCGGCTTCCTCGTTGTCTACCTCAGCTAGCGGCGGCGCACGCGGTTTCCTCGACTCGGGCTGGACGGCAACGCGGTGCACCACGGTGACGCTTCCCTCCTAGCGCGTCGGTGCGGCTGGGCGGGCAACAAGGACCACTGACAAGTGGGCCGACCTAATTGTTTATTCACCATGTTCCAGTACCGAGCGCCTGGTTGGTTCTGGTTCTTTCTTTTTTTTTTGCTTTAGTGTGAAAGACCCGTACCAAGTGCCTCTCTCTCCTTTTGGTACTGATAAAAAGAGTACATTACTCTTGGTACCCCAAACTTGAATAATTTACTTTGTCGTTCCCATTGATTCAACAAGGAAGAGCTAAAATGATAAACTATATTAACTCATGGCCTTTGTCGTAAAACATCCTCCTCTACTCGTTCTGACTCAATCCAGCCAGCGAAAGTTTAGGGCCTGTTTGGGACGGCTTTGGCTTTTCACTAGGAAGAGCCGGAAGCTGTTCCAAACTAGCAGCTTTCTCTAGTCGCTTTTGGAAAAGCCAGTGGCCTTTTTCCACTACTTCAGCTTCCCACGGTTTCGGCGAGATGGGGTTCCGAGTTTGCCCCTAGAGTACGAGGTTATTTACCCGCCACTTGTCACTCAACAAAAACTCAAATCCCCATCGACCTCTGCCCGCCAGCCTAAACCCTAACCCTAGCTACGCGCCGCCTCTGGACGGCTCCTTCCTCAACGTTGCCCTTGACCGCTTCCCTCCCCCTTCGGTCGACCTTCTCCCTCGGCAGAACTTTCGCGGCCGGCCTCCTCCTCCTTCTCCCTCGTTAATTACAGTTAAGTGACGTTAGTTTTCATTAATGTCTGTCAAACGCCGTCCGTCATTAACTGCGGTTAGTTGGCGTTAATTGCGGCTAATTATCGTTAAATGCAGTTAATTGTTGTTAGTTGTCGTTATTTTCCTCAAGTGCATTTCAGTCATTTATCAACTCCAAAGCTCTAGGCAGCCTACCTAAAAATTAGATTGCCAAACAACAAACGTCTTCAGCTCAATCATTCAGCCCTTCAGCCAAGCTGGAGGCGGCTTTTCAGAAAAGCAACGGTCATGCCAATCAGGCCCTTTATCGAACCGCTTAAGGAGCCCCCATTTGGATCGCACTTCCTCTACACGATTCAATTGAGTAGAGCTGAAACGAGAAAGTATGTTAATGCGGGGCCTTTGACGTAAAACCTGTAAGTTGCTTACTTGGCAACACTTTAGTTCAGAATTATTTCTTATTTTTCCATTCACTGGGTGGATTGTCATGGAAAATATGCAAGTTTGCTACTCTTCCAAGAACTATAAGTCACATAGAAACTTATAGGTAAAAGTTGACAACATTTTTCCTTAACACTTTGCCCATCTGTGATCACTATAATGCTCCTACTCCCTAATCCAGTCTCCTGGAGTCCTGGTTGCACAAAAACTGAAGTCCTGGTTGTGGGGGAAATTATGTTGATGTTCTATGCAGTGAAGGGAATAACCAAAGGCAATACCATGAGATTGACCTATGGCATCTCTGTGATGCAATTGATGTCAGGGAATTGTTGTAGTTATTTCTGTGACAGGATGCTTTTTCCTATGCCATATCTTTGTATCTCTACTACTTAAATATTGCAATTGGTGGTGGTCGTCCGTCCTCCCACCCTCTTCGACATCTGTCCGATCTAAAACCAGAGGATGAACAACCCAGGTCTCATCCACGCCTCCCAGCAGCAACTGCTCCACCATCTCATCCACGATTCTCCTCCTTCCTCCCTCCTGCTCCACGATTCTTCTCCTTCCTCCTCCTTCTATTCTTCCCTTTCTCTCTCTCCCCCATCCATCCGAACACCATCGCCACCGGCCTCCTCCCTTTCTCCGATGTAAATTGTTCCCCATGCTGTGCCATTGCTTTCTCTCCCCACGCATCATCACAAGAACCTCTACTCCCCGCCTGATCCTCGCCCGTCGTCTCCCCCCTGTACTCCTTCCTTCCCTCCTAGTCCGAGCAGCCCTACAGTCATCTCCTCCTCTGCATGGCTGTTGCCGCCAATGGAACGTGTTTTCCTCGCATTTTTTGTGCTCCCCACATTCCTCTCGCAAAAACCTCTACTCACCTCCTCCCCTCCAACCGTCGCCTCGCCTGCGTCACCCACCTCCTCCGCTTCGTACGCGCCGCCCTCACCACCGCTGTCGCCGCTGTGATGGAGCACGGGCTGCGCGGGGACATCCACGCCACGCTCAAGATGCTCATCACCTACGTCGACAACCTTCCCATCGGGTAAAGTCTTTCGTCCCGATCTGATCTCTATTTCATTTCCTTCCCTTTCATTGGGTTTGATCTATGAACTTTGTGATCCAAAAGATGTGGGCTTCTGGGTACGAAAGATCGTGTACGGAGGTGAATTGGTCGCAAAAGTGCTTTCTTGATCGCGTAAACGTGGGATTTTTTTCTCCTTGTTTTGATTAGGAATGACTGGCCTTTTGGTGAATTAATTGGAAATGTGTGAATCTTCTTGTTAACTTTTGTGGACAGATCGTGCCTTGTGGTGATTTGAAGCGAAAACGGGAGTGATCGTCTCTTATTTGATCTTCGTTTGGTTCTCGATGACTCGTGGGCAAGGATGGGATCTTTTATCTGTTGTGAATTGTCGTTGTTAGATGAGCTTTCGATGCGTGTGATCTCTAGCATATCGCACGGCAATTCCAGCTTTGGTGTTCTAGGATTTCTGCATAAATGAGCATCGTACCGGTCGTGGTGCTTTGAGTAATATAGGATTTTGAGGAGTTGTGTGTGGTTGCAATTCTGGGCATTGCTTTTTCAAGTCTTACGTGGTAGGCCATTAAGTTGGATGGATTAACCAACCGAGTTATAGAGTGTTTATAATTCATGTGACAGCTAACTGGTCCATCGTCCTCCTGTGACAGCTAAAAGATTTGATAGCCCATATCGAGTTACATGCTGTGGCGGAAGCTCCTGTGACAGCTAACTAGTCCATCGTCCTCTTATCACAGGCGTTGTTCTCAGTGAGAAAGCTTGCATCAACTGGTGAAGGCAGTCAAGAATGCCTCCATTTGTGTGAATTGCTCGACTGCTCCATTTGTGATCCACGGGTGGGTGTCAGGCCTGGACCTCTTGTTATATGTGCATGATTATGCAACATGGTTTTCAAAGCTTGTTCAGAGGCATACTTCTCTGTCGATATGAAAACACAAGTAAAATCCCTCTGGTTTAGTTATGTCTACTTCAAACAATCTGAGTATGCCAATCTTGCACTATTGCACAAGGACAACTACAGTTGTGAGATTAAGCTTGGTATTTTCATAGTCAGACTATGGATTAAGCAATCAAGTTTCAGCCACTATGAACTGTTTCCATGCATGTCTTGTTGTGTTAGCAGTTAGCATCTAGGCAAGTTCCTCATGCTCTTTTGGCAACATCGATAAGTATTTTATACACAGGACCTATAGATTATCGGAAGAAGTCCATTCTACCCCCTCAAGTATCGACATGCGGACACCTAACCCCCTGAACTAAAAAATCGGCCATTTGACCCCCTAAAGTTACAAAACCGGACAGCCTACCACCTCCGGCTGTTTCGTGCGGTGATTTTGCACACGTGGCATTGAGTGGTTCGGTTTCGCCAGGTCATTTCCCCCTTCCCCTTATCTCTTCTCTCTCCTACCTACCTCCTTACTTCCACTGCCGAATGCATCGCCATTTGCTTTCTTCTTCCTTGCTTTACTTCTCTCACTCCCCATTTCTTTTTGCTCTTGCCGAAGCTCACCTGGCGCCATGGGCTCCCTCCTGCACGCTGTTGCCACCAGCAGCTCAGCGCCCATGCGGCATCTCTCCCCTAGGCCCGGTCCTCGCCCATGTCTTGCTCCTCCCTCTGCGCCACTGGCCCGACTCCTCCCCTCCAGACGCCGACTACTCCCTCTAAGCCAGCCCGGCTCGGTTGGTATCACCGACGCTGCCCACCTCGACAAACCAAGACCACCTCAACTTCGCCTCGTGCGGCACGCCAAGACGCCGCTTGGCGCTTTGGTTGGCCTCCAGCGCCTCTCCCTCGACCCATCTTTGCCGACCTATGCCTCTTTGCTGTTGTCGGTGGTGTAAACCCTACTAACTGCTGGCTCGCCCGGCATTGGCCGCCTCCCTGACTATTTCCCCCTCTATTTTGATTTTTGGTTTTTAGCTCGACTCATGTTTTGATGCCAGTGGATTTGTATTCATGCATGCTGATGAATGGAGGTGGGTTGGTTGATGTATGCACATTGCGATGGAGGTTAGCTACTACCGGTGGTGCTGCCGCCGATGCACCGATGTACTACTATATTCTCTCCAACCCATTCCCTTCTCTTGCTCTGTGATGAATGATGGATGCTACTAGGATGGATAAAAAAGGTGATGCTATGCGGTGATGAATCCAACCCCGCCACTACGCGCCGGCGGCAACAGGTGCTCGCCAAGGAGGAAGCCGTTAAGGAGAAGGTGAGCCCACTAGGAAAAAAATTCTTGTTCGATTACCTGTATTCCCTTTTTGTTGTTCTGTGGGCATGGGATGGGAGGGAGCGGAGGGAGGCGGATGGCGTCGGAGGGATCTCCGTCGAGGGAGGGGGCCAGGTTTGGGACAAGGCGCTAGAGGGAGGTGACGAGGCCGAGCTGCGCCTCGCGGCGGAAGGAGATGGCCTCCTCTAGGCTCCAGCATGGGCACACGGGGGCCAAGCACGCAAGGGCCAGGACCGAGCTGATGGCGGGGGCAGCTGGCAATGGCGGTGGCGGTGGAGGGAGGAGGCGCCATGAGGGAGCTTCGGCCAGGGAGCAAAAATTTCCAGAGAGAGAGAGAAGGACTCACTTACAGGTGGGCCCAAGTGCCAAAGAAGCCAGCTCACCTAGCCGACCTAGCAAAACCGGGCCACCCAGACACCACGTGTGCAAAACCACCGCACGAAACAGCCAGAGGGGGTAGGTTGTCCGGTTTTGCAACTTTAGGGTGTCAAAGGGCCGATTTTTTAGTTAAGGGGGTTAGGTGTCCGCATGTCGATACTTGAGAGGGTAGAATGGACTTCTTCCTGGATTATTTTCTCATCAGTTTCTGTAATAATTAGTTATGTGTTTTCAAACAATTGAAAAGCTTGAGAATATGGTGGATGGAGGAGATTACTATGAAGCCCAACAAATGTACAAGTTAACAAGTGCAAGATACTCTGTACATAATTTAACTAAAGCCACAGTGGTTGGCTCCCCCTTAAGCTTTTAGTCTTTTCACTCTTTCAACCATCTTGCTTCTTCTTGTAAATTTCAACTTTCTTAATAGTTGAGTAGAATTCAACTGTTACTTCTTCACATTACTTGAATTGGATCAGCTAAATGACATAGTTGGTTTAATGTAACATCTTTGTCATAACCACTGCAATTATTTTGGATAATGTAACATCTTAAAATAAACTCATGCCAGGACACACTTGCAAATTCAAAGTAAAACAAGGGCCAGAATGTTATCATTGGCATATTATCATTAAATGGAAACTAGAGTTATGTTCCATATGACCACAATGGCAAGTGTCATTCGCACGCTGATTGCTCTTATATGTCTTAGGCTTAAAGCTCAATGCATGCAGAGTAATCAGATCAACTGTAACATGAGGGTATATACTATAGATAAACCTAACTAAAATCAATTGAGGGGAAAGGATATAATAATATCAACGACCAGATGCTACAAGTCAACTGTTTTAACTTGTTTCGGCCAATTTCATGCAGGTACATTGCTTCTTAGAGGTATTGGGAAGCCTTGGACATACTTCAGTCAGGAGCTTTAATTCAATTTAAGAATGGGTGGGTTACTTTCTTGCTTTAGATGCATCTGCACAATTTAACAAATATTGTCTACAGTTAATTTCATAGATATTCATTAATTGGATGTCAACCTGTATTTTCTCCTTTTATTTGTGAATATCTCATTGTTCCTGATATTAATCTTGACCATAATCATATAGGAGCACAATGGATGCCTAAATCAATATGCATGTGTAGATGTGTGGTATAAACTCTTAGTAGGTAATCTTCCGTCTTTTTGCTTGAAATACAAATGAAAGGCTACTAAGGTTCATACTAAATTCTGGTTGTACCTTTCCCAAGAGAGTTAAGTGCTCCAACCAGTGTTGATGTGGTTCTTCACCAGTAATGCCTTAACAGCTTTTGCCAATTTATGATGGTAGACTATCCATGACTTAGCATCTCGAAGACGGTGGATGATATGATTGCAGAAGCGCTTGCTGGATGCACACTGCTTCAACTATGGCAGATAGGAGGTCATGTTTCAGTGTTCTGCCCTGTTGTCCATCTTTTGAAGCACATTAAGGTGCTTACAAGAATTCTTGCATGTGCCCTTGTGTTAAAGCTCAAAATATTGTAATTATCTACTACCTAAATCCATTATTCATGCCTTTATTACTTGCATATTTTTTTGTGTTTGTGTTTCTTAACATATATGTCTTTATTATCTACAATCCTATGGACAGTAACAAAGATATCGATTTACACTTAAATAGTTTTCTTTGAACTATTTGCAAGTCCATCTTTCAGATATGGATCATCAAGAACTTTTGATTATCTATAAGACTGAAGGTCTCTTCTTGTTGCTTCTGCTTCTTCCCTGCCGGTTTGCAAACAAAGTATTTTTTTTCCTTCTCTTCTCGGTTGGAAGAATGCAAATGAGAGTAAGAATCGATTTATTTTTTTCCACGGTGTGGTTCTTCTGGTTACAAATATGTGAATGATGTTGTGAGAATAATTTTGTACTTTCCCCTGCTATATTACTCTAAAGTTGTGCCAGGAGAATGGAATCTATGTATATATAATCTGGACATTATCAAAGACGATGCTTGTGTTGTGCTGCCTTCTACATCCGAGGTAAATCCTTGCCATGGAAGTAGCTTGATAATATTTTGTTCTATTCTCTATGAAGCTCTTTCTTGGTTTGCCCCATGCTTTTCTTTTGTTAGGACCCTGTAGCAAGGAGGGAATGTTTGGAGAGAATATTTTGAATTATTTATTGTTAAACTATGCTTGTTACTTTCTCTTGCTGGTGTTACTTTCCCTTGCTGGTGTTGGTGTCAACATTAGGCGATCTTTGTATAAATTTTAGTAAAATTATCATCGAAGATCTTTCTGTAATCTGATAAATTTATGGATGTTAACTATCTATGGTACACATAATGCAAAAGAAAAGATTGAGTAGTAAAAGTGGAGATTTTATCTCCTTTTGATAGGGCTAGAGTGCAAAGCGGTAAAGGTAGGTTGAGAAACAAATTAAGGTTGAGAGCAACCATTCATGTTTCTAAATTACACTGGTATACCATTCGGTCTTAACATAACTGGCCTTAATATTTACATAATTTAGCACTTGTGGTATTGTATATTTAAGATCTGTTGTAACGTACGGGCATCCTACTAGTTTTTTCATAGATAAGAGTATGAGCTTTGGGATGTTCTTCAGTTGTTGTCGGTGGTACACTTCTGCAATGCAAGCAAAGCTTCCTCACCATGTTATCTTTGTTTATGGACACTATGCATTGCAATGGCAAGACATCTTGGTTCTTCTGTGCAGAGAAAGGAAGAATATCTTCAAAATTGTAATTCCTTTTGCTCTTTTGCAGGTGGTCGATACCAGAAATCAAGGACTGCTTGGAGGAAGCTAGATTTAAATGCATCCACGCCTGGATCAGGGAGATGCCAAATACCTAATCAACTGGAAATGCCAAGGAATATAACGCTGACCGTGATGTGAAGTACGAAGAATTACGGCATTCCAATCAAGGAGACGCTTGGAATACGTACGCAGTTGGAGTAGCAAATACCGGATGGTGCATCTTGCCTCTTTTCTGAAAATACGATGGAAACACAGTCACGACAATTTTCCCTTCCAATGCTCTCAAGTCAGTTCATTTGCTGCCAGAGTGACATCTTTTGCCTAATGTACGAATGCATTCCACCGCATTGCTACCAGAACTGTGCAATAGTCTTCTATTTTATCCCAATAAATTTGTGTTCCAAAACATGTGCTCGATTATAGTTTTCTTAAATGAGATGCTACCATGATATCATCCCTATCGGAGCTAAGGAAGAGAGTTGTTGTCTCTAGCGCCCTAGCGCTCTCGCGTCTCTAGCGACCTAGCGCCGCTCGCCACTCCGGCGGCGGCGGCGGCTACCCCAGCCTCACTCCTCCTTGCCACGCCGCTGCCTTGTGCCTCTCGCCGCTCTGGCGACGGTGCTCCACTTCCGTTATGGCGTCCAACTCTTCCACTTCCCTAGATTTCCGAGCTGCAGTCTTGGGGAAGATGTCGGAGAAGGAGCGTCACTGGTTGGAGTCCTCCCTCTCAAGTCCTGACTCGGTGGAGTCCCGGCGCCACGAGTCATCTCCTCCAACCCCGGTTGCTTTGGGGCTCCGGTCGCCAAGTTCTTCTGGAGTTCTGATCGCAGAGCCCATCCTCCCCCCAGAAGCTAAGGGCAAGGCGGTCCTTCTGGTCGACGGAGGGCTGGCTCCGTGCAAGGCTTCGGCGCTCTCGTCTTTGCGCGCGGCCGTGACTTGCCAGCCGGCGGAGGGGGGACGCCTGGGAAGAGGTTCGGCGACGCTGCACTTGGTGACACTGGAGCATTGTGAGTCCGCGTCATGCCCCCATGCTGAGGCCAGTTCCGCACGATCTAGTAGGCATGTGCTTCAACTGCTTCGCTTCTGACCACGTTGCAGTGGATTGCAAGAACCCGACGCGCTGTTTCCGCTGCAAGGGCGTGGGGCACATAGTTGCCCGCTGCAAGAAGCAGCCAAGCCCCGCCAATCGTGAGGTGAGAAGGCCTATGCCCGCTTTTGATCTGCGGACTATGCTACTTTCCAGGCCTAGGGGTGGTGCGACTTCTGCTCTCAGCACGTCGCCAGTCGCCTCGGCTAGCTTGGGCCGATCGCCTTCCCCGCAACGTCGTCGGTTAGCGCCTACCGCTATTGCTCAATGACCAGTGATCCGCCCAGCCACAGCAAATGAGGTTCGCTTCGGTCCTCTAAGCAGAAAGGGCCTCCTCTCGCCGCTTTATGGGGATGTCGACGATGAGTTTCCACCGGGAAACTCACTACATCGCCCAGGCAAAGAAACCTACATGGTCCCGCTGTCCCTGGCGATGCGAGACATGGAAAGGTGCCTTGAGCGGGCACTCATTGTCTGCGTAGGGGGGACGAGGCCGGAAGTCTCCGCTCACGAGGTCGCGTTAGCCTTTCACGTCGAGCGAGGTACGCCGCAGGATAGCTTCTCGGTGCATCCCTATTTCCCCGAGAACTTTCTTGTTGTCTTCAACAACCACTCCATCAAGGATCATGTCCTCCGCGAAGGCTCCATTAGGACACACCATTTCCTTCTCATTGTTCACCCTTGGTCACGGCTGGCTCAGACAACCAGCCACCCTCTTCGCTTCCGCGTCAAGCAAAGCCTTGAGGGGCTGCTGCTCCACGCTTGGAGCTTGACCTCCGTGTTGGCCATCCTCTCCACCTCCTACTAGGTCGAAGCCTTCGACGAGTCGTCAACATTGCGAGCATATCTGTCAGCTTTTCGTTTGGTCGTTTGGTCTCTTAACCCTAGTTTGATTCCTAAATAAAAGTCAATCATCGTCGTCGAGCCGGATCTTCTCCCAGATGGCTCCGTTCTTGACCACGGGGAGCAAGTCTTCGCTATTCCTTCCGGTGCTAGGGAGCGCCGGGAGGCCCTCCACTACAACATGATTATTCACGTTCACGAAGTTGAGGATTTCTCCTCTTCGGTCGAGCGACATTTCTCATTTGCACCTTCTAGCGATGATTCCGGTTTCAGCGGGCTTTCGGACGATAACTCTGATGATTCCGGGCCACATCGTCATACCTTCCGCACAACACCGGGCATGGTTGATGGCTGCATCCAGCCGTTCGGAGATCGGGAAGAAGGAAGCTCCGGTCAGCGGTCCCGCCCCAGTCCTCTCACCCATTCCTGGAGGCTACCACCGCTGTCAGTGCTACGTCACGGGCCTGTTAGGAGGGCTGCCTCCTCGTGCCGTGTTTCGCGTAGCAAGGCTAACGCGGCGTGTGGTTTTCTCGGTGAGAGGGCGTGGAATACACTTCAGGCTGCCCAACCGAACCGAGGTTTTCCTCCTTTGCTACATATTCATGACGGGGGCAAGATAAAGCTGGGTCTGAACGTGGCCGCTTTGTCGTTAAGTCCCGTCAGAGGCCTAGGGTCGCCCCATCCTATTTCACGGCTCGAGACAGCAGACTCGCCTCGTGCTCCTGTTCACGCCGTTGCTTTCACTGAGGAGATAGCCAGCTTCCTCATTTCTTCGGGTGGCCATTTTCAAGCAAATGCTGAGGAGGCAGCCAGCCTTCACGTGGCTACGGGTGGCCATTCTCATGCAAGCGCTGAGGAGGCAGCCTGCCTTCATGTCTCTCCAGGTGGCCTAGCTATTGCGAGCCCCCCAGTCATCGCTTCTGGCTAAGGTTTTCCTCCTTTGCTACCTGTTCGTGATGAGGACAAGATAAAGTTGGGTCTGAATGTGGCCGCTTTGCCGTTCAGTCCCGTCAGAGGCCTAGGGTCACCCCCATCCTGTTGCACATCTCGAGACAGTAGACTCGCCTCGTGCTCCTGTTCATGCCATTACTTTCGCTGAGGAGACAACCAGCTTTCTCGTTTCTTCGGGTGGCCATTTTCAGGCAAATGCTGAGGAGGCAACCAGCCTTCACGTGGCTACGGGTTGCCATTCTCATGCAAGAGCTGAGGAGGCAGCCTACAGTCATGACTCTCCGGGTGGCCTAGCTATCGCGAACTCCCCAGTCATCGCTT
This sequence comes from Phyllostachys edulis, assembly GCA_036346405.1. NCBI lineage: Eukaryota > Viridiplantae > Streptophyta > Magnoliopsida > Poales > Poaceae > Phyllostachys > Phyllostachys edulis. Next base: position 17,295,193 of record CM070546.1, on the reverse strand, counting down.
CTGGCAGTGCTCCTGTCCACGAGGTTTGCGCCTCGCAAGGGCATGAGGAGGGCCACTCCATGCATGCAGGCCCTCTGGCATCTTGCGAACAGGTCGTCCGTGGCCCGGTGCACTCGAAGGAAACTCCCAGCTTTCCAGTCTTGGCTACAGTCGGTGCACTTGTCCAGGAGGCTTGCGCCTCGCAAGGGTGTGTGGAGGATCACTCCTTGCATGCAGGCCCACTGGTTCCATGTGAGCCAAGCGTGCTCTCAACACAACAAGCCGGCATCTCCTCAAATGGTTGTTCACTTCAAGTCTGAGGCGTCTCCTCTCGGTTTGTTTCGGGGAAGCTGGTCACCTTCTCTTGCCGGGCTAGAGCGGAGCTTCAGGTGCCAATCCTGCCTCTACTAGACGTTCAACAGCCTCTCCTTACGTAGGCTTCACCCTTTACGCCAAGGCTAGCAAGTGTCTGGCAGGTAAGGGTAGGAAATTGGCTCTAGAAGATCAACAGACACAAATACTGTTAGCTGGGAAGCTTAGACTCGATCAGGAGAAGACTTCGGAGGAATGATCGCCACAAAACGCTTTCTTAAGCCTGTTTGACAAGCAACTTTCAAGAGATCATATGGTGCTGGCAGCACTCTTCAAGATTACGGTACCGGATCATCTTCTTCCCGGTGCTACTAGTATTGCGGAGACGGTTTTGGCTACGGCGACCTAGTCTGTCGCCTAAGCCCCTGTCTCGTTTGGTTGTTGGTCGCGGTAACATCTTCATGCATGGTTGCAACTTCAATTTCATCTCCTGGAATGAAAGGGGCTAAATTTGAGAGTCAAGGGAAATGTAATTCGTGAGTCTATAATAGCTTCACAGGCCTCGATCGCGTGTTTTCAAGAAACAAAACTAAGTATTCTTGATTCGTCCATTGTTAAGGAAACCCTAGGGCAATCCTTCGACGGCTTCTTTTACCTTCCTTCTTCCCAATCAAGAGGAGGCATCTTATTAGCTTGGATCTCGAGTAGGCTCATTTGTTCGTCACTAAGTTCAAGGAACCATTCTATAACAGCCAAGGTCGCTTACCCAGATGATTCATCCTCCTGGTTGATAGTAGTCTATGGCCCTTCAAATGACGCTGACAAAGCAGCGTTCTTGGAGGAGTTACGGGATATTCAGAGCACCGTCCCTGGGCCGTGGATGATTCTCAACGATTTCAACCTAATCCTTCAAGCCAGTGACAAGAATAATGATCGATTAAATAGAAGACGTATGAGTGGCTTCCGTCGAGTGATAGATGATCTACAACTTAAGGAGGTACACCTTAACGGAAGATCCTTCACTTGGACAAGCGCAAGGGGGAGGCCGACCCTAGAGCGCATTGATAGGGTTTTTGTCTCCACAGAGTGGGACCTTTTGTTTCTGGACTGTTTTCTGCGCGCACTGCCATCCACGGCTTCTGATCACTGTCCGCTTTTGTTGTCGACGGCTTTCCTATCGGGAACCAAGAAGCGTTTCCGCTTTGACTCCTTTTGGACAAGGATGGAAGGGTTCCAAGAGGAGGTTATGAACGCATGGAAATGCAATGATTCTGTGTCTGACCCCTTGCGTCATCTCCATATCCTGCTCTCAACCACAGGCCGTGCACTGCATAGTTGGAGCCAGCGTCAGTGTGGTAGCATTCGTCAGCAAATCGGGATGGCAAAGGAACTTATTTGTCGTCTAGATTTAGCCGAGGAAAAAAGAACTCTCGGCCCTTTGGAGCGCTGGTTGAGGATGGAGCTCAAAAAGAAAATGCTTGGTTTATGCTCCTTTGAAAGAACTATAGCCCGTCAACGGTCGCGCATCAAATGGTTGTAGGAGGGGGACGCAAACACACGTTTTTTCCACCTTCATGCTAATCACCGAAGGCGAGTCAACTACATTGCAAGTTTAAAGGTCGCTGACTCCTGGGTGTCCACGCAGAACGATATGGAAGAGGCCTTTCACGACCATTTCGTCAAGCTCATTGGAACTCCGGTCGCCCGCTGTCATTCCCTGGACTTGAATTTCTTGGGAGTATCTACCCAAGACCTTCACGGCCTGGAAGCAAACTTCAATGAAAATGAAGTCTAGGAAGCAATCAGGAGCTTGCCATCAGAAAAGGCGCCGGCCCGGACGGTTTCATTAGTCTTTTCTACCAAAAATGCTAGGAGCTCATCAAGACTAATATAATGGCGGCATTTCATGCCCTCGATCATTTAGCAGGTTCTAACTTCAGGCTGTTGAATGAGGCGTTGCTTACCTTGCTGCCGAAGAAACTTGGAGCTCAGGAACCGGGTGACTATCAGCCAATTAGCTTGCTGCATAGCTTCGCGAAAATTTTCTCTAAAGTTCTGGCCATAAGGCTTGCGCCAGAACTAACTAAGCTAGTTCCATCAAATCAATCAGCTTTTACCAAAGGTCGCTCCATACAAGACAACTTCCTCCTGGTTAGGCAATCTGCGCGCTCTCTCCATCAACTAAAAAGGCTGGCTTTCCTTCTCAAACTTGATATTGCGCAAGCCTTCGACTCTTTGTCTTGGCCCTTCCTGTTGGAAATCCTCCGACACAAAGGGTTTGGGTCTAGATGGTGTGCTTGGTTGAGTATAATGCTCAACTCGTCGTCCACCAGAGTGCTTGTCAATGGCCAACTGGGGCAACCGGTGTGGCATGGTAGGGGCCTGCGCCAGGGAGTTCCTCTTTCTCCATTGTTGTTTATCATCGCAATGGATGGCCTAAATACCATGTGCCTTGCCGCGGAACATGCAGAGTTACTCCAACCAATCGGTGGGCACCTGGGTTTACCTCATCGGCTGTCGTTGTATGCAGACGATGTAGTCATGTTCCTATCTCCAGTCAGTTCAGATCTGCTAGTCTTCAAAGAAATTCTATAGCTCTTTGGTGAAGCTTCGGGCCTCATAACCAATTTGGCAAAAAGTTCCTTCTCGCCTATTCGCTACAACAACCTGGAGATCCAGCTTATCACAGACAGTTTGCATTGCAAAAAAGCTGCTTTTCCATGCATATACCTGGGCTTGCCTCTCACCCTCAGGAAACCTTTCCGGGCGGAGTTCCAACCTCTCCTAGATACGGTTGCTAATCGGCTGCAAGCTTGGCATACAAGCATGCTCTCCCAAGGGGGACGACTCGTTCTGGTTCAGGCGGTGTTGTTAGCTATACCAGTGTACTCCTTTATGGCCCTTGACCCCCCTCTCTCAGTAATCAGAGAAATCGATAAAAGGCGTCGAGCGTCTCTTTGGAAAGGAACGCAGAATGTAGTGGGTGGACATTGTTTAGTGGCTTGGTCCTCTGTTTGTCGCCCCCGCCATCTTGGGGGACTCGGTCTGCCAAACCTGGTCATCCTAGGTCGCGCCCTCCGTATTCTCTGGCAATGGTTGCAACGGTCGTGGTCGGAAAGGCCTTGGGGAAGATTGCTCAATCAATCTACTCGAGCGGAGGAAGACATGTTCAAAGCCTCGATTCAGGTCAGAGTCGGCAACGGTGAAAACACCTTGTTCTGGGAGGACCGTTGGCTTGATGGCCGATCCATTATTGGTCTGGCTTCGTCCATAGCCAAGATGGTTAAGCCATCAACAAGGAAGCAAAGAACGGTAGCTCACGCCCTTGGGCACTCTTGGATCGCTGACATTTCAGGTCGCCCAGAGGATGTTAACTTGCTGGATTTTCTGCGGTTATGGGACTTGTTGTAGTCCCCTCGGCTATCACCGGTCGAGGGCGACACAGTGCTTTGGCGGTGGGAATCCGCAGGCTGCTACTCCTCTAAGTCGGCTTACAAAGCGTTTTTCCATGGCTCGCTTGATTGCCCTTGCGCCGATGCGATCTGGAGTGCTAGGGTTCCCCTCATATGCAAATTTTTCGTTTGGCTAGCGATTCGCAGTCGGTGCTGGACAGTCGACTGCCTTCAGCGCCAAGGATTGCAAAACCAAGGTGTTTGTGTCTTCTGCGAGCATGGCCTGGAAACCATCGATCACATTATTGTGGAATGCACGGTAACCGGACAAATTTAGGCGCGATTCCTACGACAGGTAGGGTTTCAAGAAGCTGTTCTTGTTGGTCAGACCTCCTTTCAAGATCATTGGATTTCGGTAAGAAACTTGCAACCAAAGCATCGCAGGAAGGATCTAGATTCGTACATAATTCTCGTTTCTTGGATGATTTGGAAAGAACGCAATCAAAGGATCTTCGAGAAGGTCGCAGCTTCTATCGATCAGGTCCTGGCTGGTATTCATGATGAGCATCGCCATTGGCGTATAGCGCTTGCGCCTGGTCGGGGAGCTTCAGTGGAGTAGGAGTTGCTTAGTTGTTTCTTCCTACCCTAGTGACCGTTTGGTGTTGCCTAGGGTGGGTCGGCAGTGTCCTATTGTATTCTTTTCCTTGAGTTTGTCTGTATTTTTCATCCCTTGTTTTTTTGTTCTTCTTTTTCTTCGGCTCAATAAAATGACGTGTAAAGCTTTTGCACTTCAAAAAAAAATGATAATCATCCGTCTCACCCTCTGTACCGGGCACCCAAAGAGCAGTCAAGGCACCACCTGCAGAAAATGATGGTGACTTGGTACAGTGAGGTTTCTTGAGTTCTTGGCCTTTCACGCGAAAGCGCTCGCGGCGGAGCTTCCCCAGGTAGACCTCTCCCCGGTCTGCTGCTCCCGTCCAAAGGCAGGCAGGACTGGTCGTTTCTTCCAGCCCACACTTGGCGTGTCCAAGACGGTAGTGCCATTCTAGAAGCCATTAAGCCTGTATCCGCGTCCATTAATCTTTAGACCTTCCTTGATCTGACAGTGAGCCTCTCGCTAATTGGCAATCGGGCATATGCACCTTTCTACCCAATGGAGCTTTCTGCTGTAAGCCTTTCAAGCCTGACTGGGTCCCGTCTAGGTGTCTATCACCCACTTCTCTTCTCCTTTACATGATGCTGCGGCCGGCAGAAGTAGCTTTCTATCTTCTTTCTCCAACCCTTTTCGTGTGATAAGTGTCTCAGGCCCCCTTCAGAAGTTTGGTCAAGCTGAAGTGTGCTATTTTGGACCAGTACAACAACAGTTTAGGGCTTTAGGCCGGCTAGAGCGAGCGGCACCGTCCTCCCACAGCTTTGTCTGCAGTTGCACCGAAGGTTCCGAATTTCTAAATCAATCCTGGGCTGCACAAAGTGCTTAAAAGATTCGTGTTGCTTGCCATTGTGGATTCCGACTAAGGCAGTCTTTAAAGATGTATGGAACTATGGATACGGCATACGTCAAGGGATCAAGATGGAAACACACACGGCAAACAGAGACTAGTTAATTCAGCGGCGGATGCAAGTGGTCCACATGGTCATGCCAATGATAGAAGTTGAGCAGCAGCAGGCCACAGGAAGGTTGAGGACTGAGAGCGACGTAAACCAGATTAATACAAAGGGATCGACTTATCAGATGGGATCTACTGGAGAAAACAAGACCAGCACGACTGGGGACGGCAAGATCAGGGCATGGATCTTCCGAGGCCGACCGGTCCGGCCAAGTTGACCCCTCGGCCGTCGTCGCGCCAGTTGCTCGCCTCGGCCGTCGGCCTGTGTTTGCCATCCTCTGCCTCAGCTTGGTATAACATCCTAATTTTCTGAGTTTTAAAATATTTTTTGAATAGTTTAGTTCATTGAAAAAAATACATCAATTTTATTTCAATTTAATAGAACTTAAATAAGACTTTCAAATATCAAAACAACTTAATGTGATTAATCTGAACATCAATTAATTCCGAAACTATTTTATTTGAGTTCTTTGTGCTTGGAAATATTTTTCAGTTTTTTCTGGAATTTTTCCGAGTTCATTTGCTATTTTTTTATTTGCCATTTGGATTTTCTAGTATTTCTAAAATAGAAAACCAAATTAAAATATCAGAAAATCCTTCAGGCTGAAATCCTTTCACCCCGGCACAACTTCCCCGTGTGTGGCCCGTCTTCCTCTCTCTCCCGCTCGCACGCATCCCTAACCCCACCCGTTAGCCACACATGTGCCGTGTGCGACGTAGCTCCACCCTAGCCATATACACTGACATGCGGGCCCTACCGACACATTGTTCATCGTCCCCTGCCTGGACTCCTTCTCCGAGTCTGTTACGACTCCGCCATCATGTTCCTCCCGGTCACCTTGTCGCCGCCTTTAAAAGGACTTGTGGACCCTCATTTTCTGCACCCCGAGCCACACTGTCCTCGAAAACCCTAGCCGCCACCTCGAGTTCGTCGCCTAGCCGTCGGAATCGCGCGAAGAAGAAAAGGCACCGCCGAACTCTTCGTCTTCGTCTTCCACTACCGTCGGTGAGCCCCGGGCCTCATCGTCACCACTGCCAGCATCACAAGGGCCTGGTCTACACTGTCGTCACCTTAACGTCGCCAGAGTGCCACTCCAGCCCCTTCGTCGTCGAGCCCGAGCCTTAGCCACCACTTAGACCTCGTCGTCGGTCATCTCTGGTCGCTGTGTGTGCACTGTTGAGTTCGTTGTCGCTCTAGCTACCCAATGCGCACCTCCGTGTCCATTGCCGTGGCCGCAATCGCCGGCGACCATCGGGACCTGAGCGCCACCACCGTCGCCGTCGTCCATGTCACCCCGTTGCTTGCGTGTCGTCCTTGTATTGCCACCTCAGTGCCACGTATGCACAACAGCAGCGTTAGCGCCACCCACGTCCAAACCGTAAACCAAAGTTAGCGTGACCTTGGTCCATGGTAGACCCACTCACTGACATATAGGTCCCCACATGTCAGATTCACTATTCCATAGACTCATGAGCCATAGACCCGGTCCATAGACCGAGGGTCCCACATGTTAGCCTCTATTCCTTATTTTCTAGATTTTCTTTTAATTCTAAAATTCATTGCTGATGTCAGCTGATGCAATATTTTGAAATTTTCTTTAGAAAGAAAAGAGTAAAGTCCATTACCGGTCCTTAAACTTTTTATGCTGTGTCATCCCGGTCCATAGACTTTCAAAGTGTGTCATCCGGTCCCTAAACACTGTTTGGGTCTCAAATTAGTCCTTAAACTTTTTATCTTTGGTCATCCGGTCCATAGACTTTCAAAGTGTGCCATTCTTGTGCCTAAGCAAGAGGGCTATGTTTGAGACCCAAACAGTGTTTAGGGACCGGGATGACACACTTTGAAAGTCTATAGACCGGGATGACACAGTATAAAAAGTTTAAGGACCGGTAATGAACTTTACTCGAAAGAAAATTATGTAAATTTGAAATAGTGTTTTGTTTCTCTTTTTCTTAGATTTAAATCTTTCGAGAGTCCATTCTTCCCCATACGAACTCCGATCGAACCCATTCAAGTTTCTAAATTCATCTAAATTCAAGCCATAACTTACTGAGTTTTTTTATTTAATTTTTGGATTTTATTTTTTGCTCTATTTTGTATTTATTTAGTTTTTCACTTTCGTTTGTGACTAGACGTTAATACTTCAGGAGCTCTCAAGGAAGGAGGAGTTGATCAAGCTCAAGACCAGTACCAATACTTGTTTCAAGGCAAGTTGTACCTTTTATCATGTTGAACCCAGTTTTTCAAAACTACTTTGATTCAATTATTGTATGTTACTCCAATTACTTAATTCTTTAAATATTTTGGGATTAGCTATACACCTATTTGATTATATCCACTTTGCTCATTGTATTACCATGATTTTTGTCACCCTAGCTTGGTTAATTATTAGTTGGTATTATCATAGCACCAACGTGGGTTGGTTATATATGATAGTCTGCTTAGCTATGCAACATGTTATTGATATCATTTTGAGTTGCAAATCTAAACTTTACTAAGTGATTATGGAATTTTGTGTAAAAACCATGTGATGTGTGCTGTTACTCGTTGATGGCATGTGATGCACCCAACCAACAGGGTGGGAAAGATTTAGACTGTGGTGAGTGGAAGGAATGGTGACATGGTGAAACTTCGTGCTTGGGAAAATATGAATCTTGGTAATTTGTTTAGAAATTGGGGAGTCTCGCCTCGGTCAATTAAGGACTTAACTTTATGCGCCATTGAACTGAGCCATAACTGTGCGACCACATGCCTAGTATGGGATAAGACTACCTTAGTAAGCTACGAAATCTTGGCATTGACTATTAAGGCATGTAGGTTAGACTATGTGGTAGGGTGGAGGTGTGTACTACTGTATCGGGTCACACTTATGAGTGGTTCACCGTCTCCAGGTCCAACGATGTGCGTCGGACTAAACCACTTTGTTAGGGTTGGTACGACGGTAAAATACATCGGGAGGGTCAATTGTCAAGATGAAGTTTCAAAAAGGTTTTGTTATGATTGGTGCTAGCTACACTAGTTATATCTTGTGGATAAAGTTTACAAATATTTGCAAAGTGTTAATCAATTTATCCGAATAGCTGCGCCTGTGGTCATGGACATGCTCGGGGATTTCACACGAGGGATAGATTTTCATAAAAAATATTTGGAAGAGAGAGTTGTGTGGTTAAACTCATATGGTTGTGTGAAAAAATTGACTATGTTTTATGTTCTTTGTGAAAATAATTGTTAAATTATTATTGTTTATTCGTTTTAAATTACAGTTCAATCTATTATTTGTATTCAATTGCAAATGCTGCTTTTTGCAAAATAACCATAGAAGCTATTTCCTTTGGAATAAGCCATCATCTATAATTGCATTATGTGGTACAACTTGTTGAGTACTCGGAGTACTCATCCTTCCTGCAGTCATTCAGCTGAAGTGGAGAAGTCTTTGCCTGCTTTCGAGGAGGAGTTTTATGAGGAGGGTGATCGCTAGGTCTTGATCCTAGTTGGTTATTTGTGGCAAGTCGATGGGTTCCCACTGAAGTTGTTTCCATTTCATTGTTGTCTCTTTATTTAGTGTCAGCCCTGCATGGCTTAATAAGTGTAAACTCGACTATAAGGTCAAAACCGTTATTTATTAATCAAATTAGTCGTTTATTCTTATATTCGCCTTGTATATAATGATATTCATCTATGTTGGCACTGTATGCACTGGTGTGATCCTGAACTAGTGCATTATACACAGAGGGTCCGAATTTACATATTTGGGTCCCGACACCTGCCAAGACACGTTCGTAACTTGGCGCCATGACGTCATGCTTGCTCATTGCTTGCCAATCATGGCCTTGCCATGCGCCGCGCTGTCAGAATCGCTCTTGCTCGCCTTGGTCGTCGATGCGCTTACCTCCCGCTGCCACATGGGAAGGAGGGTGGCGCTCTCGCAGAGGGGACCGAGGTGGGGCGTGGAGGATCGAGGACGGGTGCGGTCGCCCGACGCCGAGATCTGGTGCGAGGGGAGGCAGGATGGGAGATCAAGGGTGGATTGAAGAAGGGATTAGACCTAGAGGAAGAAAGGAGGAGGTAGTTGCCAGCCAAAACAGGGGAAAGAGGGGAAAAGAAAAACAGAGCAAGGGAAAAAGAGCGAGAAGGGGAAAAAGAGGGAGAAAAGGTGCTGAATTTAAGTAATTGTGTAAAATTATGGACAAGTAAATATTTGGGGAGTGAAATTTCATTGATATTTTACAGATACATTATTATTGTCTTGTTAAAAATATTACACCCCAGTGTGGGGTTCCCTGATAAGGAAAAGAGTATAGTAACTATATATATGCATACATATCGGCTACTCGATGTTGAGATCTGCTAATGCATGCGTGATCTCGGGATGCTCCAATTGATGTTGTTACCGCTCATCTACTTTATGCCAATCCTTGAGGCAGGTGATTGCCTCTACTGTCTCGGGAGGGGGGGGGGGTAAGGATGGTCTCCTTTCTTCAATTATTCACCCGACCATGCTGAATGTCGCCTCGGAAGAGATAGTCGACACCGGAATGACTAGGACATCTTGTGCGAAATGCTACCACACGGGAAATATACAGTGGTTGTCTCTCCACCATTCGAGGAGCTTGACCTTATAGCCAGAAAGGGTAGGATCAGTGGCTGTAAAGTTGTGGGCGAGGAAGTGATTGAGTTATACATTAGGATTGCACCTTGTGGTTGTGGACGACTAAGATGACGAAGAACTGGTGAGAGGATGTAAGATCGAGGAGGCCGACTAAAGGGGGGGGGGGGTGAATAGACGGTTTTAAAAACTTCTTTGGCTAAAACCGATTTCTAATGCGGAAGCTAATATCAAAATGGTTTTGCACAATTAAAACCTAAATCAACTAGTCTCAACTAAGTGCGCCAACAATCAAGACTATGAATACCTATTGCAATCATACAAAGGCATGTAAGCAATTTAATTCTAGAATATAAATTGCAATGAGTAAAGCACAAGAATGCAAACCACGATTGACACGATGATGTTTTACCGTGGTGATTAGAGACTTGCCGGTCTCCCCTAATCCACGTTGAGGTAAGCCCAACCACGTTGGACCGGCTCCACAACTTGAACCAACACCTCCGAGGTAAATCCAACCACTTTGACCGATTCCAAACCGAGCCAACACCTCACTCCACTAGGGTTGCTCTTTCCTCCACTCCAGAGATGGCGAGCACCACACCACTCACAAACCGCTGGGGTCTTCTCACAAGTTTCTTTGAGAAGATCACCGACGCACGACGCCTCCACACCGTCTAGGTGTCGGCAAACACCAAGAGTAACAAGTCTAGAACTCTCACTTGAACTAACCAAGTATCTAAGCTCAAGTGGATACTCAATCCACTACCTAAGGCAACACATGCACTTAGGGTTTGCCTCTCAAAGCTCACTAAGTGCAACACATGCACATATGAGAGTAGAGGGCTTGCTCTTTGCTCAATGGAAGTCAATATAGCATCAGCAACTTACCCACACATGGCCAAGGTGGGTATTTATAGCCCACACACAAAAACTAGCCGTTGGGCAAGGTCATTGAAAAAATCAAGACGCTGCGGTCGCATGTAAATCTGAAGCGGTATCAAGACCTCCTCCAATGACTATAAAACTAGCCATTGGACATCGAGCGATCTGATAGCCAACCAACACGCGATACAACCACGAGGTTGGCCATCGCTCAAGGAGCGCGGTACTACCGATTGTTAAGGGGAGGCACCATCCCAAAACACACAGTCTTGTTTTAAGCGAACAGAAACGGAAATCGGAACAACCGATGTGCGGTCATACCGCACCAAGATCTGGTCGTACCGCAGACAACACGCCGGTACAACCGATTTTCCTGAGAAATTAGCAGTTTGCATCCAAAACAAATTCAATTGCAAAACACATGTGACAATTGCCAAGGTGATGCAAACACGGGTTCAAAGGCAAGATTCTTACCAAGTTGCAAAACACATTTGCCAACTTTTAGAATCAATACCACAAGGAATAAGGTACATGGACTTGAACCATTTGCAAAACACATTCGCAAACTAAAATCACATGCTACAAGGATTATGCATGAGCTTCAACTATTTGTAAAACACATTCGCAAATAATAACAACATGCTAACGAGAGCTAGAGCAAACACAATGAGCTATCAACACACGATTAACTCAAGCTACTAGTCAAAGACCTCTCTTAATAGTACAACAACCTATACTAGCAATCCGCTCTTCCAACCAAACACCAAGACCGGTAAAAGACTAGGAACACATCCTTAGCCCTAGCTAGTCATACCTTTGCCTTGAGTAACCACTTGAAGTTTGATGACACACATCTTCACTTCAAGTCCGGGTCATTGACTTGATATGCATCAACTCGTGATGCATCCTTCACTTGACTTCCATCAATACATGATGGGTCTTCTTTTGACTTGATGATCAACTCATGATCATCTCTTCTTAGAGATCTTGATACGCATCAACACATGATGCATCCTTTACTCCAAGCTCTTGACTTCAATATCATCAACACATGAAGATCTTCTAAAGTCTCCAACTATGGAACTCAACCTATTCATCCAACTCATGGAAAATGTTAGTTCCACAATGTGATTGCTACTAATTACCACAGCATATCATTAACTCATAATGGTGGGACAAGATACCACAATCTTTCCCTCTTTGGTAATTGATGACAATCATCACAAAAGCGAATAATTGAATATTTAAGTCATATGAGTATATATGAACTACACAAGTCTAATATACTCATATTATATGTTTCAAGAGTACATATGTAAACTACACAAGTTTTATATACTCAAAGGATTTGTTTCATCGTAAAGATCCTTAATGTATGTGGAAATGGAATATGGATCAATACTGATGAAACCACAAAACATAGAGTGGACTCCCCCTAAATGTGTGTATATACAAATGTGTAGAAAGAACATATGCACATATTCAATTTAGATTTTTGGTGGAGTTCAACCTATATTTTGGATCCGAGGAATGCAACAAGTATAGGAGTATAATGTAGAATGCATACCTCTTTGATTTTTACCTTTATATCCAATTTAGACTAAGCAACAGGTAATCAATAAACATATTAGTCTCACAATTAGATTTGTCATTAATAACCAAAATACTCTATTAACTCATAATGGCGGGTCTAGATTCTTCAGAGGAAGTCCAAATATCGGAAGTTAAAGCAAAATAAAAGCCAACTTTATAGGAATTTTTCTTTCAGTACAGCTAGCTCTCTATTGTAGATCGCTATAATATCATATTTGGTGGTTCTTCTACTCACATGTTGGTACTGTAGGTAGAAACCGTGTTGGTTCATTCTTTCAAAATTATGGCTCTCTACCATCATAATAGGTAGATCTTTGGAAACTATAAATCACACTATTTCATCCTGTGCTACTTAGGGGTTGTACATCCACGTACTTACAGTGTCGTCGACCGAAAAGTTCACCTGCGTCTGCACACCACCTCCTTGGGTCCGCCCCAGCTTTTGCAGGTACATTCTGTAGTGTTGATTAAGATGCTACGTCCCTCCACCCGAACCTGTAGTCAATTCATGCTTGCAATAATTACATAATGCAATTACCTGCCTTTGGCCGTCTACAATGTAGATCCTCTTGGTCATGTGCTTCCAGCACTCCGCCCTTTCGCCGGTGGACGACAGAGTTGATGATGATCCTCCGATCCCACTGTGTGACTCCGGGACCGGGGACGAGAAGGCGGCGTCCTTATAGCCTTCCATACTTTCCATATGACAGTCATCCATGCAATAGTATCCCATGCCCGGGGAGAGTTGACGAGGATTGATGTGAGCATCGTCCTTCCCAGGAGGAGAACTAGGGGGCTGTGGGGACGTGCTTGCTTGCACCTTGGCCCCTTGCTAGCTTCTTCTTTGTCTTGCTAAACATATCGATAGAATGAGCGATAGAGAGATAGAGAGAGTAGGAAAATTGTTGCATGAGTTGTTGTGGTGAAGAAATGAGGAGCAAAGGAGATTTTACAGTCATGGAGAGGAAGAATATTGTATTTGCCCGTTGCCTTGCCTATGCTGTTTCCTATTGTCTCACAGCCACTCCTTTGTCCTCTTCCTATGGTCGTCTTGTCACTGGAAAGGGCAGATGACCATTGCAAAAGTTGCTTCCCGGTCGTTGTCTCTCTCCCTCCTCGCCCGTTGCTTCTTTGTGGCCAAGTCCTATCACTCCTGTTGGCTTCCTTCCTCTGCCTAATCCCCCTACCTTTCCCTAATCCTGCATTCCCCCTCGGCTTCCCACCTCTGCCTCTCTGCCTCCGGCCTCCCCAGTCCGCACCGCCCAACCCCCACCCCGCTCAGCCTCCCCACTACCCCCACCGGCCTAGCTGCAATGGATCAAGTGGCGTGCGGTGGCCTCGACGTGATAGGGGACTATGATGCACGGTGGCCTCGGCGCGGCAGGGCGGCGCATCAGAGAGATGAGAGGATCTAATGGTGCGAGGGGGGCTGTCCAACGGACCACAAATATAGCTCGCTCCTATATAATCCCACCTCGCAAACTCAAATACATCGCGTCCAATAAAAAACTCGCCGTCCCACTCCCCCGCCCACTCGGAGGCAGCTCGCCTGACACGGACCCCTCCCCTCCCTGATGCGCCGCCCCCCATGCGGCTTCGACCCACTTAGCCCCCGGCTGCGGCGGCGGCGGCAGCGGCGGCGATGAAGCGCCCGCTGCGGCGCCCGTTCGCGGTGCTCCTCTTCGTTGTGCTGTGCGGGGCAGCTTCGTTTCCCTCCGCGCTCCGCCGAGCCGTCGCCCCCGCTCCCGTGATTGCGCCACCGCTCGATCTCGCTAACCTCAATGCCACGCTTCTCCGCCTGGCTGCCGTTGATGCCTCCGAAGCGTCGCTGCGGCGCGACGTGGACGACCTCCTCGAGGGCCGCCTCCCGGCCTCCTCCGCGCGCGCCCGTGCGTGGCGCCGCGACAGGCTCCACCCCCTCCACCTCCGCCACCACCAGTTCCCCATCCACCGCCGCGGCCACCCGGACCAAGACCACGACCCCCTCCTCCACCCGCTGCCGCGCCAGGAGCTCGTCCTCGACCCGTCCCTCCGCCGCGCGCTCCGCTCCTGGCACCGCCTCCGCCGCCACGACCCAGCCGTCCTCCGCAACCTCCCCTCCCTCCTCTCCCTCCCCGGCCGCATCCCCTCCTGCGCCGTCGTCGGCAACAGCGGCATCCTCCTCCGCGCCAGCTACGGCCCCCTCATCGACTCCCACGCCGCCGTGTTCCGCCTCAACAACGCCCGCATCTCCGGCTTCGCCGCGGACGTCGGCGCCAAGACCAACCTCTCCTTCATCAACAGCAACATCCTCCACCTCTGCGCGCGCCGCCCCGGCTGCTTCTGCCACCCCTACGGCGACGGGGTCCCCATCCTCCTCTACATCTGCCAGGCAGCCCACTTCCTCGACGTCGCCGCTTGCAACGCCTCATCCCCCTCACGCCACGCCGCCCCCATCTCCGTCACCGACCCCCGCCTCGACGTCCTATGCGCGCGCATGGTCAAGTACTACTCGCTTCGCCGCTTCGTCGCCGAGACGGGCCGCGCGGCCGACGAGTGGAGCAGCGCGCACGACGCGGCCATGTTCCACTACTCGTCCGGGATGCAGGCCATCATGGTCGCGGTGGGAGTGTGCGACAAGGTTAGCGTGTTCGGGTTCGGGAAGGCGGCCGACGCGAAGCACCACTACCACAGCAACCAGAAAACCGAGCTTGACCTCCACGACTACGAGGCGGAGTACGCCTTATACCGCGACCTCGCCGAGCGCCCGCAGGCAGTCCCCTTCCTCAAGGATGCCGGGTTCGCCGTTCCGCCGGTCGTGTTCTACCATTAGGTGCCGATTTCTCTTGTGCGCGCAATGTGCTCGACGTTATGCCAGGTCCCACGGGTGTTTTTTTTTTTGGGGGTTTGATTAGGTTCAGTGTAAAATTTGCTCTGTAAGGTGGGTTATTGATTGTGATTAGATGATATAGGCGAATTGAGATAGCAAAAATTTGGTATGTTGTTGAAGTTGGAAGTGTACATTAAGAATTAGGATCCTCCATTGGTATAGGGGACTGTTAGCTTGGGTTTTTGGCTGCTTCACCACGACAGTTAGTTGGGATTGGAGTTGTAACTTTCGACAGATCTTTTCCTTTTATATTTTCTTAAGAATCAAATGCATATCTTGTATACAGCCTCACTGCCACTTTGCTCTGTATCTATTCCGAATGTGAGTTCTGCTGACCTGTGTGTAGTTTCTCTTATTCGACCAGGATACTTCACCATAGGGAACTGAGAGTATTTTACTCCTAAGTCCTAGATGACCTTTGCTTCCTGTTATACAAGTAGTGATAAAAGGATTAATGCTACTGGCAATCTAGCACAAAAAATTACTCAATCATTAACCTAAAAGCTTCGGATCACTTGCCTGACAACGAACTTTTGCAACCTCTGCCACTAATTGAGGGTAGGGTACTCTTATCCTAATAAAGCGATTTGACAGCCTAGTCATGTTTAGAATTCGTTGATGCTTCCACCGGTTCTTGCCGGCTCTGTTGCGCATGCTTGCTGCTGCTGCTGGTGATGGTGGTTTTTATTTTCCCCTTACTTTTTGTTTTCGCTGCTCGGAACCTATTATTCCGTGCTCCATTATTCGTACTTAATGTATGAGTAAAATCCTAAATTTGGCAATTTTGAAAATTATTTGAAATTAATTAATTCAAAGTGTCGGCTTTTATTTGGAGTTTTGCAAATAATTAATCAAATACTAATAAAATCAAATCCCGAATCTCAATTCAATCTTCAAATCAAATTCCATCTGCCATCTCAATTCAATTCAAATATCGTTTCTCAAATCTAAATTCAAATCATTCTATTTGAAAATTTCCCCTTCAAATTCCCTAGGCTGAAGCTCAATTCCCCCCTTTTCTCTCTAGGCCGAGCCCATCTGGCCCAGTCGGCCCACAGGCCCATCTCCCTTTCCTCTTGCTCTACCTCTGCTCCACCCGAGCTAGCACCAGTCGAAGGCCCGTGTTACTGTTCGCGTCTTATTCGCGCCACTTGCACCATGGCACCGCGTCGCTCGCACCATCACACCCTGCCATCTCCGCGCGCATTCAAGCCCGCCATCACCGGGTGCCATCACGACAACTGTCGTTTCCCGTCGCCGACATCAATCCCGACCGAACCACAGTCGTGATTTCCGTCAAGACCGCATCGTTTCCCTGCTCATCCGAGCCTTTATATGAGCGCCCCAGCACCCTCATTCCCCCCTCCATACCCCTTCCAACCTTTGCCGCCTCCAGAGTTGTGCCATCACCACACGAACTTCTTATCGAGCGTCACCCCCCATCTCGCCGTCCCGCTGCTCCGGCGAGTTCCTTGAAACATTGAGAGAGTCATATCGTGTTCCAGACTTCCTAGAGTCATTCCCCTCAAACAATTTCTTGGTTGCCGCAGCACACTGTTGAATTTTGTCGTCTTCTTCGTCGCCGACCGCCGCACTGCCTCACCCCGATCTTCCTCTCCGGTGAGCCACAAGCCAAGTGTTGCGCACAAGGATCAAAAACCGAAGATGGTACAAAAGCGGTCGGCGCGATGTGAATAAAGAATAGGTTACATCGAAAAATCGGAAAAACCCGGATTAAGTTCGTAATTTGAATTTTGAATTGAAGGTTTTGAAAACCAGTTACCGCCCAAAAATCGGTAAAAAACCGAAAAAATATGATAAAATCGATTATGGGTAATTAGCAATTGGAATAATGCAAATATTAATTAGAAAGTGTTTAATGAAGTAACAATCCTCCAAGTGTTTAATGAAGTAGCAATTGGAAAAAAACAGATAGAACCTTGGTAGCTTCACTCTCTAGGGCTGCCCTCTCCTCCAAGTGCAAAAGCAAGAGGGGGGAGAGCATCCAATGCGTAATCTAGCACAAAAAACTGCCTGAGACTTGCTCATACAATAATTCAAGCATAGTTAGCTCATACAATACATAATCTAGCACAAAAGAAGACCTAAACCAACCTAGGAAGTGCATTATGCAGTCATAAATTCAAATTCTAATTTGAAAAATTTCTACCGTTATCGTTCATCCTAGTCCCCATCGATTCAGTTAACCGGCCGGTTATCGCCCGGTAACCACTGGGATTTTGATCCCTGGTTGCGCATCATCTTGTGTTCCCGAGCTTCCACCTTTTCCCCAACTCGCTTTGGCTATTGTGCCATCGAGGAGCGCCGCCACCGCCGCCACCATCTTCCCTGACGCTGGTGTCATCACCCTACCGCCTTGGTCCCTCTCTGACCTCCCTGAGTGACTCGTCACGACCCCCTCGTCGCCGTTGAGCACATTCTCACGCCGGTTCCCGTGGAGCACTGTCGAGCCACCGTCGATGCCGTGTGCCCGAGCCGCCACCGCCACCGCCACCGCCACCGTGTCACCCCGCCCGTGCCGCCGCCACTTGAAGGATCGTCGCCCTGCTGAGGTTCCATTTTGCCCCTCGTTGGCCGCTGCCACATCGCCATTCGTCGTCGGTGCCATTCGCCTGAGCCGCCGCCCTTGCTCTCTATTTCGTCATTTCTTTCTTCCTCTCTCTCTGACCATGGGAACCCATATGTCATTCAACACAACACCCATGTAGAGACGTCCAATCTATAGGCTAGAGATGTGTTATTTCATCTCTAGAGGACCATAAAGCCGTTTTTATAAAGCGTCCTTAGAGCGTCTCCTCATAGACCGTGTCAAGAACCGTAGAGACGCTTGTAAAACATGTGTACAGAATATAAGACGCTTTATAGAGACGTTAAAATTCATGTCTATGTATGTAGAGACGTTTTAGTATATACACTTACATAACGTCTTTACTGATATAGACACGTTTGATTTGCGTGCCAACAAACATAGAGACGCTTTTATTTCGAATTTAATTTTATTTCAAATTTAATTGGATTATTTTGAATTTGATCCATGCATTTTGCTACAAACGGAAACATATATCGTCATATGAAGACATTATTCCACCTCATCCGAAAAAAACTAGAAAACAGTAGAGCACATGTCGTCATATGGAAGCATCATATTCTCACAATCAGCAAACCACGAAAACAGTAGAACATACATACACTTCATAGCAGCAACAAATATTTGAATTTACAGCAAGTGGAGTTCACAATTGAATCAAACATCCATATAAAAAAGGTGCATATACATCAGGAAAAGATCCTATGGATTAACACAAAATCTTTTCTAAATAGTTGGAATCTATCCATAAGCTTTGTCCATTGCGAAACTAATACATTAGCTCCTCCATCTCCATTGCATTTTCTTTGTAGTCATCAATTATCCTGCAAAGCCGATTGAAAAGGAAATAAATGTCCTGGTTAAAAAATTGTGAGATGACAAGTTTATTTGATGAAATTAGAAGAATGTAACATACCAGGTTGTTTTGTGACCGATTTGAAACTGTTTTCTTAGTTCTTTTGACCTAAAAAGCGCAAATTTGACACATTGATACGTGGTTCTATCATAGCAATGTCGATTGAACCCTACGGACTTAAGAGTGTCAACATTGTCAAGTAACAAATGCATCTACAATATTCAGTTGGTTTGGTAGACATAAAACTTCAGAAAGTCTCCAAAAAATATAAGCTTTTGCTAAGTAGCATAGGGACTGATGCACAATGTCCAGTCAATTGTTAGGCATTTATTCTGTAACCTATCTAATTGCCTATGAATGAAATCTGGAAAGGGTAAAAAAAGTTCTTTTTAGGGAAAAGCCATGGAAAATGTTCATTCAAATTGAGGAAAGAATTATTTGCAACAAAAATGGACCACAGTATAACAGTATGAATATTAATTAGCCACTGATGTCGTGTTGATATTTTTTTCGCATTATAAGAAAATTACAATATGGTGTGTTGTGCTTTCATTTGCTAACCCCGAATGTCTCGTGAATGGACGAAACATAGACCAGTAAATAACAGATGCCTGTTTAGTACTTACCTAGCTACGACGCCATTGTGCATGAATTGAAGTAGCTTCTTGAAGAATCCTCGGTTCTTCCTCTTCTTCCAGGTTCATGTACATCAATTCAGTTGCACTCTCATATGTTAACATGTAGGTAGGTTCAATGACTGAATTCTCTATAGTATATTCTGCAATACTATGCACAACACAAATAAAATGTTAACAACATTAATTGTTATGCCCTTATTATAAAAGAAAAACGTTAACATGTAGGTAGGTTCAATGACTGAATTCTCTATAGTATATTCTGCAATACTACGCACAGCACAAATAAAATGTTAACATCATTAATTGTTATGCTCTTATTATAAAAGAAAAACAAAGTCCCTCTCAAAATAGTGGAAGGTTACTTTCCATCTGGATGCAAAATCACAGATATGCTTACACATTTACAATATTTACCCTGTTGACACGGCCTCGGTGATCTCCTGCACCAGGTCAACGATCACCCCCATCAGGTGCTGCATGTACACTGCCTCCGGCACATTGCTGTAAGAACACACATAGCTGCAACTTTCAGTATCTATTCTACGCCACACATACATAACCAGCTTGTAATAGGTGAAATGAAAAATGTTCAGTGGACCGGTCTCGATCTTGGATATCGCCGACGAGTTCCTGAATATCGCCCTGACCTCCGACACGATACCCTGCAGCCCGCTGGCGAGGCACAGATGGCCTCCTCCAGCGAGTTCCGCCTCACGTCGGCGAAGATTTGCGTCCCTCCGTTCGTCGGGAAGTAAACCTGATTCATATGTTGCACGGTAACTTGGCAAGTCAGTCACTGTTCACGGTCCGAAAACTTGACTCATGGTATATATCTGACGTCCTCGAACGCCTCCTGCAGCGTGCAGAGGGCGTCGTCCGACTGCACGTCCCATTTCAGTATCCTGCCGTCCTTCAGTTTCCGGAGCAATGGCTTCCCGACCTGAGTTTGGTTACTTTGGTAGCAGCAGAATTGAAGTAAATCAAGATGCTACTTAATTAGACATCGCCATTGTTCAGATGAGGTCATAAACTGGAGATATTTCGGTCGTTTGCTGTAACTTCCCCTGATCCTTTTGGGGGCCGTAGGAGAGGAACTCGTCCAAGTGAAGATTGGTGACGCGCTTCCCTGAGATTTTACCCTGAAATTCGATGACAATTCTGAGACTTCGCATTGAGAATTTCAGATGGTGTGCTGAAATATGTGACGAGCAAATGTTTTTGCAATGAAATGTACTAGTATTGCTCTGCGATGTCTAGTGTGGTTGATTGTAAGTAACTGACCGAGTTAAAGGCTTAAAGCTGATAGAGAAGGTGACGTTGTCCGATGTGTTGAACGGAAAGTTATTAACTTACATCTTGTTCGGTGAAGATGATTGGGCAGCCATCTTTGGTCACCTACAAAATGGATGTTCACGGTTCAATCACCATCATATTTAATTTGCACATGAACTGAATCGCAGCGAGAACATATGACGATCCAAAAGTTGAATTCTTCATAGTGACTTCAAGGTAACATGCATCACACAAATCCAAAGTTGGAATTCAGCCCAAACATCGAATACTTGAATGGAATCACTCCTGTCAAACTGGGAGGCTGACGCACGAACACACATCGACCTTGTGTAGTCGGCAGCACATCCCCTTCCCGCGGTGCCCAGCCTCCACCTGCGGTGGCCTCCCGGCCGGTGCCATCACCGCCTCCGCACCTGTGAACAATTAAATAAAATGGAGCGCACACCCCGGTGAGGGGGCACGGGGAGAAGGCCAGCACAAGGAGCCGACCGGCAAAGTAGGGTTAGGGTGGTGGCCGCTAACCTTGACGGGAGAAGAAGGGGAGCTCGCTGTGGTGGTGGCTGACATCTCCGGTGGAAGCCGTGGAGGTCACTGCTTCGAGCTGCGCCTCCCACCCGTATTCAGCCACCGGCGCTGCGTTGTTGAGACTTACCTCCGAACTGCACCGCCGAGACTCACCTCCAAGATGCACCTCTCGCCCGGATCCGACGCCCTAAGCCTCGACGCCTCGACGCCTCCCCTGCTCCGCCTCGACTACCGACACCGCCCATTCGATCCGTCGCCGCTTCGAGCTTGAGCACCACTCGAGCAGCCCGCCCGGATCGCTGAAGCGCCACCTTGTGCCGCCGCCGAGCCCGGTGACGTTCGATGCCGCCCTCGCTCTCAGCGCCGACGCCGCCATTTAATCGCTTCTGCGAACTCCGCTCACCAGCTTCAAGCTCCCACCATCAACCTGAGCTTCCTGGACGGAGGGAGCACACTTGTGTGGGGGATTGGATTTATGTTGGCGGTTGAAGAAGTGGGGAGGTGGAGAGACGGAGGCGTGTGGAGATGGAGATATGCCTATGGCAAGAGATTTTGTGGCGTCATATAAAACGTCTTGAGATACGTTTTTACATACATGGTGTTTCTCGGCGTAGAGACAAATATAAAAGCGTCAAAACAAAAACGTCTTTACGTGATAGTTTTGTTGTAGTTCTCTCCCTCTCTTTCTCTCTATGATAGGTAGTCCCCACATGTCATACTCAGCTATTTGTTTAATTATTTCAGTTTCCAATCCGACAAACTTCTGAAAGCTCGCTCTCTTTCATACGAACTCTGATTCTGTTGATTTTTCTTCCTAAATTCATAATCTATCTATGAGTACTAATTATATACTTTTTGGATTTTATTTGATTTTTGGTTATTTATTTATTTGTCTCGTTTCGTGGGTATAGAGTATAACGTTGCTGAAACAAACTTAGACCAATCAGAAGGAGTGACTCCTACCGTCAACGAAGGCGAGTATCCTTTAATCATATTGTACCTATGTTTTCCAAATATGGTTTTAAGTTTCAAAACTATTATACATCGCTATTTACATAAAATGATGAATTCAATTTCCTAGGGTGTTAGTTAATCCTAATTTGATTATACCTTCATTTGATGTTGATATCCATGAACCATTGCCGCCTTAGGATACCAAATCCACGATCATTATTGCAATATTGTTGGATTAGTTAAAAGGAAAAAGTCCATATTACACCCCTAAACTTTGCGGAGAGTCTAAAATACCCCCTAAACTCTAAATCCGTTTGGTTTACACCCTCGAACTCCCAATACCATCTCACCCGCCCCTCGGTTTAAACCGGTGGTTTTTGGCCCACGTGGCATCCACGCCGCCACACCGAGCGGTTTCGCCTCAAGACTAGCCTATTCGCCAACATGTGGGGACAGATGAGAACGGGACGCCCACCGTCGACGCCAGATGCATCGGTATAAACGCCACCGTTGCGGCAATGGCCACCTCACCACCTCCGCCTCCTCGCCATTTATGGCAACCACAGCAGAGAGAGAGAGAGAGAGAGAGAGAGAGAGCCGCGTCGGCTCCAATGCTCCGCGCCGCCGAGTAGCGCGGTGTAAATGGTGCGGCCGGTGGGGTTCGCTACTGCTCATGGATTTGAGCTGCTGCTGGGGTGGTTGTCGCGGCGGTGATGGGTGGTGAGGTGACAGAAGGCTCCGGCCATGGCGATTTCGGTGAAGGAGCGGAAGTTGAGTAGGCTTGGGAGTAAAGGAGCAAGCGGGGGAGGCGGAGGCGGTGGGATTTTCGGCACGAGGGGCCACCGGGCGACGGCGGGTACACAGCAGCGGCTTTTCGAGGCGTTCTTCGCCTTCCTCTATGTCGGTGCGGTCGTCTTCGGCGTGGTGCACGTAATTGGAGGTGAGCCTCTTCTCCTTTCCTTCCTTCTCCTCTGCCTTTTTTTTTCAGCGGTGGCGTTGGGCCGTTGGTTGCTTGCCTCTGCGTGGGGGTAAATTGGATCTTCGTTGGGTTTAGGTAGGTCTGACTGGAATTATATTCTCATGGCAATCTCGTGGTTGGAGCGTGGTGGGATCAATTTGACTCATTCTAATGATTTGGGGAAAAGCTTGCATTTTTAGATACGATTTCGGTTTGCGGGGTTGCGAGTGTGCTGCCTTGTAGATCTGATGGGGTCTTACCACTCGCGGCAAATTTGCAGTTTTTATCATTCAATTCTTGCGTAGTTTGAAGCTTTGATGGGAGCAGCTTGGTGTTACTAGATTGTAATGTTGGCGAGCGAGTAAACTATGCTAATGTCTCTTCGCTTTTGATTGATTGATACTAGAATAGAAAAAAAGCTCATGGCGCCACATGAAGAATGTTTGTGTTCATGTGTGCAATTCGAGCACGCTAAATCTATTTGGTTCTTTCAGTATGTCTTTGTACTAATTGATCTCGTGTTCTTGTTGTCCCTAGATGCAACATCGCTCGCGATGCTCAAGATGGCATGGCCGTCCGCCACCTCAACACCGTCTCTTCGAGCGCTGAGCGCATAAGCCCGGCATCGTCGGCGCCGACACCGTGTTGCCGTTTATCCAAATCCAAAGACGCCCAGTCTTCGGACCGAGTTCTCCTAACACTCGAGAAGACTCATTCTTTGCCGGTTTGAGGGCAATTCGAGTGCTCAGACTCCTCAACCCGCAGGCGAAACCACTCGGCGTGGCTAGCATGGATGTTAACGAGGCCAAAACCAGTGGTTTCGGCCGAGGGGTCGGGTGAAATGTTATTGGGAGTTTGAGGGAACCAAACGGTTTTGGAGTTCAGGGGGTATTTTGGACTCTCTGTAAAGTTCAGGGGTGTAATATGGACTTTATCCTAGTTAAAACGATAGAATTGCTTAGACAAACTTTATCGGACATGATCATCCTTTGGGTGGGAAATATTAATACCCTTTTTGCAAATCAGTTTGAGAAATGTACGACAATAGGTATTGCCGTTGGTTTTTAAAATAAAATAAAATACTGAAAATCTGTTTAGACAGGCGGATGGTGAGTTCAGGTGGGTGCAGCTAGAGCACGAGAACTTGTAATGTGTTAAGTTCAGTCCAAGTCATATTAAGGACCGACACTTGTGACTATCCAAATTGAGTATTACCGTACAACCACATGTACGAAATGGGACGAGCCTAACCAAATAATTTACTGAGTCCAAGCATTAAGTCTGCAGGCTGTAAATGGTAGGAGTTATCAAGGTTGTGCAGATGATGGTAGTTGATGTCCATGTTTGTCAGGCTTGCTCCAGGCGATGGTAACATATGTTCATGTTCGGGTAGGTTATCCCCCAAAACGGTGAGCTCCGGGTTGACGGTAATGACGTCCATGACTTGGGATTTAGCGTTGATGTAAGGATGAGATATCGTAAAGGCCTTGTAATAATCGCTTAGTCGCACGCCTTCGGAAGTGTATCATGTCCGACATTATAAGTTGATTATCTTGTGCGGGTCAAGCTATACAACCTATGTAGAGTGTACAACTGTTTGAACAGCCGTGCCCACGGTCAAAGACGGGCAAGGTGCGTTTTCACATGGTAGATTTTGGTTTTGCTTTCAAAGAATAAACTTTGGGAATCCAGGAGCCGTTGGGACTCTCGGGTAGATGTTCTGGTAGCTAGAGCCCTATCCTTTGAACCTTGGTAGATAGAGTCTTGATACTAGTGGTTGGTAGCTAGAACCTCCACTAGTGAAATAATTAGTTTAATTATTTAAGCTACTTTTGTCAAATGTTGCTTTATGAAAACTATTAAAACTTAAAATATTGCTTTGTGCAAAAGAACCATATAAGCCCATTTGTCAAGCCTTGCATATTACATTTTCCCTAAGACTTGCGAAGTACTTTACGTACTCACATGCTACACTCAAAACAAATCTTAGAAGTTTTCAACGATGCCGAGGAGGATTACAACTTCTACGCTTGTGGCTTTGATGAAGGTCTTCCGAGTACCAGGTTGCGCTCTCCAGTTGAATGTCGATGGGCAATTTGATAGGCCATCACTCAGAGTTTATCATTTGTTGTTTCCACTGCTGTAAAACTTGAGGTCATGTGAACTTTGGCCATAAGGCCAGTACTCGGTTATTTACTTTTATGTTGAATCATGATTCGAACTTGTTATTAACGTTGTATCCACTGTGTGCACTAGCTACGGATCTGGGATTGGTGCAGAAATACACAGAGAGTTCGGATTCATAAATCCGGTCCCGACAATATCTGTCTAGGGTAATGATACCCATCGTGCGCGTGTCTGACACAAGTTAATAGAATCGGACACAAGCTCCTCACAGGCTCTTACAGCTCCCACCGACAGCTCCACCCCTTGCACACCCATTCATTCCCCACTAGAGTGCTCTCGCCTGCTGCGCCTCACAAATCTCCTACGCGAGCCACCAAAATGGTGCATCTCAAGCGCCCCACAAGCGTCTTGTCCCTAGCGCATGCTCTCTCTCTCTCTCTCTCATGCCATACTCGTGCTGAACTACCAAAGCTTTGATCTAACTCCGTTGGAACTCATCACCTTTGGCAACGACAATCCCCGGGGAGCAGAATAACGGATGACTAACTCAACAATAGCATGGTCGGCGAGGAGTCAACCATCTCGCTTTTGGCCCTGTTGGTTCCGAGCAGACCGCCACCTCGTTGCTTTGGCCTCTCATTGATTTTACGAGGGGGCGACGTTGTAGGTGGTGGAGCTAGATCTGAGTCCATCAGGTGGCCACCACCAGCTTCTCCTCAGAGCTCCTGAAATGTTGCAACATGTAAGTTGATTTGCTATGGTAGTTCTTTTCAAATGTTGCAACACCCTCACGTAAATGTTGTACTTGTTTCAATGACTTTCTGATTTGTTGCAACAATGTTTTTTTTGTTTGGGTAGTTTTCTTGTTGCGATGTCGAGAAGTGGGCAACCTGTCTTCTTAGATGTTGAGAAGTGTTGCGGTTCGGTTTTTGTTATTGCCGTTGGGGTTTTTAATTGTTTTTTCGGATTTTTATTTTTGTTGCAGTAGGGATGTCTGTTTGTTGCGCCGAGGAATCCATACTCGTTGCATCAAGTTGGGGATTTGTTGCACCGAGAAGACTATTTTTTACACCCTGAGAGAGAATATTGCAGTGTTGTAAAACAGTGTACTTGTTGCATTCGATGGAGATTTGTTGCAGGCTTAATAAATAATTGTTGCGCCTCACTGATTTTTGATGCATCCGATCAGATGGCTAAGACCGAACCTTTCCAGTTAGATTAAAGACAAATGTACAATGAAAAACTCCCATCGTACGCTCGGGCACTAGTCGTATCCATTTATCTACTTTGTGGTATATTTATGTAGCCAGCCCCTTCATGGTTACCACTACTGGTTGTTCTTTCACCTGGTGGGATACGCGGTTTTGATTTGCATATTTACATGTGACGAGGATTTAATAATCCTCATTTAATTATTTATCTGTAATTCATATTATAGATAGCAATATCATTATATTACTTGCAAGTATACCACTTACCATTCATAAGGGAAAAGCTTAGCCGAGTGGTTGTAAGTCTTTCTACGACCACCCCCTAGTCGTAAGCCTTTTCTACAACTAGTTTCTAGTCGTAGGCTTTCCTACGACTAGCCTTAAGTTGTGAGCCTTCTCTACAAGCACCTTGTGGTCGTAAGTGTCTCCACAACCTAGTCAGTTACGACCACCCTATATCGATGGTGTCTACAAACATGTGGGCCCACTCGATTAGGGATTCTTATGCGCAACGTTCAACCTATGGGGCGGTAAACGTATGCTGCTATTCTTTGTGAATAACTGCATGTTTTATACCTCTGCCTCTGACAATAACTACCTAGCGATGTGGGGGGAGTTATCTTTCTGACAATAACCTCCACCAACGATTCATCATTCGGAACATTAGGACGCCTCTTAGCTTCGAGGAATTGCCACCTCTTCGTACGCTATATAAATGACGAAGTCAGTAGGCAAAGGGGCAAGGTAATATGGAGTACAAGACATTAGGCTGTAGTTTTTCTCTTGATTGTAAACAATATACTCAATACACTAGCATAGGAGTAGAATTGTTATTCTCTCCAAAGAAGGCCTGAACATGTATAAAATCCATGTACCATTCTTTGTTTGGTTTTATTTCTAGGAGTTCCCCTGAAACAAACAATCATACGTAAGATCGGTGTTAGAACACCGACAGTTGGCGCTGTTCATGGGGATTCTCCGGTGATTCCTTGTCAACAAGTTCTCTTTATTTTCTCAACTCTGATGTTTCCATAGCAGGAGAGTGGAACGAGGAGAACTGGTTTGACTTGGCCGACTATGCAGCACTCGACATGGATGCTTACTACGACTACGAGCAGAGTATTATTTCATCCGATGGTAATGCCGCCTCCAAAGATCTTTCACCAAATCCAGGAGATCATACCACGGACATAGTTGAGGAGGGATCCTTTTCCCCTACCACAGTACGTCCAAATGGGGAACCAAGTTCCTCAGAGGGCAAGGGTCCACTCGACCACAATCAGGACTGTACCAAGGCAGGCTCAATCCTAAGAAGTGTGAAACTCAATCCTGAGAAGTGTGTGTTCAGAGTCTCGTCAGGAAAATTGCTTGGATTCCTTGTCTCTGTGCCAGGAATCGAAGCAAATCCTAAAAAGACAAAGGCTATTGAACAAATACACCCTCCGACCACAAAGAAAGAAGTTCAGAAACTCACAGGGTGCATAGCGCTTTAAGTCGTCTCATTACACGACTAAGAGAGAAAGGACTTTCTTTCTTTAAGGTTCTCAGGAAACACGAGGGTTTCGAGTGGTCAGCAAAGGCAAACACCGCCTTTGAGGATGTTAAGAGGTATCTTAGGAGTGCTCTTGTTCTGGTTTCTCCGAAATAAGAAGAAACACTATTAATATATCTCGTTGCCATGCCACAGGCAGTGAGCGTAGTACTGGTTGCCAAACGTGAAAACGTTCAACGACCAGTTTACTACGTGTCGGTGTTTTAGAACCAAACTTACGTAAAGATTATTTGATTCGGGGGGTTCCTCTAGGATCAAAATCACACAAAGATGGAGACACGTGGATTTTTATACAGGTTCGGGCCTTCTCCTGGGAGAATAACAACCCTACTCCTGTGTGTATGTATTGAGTATACTGGATTACAAGATGGAATCAGAGACTAGAGTATTATCCTTCTAATCTTCTTTCGCCTCTCCCCTCTTCTTGATGATCCTTGCCTTTTATACTGTCCCCAGGGTGCGCTGTTGGATTTTCAGTATAAAGGTCACATTAACGCACCAGATCGTGGAGCCGTTACCGGAGGTTATTACGGGAGTTGTAACGTTCCCACGTTGCCGACAATTATCACCATAACGGGGAAAGAGTCGTCTTTGTTATTCGAGGAATAACAGCGTAATTGATTGCTCATATCCTTAGATACGGTACATGAGATTCCCTGATCGACTAGACTCACATGTCTGTGAGTCTTATCGACTGAGGACTGTCGTAGAAGAGCTTACGACCAGGTGGTGGTCGTAGGAGAGCCTATAACCACAGATCGATCGTAGTAGAGCTTACGATCACATGATAGTCGAGAAGGGCTTACGATTATGGGGTAGTCGAGGAAGACCCACGACTACTGTGGTGGTCTTAGGAGAACTTACGACTTCCAAATTTTCTCCCTTATGAATATTAAGGGTATACTCAAGAGTTATATGACATCATTATTATCCATAATATGAATTATAGATATATAATAAAATAAGGATTGTTATATCCTCGTCATCTAGCCCCCCCAGCTTAAGCGAAAATAACTTACTTAGAAAAGGAGCAGTAGATGGTCTTACGACCAGTAAGTGGTCGTAGGGAAATGGTCGAAGGAAGAACTGTTCGACTGGTGTTTCATTTGACCAGAAATTTACTTGGTCAAGAAAGTTGTGAAATAATCTTGTGACTTACAAGGTGGCCGTGGGAGATCTAATGGTCACCGAGTGGTTGTAGTACTGTGGCTGGAAGCAGGAT
The DNA here is from genome assembly GCA_036346405.1 of Phyllostachys edulis. Classification (NCBI taxonomy): domain Eukaryota; kingdom Viridiplantae; phylum Streptophyta; class Magnoliopsida; order Poales; family Poaceae; genus Phyllostachys; species Phyllostachys edulis. The sequence continues at coordinate 17,266,005 of CM070546.1, read as the reverse complement.
CTTTCCAGTCGCTGTTGCGTTTTGACCAGAAAAAGACTTGGTCAAGGAGATAATTTCGCTTGAGGTGTAAAAATAGACCTAACTTCTTCGAGCAGACAAATTTAAGAGTCCCAATCGATTCCCTTACCCATGTCTGTTGGAGCAGGTTCGCTGCGTATAAACTGTTGGGGTAGCCACGTCTTTTGGACTTCGGGTGTGCGGTTATAAATCTTCACCGTGGGTGAGGATAAGGTCATTTACCTTCCCCCAAATTGTTCTTGCTGTTCAAACTTCCGAGTTCTCCGCCGCCGACCAAATCAAGCTTTCTTCTTCAATCTTTCCACATCCAAATCTTTGACTTTTGGGAGAAATAGCCGTAGCCGCTTCCCAGTGGGCCGAATCGGAGATGGATGTGGCCAAAATAAGAGCTTTGGTCGACTCCGAGAAGATTCCGAAGATGGAATTCGTGCGGTGGATTGAGGCCGTCGGGCAGCATTGGCCGTCGGAGGAGATTGGGCAAATCCCAGTCTTCCAAGCATTCTATGAGTATGGTCTTCGATTACCCGCTCATCCTTTTCTCACATTGGTACTTGAATATTTCCAAGTGGAGTTGGTGAACCTTGTCCCCAATTCTATCACAATGTTGGGGGTGTTCGTGTACCTGTGTGAGGCCTACCTGGGGATTAAGGCTGATCTGGAGTTGTTCCGGTATTACTACGGAATGACCTGATTAAGCGGAATCGCCGGTAGTTGTAGTCTGAAGCTCTACGACGGGAAGTCGAGGGAGTACATTCAGATGTTTACCCGGTCGTTGTGGCCGAGGTGGAAGAAGAGGTGGTTCTATTGGGAGATCACCAACGAGGACAGCCTCTCTTTCGCCGAGAAGCCTGCCGAGAAGGTTCCTGCTTGGGATTCGATTCCCAAGGATCTTGGCTGGATCGCCCCTTTCATTCAAGCTATTGCAGACTTGAAGAAAGAGGGGCTTACCGGATGGCATGTAGTGAAAGATTTCATCACGCGCCGCATCAGCCCTCTGAGGAAGAGGGCTCATCAGATGTGGAGGTACTCGGGCTCGACGGACCCGACGAGGGACTACGCGGAGGGTAAATAAACCTTAAGTTTTAGCCTTCTTTCTGTTAGTTTTAAATTAGGCTTACTGAAGGTTCTCTTATCCCTGCAGACCTCTCACTAGAGGAGATTGACACTTGGGTTAAGCTCATCTGTGAGAAGACCCCAGACCATGTTGTGGCGCCTCCAATTCTGGCTGACTTGTCTCCAGAGGACAAGGTGGAGCGTCTAAAGGTAATCAAGAGTCGATTTCGTAATTGTGGCGCCTCTAATAGGATTGGGTAAAATCGCTATCTCAAATGACCTTTCTATTTCAAATGTATCGTTAGATGAATCCTTAAATTTTAATTTGCTATCCATTGCTCAAATATGTGATCTTGGCTTAATTTGCTCATTCTCTAATGAAGGTGTTACAATTTCAAATGCAAAAGATAATTCTTTAATTTTCAAAGGTTTTAGATTTGAAAATCTCTACTCGGTTGATTTACTTCAAATAAATCATGCTTAAAAACTTGTTTAATTGCAAAAATCTCATTGGGTTGGCTTTAGCATAGAAGGCTAGCTCATGTTGGAATGATTCAACTTAAAAGCTTTTCAAACATAATTTAGTTGTTGGCTTGAAAGATGTGATGTTTGAGAAAAATAGACTTTATAGTGCTTGTCAAGCTGGTAAACAAGTCGCTAATTCTCATCCTTCTAAGAGTATCATGTCAACTTCTAGACCATTGGAACTCTTACATATGTATTTGTTTGGGCCAACAACCTATAAGAGTATCGGGGGTAATAGCTATTGTTTAATTATTTTGAATGATTAATCTAGATACACATGTGTATTCTTCCTAGATGACAAAGCCGAAACCTTCGACATTTTCAAAAGTTTTGTAAAAAGAGCTCAAAATGAATTTGATTTCAAAATTAAGAAAATCTGTAGTGATAATAGTTCCGAGTTCAAAAGTACTAAAGTTGAAGACTTTTGTGATGAACTTGGAATAAAGCACGAACTCTCCACAACCTACACTCTGGAGCAAAATGGAGTGGTAGAAAGGAAAAATCGAACATTAATTGAAATGGCTAGGACAATGCTTGATGAATATAATACTTCCGATAGTTTTTGGGCGGAAGCAATTAACACCGCTTGCCATACCATAAATTGTCTTTATTTGCATCGTCTTTTGAAAAAGACTTCTTATGAGCTTCTTGTTGGAAGAAAACCAAACATCTCTTACTTTTGTGTATTTGGTTGCAAATGTTATATTTTAAAAAAGAGTGTCCGTTTTTCAAAATTTGCAAGTCGTTGTGATGTTGTGTTCTTGCTTGGTTATTATTCGAATAGCAAAGGTTATCGTGTCTTCAACAAAAACTTCGGTTTAGTTGAAGAAAGACATGATGTATAATTTAATGAGACTAATGGTTCTCAAGAAGAGCATGAGAATTTGGCTGATGTAGGTGATGAAGCATTAAGAAAAGCCATGGAGAACATGCAAATAGGCGACATCAAACCTAAAGATGATCCATCATCTTCCACTCAAGTTGAACCTCCTACCTCTTCTACTACAAATCAAATTCAAATTGATGAAGAGGACAATAAGGAAGATGATCAACCATCTAACTTACCACCAAGAATCCACAATGTAATTGTAAAAGATCATCCAATAGATCAAATATTGGGTGATGTAAGTAAGGGTGTTTAAACTCGATCTCGTATTGTTTTTTTGTGTGAACATTACTCTTTTGTCTCTTCCATTGAGCCAAAGCATGTAGAAGAAGCACTTGATGATCCGAATTGGATGAATGCAATGCATGAAGAACTCAATAACTTCACCCGGAATGAAGTTTGCACATTGGTGGATAGGCCCAAGGAACACAACGTGATTGATACAAAATGGGTCTTTAGGAACAAGCAAAATGAAAACGGTATGGTTGTGAGAAATAAAGCGAGATTGGTCGCTCAAGGATACTTACAAATCGAAGGTTTGGATTTTGGTGAAATCTTTGCTCCTGTAGCTAGACTTGAGTCAATTTGGATATTACTTACTTTTGCATCATGTTTTGATATTAAATTATTTTAAATAGATGTTAAAAGTGCTTTCCTAAATGGAAAGATATCCGAACTTGTCTTTGTTGAACAACCTCCTGGTTTTGAAGACCCTAAGAATCCAAATCATGTATATAAACTCTCCAAGGCGCTCTATGGTCTAAAACAAGCTCATAGAGCATGGTATGAACGGCTTAGAGATTTTCTAGTATCAAAAGGATTCAAAATTGAGAAAATTGATTCAACTTTATTTACTAAAGTTTTAGATGATGATTTATTTGTTTGTCAAATTTATGTTAATGACATTATTTTCGGGTCTACTAATCAAGACTTTTGTAAAGAATTTGGCGATATGATGTTTAGGGAATTTGAAATACCCATGATCGGAGAATTAAGCTATTTCCTTTGACTTCAAATCAAGCAACTCAAAGATGGAACCTTTGTGAGTTAAACAAAGTATGCAAAAGATTTGATCAAGAGGTTTAGCATGGAAGATGTAAAACCCATCAAGATTCCCATGGCAACCAACGGTCATCTCGATCTTAATGGGGAAGGTAAATCGGTAGATTTAAAACTTTATAGGTTTATGATTGGTAGTTTACTTTATCTTACCACATCTAGGCCTGATATTATGTTTAGTGTTTGCATGTGTGCACGCTTTCAAGCAACTCCAAAAGAGTGTCATTTGATGGCCGTAAAAAGAATACTAAGATATTTAAAACATTCCTCTAGCATTGGCCCATGGTTTCCCAAAGGTGCTAAATTTGATTTAATTGGATATTCCGATTCCGATTATGCGGGTTGTAAAGTGGATAGAAAAAGCACCTCAGGTAGTTGTCAATTCTTATGAAGATTCTTAGTATCATGGTCATCCAAGAAACAAAATTTCATAGCATTATCCATCACCGAAGCCAAATATGTTTCCGCGGGTAGTTGTTGTGCTTAATTACTATGGATGAGGCAAACCTTGATGGATTATGGAATTAAATTTGATAAAATGTCTCTTTATGTGATAATGATAGTACGATGAAAATAGCCAATAATCCTGTCCAACACTCAAGAACAAAGCATATAGATATTCGCCACCATTTCTTGAGAGATCATGTGAGCAAGGGAGATATTGAAATTAGCCACATCCGGACCGAAGACCAATTAGCGGGCATTTTCACCAAACCATTAGATGAAGGCCGCTTTTGCAAATTGAGAAATGAATTAAATGTCATAGACTATTCAAATGTTGGTCGAACTCTTGCCTCATACATTTTGCTTTATTTGGTGTTATTTGAAGCTTTTAAGAAAGTATTTTTAAAATATTTTATTAAAGATCCCTATGTTCATAAAAATTATGTTTTTAGATAGACATTAGTCTATTCAATGATCCTAAATGATGTTTAATTGAGTGCAAAACTAAAGATCATTTGCATAATTCTCAAAATCCCAAGTCTGTTCCTGAAGTTGTAGGATAATCGGAACTACAGATGGGTTAATCGTGGTACGACCGCAGTGCGAAACTACCGGCGATATAACCATGGTACTACCGCGATGCGGTACTACCGGCGGTCAAAGTGCGGAACTACTGCGTCGGTTGGTAGAACGGGCATTAACTGCCTTGCGGTTTTACCTCATGCCTTTTACTCCCAAGCGGCTTGACCGCATCACTTCTACCATTTCTGTCTCTTCTGGCCTCTCTCTCTCTCCCCCGAAGAACCCTAAATCCCCTCGGCAAATCCTCAAAGTTCTTCGGCCTTTTGTTGATTCTTGTTGATATCCTTCGATCTAAGGGTATCACTCCTTCAACCCTCAAGGTAAAACCCTTTTTAATCCTCGTTTTACCTTAGTTTGGAACCCTAGGTCTCCATTTAGGGTTAATCTTGAAATGTGGATGATTTAATTGGTTCTAGTTGGGCAAAATGGCAAAATTGGTGTTTCATGATGATTAGACATCTATTCCATGGATTCACTTCATAAGAAACATAAAAAATTTCAATCAAAACCGTGCCCTAGAACCTATTCAGTGAAAGCGGTACTACCGCTCCTTCAGTGCCGAACTACCGCGATGCGGTCGTACCGACTAGACAATGGCGGTACTTCCGAATCATGGTACTACCGGCCAAAGAACCGCAGTACTACCGATTTTCCTGACATAACAACAAGATCATTCCATTCAAAATTAAACCTATTTTGGTTTGATCTCTTGTACCATTTGTAACATATCCTCTATGTTTGAAGATGCCAAGGACAAGGATCGCTACTCGCAAGTCTGTTGGCCCTCCTCGAGGTCAATCTTCGTCCTCTCAGACACTTGCAGCTCCTGTTCAAGGAAATTGAGAGGTTCGCTAGAAGGACGTTTATGAAAAAGGCAAAGGGCCAGCAGCTAGTGAGTCTGAAAGTAAGGAAAGGTCCTCTCAAGCTGAGTCAGGATCTGAGTCTGAATCTGAGACAGAAACTGAAGTTCAAGCAGGAACAGATGAGGATATGGGAGATCCAGAAGAGTCTCAGGTTGATTTGAGGACTATTTCTGCTGACGATTATGCTATCATGCGTCACAGTAATCAGTATATTTATCCTTCAAATTCCATAAATCCAAGGTTCCACACCATGTTTAAGAACACGTCTATGAGCAGTTGTATGGCCCTCACGGAAAATTTGCAGATCATAAGTGGGTAAAGTGGCAGCACATCAACTCTTTGGACAAGTATGATGGTGTGTATCGGCTTTTTCAAAGAGCCGGTATTCATGATCTCGTAGCTCTAAGAAATGACTACGATGAGGAGATTGTGAGACAGTTCTATACCACCTTGCATGTTTCTCCAGATTTTACCAAATTGCAATGGATGACAGTGACCAGATATGTGGAAAGCAGCAAGGAAGAATTTGAGTGTATCCTGAGAACACCATCCAGCAAGTATGAAAAGATATTTGACAGGTCTGCTCTGCTAGCTCCTGCTTGGACAAATTTCTATGATCAAACTGTCAGGTATACTCCAGGGAAGATCAATGGTCTCCAACCTATCCCTGGTTTAATCAATAGAATCCTTAATCATACTTTCCTTCCCAAGAGTGGAAATTTTGATGCTATAAGAGGGCATGCATGGAATATAATGGATAATATCATGAATGGGAGAAAGTTTGATGTGGTGGATGTCATCATTAGGGGCATAGCTTCCTCAAAGAATGATAGGGTCAAGAGGATCTATTATGCTCCCTATATCATGGCTTTGATCCTCAGCAAAATTGAGTATCATGGAGGATTGGGCTCTCCCCATAAGGCATACAAACCTCAAGATGGTCCTCCTCAGCAAAGAGAGCAAAGGGAAGATGCTCCAGGGGAAGCTGCTGCTGAAGAAGATCAGGTATCTTTTGCTCAGATTCTCAATAATCGGCAGGTGATTCTCAACAATCTACAATTGGTTATCTCTAATTAGAAAGAGCTTAAGAACACTCAGCAGGAGATGAAGACTGCTCAGCTAGAGTTCCAGAATGAGATCCACAACAGAATAGCTGCCCTGTTAGAGAGTGTCTTTTCTATGGAACAATTATTGACTACTCCTCAGCGTTTTGGTCGTCGTCCTCAAAGGGCTTCTACTCCTCTAGTTCCTCTTCCTCCTTAGGACCCAGCTACTCTTCCTCCTCAGGATCCAACTGCATGATGTTTTGTTTTTGGTACTTTGATGCCAAAGGGGGAGAAGCTAGAAGGTAATAGGAGAAAGATCAAAGGGGAGCCAGAAGAACAAGGGCAAAGATCAAGGGGGAGCAATGCTACCACTATTATATACTTTATACTTTATGTCTTAATGTGAACTTGTTATGTTTATGTGCTTGTGCTTGTAATAGTTTAAACATTGCTATGGTTATATACTTGTAATAGTTTAAAACTATGTTATGGCCTTATTGTTATCTTGTTGAACTTGATGGTTAATATCATGCTTATGTTATTATCATGAAATGCAATCTTTATTATGGTCATTTTATAATATTGTATTTTCCCTGAAGTTCCAACACGCAAAAGAAACTCCGCCCAATTTTTTTTTTTTCAAAATCTCTATATGTGCTTGCAAAGATTTTCTCTCATTCATATGCATATGTTTAGGGGGAGCTTTCTTTGTAATGACTTTAACAAGAAAATGATTCTCAAAAACCTTCTTGAGCTTATTGCAAGAATTATTTATGTTAAGTCATCAAAAGAATATACAACTCGGTTTACAACAAATAGTATATTCAAAACAATCTTTCTCACATATTATTTGGGTTGTCGTCAATTACCAAAAAGGGGGAGATTGAAAGCATCTAGGCCCCTAAAAATTGTTTTGGTAATTAATGATAATATGTGAATATAGGACTAACATGTTTATTGAGTATTTACAAGGTTAAGTCATAATGGTGAGTTTGACAACTTGAAAGATGCATGCCAAAGGCCAACATAAAGATCAATATGGTTCAAAGACAAGGTACAAGTAGTCTAGGATCCTTTTTATGTTTAACCGGTCTTAGGTGAAAAGGATGAAAGACCGGATTTTAGGTTAAATGCTGTACTATTAAGAGGGATCATGACTAGTAGCTTGATAGCATGTTCTTGTGCCATTTGGATCAATTTAGGATCATACATGCATTTATAATTTGATTTGGAAAGCCAACTTTGCTTTGTCAGGATTATCGGTAGTACCGACGTTGTGTCAACGGTACTACCGCTCAGTGGTACGACCGGGATCGTGGTGCGGTACTACCGCAATCTGGTTGTTCCAAAAATTTATTGGCGGTATGTAAATTCCAGAGCGACACCTTTTTGGCTTGGTTGCAAACCCTAAGAGCGGTAGTACCGCAGTTGTTCAGCGGAACTACCGTACCCCGGTATTTTCGAAAGTTGAGCGGTACGTATTTTCCAGTAGGTACCCTTTTGGGCTCTAAGGAAAAACGGTAGTACCGCTCGTATTTTTTGGTAGTACCGGCAAGCGGAACTACCGCATGATGGTTGGCGGTAGTACCGCGTCGAATTGTTCAGCGGCTATGTCAGAGCAGTTAATGCAACTGTTATAGCCGTTATGTGCCGTTAGGTGAGATGCGGTAGTACTGGCCCTTGGTTGGTGGTAATACCGTATTTCACTGAAAAGTTGGGATTTCCTCCCCAACGGTTGTATTTGTTTGTTGGGGGGGGGGGTCTAAATACCTCTCCACCTGCTCAAGGACAGGGTGCTAGACCATATTTACTATCCTTTAAGCCTTGAGCACACTCTCAACTCCAACAATACACTTGTGCATTCATTGTGAGGTAGTTGGACCAAATTCAAGTGCATTCATTCTAGATTGATCCATTGCACTTGAGTGCCGTCAAGTGAAGATCATCGATTTATTACTCTTGGTGTTTTGCCAAACACCTAGACGGCTTGGCTGTGTTAGCACGGTGATCTCTTCAAGAAGATTGTGAAGAAGCCTGGTGCCAAGATTGTGAGTGGTTTGGTGTTCGCCATCTCCGGAGCAGAGGAAGAACAACCACTAGTGATCGAGAGAAGGCTTAATTCGTGGAGCTGGCTTGATTAGTTCAAGCTTCCTCAACGTGGACTAGTGAAGACTGGCAAGCCTTCGATACCACCGGAAAAACTCCTTTATCTTAATTGTGGTTATTTCTTGTCTTTACTATTTCCGTATTTACAATTCTAGTATTTATCTTAGACTTAGTTTATAATTGACTTAATTTGTTAATTAGTCAAAAAGTTTTAAAACATCCTATTCACCCCACTCTAGTCGGTTATCCTTGATCCTACACCTACTCGAAGAAAAGAGGAATCAAGCCTTAATCTGTTCAGCGGTCTACCAAAAAGCCCTGCGCAATCCCACTAGAAGGAACTTCCTAACGTTGTACTGTTTCTAACTCTTGCTATCAGTGCAAACCTATTGAGTTCACTGGAAAATGTCAAATGAATTTTTAAGGCACTCTAATAATTTATCCAACTCGCGTTGACGCTCTCGATTTGATTACTATGGTCAGAGAGCGTAGCTTCACTAGTTGAAGTCTTTCCTTTCTATACGTAGTTCTGCCCACTAAAAGGAACTTCCTAGTGTACATATGTTACTAACTCTTGACACTAGAACATGACAATTAAGGTCGACAACAAAAGTTGGACAAACCACTTTTTAAGCAAACCCTTTTCACACTATTTACTTAGTTTATATAAATAAACTAAGCAAATAGTCGGGGGCTATGATACCGTTATTAATATTATTTCAATTCTTAGTCTTACTTTCAATTTCTTTTATTGTCTTATGAGTTACTAACTACTCGACAAGATGATTTGCAGGAAAAGAAAGTATATATTCATAACCAAAAGCTTGTCTTTGCAAGTTTCCTATTACAAACTACTATGATGAAGGAAATCCGATTTGCATCTCCTCCGCGACCTTCTGGCTGACTGGCTTCACTTCTTCAATCAGCCGAGTTGCTTCTGCTTCAGAGCAGTCGAAGTCTACTTCGATTGGTTGAATGTTAAGATTACGGTCGTTTGCCTTAAGCTTTACCAAGGCATAACTTACTGCACCTTCGACTGCCTCTCTTATCGAGTCAGCCTAATTGGTCTTTAGAGTGGCTATCAGCTCCTCTACAGCTCCGACTTGTTCTCCAATAGCACTCGTGTGGGAGATCATGGTGTTTTCAAGAGGAGTCACCTCCTTGGTACCAAGTCCTCCAAGTATATTGTTCAGGAGAGATATGTTGTCTTAAAGGTTGATCTTCATCGACTTCATCTCTTCCTGGCTACGAGTCGAAGCTTCGTGGTGTCGCTTGATTTTGATTGCTTGCTCTGAAATGGAGTACGATCAGTCAGAAGCATATCCCTTAACGACTAGTAAGCAACAATGGTCATAGGTAAAGAGTTACTTACCTGCTAGTTGAGAATCAAGTTTCTTGACCTCGTCGTCGTGGGAGGCATCTTTCTTTGCAGATTGCTCTTCCCCTAATTTTATCTTCTGGTATTTTTCTTTGCCGAGGTGGGATAGCTCGTTGACAATTGATGCCTTTGATTCGACCTCGGTTTTGAGCTTATCCATTTTGACCTCTTTTTTGAAAAGAAATAAGAGTTAGAAAAAGAAAGGGAAGACATGGTTATAAGTAGTCTTAAGTTCAGAACTTATTGTTTATTTCATTCTGTAACTTGTGAATTGTAGAATTTGCCCTTGAAGCTTCTTCAGAAGGTCATCTTTTTCTTTCCTTAGCCTCTTCGTCTCGACTTTTTCGTAGTCGAGTGAATTAGCCAAGGATTTTTCATAGTCGAGTGAAAAAGAAAATTATTCGATGGTCGAAATCTACAACTATAAAATCCTAATGAGGAAATCAACTCTTGATTACCTTTAGGCATTCTTCTCTTTCTTTTGCGGATACGACAGCTAGGATTCGAGGAACCCCGGTCGACGTAGGTGCCGAGTTTTTTTTTCACAAACGAGTTTGATCTGGACGTCAATCTCTCTTTGTGGAAGATCTACAATGATAAAGAAACTGCTCAACATTCAAGCTCAAAATTAATCAAAAAAGAGCTGAGTTGAAAGATTATTTATCTTCCTCGAAGTCCCTGGTCGGATCCTTAGGTCTTGAGTAACTCCACATTGGATGTACTCGTTTGTTCAAAGGGATGATGCGGCGTGCGATAAAATCTCGCACCACATGCCACACGGTAAGCCCCTCTTCTCTCAAGTCTTTTATGGCTTGAATGAAAGGAGTGATCCGGTCAAGCTCGCTGGGAACTGAATCCCACGAGGAATTCTTCTCAGCAGCTTTCCCGATGAAGAAGAGGCTACCGTCCTGGGTTGTCGTCCAGTAAAACCACATCTTCTTTCACCCCGGCCATGATGACCAGGTGTACATCTGAATGTACTCCTTCGACTTGCTGTCGTGGAGCTTCAGACCGCAGCTACTTGCGATTCTGGCTTGTCTGCTCATCCCGTAGTAGTACTGGAAGAGCTCCAAGTCTGTTGGAATCCCAAGATATGCCTCACACAAGTACATGAATACGCTCAACATTGTGATGAAATTGGGAATAAAATTCACCAATTCTACCCCAAAGTGTACGAGTACGAGTGTAAGAAAAGGGTGAGCAGGCAATCGAAAGCCACATTCACACTATGCTTGAAATACTGGAATAGTGTCTTTCTCACCCGATGGCCAATGTTGTCCAGAAGTTTTAGTCCACTTCTCGAACTCCTTCTTCAGGATCTTCTCGGCCGCAACAAAAGCCTTCATCTTCGTTGTATCCATCTCCGACACCGCCTATTGAGACGCGGTTCCGGCCATCTTCTCTGAGTGTGAGTGATTTGGATTTGAAAAAAGTTTGATTTGCTTGGCGACGGAGATAGCAAAAGCTCGAGGAACATTTGAGGAAAATGGGGAAAAGTAAAAACCTAGAGTCACGCCTGCGGTGAGTTTTTATAGCCACACGCTTGAGTTAAAGATTGTGAAAACCCAACGATTACCACCTCTTCGGGAACTGCTCCAACAGATAGGTTTGTGAAAGTTGTTTGAGATTCTTTATTTTGTCTGTTCGGGAAAACCAATTATGTATTTACAACTCAAGCAAAATTACCTCTTTGACCAAGTCGATTTTTGGTCAAATTAAATACCAGTCGGAAAGGTTCTACTTCCGACCACTCTTCTACGACTCCTTTGCCAAGTAAGTTATTTTCACTTGGGGTTGGGGACTAGATGACGAGGATTTAATAATCCTTATTTAATTATTTATTTGTAATTTATATTATAGATAATAATAGCTTTATATTACATGTAAGTATACCCCTTATCATTCGTAAGAGAGAAACTTAGACGAGTAGTTGTAAGCTTTGCTACATAAATAGATGTGCCTATTTTCTGCTCCATAAAGCTCGCCTGCTGTTTCTGAACCATCTTAGTCATGTAGTATTGGATTTGGAGTGCATATTTGTCAGCTACAAGGGTGCTAATCGGAGACACCAGCAATGAATTGAACCCCAAGTCCTTTTTCCCCTGCTGGTCCGTACTCAGTACAAAAATGGGCTTGACGCCATAAACAGAGAGGACCGGTGTGTAACTCCCGGCTCCCTGAAACAACTGGCCCAAATCACCACCGAAAAGGCGAGAAACCCTGCCATGGGTGCCACAAGCCCACAACAGTGGTCATGCATTCATGCCATGGAAACTGGGCATATTCAGAGTCATGACTAAAGAGTTTTTATGCCGAGTTACCGCTATTTAGTTGTGGATTTTGGTAGGTGGTCGATTTGACTTGAGAATTGAGATTTGACAGCGATGTTTGACTGCAACCAAGTTCAGTCCCAGACACATGATCTTATCGAGTCACCACCATTGACCTGCCCACTGTTGTCTAGTGTCTGTTTCACTTCGATGTATACGATTTTCTTCTTTGATTAACTGCAGTCTACGGCAGGCTGGCTCAACTTGTCCAATGGCAGAGTTTGATTTGAATGTAATCCGAGTCATAATTGAGAGATCAGTTTGCAGCAAGTGTGCGCTACTGCGCCAGCGTGACTATGTCTTGATGCAAGCCCGCAGAAAGTCTATTATTACCAGTTGTTGAGAATGCATCTTCTGTAGTCTATAGATAGCTGGCCAGAGGCATTTGGATGCTACGTACTGTCATTTTAAACGAAGACTTTGACTGATCTCTGCGACAAGAAAAGATGGCTTCAGTAGTTCATAGGGCAAAAGCCAAAAGGTACGTTCTTCATAATTGACTAATTCATGCTATGTAGAGCCGGTGCATCAGTACATGTACCATAACACACGGATCGAGTGATTAATTAACCCAGACGTTGTCGTTGCTTCGATTGTTGATACTGAAATGCAGCGAAAATCTCGACTATGAACAAAAACAATAATGCCGACACGAGTGGTCAGGTCTTCTGGGTTACATCCTGGAACATGAATCTGGTGTCCAGGCCTCCAGGGGAACCGGCCTCCCTGTTAGCCATTTCAACGTGATGCAATGTTTTGAAAATTCAATAAAAAAATCATGGATGTAGTTCACATGTAGATTTTTTTTCACTTATAGATATGTGAACCTGCAAAATTTCAAATCCATCTATGATATCAAGAACAAAAAAACAAGTAGTCAATCACGCACTGTTCATACACGCTAGAAGTATTGCTTGTCTTTTTTGTTTTCTTGATACCAGAGACGAATTTGAAAATGAAAATATGCAGGTTCACGTAACTTTATGTGTATTATATCCACATTTTTTTTTTGTATTATTCAACCGTTGCACCGTGGTGAAATCGCTAATAGGGGACGTGGCTTCCCACGGACACGAGTGAATTTTTCTTCGATTCTGCAGATTGCACAGATCACATTATCATTTTTCTCTTGAGGTAGCTGCATGACTGAAAAATTAGAGGTCAAAACCGACACAGCTTTATTCCTTTGTTGAGATTTTGGACATATCACGACAAGATGACAAATCCTTTATTGCTTTTATATCTATGAGCACAAGGAGACTAAATTAAACAGGGCGTCAAATTCAGCGATCTGCATGACGCGACTGTTGCACATAATCTAATATTACTTCGCTCAACCTTTCCTTGCAGCTGCCGCGCGCGGGCATACTAAGAAATCACACGCGTCTATGTCCCAAACCATACTTGGCCAAGATAATACTAATTATGTTTTTGGACTATTTGTATTGTAAAGGAGAATTTTTGTTCGTCCTGTCGGTGTCTCTCTAGACTGCATCTTTATCGGATTGCTGATTTAAGCAGGCTCAGTAGAATTAGGACAGCTTAATCTTCTAAATTCTAACACGAGCGTGCAAGCTTCTTTTTTTTTTTAAAAAAAAAGAGATGTACTTGTCGTGTTCATATAGCACCTTACGTACCTATCGTACGCCAAAGAATACAACTTCGAATCGACTGCGTCGCCAAGGAATCAGTCTTAAGTTAGGAGTACTCTGATTGAGACAGAAAGTGAACAATTGGACAAGCAGGGTGATACATGCATGGCTTTGCCTGTGCCGCTGCAGAGTGCAGAACAGACAAGAAATTGTATGAGATTCGAACCTAAAAACATACAGATCTAGATAACGAAATAGCTAAATATGAACGTGACGCACCCCTTTCCATGCATCAAGAGACACTAAATGTGGATAGAAGAGGCCTCGCGTTCTTTTAAAAGAGATCTGTTAACATGTACATGAAGGATTTTCGTTTAATTGGATAGCTTGTGTAAATGTGAGACAAAACGCCCCCGGCATGCTTTGTTTGCCTTGTCTCAATTGCTTTAGTTAAAGTTGTTCTTATCTCCCTCTTTAATCATTCCACATGGGAGCGTGATTGAGATGAAATATGGACGCATCCGACCAAAACGAGGATTAGGATTGCGAGTGCACCCAGGCCCTGGAAGCAAAGTATTCTATAGTAGTATCACTCAATGTCACACCTAAACCATCTTTTACTCGTGGTACGTAATCTGATACTCAACTTATACAATACATAGTTTAGTAGTAGTCGTGACCAAATCGTATCCTGCACTACACGTACGTACGAGTTCTTCGGATTGAGAGATGGATTTCCAATCAAGCGATCAGCGGTCCGGATGAAAGGTCTGACCAAAATAAAACGTCTATCTCCCCCCGATCTTTACTTCCATCAATCCGGCTTAATTTGGTCCAAGGGGTAGTACGGCTTAATTTGCAGTCTTATCTTTAACTGCTGCATCATATAATTCATTTCCTACGTGGACATGAACAGAGGCGAATTCACCGTGGGTGTTAGTGGGTGCTCGAACACCCCCTCCCACCACCAGACCCCTAGTAGTACCCATGAGGCCATGAGCACGGAGCACCGGCGAGAGCTAGCTCTGTTCGGGCGTGCGGTAGCTTGTGCTCGAGCTTGGAGGAGACGAGGAGTGGAGGTTGAAGAAACTCACCCATGAGGCCGTGACACTTGAGGCATGTGGGCTGTGGCCAGCCGGGCTGCCAGCCCACGCACAGTCGCCCAAGCCCCAGAGTCGAGAGAAGCGCTTGCGGCTTGCGCTGCAGTGGTGAATGGCGGCGTGACTTGTGAGCATGCGTTGACTAGGGCTAGGGCGCGAGGGGAGTCAGGCACCATGCATGGCGGAGTCGGAGGGGAGGCGGAGGCGGAGGCGACTCAGTGGGCGACCAGCTAGGCGCGGCGGGGAGGCTGCGTGGCAGAGCGTAAGCGCAGGCGGCCGGAGTCTGGCGAGAGGCGAAGGATGTCGGCGACTTCGATGTCGGTGGGCCTAGCGATGTCGCGGCGAAGCGGCCACCGACGTCTCGGATTCCGTCGTCCGTCGGTGAGCAAACCTAGATCCTATTTTCTCTAGTAGATTCCTCCACTACTACAAAAAGGCTAATACTGGACGCCTCATCATAGACGGTTGACTAAAACCGTCTGTATTAAATACAATCACAGGCGGTTTTGGTTTAGCGACCATCTGTGTTACTGGCTGCGCTAAAAACCATCTGTGAAGAAGAAATATCACAGACGGTTCGTGTTGAAAACCGTATGTGAAGTATCACACGATTCGTATTTAAAACCGTCTGTGATATTACTAAATATCATAGATGGTTCTGAATATCACAGACGGTTTTCAGCACGAACCGTTTGTGGCTTCCCGTCGTCATCGTAGACAGAGTATCGTCATCGTAGGCAGAGTATCATAGACGGTTTTCAACACGAACCGTCTGTGACTTCCTGTCCTCATCACAAAAGGTTTGTATTAAAAAC
Organism: Phyllostachys edulis; assembly: GCA_036346405.1. Lineage (NCBI taxonomy): Eukaryota > Viridiplantae > Streptophyta > Magnoliopsida > Poales > Poaceae > Phyllostachys > Phyllostachys edulis. Next base: position 17,250,208 of record CM070546.1, on the reverse strand, counting down.
CGTTTGTGATAAATATCTCTGATTTTACTATGGCTTAGAATCAGAGAGTCTATGATAAGTATATCCCGATTTTACCTGACTATATGACTTGAAATGCTTAACTCTGTGATTTTACCATAGCTTAAAATCACTAACACTCTGATTTTACCATACCTTGAAATCACTACTTAACTCTATGATTTTACCATGACTTGAAATCAATCACCACAGTCATTAATTAGTGATTTCAAGTCATGGTAAAATCAGAGAGTTAGTGATTTTAAGCTATAATAAAATCATAGAGTTAATTAGTGATTTCAAGGCATGGTAAAATCAGAGTGTTAGTGATTTCAAGGCATTGTAAAATTATAGAGTTAGCGATTTCAAGTCATGGTAAAATTAGAGTGTTAGTGATTTCCACCCATGGTAAAATCAGAGAGTTAGGCATTTCAAGCCATAGTAAAATCACAGAGTTAGGCATTTCAAGTTATAGAGTAAGGTAAAATCGGGATATACTTATCATAGACGGTTTTTAATATGAACCGTTTGTGATACTAGCTCATCACAGACGGTTTTTGTTTGAAACTATTTGTGATTCGCGAAATTTTTTGAACGTTTACGCAGGAGGCGAAATGTTTTGGCGCTGTCCTTATATATTATACCCACCCCCGCCTTGTCTTCCATCAGTCTCTCCCTCTCCCCTCCCCACGCCGAGCTCCGGCGACCACCCTCGATTCCCGTGGCGGTTCGTGAGGAGACTTGATGACGAGGAGGAGGAGGAGGGTGATTGAGAGCTCCATCTGCTGCAAGAGGTAGACTGCCAGAAGGTACGTGCATATCTCCAAAACATTGTAACATCTCGATTTTCAAGCCTTTTTGAAAATTTTCAAAATAAAAATAACCATTTGGTGTTGTTGAAATTCTAAAGCTTAACTTGAGATTTTGAAATTAAAAGTGATTTAAATGACTAAATCGAACTTCAACTAATCCAAAAGTTTGGTTTATTTTAAGTTTGTTGGAGTTATCTGGTGTTGAAATTCCCTTTCTCTATTCGTTCCGTTTTCCCCTCGACCCAGCTCTTTCTCAGTCCAGACCTCCCTCTCGTTTGGACCCCCCCTCAGTCCAGACCTCCCCCTCTCGTCTAGACCTCCCTCTCAGTCCAAGACCTCCGGGTGGTCTTGGGAGACCTCCGGGTGGTCTTGGAGATCGGTCACGACCACCCCATTGGTTGGACCACTCTCCCGAGTTTTGACTAGCCCCACCTGTCAGCCCTGCTCACCTTCTTTTTCCTCCCGCTACATCACTACCGATGCAAAAGTCTTCGCGCATTAAATGCCGTTGTGTCACATTAAATGCTGTCGCTTGTGCAGTACTTGTTCCTCCTCTTGTCTCCTCCCCTATCTGCCCCCATCTCCTCCTTCACCTACCCTTGAACGCGTGCGCCTCCGAGTCTTTCAGCAACTCTCCCCATCTCCCCTGGCTATAAAAGCCTGAGCAGCCCTCTTTCATTGACTTTTTCCGCACCCAGCTCTCTTGCTCTCGCCCAGTTCCTCCATGCTTCGAGTTTCGCCACCGCCGGTTGGAGCCTACGTCGTCTTCAACCACCTCACTGTCGAAGGATTCACCGGAGCGCTCACGCCGCCCGCCGTCCACCGACTCCCCCTCCCCCTTCAGTCTCTCTCTCGGCCCTAGTGAGTTTCTCCGTGCCCTGTTCTCTTCCCTTCTTCTTACAACCACGTTGAGTAGTCATATCCTTCTTGTATTCTTTGTACGACCGCATTGAGTAGTCGTATCCCTTTTGTATTCTTCTTACGACCACGTTGAGTAGTCGTATCCTTCATGTATCCCTCTTACGACCATGTTGAGTAGTCGTATCCCTTTCGTATTATTTGTACGACCATGTTGAGTAGCCGTATCCTTCATTGGACCTTCAGGATCTCCTCAAGATCTCCCGTGACCTCCTATAGTTCCGCCATGATACCGCCGGTAGTACCGCCAAGCGGTAGTACCATGGTTATTGCGCCAGTAGTACCGCACTGCGGTCGTACCGCGTTTAACCCGCCGGTAGTTCCGATTGTCCTGGAACTGGAAGAATTGACTTTGGATTTTGAGAATAATGCAAATGATCCTTAGTTTTGCACTCAAATAAATATCATTTAGGATCATTATACATTGAATAGACTAATGTCTATCTAGGAACATAATTTTTATGAACATAGTAATCTTTAATAAATATTTTGAAAATACTTTCATAAAAGACTTCAAATAACACCAAGTGAAGTAAAATGCATAAGACAAGAGTTCAACCAACATTTGAATAGTCTATGACATTTAATTCATTCCTCAATTTGCAAAAGCGGTCTTCATCTAATGGTTTGGTGAAAATATCCACTAATTGGTCTTCGGTCCGGATGTGGCTAATTTCAATATCTCCCTTGCTCAGATGATCTCTCAAGAAATGGTGGCGAATATCTATATGCTTGGTTCTTGAGTGTTGGACAGGATTATTGGCAATTTTCACTGCACTATCATTATCAAACAAAAGGGGCATTTTATCAAATTTAATTCCATAATCCATCAACGTTTGCCTCATCCATAGCAATTGAGCATAACAACTTCTCGTGGAAACATATTCGGCTTCGGCGGTGGATAAAGCTACGGAATTTTGTTTCTTAGATGGCCATGATACTAAAGATCTTTCTAAGAATTGACAACTACCCGAGGTGCTTTTTCTATCCACTTTACAACCCGCATAATCGGAATCCGAATATCCAATTAAATCAAATTTAGCACCTTTAGGGAACCAAAGGCCAATGCTAGAGGAATGCTTTAAATATCTTAGTATTCTTTTTACGGCCATCAAATGACACTTTTTTTAGAGTTGCTTGAAAGCGTGCACACATGCAAACACTAAACATGATATCGGGCCTAGATGCGGTAAGATAAAGCAAGCTACCAATCATAGACCTATAAAACTTTAAATCTATCGATTTACCCCCTCATTTAGGTCGAGATGACTGTTGGTTGCCATGGGAGTCTTGATGGGTTTTGCATCCTTCATGCCATATTTCTTGATGGGTTTTGCATCCTTCATGCCATATTTCTTGATTAAATCTTTTGCATACTTTGTTTGGCTCACGAAGGTTTCATCTTTGAGTTGCTTGATTTGAAGTCCAAGAACATAGCTCAATTCTCCAATTATGGACATTTCAAATTCCCTAAACATCATATCACCAAATTCTTCGCAAAAATCTTGATTAGTAGACCCGAAAATGATATCATCAACATAAATTTGACAAACAAAGCAATCATCATTCAAGACTTTAGTAAATATAGTTGAATCAATTTTCCCGATTTTGAATCATTTTGAGACTAGAAAATCTCTAAGGCGTTCATACTATGCTCTAAGAGCTTGTTTAAGGCCATAGAGTGCCTTGGAGAGTTTATAGAAATGATTTAGATTTTTAGGATCTTTAAAACCAGGAGGTTGTTCAACAAAAACAAGTTCGGATATTTTACCATTTAGGAAAGCACTTTTAACATCCATTTGAAATAATTTAATATCAAAGCATGATGCAAAAGCAAGTAATATCCGAATTGACTCAAACCTAGCTACGGGAGCAAAGGTTTCACCAAAATCCAAACCTTCGACTTGTGAGTAATCTTGAGCGACCAATCTTACTTTGTTTCTTACAACCATACAATTCTTATCTTGCTTGTTTCTAAATACCCATTTTGTATCAATAATGTTGTGTTCCTTGGGTCGATCCACCAATGTCCAAACTTCATTCCGGGTGAAGTTATTGAGTTCTTCATACATTGCATTCACCCAATCCGGATCATCAAGTACTTCTTCTACATGCTTTGGCTCATAGAAGAGACAAAAAAGTAATATTCACAAAAACAAGCGACACGAGAGCGAGTTTGGACACCCGTACTTACGTCACCCAATATTTGGTCTATTGGATGATCTTTTGCAATTGCGTTGTGAATTTTTGGTAGTAGGTTGGATGGTTGATCATCTTCCTTATTGTCCTCTTCATCAATTTGAATTTGATTTGTGGAAGAGGTAGGAAGTTCAACTTGAATGGAAGATGATGGATTGTCTTCGGGCTTGATGTCGCCTATTTGCATATACTCTATTGCTTTTCTTAAGGCTTCATCACCTATATAATCCAAAATCTCATGCTCTTCTTGAGAGCCATTAGTTTCATCAAATTGCATATCGTGCCTTTCTTCAAATAAACCGGAGTTTTTGTTAAAGACACGATAGACTTTGCTATTTGAAGAATAACCAAGCAAGAAACCAACATCACAACGACTATCAAATTTTGAAAGACGAACACTCTTTTTCAAAATATAACATTTGCAACAAAAAACACGAAAGTAAGAGATGTTCGGTTTTCTTCCCACAAGAAGCTCATAAGAAGTCTTTTTCAAAAGCCGATGCAAATAAAGACGATTTATGGCATAACAAGCGGTGTTAATAGCTTCCGCCCAAAAGCTATCGGAAGTATTATACTCATCAAGCATTGTCATAGTCATTTCAATTAATGTACGATTTTTTCCTTTCTACAACTCTATTTTGCTCCGAAGTGTAGGTTGTGGAAAGTTCGTGCTTTATTCCAAGTTCATCACAAAAGTCTTCAACTCAGAACGATTATCACTACGGATTTTCTTAATTTTGAAATCGAATTCATTTTGAGCCATTTTTGCAAAACTTTTGAAAACACTGGAGGTTTCATTTTTGTCATCTAGAAAGAATACCCATATATATCTAGAGTAATCATCCACAATGACTAAACAATAACTATTAGTCCTGATACTCTTATAGGTTGTTGGCATAAACAAATCCATATGTAAGAGTTCCAATGGTCTAAAAGTTAACATGATACTCTTGGAAGGATGAGAGTTGGCGACTTGTTTACCGGCTTGACAAGCACTACAAAGTCTATTTTTCTCAAACTTCATATCTTTCAAGCCAACAACTAAATCATGTTTGAAAAGCTTTTTGAGTTGAATCATTCCAACATGAGCTAGCCTTCTATGTCAAAGCCAACCCAATGAAATTTTTGCAATTAAACAAGTTTTTAAGCATGATTCATTTGAAGTAAAATCAACCAAATAAAGATTTCCAAATCTAAAACCTTTGAAAACTAAAGAGCTATCTTTTGCATTTGAAATTGTAACACCTTCATTAGAAAATGAGCAAATTAATCCAAGATCACATATTTGAGCAACGGATAGCAAGTTGAAATTTAATGATTCTACTAAAAATACATTGGAAATGGAAATGTCATTTGAGATAGTGATTTTATTCAATCCTATTACCTTTCCTTTGCTATTATCGCCAAATGTGATCTTGTCAACTCCTTTTCCATTCTCGAATGTGGTGAATATCTTTCTATCACCGGTCATGTGTTGAGTGCATCCACTATCAAGCACCCAATGTTTTCCACCGGTTTTATAGCTCACCTACAAAACAAGAATCAAGTTCTTTTAGGTACCTAAATTTGTTTGGGTCCTTGGAGGTTAGTGACCAAGGATTTAGGCACCCAAATAGCATTCTTTTTAGCGCCTAAAATTGAAGTGCCAATAAATCTAGCAATTAATTTACCATCCTTAGTCTTTCTAAGCATATAACATGAATCATATATACCAAAGGATGAAATCTTACCAATAGGACAAGCTTGCTGTAAATGTCCTATTTCCCGGCACTTATGGCAATACTTACCATTTTGCTTTACAAACCTTGTGGGCTTGTTCACCGGTTTCTTACCTTTCTTGGGCACATACCTAAGTCTTTCTTTGTTGAATGAGGACCTTTGCTCACTCAAAAGCTTGTCAAGGGTAGCCTTACCCTTGAAGCACCGTTCCAAGCTTTTGCTTAGCTTGGTCACTTGCTCTTTTAGCTCATTGTTTTCAACAACAAGCTTTGCATCATGAGACTTAGCATTATCATGATTAGAGTTAATACTAGAGTAACATGGCATAGCAATAGGATCATTACATGAAGTAGATGCACTAGTCTTAGCAATTTCTACACTAGACATTTCATCAATAATATCACATGTAATTCCTACGCTAGAGCAAGACTTGCTTGAATTTTTTTAGATAAGCAAGTCATGAGCTTCCTTTAACTCCTCATAAGAATCTTTTAGAGAGATATGCTCTCTCTTTAAGACTTTATATTTTGACATTTCCTTTCCAAGATATTTATTCAAGTCTTCAAGTATATCAATTAATTCATCATAAGAGGGTTCACTATCATTAATGGATTTTACCTTATCTCCTTTTGCCATGAGGCAAGTAGGAGTAGAGAATAGCGATAGAGCCTCCTTGATGGCGATGCCAATGAGTCCCTTCTTCTTGGGGGACTCATCCTCATTGGAGTCGGAGTCGGTTGACCCCTTATCGGAATCTCACTCTCCAATGTGGGCTTTATGCTTGCCATCTTTGTGAGGCTTCTTGAAAAGCTTCTTGTTGCCATCATATTCTTTCTTTTTTGAGGAAGATGACTCCAAGAGCTCTTGCTTGTCTTTCTTGAACAACTCATTTGTTATGAGGTTGCCCAAAGTCCCGTTGGCGTCATTCTTGGCAACTCAGGAGAGTTGAGAAACAATGTTACCAACGTCTCATACTTGTCCGGTAGAGCTCTAAGTATCTTGCGCACAATATCAACATTAAGAAGGTTAATGCCAAGGCCTTTGAGTTCATTCACAATGTTGTTGAGTCTTTAATACATCTTATTGATGTTTTCATGAGGCAACATTATGAATTTCTTATATTTGATCCGAAGCCTATGCAATTTGGCTTCTTTGACCATGGATGTTCCCTCATGGATTTCCGAGAGGGTGGTCCAAATATCGTGAGCGGTTTCCAAATTGCTTACTCTATTGAACTCATCCGCGTTCAAAGCACCAAAGAGAGCATTCATAGCTTGGGCATCTAAATAAACATTACGCACCTGTTGATCCGTGGGAAGTAGTGGATTAAGAGGTATGACGTAACCCTCATTTATGATTTTTCAAATGCTTGGACTCATGGCCTTTAAATAAATTGACATTCTAATTTTCCAATAAGCATAATTAGAGCCATCAAACAAAGGAGCATTTTCTATTGCAATTCCCTCACTAGCCATACTTTTCTCTCTTAGACGGTTAAGTCTAAATCAATGAGAGACCAAGCTCTGATACCACTTGTAGGATCAAGGATAACCGACTAGAGGAGGGTGAATAGGAGGTTTTTAAAGTTTTTGACCATTTTAACAAATTAAGACAATTAAGAACTAAGTCTAAACTAGATATAATTCTAGCTAAGCAATTCAACACAATATAAATGCTAGAATTGTAGATGCGGAAAGTAAAGACTAGAAATAACTACAATAGAGACAATGATGTTTTTCCCGTGGTATCGAAGACTTGCCAGTCTTCACTAGTCCACGTTGAGGAAGCTTGAACAAATCAAGCCGGCTCCACGAATTAAGCCTTTTCTTGATCACTAGTGGTTGTTCTTCCTCCGCTCTGGAGATGGCGAACACCAAGCCACTCACAATTTTGGCACCGGGCCTCTTCGTAATCTTCTTGAAGAGATCATCGTGCAACCTCCGCCAAGCCGTCTAGGTGTTTGGCAAAACACCAAGAGTAACAAACCAATGATCTTCGCTTGACGACACTCAAGTGCAAAGGATCAATCTAAAAATGAATGTACTTGAATTGGCTCAACTACCTCACAATGAATGCACAAGTGTATATGAGTAGTTAAGAGGATGCTCAAGGCTATAAGGATGTTAAATGTGGTCTAACTTACTATCCTTGAGCAGGTGGAGGGGTATTTATACGCCACACAAACAAAAATAACCGTTGGGAGAGAAATCCCAACTTTTCAGCGAAATGCGGTACTACCGCCAACCAAGGTGCGGTACTACCACTCTTCGCCTACCGCTCCGTAACGGCTATAACAGGAGCATTAACTCCCTCTGACATAGCCATTTCAAATGCAGCGCGGTACTACCGCCAACTATCAAGCGATACTACCGCTCTGGCCGGTCGTACCGCTCACCAAGGCGGAACTACTGTTTCACAAAACGACCCAAAAGAGTGCTCTCTGGAAAATACGTACCGCTCCAATTTTTGGAATCACCGGAGTGCGGTAGTACCGTTTGAACAACGGCGGTACTGCCGTTCCAAGGGTTTGCAAATAAAACCGAAATGGAGTCTCTCTAGAATTTTCATACCGCCAACTAAAAAACGGAATGACTGGGTTGCGGTAGTACAGCACCACGAGCCGGTCGTACCGCTGAGTGACTTAATCGGCTTTGCCCGATCGGACTGATTACGTGGACAACTCAGATTCATTTGGCTGTTCGGACCACAAGTCTTAACCGCACGATTGCGTCGCGTTCGGACGGTCCGAACGTCCCCCGGTAGTACCGCCAAAGTATATGCGGTCATACCGCTAAGCGGTAGTTCCGCCAAGTAGTTTCCGGTACTACCGATTGATCTGACAATTGCACAGTTGGCTTTCCAATTCAAATTCAAATGCATGTATGATCCTAAATTGATCCAAATAGCACAAGAACATGCTATCAAGCTACTAGTCATGATCCCTCTTAATATTACGGCATTTAACCTAAAATCTGGTCTTCCAACTATTTCTCCTAAGACCGGTAAAACATAAAAAGGATCCTATACTACTTGTACCTTGTCTTTTAGCCATGTAGATCTTCATGTTGTCCTTTATCATGCATCTTCAAGTCATCTGTTAGACCATGTGGTTAGGTCTAGTATATTTTAGTTGATGAATAATTGACAATGTTGGGTACTGATATTATTTGAGGCGTGTGGCGTGTGTGTGGACTAATGTCGATCAAGTTGGAAAAAACTTGTGCCAGGAAAAGATGGTGTTTTGGTCTTTGCATGTGCAGGGTGACTCGGAGGCGAGCGTGGTCTACGGCGGTGACCGGGAGACGGCTTGGTGCGAAGTCATGGTCCAGAGGGTCGAGGATGCTGGAGGAGATGGTCAGGCTTGAGTTGGGGCGTGTGGAGATCAAAGATGGATGATGCGTGTTGGAGCTACGGAGGTGCGGTCCGAAGGCTACGACATATGACAATTTTAGGGTGTCCAAAATTGGTTTTGTAATCTAGTGTAAAAGTCCATGTATTGGGCCCTAGGCATTTAGTGGGCTGTATATGGGTGATTGATACCAACGCTAAAAAGTTTTAGGGTTGGTGGCTGTTACGTATAAAAGGATATACGTGGGTGATTAGGAGAGTCCCAGGCGGCGGAACCGATTGGGATTAGTAGTTGAGGCTGTATATATGCATATATGCAGCCCCACGTTTTGGGCGTAGCGGCTGTTAGGGTTATCTCCTGAAGAAACACGTTTTTGGTTTTGGCGGCGGTCGGAGCTTTGCTCGGACGTGACACGATTTGATTGGCTGCTGTTGAGAGTTGATCGCGTTTTTGGTATAGGCGGCGGCCTCGGCTTTTGGATGTGCGTCACTTGCATGGTGTTTGGCCGAGCGTGAGAGGAGATTAGGTGCTCTCGGTTACAAGGACTGCTTGAACACAGCTGTGGGTGATTAGCCGTGGCGGCTGTAGCGGGATCTTCTCAAGAAAAACGCCAAGGACCAGTGGCGGCAGCATTGATGTCAACTGTTGGTGCTTTTGCTTTATGTGAGTATGCATCTTCTAGTCATCCTCTTTTCACGTGAGTTTGCATCTACTAGTCTTCCTTTTTCATACACATGCATGCATGTTGGAATCAACAGTAGCAAGAGAGACTAGCAAAGCACATGCTTCATCTTTTGTATGCATGTATGCTTGATCAACAGTAAGGAGAAATTGAGTTAGAAAAAAAGGAAGAAAAATCTTATACAATCATTCACCCCCCTCTGATTGTCATTAACGATCCTACATCATCAAACTCACCAATGGGATTTAACCTTGTAAATACTCAATAAACACGTTAATCCCATATTCACATATTATCATTAATTACCAAAACAATTTTTAGGGGCCTAGATACTTTCACCTCCTCAGGACCACCTGAGGACCTCCTCCTCAGGATCTCCCTTGTCCACTCTCTCAGTTTGACCTCCTCCCGATCAGTCGAACCTCTTTCGACCAGGTCGTTGGACCTCCTCCCGACGAGTCGAGCCTCCTCCCGAGAGCCCATTCCTAATTCATCCAATTCAGTACCTTGCTGTTGGTTCTAGTTCGGTTTGTTTTGGAGTTCATTTGGATTTTATTTGGTCTTATTTGAATTTGCTTCGTTCTCACGTGTAGATTTCGACGACTCCGGAGAGCCCGAGTACTCCGAAGAAGTAGACCCTCAAGCTACACCCTTGATCATATTGAATCCCAGTATCTCAAATTATTTAAGTTCTGTTTTAAATTATTATTGCATGCTTATTTAAATTTAAGTAATTTAAATCCCTGTTTTAACTTTATAGTTATTCCTAGTTTCTTTGTACATCCGAACTTGATTATTGATTCAACCACCCCTTGTCACCTTAGTAAAGAGCTAGTTGGTACATTAGTATGAACTAGCACGTGTTGTAAAACTCTATGCTTAGTCAAAGTTTAGACCCAAAAATCTTGATTTGGGGATTTTACTGCCAAAGACCAATGTCGTCGAAATATTTTAACCATGACATTGGGTTGTCGTGGAAGTTTGTAAATGTTAAGCAAAAGGAAAATTGGTTTGGACTTGGGCGAATTGGATGTTTGGAGGGGTGCATGTTCATGCACGGGCTCAATTCGGGAAGGGTTGAGGCCCAGGGTTTTGTGGTAAGTCGCCCAAGTTGGCTAACTAATTTGCAACGTTTCACCGTGGTCGTTCCATCCAGTTGTGTGGGTGTTGTGACGACTTACTTTTATGTATTCCCACCTAGCGCAAGAGGGGATCTGAACCCGGCGAATGGTTGGTGAAACCTTAGCGAGGGGGGACCGCGGTGGAATGACGCTCTACAAAGGCCTTGTCATGTGCCCTAAACCGCTTACCTACGGTAGTGAGCGGTGGTATTGACGGATGCCAAACAAACTAGAGAAGTCGTGTCATGTGGGTAAAGCTGTACACCTTTGCAGAGTGTAAAACTATTCGAATAGCCGTGTCTACGGTCATGGACATGCTAGCAAAGCTGATCCAGTTAGATTTCAGTTTTTTTTTCAAAAGACTTTATGAAATGGTTTTGGATGTCTATCCAAATGGGTTTTGGGCGGGTAGCTCTGTGATAGGAGGGTATCCTTCACCACTTGTTGATAAATGTTATTCGACTATAAAACTGAGATTTAGAAAATGAATTTTAGTTATTGTATAACTGGTTTGGAACTTAGTACAAGTATTTGGAAAGAAACATGGCTTTATACAAATCAACTCTATAAGCCTTCCTTTGAGACTTGCGAGCGCGGTTGTTGTGCTCACTCTTGCTTAATTCAATAATTGAGCAGGAGAAGAGATCTACCAGGAGCCTAAAGACCAGGACGACTAGGCTACGCCCTCTAGACGATTGCCTATAGCGAATCGTGTGGTCTACTTGCTTTTGCCTTCCGCTGTGTTTGGTTCTGTCGGCCCATAAGCCGTTCTTGTAATCAACTCTGTTGTTTATTAATATAGTTTGCGTTGATGGTTTTTACCACATTTGTTTATTGTGTGAGCTAGCCGCTGATCTTGGGACTAGTTCGGTTTGCACAGAGGACTTGGGGTAATCCCAGGTCCGGCCCCGACAAACATACACAATTTGTTGGTTGTTTGATGGTTCTTATTTTATTTATACCTAATGCCGAAGCGCCGCCGGAGGTTTTCAGTCGTCTCTCCTTTTCCTTGCCGACGAGCTTGAGTTGAATTCGGATGACAGGCAACAGTTTGTGATATGCTGGTGAGATACATAGAGGAGCTCACAAGACCAATCCAAGAAGCCGATCAGTTCTTCAGGAGCTTGGAGGCGCAGATGGTTTCTAACTAGTTTAACTTTGTAATTTTATTCTTTTTTTTCTCATTCGGAGGGGACGTTGTAAAACCTTTTGGTTTCCCTTTTGCTCGATAGGTCTCTCCTACAATGTGTTTGCCATCAAATTTTAATTAGATTTTAGTTGTCTTGCTAGAGATTGCATATGGAAACTACTGTCCAACAATTGATTGGTTTGGCTCAAAATCCGTTTTTTTTTTGCAATAGAAAAAAATTATCACATACGGTTCTTGTTCAGAACCGTCTGTAATAACTTTTTTCACAGACGGTTCAAAAACCGTCTATGATGATCTCATATCATTACTGACCCATAAACTTAGACGGCTCATGAAACCGTCTGTGATGACATTTTTGAAACCGTCTGTGAAGACCTTTTCTGTAGTAGTACTCATTTCTCTAGTTTTGAGGTTCAGATTTTCCTTCATGCGAAATTTGATGATTGGGTGCTCAGTGCTCTTCCTTCTGGAGTGTCTAGAATCTGATAGCCATTTGTATGGCCATTGGCCCGTATGGCGGTATGGATCCTCAAATCCTCATACAAGTGAGCTGATGACGTGTCATACGTACTTGTCTACTTGATAGTAGGCAGTAGTAATTAAATTCATAAATTATGGTGGGTTAGTGTAGATTTTGATGGTGTGAAGCAGTGAAGCCGTGAAGGTGAATAGGTGATGTCCTAAGGCTATCTTGCTAATACGTCGGTTCCCTCTTTGTTCAATTTTAGAATTGCGTTTCTTGCGGATACTTATCTATCGAAAAATCGAATAGTATCGATTCATGTTTATCAGCTGAGTGTGTCTGCCTAGTTTCCCCTGAGTTTATGTGTCCCTGCAAATTGTAATGTTTAATCGGTGGTTATTGTTTATTTTTTTCATAGATTTCCAAAAATAGAGAAGCGAACTTTGATAATAAAATAATCATTCATAACGCTTTCAAGATGTGAAAACTCGCAGAGTGAAATTGTGTCATAATCAGATTTAGTGCTTTAGTGGTATGTTTTTATTTTATTTTTAATGTTTATGAATATTCACAATTTAATATTATATCACTTAATTTGATATTTCTTATCTACAAATCGGTACTTACATATTTGTAGACATTTGGAGGCACATTATCCATTAGCGATGTACTAAATTTATTGTATTGTGCATTTTCAATTTGTTCTATTTCTATTTATGTATGAATTTGATGTTCTAATGGTAAAAAACCAGTAGATGTAGCTTTGGTATGTTTATATTGTGCTATAGCCTCAATAATAGAACTTATCCTCTATTTTCATCCTGGATTCCCCAATGGATATGACGATACAAAACGTGTGTGCAAGCTGTGGTTGCCCGTTTATTCATGTGAACATGCATGGATATATGGCGGCGGCTGCTGCTGCTGCTGCTCTCTCGAGAAACGTCGTTTCTATGCATGATTATCATCCAAACTGTCATGGGGCCTTGCTACGAATGTTGCTTGCGAAATACAAAGTTGCAAACAACCCACCAGAGCCGGTCGCCCCGGGCGCGCGCGCGTTGTTCCCATCTGCCGTGCGGCCGTGCCCCGCGCGCCCACGCACGCACGCGTGTAGCCGTCGTGTATACCCTCGCGCGCGCGCGCGCCGGGCCATATATTCGCTTCCTGCGAGCTGTGATGTGCTCACGCATGATCCCTTAGCTTTGCGCACGACAGAATGGGAAATGGTCGGCGGTGCCGAGCCGACAATCCCTCGTGGTGGGTTTGCTGGGTTCGCAGCATATTGTTCCCCGCGTAGCAAGTACAGTATATACATGCGCGCGCGCCCAGGCAAGGTACCATCACCGGTCACCAAATCGTCGATCTCGATTGGTCGTTTGCCAACGCGCGATCGCCTTTTTGATATTCCTCAGCCCCGCCCGCGCGTGCCGCGCGTCGGCGGTGGTGTTCAAACCCATGCCAAGCTAGCTAGCATATATAGCTACACATGCATCCGCGTACGTACACTATGCACAGCAATTTCATAGCCTAATACGCTAATCGTACCCAGTAATCCAGTATATATACATGTATACAATCATGGTGTTATACACATAGCGTATAGCCTTTTCTAACAGGTACGAACAACGTACGGGTTAATGCGGGATGCATATATACATGCATGACTACGCCCGTATACATGACTGGGCCACATATACTTACTGCATACGTACGTATATGACTCGGGCAAACAAGCATATAGACTAGTTTACTCGCGCACATCTTCAGCTGGTCAAGCTAGCGCACTAACATGTAATTTACACATAAGCCTTTTACTTTATCTAAAAACTCTTTTTCTTGAATACCATCGCACTCACACCAAGTGCAGGCTCGAGACGATGAATTAACATACATATAAGCTAGGGCCTAGGTGTGACCTGGTTGCGGTCCAGGGAGTCACAAAGTTGGACTTGGTCGAAAAAGTTCGTTACGTAATTACCCCACGCAGAAGGCTTTAGAAATATTGTGTGGAGAAGAAAAGCTAGCATCTGATAAAGCTAACCTGTGCCATAATTATTCCCAGCTGGCGTGTTCACTTAATCTAGGTAAGAAGAGCTTGGTGCGATCCTTAATGTCCAAATTAACCTTTGATTTTGTTTGTGTATCGCTAGCTGCGCGTGCATCCGTCGTTTTCTCAATTTGACTTCCGCACATATGCCTCCGCGAAGAATGTTGAAATTTTTGCATGAGCCTCTACCTTTCTTTTCTGCATGCCTACATATATTGACTGTAGGCTGTAGCAATTAGCAGTAGCATCTAAAACAAATTTATACGAGCGACTGCGTGTTCTAGGTGGGATTTTTTATTTATTAATTAACCTTTTTTTTGAATTTTATTTTAAAGTTAACCCCCGGCGCACTTTATTTCCAATTCTGACTCATTTGGTCACACCACCACTCGTGGCGTGACAAAATAACACTGTCATGCCAGCCCATTTCTGGTCAAACTCTTGTCACGCCACTGCAGTGTTATTTGGTCAAGCCACAACCAGTGGTGTGACAAAAAGTGCTATTTTGAGGACTTATCCTGCGCGTGACAGTGTTGTTTTGTCACGCCACCACCCGTGGCGTGACTAAAGAGGTCAGAATTGGAAATAAAGTACGTTGGGGTTAACTTTAAAATAAAATTCAAAAAAAGGTTAATTAATAAAAAAAGTTCTCTAGGTGGTTGTTAACTTAACCCACTTAAGCCAACTGCTGCAGATAACACATGAAGTTGCTAAAAGGTACGTACAAAAAGTTACCTTTTAACTTGACTAGGGTTTTATATTGATATGGAGTATATATAATTCAGTGTTATCAATGGTTCTAGAAACATGACAGTAATAGCAAAAATCACATTGAGACTTGCTGGTCGATTTCGCATGGTGGTGGCTTCATTAATTGAGAGTAGCTAGATCAATGCTTATAGTTGGTGATAATTTACTACGTACTAACTATATTTTCTGCATGCTGCATTTCATGACGAAGCATGCCTTTTATAGTTTGGTTTAACGGAGGCACATGGGCATTAAACCAAGATTATGTATGTCCTTGAATTGTAAAATTTTGAAATTGCAGAAACCAACAATAGTTTTTTAGGGAAGCAACCATATATATTACCTGGACGACGATAATAAATGGATGTGCATGCATAAAAGTAATCGAGAAATTCATAGATATGGTATGATAACAGTGACAGCCTCTCATTGCTTTGTCTGATAAAATGCTATAGTAGGTTCAAAATTACCAGCTTAATTAGCCTGTGAAGCTGATAAATTTTCTCCGTTACAAAGCTACTGAGTCAGCCTAACAGTAGTACTGGCTGACTGCATGCAGCTCCCCACTCCGGCAGAAGAAAATTCAGCTACTTCACAGCTTTAATTTGGCACCCGAAAGCCACCTTATTGCGCTATTAGTTTTTGCTCCACTTGATTAATAATCACGTAGTACGTACTTGCTTAATTAACTTGGACCTTGTCACCTTGCATCGGCGGCCGGTTGCATGGTATACGCACGTAGTCACGTACGTACGAACCAGGCAACCCGCAGCCAATCAGCCTCTCACCGTTCGAAGCGTATGATGCGGTCCTTGGCGGCGGCGGCGGCCTCGGCGACGGGGAAGTGCTCCGCACCGAAGGAGCGGATGTGGTCGTTGAGCGAGCGCTTGTGCTTGAAGTCGGAGCCGCAGGCGCAGAACCAGCGCCTGCCGCAGTTCTTCTCGTGCGTGCGCCAGTCGCCCTTGACGGCGAAGGGCTTGGCGCAGCGGCGGCAGCGGAAGGGCTTGGCGCCGTGCTTGCGCTTGTAGTGCGTCTGCAGGGTGCGGAAGTCCTTGAGCGGCCGCGCGCGCGGGTGGGCGATGTTGTTCTTGCACCCCGCCGCGCAGCAGTAGCACGGCAGCTTCAGCATCGCCAGCGTCTGCGTGCCCTTGAGGGACTCCGGGCCCTTCCTGTACTCGCGGCCGTGGCCCCACATGTGCATCTGCATCAATGCATGCACGCATAAATGAATTGGAATAGCAAACTAATTGTAAGATTGGAAATTTAAGCCACGTAGTTTGCGTTTTCAATGTAATCATCTTTGTCTGGAAGGATTATTTGCATGAATTCTACTACTTTAGTAATTTTTTTGCTCCATATCCGTTTCGCTATATTTGTATATGGCCTCAGCCAGGGGCGGACCTACCATTATGGCAAACTCTGGTATCATCAGAGCTTCCTTCAGTCCGAAAACCCTCTACCCCCGGTCTTTCCTCCCTCCTTTGCCTCCCTGGTTCCACCGGCGTCGGAGAAGAGAGCTCTGTCACTTCGTTCCGCTTCCTACTCTGACTGTTCGACATTCAAACGGCTGAGCCTCCAAGGCTCCAAATACTCCGTCGCTAGGCCGGCCCACCCAGCCCAACCGAGTGGCGACACCGACAGCCTCACAGCCATAGGTGACACCGCGACTCCATTCTGCGTCGGCTCCAAATTCCCAATCCAATCCCCAATTCCCCTTTTACTCTCTCTCATGAAGTCTCGCCTAACCCTAGCCCTAGGCGGGCGGCCGGCCACGGCTAAATCTTGGGGAGGCGGTGAGTGGTGCAAAGGCAGTGCGGGTGGGGCGACAGGCGGCGACGGCCGATGGAGGTCACAGAGCTGGCGGCCGACGGCTCTGCTCCTAGCCCCCAAGCGTTGCCACGCCGGTCGACGCTGTCGGCCGCTCCAGTGCTCCCTAGCGCTAGCGTGGCCGGTGGCCAGCTAGGCTCTGCTAGTCTGCTCCTGGGCCGGCAGCGGCTGGCACAGGCCGTGGCCCGTGGTCAGCGGCGGCGCGGTAGCATTGTCAAAATTTAACAGTAAGTACTTGCATGGTATTCCCTTCCTTTAATTTGTTCTTTTAGGATTTATACTAAATAATCATCCTAAATCATGATCACAATTTCATAAGAACCAAGAAAGGGTGTACATGGAGTAATATGAGTGCTTAATGTTTACATATTCCAAAAGGATTCATTTTGTTAGTTCATTGAGCACTTGTTCTCTAAATAAGAGTTTAGTTGAACAAAAGCTCAACGAAATGCGTCGAGCCATTGAGCGAGGACCGAGTGACCAAACCCTAGCAGTGCGCGGCGAGGCGGTGTCAGGCGAGGAAGCGACACCGCCATACCTAAGATTTAATCATGGGTTCGCCACTGACCTCAGGAGTATCCGTTTCAATATATTTATTCATTGTGAGAATCTAGAGTGTAGTTATTGCAATTCTCTCTCTCTCTCTCTACCCCTACTTAAATGCTTAAAAGAGGTTAAATGGTTGTGATGCCATTTAATAATGGTATGTATGATCATTTATCATTAAATATTTGTTGGATTTTGTGTTTATTTGTTTTGTGCGCATAGTGGGTTGTGAACAAAAATAGTGAAACAGAGGTAGTATTAGATTAGCGTGAGTTGTGCTTTGTAGAATTGAGGAATGAAGGGGTTGTAGTTATATGATGGATAGTATATAATGCATGAAAGCGAGTTTGAAGTGCCGACAGAATAGGGAGATCTAGCTAGCTACGTACACGCATGCATTCTTGGTGACGCAGCATATTGGTGGCAATTTATAGCCGAAAACAATTGTGTCACTGCAATTTCTGAATCATAGAACGCATCAAGTCACTCAATTTTCGCGTGTCCTTGTTGATACTTCCAATTGTAAACACAATTGAACAGAGTCTAAAAGTACCAACATGAAGTAGATTTGTCTCTTGGTCTGTGTGTGGGTGGGTGTGGGGATTACAAAAGAACACGACAATAATCAAGTTTCATGATATATATTAGGACCTAGGTAAATTAAAAGGCAGATAACAAAATCGACCATCACATATAAGTCCATGCAGAACATCATTTACCTGCATGTTGTTGTATCTGTTGAAGGTCTTGTTGCAGACATGGCAGACAAACTGCACTGGGCCGATGAGGATCTGCGCCGGAGTTGGGATCCAATACCGGCAGCTCATGGCCACGCTTCTCTCCGCCACAAACCCGCCAAATTCCCCCACGCTGATGATATTCGATCCTTCCACTGACGCCACCACCTCGCCATGCTCTTTCTCCTCCCCCTCCACCTTGCAGCCGCCATGCATAGGCTTCCACTCAGCCATCACCTCCTCCTCCTCAACGTCGTCGTCGTCGTCGTCTTCCTTGTCCTCGTCCTCCTCTTCCATGGTGGCATCAGTGAAAGACCCACCAACCGGCAAGCCAATATTCAAGTCCACGCCGGACTCCAGTACCCCAGTTGCACTGCTCATGATCTCTTCTTTGACAGGGTGCTCGTGATCACCAGGCTTCTTCCCCTCCTCGAGCCTGCTGAGCAGTGGCAAACACGTCATGCTGCTGTCGTCTTCTTGAACTCTCCCTTCTCCATCTTCCCCAGGTATCTCTTGATGCCTGGATGCTATCCAGGATGACGACGAAAAAGACGACGATCGTGACGAGGACGGCGAGGACGCCGGCTTGAGCCACTGGAAGAAACGCGAGGCAACAACCTCACCTTCCATGGCGCTGCAGGTCCGCTGCCCCATAGATCTTGATTACCGGTCAATCCCTAGCTAATTCCCTACTGGGTATATCTCAATATAGCTCTCACTTTGCACGGGAGATAGTTTATAGCTTCCTTGATCTTGGGGTGGGGTTTGGTGGCGTGGAGAAGATGAGAGGAGGAGAGAAGGCTAGCCTAATGTCAAGGCGTGCATATGTCACGGTCTTGAACAAAATGAAATGGCTAGATGGGGCCATTTATATACGCTTAATGCAAAGCTACGCCCTTCTCTAGCTTTACGCTTGTGTGTGCTCTGTGGTTTGAAGTTTTGGAGAATAGAGACCGTGTGGTTTGGTCCTAGTTTAGGTAATGAACAATCGGCATCGTTTATTGAGGAGTCTAGGAAGTGAATTATCAGTTTTGCAAAAGTTGGCCTGTTGTCAGGGTTTAGGTGGTCTGACCAATCATGGTTGCGAGGTCAGACACTTGTGTGAGAGTATTTGAGGATGTGTTTGCACCAGGTGCCATTGAAAATAAAAATTAGACGCGAAACTAGAAAGAGATTAAGTGAAAAATCCAGATAGGTGTGTTTTCAAGTGATAGGAAGAGGTCTGATCGACCACACCATGGCATTCAGACCACTGGCGGTCAGACCGGTGCCCTGTTACTGGTGGGCGCAATCAGACCGGCCAAACGCTGGTGGTCTGGCTGTCCGTGGCGTTTTTAGTTCATTGAGTAGTGCTGAATTTTGGGATTTGATCTAGGGTCATGAAATTATTGCATATGTGTTGTATGATGCATGTTTTGGCTAACATGGATCAAGTTGCGAAGAATTTGTGCTCGGAATCGATTTATTGGTCTATTGTTGTGTAAGAAAGCTTGGAGTCAACTACGGTCAATGACGAGGATAATCATGACTTGGTTTGCTAAAATCAAGGTCCAGAACTATCAAAGATATCGGGTGAAGTGGTTGGTCTCAACCAAGGCGCAAAATGAACACGAATGGGAAGTTTGGTGCAACAGGTTGCATCAAGTGACTTGAGTTGGTGCAAGTGTTGAGACAGTCTGGTGGGATCCGGATGGGAGATACTTGTCGGCATGAGGAAAGTCATTGGTGAACCTATGTGTAGTAAAGCATGAAATTGCTTCACGAGATTGGACTCAGTCAAGGATAGAAGAATGGAGAAGATGTATTTTGGTATCTTTATCAAAATACGGGGTTGATGACCTTGGAGAAACCGCGATACATGACAGCGCAAAGGAGAAACGGTTTAGATCATGAGTAGGACAAGATCACAAAGAGATGTATTCGGGAGTGATGGAGCGTCATCCGCTTTAAGAAGCGTGAGTGAGAGACTCATCTGTGTGTGGGTTCAACGGGTGTTCGTTAGGAGTTCTCTCTAGATCTAGCCTCCACTGTATAAGGGGTGGTGCATGATTTGCACACAAACCAAGTGTAGGAACCCTAATTTGATATTTGGGGGAAAAATGGAGAAAGTAGAAGAGGCTAAAGTTTGAGAGATGTATATTGAGTAAATTTGTGGGATCGAGTGCTCATGAGTGAGCTTTTCTTCTTCATGATGGAGTGGTTGTAAACCATCAATTCCTTAATATCAATCCAATCAAATTCATACAAATATGATTTATCTCTTATTCTTCATCTCTTTCTTGAGATTTTGGGTTCTTGTATTCTAGTGATTTTGCCTTGGTTTTTTGTTGTGATCTATCTTATTAGGACTTGTGGAAGTTGATCTAAGACTATCTTGATCATTTTTAATGCACAAATAAGTCTTTGGATCAAGTTTGTGTTTTCACCTGGTTTTGAGCCCTCTTGGTTTCAAACAAGAAATTCATGAAATCTTAGCAATGATTGTTTTGATCTTCGATTGGAAATAGGTTTCTGACTTTCTTATTGGGCTGTGTCTGAAATATCAAGTGATTTGGATTTATAGATTAAAAGTTAGGTCATTTTATGGATCTAAAATCGTGTTGATTTTTCTGCTAGTTAAGGAGAAGTCAGACCACCCCTGAGTGGTCAGACCAGCCAAGGGGGGTTGTTGATTGAGCTTCGTGTTTTCAGTTCAATTCTTTCGTTGTGATTATCAAGCCTTGATCTTCGTAGCTTCATATAGATATTAGAGTGAAGAAAAAACTAGAATTATAGAAGAAAAAAAAGTATGCTTCTATTCACCCCTCTATTCTAGTCTAACACTGTCCCACAGGAGGCTTTCACACACGAGGCAAATCAGGCAGAGCCGGGTTTGAGCTGCGATAGCGCGCGAGAGTGTGAATGTGCCGCGCGCATGCGTGGCCTAGAATGATTGTTGGTTAGCTGTTGCTGCGTATGCATGCGTTAGCGGCGTACTGGTGCCTGCGGAATGCTACGTACCTAGCTTGGTTTGCAGCCTTGGACGATGGTCCATGCCGCCGTGCATTACACAGTAACGGTCCACGTGGCGGGGGTGCTGCGGGTCGTGACTGGTGATCAGTGCTGGGCGGATGCGCGCGGACACTTGTGATCTTTCCCAATCGCCAGGGAGGATCCAAATTAACATCCATGTTCTCAATTTGAACTGCTTTCTAAATGTGTTCACCCTCGTGATTGGCAAGATCGTGGAAATTGAAGGAAAAAGAAAAAAACACTAGAAGCCGACATAGGAGAGTGCAACTTTAACGTACTTTAGTAGAACATGATGGCATCAGATGGCTGGACTCCGTCAAAAAGGCAGCGAGCTAGCATGCATGACCAGACCGCACCAGAAAATGGTTTGTTACAACACCACACCGCGCGCCAAACCATTAACCGTTCAAAGGAGTACGTGTCAGAAAACCGGAGAATTCGGGCGCGCGAGGTACGCGCATATGGACGGACCGATCGATCATTCATCGATCGCCTTTTGAAACGGTGGCGCCGCATACGTATGTACTATGTCGGTACCCCAGCCATCATCATTAACCTGCACCGAAGAAAGCGAGTGAGGGAGGCAAGCAGCGGCGTCGGATTCAAAAGCAGTGTGCCATCCGTATGGCTAGAGCTGGGCATTAGGCCAGGTCGTGCCGGCACGGAACAGGTCAGTCGTGCTTCGGGCCGCATCGTGTCATGTCGGTTCGGTCTAGTCACCCTATCATGCCGTGCTGGCCCATCTTGTCTCTGGTCAGACCCAGGCACGACCCAAAGCCCGTCATGTCGGGGTCGTGCTGTGCCAGCCTAAGCTCAGCCCTAAGTAATTATATACGGCGAAGCGACGACCGTCATCTTCATTTCACTCGTGCCCGCCTCATTAAAAACCTAGTTCAAATTGAATTAATTGCATAAAACCATGGGCACGTAAATATTTCGAGGAAAAATTATTTTTTTCTTGATGTTTTATAGATACAATGTTACTGTATCGTTAAAAATCTTACGCCTCAGAGTGGGGTTCCCCGAGTAAGGAAAAGAGTACAGTAACAACATGCGTACATACTAACTACTCATCAATGTCGAGATCGTTCATACGTTCAAAGTAAGCGTACGCCTACATGATCTCAAGATCTTCCAATTGATGTTGTTGCCGCTCTTTAGCCAATTCCCAGTCCTTGGCGTATGTGATTGCCTCCACCATCCTAGGTGTGAGGGATGATCTTTTTTCTTCAATTATTCTCTCTACCATGCTGAACGTTGCTTCTGAAGAGACAGTGGACACCGGCACCAGCAAAACATCCCGTGCGAAATATGACTGCACAAAAAATATCCGCTTGTTGTTCTTCCACCACTCGAGCAAGTCTATCTTTCCACCGGAAAGATCAGGATCGATGTTTGCAAAATCATGCTTCAGGTAGTGGTTTAGCTCTAAGACAAAATTCCACAAAGGGGTTGCCTGAGACTGAGAGGACGAAGAACTGGACTTGCCCTTTAGCTTCTTCCACAAATGGGATGTCAAGCTTTTCTTTCCTTGTTGCGTCTGTTGTGAGGCCTCCGATCTTGCGTTGTTGCCGAATTTGTCCTGATACATGCGGAAAACACGAAAAAAAACTCCTCTTTGACATGTGCGAAAGCTTCTGAGTAATCAAGACCGAGTCATTCACATATTCCCTCCATACCGATCTGCAAACCTAGCAACTTTTTCGTAGGATCGACAATAATAGCAAAGCAATACACGTGTGAAATAGAACTGAAATATTTAATAAATTTTTCCTCCATTAATGCGACAGCATGACCTAAAAGGGGATCCTTCCTAGATTTGGCAATCTTGTCTTTAATTAACCAAATAAATTCTATAACCAAGGAAGAGGTAGGGTAATAAACACCAGATAACTCTACAGTTCCCATTGGCTCCGGACCGCCCTGGTACTCCTCGTAGCCCTCCGTACCATCCATATGACGATCATTCATGCCGTAGTCTCCCATGCTTGGCGAGAACTGGTGAGCATCAACGGGAGTCGGAGCCGAAGGAGGACTGGGGGAGCGGCAGCAAGAGCTTACACTAAGTCGCCCTGCTGCTCTTTTTGCGCTACGACTCCTCGGTAGCATACCGCTCAGGAGCTCCTTAGTGCTCCGACTCCTTAGTAGTATAATGGATGGATGGATGGTAAATAAATGAGGAGAGTAAATGGATGTTGAAGAAATAAAGAGAGTAGAAGGATGATGAAAAAATGAGGTGAGCTGATAGTGGATGAATAAATGAGCACGGAGCTTTGTTTTATAGGCACGGTCGCGCGGAGCGTCGGAGAGAAGAAACATCGGTAGAGCCATTGCTTCTCTATGCGTATCATATCAAATTTATGTCATGTCATGTCTCGCGTCTCGCGATTCACGTAGAGCCGTTGTCACTCTGTCTCTCGCGGCTTGCCTGTTGTCTTTCGTGATTCTACATTTGCGAACGTTGCTAATGACTCGTACATCAATCACTCCATGTCTCCCTCTATCTTTTTTCCCTAGATTCCCTCTGCCTGTCTCTCTCGATTTGAAAGAAAGCAAAGTCTCGTCCTCACTAGTCACCACTTAGCACCACTCCAATGCATGGTCAGGACTCAGGACTTGAGGACAGATGGATCGAGCACTAGTCCACGGTCAAGAACCAAGGGATGGTCACGATCAATGCCTCGTGTATGGGCCCTACATATATGACCTTCATCCACCACCCCCAGATTCCTCATTCGGTCATTCCTCTAGTCCTTCCTAGTTCTTAATCTCCTAAATCTCTCTTGCTTTCCGACCGGCTCGGTTCCCCCAATCCCCCACCCCACTACCATCTCCACGGCTCCACCACCCACTCCTAGCTGCCCGGCCATGGCGGAGCGTGGGGCGACCGTGGTGGGAAGCAGTGGGACCACGGGAGGCGGCAGCGGGAGTCACGAGGAGGCAGGCGGAGGAGGCGGCGGGACTGAGGCAGGAGTCGCGAGGAGGCAGGCAGAGGAGGCGGAGTGGCGCAGCTGGAGGAGGCGAGGCGGTGCGGTGCTCACCGTGCCAGCCGTGCCCTCGTGCCGGGAGGCGAGGAGGTGTGGTGGAGCGGCGAGGCGGAGGAGGTGAGGTGGAGCGGGAGGCGAGGTGGAGCCATAGAGGGTGCGGTGCTCCATTCACTCCCCTCCAGCTCCGCGAGCCCACGCCTGAGCCGCCACCACCGTGCCTCGGTCTCGCTGCACGCCTCCCTGGTTCCCCATCGGCCCAGCGTGTATGTTGGTGATGCTTTTTGCTCATATAGTTGGTCTGTTGGATGTGCTGGAGGCGAAACGGCGGGAGGCGACACGGAGCGGCAGCGCCTGTGTGCCGGGCGTGCCAGCTCGACCCTAGCACGGCACGCGACACCGGGCCATTCCGTGCCGTCTTTCTAGGCCCGACCTGATCCACCACGTGGCATGCCTAGACCATGCTTGGACCGTACCGAACCTCGGGCGGGCACGGAATAGCCCGGCTCGCCGTCCGTGACGTGCCAGCCCGGCCCACCACGTGGCGTGCCTGGACCATGCTTGGACTGTGCCGAGCCGGCCGAGCCTCGGGCGGGCACGGAATAGCCCGGCACTACTTCCACCTCTCTATGTATGGCATTGGCCGTTTTGGACTCGGTCGCTCGCTTGCGTGGAAGCAGCATTCAGAAATTCAGAAGTGGTGGGATGGAATGGAACGGTCGCGTCGCGTCGCAAGGCGGATTGGGCTGTGGCTCTGTGCCACTGGGCTGTGAAACGGAAGCTTATGAGCGGAGCCCCCAAGCGGTGTGTTGGAACTGGACCGTGCGACACACTACCGCCGCTGCAGCCCATCATTCCAGGCCCATCCTGAGTATGTCGATGTCTAACTTTCACTGAGCCATCCCGAAGCCTGGAAGCCTGTGTGTCAGTCCATGTCGAACTTTAGCTTTGCTGGCATCTATTGTTCAGACCTGAGCATTTTTCATTTTCTTTTTGGTTTTAAAGGGTTTGTTTGGTAGGGCTCCGGATCCTTTTTTTTTAGCTCCTACTTTTGATTCTTAGAGGATCCACTTCTTTGATAATCCAGAGCTGATTGAGGGAAGTGTTTGGTAGGAGGTCGACTCCCAAAACCCTAAAGGAGAGGATTGAAGGCGAAAAGACTATACTATCCCTGTTTTTAACACATGAAGTCTATTTGTTTCTTACTCCTATCTATTTGTACAGAAATTTATGAAATTTATCTACAAATTCCTCGAGACTAAGTCAGGTTAAATGTGATACCACGTGATATTGTAGTTGTAATGACAACAAAACAGGACACTCCATTATTCTAACATGGGTCAACAAACAATTCAACAACCGTAATTCCTACATACTCATGCATTCATCCTTTCATAAGAAGCAATCCATTCATCCATGCATACATAATTAACATCACTTCTGTCTAGTTCAACCAGAATAATTGCCAATATATACATCACCGCTGCTAAAATGAACCGAACAAAATTGAAGTAACTACCACATCAAGCTAATTAGCATGAAAACTAGAACCACTACAGCGTCAAGGTCCATAGCTTTCTTGACAATTTTCTCTTCAGTTTTGCTTTCAAAACCTTCATTCAGTCAGCTTCAGATTGCACATGTACAAAACAATAACAATTACAAGCATACTAGCAATATTCAGTTTATAGGACATCCATTGCAGATGTACTGATCACTTGCATTAATAAATTTCCTAAAAAAGATGATACCTTAACGAATGACAATGCACATGACTAAAAGAGCTATACTTGCACATCTTCGTATAAAATTAAATGTAAACATCAATAATTTATATGATTGATGTTGCTTTGTACAGTCTGAGATCCATGCACAAACACAAAGCAAATACACTATTGTTAGGTATCAAGGCGTGTATATCAACTGATTCAACAAAAAAGACAAGGTATTAAGGCGTGTATATCAACTGATTGAACAAAAAAGGCAACACAACCTTTCATCACTATGTCTCTGTCACTAAAATTGTGATTCCTACCAACATAAAAAATGAAAGGAGCACTGATCATTGCTCTCTTTTGCAATACAATAGCAAGCTTGTTCTTCTCAGCTCTTGCTTCCATCATGTCTGATAGGGTGCCCTTCATCAAAAATTGTAATTCAGTAGTATTCATCCGCATCAACAAGTACCAACTAGTTGATCTCTCACAGTCAAGGACTACTAGTACTCACATGAACAAGTAATCAAATTTTGCTAGTTGTTATGTCATGGAAAAAAAGCATGGAGTAACACAATATGCAGGTTCATCTGCGCACAACAAAAATAGCACCACCTAGGCATGGAGTAGCACAAAAATTAATAGTATGCAGTATAGCGAATCAAAACCAAAGAAATTACTCAAAGCCAAATCTAGGCATCGGTTTGTTCCAGATCTAACAAAAAAAACCCACTACATATTCATCTGTTCATCGGGGATTGACCAAAAAAACCACAAGAAGCCCCCCTACAGATTATCACTTCATAGAATGCATAAAAAATCAGATTCAGTGGTCCATCAGTACACGTTTGCTAGGCAAAAAAAGGGGGCGGAATGAACTGGTGTTGATGACCGGCTGTGAAGAGGAGAATGAATGTGGAAATGGCGGTGCAGGGGTAAGGGGTGGAACAGATCTGAGGGATGTGGCGATGTAGGGGTTAGGACGGCACGCATCTAAAGGGAGGTGGCAGCATGAGGACGCGGTCGGCGGAGGAGGTCGATGGTCGGGGAAGAATCCGGCGGTGGTGATAGGGTTGTCGCCGGCGCTCGCCCCTCTGCGTTGCTCTCCAGTCACTCGTGTTCTGCTCGATAGCGGTGAAAATGGATCGGATACAAATAATGGCTCTATCATATTTGTTTTCGTATTTTTTTCGAATACAGATCAGATACAAATAATGGCTCTGTCATATTTGTTTTCATATTTTTTTTCAGATACAGATATGAATAATATCGAATACAAATATGAAATGAATACGAATAGAAACGAAACGAATATGGTCACAGATATTTTTCAAAACATGAAAACCTCTTAAATTGTATGTCAGAAATTAACGAAAACATATAACTAGTTTATTTTATGCGAACATTCATGAATTGTTCATATTTTCAGCAACTACACATAACATTGTGTCGGGACTCTGGGTCACTGAATCTGAGCCCTCTGTGTTTTCTGAACTAGTCCTATGATCAGTAGCTAGTTTACACAGTTGCAACATGAATGAAATCATATCTATACAACAAGATAGCTAAGAAGCAAACAAATTAATTTTACATAGTAGCAACGGACCTAGACATGGCTAAGCATAATATGATACCCATGTTGAAAATAAAATATGTCTAACTAACATTAACCAACCTATGGTGTTAAAGGATACATGTCAATAGCAATTATTCAAGGTGACATAATGTTGAATAGGACTTTAACTATTCCTAAAAGCAGTTATTATAGAATTAGCAATGCATGTTTGTCGGTGTTTTAGAACTGAACATATGTAAAGATTATTTGATTCGGGGGGTCTCTAAGACTCAAATCACGCAGAGATAGGTGACACGGAGATTTTTATACAGGTTCGGGCTTTCTTCGGAGAGAATAACAACCCTACTCTTGTGTGTATGTATTGAGTATGCTGGATTACAAGATCAAGAGAAAGACTCGAATGAGGCGTCTTGTGCTCCTGATTCCTCTCTTCTCTCCTTCTGATGATTCTGCCTTTTATATAGTACTCGGAGCGTGCTGCTGTTCCTCTAGTCCAAAGGGCGCCTTAATGCTTCAGATAATGGAGCCGTTATTGGAGATTATTGTGGGAGTGGTAACGTTCCCACGTCGCGAGACAGTTATCACTATGACATGGAGTTAAATCGTGCCATTATTCTAGAGAATAATAGCGTAGTTTACTGCCCATATCTTTAGATATGGTGCGGAAGATTCTCTGGTCGACTTAGCCCACATGTCTGTAAGCCCCATAAACTAGGGACTGGTTGTAGAAAAGCTTACGACCGGGTGGTGGTCGTAGAAGAGCTTACGACCACAGACTGATCGTAGGAGAACTTACGATTAAGGTATAGTCATAGAAGGACTTACGACTATGGGGTGGTCGTAGAAGGACTTACGACCTCTAGCTTCTCCCTTATGAATATTAAGGGGCATACTCAAGAATCATATGACATCATTATTATCCATAATATGAATTACAGATAAATAATTAAATGAGGATTATTATATCCTCATCAATGTTGATATAAAATAATATAATTTTCATAAAATGGGTATGACATGATCAAAGGTCTACGTCTTTCCTTTGTTGAAGGTTTGAGTTGCTTTGGCAGATGGTTCCAAGAATTATTCGGAAACGCCAAAATCTATACGCGTAAAAAGAGCCAAATAAATACAAAAATTCCAAATAAAATCCAAAAATTATCAAATTAGAACTAAAATAAAAGTACAAAATTTAGATGAATTTAGAAACAAGAATCGACGAAATCAGAGTTTGTATGAGGGAGAATGAACGTCTGGAAGGTTGCCTGTTGGGCTGGTATTCCGGATATCCGGACTTCGTATTATCTGGATAATCCGTATTTGACAGATACCAGGGTTACCGTATTCGTTTCTAAAAAAAATCAGTATTTGTTTCCGATCCGAGAATTATCCGAGGAAAATCTGACCCGAGACAATCCGAATCTGTTTTTGTTTGGATCGGTCAGAAACTATCTGATCTGTTTTCACCCCTAGTAGAATGGGACGGGACGGGGTCGAGGCCAAAGGGGTATATCCAGTGGCATTTGTCGGTAATTTCCCAAAACTTCTAGAGGTAGTTTCACTTCTTGCCCACGGCTCCCCACGAGAATCTACCTTAGGGCTGCTCCGCAAAATGCATGTACGAGCTACCCTGCTCCTGGCTAGATCCGAATTCTCTAAAACTAGGAGCAGAGACGTTTGGTTGGACTACTGCTACTCTGGTTGAGAATTCGGGAGCTGGAGCCCTACCAAACGTTTTCCATGACATAACAACTAGAAAAATTTGATTACCGGGAACAGGCCCAAAGGTTTGCTACGGGAACGGAAGGCAGATAGCTACAGTGCTCAAGGACACGCGCGACAGGCAGCCAAGGAGCACAAAAGGCCAAAAAGCGATGGACATGTCGACCTGTTGCGACTAATCAACCTTATATTGGCATGCCGAGCTCCATCGTCGTACCTAGAGGTGGGAATGAACATGGGTATCCATGGGCCAAATGGACGATTCGTACCCCTTATGTTATGCCTGTACACACTGTTTATATCCCTTTTTTTACGTATATCAAAATCTCCATCAAGAAATGCGGGACCAGTACTCCTGGGAGTATGTACTCCTACTTCCAATATACCACTTAAACGAATATATTATACTTCTTTATCACTTTTAGTATGTTTAAATACCAATTATAAGATACTCCAATGTGACTTGATTGAAAAGTTTTCATTGGAGCCCTTTATTTTTGCTATATACCCTTTTTCATATATAAAAGAAGTATATACACATATTTTGGTATAAAAAGTGGATTTTCATGAAAGTTTTCATGGAACTCGCTTTGGGGCAACTTATAATCATTATTGGAGTATACTCAAATCGATAAACAGGTATCAGCATATGATTTAAGTGGCATATGAGAGGTGGGAGTACGTCTCGTAGGAGTACCATACCATTTTCCTATATATATATATATATATATATATATATATATATATATATATATATATATATATATATATATATATATATACCGCCGTCACCTTGCGGACCGAGCCACCCCTACGGAGCATCGAATAGGTCATTTTTGCCCACTAACCCATGATCCCCCACGCATGACGTCAAGCGTCTAGTACGCGCTATGACGAGGTTGAAAGTAATTGTGATAGGAAGTTCACTGTAATATCCCAAATAGTTAAAGAGGAGAAAATATTTGCAGATGCGAATTGTTTTAGAGAGTGGTTTTAACCAAAGTTTCAGTGGGTTTTGCGTTATTCAGAGAACTTGGGCTGTGGGCCGAAAACCACAACACCTTGGCCCATTAGGGTAACCATCCAAGTGGAGGGGGGCAGCCAATTTACTGTAGCACACACTGTAGCACTGCCACGGTAGCACCCCCTCCCCTCCCCATTGCGCCTCCATCTCCTTTCCCCTGCCTTGCGCCTCCACCTCCTCTCCCCTTTGTGGCCGCCACTTCCCATCTGTCGAGCACCTCCCCCACGCCTCCTCTTCTCCCCTAGTGGTGCCTCACCTCCTCCTTGTGATGCCTCCTTGCTGCCGGCCAAGATCAAGAAAGGAGGGAGGAAGAGAGAAGAGAAGGGAAGAAGGAGGGAGGAAAAGAGGAAGGACCAAGGACCATGTTTTCTTCTTTGGATGATCTTCAAGGGTAAGAATTTGGAAGTCTTTGGCAAGTCCTAGTTTAATTTTGGTTCGATTTGTAGATCGTTTAGCCAATAGGAAGTCAGGTTTCGGTTCTGTCCAGATTCGTTAAGTTTAGGGCAGTGCGTTGCGAGGACGATTTAGGCTAGTTAAAATCGAAAGTAGAACTATGTCTAGTTAGATAAAAGATAGTTTATTTCATTATATTTCTTTGGAGTGCTGGATCACAATTTTTGGATGAGTAGATCTCGAGTTATGATAATTTCTTTGCTGCTATCCAGAAACCCTGTCAAGTTACATCAATCGTATTAGCTGATAGATAAGAATTTGATAATGGCTGAATCAGGGTTGTCTCCCAACATGACTTTTATAGGAAATTTTCTTAGCTTTCCAGATTGATAAAGAACTCAATTTTTGAACCAGCCAATTGAAAGTTATAGCTATTATATTTCTGTTGTCCAATTTGTCTGTCAGTTTTGACAGTAGGTTTTAATCTATCTGTTATGTTTAGTTAAATGCAGAATTAGGGGATCTCGCCGACTAACTTTTATTGATAATTTCTTAATATTTCCAGAGAGACTGAAAATACCTTTTTATGATTAGCAAGTTAGGAGTTATGTATTTTAGAAGGTCGTTGTCCAGTTTTTGTTTTCTGCTAGTTCGTAGTCATACTTGAGTAGATTAAATTATTGAACCATGGGTTTTTGGGAATGCGGTTAAGAGCGTTGCGAATAGCGTTGTTTTATCTTGTAAAATTTGTTTTAAGTAAATTACTTGTTGTAAACGGAGTGACCTTAAGATTGGTTTCACCTTCTTTACCTTCTAACGTGCTGAAACGTGAAAGGCAAGTATAGATTGAGTTATCTTGAATGTTTGTTTCTTCAAATTGGTTGTATGATTATGACATGGTTAATTCTATGAATTATGAGTAATTTCAATCTTTACATGATTCCGTTCACGGTTGATATCAAATTACTTCCATGAGAGAATGCATTTCATTACATTATCTTCATTTCAAGCATTCATGCTTCACCCACAGGAGTGGGTATTGAGAGTCCCATCATTCCAATATGGGCCACTAGATCCCCGTATGAAAGATTCTTCATACGGGCCTTGAATCCCCGTATTTTGATAATGCGGGCCTGAGTGGACACTAACGGGTGTTTCACTGGCTATACCGGTATATGCAGAAGAGAAGTGGATGTCATTTTCATACTTGCATCAAATGAGTAGTATTTTCTTATGTATTCGAAATATTGAGAATGAACTGTCTTTGAGTCGATGTTTCCCGTGATATTCAATTGTATTTGTTGAGTCTTGGACTCACTCTTGCTTTTTATTGTTTAGGTGACCGTTGAAGATGACATTCATTAGGGGAATTTAGCTCACGGTTGCATATCACATTGTTGCACACATCCATTACCAAAATAATATTTCTAACCTTATTTCAATGAGAATAAATTATTGTAATAATTGGCCTGTTGATACTTCAATTTGTTCTTTCATAGTTTCAAATATTAGATGATGCCTCTTTCATGTTGGATCTTATTCATAATGCTTATGACCTTGCTGGTGATGTTTTAACTGTGGCTTTGAGTTTAGTCTCTTGTTGAAATTTCTATGTTAGTTTTGTTAGTAGAAATATTTAATTGATGTCCAGCTGTCATTCGTTGTTGATTTAATTAAGTTAATTGTAGTTTCAGTTTTGGATTTGTAAGTCTTAGTTACATCTTAGCTTTTGCATAGCCGGGGTGTTACAGTTGGTATCAGAGCGGGCTTTTGGTCCCTGGTGATTAGATTAATTAAAAAAATAATTTGCTAATGGCTAATCAACTTAAAATTTGACACACTGGTACATAGTAGTATGTGAATGGGCAAAACATTGCATTTATATTTCCGTTATGTCGTATTGATCATTGCTGTTATGAAGTGATTATGAATGCTTATGATTTGATTATTATAAATGTTGTGTATGATGATAGTTGCTGTTGGGAAGTAGAGGTCGTGGTTGTAGCCCTGGGCTTTGCCAGGTTACACCACCGTTTGTGGTATGAGAATAGTGCAGTGTTTACCTCAGGTATACTAGTTACCTCAGGTATACTAGTTTTAGGTGTTGAGGATGGGTTTCAGGTCTTCCTTGAGTTTGGATTGGTTATTCTTGTTACAGTTGCAGCTGATGAATTTCTTGGGTTAGTGGTTACTATTGGACCGAAAAGGCGACTAGAGGGGGGTGAATAGGAGCACACTAACTTTTTCACTTTGATCAGATTCAACACAAATTTCACTCCAATAACTATGGAAACTATGAAGATCAATATACCAGTACAGCGAAAGACTAGTATTGAATTGTAACATCCCAAAAATTTGGTCTGTTTTAAAAGAAAAATAACCATTTGGATTTTCCTGGTAAAGTTAAAAGCTTAATTGGAATTTTTAGAGTTCAAAAACAATTTAATGTGATTAATGTCAACATCAAATATTATCAAAATTATTTTATTTGGATTTTATGAGCTTGGATATATTTTCTAGAATTTTTCTGAGTTCATTTGCTATTTTCTAAGTTTTATTTGGAGTTCTTGCTATTTTCTAAAAAGAAAAACTATTAAAAATCTCAGAATCCTCCTTGGACTAAAACCCATTCCTATTTCAATTCCGGCCTGCTCCTGTGTAGCCCATTTCCTTTTGTTTTTGTTCCTCGCTGCCCGCTTTCCTCTCTCATCTCAAAGGTCTTTGGTCCCACCTGGCGGCCGGCGTCGTGCAGCGACGATTTTCTCCGAGCCGCTCACGACGACGACGGGTCCCACTTGGCCACGTCGGCATCAACTTCCTCGCGGACTTCTCTTTCCTTCCGTGTTCTTCGCGCGCCGACGCCGTCTTTGTTTGGGATTCTTCGCACCCGAGGCTACTTAAGGCCCAAGGGACCTTGCTCCTCCCACCCCGCGACGCGCCACCTCTAGAAACCCTAGCCACCGCTGCCGCTTCGTCGCGTGTCGCCGTCGTATCCATCGTCGTCTTCATCGCCGGTGGAAGCACCTCGTCAGCTCCCTGCTGCTCCGGTGCGTCTCGTCACCCGTGGACGCCACCTTCAGATCATTGTGAAGCATCGTGATCTCGCCGCCGCGCGCGCCGATGGAGGGTCCTCCTTCGCCGCGCCGACAAGCACGAGATCTCCACTCGCCCAAACTCTCGCCGCCGCCGCCTTGGTCGCCCTCAAGCACCCGTGAGCCCACCCCTGAGTTCCCCATCTTGCCCTCTACCTCCTCGTGCCATCCGTCGCCGTCGATAAGCCGTCACTCATTGGAACTGCTTGACCCGAAGCGCCACCAAGTCTTTGCGTCACCGCCAGTCATCGCCCGCGTCGGCTCCGAGCCCTCAGGTCGCTCTCGTGCCGTCCCTGTCATGGCACAACCACCCCTAACCCCAGATCCAATCTCCTTGAACCCAGTCCATGGTGCACCGTCCCTACGACAGTGGGCCCCACTTCAAAATCAATTTCCTTGTTATTCTTTTCAGCCAAAAACCCCTTGATGACGTCAGCGCTAGCCATAATCTCGAATTTTCTTTTAGAAGATAATTCGGTTAAATCCCTTTTAGGGTTTTCTTTTAGATTCAATCTTCCAAAGCCCGTATCTTTTGCATCCGAACTCCGATTGAGTCCATTCAAATTCCTAAATTCATCTAAATTCAAGATCTATCTATCTGAGATTTTTATTTAATTTTTGGAGTTTGTTTGCTCTCTATTATTTATTTATTTTGTTTATTTGCTTGTTCGCGATTAGACGTTGATACTTCGGGAAGCTTTGAGCAAAGATGAGTCTATCAAGATCAAGATCAATCCCCGGATTTATTCCAAGGCAAGCCGTAGTCCTTTGATCATATTGAAACTATGATTTCAAAGGTATATTATTTTATACAATTGTATGCTATTTTTATACAAATTATTTTGGGTTTAGTTATTACCTATTGTCATTATGCCTCATTTGATTATTTGAATGCCATGAATCCTTTGTCACCCTAGCGGGGATAATTTTAGTTGGGAATATTCATATCACCAACATGGGTATTGTATAGATGCTTAGTTCTGCTTAGTTACGATGGGTTCATCATCACATGTGTCATAATGATTAATCTTAACTTAATGATATATGGAATCATAGTGGTTAGCCACTGCTATTAAAATTTGTGTGCCATGACAGGGTTTGTCATTGGTTTTAGTTAAACAAAATGGCTTTCGCTCGGGCGAGTGGTCGGTGGATAGTGGGGATGTGGATGTAACATATTGTGGGGGTTGTGGTAGTCTCGCCTGAGTAATTTGTCAAGAACTTAATCCTGTGCGCCATTGAACTAGGCCTTAACCGTACAACCACATGTCTGGTATGGGACGGACCTGGCTAACTAATTAGCAATGTCTTAATTTCGGTTCTATCGTGGAAAGCGTGAGTTATGGGAAACGTTTCTTCACGGAGGCGCAAGAGGGGGGCCCTGTCTGGTCGGAAAGACATTCAGTGTTGGAACCTTAGCGGGCAGTACTGGGTTAAGAAGGAGCTTTGTAAAGACCTTGTCGCGTGCTCTAGACTGCTTACCTAAGGTAGTGAGTGGTGGCATAGATATATGCCGAACAAACTAGAGAAGTCGTGTGATATGGGGAAAGCTGTATAACCTCTGCAGAGTGTAAAACTATTCGAATAGCCGTGTCCGCGGTTATGGACGTGCTCGGGGATTTCACACGGGAGATAGAGTTTCTTTAAAATGAGTCGGAGTGTGGATGAGATGTTCACTTGATGAATATAATATTTGTTTGGTGAACAGGTCATTTACTTGGGGGTTTTGTGTCGATTGGTGAATTGGGGATTCACTTATCTTTGGTTGGGGTTGGGAAGTGAATGGGAAGTTCACTAGTCGTTTCAAAGAAATTGTTTAATTATTTATTATTGTTTTCAACTACGCTTTTCAATCTATTTATTTTATTTATCGTAAATGTTGCTTTTTGCAAAAGAACCATACAGCTAACCTTTGTCAGGGCGTGCATGAATACTATTTGCATACATTTCCCTATGGTTTGCTGAGTACATTCAAAAGTACTCCTGGCTTGTGCCCTCTGTTTAATCAGCAGTTGAAGAATATCAACCTGTCCAAGAGTTCTTTCAGAAGGAGGACTAACATATCAGCTAGTGCATTAGTTCATCTGATCAAACAGAACGAAAAAAATGAGATAGTTACTGTGAACACCATGAGGATATGCTCATGATCCTAGGTGATGATACAATTGGCAATTTGGTTGAAGGTTTGTTGGATTTCATGTTTGTCGAAAGTTTCAAAGAAAAGCGTCAGATAATCGGTAGTACCGGCTTGGAAGCCGCGGTACTACCGCGTCACGGTACGACCGTTTGTTGTTAAGCGGTATGGAAAAACCAGAACGAATGCAAAATGGTCTTGGATTTCCTTGTGGAGCGATATGATCGCATCTTGCTTGGCGGTAATACCGCACTTCGGTATGACCGTTGTTTTGCGGTATGCAAATTCCAGAGTGGTTGCGGTACGACCGCAGTGCGGTAGTACCGACCATAACATGGCGGTAGTACCGTTTTTGTACTGAATGTTATTTCATTTTGGAGTTTTTGGTTTTGGGATAGGTCATATCCTTGTTTGTGATTGCATATGTGTTGCATATTGCATGTTTTGAGCTAACGTGGGTCAAGTTGTGAAGAACTTGTTCTGAGACGATTTCTCTGTCTATTCTTTGGCTGGTTTGGTGTCAACGACGGTCAGCGGCGAGGAGGATCGGGACTAAGCTTGGAGAGCTGAGGTCCAGAATGATCATGGATGTTGGGTGAGGTCAGGTGACTCAAGCATGGCGCAGAACGGACGAGGTGGATCGAAGCAGGCGATTCGGTCTGGTGGTTGGATCAAGCGGCGCGGGGGTCGGTGCAAGTGCCTTGGAGGTTCCGATGGGATTCGGACGGGAGAGACTTGCCGACATGATGAGAGCCGTTGATCAACCTACACGTGGCGGAGCAGGCGATTGTTTCGACTGGTTTGGACTCGGTCTATGGAGAAGGATCGAGAAGGGATATTTTGGTAATTTCACCAAATACCGCCTTTGTGACTTGTTGGCTAAACCGCGGCGCGGGTCGACGCTTGGAGAAGCGGTTTAGGTCAATCAAAGATGAAGACAGCGCTTTGAGATGCGTGCGTGAGTTAACCCATTGTGAGTTAGGGTTTAATGGGTGCCCCAATGGAATATTCCTAGATGCCTAGCCTCCACTATATAACCACTTGGTGCTGTGTGTTTTGTGATGAAGGTGTCTATTGAGAAAAACCCTTTTTGGTCTTAGGGTTTAGAAAAGGAAGAGGAGAGCTAGGGTTTAGGGATTGATGCCTTGTCTGCTCATGTAATGAGTTGTGTCCTCCAAGATGGAGTGCCTGTAACCCTGAATCATCAATCATCAATCAATCCTTGCAAGTTCTTTGAGATGAGCTCTCTTCGTTCTTTTTTCTTGTTCTTACACCTTACTTTGATGTTTTGGTGATTTTGTTGATCCTTTGGTTTTCCTTGATTCCTCCGCTGCTTATGCTTCTTTGTGACTTGTGGGAGACCATCTAAGGTCTTCTTGATCATCCATAGCCCACGAGCAAGCCTAGGATCAGATTTGGGTATTTGACCTCTTTTGAACCCTCCTTTGGTAAAATGCAAAAGATCAAAACTTTGACGTGGATCTTCTCGATCGTCACTTGAATAGGTTCTGACATCATTAGGAAGATGTGTTTCAAATTTGGTGGAGTTTGGTCAAGCGGATCAAAAGTTACGCCGATTTTTGTTTTCGTTTTTCAGTCAGTCTTGTTCATTCTTCGATTTTTTGTTGTTCATCTTGAACGATCCAAGACCGGTATCAAAATCGGAATGACCAAGCCTTCGTTCATCCGGTTTGACCAGTCTTGTTCATCAAAGATTGTTCATCAGGCTTATTTTTGGATTTTTGGTCGTTTCTTTTGGGAATTTGAAGGGGATTCAATACAAGACTTCCGCTACGCTTATATATATTGATCTTCATAGTTCTCATAGCTATTGGAATCAATATCATATTTGAATCTGATCAGCAAAGCGAAAAATAGATATTGCTCCTATTCACCCCCCCTATAGTCGCCTTTCCAGTCCTACAATTGGTATCAGAGCCCGGTTAGCTCTTCTCATAGATCTTAACCGGTCTTTGGAGCCATGGCAACTGACAAGTATTCAACCAAACCGCCTGTCTTCGATGGAGTTGATTTTGCTTACTGGAAGGCACGCATGCAAGCCTACATCGAGGCTGAAGGACACGCTATTTGGCTTAAGGTCAAAAATCCATATGTCGTGCCAGCCAATGACGATGTGATCACTCCAGATGTTGAGGCTAATAGCAAGGCTCGGAACTTTCTGATCCAAGGTCTTAGTCGATCTGAGTTTGAGCGCGTGGCTCATTTGAGGTCTGCTCATGAGATCTGGAGGACTCTCTGTGATTACCACGAGGGTTCTACCGCGATCAAGGAAGTGAGACATAACCAGCTCAACAAAGAATACTCAAAGATCGAGCAAAGGCCTGGTGAGTCTTTAGATGAGCTGTGGGGGAGGTTCTCCAAGATTCTTCATGATCTTCGCGCTGTTGATCTTGTTTTCACTGAGTCTGAGAACGCACGCCAGCTTTTGGGTGCTCTTGATGTGAAGGTCTGGGGCATGAAGATCACATCCATCAATGACAACACTGTCATGAGTGAGTTTACCATGGATAAGCTCTACTCGAGGTTGAAGACGCATGAGATTGACTTTATCTCGCGTCTCCCCAAGACAGAGTCGATGACTTTGGTGGTCGACCCATCTAAGGGTAGTTCTTCTGATTCATTGGATTTTGGCTCATCTGGCTTTTCTTTATCCGCTTTACATTCTTTGAGTGATGAGCAGCTAGAGAGACTATCTAAGGATGATTTAGCCCTCCTATCCACAAAATTCTCGAGAGTTTACAACAAGGTGAGGAACAGGAGGAGGGGTGGCCCGGTCACTTGCTTTGAGTGTGGTGACCCAAACCACATTCGTTCCAGATGCCCCAAGCTGAAGGGCAAGGAGGAGAAGAACTTCAAGAAGCGTCCTCAAGCTCGGGATGCGAAAGCCAAGAAGCCAAATTATCGCAAGTTCGTCAGCCAGGTCTTTGCTGCTCTTGAGAGTGTCGACATGAGCGATGTGGACTCGGAGACGGAGGACGACGAGGATGACTCCCATGGCAAGAAGAAGGCCCAGGACTTCACCGGCATGTGCTTTATGGCCAGGGACAGCCACGACGTCGACTCCTCCAACGACGACGACCCTTTCAGCGATCCCGATGAGGTATGTCCCTCACTTGCTGATATGAAACGTGCTTTGGTCCTTGCTGAACAAAAACTGAATAAGCAAGCAAAAATGATTAAGAAATAGGACACCATGATTGATAACTTGAACCTAGAAGTTGTTAAGCTCAAATCCATTGATCCTGTTGACATTTGTGATGTTTGCTCCTGCTTGAAGAATGAATTGTCTAATCTGAAATCTGCCATTCCTCTGCATTGTAATCAATTGAAAGATACTCTTGATGAACTAGAATCCCTCAAGTCTAGTCTTGCTTGCATGAATGCCATTGCTTTAGATGTGACTACTGTAGATGCTATCCCTTTGCCTTGTTCAAATTGTGCTTTGCTTGAACTAAAAATGGATAGTGCTACAAAAGAATTGCAGAAATTTGATCCTAGTCACATGTGTTCTCATTGTAAGGATAGTAGGATTAAAATGAAGGAGATGATTGAAATGGTTCTTTATTCTAAAACTGCTTCATGTGAAAACTGTGTTAAACTTACAATTGAGAATGATGTTTTAAACAAGACACTAGAAGAAAAGGCTAAAATTGAACAAACCATGTCCATAACTGCTTCTAAGAAAATTGTTGACTCTAATTCTTGTGATCTTTGTATTGAGATTGGGCATAATGTAGATAAGATATAAGAAGCTTTTAGAGTTAAGTTCAAAGAGCAGTTGGATAGGATTAGAGATGACTATTGTGTGTCTTGTGAGGCTTTGAAAGCCGAGGTAGCTC
Organism: Phyllostachys edulis; assembly: GCA_036346405.1. Classification (NCBI taxonomy): domain Eukaryota; kingdom Viridiplantae; phylum Streptophyta; class Magnoliopsida; order Poales; family Poaceae; genus Phyllostachys; species Phyllostachys edulis. The sequence continues at coordinate 17,210,376 of CM070546.1, read as the reverse complement.
ACTATAAGGAAAAGTCTGATAGGGCTAGCAAATCAAATAAGTGTGCTTCTTGTTATGAACTAGCCAAACAAAATGACTACCTTAAAGAGACTCTTGAGAGATTTATTGGTGGGAAGAAGAACCTCAACATGATTCTTGACAAGTCTAAAGTGAGTGTGAATAATAGAGGCCTAGGATTTGATTCCCTAGAGCATACCAAGAACCATCCACCTAAGGTTGTTAGAGCTGTTGAGAGTGGCCTGTGGAGGTAGAACCCCCTAAGCCATCCAAGATAGTCTTTAAATCTACTGGTTTTGCCCAAACCACTTCTAGCAAGATAGGTGCTTCTACTTCATCAGGTCAGACCCCTCAAAAGGTCAAGTACTATTGCACCTTCTGCAAGAAGAATGGCCACATTGTTGAGTTTTGCTTCCGTAGAGCCAAAATTGGGAGGAAGCAGAGGATGAGTACCTTGAGAACCATTAGAGGAGTTTCTTCACCTGCTGTAGTCTCTAGAGCTAGGCAGCTTGTCCTTCCTGCTAGACATAGGCCTAAGTTCGTAGATGACTTCTTTGACTCCTTTGGTGGATCTAGGCAGCGTTCTGGTTTAGGATTTCGTGAGGAGAGACCGCGGGTAGCATCTAGATAGGGGAAGTACCGACCTTTTGGTAGGTCGATTCGGAGAGGTCTAGGTGGTTCTCGTGTGTATTCTTATGATTTTGCTCCTAACCATTTTACTGCTGCTTCTACTGCTTTGCCCAAGCATCGTGTGACTCAGTACAGGATTCTCAAGTCTTTTATCACTAACCCTAGTACCGCGACACAGATGTTTCCTGCTTATGCCCTGTAGGTCCGTCATGCGAGGAAGGAGGACATATGGCTTGATTGACTCTGGGTGTTCTCGACATATGATTGGAGGTTCTAGATGGTTCTCCTCTCTCACATATGCATCCGACAACGAGTGGATCACATTTGGAGATGTTTTTACTAGGACCATGACAGCCAAGGGCACTGTGAGATATCTTACACCTTCATGCCTTTATCTTCACGATTATTCAGTCTTGGCGTGTTGTGCTTTTCATTGTGCTCATTTGTATCTTATCGGCATGTGCTTTCTTATGATATTCTTCATCATGCCTTTGCGTGTATTCTGTTTATATATCCTTGTATTATATTGTTATTCACTAGTTTCATGGATGTATAAGCTTGATTTAGTCTTCTGAGCTTGTGCTGTTTTGTATATTCTGTATTTTGCTCTTGTTGATTTTTGTCTTATGTATCCACTTGTTTACTTGATATCCATGTTAGCTTACTTTATCCATGATTTGTTCTATAACTTGCCTTATGCTTACATGGTATTGTGCCTTACTGTTAATTGTGGATGCATGAGTCTTGCCATAGCTTTCACTAGCATGTTTTATCTATGACTGTATATATGATGTGTGATATGCTATGTGCTTGGTTGGTTACTCCTATGCCTTATTGTGGATTAAGGATAGTTTGAGCTTTATCATATCTTGGATAGCATGTGTTGTGTTTGATTTGTCTATCTTCATGCTCATGTCTTGAATTGTTGATTATATGCTTTTATAAGCTTTGGATCATTTGCTGCTATCCTTGCTAGTCATGTGTCTTGGTACTGTTTCCCTAGATATTGTTTCACTAACCCAGTACCAAGGCATAGACTTTTTCTGTCTCTTTGGTGTAGTCTTTCAGCTGAGAAGAAGAACATGTGGTCTAACAAGTGTTATCACCTCAACCTGTTGGTTCTTCTTCATTTGTGCCTTCAATGATGACTATCACTTCTCGGAGACGAAGGAATTTGAGATCAGGATGATGGGTGAGCGTAACTACCTTCTGAAGCTTCAAGGAATGGATCTTCATCCATCATGACTACATCTCACTGCCAAGCAGTACGACTCAGGTTCGAGCTTCCATACCTTTCATTTATGTATGGTATCCCTAGTCTACCTTGCATAGCATCTGTTTTGTGTCAGGTGTTAGGTTTGTTGTGTTCAGGGTAGATAGGAGGCTCTGTTCTAGCACGTGTCTTTTCTAGGCACTCTTCTTATCCCTTGGTTTTCTAGGATGCACACTTCTCACAGCCTAGGTCGAGCTTGTCTCCCGATCCTTTGGTCCTTAGTGTGTTTTTCAGTTGCCTGTAGGTCTTTTTAGTGATAGTGTTTCGCTCCCTAGCTTTTCGAGTTGCTTTCCTAGAGATCTTGTGAAGTTTGAAGTCTTTGTGCTAGTTTTGTGGAGTCCAAGGCTCAATTGGCAGATATCCTCTCAAAGCTTTTAGACCCAACAAGGTTTGCCACCTTGAGAAGCGAGTTAGGGATAATTTATCCCTATGGATTGGTTTGAGGGGGAGCTAGTTCGGTTCTGAAAGTTCCTTGTTCATGTGAACTTTTGTGTGGATCTTTTCTGATACCTTCTTCAAGTGGTATTTTCTTTGGATCCTTTTGATCTTTTTAGGCTTTTAAGTCTTTTTGCATTTATTGTATCATAATGCATTTTAAATTCAGCAACTTGCACTGTAATATAATCTTGTGGAGCTTTGATTATTATCCATGTATGACATGCTTTCATACTTTATACCCTGCCATGTCTTGTGCTAGCTTGCTAGACTTCTTTTATGGCTTTTTATGTATAGACTTCAAATAGAACACTTGTTCTTTCTTTTGGACCTTAAGTGAGATTTTCTGGAATTTAAAGCTCTCCTTGCTTTCTTTGCCTTATCTCACTTGCTGAAACTATTCCGAAGCCAATTTGGTCACCTTCCTTGCTTTTACTTGCTAAAAGACCAAATTGTGTCTTTGTGCGAAAACTTGTTTTCTTTTACTTTCAAACCTCAAAACATTCATTTTTGGGTTATTGCCAATGTGTTCATCAAGGGGGAGATTGTGAATACCATGAGGATATGCTCATGATCCTAGGTGATGATACAATTGGCAATTTGGTTGAAGGTTTGTTGGATTTCATGTTTGTCGAAAGTTTCAAAGAAGCTGTCGGGATAATCGGTAGTACCGCTTGAAGTCATGCGGTACTCTTTGCGCCATGGTACGCACCGCTTGTTGTTAAGCGGTATGGAAAAACGTAAGCGAATGCAAAATGTCTTGATTTCCTTGTGGAGCGGTATGACCGCATCTTGCTTGGCGGTAATACCGCACTTCGGTATGACCGTTGTTTTGCGGTATGCAAATTCCAGAGTGGTTGCGGTACGACCGCAGTGCGGTAGTACTGACCATAACATGACGGTAGTACCGTTTTTGTACTGAATGTTATTTCATTTTGGAGTTTTTGGTTTTGGGATAGGTCATATCCTTGTTTGTGATTGCATATGTGTTGCATATTGCATGTTTTGAGCTAACGTGGGTCAAGTTGTGAAGAACTTGTTTCCGGAGACGATTTCTCTGTCTATTGCTGTGCAGGCGGCTTGCAGGTCAACGACGGTCAACGGCGAGGAGGATCGGGACTAAGCTTGCAGAGCTGAGGTCCAGAATGATCATGGATGCCGGGTGAGGTCAGGTGACTCAAGCATGACGCAGAACGGACGAGGTGGATCGAACGGGCAGTTCGGTGCAGCTGGTTGGATCAAGCGGCGCGGGGGTCGGTGCAAGTGCCTTGGAGGTTCCGATGGGATTCGGACGGGAGAGACCTGCCGACATGACGAGAGCCGTTGATCAACCTACACGTGGCGGAGCAGGCGATTGCTTCGACTGGTTTGGACTCGGTCCATGGAGAAGGATCGAGAAGGGGTATTTTGGTAATTTCACCAAATACCACCTTTGTGACTTGTTGGCTAAACCGCGGCGCGGGTCGGCGCTTGGAGAAGCGGTTTAGGTCAATCAAAGATGAAGACAGCGCTTTGAGATGCGTGCGTGAGTTAACCCATTGTGAGTTAGGGTTTAATGGGTGCCCCAATGGAATATTCCTAGATGCCTAGCCTCCACTATATAAGCACATGGTGCTGTGTGTTTTGTGATGAAGGTGTCCATTGAGAAAAACCCTTTCTGGTCTTAGGGTTTAGAAAAGGAAGAGGGGAGCTAGGGTTTAGTTATTGATGCCTTGTATGCTCATGTAATGAGTTGTGCCCTCCAAGATGGAGTGGCTGTAACCCTGAATCATCAATCATCAATCAATCCTTGCAAGTTCTTTGAGATGAGCTCTCTTCGTTCTTTTTCTTGTTCTTGCACCTTACTTTGATGTTTTGGTGATTTTGTTGATCCACTGGTTTTCCCTTGATTCCCTCCGTTGCTTATGCTTGCTGTGACTTGTAGGAGACCATCTAAGGTCATCTTGATCATCCATAGCCCACGAGCAAGCCTAGGATCAGATTTGGGTATTTGACCTCTTTTTGAACCCTCCTTCGGTGAAATGCAAAAAGATCAAAACTTTGACGTGGATCTTCTCGATCGTCACTTGGAATAGGTTCCTAACATCATTAGGAAGATGTGTTTCAAATTTGGTGGAGTTTGGCCAAGCGGATCAAAAGTTACGTCGATTTTTGTTTTCGTTTTTCGCATCTTGTTCATTGGCCTGATTTTATCGTTCATGCGAACGACGGTATTATTCATCCAGCTTGTACCGAAAATCGGAATGACCGGCACTGTTCATCCGGTTCGACCGGTACTGTTCATCAGGCTGATTTTTGGATTTTTGGTCGTTTCTTTTGGGGATTTGAAGGGGATTCAATACAAGACTTCCGCTACGCTTATATATATTGATCTTCATAGTGCTCATAGCTATTGGAGTCAATATCATGTTTGAATCCGATCAGCAAAGCGAAAAATAGATAATGCTCCTATTCACCCCCCCTCTAGTCGCCTTTCCGGTCCTACAGTTACACGCGGTACTTGTTTGGTTTTGCGGTTCTAAATGGATGGCTGGGTGGTTGGTTCATTTGGCCGGAGCGGGCCGTCGTCGTGCGTGGTGAACTATTGGTGGCCGCCGCCAATGTGTCGACAAGTGAGTACGGCATTTGGACGTTGGAGACCGGAGGACGCTCGATCGCTCACCATATGCCCTGGCCGTTTCTACGATGGATAACGATAAGTGGTTCAGATTTCCCCCATTGTCGCGGACGACCAAGCGTTCCATCGACCAGACCGAGATACTTGAGATTAACAGGAAGGAACCGGAGAGTGGTCAAGTGGATCAGGTACTTAATTCCATTCCCTCGTCATTAACAAGCGTTCGTTAGACACATGATAACTGATGCTCTAAACACCTCATCTTCAGCGCTCCTTTTCCAAACTTCAGACATCATACCTGGCATTCGACAAAAGTCAAGCAAAATTTGGAATCTTGAACATTTGGATTTAACTCATTCCCTAAGTGGGCCAAAATTTAAAAGATGCATTCATTTGGATAGATAGACTAACACGACACGAAACATAGATACAAGAAGAAAGCAAGCAAGAAACATCTGCACAGCACACTACCCGGGCTGACGTCGAAAACTCGTTTCATTGTTTCAGGGCAAAGCAACACAGCAGGGGATCTACGAATCCCTGTGCCGCGACGCGACGCGACGATCTTGTTCGGTGCATTGGGAGTTCGACCCTACGAAGATCAAGAACCCGTTCCCCAACGGCGAGGGCGTCGTCAGCGTCTGGCAAGGGTACGAGGACAAGATTGTTCGGGTCGAGGTACAGCGCTACGTGGCACAGAAACTGACGTGGATACGGTACCATGGGCACCCTGAAGGTGGCCACCTGTTCATGTTCATGGATGGGATGGGAGACAAGATCATCATGGAGCTTCTGCTCGGCGAAGAGCCGCAAGGTTTGCAGAGAGATGCCAATATGGTCTCTAGAGAGAGAAAAGAAACAAGATTGGGTTAGAAAATAATTGGGCATAATTTGGCTAGAGAATAAACGGTGTTGACCAGGTCAGCGCATCGATTGCTTGAGATAATAAGTGCTAGGACTTTCAGGTGTGACGAGGATCCTGTTACAATCAGCCCATGAATGCCAAGGCTCGTTCATACATAGAATTTCAAAGTATGTATGGTTTAATCTTATATTGTTTAGTTAAGTAGTAGAAAAACAATTTATAAGGTGGAGTTCTTGCCATCCTTTAAAACATGTGATGACCCGAGAAAGACAATAGCGAAAGTCACACACGCATGTACGCACACACGGACTTATTAGTGTGACTTGCAACTTGCGACACGCGATCGTGTCGTGGTGCAGTCACGTCGTGAACCGAGTCCACTTTCTCTTGCTAACTGTGCATCTCTCTCTACACCGGTCGAGAGTGGTGAAATACAAGAGTCGGGCTAATGACCAAAGGTGGTGAATACTGATGGTCGAGTTGATGACTAGTGTGGTGAATACTGATGGTGGTCGATGGCCATTGTGGTCGAAGTTGAAGACCAGTGTGGTTGGAATGCAATGGTCGAAGCCATATACAAGTGTGGTCGAAAAACAATTGGTCGGAGCCTTAGACCAGGGTGTAGTCAGGAGCTGATAAATATTGCTTAACTACCATTAATTGGTTTTGAATTAGCAGTTATCAGTGGTTCATTATGTGCTTTATTAGGCAATTACTAGAGAGTAATTGTCTCGACCTTAAAAGTATCTGGAGACATCCAGACTTGAGAACAATCGATTTTCTCTCATTCTTCTACTTCCTCTCTGTTCAACTGTGCTGGTGTGTTGTGTTGTCAAACCGAGTCGTCCCTTCTCCTCTGCGTACATCGGAAAGGAGGGTGAGCGGGTATCTCCGAACCATTGTCGCAAAGTTCACCTGCACGGGACGACAATAAAGTTTCTGGGCAGCGCATCTGCGCGACCACACGGTATTCTGCTTCATCTATGTTCTAGCATTCTACACTACATCGAGCCTGCACTGTTTCCTATTCTTCATTAAGCCCGACTGTAAGTTGTTTGTGCGATCAAGCGATAATCCTATCTTTGCTACTCGCGTCGGACACCTCCCACTTATCTCCACTCGCTCAACCGCATCCACAGGACTTCGGCTCAGGCTCGGCCGCACTTGCACTCATTTGTTGCTCGTTGTATGCCATTTGTCAGCTTTGCATCTGTAGTCATACGTCCCCTCTTCCCCTGCACAATCTTTTGTGCCGTTGCTATTCCTAGCATATCTTAGCTTATCTTTCACCTAGCTAGCTATTCTGCTAGTCCATGTAGCCGAGGTATTCAAAGCAAATGAGTGTCTCTATTTCCCAAGAGAGGCATTAACAAGGATTAAAATCTCTATATATTACTTTAATACATAATTAAAAGACCATATGTCTTTGTGGTCGTAACCCCCTAAGGCTAAAGACCCCTGTTGTCATAAGAATCACAGAGGTTACATAATGGGTATCCTAGTCGGATGAGGTCTTGTACCCAATCCTCGACCAGATGACCGCTCGTAGAAGCAATGAACTGACATCTGGGTCTAACTCCAAGTATATTCATTACTGTGTGATGAATGGAACACATGTCATATATGCTCCATACCACACGACATTTCATGGTCCTAAGACACTGACAATAACCACTATATGATTTAGCGTCTCACAGATACCAACTGATAATCAGTTACCATTTCATTAACTATAATTGACCCTCCGATCGGATGCATCACTTCCAACAGGTATCTTCTCTAGGAGCAACTGCCACCCCTTCAATGGTTATTTAAAGATGGAGCACGAAGGGATGAAGGCATCGGACTGAAGCAACACATTTGACATTAGATTTATGTTTCAAGTCTTATTCAATAGCAATGCAAGTATTACGCTCAGTGTGATTAGGATTAGTCCACTGTCTTGTCAAGGGCACCCCCTGTAAAGGATCCAGTTCATAGCAATAAAGAGCAGTCCCATTCTCTCCCAAGAACTCTTTGCCATTTTCCTCTGTTTATTTCATAAGATCAGCGACTCAATCGTCGATAGCTAGCATCGTCCGAGGGGATCAAGACGTTGAGTTTTCCAAGATTACTTCACTTAGCATTCCTCATTCGCTTTCCTTCGCTCCATCGTCGCACATGCAAACATGGCGGGGACTTGGGATGAGGAAAACTAGTTTGACTTGGCATACTGCTCCAAGCTCAACATGGACGTATGCATCCTCACCATGGAAGAAAACGGGAAGTCGTCAGCATCCTCCTCCGTCGGCTCGTCATTCACTGAGATTAGTGAAATTGACCAGATGGATGAGGATTCACCGCCACCATCAGTGGCGATCCCAGAGGAACCACTCGTTTCGACCAGTTTGGAACATTCAAATGCCTCTACAAGCCTGGTCCATCCGACCAGCAACAATGGCGATGAGAGTCCAACGCTGCAATCAGAGAGTCCATGTACTCTCGATATTGTCATAGACGACCAGTATTCGCCAACGACTCCTACATATTCCGGTGGCCAACCGACATCTTGTGAGGGTGTCAATGAAGTTATCATTGATCGTGGGCCAACTGGTCATGATCAAATTCAACATATGGTCGGCAATCCACCGGATTAGGCTGGGTCCACCACAAAGCCCACCGAAGGTGGTAATCTTCGACCGCTCCCCATCATGGAGGCTCCTTGCAGAAGCAACGAAAGGCTCTCCCTTAGTTACGATGGGAGCTCATCGGAGGATTGCTGTTGGTGCCATGAGGTTAACGTAATCGGAGATACCCATCAAGATGTCGTGCACAGTCCTTCACGGCTTAACTCGCCACCACTTGTTGGTGGAAATGGTACGGACGCTCAAGCACCACCTGTCAGAGGTGAACGAACTGATGGACGTCGATCAGTTAATTTGCATGTTCCTACCTCACAGTGCGTGACAGGTCGAACAGGGCAAGACGGAAGGTCGGAAGAACATTCGACTCATGAATGCCCTCTGCTAGTCAGAATCCTCCAAGACCTTCGGTAACAACGCAAAACCTACAACGAGTAGGGGTGAAAACGGATTGGATAGTTTCTGTCCGATTCGGACGGAAACGGATTCAGATGGTCTCGGATCGGATTTTTCTCGGATGGTCTTGGATCGGAAACGGATTCGGATTTTTTTGTTGGAAACGGAAACGAATACGGTAGGCATGCTATCCGGCGGATACGAATATGGATTATCCGGATAACACCACGTCCGGATATCCAGAATATCAGAATAGGTTGATCCGCTGAGCCCAGCCTGGCCCACCATAGTCCCAACTTAGACTTAGGGTTCCTTCATCCTTGAGACCTTGACTTCTTCAGTTCTTCCACAGCCCCCACAGGCCACAGGCGCCACGCCGGCGACGCCACCACTCGGCTACTCCAGTCCAGTCTCCACTCTCCACAGGCACCGCGCCGCGCCGTCCTCGCCCCGCCAACGACCACCTAGCCCGCCTCCATCGGCCATCTCGCCCGACCCGGCCGGCTTCCTCGCGGCTGCTCGCCTCCCACGGCCCAAAGGCGCCGGACGCAGTGCGTGGGCTAAGCGGCGTGGCTGAGCCGAGGGCAACGCGTGTAGGGCACCAGCCACACAAGGGGTGAGCCGCCAGAGGCACGCGAGCCGAGGTGGTGCCAGCAGTAGGAGGGAGGGAGCCAGGCCAGAGGGCAGGTGTGAGCTGGGCCGACGGCAAAGGGTGAAGGAGCCAGAGAGGCGTGGGTCAGACCGCGAGGAAAGAGCACTTGGCGGGCCGTGGAGTGCGGCGGTGGCGCAGAATCAGCCATGCGGCGCGCGTTGAAAGCGAGGTGTGGGCGGAGGCGTGGGGCGCCAGGCGTGACGCTGAGATCGAGCCGGAGCATGAGCCGGCCTTTTGACCAATGAAACATTAGGGGAAAGGAGTAGAAATGGTGGAGAAAATGAAGTGAGAAGAATGGGGAAAAGAAAGGATGAGGAAGAAGAAGAGATGGTCCAGGATGCTTTCGGCTGGAAAGGATAGGGTGGAGAGAGAAAAGAGATTAGGGGAAAAAGGAGAGAGATTAAGAAAGAAATTAGGAAAAAGAAAAAGGATTAGGGAAGAAATGAAAAATTAGGCAATTAGGTAAATTTTAGTAAAGATTAATCATAATAGATCTAGTAGTAGAATAAGCACCAGTATTAATAAATATCAACACTGTAATTATTGGACCAAACATACGATAAGCCGCAGCATTTATTAAATAGTAGTAGATCGGACCGGTAGAAAATAAAGGCGAAAAAAGTCAAAATTAATCCAGGACTTTATAAATAAAGTCATCACCGATAGAACTCCCCCAAATTAAATAAATAATCAGTTGCGTTAGAAATAATTTAATCAAGATAAAATAATTAAATTAAGCGACATCGACGTAAAATAGATGAGGCATTTATTTGCATGCGTAAAATTAATCTATATGTACATGTTTGAAGAGATTTTATGATGCTACTGAGATCTTCTCTGGCACTAAATATCCAACAGCAAATCTATTTTTCAATACTTTTTGCAAGATTAAGCTTGCCATTGCAGACTGGTGTGATAGCCCTGATCCTATTATATCTTCTATGGCTCATTTCATGCAAATTAAGTATAATAAGTACTGGGAAAAGTCCAACATGGCTCTAACTGTAGTATATTTTTTTTATCCTAGATACAAGACAAAGCTGGTACACTATTTTGCAGACAAGATTTACCATGACAGTGCTCCAGAAGAAGTTGATACATTCATGAGTGTTATTAACCAGTTGTTCCAAGCTTATGTGTCCAGTCCACTTGTAACTTTGAAGAAGACAGCAACTGCAAATGTGCAAACAGTTGATTCTCAACCATTAGACCAAGAGGTTGAGGGTGAGGAGAGTGATGATGATCTTGATGCAGATCTTGAAAGGTTCTTGCTTATGTGCTAAATGTGGTATACTAAGTGTTATGTTTGTGATGAACTAATTAATGCACATTGCTAGTGGCCTCGTGCCAAATTGCCAATGTTATGTGTGATCGCTAAAAATATGGACAATTCATGAATGTTTGCATCAAACAAACTAGTTATATGTTTTTGTTAATTTATGGCATGCAATTTAAGGGGTTTTCATGTTCCGAAAAAATATCTGTGATCATATTCGTTTTGATTCGTATTCGCTCCGTATTCGTATTCGATATTATTTGCATCCGTATTCATATCCGGGTTATCCGTATTCGTATCCACATCCGGGAAAAAATATGAAAACAAATATGGTAGAGCCATTATCCGTCCGTATTTGATCTGTTTTCACCCCTAACAACGAGTTCAAGATATTCTGAATAACCCAGATCCTACTCTAGCATGGACTCTAGGCTATGTTCAACTTGCAGGACAGGTGTCAGAGATCCTCCAACAAACCATGCAGCGTACAGAAATGTATTGAAAGCAAAGGAACTCGCAAAGTCAGACGATGACTTCATTCCAGCGCTCCCCCTTAGCAGGGGACAACATGGTCGGACGGAGGACCGATCGATACCAAGACCCCCTTGTAGATTCTGACTAGGGAATCACGAGGGAAGATGACTCTTCCCAGCAACCTCTCCTCCTGCTCATCATGAGGAAAGACCGCTTCGTTTCGATGACCTTCGGTATCGTCTAAACCAAACAGGTGGTCAAAGGCGTAACACTAACGTCTACGACCGGATCGGGACACCGGATACTAGGTATGTAAACCTAAGAAACCGGTCGCCAACCGACTATAATCCGGCTCCTTTTCAAAGAAGGCACCACGACTCCATTACGATATGTCGAGCATTCTCGGTAGGTGTCGGGACCCAAAAATGCAATTCTGGACCCTCTGTGTATAATGCACTAGTCTAGGATCACGCTAGTGCACACAATGGCAACATCAATGAAATATCATTTTCATATACAAAGATGACTAATAAATAGGTAAATAACAATAAATATCAGAGTAAAGACCTTAAGGTCAAAGCTTACAATTAATGCCTTACAAGGCGAATAGCTCAGCGAAGCTGCAGCGGAACGTAATGGAATAACTTCAGTGAAGCCCATCCATATGCCCACAGGCAATCGGCTGGGGTAGCGCGACCTAGTTCTCCATGATCCTTGTAGTAGACCTCGTTGACTGATGATTCCTTCACTTCTGTTTATTTATTATAGCAAGCGTGAGTACACAACCGTACTCGCAAGTCATACAACAGAATGCAATTATACATGATGGCTTATTCCAAAGAATGGCTTTTGTGGTTATTTTGCGGAAATGCAACATTTGCAATTTGAATACAAATAATAGATTGAAAGCATAATTCAAAACAAATCGACAATAATAATTTATCAGTTGTTTTCATAAAGACACATAGCCTAAACAAGTTATTCACACAGTCGTATGACTTAGATCACATAGCTATCCCTATCCAATTGTTTTTATGAAAATCTACCCCTCGTGTGAAATCCCCGAGCATGTCCATGACCACGGACGCGGCTATTCGAATAGATTTATTTAACACTCTGCAGAGTTTGTACACTTTACCCACAAGATGCAATCAACTGGATCAGAGCTGATCACAACAAAACCTTTCAGAAACTTCATCTCAAAAATTGATACTCCTAGTGTGCTTACAAACCATCATACCAAACTATACACAGTAAATGGTACGACACACACCGTTGGACAGGGACACGGCGAACCGCCCCGTGATGTGACTACTTGGTAGCACACCTCCACCCAATCAACACAGTCTAACCTACAACCTAAGTAGCAATATCAAGAATCCATAACTTACTAAGTTAGGCCCGTCCCATACCAATCATGTGGTCGTACAGTAAGGCTCAGTTCAATGGCGCACAAAGTTAAGTCCTTAATTGACCAAGGCAAGACTTCCAATTTTACTACAAATCCCTATGCACACAGATTTTTAAGCCCATGCACACAGATCCACCAAAACAATACACAGTACCACTTGCCTCCGTCTAAATCCTTTCCCACCCTGTTGGTTAAGTGCAACGCATGCCATCAACGAGTAATAGCACATAGTGCACATAGTTTTATAAGCTCCATAATCACTTAGTCAAGTTTATAACTGCAACTTACATGAAATAGTGACTCAAAGCATGGCTAAGTAGACTAATCATATCTAACCAACCCACGTTGGTGCTACAATAATACCAACTAATTAAACCAATCTAGGGTGACAAAAGATTATGACATAACAATAGACAAGGTGGATATAACAAATGGGATTAATAACTAAACACAAAAGCATTTAAATAGATACTTAAAGTAGATGCAATAATTTGAATCAATATAACTTTTGAAAACTAGGATTCAATATGATAAAAGATATGATTTGCCTTGCTATAGCGATGATGATCTTATTTATATTTGATCTTCTACCTCCTTGATCTTCAACTCCTTCTTGATAAGAACTTCCTGAAGTATCAACGTCTACTCACAAACAAGTAAATAAACTAAATAAATAAAAACAGAGAGAAAACAAACTCCAAAAATTAAATAAAAATCTTAGATAAATAGATCTTGAATTTAGATGAATTTAGGAATTTGAATAGACTCAATCGGAGTTCGGATGCAAAAGATATGAGCTCTGGAAGAATAACATGAAATGATGAAATTGAGAGAGAAAAGAATATTAAGAGAATATTCCTTCGAATTAAATATACTAAAAGAATTGGATACTCACAAGTGGGGTCCACTGGTAAATGAGAGAGAACAAAGATAGTGAATGACATGTGGGACTAACTAGATAATTGAATTTCAGAAATTAAATGAATTTTCGAAAAGGACAAAGAGGTTGACAGGTGGGCTATTGGTCCATAGACCAAGTCCACAATCTAGGGTTTACAGTTCATGGTGCAATGGGTTCATGGAATAGGGCTGACATACGGGGTCCGTAGGTCATAGACTAGGTTCTTAGTGAACCATGTCCACACAGTTTTGGTTTAGGATTTGGTATGAGTGGACACGTGGGCGATGATGTGTAGCCATGTCACAGGGAGGTGATTGAGTGGTTGCTTAGGTGGCAATGACACGGGTATGCGGTGGAAGGTGACGCAGCCAAGGACACGGCAGCTGACTCGGCAATGCACATGCACTACTACAAAACAGGCTATAGTAGACGCCCCATCACAGACGTTTCCTATGGAACCGTCTATGTTGGGTGTATCGGGACGGGGCATAGCCTATCACAGACGGTTCTTATTATGAACCGTCTGTGATACGCACCTATCACAGACAGTTTTTTAATAGAACCGTCTATGATTCACAAACGGTTCTATTAAAAAACCGTCTGTGATAATCACCGTTATCACAGACGGTTTGTAATTAGAACCGTCTGTAAATGATCACAGACGGTTCTATTAAAAAACCGTCTGTGATAGTTACATATTACATACGGTTCTTAACAAGAACCGTCTCTGATTGTTGGGCGTTAAACGAAAATTTGGACATAATGGGCGGGCTGCCGAAACTCGCTTTATATAACCTTGCGCCTCTGCCGTCTCTCCTCCTCACACCTCATACCTCCATCTCCTCCTCTGCCGTTTCTCCTCCTCACATCTTGCGCCCCGGCCTCCCCCGAGCTTGTCGCCCGCGACCTCCTCCAACTCGCCTCGGCCTCATCATCACTGGCCTCCTCCGAACCGTCACCCCCGGCCTCTTCCACCTCGCCCCGGCCTCGTCGTCATTGGCCTCTCACGACCTCGTCGCCCTCGGCCTCCTCCACTTCGTCGCCCCGGCCTCCCACGACCTCACTCTCTCTACTCCCCCCTTTGCTCTGTGATGTGGATTACTGAGAGCTAGTGTTAGTGCTCTGTAAATGGATTGAGTTGATGCTACTGTGATGTGGGTGATGCTGTGGTTTATTGTTGGTGGCTCTCTGTGCATTTGTAGTTCATGTTGAGTTATTTGGTTTGGGCAAAAATATAGATGGTAGATCACGCACTATCCGGTAAAATCGCCATAACTTTTGCATACGAACTCAGATTACGACGTTCTTTGGCTCATTGGAAAGCTAACGAAAAGATCAATCCGAAAATCCATAAGGCCATATCAAATTCATTTGCGAGGCTTAGGAGACCCCAGACAAAGTAAAAACCCCCAAAAAATGTCGTTTAGGGCCTCAAAACAGCCTCCGAAATTTTAGCAGCCGTTTTCGGTTTTTTTGCAACAGAAAAGGCTATCACAAACGGTTCTAAACAAGAACCGTCTGTGAAAACTCATCATAGACGGTTCTGAACAAGAACCGTCTGTGATATTCTCGGATCACAGACGGTTTTTAATGGAAACCATCTGTGATAATAGCCTTCACAGACGGTTTCAACAAAAAATCGTCTGTGATAGTGCGTATCACAGACGGTTTTGAACCGTCTGTGATAACTACCTGTTATCACAAACCAACAAATATAGACGGTTCGAAAACCATCTGTGATGACGGTTCCAAACCGTTTGTGATGAGGCTTCCTGCAGTAGTGATGGGCACGGTGACGCTTGGCCATGCCGGCTCGCCAGAGCTATAGTCCACGGCGGCGCGAGTGAATGGCCAAAACGGAACGAGGAGGCACAGGTGGTTCGTGTGACGCGGTTGAATTCAAGACGGAATCACCTTGGCGGCGAGGGACACGACGAAGGCATTGCGGACGGTCAGAGACATTGAAGACGAAGATGGCGCCGTCGGTGGGAGGTTCGGAAGCTCTGGATGGTGCGCGCACCGAGAAGAGGAAGGTGGGGCGAATCCGACGGCGCAAAAGACGTGGGTCGAGTGGCTTCCCTGGTGGAGAATGGCGATGGAGAAGCACGGCGCTACCTTCGAAGAGAAGGCCACGGCGGCGGCTTGGCGGTGCATGGAGGTGTCCCAGGGGAGAGGGGCTAGGGCAAGAGGGCGGCGTTGCGAGGCAGGGCGAGGGCGAGGGCGCATCGGGTGGCGGCTTTTATAGCCTCAGCGTGCGTGCGGTCGTGCGGGAGGCGGACTCCAAGGTTGTTGGTGGTAACGACAATGTGCTGGCAAACTATTTGCCCATGGTCCTTGAAGGGTTTGCCGGTCGTTGCTAAACCTACTGGTCAGATCTATCTACACTTGGGAGTAGCTCTGTGATTTGCTGATCACAAACTTCTAGGGTACGTACGACCGCCCTGGAAAAGAAGATGATCTTCATCGAATCGGGCAAAACACCAATGAAATATCAAGAGGTTCAGCCAAATTCGAAACTCTATTCCAGAAGTCATAGAATCTTCTTTCATCCAGCCTTTTAAAGTAGGGTTGAGGAATCGGCGGTTTACAGAGGATATTGCAATGAATCCTCCATGAATGACCGTCGAACTTTTCGACATGGCTGACAAATATGCAGCCGCTAGCGAAGCGGTTGAATGGTGCGAAGCTATTGATCGAAAAGATAAAATATCTCAACCTGGCTTAAAGAAAAAAAGAGAAGAAAAACAAGAAGTCTCTCAAGAGTAAGAAGAATTGTAAGCCTGACAACAAGGAAGTCCTTGCGATTCCAGAAAAATTTACCAAGGGCAAGAAAGACTTTTCCGGTCAGAACAAAGCTAAGACTCCAACCAACGCCTATAAGAAGAACAAGAAGTGGTATCCACTTCACCAGGCAACAGGGCATGATCTGTGCACCTGTCGAGCCTGGCAAAAGAAACTAGAGGACTACTACTCAGGTAAAGGTCCCTTCCCCTCCGTAACAGAACTTGGAGAACCAAGCTCCAAAAAGGATAAAGATGGCAATGAAGAGATGGAATACTAGGAGCCTCAACACACATTCGATATGATTTTCGGTAGATCCTCCTCGTATGAGTCAAGAAGTCATCTGAAGGCCGTGGAGCGGGAGGTCAACCTTTCTGAGTCTCTGATCACGGTCAAGCCACGCAAGTGGTCGCAAACGGTTATCTCCTTCAGCAAAGAAGACTGATCCATCCCGTCGACTCGACCAGGTAGGTTCCCTATTGTTGTTGAGCCTACAATTAATAATTGCAAAGTTAATCGAATCTTGATAGATGGAGGTAGCTCTTTAAACATTTTATTTATGGGAGCATTGGAGGAAATGCAAATTCCTAGGTCGAAGGTAAAACCTATGAAATATGCCTTCCATGGCATAGTTTATGGTTCTATCGCTAAACCGATAGGGAAACTGTCCCTACCAGTTACGTTCGGAAGACCTGACAACTTCTGAACGGAAAAGATTCCATTTTATGTGGAGGATTTCGAAACCGCATACAATGGAATCCTTGGTCGTCCAGCCTTAGCTAAATTCCTGATAGCTACGCATTATGGCTATCAGAGTCTAAAAATGGTAGGACCAAAATGAGTCATCATGGTTCGAGGAGATCAAAAAATGGCTTATGCATGTGATCGAAAATCCTTAGAACTGGTCGACTTACTTTTGACTAGGGAAACTAATCCATCTTCTGTGCAGGTCAAGCACTCGAGACCAAAGGAGAACCCAAAGCCTTCCGACCAGACCAAGGAGGTTCCAATTGGCAAAGGCGCTTTTTCGAAAAGTGTTAAAATATAGTTTGGGTCAGTAAATGCTAACGCATCTACCCAAAAGGTACTGGTCAGGGCAGAACTCGACTCCAAATAGGAAGAGCCGCTCATCTCCTTCCTCCGAGCAAACCTGGACATATTCTCCTAGCAGGCGTCTGACATGCCCGGAGTCCCCAGGGAGGTGATCGAGCACACGCTAGCTCTCCAGCCTGACAAAAAACCGGTGAAGCAGAAGCTAAGGCTCTTTGCGCCTGATCGGAATGAGGCAATCCAGCCGGAGATCGATAAGCATCTCAAGGCTGGATTTATTCGTGATGTCGACCACCCAGAGTGGCTCACCAACCCTGTAATGGTTAGAAAAAGCAATGGGAAATGATGAATGTATATTGACTTCACAAATCTTAAAAAAGCTTGTCCGAAGGACGACTTTTCCTTTCCACGCATTGATCAACTTCTAGACTCTACTTTCGGGTGTGAGTTGTTAAGTTTTTTAGATGCGTATTCAAAGAACCACCAGATTAATATGAGCAAAGATGATGAAGAGAAAACTTCCTTCATCACACCATATGGCACTTATTGCTACGTCAAGATGCCCTTTGGTCTCAAAAACGCTGGGTGCAACTTTTCAAAGGTTAATGCAAAAAAACCTTTAGTCCTCAGATAGGTCAAAATTTTGAATCCTACGTTGGTGACTTGGTTGTTAAGAGCACCAACACTGGCGACCACATTTCCGACCTACACGAGACTTTAAATAACTTGAGAAGGCATAACCTTAAGTTAAATCTGGAGAAATGTGTGTTTGGAGTTTTTTCTGGAAAGCTTCTTGGTTTCCTAGTTTTGGCTAGAGGAATTGAAATAAATCCAGCAAATATATCGGCCATCGACCAGATGCACCCTTCGACCACAAAGAAAGAAGTCCAAAAACTAACCGGCTGTATGGCAGCGCTGCGTCTTTTCATAGCACAATTAGGGGAAAAAGGATTGTCTTTCTTCAAGTTTCTTCAAAAACATGAAAGTTTTGAGTAGACTAAAGAGGCAAACGATGCCTTTGAAGAGCTTAAGAAGTACCTTATGAGTGCCCCGATCTTACTGTCTCCAAGATCGGGGGAAACATTGCTGATATACGTGGCTGCAACACCACAAGCGGTCAGTGCAGTACTGGTCGTGGAGCGTGACAACATCCAATGACCAGTATATTATGTAAGCGAAGTCTTACATTGACCAAAAAAATGATATCAATAGGTACAAAAGTTTCTCTTTAGTCTCCTTATGGTTTCAAGGAAACTAAGGCATTACTTTCAGGTCCACAGAGTGGTCGTACCAACCGGATATCCTCTTGGTCAGGTTCTCAAAAACAGGGAATCAAGTCCCAGGCTTTAGCAGAATTCATCGCCGAATGGACGAACCCTGAACCCACCCAAGGGTCCGAGTACGAACACCACGACAAGTGGACAATGTACATCGATGGTTCCTTGATGCTCAAAGGCTCGGGGACTGGAGTTGTCTTGATATCCCCTACTAGAGAACACATTAAATACACCATTCAATTTAACTTTCCTGCTACAAACAATGTGACAGAATATGAAGGTTTACTAGCAGGACTCCGAGCAGCCAGAGCACTCGAGATTCACAGATTACTAGTGAAAGACGATTCTCAACTAGTAGTGAATCAAGTCAGGAAAGAGTATCAATGCTCAAGTACCAAGATGTGAATCAAGTCGGAAAAGAGTATCAATGCTCAAGTACCAAGATGTCATCTTATTTGGTGGAAGTACGGAAACTCGAAAAGCACTTTTTTGGTTTTCAAATCCAACATATTCCTAGAAAAAAAACTTTCTGATAGACCAGTTGGCGCGAATGGCCTCCACGAGGTCACCCGTCTCACTCGGAGTTTTCCTCGAGCAAGTCTATTCACCCTCGGTGGTCGAGCCTTTCGATGGCTTAGATGCTCCTCTGGAGGTTGTGCAAATCGACCCCAGTTGCAATTGGATGGCGTCGATCTACAATTATCTTCAGCATGGTATTATTCCTGAAGATGATGTACAGGCTAATCGTATAGCTCGAAAAGCCAAATCATACACTTTGATTGAAAGTACCCTTTATAAATGGGGATCTCACGGAGTGTTGATGGGATGCATATCTCAAACGGATGCCATTAAGTTGCTATCTGATATTCATGGAGGAGTCTGTGGAGCACATCATTCGTACAGAACACTGGTCGGTAAAGCCTTCAGACAAGGATACTACTGGCCAACTGCCCTTCATGATGCAAAAGAGATCGTGACAAAGTGTGTACAATGTCAATTTCAAAGTCGATTAGTACATTAGCCGGCACAAGCTTTGCAAACAATACCTCTATCTTGGCCTTTTGTAACCTAGGGACTAGACATTTCGGGACCTTTCCCAAGAGAACCATTTAACGTTCTAAAATAGTGAAGAGAGAATTAGGTAAGAAAGAATTGCTAAAAGAAGCTAAGGACATATAGATGACCAAGATGAGAAGAGAACGAATTATTTTTCTTGTTATATAAAATAAGTTTTCAAGTGTTCTAACTATCGACCTTTCTAACTAGGTTACGACCTACAGTCGATATGGCTCTGATACCACTTCTGTCGAACCCGAGAGCGAAGGATCCTGGATTCTCTGCGCTTCACACACTAGTCTAGGAACAGCTAGTGTAGACAATCAAACAAAAGATGATAACACAATCATAACATACGACTCATTGATAATAATTTAAGTTCGTTACAAAAGGAGCATAAAGCCAATAAGCAAAATACAGCGGAAGCAAAAGTAGTAAGATAGACCACATGATTCGCCACAGACAATCGTTTGGGGGCGTAGCCTAGTCGTCCAAGTTCTCATTCTCCTCGTAGTACTCCTCTCCTGCTCAACAATTGTATTAAGCAAGAGTGAGCACAAACAACCGTGTGTCCCAAGTTACACCCAATAACATATTATAATGCATGCAAAAATTTAACAACGGGAGGCTTTATGGCTTAATTTGCATAAAACAATATTTTTCATTTAAATATTCATACTAAGTTCTAAAGCAATTTACTCTATATATAAAATTCATTTTCTAAATCTCTAGTTCTATAGTGAGACAACATTCATCAACGAGTGGTGAAGGATACCTTCCTATCACATGATAAACCGCCCAATTTCCGAATTGAATAAACTATCCAACAACAATTGATAAAGTCTTTTGAAATCAAAACAAAATTCTAACTTTGAGTGGCTTTGCTTAGCATGTCCTTGACCATAGACACATCAATTCAAATAGTTCTTAACACTCTGCAGAGGTTGTACAATTTTACCCACAAGAGATAATTGACTTATAATGTCCGTCTGACACACTGCCGAAGGTGCGCGACTAAGTCATTATCACAAAGCCTTTATAATGCATCATCCCACCATAGTCCTGCCTCGCTAAGGTTTCACTTCCTTTGGATAGAAACCCGCTGGATTTAAGCTCCCTCTTGCGCCATGTGGGAATACATAAAAGTAGGTCATAAAAACATCCACGCAACCGGATGGCACAACCACGGTGAAATGATACAAATTATTTAGCTAGGTCCCGCCCACACAGGACATGTGTTAGTACGATGGGGGCTTAGCAAGATGCGGCTCGAAGACCAGTCCTTAACTGACTTGGGCAACTTTCTAAAATAACCCCTAGGCCTCGATCATAGAGATGACTCGATCCCGTGCATCAACGTGTACCATCCAACCGTCCATTTCGTCCAAGTCCAAACCATTTTTTATTTATTTGCCAAGTAAAATCATTTTATAAAATTTTATGGTAAAGACAATACCATAGTATCATTTTAAATCACAGTTGAACTTTTGGCTAAATTCCCCAAATTAAACACTTTCGGTCTAAGCTTTGTCTAAGCATACTGTTTTTCAACATGTTCTAGCACATACTAATGTATCAACTAGATTTTAACTAAGATATCAAAGAATGATTAATTTACTAGCAAAGTTTGGCTATACAAAAGAATTGAGAATAGCTATAAAGCTTAAAACGGGAATTTAAATTACTTGAATTTAAATAGCATGCAATAATAATTTAAAATGGAATTTAAATAATTTAAAATATTGGGATTCAATATGATCAAAGGTGTAACTTGCCTTGCTCAAATGCTTGAGGATCTACTTCTTCAAAATATTCGGTTTCCTAGAGTCGTCGAAATCTATACGTGAAAATAAAGCAAATTCAAATTAATTCAAATTAACTCTAAATTAAATAATTTCAGTATAGAAATCTAGATCTTAATTTTAGATGAATTTAAAATTTTGAATCACTCGAATCAGAGTTCGAACGAAGGAGAACAGGCTCTCGGAAGTGTGAAAATATAGGAAATAATGAAAAGGGAATTTTCGGGATTTTCGGAGTTAATTTTCTAAAGGAAAATCAATTTATTGCATCATGCTAATGTCAACGGCTAGATTTTGATTTTTGTCCAAAATATTTTTAAAAGGAAATGGCTTGAGCCATTCACAAGTGGGCCCCACGGCCATGGACTGGGTCCACGGCCACACGAGGGTCCGCGGTGGACCTGGCTGGCGGCACAGGGCCATGCCACGTGGGCAGCCATGTAGGCGAAGAATACGAGGTGATCGTGACATGTGCGCCAGGTGGCGACCACGTTGGCGCGATGAGCGGCGTTGGCTCGGGTGCGTAGGCTCGTCGGCGATACGCGCCATGGCGAGCCAAGCGGGTGGTACTAAAAGGATGGTGGCGATGCGTTGAACCTGATGCTCCCCTTCACGGCGAGAAAGCGGGGAGAAATGGCCGGCGGCGAGGAGGAATGGCGGCGGTGAAGATAGGGCTCTAGCGGTGACTACGCTCTGGTGTTTCTTGGATGGAGCTGGTGCGCTCATGAGAGAGGCCGCAGCCTGGCGGTGCCGGGGTTTGGTCGGAGTCGATGATGAGCCCTCATCAGTGCCAAAAACGAGGAAGAACCGAGCTTCGGGTGACGAGGTTCAACGGCGAAATACGGCGAGACGAAGGCGAGAGAGAAGAGGAGGATGAGGGGGAAAGAGAGAGGAAGGCGAGAGGCATCTCGGGTGCCTATTTATAGCAGCCGAGGTGGAGGAGTGAGGGAGCTTGACAGCATGGGCTCATGGGCGAGGTTCGGCCGTCACAGGGCAAGGCGCGGCTGGCGGAATTCGCGGCGAGAGAGAGGAGCCTAGGCACGGGGGTGGGTAGCGGAGTGACGGGTGCATTCAATGCACATTGACGTGTGGAGAAGGGTGAGGCGGGCTGGTGCAGGCCGAGTGGCCGGGGACTCGGGCCGAGCGACGGGAAAGAAAATGGGCTGGGAGAAGACTCGGCCCAAAGCATTTTCTGGATTTTTCAGGGTTTATCGATTACAGAAATGGAGATAAAGGAAATAAGTGTTTAGAAAATAGCAGAAGGAGTTCAAAAATTAAGGAAAAATTCACATAAATTTCCTAACTTATTTTGAACTTAATACAATTATTTATAACTTAAATTTAGCTTTTAATTTTTCAAATAAATTACTTTTAAACTTCAAGAAAATAGAAAATGCCTTTATACAAACCGAAAAATTCAAGAAAATACTTTAAAAAATACTCTTTTGACTTTAAATCCAATAAAACCCAAGAAAATTCAAATAAACCAAATTTTGGATTAATTAAAGTTTGATTACCTCATATTAAATTAAGTTTATTTTCTAAAATTTTAAGTTTAAGCTTTATCAATCCAATAAAATCGAATAGTTAATTTTAATTTGAAAATTTTCAAAAAGCCCTGAAAACTGAGATGTTACAGTAGGTGATTTGGTTCTCAGAAAAATTCAGAGCCAAACAAATCGCAACAAACTTTCTTCCAAATGGGAAGGTCCATACATTGTAGTCGAAGTCACCAGACCTGGTTCGGTACGACTAGCCATATCAGATGGGTGTGCTTTGTAAAATTCTTGGAACATTGACCAATTGCGTAAGTTATTTGTATAAATGTATTCTACATTTCGTCAATTTCAATAAAGATTCATTCTTTTTTTCTTTCTTCAATGAGTGATATTGTTTATATATATGTTATCCATTATCTGGCCATATACTATTATTGTTTAACTGGTCGGAGAAGACCCAATTCTTTCCGATATCCTTCCAAACAGATCTCTTTTACTTTTCTGGCCTTGACTTAATTATCACAAGCCAAAAAGGTCCTAGTCGTGACCATCACAGTTATGGTTCTCATGCGCGACCATACACTCTTTTCCTAAAGAAGCAAATAAGTAAAGGAGCATAACACAAACAATTAATATAGTTAGTTACATGCTTAAGATTTCGAAGCCTAACTTTCTTCATTTCAACATTCTATTCTACTCTCGTTTGCCTACTGGTCGAGACACGAAAAGCCTCTTAGTCGAAATCTCTCCTCTCTGCGTGTGGATCTGCCCACTAGAAGGAGTTTCCTAGTGACAGTTCCTTTCTTACTATCTTTGCTGCCAATTGGACGTGAGCACGAGCACGTTTTGCGAAGTGTTTCTCATGTCTTCAGTTTTTAGCAACCTTTACGACCAATTTTGGATAATATATATAAATAATACCACTTGTTTCTTTTTGCATACATTTTTGTATGATTTCTTATCATCAAGCTAAGTATAGTAGCATCTTCCGACCACGTATTATACTATGCAGTATTTCGATTATAGAAAAGATCTAAAACTTGTCGAAGTCATACACTGGATCCAACCAAATTGATTTCTTAGTGCTACTTAGATCATTTTTGTAACATAATCAGCACATACTTTGTACTACGGTCGTGGCTTTTGCTCTTTTTCTTTAGTAAGTTCTTCTACTAATACAAGTAGTCGGGGGCTAGAAAATATATGAGTATTTAGCAGAGTGAAGGGATAAACAAAGACTTTATTGATGATTAAAGGTAAGTTTTTACATTCATAATTCTAATATTACAACCATCTACTCTTTAGGACCATCAGACTGGTCGCTGTGTGATGGAGACCCGATCTCCATTTTCTCTGTGACCTTGTTTCCGAGAGGCATTACTTCCTCGAATAACTTGGTCGCTTCTTCACCCGAGCAATTAAAGACTTCTTCAATGGCTTGGAGCTGAATAGAGGGGTCGGAAGCTTTCAGGTTTGCCAAAGCAAGACTGACTCCATTAGCCACAACTTCCTTCATGGTCTACGCATGGTTCTCTCGAGTAGTCTTGAGCAGACTTCAGATATCTTCGAGTTGTTGGCCAAGGTAAACTATCTTTTCCACCGAATCTCTTAGAATGGGCAGACTTGATCTAGATCCTATGTTGAAGAGCATCCCGTTGAGAGCCTTGACCTTCTCCTCAAGATTTCTGCCCAAGAGCAGCCTCCTTGCCTTGCTCAAACTCAAGAGTTTTTTCTACTCTCTTCAATGCTTTAGTTCGCTCTGTATGAGTAGACCAAAGGATAAATATATATAATCAAAAGAAAAAATTGTACACTGGTCAAGTTTGCGACCGGTTACCTTGATTTTTCTTCTAGAAAGTCTCAATGACTTCCTTGTACCTGGTCGTTAGATACTCGATCGACTGGTCCTTGGCTTGGCATTCGCCTTCAAGCTTGTTTATTATGGCTTCTTTGGCCATGACCTCTTCTTTAATTTTCTCTAAATCTATCAAATATGATAAGTGGAGAAGTTAATTAAACAGGAGAGAAGCAAGGTAGGCAAACAGGGAGAGGGGAATTCAAGAAGAAAGTACTTACTTTCTAATTCGGAGTTTTTATTCTCTAAGAGCTTTATCCGCTGGGTCAGTCCTCCAATCACAGCAAAATTTTCCACCATGTGCTACAAAAATAGTAAACTTTCTTAACTTTTTTATAAACTTTAAAGGAAAAGGTTATAAAAGTGGTCGTGGATGCTTACCCGGATCGCCACATCGTTATATTCGGCGAAGATAGCATCAGGACTCGTCACTGCTTGACGGTCCAATATCCTCCCCCAAGCCTCATCGAGTTCTTTGTCATCAATGAATCGAGGGCAATAAGGGAAGCTGTCAGGAAGAGGAGACTTCCCAGCAGTGGTCGGAACCTGCTGGGATTCCTCAGGAACCTCCACCTCCATAGGTGGGGTCGGAGTCACCACAGGTTCCTGAGTAGGCGGGGGCACTGCCACCTACTCGGGGGCTGGCTCGACCTCCTTTTCCTCAGGAATTTTCTCCTGAGGGGTGCTCTGGTCGAAAGCGACCGGAACACCAGAGGGTTGGTTAGACCCCTCATATCCTCCGACAAGAGGTCAAAAGAAATATCCTCGACCAGCTGGTCGAGAACAAAAGTTTTGACCATCTGGTCGGCGTTTGTGGTTTCATCGATCTCCGGAGCCATTGCTCTAGTAGCAACGGTCAGATCGTGAACGACCACTCCGGGGTCTATGACCTTCGCATATCTGGTTTGCGGATTCTCCTTCTCTCCCACTTAAGTTATGAATTAAATTCAATTAGGTGATGAAATTTACCATCTCAAATATATACTCCTTTTTCAATGACTTTTTACCTCCAGGAGACCATCATCTTGCGTGGTCACCGAGTAGGAATCGATCGGAGCAACAATTGGTGAAGAATCCCCATCGGACTCTTTCATCCTTAACCCGACCGCCTGCATATTAGAATAGAGTAAAAAAAATGATCAGAGAATATATACACGATGAAGAAAAAGTTGTTATGATCGGAGAATATATACACGATGAAGAAAAAGTTGTTATTTACCTTGAGTCTCTCTTTTTCAGAGACAACAACCAAAATACCAGGGAATACAGCCTTGACATCTTCACCTCCCAGTCAAATCAACCTTTGTACGGTGAGCCAGATCCTAGCAGTCTACTTAGCTGCACTCCTACTCCCACTAGCATACCAGTTCTTTCTTCCTCCATCTCAAAAAAAATATTTCTTTCTCGACACTTCGCTTTTAATAAGGGTTAGCACTATGGCTCTGTGACGCACCATGCTTCACCATTACAGCAAAAACGTCACTAGCCCTACCATGGCTTCCACCTTCTCTCTTCTTTCCGCAGCTCAAAGGCCAGTGGCCGCCGGTGGAAGAAGTCTGCGACGACCACTGCACCGCCACCACCTCTCCTTCTAGTACCCAACTCTACCAAATAAACCCAACTCGCACCTCAATCTTCTTTCCCAAATCATAAGAAATCAACAATATCGAAGTTACAAGATAGAAATCCACAAATCGACTACTCCAGTAACATTCAACTCCCCTTCCTTCTTCCTGGCTCGGCACCACACCAGCTTCATTTGGGTACGTTTTGTTGCATGCGTTTGCTAAATTTGTTGCAACAATTGATTCGAAATTTTGCACGAAGCGTTTTTTTTTATTGTTGCGATGTTGTTGCGTCAAATGTTGCGGCAAGTTTTTTTTTTACAATGGTATTTTTGATTTGTTGCACAAGAGTAAACTTTTTGTTGTAGCCCTTTCACCATTTGATTGCTACGCCATTGTTT
The DNA here is from genome assembly GCA_036346405.1 of Phyllostachys edulis. Taxonomy (NCBI): domain Eukaryota; kingdom Viridiplantae; phylum Streptophyta; class Magnoliopsida; order Poales; family Poaceae; genus Phyllostachys; species Phyllostachys edulis. The sequence continues at coordinate 17,183,542 of CM070546.1, read as the reverse complement.
TAAAAATATTGCAACAATTATTTTCGGATGTTTTCACTGTTATTTTCAAATGTTACAATGTTGTAACATTGATTTTTTTTTGTTTGGGGGTATTTAAACTAGTTTTTTTTTAAAGCACAGCTATGTTTTGTACTGATTGTTTCATGCAGTTTCGGTGAGAATTTGATATCTTTCCCATTTGTTTTTTGTCGTTGTATCTATCGTTTGTGCATTTTGTTGCACACATGAATTAATTTTGTTGTACACATTGTGTACGGATGTTACGTTAAAGCGTACAACGAAAAACTTGTATTTATCGTTTGTGCATTTTGTTACACATATAAATTAATTTTGTTATAAATATTATGTACGGATGTTACGTTAGAGCGTACAATGAAAAACTTTTCATCACGTTCAAGCGCTCGTTGCTCTATTTATCTAACAATAGTATGACACATGAATGCACGTACATAAACACAATGTTGGCATCGGGCATCGCTCCCGTGTTATTGCTTTACTGTTTGTACAGCCATGACTTGTAAACACTTAACAAGCCAACACAAGCTCACCTGCTAGCCCTGACAAAATACTGACATGTGGGCCCTTGCAGCTTCATAAGCATCGCACCACGTACTAAGGTAGTACTACCGCAACCATACCATTACATTACTGCAAATTAGAATGACAGAATGTAAGTCATTTCCTCTGGACAGTATGACTCTGGAAGCCGAATGGGGGTCCGCCAATGTCTCCATTTCACCACATGCAGCTACCGCAGCGGCGTGACCGGCCGCCCTTCCGGGGGCTCACGTTCTCCTTGGACTGCTCCATCGTCTTCACTAGCTGAGAAGTGAAGAGTACACAATGTATTTCCATGAGCGCACGCATTGATCGTTAAACTTTAGCATATCACAAACATTTGGCAAATGATGAACACTGTGTAGAAGGAGGATTGCCACACGATCAAGAGACGTACCTTCTGTTTCTTTGCTAATAGAATCGTCTTCTGAAAAAAAAACAGAGACGTTGCATCAGATCAGATCAGATCAACACATGGTTGGGGGGGGGGGGTACAGTTTAGGAATGGTAAGGAAAAAACTGAGTAAATATTCTATTTCGCTTTTCAGTACCTCCTCAGCTTTAAGACGAGCATTCTCCTGCTTCAGATAATTCAGCTCAGCTTCAAGCTCCACGGTATAAGCCTTCAATATAGCGTGTCACTTAACAGCATGGCAAAATTGCCTACCCACAAAAACCAACAACATTCTGACGACAAAACACACACACACACCTGCTTTCTAGCACGCGATCGTGCAGCTGACTCGCGGTTCTTGATCATGCGACGCTGGCGGCGCCCCACGGTCTTTTCAGCAGACCCATCCTCCGAGGGCCCGCGTTTCCGCGCGCCGTTCTTGACCATCACTCCGTTGCCAATGTAGTTCATCATGTCTGCCCGTGTCATGGCACTCATCCCGTCCGACGACCCAGGACTCACGGCAGCCACCACTGAACCTTGAGCTGGAGGTGGTGGCGGCACCACTGCCATCCCAGGGTACCCGTTGGGGAACCCCATGCCATCACCCATCACCGGGTACATAGCGTTGGATGGCCCCATCGGGAACATCACAGGGCCAGGCTGCGCCTGCTGCATGGTATTCATTGGCCCAGGGACTATGCCAACTGCCATAGCTGCCTGGCCGGCGAAGGATCCCCGGACCACGCCAGCCTTGACAAGGAAATCCTCAAGCGTCATCTCGCCTAGCGTCACCTGCCGGCCGCTGGCCGCAACCCCGCCGCTGCCCATCTGTGGCTGGACAAGGGGCTGGGGTGGGGCCTGAGCTTGGGCATGTGCCGGGCCCTGGTCGATCTCATCCCACACCTCCTCCACTGTCTTCCGGGACAACCGTGGGGGCAAGGAAAACGACCCCTGCCGGCATAGACCGCTCCCTCCAGCACCTCCACCTCCGCTTCCACCAGCATCTATCGCCATGGCCTCCTCCATAGCCCCCTTGCAAAAGCCAGTCGCAGTATGGAACTCCTCGGCGTTCCATATGTTGGTCATGAACTCATCCATGTTCATGGACCCAAAATTGAGCCCTGGCTCGCACAATGAGTTCTGTAGCTCCTCCAGTGTCAGCGAGAGGATCGACGATTGTCGCGCCAACGATGGAGCCATCTGCTCACCGCCGGCCCCGGCACCACTGCTCTGATCACGTTGCTCCGAGGTGACCTCTTGGTCGTCGGGGACCTTCACGGTTTTGCTCTTCTCCGACGCCATCTCGCGGCCTCACTCAATTTGCCAAGTTTTTAACTCTTGGTGGTGTCCGTCAGCTCCGTGCACCACGCCTTGTTTATAGCCTGCCATGCAAAAGCGAGGCAGTGATTAGAACCGGCCAGATTAAAGGGTGTTGCATTACTGCATCGGAGGAAACTCAGGTGGGTGGTGTTTGTCGCATGCGCTTGATTAAAAGTGTCTGCAATTGCAGTGCTTGACTCAGGTTTCCAGTCGGTTACATGCATGTAGTCATGTAGATGGATGGTGGGTAGACGTTGCCTAGTTTGAAATGAAGTCTGCTTTGCGCCATTTTCTTCTTGCCGCTTCTATGCTCTCTTATTTTTGTATGCATGTTATGCTAGCTTGTTGTGGTCTGGAGTTCACAGCTGTATATTTTTGCATTAGAGTTAATAATTGCAATTTGTATGTCTTAAGAGGCAAAAAAATTTTTTGCATTCCTACATTATTTTGGTTCATTTGACATGAACAGCCATGAGTCATCTAATTAAGGCAATGGAAGAACCCAAATATAGTACATTGGCATGCATGTTTGGTCCATGCACAGAAGATTTTACAATCAGTAGTAACTGAGATTGATGACTACCGTTAGAATAGGTGTTAGAATAGTATTGCCTTATCTGTATATGACATACATCTCTTGTACTCCTATATTTATTGTCTGTTGGGTCTCTTTAATATACACACAATATTCATAGCATGGTATCAGAGCATAGATTCTAAACCCTAGCCTCTAACCTAGCCTTCGACTGCTTCCACTACCCGCTGCCCCCGGGAGGAGCAATCTCCGATCCCGGGGGCGGCCACATTAGTCGTAAGTTTTCATCAAGCAACAACAACATCTTTTCTTGGTTTGGATCTAGATCATCCGTCGCCGCCTCCCAGAAGAGGCTCCAGCAGGAGGAGGAGATCGCCAAACATTCCTTCTTGGTGCCTTCGCATCTGGATCGGGTCCTTCGGAAGAAGCGTGACCTACGCCAGATCCCGGCGCCGCCTTGGCCCTCCAAGGTCCTACTCGCGTGAGCTGCCCCGGACTCGGTCGCCGCCTCGGCTCCGCCTGGGTTGCCGCCGCATCTCCTTCGGGTTGCTGCCGCAGCTCCCTTCTCCTCCTAGATCGCCGCTCGAGCCAGCCAATGCCGTCGATGGCTTCCACGGTCGCTGCCTCCCGGATCCGCACCGCCATCGCATGGCGGGCCTCCTCCTCGTCGACGCCGCCTCGCCATCGCTGACGCCGTCTCATCTTGTGGGGGATCTTCTCTGCCCCGGGATCCTTGGGGGAGGAAGCCGAGCGAACGACCGTGACGCGGATGCATCGTCGGCAGCCGTCGCTGCTCCCATCGGTGCCGCCTCTGTCGCCGCACTAGCAGCCCGTCGGGTTATGCGCTTTCGAGAGAAGCTCTCTGTCAAGCGCCTTCGCGGCCTCGCCTACTCGAAGCACTGACCGGCCACCCATTCAATGTCCATGGAGGCTGCGCTGCCAATGGTGGAAAGCAGGGGAGGGAATCCCCAATCCTTCCCTGTGTTCCTTGCACTAATGGGCCGACGTGCACTCATGGGCCAATTGGGAAGCTGTGCTTGTTCTCGGTCGATTGGGAAGATGTGCTTGTTCTTGGACTGCTATGCGATGAGCAATGTGGCTGCTGGTCTAGTTTGCTTGCTGTTGGAGATTTGAGTCTGTTGCGCTGCTATCTGCTGCTAGTTATATTAGAGGCTTTTACTTTTTTTTCTCTTAGTGTCGTTTCTTCCGCTGCGTCCATCCAAGTCTGTAAAACCCAATCTTTGAGTTCGTCTAAGCCATGCGAGTCCACAAATTTATTGTCAGTCATAGAAGCATAGGAATTGCCTTATGCATGGCAGCAGCCGCCACTCCCGCCTTCTTTCTGAGCCACGTGCAGATCATAGAAGTCGTTATGATGTTGCCGCTTTCTTAGCTGTCGCCCCGTGCTTCTAAGGCCGTCGCGCTTCTTTAGTGCCGCTGTCATCTTGGGCTTCGATATGCACTGTCATGCTTTCACATATTCCTATTCGGTTTGATTTGACAGCTCTCTCTATTCATGTCGTTTTCATCATCTTCTTCGTCGTATTGCTGCGGTCGACTTTCTCAGCCCCTGCACCTTGTGCTTTATGGACTGTTGCATAACCCCGGATGGGAGGAGATCTTTTGATACTCGATATATTTTCCAAGAGCTGCATGCTACGTCGACATTATCAAGACTCGGACTTCGGATTTTTCATATTTTAGTGTTAACCCTTTTCAAATGCAATGCTATTGCATACGCCTTGCATTTGAGGGGGGTGTTAGAATAGGGACTCTTTTATATTTCCTTATCTACCTTTTGTATTGCTTTATCTGTATATGGCATACATCTCTTGTACTCCTATATATATTGCCCATTAGACCTCTTCAATATACACACAATATTCATAACAACTACATCATCATTTTAATGTCTGTTGACCCTTTGGTTCGACAACTGAAATAGCTGAAGTAGATGTAGCGTTAATGTGCTTGCTTCATGTACATCAATGCTTGTATTGGGTTGAACACAGTGAATCAAAGTGGCCTGCTTTGGTTATCTATGGTCTTGTTTGGCCTCTTGCTACGTCAGGTTACGCTGTGTTGTGAAATATAGTCAATCGTACAAAATACTTGTTAACTGTACAATGCTCCCTCTGTTCAAGAATATATAACGTTTTGGATATAGACACGGCCTCTAACATGCAATTTTGAGCATTACTTTTTATATGAATATGTTTATAAAATAATATAAAACCATTATATTATGCAAATATTTTTCATGACAAATCTAATGATACCATTTTCACCTGACCTATACAAATAGTTTTTATATATTAGTAGTCAAAGTAAAAAAAAAGCTTGACTGCACGCTTTCTAAAACATCATATATTTATAAACGAAGGGGGTAAATATTTCCATCACAACCCTAGAAAATAGGTTCATCATTTAATTTTACATATAAAAAAGTAGGATAATAAGAATATATATACTTACACAAAAGTTGGAGATTGTGGGTTATCCAAAACGACAATATTTATAAACAGAAGAAGAGCATAAGAATCCACTGACAAAACTATCGTGAAAAACAACACTGTCGTCACGAGAGCCACCAAAAACGCTCCTGCAACTTCCTCGGTCATAAGCACGTCAGCCAGCTAGCTCATCGTCGGTGCCACTCCAAAGACCATGCCACCTCCGCCCACCTCGACCACAAATGACCTTCCGTAGTGTGCCTTCCTTCCCCTTCCATCCCCCCCCTCCCCACTCACCCCAATCACCCCATTCCCCATCCCCGCCGCCCTAAAATAGCCGCAGATTCCCCAATTCGATTTCGCAATGTCCTTTGTGGCCGACTCGACACTGGATGCCCCCAGTCCCGGGGTGGTTTCGCTAGACTACGGCTCCGGAGATGACCGCCTAGATTCAAGTACACCAGATCTGACGCCAGATCTTTCGGCTCCGAAAATCCTCTTCGATCGGCACCATTCTCAGGTCCACGGCCTATCTCGGCGTCTACTTCCAGCATGATAAGGAGGTGAGATGTGGGGGAGTGAGAAGGGAGTCAACCCCATTACTGTAGGTTCGTGCCGCCCCGCGCGCAGCTGCAACCCGCGACGTAGCCCTCTCTTCCTCAGTAGCTCCTCAGCAAATCTCCCCCAAATCCGTTTGTTGTCTCGTCGACTTGACAAAGCCCTTGCGTTGGAAAGCCTACTGGCTACTCTCCTCTCAGCAAATGCGACTGAGGTAGGTGAGGGTAGTAATGCTAGCAGAGAAGTTGGGCAACTGGGTGCAGGATCTGCTTCAATGCCGCTCCAGGTGTTTAAGAAGAATATGCCTTCTGCTTGGGTGCAAAAAAGTGAAGCTTGCTGCCCACAATCAAGCAGCTCAGTTGAATGCACCGGGTGGTTGGAATTTGGCTGCTGATAATCAAGTCTCCACCGGCAAAGTGGATTACAACAGGCAAGGTTATGCCGCGTTACTGGTGGAGAAGCAATGCTGGGATTGGACACATTAAAGGCAACAACTTTGCAAAGCGGCAAGCTGGTTTTAATCCCTTCGGCTCCAATAGCTGCTTCAGGTGCCTTGCCAAAGACCACAAAATTGCGCAACGCAGATTCCCGGTGCGCTGCCTTAGATGTAGAGCGAGCAGCCATCTTGCTCGCCTCTGCCCCCAAAAAGTTCGCCCTCGACCTCGCAACTTGCAGCCCTGAACGTTCCTTCCACCCCACCCCCTGTCTCATTCCCCATCAAAGCAACCTTCTGCTGAAGAGTCCTACAAGTAACCTGATCACATGGAGGGCTACTCGGCTGGGCAAGCCATTAACAGGCCTAGGGAGAGCTTCTGTGCTCACACCATCTCCTCGGCCATGGAGGCGGAGCTTCTGCGACTACGGCGCACGGCGGTCATTGCTTCAGTGCTAGGGCCCCGGCGAAACCCGCCACTAAGCCTGGTGGCAAGGGCCCTTCAAGTGAGGCTCCGCATTCCGCTGTGGGACATCCATGTCTCGCGTTATTCTCAGGAGACCTTCCTCATCGAGTTCGACACCCAGCGGCAACATGATGATGTGCTCGAGTCGGAAGGGTGTTCGATTGATGGCTTCCAATTCCAGCTGCAGCCATGGGACTACAAGGCTGGTGCACACCGCAGCATTTGGAGGTACCGCGTCCTTCTCTGCCTGGAGGGAGTCCCGCTTTTTGCCTGGCGACCTTCAGTGGCAGAGCGCGTGGCCGGGGCTAATTGCCAATTTGACCGGGTGGACGACCTCTCCTGGGAAAGGGAGCGGAGCGCTGCTATCTGGGCAGTTTGGGTATGGGTTCGTAATCCGGATGCAATCCCGAAGACCACACACCTCACCCTATTCGACCCACCTCTGGAGCCTGACCAAGAGGCAGCCCCTTTCCCTGTTGGGGCCCCAAAGGAAGGCCTCAAACACCGGATGCTTGTGCATTTGAGCATCCTTGAGGACTATTCGCCGCAGGTCTTTCACGCTCCTAGCATTGGCCAGAGCAAGAATCCGGCCGGCCCGGATGAAGACTTCCCCACGAAGGAACACTTCTTCTGGACGGCCGGGGTTCTAGATGGAGTGGAGCGACAACCAAGAAGGGCGCCAGCCGACCTCCACTCTCGGCTGGGGCCAAGATGCGATGATAGGGACGACGACCGCGATGATGGGACCAGCCGTGCTCAGTATCGCGAGGAGCATGATCGGGCGTTTGGCAGGGGACCACCCGCGGCCCGTGGGGGATCCTCCAGCCGAGGGCCTCAAGGCCAACGTAGGTCACGCTCGCCTTATGGTCGCCAACCTTCGCACCGATTTGGACGGCAAGGTCAAGTGATGGCTCGCTTTCGGCATGATCGCACTAGATCACCAGCTCGGATGCTTCATCAACGCTCCAAGCATCAGGCTACTCCAAGGTCCTGCAAGTCTCCACTGGAGGGCTGGGCAACTCAGCATGATCCTGATGCTCACTGTGGAGTAGTGGTGGCGGCACCCGAGCTGCCGCTGGAGCTTGCTCACATGCCGGTTCTGCAGCAGGACGTCGCAGACAACCGTCAGGACCCCATGATGTTAGAGGCCACCTTGGGGTAGAACTTTGCCATGACCGATCAGAAAGGGGCAGATCTTCCAGTCTGTCCGATTTCTGAAGTGCAACAGGAGGGGTCCTTTCATGGGGGGGCTGTGGAAGTTACTGTCGTGGAGGCACATTTTCCAGTCATCCCGTCAGCTGAAGTGCCATAGGAGGGGAGCTTTGTTGTGGGGGTTGTGGGGGCTACAACAATGGAGACCTAGCCTCCACTGGTAGCTGATCTCTCATGTCCCCGTTTAGCTTCTGTTCTTGGGACACGAATGCAGAGCGCCGGTGGCGTTTTAGAGGCTTCTGTAGTGTGTTGCAGTGGGCGTCTCGCGACAAAGAAGCAGCAGAATGGGGCTGAGGTGGGAGGGGCGCGGCAGGCTTCCTTCTTGCTTGCAAAGCGCTTCGGCAATACCTCAGGGAATCTGCAACTGGTCGACGCGGCACAACAGAAGCTTGCCAACCTCTTCAGCACACCATTGGACCTTGAAACCATCCAGGCCATCAAGGGACTAGCTGGAGTTGATGACAAGCGCTAGTGGACCTTCCACCATGGGTTGATCACGAGAACCCGACTTCTCGCCCAGAGATCACAAATGCATGAAGACATGCCTGGTAGCTTCAGGAGGATAGCCGGCTTAGTAGCCTCATGTTGTTCACACTTAAGTACCACCCATGACAGCATTCTGGACCTTGTATCCCATGCATTGCCTTTTCTCTGTTTGTAGGGCAGTGCTAATGTATGGTAGGACACAATGTCAGGATGGCATGGAAGTAGTCTTCTTTTGCAGGTGCTTTAGGTGCTTTGTATTGGACAAACATGGTAATTTACTTGTGCTGTGTGCTCCAACTTTGCTGTGCTTTACACTCTTATGTTAAGTTGTTGCAAAATATTGAACTAGAATGTGAGGGGGCTCAATGCCCCAGCGCGTAGGTAGGTTGTCCGAGCTCTGGTGGCAGACACTTATGCTCTATCCTATGTCTGTAAGAAACAAAACTTGCAGTAATAACACCTAGCTTGGCAACTGAGATCGCAGGTGGGAGACTCCTTAGCGTGCCTTACAAACCAGCTGATGAAACCAAGGGAGGTATATTGGTCTGTTGGGACAAATCACTCATGCAAATGGATAATTTAATCAAGCTAAATATGTCTATCACAATGAGGGTTAATCCACTGGATGGGGCTCAACCTTGGTTCTTGTCCGCTGTATATGGTCCGCATGAGGACCAGCACAAGCAGGCGTTCATGGAGGAGCTCAAACTTATCCATGATGTGATTGATGGGCCTTGGCTGATAATGGGCAATTTCAACCTCATCTATCAAGCATCTGATAAGAACAATCAAAATCTAAATCGAAGGCTAATGTGGAGTTTCAGAGCGGCGATTAACCACTGCGAGCTAAAGGAGATCCATCTTCAAGATCGCAGATTCACCTGGTCCAATGGTCAACGTAACCCAACCTTGGAGAGGATTGATAAAGTTTTTTGTAACTTGCAGTGGGATCTGGCTTTCTCAGATTACGGACTGCGAGCGCTTTCATCCTCAATCTCTAATCATTGCCCACTGTTGATTACCGGTGAAGAAAGAGCGAGACTGCCCAGAAGGTTTAGGTTCGAAAATTACTGGCCGCTCATGACCGGGTACAATGAGGTGGTCCAAGAGGCGTGGTCTCAACCGGTCTAAGATGTGTACCCGATAAAGCAAATGGTTGTTAGAATGCAAAGAATTGCAAGGGCCCTTAGAAATTGGAGCAGATCACAGATTGGTGACATCAAATCTCAAATGCACTTAGCTCTTGAAGTGATCCTCTGGTTTGACAAAGCGCAAGAACAGCGTCAACTCTCACTTCATGAGCATGACCTTCGCGCAGCATTGAAGCTAAGAATCTTGGGATTGGCGGCCATCTAGAGAATGAAGTGGAAGCAGCGTTCTAGGTTGAATTGGCTGCGACTTGGAGATGCAAACTCCAAATTCTTTCACTCAAAAGCAAATTCAAGAAGAAGGAAGAAGCTAATACATACTTTAAACCACCAAGGCAATGTGTTCACACTCTATGCAGAAAAGGAGGAGGCCCTGGCCAAGCACTACACTGAGATTTTAGGTACTGCGAAGCCGGCCGGCCAGATCTTTGCATGGGACACCCTTCGACTAAATGTGCTGCCAGACGGTGCTTACATTGAGCTGGAGCGCCCATTCACAGAAGATGAAATCAAGGCAGCAATAAATGAAATGCCGGCAGACAAAGCCCCTGGGCCAGATGGGTACAACGGGCGTTTCTTCCATGCAAGCTGGGACATCATAAAAGAGACCATGCTTGCCGTGTTGCAAAAGGTGTACAACCTCAACAGTCTCTACTTTAAGAAAATAAACACGGCAAACATAATTCTTCTCCCAAAAAAGGACCAGGCAACTGTGATCTCTGAGTTCAAACCTATTAGCTTTTATCTCTTAGGCTTTCAAAGTATATGGATGGTCTCATTTCTGCAAGCCAAAGTGCGCTCATTAAGAGGCGAACTATACAAGACAATTTCCTCTATGTGCAGAATGTTGCTAGAAGCTTTCACCGGTCAAAGACACCGATGTTCCTGCTAAAAATAGATATTGCAAAGGCCTTTGACTCCATCTCATGGCCATACCTACTGGACATGCTACAGCACAAAGGTTTTGGCAGTCGATGGAGGGCATGGATGGCAATGTTGCTTGGCACATCAACTTTGAGAATTATCCTTAATGGCATTCGGGGACCAGTGATAAATCACAAGTGCGGAGTACGGCAGGGGGACTGTCTTTCTCCCTACCTTTTTATTCTTGCAATTGACGTCCTACACTGCATCCTTGAAGTAGCGGACCACCAAAGATGGTTAACCCCACTGGATGGAAGATTAGTGAAGGCGAGATTATCAATGTATGTGGACGATGCAATGATCTTCTTGTCACCAACTAAGGAAGACATTGATAACCTCAAAGAAATGTTGGGGGTCTTCGGAGAGGTAACGGGGCTCAGCATAAACATCTCTAAAAGTGTGGTTATACCAATTCAATGCCAGTTGCTTCACCTGGACGAAATTTTGGAAAACTTCCCGGCTACCCGAGGGCAGTTGCCTTGCAGCTACCTAGGACTGCCTCTATCCCATAGCAAACCGAGGAAGGTACAGTTCCAACCTCTCTTGGACAAGGTTCATAATAGACTAAGGGGATACAAGAGGAGCACATTATCGCGAGCAGGGAGGCTCGTGGTGCTAAATGCAGTGATCACAGCCATTCCGACGTACCATTTGACAGCTACTGAGTTACCGATGTGGGTCCTAAAGCAAATAGACAAACGTCGAAGAGCTTGGTTCTGGACAGGAGAGGATATTTGCACTGGAGGAAAATGTTGGGTGAATTGGAACATAGTCTGTCGTCCAAAAAAGTTTGGGGGGCTGGGGGTTCTGGCTCTTCAACAATTTAGCCGGGCACTGCGTCTGCGATGGCTTTGGTATCAATGGAAGGCACCAGACAAGCAATGGAACGGGATGCCGCTTCCGTTAACAGAGACTGATAGGGAACTATTTCGGGCATCCACAACGATAACAATCGGCAATGGTGAAAAGGCAAACTTCTGGAAAGACCGGTGGCTAGGTGCGAGGTCACTAAAAGAACTGGTCCCGGGACTTTTCCGTATTGCAGCCAGGAAAAACAGAACGGTGAAGGATGCCATGTTTCAAGGAAAATGGATAGCATACTTGAGACGAAGACTCACGTGGAACTTACTATGGGACTTCGCTCGTATATTTCACTTGGTTGGCCAAGTCACATTGTCCCAAAATGCGCTTGATGATATCACTTGGAAATGGACGGTGTCAGGTAATTATTCACCAAAATCGGCTTATGACGTACAATTCATAGGCGCGGTGGAAGCATCGTTCAGAGAGTTGTTCTGGAATATCTGGGCGCCGCAAAGGTGCAAAATTTTTGCATGGATTCTCATTCAGCATCGCCTGCCTACGGCGGACATCCTAACCCATCGACATATGCAAAATGATCATTGGTGCCCTTTATGTACAGACAATCCGGAAACAGTCATGCATATGTTCGTTGATTGCTCCTACGCCAGACTTGTGTTGTCCTTAGTGGCTAACTGGGCGCAGCGGGATAACCTGAATCCCACCCTTTGGTCATTCCAGACAAAAATGGTGGATTGGTGGTCTGATGTCTACCTATCAGGTGGGGGAACTTGCAAAAAATGTCAGACGTCACTCATAGTGCTAATTCAGTGGCACATATGGAAAGAAAGGAATAGACGTATTTTCCAGTATCAAAGGCAAACTCTGATAGGGCTGTTGTCTATAATCAAGGAGGAAGTCTGGCTTGGATACAAAGCGGAGCGGCCAAGCTCCAGACCTATTTGCATGGTGAAGGACCGACATAATCAGAGAGGTTGCTAGGTTGAGGTGCCTAGTGTTGGCCTTTTTGTTGGGGGCCGGCTGTAAGGTTATGTATAGCTGTATGTGTGTTTGTGTTTCGTTTTCCTTTTTGGCGTGTGTTTTGGCTTTCAGAATTTCTTTGTATTCTTTCTCCTCTCTTTAATGAAATAACAGCTAGTCGTTTCAAAAAAAAACTAACGTGAAAATTGACATTTTGGTACACAAGGAACGCCACCAGATAGAAAGAAAATGATATATATACTCTTTTCCAGAAAAAGATTGCAAGTCGTTTTTTCGCTGTAAGGATGAAATATTTGATTGAGCCAAGCCATAGAAGATGACCGGCAGCACTACTGCACTAGCATGTGAGTAGGAGGGTAGCTACGAGAGCATATCAGTGCATCTTACTTTTGGTGTATCCATGTACATTCTCTTCAAAACACGATGCAAATGTTTATGAAAAATTTTAAAAAAATTGTTAGATATATCATGATGCAATCAAGCATCCTACAAAAATTCAACCGAAAACACGATGTATATTAGGAGAAACAAAAACGACAAGTTTTAGTGAATAGTATATTTTTCTTTTATTTTTGGGTTCCATTTTCAGCAGGATTTGTCTTTTTTTCCTCTTTCCCATGTGTAGATTGAAAAATTAGATTTGAAGTTTTCTGGCATAATAGATTGATTTTGTGTCAATGTTATCAATTTTTTTTATTTTTTTTTGACCATCTACATCGTATTTTGAAGAGGATACACGGAGATACGCACTCAGGATCTCACCATGTTGGCGGAGCGTGGCTATCGATTTCGTTTGGCTCCAGCCCCAACCCAGGCACAGACGAGCTGCCGCCGCGCGTTTGGATTAAACATCTACACTATCCTGTATGGAATTCCCATATATTTAGCCGATGGAAACCATCAGATATTCTATAGCTCTTCTTTTCCTTTTTGGAAGACTGATAGTCTCTGGAATTGGAGTAAACTCCAATCCAATGCGATAAGGTTGGTCGTGGCTGCGACAGCTTTGATCCATCAGGGCAGATAAGTACTGATATCTTGAGCAGTTTTACGAAATTTTGTGTACCGATTTCCTTTTGAGTTTTGGCATGTCATTCACAGATGCATGCATGCTCTGATGTGGCCGCGGCAAAAAAAGAGCCCTTAAGGATCGGTCGATCGCTGTGGATAGAGTGATAGACTGCTGGGGAGGCGTGTCCTTCCCGACTAGTTTTCTACGGCTTGTGATCTTGTGTGGGATATCTCCAAGACGCCAACCCGGCCGTGAGCTAAGCGTGATAGATGACGAGCTCGCGGATTGACTCTGCGGCCGGTTTGTTCAGTAGCCGACGGTGGCCGCCGCGAAGACACCTCACTCTGCCGACTTAGCACAGCGTATGTACGTTCCGTGGTCTAGGATATGTGTGGCCGGTGGTAGGGACGGCCCACCAGCCCCAACGACCTAACGGAGATCTAGAAGGATTTTCGAGGAGCACCGAAGGAGCAAGCCGGAAGTGCACCTCGGTCAGAACGGAGGTCAAACATGATACCCCTCGCACAGGCCAGAGGGGTGCGCGGAAGGCCTCGAGAGTGAAGCTGGGGGCTATCGCAACCCTAATGAGGGGTGCCCTCGCAGAGAGCGAAGGGCGCACGAAGGCTGCCGAGGGTGCCTAGTTAGCGGACAATACATACCGAGGTAGGAGCCCCAAGGGCCCTCAGCCCTGACCACCTCACAGGAGGTGAGAGGGGCCGAGGGGTTATCCTCCGAGGTACCCCTTCAGGGAGCGAGGGGGCCACATGGCCGTCGATGGACCACAGAAGCACAGGCGATGGATCCGGTCTAGGAAGAACCACCGTGCACCTAAGGCTACACCTATGAAGGCATGAGGACTCTGCAGCCCCTACACCTATGGGGTCTTTGTAGGGATATGATTGTAATATTATGTACCCTCTTTTATGACCCTATAAATAGGGCTTTGCCCTATATAATAAAGGACTTTTTGAAGACAATAAAGACACATTAATACATTCTTGACACCGGTCCCCTCTATCGAGGATCCTCATGTTTCCTCCATTCACATCCGTGGGATACCCAGGGTCCTATTTTCTCTACTATCTAGTTCTATTGCTACGACAATATGTAGGTTGCTAGAGTTTGCGTGTGCTCCTAATCAACTCAATATATATGAAATGTGTGCTATCCAATTCATCGTATTTTGAGCCTACGTTAGACCTGTTCGAACGTCGGGCCAAGCCTGAAAAGCCCGGGTGCCGGCCCGGCCTGAACTTTTTCAATAAGAAATATTATTTTAATTCTTTTTAATAAATAGTAATATTTAATTCGTTTCGAGATTATTTTTATTGCATTAGCGAGCTTTTCAGGTATTCGGGCTACGCCGCTGGACCACCCATAAACAGGTCTAGCCTACATTACGAGTAGTCTTACTGACACAATGCTCATGATGAAAGTCGCGAAACGAAAGAAAACAAGGGTTGCAGAATGTGTTTTTTGGTACTAGTTAAATGTTGGTGCTTTGCCACAGATAAAAAAAAATCATATTGCATGCTGGATGGGCCATTAAATCAAACCTAAAGTGATAATTTTTTTAGTTAAATTTCTCACCGTCAGATAATCTTTTAGATTCATGAGTCAGCCCTCCCCAAACTATGAAACTAGCTTCGGTGCAGGCTCGGGCTCGCTGGTAGCTCAGAAAGCCTCTCTGGCAAAGCTGACTACGCCATCGTCGAACATGTCATATACATTATTTGATTTCACAAAAAAGAAAATATAGAGTTTTGGCCACGAATCAACATAGTTGCCTACATATACTAGTTCTGGCCATATATTACGTAATACGTAAATATATGGACACACGCCAAATGTACACCAAAGCCATGTAAACCAGTCGTAATAAAATAGCAGTGTAGCATCCGAAGGGCTAGAACCATTAATTACTTTCTCACCAAACATGTGTATAATATATAGAAGCTGAAATTGATTATTTACCTTCGCTTACGCTTAGATGTATTTTAAGATTACACCTCTATTCACGATGTAATTGTTTTTTAGCTCTTGCTTAGTTTCATCTTTGATTAAATACTCCGTTTTAATTATTTTAATAATATCCGTCAGTTTTTGCCGCTACCATGCGAAAATACACATCTACCCTTGCCCGCTCGTCTTTTCTGTTCGACGCGGTTCGGTCTCGGTGAGGGAGTCATGACATTACAGGTCCTATAGACTTTATGTACCACTAAAAATTGATCATATTTGTTAATAATTGTTTCTTTCCATTGAAAACCATTCCAGAAGGCAGAATTTATATCCAACCTACAGAACATAATCGGCAATCGCAGATGGTTCCTACATCTGCAATCAAATTCTCTAAACCACCTAATCCACTTGATTCTTGTGAATCTCGACGCAACAACCACTTTTGCGGTAGGAGAGGCATGCAGAATTTTCGTCAAAAGCACCCTGAAGTGCCGGAAAAACAATGCGAGCACACATCTACGACCAACTCGAGTGAATTGTCCACAACAACCTGCAAACTATCAATCACCTTCCTATAAGCAGTTTCAAGAACTACTACCCCGTGTCTACCGTCTACTCTAGCATCATTTAGAACTCCCCAACGAAAACTCTACTGCATCAGCGTAGTATGAAGGACATATTCACAAGTCACAATATGATACAACCGTACAAGAAGTCAACATCACACTTTCCCCTCCCGAACAGCACACATCAGCCCAATTCAAAACAAGCCACTAATAATTCCGCCGACTCTAATAAACCCCACCAAACCCCGCTGATTCCCCAATCTCACCATGAAATTCCACCTCTTCTCCCCCACCCCCACCCACCCCGCAAAAAAAGAACATATAGAGCCAAAGACGGTAAGAAGCCACAGATTGGATTGGGGTATTGCGGTGGGGATCAGTCGACCAAGTACCATTGTTGGTGTACCACGAGCCGGCATGCGCAGCCCTTCTGATGTGCTCCATCCCGGGCAGAAGCGAAGTGGGTGAGGAAGCTGCTTGATTCGATTGCACGAAAGGAGGAGAAGATCAGAAAAATCTCTGCGCTTAAGCTAACTTCTTTCTAGAAGTCGTAGATGCTCTTCCCGGTGGCGTAGGCGACGCCTGGCGTCCACCTGCGCGACTGCAGCGCCTCAGCGGAGACCGTCGAGTGAACCAGGAAGCACACGAAGGAGCAGGGGGGAGACATGTGAATGTGGCGGCCGTGGTGGAAGAAGCCATGTCTGTGTACCCGCCGCATCGTTCCCGTGATTTCTGATCAGCATCGTGCGATGTGCATGAAGCTCGCTGGTTTATTTTGCAACAACTCAAAGCCCGTTGGAGGTGAGAAGGTTTTTGTTTTTTTGTTTTTGGCTTGAATAGAAGATAGAAAACCCGGTAGCATGGGAATTTTGCGCTCACGTGTAGGCGTACAATGTTTACAAAGAAGGAATGGAAGAACACATCAATTATCACCACTGCCTTCTTTTTAAGATACAAATAGGATGCCTTCTTTGTAAGATACAAACGGGATGCACACACTCATCCCAGACACGCACACCACAAGCGTGTGCGTCCAGGACACGTGTCAAACTAAACGAAGGCTTTGGAACACCCAATCATCCGATGCATAGTCACACGCCTACCACTGCACTAGCTATTTTGGGTGAGAAGCATAGAACCCAGGCTGGAGGGGTGACCACCTTAAAGTTGCCACATAGATTTTCTCATGATGTCGAGGAAAATGAAAGAGGAGAGAGAATGAGGTCATCTTCTCACAAAGCAGCGGACACATCACGCGAAACAAAACACTAGCGACGAAGTTTTTTACTATTGGAGCGTAATCATCGTTTATTCACGTGAACCAAGTCACTTGATTGGTGTAAAGCTTAAATGCTTGTGAGACTTTAAAAAGACAGCTCAAGAGACAATGTATTGGAATAATTGCTTTTAAAATTGTCTTAAGATGATATGAGATAATATAAAAAGACAAACTATTGAACATGCCCCATGCTATCACTATCATGTGTGTGTTTCTTTGTTTTGAACAATTGAAGAAGTTGTCGCCAAAGTTCAGAAAGGCCGAGTTTGAAAATGCATTTTACTTTCAGGACCTGGACCACCTAGAAGGAATCCATTGTAGGCCCATAATATGCTCATACACTACCCTCGTGACCTCGTCCCATTTTGTACGATGTGGGTCAGGCCCATCTACGTCCATCGCCTCTTAACGATAGAGACTATACTTACCAGACAAAGTCGGACGGATCATACACATGAGCTTTCTTTTCACCCATATAAGTTCACGGGTCAATTGACATATGGGTGGTGCTATTCACATCGTAGAAGCGAGGGTAGGAATCACAACCGGCTACCGCGACCGAAAAGGATTGCAAATTCGCAACTAACAATCCAGAGGACAACGCATGCAGGCAAGCAAAGATTGCTTTTTATTATTTCGAGATTTCAACGAAAGATGATGGATATCAGAGCCTCACATCAATAATCTACTGAACTTCTTACCAATTAGGGCTCTAATTACGATTTACTACGCAACAAGCACCACCCAACACCCTTCTGTCCCAAATTTGATCCTAAACAAGAAACGGCACCGAAAGAACAAAGATAACTAATTAACTAGCTAGCAACAAGAGGATATGAGAAACGAGAGAAACGACTGCGCGGCTTACGTACCTCCTCCAGCGCCGAAGAAAACACCTAGACGGCCGCGCGCCAGGACGTCGGCGGCCGGCCGCCGGCCAGTTCGTTCGGCCGCTCACTACGAACTGGCTTAACACAAAGTAGATTTCCAGCCGAGGTGACGGAGCAAACGGGAGCGAAACGCATGCGTGCTGTGTGAGGGCTGTGCTGTGCGTGCCGAAACGGGAGGTAGCAACTGGACATGTGTGCGCGCGTTGTCAATACATTGCATGCTATGCCTCCTGCCGCTGGATGTGTCGGGCTCGTCGGCACGTTGGCTTTTCCAGAGGTATCGCTAAGGTCTAGCTATCTATAGTCTTTGTCACATAGAATTTAAGTTGATATGGATAAAAGAGAATAAAAAGATAGAAATATATTGTCTATAATTATGTGACCGACTGTAGCACCAGAACCAAGAAAAAGATTAAAAAATTATGTGTTATCTACAATCCTGTAGCCGACTGTATCACCATAACTTATTGTATAAGTTATCTTTAGCGTTATCCACAGATAACATAAAATGTTACTGAAAACAACAACTGTCTGTATCATTGTGCGTACGTCTTAAGGTTGCTCCCAGTACTCTATCCTGACTGGTATCTTAAGTCTGCTATGTAGGTAAAATGATGATATGGTACCATAGTTAATGAAGAGAGAGGGTACTCTAGTATCTAATCTGGATACCGGTTCGGTCTCGAAATCCAACGCATAAAATTTATTGTGATCGTTGTTTCCTCTTATGTATGTAATTAAATGAAACAACCTACGATACTACACCATAAAAAATCATGTATTAAAAAGATAAGATCTTAACTAGGGATGGCAACGGGGCCATTCCCTGTCGGGGAGTGGTGGACCATCCCCATCCCCGTGACAAGAAAAAATCCCCATCCCCATCCCCATCCCCGTCATCGGGTACTATTCTTCCCCCATCCCCGTCCCCGTCGGGTTATCGGGGCCCCATCCCCGTCCCCATCCCCGTCGTCGATCGCCATTTCGATTTCGGAAAACATGAGAGCATTTCTACATCTTGCGACAAAGAACACTTAGACAACTAACACGATAAAGAACATATTAGCAAGCAAAGAACTATATATCATTGAGTGGTAGAATTATCGGGCATCTAACAGAGTCCAAGTGAATCACATTTTCACATAATGAAAAACTCAAACTAAGTGTTATAAGCAACAACCTGCACCAATATCCAACTTTCTCGTAGCAAATTGATAAGGTTATCCGTTATCCGGTCTAGTATCGACTTTATTTTGCTTTGTAAAGTTCATACTTTATCTGAGAATAAACATAGTGCAAAAACATGATCGATGCACTTTCGGTTGAATTTGGGCTATGCCATGCATCAGAAAGTT
Source organism: Phyllostachys edulis (assembly GCA_036346405.1). Classification (NCBI taxonomy): domain Eukaryota; kingdom Viridiplantae; phylum Streptophyta; class Magnoliopsida; order Poales; family Poaceae; genus Phyllostachys; species Phyllostachys edulis. The sequence continues at coordinate 17,164,185 of CM070546.1, read as the reverse complement.
ATCGGGCCCCATCGGTAACGGGATGGGGAGTAGGAGAACATCCCCGTCCCCGCCAAACCCAATGGGGAATGTTTTTTTTCATATTAATATCCCCGTAGGGAATGAAGTAGTCCCAAACCCGTCCCCTAATAGATGAATTCCCCATCGGGGAATGGGGAATGGGGCCCCATTGCCATCCCTAATCTTAACACTCTTTATATACTAAGAAACTGTACTAAAGAATTGTCCATTGAGAACCGGCTAAGTGGGAACGATAGGCTCGAGTTCTGAGGGGAGGCGATGGGCTCAGAGTTCCGAGGGGTAGCTAGCTAGCTGTGCCCCTGCACGCTGCTTCCTTCCGCCCAGGTTTTTGTCAGTTCTGGAGCAGTGTAGCGTACGTTATCTCCTTGCTTTTCGTTCCGGGCTGCGTACACGCCGCAGAGTCGCGCGCAGCGCGCCACCAGTTTACGCGCTAGCTGCGCGCACAACGCCGGTGTACACCGACGGGATGGGCGAGGAATTGGCAATGAAATCAAGTCCATGCATGTATGCAAATTCTAGTTCTTTTTGTTTTGAAGGCTACGCAAATTCTAGTAAATAATTATCTGCAGCGTTCACTTCCTGTGATGACTGTTTGCAGGTGACGTTTGGTAATTGGTAGAAGTGTTTGTGTGGCTTCTGTAACATGCAGATTCATAATGACGAGTGATAGCGTGTGTATAACGACTATCTTATGAGATGAATGAGGGAAATCAAAGATCGAGACTATGCAGTGTTTTATTGGTAAGAATGTATTACAGGAGGGCTCAATGATCGCGAAGAACAATGAGCAAGGGAGTATTACAAAATGCAGTGTTCCCTGTTCTATTGTCGGATCAATCCTTATATAATGCCGAAAGCGTGGCGGTTATAGCCGATGGAGAGGCGCTTTATTGATTCCAAGAGTTGACACACGTGAAGGCGGTTGGCAGACTATGACCACTCGACTAGTATCGTTTCTGTTCATGACAGACTATGGACCGCTCGACTAGTATCGTTTCTGGTTCATGACAGACTATGAACCAGAAGGGTATATGGGCTTACTATAAACTTTGTAGACCTAGACATATACCCGACCATACAATCTACTCTAAGGCATCAAACCAGGATTGTTTCCGACAAATACTGTTTAAAGTAGGCTATAAATTACAGGATATTTAATCCTCGTCAGTGTATGCTAGCTTACACGAGGTTTGGACACGGAGTACTTTTGTTTCGAGATATACCTCACCAGAGATTACCAAAACAATCATGTACCCTAATTAATTACGAACTGTAGTTCAATTCTTTTGACTGTTCTACCGGTTCTTATCCACAAGATTACAGAGGTGACATACGCACTGCGTAGTGGCGTACAAAGACATGTTTTGGAGGTGTGGTCGTAGAGAAATTGAGATAGGACTACAGGTTGAGGTGAGGAGGCTATGACACGTGTAGGATACGTGCCATGAAGAAAAGCCGCCCCGGCTTGGCAGTCGCCGCCGGTCGAATGCCTGTTCGACAGTGCAATCAATGGCAGTGCGTATCCGATATCCGCAAGCAAAACGCACAGCCACTGGTCCGTCGAGTCACATGCAACATGCATTCACAGCCTGCGCGCTGCCGATTGGCCCGCCGAATGCCATGCATTTTCTGATGTCATGAGTTTTAGAGCATCTTTAGTGTATTGAACCGATCTAGATTTAAAGTCATGACATATAAGTATTCTAGAAACTGAGCTTATTTTTCTCTAATATATTGAACCGATTCCTATTAGTACCTAGGACCCACGTTACATTAAAAAAACCACAAAATAATAATATCATTTCTCAAACGTACTCTCTTCTATGTAGTTGTTTAATGCTCATATGAGTTGGTTAATGCTTTGAATCGATTCCTAACGCTGCTCCCAGTGCTCCACCCTGGCTGATATCTTAAGCCTGCCATGTAGACAAAATGATAATGTGGTACTATAGTTAATGAAGAGAGATGGTACTCTAGTATCTAATCTGGATATTGGTTCGGTCTCGAAATCCAACGCATAAAATTTATTGTGATCGATCCCGTGTATTTACGTTTGTGTGTGTCAACAAACATGCATGTATTGCTTTAGTACATGCCACAAATAAGCCACAATGCTCAAATACTAGTAAAGATCATGCATGTAATTAAATGAAACAGCCTAAGATAGTACACCATAAAAAACCATGTATTGAGAAGATAGTATCCTAACACTCCTCATGCACTAAAGAAATTGCACTAAGATACTGCCCATTGGGAGCAGCCTAAGTAGAGTTCGGTTCCATGCATTTTTTGTTGGAATCGAGCCCTCCAATATATTGAATCGAATCAATACCTTCTCTCTCCTCATTTGAACCGGCTAAAACACAACATTGGAGATGGTCTTACGGCAACAAATCTTCGTCGCAAGAACACATCAGCTGGTTGGTGGAATTATGTCGGACCCGGATTTCACGTATCCAAATTCTCTATGAAAACACTATGTTATTCCCTAAATCAGTAGATAGCACTAATAGATATATTACTAAATCGTTTTATACACGATGTAAACTAAAACATTCGAATATATTACAAATATCAGAGTGACATAGACCACGTTGAGTCGAGTTTTACAATAAGAGCCAAACAGACCAAATTGATTACAACACAAAAGTAGCGAAAACGACAGCAGAAGCAAAAGAGGTAAAAACACATCTCTCCACAGGCAAGCGACTCGGATATCCCGTGTATGACCGATATTAACCAAAGACTTGGATAATATAGGTTGTACGCGAGCACCGGTTGAGTCAGCTAGACTAGGGTGAGACTTAGACCACTAGAACTAAGCTACTCTCCATCATTTCCTTGTCCATCGACATCTTGGTCCTCGTAGTACGCATAATCTCCATGATCTGCAGGGTCTGAAGGGCTTGAGGGAAAGAGCGAGAATGAGCTAGCACAACTTTCGTGCTCGCGAGCCAACACACAAGATGCAATAATATACATGCAAGGCTTAACAAGGATGATTCGGGTTCTTTTATTTGCTAAAGCATTGTTTTCAATTATCAATATTAATAATTCCTATCACTTAGCATTTTAACCAAATTGTATTTTATTAAAGAGAATAATTGTACAATATTAAATACAGTGAAGGTTACCTCCACACATGATTATTTTGATTGTGGTTACATTCACCATTTAACATCACTGCGTACGACGACACGGGAAAAATCCAAAATCAAGGTTACATCAGCCCAACAAGTTTCCATCCCATCTACAAAGGTTTTTGAAATAGAACCAACTCTAGTAAGTTCCTATGTCCGCCTTTGACCGCAGGCATGGCTGTTTAAACAGTTTATACTCTACAGAAGTCGTACACTGTACCCGCAAGAGATAATCAATTCATTGCTCCATATGATTCCTTAGTCATGTAGTTGAGAGATTATCACAATAACCTTTCAAATTATCTCGCTCCTTCCGTCATCTCACCCATATGGGCTGCACCCATAAGTTGTGCGGGATGTTCACCACAACGACTAGTGTAGCTGGTCTACACCACAATGACTAGCGCAGCTGGCAACTTCGCCTTACATTGGTGTCCCATTCAAGCCGGAATGCATCCAACGCTTGCACTACCTCGATCCCCTCTAGCAAGATGACTTTCAGGGTGTAATAAATTTATGGGAGAATTGAGAATTTGCCATTGTACTTTCATGTGAAATTTAGGATTTGCCACTCATGTGAGGATGACATATGGGTCCTGGACCCACATGTCATCCTCACAAGGAGTGGCAAATCCTAGATATCACCTTTTAGTAGTGGCAAATCCTTAATTTTTCCTAAATTTATTAAGCCAAATTGTATTTTACAGACTTGTGGTTGTACTTGTTTTACAATGGAAGGTCATCATCGGATTAAGTCTTTAATGTCATCTGAGCGGTTCATTCCACATTCCACACATTCTCGTGCTACGTCAGCAACCACCATCATACCATCCGCCTAGGTGTGATAATAGCAGTTTAACAAGGTTTTGAGGAGTAAAACCAGATTATCTCAAATACTTCAGTCATGTACCTCCAATGACTGCCAAAACTATTTCATATTTTAAAAGATGATGATTAAGCCATTTAATGTCCCGATACTTAAGCAAGACTAGCATGTCGCTTAAGTACAACCTATAACTAGTAATTTACCACATAGTTACTAGGGTGACATGGAATAATAGATTCAATTGTCAAAGGATGGTATAAATAATTAATTAATCATCCAATGAGTATTTAACTATCTTAAGATTTAACATACATTTGCTTAAAGAATTAAATCATGCAATTTTGGTAATTTGAAGGAATATAATTTGTGTAAAATATAGGCTCAAAATAATCAAAGTATTGACTCGCCTGGGTCAATTTACCGTGGCCTTGATCTTACTCAAAGCCTTCTCAATCAGTGGTTTTGAATTCTTAGTCTTTGTCTTTATCTGAATCTTGATCTCGCTCGAGTCGTTGTTTCTTCGGAACTCTAACTTCTAATTACACTACAAGGATCGAAAACCAAATAAATTCAAAGAACTTCAAAATACCAAATAAATTCAAATGAGTTTATTTAAGTTTTGCGGTGATCGAGAAGTGGAGGGAAGATTTAGCGAATGGGAGATGTTTGACAATATCAAACAATTATTTGAGCAAAAGGAAAAATTGCAGAGAAACTCTGCAGGGAAGAAAACAAGGAGGGATCAAAGTTGAAGGAATATTTTTAGGAATATTCCACTTCGGATTGGAAGATGGCAAGATACCGCTGATCGGGGAATGTCATGGCTCGATCTTGAATTATAAGCTACCTTAATTATTGGATATTTATTAAGGAGGTTTCATGAGTTGGGTTAGACTTAGGATGAACACGAGTTTAAAAGAACACTGAGCATTATTTGATGAGCATTAACCATTAGAGATTTGGGCGTGAGTTCAACATGCGAAGAGTATAATTTTACTTCATCGATTTAATCTTGGGGTCCATATTTTAACGTACTTCTCTCTTAAGGTTGTGCCTCGAATTGTTTATATATTAATTGTTCTTAAATACCATTGGCAATTTAAATCCAGAGATAAAGATAGGATGACTAATAGTTGGGCAAGGTACATTTTTATCAAGACTTCAATTTTAATTTTGCAAATTAAATTAGATGGCAAAGGATATTGGTTAATTATTTTATTTTTAACTTATTTGCCGCTTACACTAGGTTGTGCATAAATCCATAAATATGTTATGGTTGAGATAAATATTAAGGACTTAAGATTTAAATGATTTCTTTTTCCTTAATTATTAAGTCACCATTTTAAAGGTCTTCATGATTTTTGGGGGTATGGAGATGATACTAGCTATTTTTGCCGAGTTTATCTTTAACCTAGTTATTTTTAATTGCCACTGATAAATTTAGATCTGAGGATAAAGATAAGATAGCTTTCATTTGGACTATAGGATATTTGATAGGACTTGCAAGTTAAATAATTCAAGTTTCTAAATCAAGATATTGAGAGCATCAAAATTATTCTTGAATAGCTTCACATTCAATTTCCTGTAATTTGTAATTTAAATTCTTGCATCTCATAATTTTAAACATTAGTGAAAATTTATTTAAATTAATTTTATCAATTGAATAAATATCAGAGAGGTTCTCATGGCATTTGAAAGTCATCAAATATTTTTGCATGATCATCAGATAGCAAGATGAACTAATTAGAGTTTATTGCCTACATTAGCTCTTGGGTCCACAAGTCATAGAGAGAGGGGGGGGGAGAGGGAGAGTGAGCACATAGGGAACAGAGGACTCAGCCAAAAGGGGAAACCAGGGGAGCCAAGGGGGGCACACAGCTGCAGGCTAGCCGGCGATGAGCGACGGCCGGGAAGGCGGCGAGGACTAGAGAAATGGACGTCGAGGAGGGGAGGAGACCAAGGGATGTGGCATCACAGCTAGGGCGGCGTCGAGAAGGAGCTGCCAGTGGCGGGAACGGACGGGCGCGGTGGCCGAACGAAGGCGACGACGACCAGAGGGAGGGGAGAGGAAGCTCATCGTGCAATCCGTGGAGGCGGAGGAGCACCGGAGTGAGCTCGCAACGAGTAACCGGGACGACGCGGGGAGGTCGACGATGCCAGCAGCCTAGGGTGGCAGGGAGCTTCGCCCGATGGTTGGAGAAGCTAGGGGCCATGGAGGTGGAGCTCCAACAGTGAGGAATCGGTTCGAGGAGCGCCGAGGAGGAGATGGTGGCGGTGGAGCTCAAGTCGGCCAGAGTCGGGGAAGAGTGGTGTTCCGATGAGCCCTACGAATGGAATTCTAATTAAATCGGGAGGGAGGTAGAGGGTGTTGAGGAACACATTTGGACACGAGAGGACTTGAAGAAACTTCGCTGTGGCGGCCAGAACGGCAGGAGAGGCGGTGGCGGCCGGGGCGCGGGCACGGGAGCACGCAGCTTGGGAGGGAGAAGGAGCAACCAGGGGAAATGGTGAGGCCATGGAGGCTTCTTATAGCCAAGGAAGAGAAGAGGAGAGCCGTTGAGGACGCTGTCGGTGGCATGGGCCGGAGGACAGGGTGGTTGACGGCATGGGCACGGCTCCAGCGGTGACGGGACAGGGCGATGACTTGCGCGGGGAGGCAAAGGCCGACGGGGCACGCGTGTCTGTTGGTAGGGCAACAAGTGTGCCGCAGCGTCTTGATCTGGCGAGGGCGCTAGGGCGTGAGGCGGTGAAGTGGCGTTAGGACGCGGCATAGGCGAGACAGCTCCAATGCTAGGGTGATGAGGGCGAGGACCTTAGAGGCCAGGGTGTCACACGGGCGTGCGCGCTAGAGCGCTTTAGTGCGGCCAGGGCAAGGCAAGGGCGGGGCTTGGGCTAGGAAGGCTAGAGCCTAGAGGAGAGGCAAGGAAATGGGATGAGGAAAATGGGCAGGCCTAGGAGAGGATTCGAATTCGAAATTTTGATTTTGAGTTGAGGTTTGAAGATGAACTTTGAATTGCAAACTGAACTTGACTCAAATTTTGAAAACCTTTAAAAAGAGCGAAAATAGGATGTTACAAATTACGCGGTACGACACCATCCACCAGGGTTCAAAATAATTTTGATGCTCACATTTATACACATATATCAATAGGAACTTTATGATGCTATGGATTTATTCTTGATCTCCGTGTTTCTAGACGTGTGCTAGGATAGTGCACTTGTGCATGTATACATGTGTTGTGCATGCATATATATGCGGCTTTCTTGTGATCGCAAAAAGAAGAAGACAAGAACGATAAAGATAGGATGGCATGAAACTGCGGTGCACCTCAACCTAATAACCTTAAGTGGCTATCTTTTTGTATGATGAAATATAGGAATGTATAACAATGAACCTCCTTAAAAAAGTATAACAATGAACTAACTAAACAACCCCTGCACCTTTCGGTGGTTGCTTGGCTTCTATAATAACCCCCTACAACTTTGCCTCGTGTTTAAAACTCAAATAAGACGTTTGGTTTGAAACATCACCTTATGCAATGATAGATTGGTTTATTATGAGATCATCGTTCGAATTTGGTGGGATGATGAAACCCCTCATTTTTACACTACCCTCTTGCTTACGAGGGATGAAGTGGTGATATATCAACCTATTCTATTCTAGTGGGTTAATTTTGAAGCTAGAATTGGAGATCCATCCACCATCCGATTTAACCGACCAGACACCCTAAAAACCACCTGGCCAAACTAGAACTCATTTACTGTGTATGCCTGCAGCTAGTTGGGGAATCGCAGGACCAATTTGGTTTTATGAATAAAAGAGACATCATGAAGTTTTCGTTTGCTGTTCCGTGATGTTTGACCAAGCATGTCACCCCACGACAAATCTTTTGGCCATTCAATTTACAAGATATTTTAGACGGTTGTTGTGTCCAGCTTCACTGAACGGTGGACCGTCAGGAGAAACTCTGAACGCTGCAGCCTGAAAAGTATAGCTCAGTCAGTACTGCAAATTGATTGAATGCGAAACGAGAAGGGCATAAAGAAAGCAGCTGGGCTACACCGAGCCACCACCAGCTCATCAATGCGACGCGCAGTTTTATCTCTTGCTCGCTCACGGGCCGAGTGGCACCAGGCCGCCAGTTCTTTGTTCCTAGTGCGGCGTGCTATGATAGGCCGGCTAGGGTTCTTGCAAGTTGCAATAGACATGACTCGGGCCACTCAGGGCCGATACAGGTGGACCTCAAGCGATCTCTCGCAATCCACTGACGGGCCGTGAATAAAAACCATTAGGTCGCAACCGCAATGTCGCGATGCTAAACGAGCGGTGAATATTTCTTTGGAGGTACTAGCACTACGATGGTTCAACCGCTCAAGTGGTGCAGAGAGGTAGCCAGAACCGCATAAGGCGCTCCTCGGCGGCATAGGATCCGAGTCCGTGTGCTGACCTACTGATTGGCGGAGGCCCACGCAGCTAGCTTGCAGAGCGCACGTGCATGCCAGAGGTCAATACCGTGCAAAAAGTCCAAAAACAGAACTCCAAAGCTAGCCGGATGTGTTGGGGTTCCTGGCTACCTCAAGCCGACGATAACCCCGTAAAAGTATAATATATCAGAGATCTATTCTGAAGAAGGTCCAGGGATCAATCTCGAACGAGGTCCAAGGACCAACCCCGGCAAGGTCTGAGGACCAATCCGGCGAGGCGTCACACATTCGTGGATTGTAACATCCTAAATTTGAGTGCATTTCAAATTGGTGGAAAAAGTGAAAAAACTAATGTGCTTTATTGACATTCGAATTTCCCTAGATTTTATTTAAAATTTTATCGAGTTTGAACTTGAAGAATCAAATTATGACATACAAACCTAATTTAATATTTGAAAACAAGATTAAAGTGACATTTGAATTTAAATCACCAAACCAGGAATTTGAATTGAAAATTTGAAGTTTAAAAGAAAAGAAAATAAAACCCCAAAAATCCGGTCGGGCCAAAACCTGGCCCAACCAACTATTCTTCTTTCTTTTCTTCCTTTCTTTTTCTTCCCCCCTAGACTGGCCCACTCGACCCCCTCTAGGCCCAGCCACGCTCGGCCCACTTCTTTTCCTCCTCACAGTTTGCCCGCGCCAGCCTCCTTTTGCTCCCTCCTCTCTATGTCACTCTGCTCTGCTCTGTGCGGTTAAGCGGGCCACATGCTGTTGACTCAAGATCACTTTAGTCAAGACTGCTGTGGCCCATGCTCACCCAAGAAGATCTTCATCATCACAAGATCACCACCAAGACCCACCGTGATGCCACGCCGCTTGCTTCACCCGCGTTAGCAACAACACCATCTCGCATGCTATCATGCCACCGGCCTCTCACAAGAAATCGCGAGCTCCTTCGCCCTATATAAGCCACGCATTGGGTTCGCCTCTTCGTCCGCTCCCTTTACCCACCTTCCCTCTCCATTCCTCCATTTCCCGAGCTCAAGTCGAGCTTAGAGGCGTGTTGCCGCGCGTTGGCCGTGGACGTCGCTCGTTCACCGAACCGCCTTAGCCTCACCGACGAGCTACAGCTAGCACCGCCATGTCCCTCAAGGCCGCCTCGATGTTCTCTACCTCCTTAGCCCACTCACCTTCCCTCATATGCACTGTGTTTCCCAGAACGGTTGCGCCACCATCGTCTCCCCCGAAGCCGATTGTCGCCCCGCTCGCTGTTCCTGCTGCCTCGGTGAGCTCCCCCTACATTTGTTCGCGTCAAAACATGTTCCAGAACCACCTCCTCAAAATTCCTCAGTCAGTGGCAGGGTTCACTCAAGGGAGAGCATCGCTCGCCCGCTTCCTCGAATCTGGTGGAAAACCACTACCGCCGCCACCATTACTCGCTCGGTGAGCTCCTCTTCGATTTCCCCCTCCTAGAGCACCCTTAGCTTCCCTCGTCCTTCCCCATCTTTTGATTTTGGCTTCCCTTCACCCTAGGTTGCCACCACCGACGAGCCACCCGCGTCGCCCTCGGCCCTTGCCGCTTGGCCACCTCGCAACTCCTTCGCCTCCATCGTCTAGTCCGGTGTGTTCCCCTCACTTCCTAGATGCTTGTGCTCACCTCCTTTTTGTCCCTCTCCCTATCCATCGCCTCCGACCCTCTCCTTCTCTAGCACCGGTCGTCGCTTGGTCTTGCGCCCCCGCCACTATGGGCCACCTCTAAGAGTACCGCTACCACCCCTTGACTCCTCACGGTCCCGGGGACCCATTTTTTCCACCAGCGCCACCACCCAGGGCGCCTCTTGCTATCGTCGCCGCCTCGTTCCTCTGGTGTGCTGTCTCTCTATCTCTCTAGCTCACTCTCTGTATGACCAGTGGGCCCTACCTAACTAATAGTTAATTAAAATTTGTTAGTAGGATAATTAGTTAATACATGTTCAATTAACAAATTGCATTCTCAAATTGTGTTTATTAGTGGACAAATCAGGTAATTAAAGGTTAATTAAAAATGATTAGTATGTCATTAGCATTTTAAATTAAAAGGCACATTTAATTAGGAATTATATTAAAATATAGTTATTTCAATGACGGTGGCCCTAGGACATTGTTATAATAATAATAATGATAATGATAATGGGTTAATCAAATTGCTAATTAGAATTAGTAGGGTAATTAAATAAATGGATATTTCAATTAGCCATTGTATTTATAATTAAGTTAATTAGTAATTAAATCAAGGTAATTAATTAAGCCAATTAGATATTAATTAATTATCATTAGTGTGCAATTATAATTGAGCTTAAAAGGAAACTTTAATTAGGGACCAAGTTAAAATAAATAATATTGCTTATATTTCAAGACTAGTGGCTCCACACAAATTATGTCATTATGATTAATTAATTTTAAGAATTATAATTAATGCTAGGTAGTGTGCCATTAGTTTGTTATTAAAAATTGTGTTAGAATAAAATTATGTGTATATATGTATGCGCCTAAATGACAATGGACCACAACAAATAGTTAATTAAACCAATCGCTTTAGTTAAATACCTCATTATAATTAATTACCTAACTAATGTTTAATTTACAAATGGTCCCTCATTAGGTATTGATCATGCCATTATGCTAAATATGTCAATTAGTGCATGGCTACCAACGATAAGTAGTTTAACAAAATAGTATCAATGACAAATAATAACGATGACAATATGTCATTGGAATGTGGGCCATGCTAATAATTGATTAAGTAATTAAGTGTGTCATTAATTTTTAGATTAAAATAGAAATTCAACAAGAAATTGTGTTAAACCATAAATTTTGCACCTTTGATAAAACATAGCTATGTATTTATAGGATGTCTAAATGACCTCTGAACCCTAGACCATTGCCTAAAAATAATTAATTTAAGTAACATTTTGTCTGACATTTTGTCTGGTAGCAAACCCTAGGCCATTAGCAATTATCTTGTTAAAAATTAATGTATCACAATAAGTGACATTCAATTAATCAATAATATGGTAGATATGCCCCACATATATTAAGTCTTAATTGAAAATGGAAGCTAAACCATGAGTCTATGCCATGTTGATTCCTCCCATTGGTTCTACTTGTTGACGTATCAGTCAACAATAGTGATTCCTATAAATGGTGGCTTGTTGGTTAAAAGATAATTAAATTAATTAGGATAACTATTTGCTAAAGAGAATTAGTAGCCAATAATACATAGGTCCTACATAGTAAAATGAGTAATTAGCTACTTAACTAAAGATAGTCATTAACTAAGAATAAATGTTGGTTGGCTAATTAATCAAGTATTTAAGGGTAATTGAATCAAGGTAGTCAGAGTCGAGATCCCGAGTCGGATCGATTTGCCTCCGGTAGGATCGAATCGTAGTATCGAATCGTAGAATCGGCGATTCTACAGATTTGTAAAAATACACATATTTAACATCTATACTATAAGTTTGTATGATTGTTATATGGTTTACCACTTGCATGTTCCTTAAAAGTAGCTAGACATACTCCAGGAATAAAAATAGCTTATCATTATCAAGCTCAAGATTGCTCATGCCATAATATAGATATTTGTACTAGCATTACCACACTGATACAATATTTTGCATGCTCCTTGTTTATTTATAGTTTCATTCTCAGAAATTAATATCAACAAATTTTGCTCTAAAACAAAATATCAACAAAGCCTGGCCTCTAAAAAAATTGCCCTAAGTCTCTACAAGTAGGATCGACAAAGGAGATTTGGATCGACAGTCGTCGTGGGTTCAGAGAACCGTAAGACTCTAAGAGTAGGATCGCGATCCTACCTACCTTGAGTAGGATCGGATCGGCAGTAAGACTTGGATCGACAGGCTGTCGTGGGTTCGTAGAGTCGTAAGACTTTAAGACTTGGATCGCGATCCTAACTACCTTGAATTGAATATTAAACCTGGCATGCATAATTAAGTTAATCGTTAATTGAGTAGCTAGGTATCAGCTAATTGTTAGTTGGTGGTCAATTGATTAGTGGTTTAATTAAAGTTTGTCGTTAATTACTATAAGGTAGGTATGGCCTAACGTCCACTTAGGTATATTCCCAGTATAAGGATAATTCAGAATTCAAGGAAATAGCCGCCCCCACATCTTAGTTAGTCATTAAAGTAATGATTTAATTAATTGATAATTGAACCTCAAATGATAACAAGTCATCGGATCCTAGCAATGTAAAATCTAGAATTAGTCTAGTTAATTAAAAATTATATCCATCGCATGTGAACCCTCTCACCTACCCATAATCCCTACTTGTCATTCATGGAACTTCCTTGGTAAATAGAAATCGATAAGGAAAATCATTAAATGAACTAGACCTCACGCGTCAGTTAAAATTATATCTATCGCATGTGGCCCCTCGCAACTACCCATAGGTCTCACACAATTTTCATGGAACTTCCTTGATAAATAGAAAATAATAACAAAAGAAAACATTAAATAAAATAGGCCTCTCATGCGAGTCGTGGTGAGGTGTTTTCAACAAAATGATAGTAATTCAACAACAAATCAAAGTCAAGTTAACTCCATCTACCATCCACCACTATCCTCTTCTGATAAGAAGAATAATTTGTAGAATGAAAAAAGATCAGTAGATCCTACCCGTTGACGTAATCTCTCCCATCTGACTGACCTAAGGGGAATATTCATGAGAATATTCTCTCTTTCTACTTCCATAATTTCTTCACCGACAAATGTTCTAAGAGCCCAATCTAATATTCATGAGAATATTTTATCTTTCTTCTTCCATAATTTATTCACCGACAAATGTTCCAAAAGCCCAATCTCTCTTGTCCTAAGTCCGAATCAAATAACTACCGATCCTAAATTCATTTAACCTCCAAATCTACACTCTTATACCAAATGTATAAATAATGAGATTTATTTGAGTTTGTCTGAATTCTTTTCTTTTTGTTTAAATGCCTTTGAATTTATTTGGGTTTCATTTGGTTTGTCTTGAGGCGTTCTTGGATTTGATCGTATTTCACGTAATTAGAATTTGAAGTGCTAAAGGAGCAACAGTCCAAGCAAGAGCAAGAACATGACCGATGTTATTAAAACATCGAGCAAGGCAAGTCAATACTTTGATCATTTTGCACCTACATTTTGAATGCAATTATATTGTTTTGAATTATGAAATTGCATGTTATATTTTTCATTACAATTATGTTGTCTTAGCTTGTAGTAAATACCTTAATGTTAATTGAGCTATCAAATTCCAATCCTTGAACTTGAACACTACCTTTTGTCGCCCTAGGAATAATGGTATACTAAATTAGTCATTAAGTCTGTATCTAAGTGTCATGCTTAGCCTTACTTAGATACATTGACATGTGGGCATTAATTTGCACCGACATCATTCAAACTTCATAAATGGATTTGGACAGCCAAGATTGGAGCATGGCTGGTATGTTGAACCTAGAAAGGATTTTAAAAACAAAAACTCAAAAACTGTTTCAGACTTGGGCAGATGGTAGGTTGGGCGGGTGCGGATAAGAGCACGAGAGTGGGTAATGTGAAAGAACCGCCCAAGTCAATTCATGACCAAATCTTGTGATGACGTCTCGGGCACTAAGAGTGCAACCACAAGTCTATAATGGGCACGACCGGACTAATTAATTTGCTTCGTCTCAGCGTTAGTTTCACCATCTAGCGGAATGTGACGTGGTTACAGCCACAGGGAAACCACATGGAGGGGGCCTCCGGAGGGTTGTACCCACGGCAAATGAAACCTTAGCGGGTGGAGCTACGTTGAGGTGGGGCATTGTAAAGGCCTTGTGATGATTTTCTTAGTCTCACGTTTACGGCCGCGTGTTGACATTATAAGATGATAGTCACTTGTGGGTAAAGTTGTATGACATCTGTGGAGTGAAAACTGTCCGGATAGTCATGCCCATGGTTATGGGTGATGTGCGAGAACTTGCTTGGTTAGTCTCAACTTTTATAAAACAATTTGTGGGTGGAATGAACTGTCGGGTGGTAGCCCAAGGATTTGTTTTGTCCTGGTTGGAGCTAGTGGAAGGCGTCAGTTGTAGCCTGTGGCACAATTTATCCTGGTTGTAGCCAGTGGAAAGGCCAGGTTGTAGCTGAGGTATTGATTTGTCTTGGTTGTAGCTAGTGAAAAGTGCGAGTTTTAGCCCGAGGAAAACGAAGCATTGTGTGGTTGGATGCACCTTATAATATGTGGAGGTTGGATCATTCTCTGGTATTTTACAACAATACTCAATTTTATTAAAACCTGTGTTAGTCAAAATGCTAGGTCTCAGGACTTGTATACTACTTAATCTATTTCAGTAGTGGCTTTATGCAAATAAAAGAATCCCAAGCCGTTCCTTTGACCAGTCTTGCATATATTATAACTGTCGATGTTTTAATATCGAACTTATGAAATGAATGCTAAAAAGGGGGCCTCCTTAGTCGAGACTACACAGGGATGAGACATAGGGATTTAGACAGGTTCGGGTCTTCTCCTGGGAGAATAACAACTCTAATCCTGTGTTCTTGTATTGATTGTGCTTACAACAAGAGAGAAGTCACCGAAGGTTTGAGATAATGACTTTTTGTTTGTTCTATTGCTTCTGTCGCTCTCCTTCTCTGTCTGCCGGCTTTATCCTTTATATACTGTCTGAGGGGGTGGCAGCTGTCAATGCTAAAAGGTGCCTCAATGGTTGAAGAATGGTGCACGTTGATGGTAGTTATTGTCAGAGACACCACACGTTCTCCTTGCAGTTATACTAGAGACAGAGATTAATATGTGTAGTTATACCAGAGAACAACGACACATATTAGCTACTCCGTATAATTAAACACAATGTATGTGGTCCCTTGTCGATTGAGTCAACATGTTTGTGGTTCTTATCGACCATAGGGCGGTCTTGAAAGATCTGGTCGTAGTAAAGCTTACGACCATAAAGTGATCGTAGCAGAACTTACGAACAGTATGTGGTCGTAGAAAATCTTACGACCACAAGATGACAGTAGGATGACTTACGACCATACATGGTGGTTGTATAATAACTTACGACCACTAGGTATTTATAATCTCCCTTGTTATTGACGATGAGGGGTACCTTTGAAGGTTGTATAAAGAAATTATTATCTATAACGAATATTATAGATAAATAGTTTAATTAATTGAGGATTTTCAGATCCTTGTAATCTAGCCCCCCAACTTCAAGTGAAAATGACTTACTTGTAAAAGAGGTCGTAGGGGTATGCTCAAAGGTAGAGTGTCTTCGACTGGTATTTCTTTTGACTAGAAATTGACTTGGTCAAGAAATGTACTTTTACTTGAGTTGTAAAAATAAAACCCCATTTCTCTAACCGACAAAAAAGGAGTATTAGCCATTTATTGTAATTCTATTTATCGAGAATAGTTCCTGAAGATGTAACACCCCAGCCCACATGCGGCTGGAATGCTACAAAACAAAACATAACATAATAATAATCTAGGGATTTCCTCCACAATTCGGCACAAACTCCTTTGTAACTTTCAACATTTGAGGAGATTACTAAGCATCTAACAGAAATCTAAGTACGATAATACTGTATCATTCGTAAAGATAACAAACATAAGGATTACCAAGGGGTCACCATCTGACTCATTTTACAATTAATCAAAAACATCTCGAAGGGTGGACATAAAAATAGAAAGATTGCGTTCTAGGATTCTCCCATTAAACTTAAGTTGCTGATTTATTATGACTGGTGTTTATTGAAGTGAAGAGTGCATCAGGTGATTCTAGCCCTTCCCATGCATGACATCCTCACAAAGGGTATCTAAAATAAATAAACAAGCAATAAGCGTGAGTCCAAGACTCAGCAAAGTACAATTAAGACAATAGACCAAATCTAAACAAACTTTACCTCTAACCCAATCAATCATCCACAATAATATCACAACAATTCAACTAACATTGCCATGCAATGCAAATGCCACAAATGAACACACTTTTCTCTTTGCATATACTAGTAATGTGAAGTATGCATCCATCAATGTATACCCATGTCTGTGCCTTCTAGCACAGGGACCTCAAACCCACACTCCACGTGTGTGGGGACCTCAAGCCCGTCCAAAACATGACGGAGACCTCAAATAACAACAACGGTAAGGCTATGAATAAGAATTCACATTCGCAAAACATTAACATTCCATGAATACTAATCAACATGTTCTACCCACTATTGTACTTCCCTCAACCGTGTGGAGTAGGATGATGGGAAGAGGGTGCTATTCCCGGATTTACACCACTACCTGAACAATTAATAACCACACTAAGGAGACATTCCAGATCATACAACAATACAAAATAGATAAATAACTCGCATCGCTCCTATTCGCCATCCTAAACGACTCTGTTTCCCCTTGAACATCGTTATGTCCCAAAACTGGATAGTCGCCTTACAAAAATCGTATATCCCATTCAGTTTACCAAAAAATTACGTTCTTGGGTTCTCTGAAAACCTTAGGCAATTATCTACAATAATCGTGTAGGTCTAACCCTCTAATTAGTTCATTATATATTTTTAATTTACAGATTGCTACTTCTGCCTGGAACCTGTTATAACGTTGGACAGCAAGATAAGAATAATCATAACTTTCTAACGGTTTATCCAAAAATTACGTTCTTGAGTTCTCTGGAAATCTTATGAAATCACCTACAATATTCATGTTGGTGGGATCCTCCAATTATTTTGTTAACTAATTTTTATCATCTAATTACTACAACCTACCAGAATCCTAACAGAACATATGGACAGCAGTGTTGTAAAAGTCATAACTCAAGATCCGTTCATCCAAACGACGTGATCCAGAATTCTATGGAAAGCTAAAGACAGTACCCACAAATATCTAAGAGGTGATAAATCCAAAATTCGCCATTTCATATCTCAAACCTACAGCGCACTACAAACTACAAACAATCGATCTACTACCCGATGTCGCCAAATCTCAAAACTAATAAATGAAGAAAGGAGATATGAGAGTCACCCATTAAGAACGCAATGAAAACCGCTGAAGAATCTTTGAGATCTCCCTTCTCTTCCCTCTTCCTTCCTTCTTGCTTGTTACCTTCTCGGCAGCACTCACATCAGCCGTAACCATATCATCAACAGGCACTTTTTTCACTTAATCCTTCTCTCTCTCTAGCTCTCTTTGACCAAGGGAAACAAGGATCTACCAGCTGCCATATGTGGCACAACATGTAGTGCAGTAGCACATCAGCCACATGCGGCACATACCTAGCCAATGACACATGCACAACTAGCTTGAATGTAACGCAACAGTAGCAGGCATGCATGTGTGCTATAGGATGGTGGTGGCCGGAAGGAGGGCAGAGGAACAAAAGAAGTCGGCGACGGCTCTGCTTAATGAGGATTAAGGCGGCAGGGAGAGAGGCTAGGGTTCACTACCCCTACTCTCCTTTTAGAGCCGGGCTTCCCCACTTAGGCTATGGGCTGGCGGCCCACTATTATCCCTAATCCACTAAATTCTGAAATTCTACTCTTTAATAACTCTTCTAATTTCTCAATTACTTATTTAGTTAAATGGGATATTACATTCTACTCCTCTTAAACAGAATTCGACCTCGAATTCTATACGCAAATCTACTCGATAGAACACCAAAATTGAAATTAACTACAATTAACACGTATCCGTTGAACAACTCCTGATACTGCTCGCGCATGCGAGGCTCTAACTCCCAAGTCGCCTCTCTCTCGGATTGATGCGACCACAGCACTGTGACATAAAATGATGTCTACGCCTCAACACTCGTCCCGACCTTTCTAGGTACACTTAACAGACGGGACTCGAAGGTAAGGTTTTACTCATTGGTCAACGGCTCTAACGAAACCTCAAACTCTGGATTTCTCAGGTACTCACTCAACACCAGAACATACAAGACGTTGTGTACCCCGTGTATGGACTCGACCCGGTCCTAGTGGTACGCCAACATCCAAAACCCCACAACTGTCAGAAACAACCATTCATACATTGGCTAAGCTTCCATTTGGTACCAAACCACACAACCTGCACAAATCACACAGAACTCTTATTCCCTCTCTCAATCAATTATTTCACCTTTGTAAGGAGCATCTCTTTTAACATTGGATGCACAAACAACTTGCCATAAACCAACTCTATTACAAAAGAACTAATTGAAAAATAAAGGATTCCCATCACAACCACACAATACCAACTCCCCACCAAAAGAGCCAAATCTAAAATCGAAGATTTATCACGAAAACCTTTCCACTTTCCAATTAGGCAGTTTGTAAATAAACACCACGTAAGCCAAAGGAGAAATCACTTTAATGTCCAAATTAAACACTTCCTTTATTTTTCTAAACTGGAAAGAACCACAATGCCTATATAAAGCCAACTCAAATTGTACATGACCTCCGTCATAAACACACAGCTTAAACAAGAATTAAGAGAGCATTTCACTACCTGAGAAAACAATATTTTCTCAATTTTTTTCTTTTAGGAGATAAACCTTCGCTCAAATCAAAGAATTCCAAATCATCACACTAACTCCCCCCCTTGACTGGCAAACTCGAAGCAATGCTCAACCTGAAAGCAACAACTACACTCATCTAGAGGGACTCTACTAATCTACAAAAAGATACTCTAGTCCACTCCTCTAACAAAGGTATTACTTTGATAAATAATTACCAATGCACCTCAACATATTTTTCACCCACAATCATTTTGCGGATTCGACTGGTTTAAAAGTAAACTTCCAGAAGTCCTCTCTTGTTCCCATTAATATGGATTCAGACAAAATGCTTCACTTGGCTAGAACTTTTGGGTGCCAGGTTGGATTCTTACCTTTTACTTACTTGGGGCTACCTCTGGGCTCGTCTAAGCCGAAGTTTGAGCATTTTTTGTCGCTGTTAGGCATAATTAGTAGGCGCTTATCTAGATTGTCTGCTTTTCTGTCTTATGGGGGACAGTTAGTCTTGGTTAATTCGGTGTTCTCTTCCCAAGCGGTATATCACATGTCTTCCCTGAAACTTCTAGTTAAAGTTGTAAATCAAATTGATAAGTATAGAATGCATGCCTTGTGGCATGTCTATGATATTAATAAAAGAGGGGGTTATCTTGTGGCTTGGAGGGATGTTTGCCGACCCAAACAACAAGGAGGGCTTGGCGTCCTGAATCTTCGTGTACAGAATAAGGCCTTGTTGATGAAGCATCTGCAGAAGTTTCTCAGTCATGCATATTTTCCTTGGGTCTCTTTGACTTGGAGGGCTCTTTATCAGAATTGTCTGGCTCCTTCTCCCACTCGAGTTTGTGGCTCTTTCTGGTGGAAGGATTTAATTCATCTTCTATGTGAATTTAAGAGCTTCTCTCGATGTTTAGTCTCCAATGGCAACTCTTGTCTAAAAGCATCTAGGCCCCTAAAAATTGTTTTGGTAATTAATGATAATATGTGAATATGAGATTAACATGTTTATTGAGTATTTACAAGGTTAAGTCCCATTGGTGAATTTGATGACTTGAAGATGCATGCTAAAGGACAACATGAAGATCTACATGGCTCAAAGGCAAGGTACAAGTAGTCTAGGATCCTTTTATGTTTTACCGGTATTAGGAGAATTGGTTGGAAGACCGGATTATAGGTTAAATACCGTACTATTAAGAGTGATCATGACTAGTAGCTTAATAGCTTGTTCTTGTGCAAATTGGATCAATTTAGGATCATGCATGCATTTGAATTTGGTTTTAGAAAGCCAGCTTTGTTTTTCAAAGAAAAACGGTAGTACCGACGTTAAGTCGGCGATACTACCGCTCAGCTGTACGACCGGATTGTGGTGTGTTATTACCGCACACCAGTTGTTCAATTTTTAGTTGGCGGTACATTTAAAATAGTAAGTTGTATTTTTGGTTTGGTGTCTCTCCTTGACAATCGGTAGTACCGCATTTTAGTAGCGGTCGTACCGATTTCTTTGTGGTGGTACGTTTTTTCCAAAGAGCATCTCGTTTCGACCAAATTGGAAACCCTACAAACGGTCGTACCACTCCTCTGTATGGTATGACCGGATCACGCGGTAGTACCACAATTTGGTTGGCGGTCACACCACTCTGGGATTTTCAACGGCTATGTCAGAGTAATTAATGCTACAGTTCTAGCCGTTACAGTGCTCTGACATGGGTGCGGTAGTACCGCTCCGTGGTTGGCGGTCATACCGCATTTTGCTGAAAGTTGGGGATTTCCTCCCCAACAGTCGTATTTGTTGGTGGGGGTTATAAATACCCCTCCACCTGCTCAAGGACAGAGTGCTAGAGTTCATTCAAGTGCATTCACTCATTCTAGTTGATCCTTTTGCACTTGAGTGCCGTCAAGCAAAGATCGTTGATTCATTACTCTTGGAGTTTTGCTGAACACCTAGACGGCTTGGCGGTGATCTCTTCAAGAAGCTTGTGAAGTGGCCCAGTGCCAAAATTGTGAGTGGCTTGGAGTTCGCCATCTCCGGAGCGGAGAAAGAACTACTAATAGTGATCGAGGGAAGGCTTAATTCGTGGAGCCGACTTGAGTTGTCAAGTTTCCTCAACGTTGACTAGTGAAGACCGGCAAGTCTTCGATACCACAGAAAAAAACTTCCTTATCTCAATTGTGGTTATTTCTTGTCTTTACTTACTCCGCACTTACAATTCTAGCATTTATCTTGTGTTAAATTGCTTAGTTAGAATTGTATCTAGTTTAGACTTAGATCTTAATTGGCTTACTTTGTTAATTAGTCAAAAAGTTTAAAAACCTCCTATTCACCCCCTCTAGTCGGTTATCCTTGATCCTACATTGTCTCTTTTGGAAGGATGTTTGGAACTTTGGTCATCTGCTCACCATTTGGCCTCATCTCTTCTCTTTTGCGAAGAACCAAGATGTTTCTGTCAGACAGTTTCTAGCGGCAGATGAGTTGCTAGATAATGTCCACTTGCCTCTTTCGCCTATAGCTTTGACGCAATTCCATGATCTCAACACATTGCTTAGCTCTTTCCAGTTGCATGTTGTTTCTTCCGATAGCTGGTCTTTCATTTGGGGATCCATGGTTTCATCTGGGGATCCACGGTCTTCTCGTCTCATCTTGCCTATTCTCATATTATAGGGCAGCACTTCACTCAGCTTCCCTTTGTCCGGCTTTGGAAGTCTTACTGTTTGAGCAAGCAAAAATTCTTTTTTTGGCTACTTCTGAAGGATAGACTCAATACTCGGGATCTTCTTCGTCGCAAGAATTTTCATCTTGAAAGCTTGGATTGTGTGTTGTGCTCTGACCATGTCTCTAAAACAGTGAAGCACTTATTTTTTGATTGTCCTTTCAGTCATAGATGCTGAGTAGTCTTGGTATGATTTGGGATTTATCACTTTTAGTTATCGATCTTATTCAGGATGGCAAGGTCAGATTTCGGCTCAGTTGCTTCAAAGAAATTATCATCATGGCTTGCTGGAGTATTTGGATTCATCGGAATAATATTATTTTCAACAAAGGTGCTTTATCTTTCTTAGCTTGGAAGAGAACTTTTAGAGAAATTTTTGCCCTGGTTATCTATAGGGTTAAACCTTCTGTCCGGGAGGCTTTTGTAGTTTGGCTGAGAGACTTTGGTTAAGTTGTAGGGTGCTCTTGTAAATCCTTTCCCTCTCCTCTTTGTATATTATTCCTTTTTATTAATATATATAGTAGGGGTGCTTCCCCTCCTATTTTACTTCCACAAAAAAATCACATCACCTCAATCTGTTAAGGATAGTCAACTTGAAATTCACATCCCACACATTCATTTACTGCACCCAAAGGATGCTATCAATGATCATCTCACTATTCGGAATCAATTCTTATTCTACTACTTCTACACATAATCATTGGGCAACCAAGGTTCTAGCATAAAATGCAGAGCCCAAATTCAACCTCTAGGCTCCTACAACGAACTTCTGGTATAAAAGATAGGAAAATCCTCATATTCAATCACTAAAATTCCAGTAATCCAAACAATGTCCTCAGTCATTAACATCAACAATTCTCACAAATCAATTAACTGCTCAAAACGAGTGAATTACTTCACCAATCTTGGATCCTCATTAAACCACACCATTCGGTTTCACTTACACAATCCTGCAAATTACACAATCACAATACCCTAACTATTTGATAATTCCAACATTCCACCAACAGGATAAATGTTATTGGATCACCATTCATTGTGGGTTCTCCTAGTCGTAACAACATAATCAGTTTTGCTCTGAACGACCATCATTCCTTTTAGATCCAATTCTCTACAATATTTATGTCACGAAATCAATTCATCCTCCAATGCTCCTCAATTAACTTGCAACCCAAGGTCTCACAACATCATATACTTGACTACTACTAACCAGTTGCCACTATATACTCTATAAGATTTTGTAAAACAAATCGATTATTCCTTTTTCCAAAAGAAGGGCAAATAAAAACAAATTTTCAGCACACAGAAAAACGTTTACCTTTTGCAGTAAACACAAGACCAAGAGAGATATTCAAATAACAACGATCTCAGAAGAGCAAAAGAGGAGTCCACAGTTGAGGGCACAAGTCCCACAAGAAGAGAAAATCAAACCTTAAACAATAAGAATAAAGTATTACTTTTGAAACTCGGGAAACTCTTAAGCAGCAATGACAGAAAAGTTAAATGAACTTCAATAAGTTATATGTTACAAAACTTAACTCCAAGCTGAAATACTTCTACTACACTCTTTCCTTTAACAAAGAAAATAATTTTCTTTGATTACAACATCACTTTGCTACCTTGAACAAGAAGAGCTTTTAATACCAAATCATATTAATCACTTAAGAACCAATAGAACTTTCCAACACGTCGCTTTACTCAACAAATTTCAGATACCACATAAATCATGAACTCCAAAATATCACGAATGCAAAGCTCGAAACATTTCATTTGAGTGATACCACGAAAGACAATCAAATTTACCCTCTTTCTATAAAAATCAACAACACCCTTACAAGTCACAACCCCTTGCAGATAATCTTACTAACAGAAAGAACAATACACTCTTAACAAGAATCGTCATAGCCTACACGTCCACTATAAAGCTCTCCAAAAACTCACCAAATTGTTCCATACTACTTTATCATCCCATCCTCAAATTGAGAGTCCACAAAAACTTTACAATCTCACTACAACAACCACTTTATTCTAGAGGTGATCTACTACATAAATTAAAAGATTCTACCAAAACCTTTTCATCAAAGATATGCAATCATCCGATAATTCCACAATCATGTAAATATAAGCCACCCATTAAATCACATCAGTTCAACTCTTAGTGATGCTCAACACCAAACTTCAACACACGATAATTGCACTCCAACGATCGTTGTTATCAACTGGTTTCATCATGAAATCTAGTTGCTACCTGCCTCCCTTTGTAAATCACATGAATATTTACAAACATATATTCAACTCTTCCTTCTCATGTTTAGATTTGGGCAAAACACACTAAAACTTCAAGGATCGAAATCTTCCATCGATCAAAAGCCTTAACAACACTACAACCAAATTAATCCCCATCATTCTATATAGAAGAACTATCCAAGACTCCTCCCATAAATTCTAGATCCACTAATATTCATTCCCTTCAATCTTTTATACATAAATCCAACAATTAATCATGGAAAGAAATATGTAAATCTAGCAATTATATATGATCAGTAAGCATCCATAAAAGATAACTCCAAGGTTAATATCCACTAACGCAATAATCTAACACCTTCTTAACTTAACCATCCCAAACGATTAGATTAATCCATTGAGACCCAATAATCTAACAAGTTTAGCAAACTAAATAATTTTAATGATCAAACTTGTTCATCAATGTCCCACATGTCATAATAACTCCTGGATTTCTAGTAGGTATAGACATACCTTTAATCATAGTTCATCATGAAATTATTCTAAGACAACATCAAAATAATCAACTACACTTTCAAGGATACTAGTTAAGATTAATTATACGCCACGCTACTGACCCAAATTGATAACCCATACCATATCAATTAATTTTCTACAATTAAAACATCTCACTTAGTCATAAATGACATTATAAAAAAATCCGACACCTTCTTTCATAAAAAAAAAGAGGCATTGAACTTTAACACTCAAAATACCCAAAAGAAATACATAGGGTCAACGCTTCCACATGATAAATAACTTCCAAACGATAATCTCCATTAACCAAAGTACCAAGCGAATAAACGAGTCGTGTTTTCCAACAAGAAAGGTAGAATTTCCATGAAAAGACCAATCTTGTCAATTGACAACAGTCACATGCAGCAAAATCAACTCAACAGTCGGGAGAACAAATAATCGCTTTATGGAACCAATAAAGACCAATTGAAACCCATGAACTGCACTGTTACTACTAACCCAAGAAAATTCATCAACTGTAACTATAACAAAAATAACCAATGCAAACTCAAGGAAGACAACAACCTTCCTAAAGAAACCCATCCTCAACACCTTTAACTAGTTTACCCGAGGTAAACACTTCATTATTTTCATACCACGAACGGAGGTACAACCTGGCACTACTATAGAAAAGGTCTTCACAGATGGTTTCATGAGCCGTCTGAGTTTATGGGTCAATAATGACATGAGGTCATCACAGACGGTTTTTGAACTGTCTGTGATATATACTATCACAAACGGTTATTAACTCGAAACCGTCTGTGATAGTCGACTATCACAGACGGTTTGTAGATGCAACCGTCTATGATAGATGATGCATCACAGACGGTTTGTAGATGAAACTGTCTGTGATAGATAATGTATCACAGATGGTGCATCACAGACGGTATGTCCTAAGGAACCGTCTGTGATATTCTTTTGTATTGCTAAATCTATTTCTGTTTGTTGGCTAGCCTCAGGAAATGCTAGCCATGCCCTCTGAAACAAGCTGAAACACAACATTAAGTTGTATACATCCAATTCACATTCATTTCAGAAACAAGCACATCCAATTCACATTCATTTTAGAAACAAGCACATCCAATTCGCATTCATTTTAGAAACAAGCACATCCAATTCACAAATCAATTAACTAAAATTAACCATTAATGTACATTTACACACATGTACCATTAAGTTCAATCTTATCCCAATCAAGTTCAATCTACATTGTGGAAATTCCTATCTGGATTTATGACCCTATTGTTCAAGAATGTCACAAAGTGTGATCGAATTTTTATGAGCTGTCGCTATTCCAACGCAGTTTCGACGATGCTCGCAACCTGTCGCTAGGAAGATGAAATTCGTGATTATATAAATTGGTAAGTATGAAATAATTGTTGCAAGATTGACAAACCTGAGGATCATTGGTGATCGCGGAACCGATGAGTAGTTCCATGTTGTGGCAAACATAGTATCCACGGAGGTTGTAGGCCAGCGGCTGCTGGTGGCACTGCAAAAATAGAATTGGTTAGTTCAAGAGGCATTACTATGAAGTGTTATATAGGATTAATGTGTACTAGATAGCGAGTACCGGGAATTTTAGATCGTGTCGCAAAATCCTTCCCTTGGATTTCCCTCCTTTAGCAAAGAACACGGCGAACGACCTACGTGATTCCAAGAAGTTAGCCTTAGCCATTGTAAAGGAAGGAAAGACTACAATAGAGTTTCTATGGAGAAAATGTATTTACCTGTTGATTAAATTCCGGACAACTATGAAATCATGTTTGGCCCTTTGTAGGGAATCTAGATATATTACCAAGTTTCATTTTGGTACAATTACAATTAGAATCCAGTGGAACCTACACATGTATGTCACCATGGTCATTAAACCTAAGTTCGTGTTGCTTATAAAGTACAAGTCAACAAGTATAGCCAGTAGTGCAACACTTACTCCTGGTTGTAGGGCAAAACTATGAATTCCTTGTTGTGGTGAGCCAGCAAAAACTCTATAATGTAATCCTCGACGAATTTTGCATTATCCTTGATGGTTTGCTCCGAGATCATGTGTGGGTCGAGGAAACCTACCGGTGAATTCCTTAATTCGGCTTCATAATTCATGTATTTATATACAAAAGCAAGGAGTTAAATATAACATCTATCGGTATTACACGAACATTGACCGTGATTGTACACACTTACAGTGTCTAGCATCGCATGAGTGACACGTCGAGGGAGTCGAGGTTGAAGAGACAGAACAAGTCCTCGAAGGTCACCGTGAAGGCACAGTCTTGTGCTTCATGGTTAAAATGAACCTTCTTGAACTTGACGGTGACACCCGAGTATCATTGTTCACCCGTCTTGTTGGCCTGTTCCATGTACCATGTATGCAATCTCGTGCAAGCCAATTCTAGGGTAGGGCTATCTAACCTATCGACCAATGGCTCGTCTAGCATGAATTTTCGGGCCAACGGCAAGAAAGGGATATCAGAACAGGAGTTGACCGTCTTCGATTTGCCCTTGCTGCCTCGCTTTGTAGAGGTCGACTTCACAAGAGTCAACTGAGCACAAGGTGTAGATGCATCAGATGCACTGGGCCCTTGCCGCTTTGGTGCAGGTAGCTCCAGTGCAATCAGCTCCCATGGACATGACACCGTTATAGGACATTCCCGTGAAGTTAACACCGGAGCAAGTAGCTCCAAGCAGATGTCCCTCTTGGGCCACTAGATGAATGTTCCAATGGCTTGCTCTAGAGTCATGACCTTGTCGTTTGGGGGAATATGCAGTGGGACGGCCCCAAAATTGGCACAAACATCATCCACTTTTACTTTTGCGAAACCCGGCGTTAGATTTACACCATGCACCACAGCCCCGGCACCAGATGGATACACTTGGCCCCAAGCAACATCTAGGGCAACAGAGGCATATCTCACTTGGATCTTGCACTTCATAGCCACCTACATAATGACACAAAATTAGCTACTCCAACAAGTCTATCAATGGATCGAGCATTCTAGAGATAATAATTATTACCTGGATGTCATCGATAGGAAATCTGTCGTCGCCTATTGGGGTAGGGTTAGGGTTGGACGCGTAGCTACTCGGAAGTTTTGGGGGAGGGGGGGGGCTAGCTAGCACAGTAGGGGTAGGGGCTTGCAACTGATTTGGGACTTGCAACTGAACTTCCCTAAGCCTTCCCTCAAAGCTCTCCATCTGCTGTTGGGTCGCAACTCTGACGCTATCATCGATCTCATCTCTGAGGGATTCAGTGATCTCATCTTTGAGGGATTCACGAATCTCCTCTCATAGCTTTGCATTGTGCTCGGCTTTGGCTCTCTTCCTACTCCGGTATAATTCGGAGTCCGCTCGGAACCAATCTTTCCATGGAACATAAAGACCAGCGCCTCTCGTGCGACCCGGGTGCTCATTGTTTCCCAGGGCCACGGAGAGTATATCTCTCTCCCTGTCTAACTGTAATGAGCCTTGGGAAGATTGTGCACTCAGTGTTACCTACAATAGCCCGACATGTCATTTCACTTCCTATGAAGTTATGGAGTAATTACAAACTAGGTAGTTCGATATCTTACCAGACGCTGGGACACTTCCTCGTCTGCGGGGTTTGGAAAGGAGATTTTCCCTGTAGAAAGGGTACATAATCTCCCCATTAACCAGTTTTTGGGGGCGCTCATCAGTGATCTCAGCAAATGGCGGGGAGACATTCGAACGGTTTGCCTACTGGTCCTGATACCTCCATATCGAGATTTTACCAACATACCCAGTGGTGCCGAGTCTGTAGGGGTGCTTTTTTTTTGCATGGAGGACCCTATGTGCCACACTTTCACTCCTAAAATCATATGTCATTTTCTTCGCCACAAACTCGGCCCAGCACTCTTCCAAGAACGGATACTTGTGGAAGGGCCTCAGATCCTTCTCCACGTAGTTCTTGACAAGCGTGCTCTTGAAGTTCTTCCACGCTTTGCATGCCGGTAGCAACGCGTGTCGTCGTACGGAGTCCTGGTGTTGTTCCGGGATCTCGAACGATCGAAAAATATTTGTCAGCAGCTGACCTTTCTGTTCTTTGGTCAACTCCTTCCACGAATCGTAGTTGATATTGACCTGTTCCCGTGCAACTATTTCGACCGTTCTCCGGAATGCGGACGCTGCTCGGTGAGGATTGATAGGGGTCCCAGACTGATCGCCTTTTCGATATTCCTCTTCTTCTACCGCGGTTGGATATTCCAGATGACGGTGCATCAGACACATGAGGCGGCGATGACGAAGAATGCGCAGAAGACATCTTCATAAGAAATTGAAGTTCTGACACGCATGAACATATTATCATAAGATTCGATCTCTATGTGTATGGGTATACACACCAATTAATAATAATAGGGATATGTAGGGAAGAAATTAGGACCAATACAATGACATAATTGACATAAACATGTAAATCATCTAAGTCATTTAAAAGGAATAATATGCTCAACACAAACATCATGTGAGCAAATGAAATTAGCATAAAGCTAAGATTTAACATTTTGATATTGCTCTCAGATGTAGAGTAAGCATTCCAATTAGAGCTCAAGTTCAAACCCGATTGTCAAAATAATTTCAGTACAAGACTATTACCATCACAGAGCATTCATCTCAAGCCTACCACACCACATTGCAATATATTCCAGTGGCAGTATCAAAATAAATACCATATGAATCACTGACTAGAACAAATACAAATTCCTAAAACAAGTACAACACCTCATACAAATTCCTAAAACAAGTACAACCCCTCATACAGATTATTGATAGAAAGAGTGAGGGAAAGGGGCGTCAGGGTCGGCAACTCGGCATTGGTTACCTTTGGGCGTCGAGGAGAAGGACGAGCAGGGAGCAGTACTGGAGTAGCAGTGTGGCGTCGAAGGGGAGGCGCGCCGGGCTCGGGGGAGGAGGCGCGGTGGGCTCGGGGGAGGAGGTGCACTGGGCTCGAGGAGGAGGAGGCGTCGATGGGCTCAGAGGAGGAGTCGCAACAGGCTCGAGGAGGAGTCGCAACGGGCTCGAGGAGGAGGCGGCGTCGAGGACGGCGGCGACGAGCTCGGGGGAGGACGGAGGAGTTGAGAAACTTAATTGTTTGAGTGGGAGGGCGCGGGCAAACCCTAGAGTCCGAATATAAATAGGGATGGACATCACAGACGGTTCTAAAGTAGAACCGTTTGTCATATGTCAAGTATCATAGATGGTTCCAATCAACAACCGTCTGTGATATCATGTATCACAGACTGTTTTTACTAAGGAACCGTCTGTGATATATAATCACAAACTGTTTGTAGATGAAACCGTCTGTGATATTACTTTGTATTGGTTAATCTAGTTTTGTTTATTGGCTAGCCTCAGGGAATGCTAGCCATACCCTCTGAAACAAGCAAAAACACAACAAGTACATGTATATACATCCAATTCACATTCATTTCAGAAACAAGCACATCCATTTCACAGTATAAATCAATTAACTCAAATGAACTAAAATTAACCATTCATCAGAACGTACATATACACACATTGTTCAATTAATCTTTAAAAATTAGCCCTTCATGATGATCGACGCGTATGTAGCTAGTTTCATCACGTTCTTCTTCCTCGACCCTTATGTCGTTTCCGAAAGGAGGCAACTCGTCAAATTGATTGTATTCTTCCTCGTCCACTACATTCTCAACTTCGATAATCCTCCTTTTTTCATGAAGAACTACATGACGCTTCTTATTTGCCTGGTCGGTTACATAGAAGACTTGAACAACTTGGTTAGCGAGTACGAATGGTTCTTCTTTGTATCCGACACGTTCGAGGTCCACGGTAGTGACACCGTACTTGTCGACCTTCACCTATGCTAGATGGACCTAATGGCACCGAAATAGGGGGATCTTGAAAAGCACGTAGTCGAGCTCCCATATCTCCTCTATGAGCCCACAGTAGGAGCTCCTCAGCCCATCGGTACTGAATGCATCTATGCGGACACCGCTGTTCTAGTTAGTGCTCTTTATATCCTGAGCCTGCGTATAGAATGTGTACCTATTTATGTCGTATCCTCGCCATGTCACAACTGTAAATGTTGCCCCTTTTGCCAACCATGTTAGCATATCACTTGACGAGCTCCTAGAGAATTGCTCCTTCAACCATTGGTTGAATCAACTGTTGTGTTCTCTCGTGATCCAAATATCCGGCCGCTTCGAATTCTATTGCCGAAGTACGTCCTTGTGCTGGCCGATATAAGGGGACACTTCAGTCATGTGTTTCAAGACCGTGAAATGGGCTTGAGCATACGCATCCATATCTGGAGTGATTGCTTTCCTTCCGATGGTCCCTATACCCTTAAGCCTCCCCTCATGGCGCGATCAAGGCACACCTATCGGTTCGACCTGAGCCATGTAATCGACACAGAACTCAATGAACTCTTCGGTTGCATAACCTTGGACGATGTTGCCCTCCAGCCGAGATCGATTCCGTACATAGGACTTGAGAATTCCCATGAACCTCTCGAACGGGTACATGCTACGTAGGAACACGGGCCCACATATCTTTATCTCCCTCACAATGTGGACAATGAGATGGACCATGGTATCGAAAAACGACGGAGGGAAATACATCTCAAGATCACATAGAGTCGTCACCACCTCGTCCTGCAGAGCATATAGTCCTTCGGGATCAATGACCTTCTGGGCAATTGTGTTAAAGAAATAACACAACCTCCTCATGATTGTCTCTCGGATCTTGATCGACAAAATACTTCTAATTGCAACAGGGAGCATTTGTGTCATCAACACATGACAATCATGAGACTTCATGCCAATTAACTTCAAATCTTCCATCGAAACAAGTTTCTTCATGTTGGCGGAGTAACCGAACAAAACTTTCACACCATACAAGCACTGGCACAGTTCAGTTCTCTCGGCCTTAGACAGAGTGTAACAAGCAGGGAGAAGGTACGTTTGTCCTTTATCGGTCTTTGTTGGTGCTAAATCAGGTTTGATGTCCATATCAACCAAGTCAAGCTTTGCATTGACACCATCATTTGTTTTGTCACGAATGTTCAGTAAGAGACCAATCAAGCTGTCACATACATTCTTCTCTACGTGCATGACGTCGATGCAGTGGCGAACTTCTAGGTGCTCCCAATAAGGTAAGTCCCAAAATATTGATCTCTTCTTCCAGATGTTATTCTCACAGATCCTCGATTTACGTCCCTTTCTGAGCACAACATCCAAATCCTTAACTATATTATAGACCTCTTTTCCGCTTAAATGCCTTGGAGCTGAACTGTCCTCCTTCTCTCTGTCGAATTGTTTCTTCATCCTACGGTATGGGTGAGCCCTTCGAAGGAACCTCCGGTGACGCATGTACCTTTGTTTTGCACGAGTGATTGACTACACACTCTCGGTATCATCTAAGCGGTGAGTCTGTGCTTTGGCCCCTTTTGTACTCGCCCGATAGGTTAGCAAGGGCAGGATAATAATTTATGGTGCAGAACAACAAGGAACGTAAAGTGAAGTTTTCTCGTTTGTACGCATCCCATACCTGTACCCCTTCAATCCACAGTATTTTTAGATCTTCCATCAATGGTGCTAGGTGCACATCAATATCATTCCCAGGTTGCTTCGGCCCTTGGATAAGTATCGATAGCAAAATATACTTCCGCTTCATACACAACCAAGGAGGAAGATTGTAGATACAGAGCGTCACGGGCCAAGTGCTATGTCGGCTGCTCATGTTACCGAAAGGATTCATTCCATCTGTACTTAATCTAAACCTTATATTCCTCGGTTCCGCACCGAAGTTTGCAAACCTCCTATCAATGTTTCTCCACTGGGTGGAATCAGCAGGGTGTCTTACCTTTTCGTTATTCCTACGCTCCTCTGAGTGCCAATGCAGCAGTTTTGCATTCTTTGGGTTCGCAAAAAACCACTTCAAATGGGGAATTATAGGAAGATACCACGCCACCTTAGCAGGAGGTCCTTTCTTCACCTCGATTCCCTTGTCGTTATATGATTTATTCTTACGCTTGTATCAGGATGCGTTGCACACCGGACATACATGCATATTTGTATACTCGTTAAGGTAGAGGATATAGTCGTTCGGACATGCATGTATTCTTTCTACTTCCATTCCCAATGGACAAAGAACCTTCTTGGCTTTGTAGGTGGTTTTGGGCAACTCATTTCCCTCCGAAAGCATGTCCGCTAAGAGACCTAACAGCCCCGTGAAACTCTTGTCGGACCAACCGTTGCGTGCCTTCAATTTCAACAGTTCAAGCACGGATGACAACCTTGTGTATTCCGACTTGCAGCCCAGGAACAAAGGTTTCTTCGAGTCCTCCATCAAGCCCCGGAATTTAACATACTCCCTCTCATCACAGTTCCCTTCTGCATCACGAAGCATCTGATCTAGATTATCATCATCGTACAGCCTATCCGAATTGGAACCACAATCGACATCATCCGGGTCATATCGTTGACTTCCTGTATAATATGCTCTTCACCGTGACTGGTCCAACGTGTATAACCCTTTTTGAAACCCCTTCGAATCAAGTGTGTTTCGATCTGCGCTCGGTTCTTAAACATCTTTAGATTCTCGCAGTCAATGCATGGACAGTACATATATTCCACCCCCTTATTCAACATATCCTCCTTGGCAGCTCTTATAAAAGCATACATGCCATTAATGTACTCTTCACTCACACGGTTCTCAGCGTACATCCAGCTTCGATCCATCACACAGTTCATATTGAAAACCCTGGAAATAAATAAAAGCGTGACTTCGAAAGAGTATTTTCTGAGGCTTAATTATGCTTTCCAATAGAGGAAGTGTATTTTTCTCTGAACTAAATGTGGCTTTTTCCATTTTTACATTTTTTTCAGATTTTATTAACTTACATGTGGGCCCTACTCGTCAGTGACTCATTTTTTATTTCATGATTTTATTTATAAAATCTATGGCGGTCCCACATATCATAGACTCGTTAGTTTATTAACTAAATGATTAAAAATAGTAGGATTTGAAGCTCAAATTGGGCTCAGGGTGACATCGCATTGCTAATAGTTATGGCTCGGGGCCCTAAGGTCGCCTGAGGCGAACCGACGGTGATGTCCTGTGGCGGCGCCATGGGCTTCAATAGCAATTTCGGCGTAAATGCCTGAAACTACTCAAATTAAAGGATGCTTATGCTCCAGCAGCTCACCTCGATCATGAGGAAGGTGTCGATGAAGTCGGGGAAGGTCCAAGGCGGCTGGTCGAAGTCGGGGAAGGTCCAAGGCGGCTGATCGTCGGTGAACAGAGGCGACGACGGCAAGCTCCTCGGTGACAGGTCTTCTCAGTGGAAATAAACTGAAACCAAGCATATGCACAGCTTTAGGGGGACATATAGGTGGGGAAATCGACCTTGGTGGGGTCGTGGACTCACCGGAGAAGAGTTGGCGTCGATGGCGGTGGCAGTGACAGAGAGGTCCACGGTGACAGCTCGGCGTGGGCGACAATAGCTGAAATGGACCACACGAGCAGGCTCAGTGAGGTGAGGTGATATTCAAACCAGGCACAGTGTGGCGATGGACTCACCGGGCTTGGAGATCTCCCGCGGTTACCGTAGCATCAGAGATGGAGATCAAGAAGACTCTGTTGGGGAGCTATGTACATTGCACTGTCTGTGATGAGTTAATTATCACAGACGGTTTTCAACATGAACCGTCTGTGATATTATCTCTTCACGCATGCTTTTAGCTGAAATGTCTGAGGCGGTCGGTAAACAAAAACCGTCTGTGATTGTGTTTAATACAGACGGTTTCGATGAACCGTTTGTGATCAGGCGTCCAGTATTAGCATTTTTGTAGTAGTATGGCCATGCCCATAGCCACAACCACAATCTCTACCTCCCGACATCGACTACCAACCACAATCAACAACACACAATAAGTTCAAAGAACCAATATCAACTCAAACATCAATAGTACAGCATATCAGAAGCGTAAAAGCAATACTCGTCCCATACCCATCCTACTGTGCACTAGTGTGGCAAATTTTAAGTTAATTAACCATTAGCAAATTTTACTTCATTTTACAAGTCTTAAAATAAATTTTAGCAATTTTAGGTTTAGCTAAGTTGTTAATCTATTCACCACGGATCTAAAGCTTGCTTTGATACCAACTGTAACACCCTAGCCCACATGAGCCTGGAATGCTACTAAAGAAAACAT
Organism: Phyllostachys edulis; assembly: GCA_036346405.1. Lineage (NCBI taxonomy): Eukaryota > Viridiplantae > Streptophyta > Magnoliopsida > Poales > Poaceae > Phyllostachys > Phyllostachys edulis. Next base: position 17,129,526 of record CM070546.1, on the reverse strand, counting down.
AGCAAAATAATAATCTAGGGTTTTCCTCCACAATTCGGCAGAAACTCCTTTGTAACTTTCAACATTTGAGGAGATTAATAAGCATCTAACAGAAATCTAAGTACCATAATACTATATCATTCGTAAAGAAAACAAACATAAGGACTGCCATGGAGTCACCATTGTAGGATTCTCCAATTAAACTTAAGTTACTGATTTATTAAGACTGATGTTTATTGAAGTGAAGAGTGCATCAGATGATTCTAGCCCTTCCCATGCATGGCATTCTCACAAAAGGGTACCTAAAATAAATAAACAAGCAACAAGCGTGAGTCCAGGACTCAGCAATGTACAATTAAGACAATAGACCAAATCTAAACAAACTTTACCTCTAACCCAATCAATCATCCATAATAATATCACAACAATTCAACTAACATTGCCATGCAATGCAAATGCCACAAATACACATAGTTTTCTATTTGCATATACCAGTAATGCGGAGTATGCATCTGTCGACGCATACCCATGCCAGTGCCTTCTAGCACAGTGACCTCAAGCCCACACTCCACGTGTGTGGGGACCTCAAGCCCGTCCAAAACATGACGGGGACCTCGACCGTGTGGAGTAGGATGACGGGAAGAGGGTGCTATTCCCGGATTTACACCACTACCTGAACAATTAATAACCACACTAAGGAGACATTCCAGATCATACAACAATACAAAATAGATAAATAACTCGCATCGCTCCTATTCGCCATCCTAAACGACTCTGTTTCCCCTTGAACATCGTTATGTCCCAAAACTGGATAGTCGCCTTACAAAAATCGTATATCCCATTTTGTTTACCAAAAAATTATGTTCTTGGGTTCTCTGGAAACCTTAGGAAATTATCTACAATAATCATGTAGGTCTGACCCTCTAATTAGTTCATTATATATTTTTAATTTACAGATTACTACTTCTGCTTGGAACCTGTTATAACGTTGGACAGCATGATAAGAATAATCATAACTTTCTAACGGTTTATCTAAAAATTACATTCTTGAGTTCTCTGGAAATCTTATGAAATCACCTACAATATTTATGTTGGTGGGATCCTCTAATTATTTCATTAACTAATTTTTATCATCTAATTACTACAACCTACCAGAATCCTGACAGAACATATGGATAGCAGTGTTATAAAATTTATAACTCAAGATCCGTTCATCCAAACGATGTGATCCAGAATTCTATGGAAAGCTAAAGACATTACCCACAAATATCTAAGAGGTGATGAATCCACAATTCGCCATTTCATATCTCAAACCTACAACGCACTACAAACTACAAACAATCGATCTACTACCCGACATCGCCAAATCGCAAAACTAATAAATGAAGCAAGGAGATCTGAGAGTCACCCATTAAGAATGCAATGAAAACTGCTGAAGAATCCGCGAGATCTCCCTTCTTCTTCCCTCTTCCTTCCTTCTTGCTTGTTACCTTCTTGGCAGCACTCACATCAGCCGTAACCATATCATCAACATGCACTTTTTTCACTTAATCCTTATCTCTCTCTAGCTCTCTTTGACTAAGGGAAAAAAAGGATCTACTAGCTGCCATACGTGGCACAACATGCAGTGCAGTAGCACATCAGCCACATGCAGCACATGCCTAGCCAACGATACATGCACAGATAGCTTGAATGTAACACAACAGTAGCAGGCATGCATAAGCGCTATAGGATGGTGGCGGCTGGAAGCAGGGTAGAGGAGCAAAAGAAGCCGGCGACAGGGAGAGAGGGTAGGGTTCGCAGCTCCTACTCTCCTTTTAGAGCCGGGCTTCCCCACTTAGGCTATGGGCTGGTGGCCCTCTATTATCCCTAATCCACTAAATTATGAAATTCTACTCTTTAATAACTCTTATAATTCCTTAATTACCTATTTAGTTAAACGGGATATTACAGAAGAGATGGTAACGCTTGGGTTTCCCACAATTTATTAGGAATAGTTTCCAATAGAATTTTAACCGTTGGACTTCTTTCCATTCTTATCCATTGAATTCTATTGCAAATTGATGGCTATAAATAATTGTCAAAAGGGCAAAACTAAGGAAAACTCACTCGCAATCTTTCTATCTTTCTCACTTCTGCTTCTTCTTAGAATTCTTTTCCTAACTCCTCAAGTCTGAGTAGATTTCTTTAGAAAAAATAGTTGCACCTAAGTTCGAATGGGAAGAATCATGGATGGATATGAAGAAAACAACCATCTTTGATGTTGCTAGAAAGACTTTCGAAACTTTTGTTGAAGTGGAAAAGAGTAGATGCTGAATGGTGGTCTTTAGATGAAAAGTGTTAAATTTCCATCTTCAAAGCTTTTTATGAGTGTGAACTCAGATCGCCTTGGTATCCTTTCGTTGTGAGTAAAATCGCGAAAAAAAGATCCATGGAACATGACTTTCAGGTGGTCGAAACGTCAATTTGTTTCATGGATTGAAGTCCTCGGGAATTTGGTGAAAAAGATCCCGATGAGTAGGTGAGCACTTCATAGTCTATGATGTGCAATTTTTGATCAAGACCGAAGTTCATATCGCAGGGAAGTAAGATACTGGATAAGCACTTAATAATTTACAAATCTTCTGCTTTTTTTTTATGGAGGTCAACTTCGACTACTTTGAAGAAGAAGGCCGAAGAACTGGTCGAAAAGACTAACCAGTCAGAAGAAAGGTCATAGAAGAAATGTAACTAGTATTTTTTATCTTTTTGTAACATGTAATATGTATCTTTTGGACTTATGGAATAAAGCTTTAGTTCCTTGGTTTTGATCACATCCTTTGAAATTAATTCCTTATATTGGTAGTAAGAATGAGGGTCTGGTCGATGCTAGGAAGCTCCTTCTAGATGGGCATGACCACGTGTAGAGAGGTGAGACTTCGATTAGGTGATGTTCTCGTTTTCCAACCAGTGTATATTTGAAGTAATTGAACTAGGTGGTCATGATTATAACTTTATCCTAGCCCCTGACTGTTTGCTTAGTTGAAGTAACTGAACTAAGGAAACAGTGGAAGAAATGCTTGTTTAATACCTTAGTTTTGACCATATCTTTTGATATTTATTCCTTGTATTGGCAATAAGGCTCTAGTCGACGCTAGGAAGCTCCTCCTAGTGGACAGGACCACGTACAGAGAGGAGAGACTTCGACTAGGTGATGTTTCTGTTTTCTGACCAGTGTAAAGAGAATCAAGTGTTTGAAGAAATAGTCGAAATTAAGATCTTAAACTTGGCTTACTAAATAATTATTTTGAACAACAATGCTGTAAAAAATAATCATAAAGAAGAAAAAAAGTGGACAAAAGAACTTGCTTAAGAATTCTTTGACCACGTTTTGTTAGACTTAGTTTCCTTGTATTGGTAGCAAAAGTTAGGAACATATCGACGCTAGAAATTTCCTTCTAGTGGGCAAAACCACGAGCAGAGAGAAGAAGACTTCGACTAGGTAATGTTACCCTCCTCCGACCACTGTAAGAAAAACTAATCATGAAAAAGTGATCGAAAGAACATAAAAGCATTGCTCTTTTATCAACTTCTTGACACAATAAAGATTGAAGAAAACAAAAACTTTATTGAGAGTATAGGAATTTACACATAGAATTTTCATAACAGGTCGATATTCCATGAATTGGAGATTTGTACCATCTTCCATTGTCAGCCGTACCGAACATGGTCACGTGACTTCGACCACTGTGTAAGGACCTTCCCACTTGGGGAGAGTTTGTTTCGATTAGACTGAGTTTGGATCACCTACAACAAGGCTGCGAGGTTGGACCTTATGATCATAGTATTTGCGTAGGGTTTGTTGGTAGATTGCCGAATGGATTAAGACTTGATTTCTCTTTTCTTCGAGCAGATTGATATCATTAGCTCGAAGTTGTTCGTGGTCTAGGTCATTATAGTTTTCGACCCTTGTAGACCGAATCTTTAGTTCTGGTGGAAGCATCGCTTTGGCACCAAAGACTAAAAAGAAGGGTGCTTAGCCTGTAGCCTGACTAATGGTCTTGCAAATCGCTCATAAAACCGAGGGTAATTCTTTCACCCAAGCCCCCGAGCACTTTATAAGCTGGTCGAAAACTCGAGTTTTGATTCCCTACATGATTTGACCATTTTCCCTTTTGACTACCCCATTAATTTGTGGATGGGCGCCAGAGGCATAACATAATTTAGTACGTAATTCCTCGCAAAATTCGAAGAATTTTGAGCTAAAAAAATCAAGTACCATTATCAGTGATGATTCGATTTGGAACACCAAATCGAGTAATCACGCTTTTCATCATAAATTTCTTGACTGCTTCCGTTGTAATCCCAGTAACGGGTTCGGCTTCAATCTATTTTGTGAACATATCAATAGCCACAAAAATGAACTTGAAGCCCTCGGGTGCTTTGGGGAACGGTCCTAGGATATCCAAACCCCAGGTTGCAAAAGACCAAGAAAGAAGTATTGTTTGTATAGCTTGAACTGGTTCGTGTATTTATCTGCTGTGAAACTAGCATTGTACGCATTTCTCAACTAGCTCTTTTGTGTCATGGAGGGCTGTTAGTCAATAAAAACCTTATCGAAAAGCTTTTCCGACCAGCGTTCTGTACAAATCATGAGTTCCACAGATACCTCCGTGTATATCGTTAAGGAGTGTTAATCCTTCTTTCTGCGATATGCATCGCATGAGTACCCCTTGAGTACCTCGTTTATCGAGGACTTCTTTGACCAAAGTATACATTTTAGCCTTACGGGATAAACGATCAACCTCAAGATCGTTGTGGGGGTATAGTACCCTTTAGAAGATACTCATAGATGGGATTCATCCATGCATCTTCGTGTTCTAAAAAGGCTGTCTCACTTGGAGTAGTCTTTGGTTCTTCGACGAGAGACGACTTCTAGAGTTGCTCCAAGAAGACTCCTTGTGGAATGGGAGATCAGGAAGTAGCTATTCGAGCTAACTGGTCTGCGAGGAAATTATCATTTCGAGGGATATATTGTACCTCCAGACTGGAAAAATGCTTTTTAAGCTTTCTAACTTCCGACAAATAATTCCCCATGGTCGTATTAGGGCATTTATACTCTTTTCTGATCTGATTCATGACTAGTTAAGAATCACCTTTCACAAGTAGACGTTGAATCCCGAGCGCTTTCGCTGCTCGAATGCCAGCCAATAAACCTTCATATTCTGCTACATTGTTTGTAGCAGGAAAGTTTAATTGAATAGCATATTTTAAGGTTTTCTCGATAGGAGATACCAAGACTACCCCAGCCCTCGAGCCATTTAGTGTAAGTGACCCATCAAAGTACAATGTCCACTGATCCTGCGATTCGTACTGGGGTCCCTGAACAGGTTTAGGATTTATCCATTCGGTGATAAATTCTGCCAAGATCTAGGATTTAATGGTCATTCGGGACATGAAATAGAGGTCGAACTCTCCAATTTCAACCGACCATTTGGCCCTGTGCCCCGCTGCTTCCCTATTTTGTAGGATTTTTTCTATGGGAAACTCAGACGACACAATTAGCTTGTGTGCTTGGAAATAATGCATCCGTTTTCTCGAAGACATGAGGAGAGCATATAGAAGCTTTTGGACCTAAAGGTAATGCTCCTTAGGCCCATGTAAAACTTCACTAACGTAATAAACTGGTTGTTGAATGTTTTCACGTTCAACGACTAGTACCGCGCTCACTGCTTGTGGCATAGCAGCTAGATACAACATGAGTGTCTCGTTTGATTTAGGAGAAACCAATACGAGAACACTCGTGATGTATCTCTTGACGAGAGCACTCGTAAGATATCTCTTGACATCCTTAAATACTTTGTTTGCCTCTTACGACTACTCGAAACCCTCATATTTCCTAAGAAGTTTAAAGAAAGGAAGTCATTTTTCTCCCAGACATGCGATGAAACGACTTAATGAAGAACATGAAACTGTGCATGCTCGATGCAGTGCAGAACATAGATGAAGTAGAACAGCGAGTGGTCGCGTAAATGCATTGTTTAGAAATCTTATTCCCGCCCTGTGCATGTGAACTCTGTGATAATGGATCAGAGATACCCGCTCACCCTCCTTCCCAGTACACGCTGAGGAGAAGGGACGGCTCGGTTTGACAACACAACACACCGGCATAGTTGAACAAAGAGGAAGCAGAAGAATGGGAAAAAAATTGATTGTTCACAGGTCTGGACATCTCTAGATACTTTTAAGGTCAAGACAATTACTCTCTAGTAACTGTGTAATAAAGCACATAATGAACCACTGGTAACTGATAATCCAAAATCAATTAATTGTAATTAAGCATTTTTTTCAGCTCCTCACTACACCTTGGTCTAAGGTTCCGACCAGTGTTTTTCGACTACACTGGTCTATAGCTCCGACCAGTGTACCAGTGCATTTTGACCAACTGGTCTATAGCTTCGACCACTGCATTCCGACCACACTGGTCTTTAGCTTCAACCACTGGTATTCCGACCACATTGGTCATCAACTTTGACCATCAGATTCACCACACCGGTCATCGATTTTGATAACATCGGTCATCACCACCATCCGATTCGACAACACCGGTCATCGACCCGACTCATCAGATTCACCAAGTCTAAAGAGAGAGAGAGATGGGGAGAGAAATGCACGGTTAGCAATAGAAAGTGTACTCGGTTAGCAAAAGAAAGTGGACTCGGTTCATGACATGACTGCACCACGACATGTTCACGATTGCACGTCGTAAGTCACAATTACGTGATTGCCATGCAAATAAGCACGCCCGTGTGTACGTATGTGTGTGTGACTTGAGCTATTATCCTCCTCATGTCACCTCATGCCATGTCGCATATGTTTCGAGGGAAGGACTCCAACTTATAAACTATTTTCCCGCAACTTAGGCTAGGCAATACGAGACTAAACAATGCATGCTTTAAAATTTATGAATGAATGGGACCTTAACCCTCGTGCGCCCAATTCTAACAACTATATATTACTCTCTCTAAAGTGCGTAGAATAGCTGGCTTCTCAGCACAGCCAAGTCGACTCACTTGCCAGCCGTCCAATTGAGGTCGCCGCTCGCTCAGTCCATCCACGTAGTCGAGTTTCTTGGCCAGTGGCGTCTATGTGCGTGCGAAACACTTTCTGCCCGTTCGATCACGTTGATCGCCAGCCGACGCCTGTCCTCCCTTCTGCTTCTATTGTTTTCTTCACCCGTATCGAACCCTCCCGACCTTTCCCCCTTCCCCTCCGTCGACTCCCTCAGTGCCGCCACTCCTCTTCCCAACGCAAGCACTCCTCCCCGCTGTCCGCGACGTCCCCTCCTCCCCACTGCCCCGCTTCTTCCTCTTTTCTTGTCCCACCGTCGTTCGCTCCCCTCTCTGCACCACCGCCTCCGCCTTCCCCGTGACACCGGCTCCCCCTCCGCCACCTCCGCCGCCCCCTCCATGCCCCCACCGTCGTGCGCACTCCTCCTTCCATACCTTTCCCATCCTTTCCCCGCCCAACACCTCCGTCGACTCCCTCAGTGCTGCCACTCCTGTTCCCAACGTTGTCGCTCCTCCCTGCCGCTCGCGATGCCCCCTCCTCCCTGCCCCGTCGCTTCCTCTTCCCTTATCCCACCGCCATCTGCTCCCCTCTCCGCATCGCTGCCTCCGCCTTCCCCGCGACACCGGCTCCCCCTCCGCCACCTCTACCTTGCCCACGCCTTCAGAGTCCCCACCGCCGTGGCAGCCTCCTCCTTCCATACCTTTGTCTCCCCAAATGTCGCGTCTATGCGCCTGTGTTTCATTGTGAAATTCTTTCTTGCCATTTAAGAGAGCTCATAGTGTTCATCTTAGCTACAACTGTGTTTAGTAGATTTTTATGTTTGATCATTGTCAGCTGATCAAGATTATGATATGATCCTACATGGAATTTTGGTAATGTTGGTTGTGCCTTCCATACTGCATTCTTCATATCTTCCCTTGCAGTCTTGCACTATTTGTGTCTGCAATCAAAATTTGAGGCCGAGATGGCTCAAACGCAGAAAAACAAAGCATCAGGTGATGTGTTGCCTTCACTGTCTCTTGAAATACTGCTATGCAATTATTGCTTATTCCCACATGCTGTTTTTTTCTTTTCTATTTTGCTGATATTATATTGTACTGGATCGCTCATCTAATGATGAAAATTAGCTTGGGGGATTTGGTGGAAGTGCAATAGGCCTCACAAGATCTATGTTGATTTTTGGTGTTTCTTGGTTCATCAGTTGCTACTTTGGTCACGTTATCTATGTTTTCAGACCTCTCATGATTTTCAACCATTCAGTTTATTTTGTTGCTAGAATTTCTGATCATGTTGCCATTCAGTGTTGTACACATTTAGGTTAATGATAGCCATATACTCATTTGTGCATCCATTGGTGGATTTATAATGAGTCTAAATTTGCAGACAAATGGTTTTCCCACGGGTCATGCACCTCCCTGTAATTCAGGACTACTGATACATATGCATCTTAATTAGTCGTATTTTACTTTTGTTAATAGAGTGGTTTGTTTGATTTCCAACCTAATTTTGTAACAAGTCATTGTGGTATGTAATGCCGTATGAAAGTTTGTCTTGCATATTGTATATTGGAATAATTTTCCTTTGTTATTGTCACATAGAATATCATCTTGGAAAGCTGAATGCCATATGGAAGTTTGTCTTGCATATTGTATATGGGAATAGTATTTCTTTTTAATTGTTACGTAGAATATCGTCTTGGACAACTGAGGGAAAAATGTTGTAGAGTTGATGACACAATTATTGGAGCCTCCAAAGGTATTTATGAGTTATGTCGCTACATAAGAATCTTTCGAGTATGTAATTAAAAGCGTTTTTCATTGCTATTTAGGTAACAATTTAGATAATCATGCGAGACTATTGTGTTGTTGTTCCTGTTTTAGTTTTTGCTGAACTCTTTCGTAACTTTAGCTTCAAAGATTTTGGGGTAACATGCTCTGAAAAGAAGAGGTAGTCTTAGCTTGGAAGTTCCTTGCATTTCTATTGTTAGATTTGCCATCTCATTGGTCATATAGGATTCCAGTGGAGGAGATGTTTTTGAAGTCACAAAGTTTTGTCATATGTATTTGCTCGCTCGCATTTATTAGGTCAATACAATTCATGTTTTTTTAACAACTCATGCTGCAGGGGAATGTATCACACTAGATGTCGAACCCGGGAGCGAAGGATCCCGGATTCTCTGTGTTCATACACTAGTCCAGGATTTCTATTGTACACAGTTAAACAAAAGTGATAATCAAAACATATCATGCACTTTATTAATAATTATTCAGAGTTTATTACAAAGGGTCTGAGGCCAAATAAAGTAAAACACAGTGGAAGCAAAACAGTAGTAGTAGACCCAACGATTCACCACAGGAAATCGTCTGGGGGGCGTAGCCTAAGCATCGATGTCCTCACAGGTAATGCTTGTAATTATAAAGCAAATGTGCAATCGTGCAACAAAGAATAGGAAAATATACTCCACCAGTTTTTTGTAGATACATGTATGACAACACATGATAAGGAAAATAATAATAGGCTCTGCTAAACTAGCTCAACGAATTCATTTTCACTCATAGATGTCTATTTATTTTGGCAAGCATGAGGCTTTTCTTCTCTTTCGAACGCCTAGGATTTAATTTAGACGTATTATTTACCTTAGATACCTAATAGGCCTAAAACAGGAAGAACAAATCTGAAAACAACATCAACAAGCAAATGTGCAAATAGATAGTACTTTCCTCCGTTAGTTGTAAGTTGTATTGTCTGTAATTTTTCCTTGACCGCCCTTTATTGCACTCCAATAATCCCGCCGACTTGACTCGCATGATCAAAACAAAGATGGGTTCATCAAACCAATGATTAATCATTGTGTTAAAATATGCTGAACTCATGCTCCATTTCAATACCCAATTAGCTAAATCTCGAATGGCTTCACAAGAAAGACTGAGTATGAATGAAAATTATTTCAGGCATAACCTAAAGGCGATTACACCTAGACTTCATTTTTGGATGAAAATAAATTGCTTCTAACAAGAATGCTATTTATACAGTGGGTTGGTAGTCTAACACTGTTTAACGAACAGTGGAGCAATGGCAAAAGAACTGAGCGATATAGAATATGAATTTCCAGACAAAACAAACAAGCATATATACAAACGAATACAGCTTATACAGCTTATAAGTCTCTATTCTCTATATAGTTGTTTCTTCACATATGAAATCTATGCAATGGGTTCTAAGCAGACCTGTTACGTAACTCCACAGTGATTGCAGTAGCAACCTTCATTAACACTTGTACAGCCAATGTTAACTGACCGTGGAGCACAAGGGGTCATAGAGAATGCTAACCATCCTCTTGGCATATCAATACGATAGTAGTAACATATGTGCCAAATCTGCACTTACGTAAAAAATGATGTGTTAGCACTTAGCACATATAGACAATGAGGCCTCTTGCTGTGGAATTTGGAATATGTCAAGACATTCAGCACATCAAATAATTCAAGCTTCTTGTCCAATATAAACATGAGCATAACCTTAGCAAGGCATTCAAAATGGCTTCACAAGAACGACTGAGTATGAATGAAAATTATTTCAGGCATAACCTAAAGGCAATTACACCTAGACTTCATTTTTGGATGAAAATAAATTGCTTCTAACAGGAATGCTATTTATACAGTGGCTTGGTAGTCTAACGCTGTTAAACGAACAGTGGAGCAATGGCAAAAGAGCATATATACAAACGAATACGGCTTATAAGTCTCCATTCTCTATATATTTGTTTCTTCACATATGAAATCAATGCAATGGGTTCTAAGCAGACCTATTACGTAACTCCACAGTGATTGCATGCTAGTTAAACTTTTTAGACCCAAAAAGAGGTTTGCATGCATGCTAAACTTTTCTTTCTATGAACTACCTAGCAGCGAAAACACTTAATATGTAGATTAATAAGACTAATTGTGTACATGTTTGGTAAATCGATACTTTAATTATGTAGTTCATGAACTAATTAAAAACCAAGAACCATAACATGACCCAGCCTAGTCACATATGACAGCTATCCTGTCCTAACACATGATTATGATCAACAACGCACGCAAAGAAAATTAGACCTATAAAACCTCTATTTCATGTTTGCAGATGTGAACCAAAAAAACATAGATTTCAATGATGGTTTCAACATGAGGTAATGCATCTGGAAGCCAAGTGAACACATATTCGAGGGTGTTCTCAACAATAAATGTAATGCTTGACGTCTTTAGATTCAAGCATTCATGAAGTTTGATAAAGGTTTGAGAGGCCCTGAACCCAAATTTCGTGAGATTTTGGGCAAGAAATTCAATCTTATCAACTGGACAATCTTGAACACATAAATATTTCAACCAGCATAATGGTTCAGAAGCATGCAAACCATGCAGCTCGTAGCAATGTCGGATGCTTAACCATTCTAGAACAGGGCATTTCGATAAGTAGCATTGTAAATCTTGCGAGGCAAGCACATGGTCCAGAGCAAGGATTTTAAGGTTTGCAGACTCACAAAAATCAGGAAATGGAACAAAATTAACGCTATCGAGCGCAAGAGACTGAAGGTAAGATGCATTTTGGCTGTTGAAAAGATGGAATGGGAACCTGCATATGAAACTTTCTAAATAAATAACACGTCCCCAAATTTACGAAACTTTTCAAATAAATAACATGGCCCCAAGTTTATGGAACTGAAAACAAGCAATGCTGCAAACATTATAGTTCAACCAACGTTGTGTTTCCAAATAAATAACACGGCCCCAACTTCATGCAACTGAAACTAAGCAACGCCGCAAACATCCTAATTTCAAATAAGAAGATCCTCACAGACACACCAAGTAAACCCCCTTCAAGGAACCCCAATGCCACAAAGGCTGTGTATCTAGCATTAACAATGCTATAACCATGGCAGACAAGCAATGTTGAGAAAACAGGGCCTTACATCATGCAAATTAATACTAATTGTAGCACAAACCCACAAAAAAATATATTGCAACGTAAGAGAGTGGCTACCAAGACCATCACCAACAAATTGCATGAAACACCCCAGTAGTGTACTTTAATGATCTCTTGGCGAAACCCCCTAATAAAACCTTTCCCATAATAAGCAACTTGTTCTAGATAATCTACCAGGGATACCAAAAATACAAAAAAAATTCACATGACAATCATCACCAGATCGAGCAGCAATACTCTACCATCACCACAGCACACTAAACCACCATAAAATTAACAATCACAACTACGAGATATATTGCAAAGATTATATAGCGTAAAGGAAAAAAAAAAAAGAGCAAGGTAAGATGATGTGTATACCTCATTTGGTGGTGCTTGTAATAACCTCAATTTTTCAAATTTCAGAGAAAATTTAAAATTTAATTATTTTTGTGGAAATTCTAAAATTTTTAAAACTTTTCCTAATTAGTTAAAGCTAAAATAAATTTAACTACAAAATCTATTATCAAGTTTAAGTTGAAAATAATTTTATTAAGTCTAAAATGTCTCTAAGAGTTTATGAGAATTTTTCTAGAATTTTTGGAATTATTTTGCTATATTCTAAAGTGAAATGAATTAAACTAAATATTTAAAATAGAAAATGAAAAGAAAATCGAAAGCAGTGTTTGGGTTAAACTTGGTCGGCCCATTTACTCACGATGTGCTGTGCCCAAGCCGCCCACTCTCCACGCGCCTTCCTCTTCTCAAGCACGTTGGATTTCAATCCAACAGTCCACACACACACACGCCAGGTTTGCTCGAGCCCTTGGATCATGATCATATGGCTCTGTCACTTTCTTCTCCTCGCCTCGTCTTCCTCAAGGCGTCACAAGACCGCCGCCATGGCCGCCTTCACTCAAGCATTAACACCGCTTTACTTTTTTTTCTCGCGTTTGGCAAGAATCAAACCAGCGTCTCTCGCCAAGACTCACTCGCCTGTTTTCCCTCTCTTTAACCCATTTTAAACTCCACTTCGCCCCGCCGCCATTGATGTCGCCACGATCTCCGTCTCCTCGCCGCCGGCCCTATAAAGGAGCCTCAGCGCCTTGAGCTCCCAACTCACCACCGCCACCCACTTCCTTTCTCCTCCCCATACTACTGGAATTTGAGAAATAGCTCACGACCACCGAAGCTTCCGTCGTCAATTGCCGCACCATCGGCGACTCTCCGCCACCTTCAACCCACCTTCGAGTCGCCATGTCTCGCTGTCGTCCCGTCGCACCTTCCCGCCCGAGAGTCACCGTAGCTCGTCGTCGCCGTTGAATGTAACCACGCCGCTGTTTTCCTCTCGCCGCCGCCTCCGTCCTCATCTCGACGATTGGAGAGAAACCGAACCGCTTTGTCACCCTCTTCCTCCTCATGCCCTCACCGCCATTGCTGTAGCACGCCACGGAGACCATCGTTCATGGCCGCGACCGCCCCGCCGACATGGCCCTGCCACGTAAGCACCACGGTGGCACCACCACGCCGTGGGTGCCACATCACCTCACCGCCAAATCGCGCCACCACGAGCCTTTCACCAGGACTTGGTCCATGTGAGCCGAGTCTATGACACTTAGGCCCCACATGTCGAAAAGTTAATTCAAATTATTTTAATTCGAAAATCATTGCTGACGTCACCATGCGCAATAATTAGAATTTCCTTTAGGAGAATAATTCGAGAAAATTGTTTAAATAATGATTTAGTTTAAAATTTGTAAAATTCATAACTTTTGCATTATAACTCCAAATTAGATGATTCAAGATGCTAAAATTTTAGAAAATTATTGTCTAACTAAATAAAATATAATAATTCAATTTAGAGTTCATTTTAGTTCTGTTTTAGAATTTAGAATTCTTTTAAATATCAAATTTAGGTTAAAATTTGTAAAATTCATAATAATTGAATCCTAACTCCAAATTTAGTGAAACAAATTTCTAAAATTTTATAATTTGATTATCTAGCTCAATAAAATAAAATCATTATATTTAGACTTGGTTTATTTTGTATTTCTGAGTTTTATTTGAATTTTATTTGATTTGCCTTATTTTCACGTTTAGACTTTGACGATTCCGGGAATTTGATACTTCTCAAGACTTAGATTTTCCAGATCGCAACGAAGGCAAGTTATACTTTGACCATTTTGCCCTATTATTTTAAAGTTAATTAAATTCAGTTTTAAAATTAATAAATGCATGCATAATTTTATTCAAGTATTTCAAATTCTGCTTAAATAATTAGTTATTCCTATTACCCTTGTATGCCAAATTTTGATGTTGCCATGTCATTCCTTTGTCACTTTAGATAAATTATTATGTTTAATAATCAAATGCTTCGCAAATACTTAGACCATGATTTATATTTTTGGGAGAATTTTAGCCAACTCAAAAAAATTTGCTGAAAATTAAAACTATGGTATTGTTTTACCATAGAGAATTTGTAAAGATGGTTTTATAGAAATAAAATCAAAAGGGTTTGGACTTGGGCGAAAAGGATGAATGGTGGGTGCGAGTTTATGCACTAGCTTAGTGTGGTTAAGATTAAGACCTGTGGTTTAAATTGAATGACGCCCAAGTCAATTGAGGACCGGTCTTTGAGCGCATTTTGTTATGCTTTATCGTACAACCACATGTCCTGTATGGGCAGGACCTGGCTTAATAATTTGTAATACCTCTTAGTTATTTGTGCTATGTTGTATGTATGGGTGTCTGCAGAGCAGTTTTCCCATCTGGCGCAAGAGGGGTTTTGAGGACGGTCATCCAATGGAAGCTTAAACCTTAGCGGGCACAAGTACTTTGAGGTAGAACATTGTAACGGCCTTGTGATGTTTGCTCACACACGCCTTAGGAAGCGTGGATTGGCCGACACAAAGAGTATAATATCTCGTGTGGGTAAAGTTGTACAAACTCGCAGAGTAGAAACTATTGAATAGCGGCGTCATGATCATGGACATGCTAGCAAAGCCACTCGAGTTAGTTTTGTTTTTGGTTTTAAAAGTGATTTCAACAGATAATTTCAGGATGGATAGTCTGTGGGAAAATTAGGCGGGTAGCCATTGTGATTGGAGGATATCCATCATCTTTTATGGAGGTTATCCACAATAAACTATTGTTACTTAAAATGGTTATTGTATGAAATGGCTTTGAAATCTAATATGATTATTTAAATTAAAAGCGCCGCTTTACGCAAAATAACCTTGCCAAGATCATTTGTCTACCTTATGCATGCATATCAATTCCATATTGGTGTAACTTGCAGCACGGTAGTAGTGCTCACTCTTGTGAATAATCTTTATTCAGAGAAGTTATCTACCAGGCGGTGAGGATCTTGACGCTTAGGTCATGTTCTCGCAGCGATTGCCCGTGGCGTAATCGTTGGGTCTACTACTAGCTTTCGCTCATTGTGTTTTACTTTATTTGGCCTCGGGCCCTTTGTAATAAACTCGAATAAATATTAATAAAATGCGTGATATGTTTTGATTATCACTTTTGTTTGATCGTACATTAGCTGTCCCGACTAATGTATGAACACAGAGAATTCGGGATCCTTCGCTCCCGGGTTCGACAGTGCTCGTCTAGTTCGCCTGGCACTCGATGTTTACACACACATGCACACGGGGGCATCCGCAGCGACACTGGTCAAATTAAATCCCAAAACCCCTAGAATTCTAGAAACAGATCGATCGAATCGTGATGGGAAGCGGCGGTCCATGATGTGGTTATGCGAGATGGCGCGCTTGTCCACCACAAGGTGTCTGACGAACACCTAAACGCGAACAAAATAGAGTCGACACGCGAGAACAAGCAAACAAGACCCGACAGAGTGAGGGAGGTGGATGCATCATCCGCGGTTTGCTTACCCCAGGCCGTGAGGGGTACATCTGAGAGTATGCCAACAGTATGACTAACCTCGAGGAACATCTGTAGGGGTACATAAAAAATGGCATCGCCCTCATCGACGCTAAGAACAGGTTGAAATGCTTTTATATCTGAGAGTATGCCAACAGCAGTTCTAACCACCAGAAGATGCTGCCAAAGATTAATATTAAGCTTGGTGAATTTTGATATTGTAAGAGCAATCTCAGTCCAAGCAGAAAACTAATAAAAGAGGAACACTGAACACATAATATGCATACCCCAAAGAACAGGACTTGGTTCATAGCTATATTGGACATTTTTTCACTGCATCATATGTAGATACCATATTCAGTGCATAGTGGCCAATTAGCTAGGAGTTGGCATAACACATTTTCTATCTGAACAGTAAGCTAAACCAATAGAATAGCTCAACATTAGGGAGACTGGCTATAGTACTAATAACATCAAGCTAAACAAATGAGGAGATAGCAATGAACATTGTAATTTCTGCAGTATTAAAGCAACATAAGTGATCATTACTGTAAGTATATATCAGAAAAACATATGAATTGCTCATCCTCAAAGCCATCGCTATCTGCACTTATATGTCTGTATATCATGATATGCAAAAAAGCTCAAGGATCTAACACAAATCGACTTATAATGATAGCATGAGATAAGGGCCGAAAGTGAAAGATTGATAACAAGTACTACAAGGTATATGTACGTTCAGGAAACAGCTTCTGAAGTTTGTAAATTTAATAAATGTATTTTTTAGATCTCAGTATATGCAACATGAACAATCAATAAGAGCGTTTTTGGTTTTTCTAATACTGAACAAGCTATCAAACTCTAGTATCAGAGGATATGTATGCGTTTTTCTAATACTGAACAAGCTGTCAAGCTCTATTATCAGAGGATATGTATGTTACAACAACAAAACCATCTCAAGTACTCAGTATAGTATAAACTATCCATGGATGTTCACAGGGGACACAATCGTAACATATGATCTGGCCACATGGAATGTATACCTTTGTACACTCCTCCATAAGTTCAAAATTTCTCTTAATACTACCAGGTATGTTCGGCTTTGTAACACGAACACTGATATTTTCAATTCCAGGACCATAGTGCGGGCAGTCTCTTTGGATAGCCTCTTTCATTGTTTCATAAATATGAAATTATGTTTTTTTGGTGAGCTAGTAATGCAGGTGTAAGGTCTCCTATATTGCACAGCTGCATAATAGAAAGAACCAAAAGTTGATTAACTAAAAGGATTCACCAACCTGATCAAGCATGTCAATGCAAACTTGCTGCAAACTATGAGCACTGCAGAACTGGTTTATCTCATGATGAATTTTGTCATATATCCATGTCCTGTCATAATGCACACCATAATTGAGTAGGGTTTCATAAACAAACTCTTTATGGAGACGTCATCCGCGGTTTGCTTACCCCAGGCCGTGAGGGGTACATCTGAGAGTATGCCAACAGTATGACTAACCTTGAGGAACATCTGCAGGGGTACATAAAAAATGGCATTGCCCTCATCGACGCTAAGAACAGGTTGAAATGCTTCCATATCTGAGAGTATGCCAACAGCAGTTATAACCACCAGAAGATGCTGCCAAAGACTAATATTAAGCTTGGTGAATTTTGATACTGTAAGAGCAATCTCAGTCCAAGTAAAAAACTAATAAAAGAGGAACACCCAACACATAATATTCATACCCCAAAGAACAGGACTTGGTTCATAGCTATATTGGACATTTTTTCACTACATCATATGTAGATACCATATTCAGTGCATAGTGGCCAATTAGCTAGGAGTTGGCAGAACACATTTTCTATCTGAACAGTAAGCTAAACTAATAGAATAGCTCAACATTAGGGAGACTGGCTATAGTACTAATAACATCAAGCTAAACAAATGAGGAGATAGCAATGAACATTGTAATTTCTGCAGTATTAAAGCAACATAAGTGATCATTACTGTAAGTATATATCAGAAAAACATATGAATTGCTCATCCTCAAAGCCATCGCTATCTGCACTGATATGTCTGTATATCATGATATGCAAAAAGCTCGAGGATCTAACACAAATCGACTTATAACGATAGCATGAGATAAGGGCCGAAAGTGAAAGATTGATGACAAGTACTACAAGGTATATGTGCGTTCAGGAAACAGCTTCTGAAGTTTGTAAATTTAATAAATGTATTTTTTAGATCTCAGTATATGCAACATGAACAATCAATAAGAGCATTTTTGGTTTTTCTAATACTGAACAAGCTGTCAAGCTCTAGTATCAGAGGATATGTATGCGTTTTTCTAATACTGAACAAGCTGTCAAGCTCTATTATCAAAGGATATGTATGTTACAACAACAAAACCATCTCAAGTACTCAGTATAGTATAAACTATCCATGGATGTTCACAGGGGACACAATCGTAACATATGATCTGGCCACATGGAGTGTATACCTTTGTACACTCCTCCGTAAGTTCAAAATTTCTCTTAATACTACCAGGTATGTTCAGCTTTGTAACACGAACACTGATAGTTTCAATTCGAGGACCATAGTGCGGGCAGTCTCTTTGGATAGCCTCTTTCATTGTTTCATAAATATGAAATTATGTTTTTTTGGTGAGCTAGTAATGCAGGTATAAGGTCTCCTATATTGCACAGCTGCATAATAGAAAGAACCAAAAGTTGATTAACTAAAAGATTCACCAACCTGATCAAGCATGTCAATGTAAACTTGCTGCAAACTGTGAGCACTGCAGAACTAGTTTATCTCATGATGAATTTTGTCATATATCCATGTCCTGTCATAATGCACACCATAATTGAGTAGGGTTTCATAAACAAACTCTTTATGGAGATGATTGACAACCTACAAGCCCAGAAATGGATCAAGCCCACAAGGTCACTCGGCAAGTCGCCAGTCGGGAGCTCATCCTCCTCGCGGCTGTCTCGCCAGACGCTGGTGGGCGTTTCCGTGGATGCTGATTGCTGCCTTGGAGAGGGAGGTGTCCGGCTGGAGGGGAGCTCGGGCGGTCGCCCGATCATGCCCGAAGGGAGGGTCCACCTGAAGACGTGAAGTCAAGCATTAGCTCGGGCAGATCTGAGATCGGTTGCGATCTTATCTCCCTCACCCTCCCATAAAAGAGATCGATTACTCCTCACTTACCACCGACGCAAAACAGTTTGAGGATATCATGGGGATATGCCCATGATCTTAGGATGATGAAACAATTGGCAATATTGCTTTTGGTTTGAAGTTTCAAGCGTTTTTCGGCAAAGTTTTCGGTTGTCGGTCATTGGCGGTCGACCGCCAAGCCTTAAGTGAAATTCGATTTAGTCGATGGCGGTCGACCGCCAATCCGGATCGACCGCCTTGCCTTCAATGGATTTTTCGGTTCACCCGAGGCGGTCGACCGCCGTAATGGCGGATCGACCGCTTTTTGAGCAGATTGATGATGTAAGTGGTGAATTGATTTTGGATTAGGTCATATCCTTGTTTGATAATGTATATGTGTTGCATGTTGCATGTTTTCACTAACGTGGGTCAAGTTGTGAAGAACTTGTTCCCGGATTCGTGTTTGCTTGTCTATTGCTGTACAGGTGGCTTGGTGGTCAATGACGGTCAACGGCGAGGAGGATCGGGACTAAGCTTGGAGAGCAGAGGTCCAGAACGATCATGGATGCCGGGTGAGGTCAAGTGACTCAAGCATGGCGCAGAATGGATGAAAGTGACCGAACGGGCAGTTCGGTGCGACTGGTTGGTCAAGCGGCGTGGGGGCCAGTGCAAGTGCCAAGGTGGTCCAGTAGGAACCAGATGGGAGAGACTTGCCGACACGATGAGAGCCGCTGGATCAATCTACACGTGGCGAAGCATGGATGTGTTTCGCGCAGTTTGGACTCGGTCTTCGGAAAAGATCGGGAAGGGGTATTTTAGTAATTTCACCAACATCGCCTTGGTGACCTAATGCCAACACAGCGCAAGGCGGTGCATCAAGAAGTGGATTAGGTCAAGAAAAGTGAAGACGGCGCTTTGAGATACGTGCGTGTGTGACCCGTTTGTGTTGGGCCTTAACGGGAGCCCATTAGGGTTAAGTCTTCTAGAAGCTCTAGGCCTCATATAAATAGAGAGGGGGTTGTTAGGCAGCCACTTGAAGCACTTCATGGTAAACCCTAGTTTGTCTTAGGGCTTAGGAGAAAGAGAAGAGGCTTAGGGTTCTAGGGTGATGTGTTGAGTTGTGTGCTCATGGATTGAGTTTTGCCTCCTTGAGGGAGTGGTCAGAATCAAAGAATCAATCATGAATCAATCCATGAATGATTGTTCAAAGATGAGTCTTCTTGTGCTTTCCTTCTCTTTTGATGATTTTGGGTGCTTCCTTGATCCCGAGGTTTTTGGTTGGTTTCTTTCCCTCTTTTACCTTGCTGTGATGTGTGGAAATACATCTAGGATCATCTAGATCATCAATCTCCCACGAGCAAGATTTGGATCAAGTTTTTGGTTTTTGCCCTGCTTTTGAACCCTCCTTGGTAAAACAGAAAAAGGTCAAAACTTTAACATGGATCTACTCAATCTCTTCTTGGAATAGGTTCCTAATATCTTTAGGAAGGTGTGTTCCAAATTTGGTCAAGTTTGGTAGTGTAGATCAAAAGTTAGACCGATTTTTGTTTGGTTTTTCAGCCGATTGGGCTGATTTTCTGTTGTTCATCATCGGCGATCGACCGCCAAAATCGTGATCGACCAAGTCGATCGCCAATTTGAGAGGTCTGACCGCCCAACACTTTGAGATTTGAGTTTTTGGTAATTTTGGGTGTTTTGCGTCGGGGTTTTGATTGGATTCAATACAAGTCTTCCACTGTGCTTGTGTATTGATCTTCATAGCTTTTATAGCTATTGGAGTGAATTTAGTATTGAATTCAATTAAGGTGAAAAAGGGTTCGTGCTCCTATTCACCCCCCCTCTAGTCGCCTTTCCGGTCCTACAATTGGTATCAGAGCCCGGTTAGCTCTTTTCATATATCTTAACCGGTCTTTGGAGCCATGGCGACTAACAAGTATTCAACCAAACCACCTGTTTTCGATGGAGTTGATTTTGCTTACTGGAAGGCACGCATGCATGCCTATATCGAGGCTCAAGGGCACGCTATTTGGGTTAAGGTCAAAAATCCATATGTCGTGCCAGCCAATGACGATGTGATCACTCCAGATGTTGAGGCTAATAGCAAGGCTCGGAACTTTCTGATCCAAGGTTTTAGTCGATCTGAGTTTGACCACATGGCTTATTTGAGGTCTGCTCACGAGATCTGGAGGACCCTTTGTGACTACCATGAGGGATCGACTGCGATCAAGGAAGTGAGACAGAACCAGCTCAAGAAAGAATACTCAAAGATCGAGCAAAGACCTGGTGAGTCTTTAGATGAGCTGTGGGGGAGGTTCTCCAAGATTCTTCATGATCTTCGCGCTGTTGATCTTGTTTTCACTGAGTCTGAGAATGCACGCCAGCTTTTGGGTGCTCTTGATGTGAAGGTCTAGGGGATGAAGATCACATCCATCAATGACAACATTGTCATGAGTGAGCATACCATGGATAAGCTCTACTCGAGGTTGAAGACGCATGAGATTGACTTTATCTCGCGTCTCCCCAAGACAGAGTCGATGGCTTTGGTGGTCGACCCATCTAAGGGTAGCTTGACTGATTCCTTTGATTTTGGCTCATCTGTCTTTTCTTTGTCAGCTTTACATTCTTTGAGCGATGAGCAGCTAGAGAAGCTACCTGAGGATGATTTAGCCCTCCTATCCACCAAATTCTCGAGAGTTTACAACAAAGTGAGGAACAGGAGGAAAGGTGGCCCTGTCACTTGTTTTGAGTGTGGTGAGCCGAACCACATTCGCTCCAAGTGCCCCAAGCTGAAGGGCAAGGAGGAGAAGGACTCTCGGAGGCGTCATCAAACCAAAGACAAGAAAGGCAAGAAGCCAAACTATCGCAAGTTCGTCAGCCAAGTCCTTGCCGCTCTTGAGAGTGTGAACATGAGTGATGTGGACTCGGAGACGGAGGATGACGATGATGCTCTCATAGCAAGAAGAAGGCCCAGGACTTTACCGGCATGTGCTTCATGGCTAGAGACAGCCATGATGTCGACTCCTCCAACGACAACGACCTTTTCAGTGATCCCGATGAGGTACGTCCTTCACTTGAGAATATGAAACGTGCTTTAGCTTTTGCTGAAAAAAGAATGTATAAGCAAGAAAAAATGATTAGAAAACAGGATGCCATGATTGATGATTTGAACTTAGAGGTTGATAGGCTTAAATCCATTAATCCTGCTGATGATTGTGATTCTTGCTCTAGCTTGCTTAATGAACTAGCAAATCTGAAATCTACTCATTCCTCTATTGCTAGTCAACTGAAAGATGCTTTTGATGAACTAGAAACTCTCAAGTCTAGTCCTGCTTGCATGAATGCCATTGCCTTAGATGTGACTACTGTTGATGCTATTCCATTATCTTGCTCAAACTGTGCTTTGCTTGAATTAAAATTGGATAGCGCTATGAAAGAATTACAGAAATTTGATGCTAGTCACATGTATTCTCATTGTGAGGATAGTAGGATTAAAATGAAGGAGATGACTGAAATGGTTCTTTATTCTAAAACTGCTTCTTGTGAAAACTGTGTTAAACTCACAATTGAGAATGATGCTTTAAACAAGACACTAGAAGAGAAAGCTAAAATTGAACAATCCATGTCCATGACTGCTTCAAAGAAAGTTGTTGATTCTGATTCTTGTACTCTTTGTATTAAACTTGGGCATAATGTAGATAAGATACAAGAAGCTTTTAGAGTTAAGTTCAAAGAGCAGTTGGATAGGATTAGAGATAAATATTGTGTGTCTTGTGAGGCTTTGAAAGCCGAGGTAGCTCACTATAAGGAAAAATCTGATAGGGCTAATAAGTCAAATAAGTGTGCTTCTTGTTATGAACTAACCAAACAAAATGACTACCTTAAAAAGACTCTTGAGAGATTTATTGGTGGGAAGAAGAACCTCAACATGATTCTAGACAAATCTAAGGTGAGTGTGAATAACAGTGGCCTAGAATTTAATTCTCTAGAGCATTCCAAGAATCATCCACCTAAGGTTGTTAGAGTGTTGAGAGTGGCCTGCTTGAGGTAGAACCCTCTAAGCCATCCAAGATAGTCTTCAAATCACTGGTTTTGCCCAAACCACTTCTAGCAAGATAGATGCTTCTACTTCATCAGGTTAGACCCCTCAAAAGGTCAAATACCATTGCACCTTCTGCAAGAAGAATGGCCACATTGTTGAGTTCTGCTTCCGTAGAGCCAAGATTGAGAGGAAGGAGAGGATGAGTGCTTTGAGAACCATTAGAGGAGTCCCTTCACCTGCTGTAGTCTCTAGAGCCAGGCAGCCTGTTTTTTCTGCTAGACATAGGTCTGGGTTCGTAGATAACTTCTTTGACTCCTTTGGTGGCTCTAGGCAGCGCTTTGGGTTAGGATATCGTGAGGAGAGACCACGGGTAGCATCTAGACAGGGGGAGTACCGACCTTTTGGTAGGTCGATTCGGAGAGGTCTAGGTGGTTCTCGTGTGCATTCTTATGATTTTGCTCCTAACCATTTTACTGCTGCTTCTACTATTTTGCCTAAGCATCGTGTGACCCAGTACTGGATTCCCAAGTCTTTTATCACTAATCCCAGTACTGAGGCACAGATGTTTCCTGCTCGTGCCTTGTAGGTCCGTCGTGCGAGGAAGAAGGACATATGGCTTGTTGACTCCGGCTGTTCTCGACACATGACTAGAGATTCTAGATGGTTCTCCTCCCTCACACGTGCATCTGGCAATGAATTGATCACATTTGGGGATGCTTCTACTAGGACCGTGACAGCCAAGGGCACAGTGCGCGTCAACAACAAGTTCATGCTCAAGGACGTCGCTTTGGTAAGTAAGATGAGGTATAATCTGCTTTCTGTTTCTCAGCTGCTTGATGAGGGTCTAGAGGTGAGATTTAAGAGTGGTGAATGCAGGGTTATGGATTCCTCTAGTGATCTTGTCTTTGAGATCTCTAGGTTTGAGAGGATCTTTTGTGCTGATTTCAGTATCTCTTCTGCTTCTAGCCCTAGGTGTCTTGTAGCTTCTGACTCTCATGATCTAGTGTTGTGGCATCGTAGGCTTGGTCACATAGGGCCGACCACTTGACTAGAGTCGATGTGAGGATTTGATTAGAGGTTTGCCTAGGTCAAGGTCATTAGAGACCTTGTATGCACACCTTGTAGACATGGTAAGATAGTTTCTGCTTCTCATCCACCTCTTACTCTAGTGATGACAGATGGACCTGGTCAGCTCCTGCACTTAGATACTGTTGGTCCTTCTAGAGTTCAGTCAGCCGGTGGGAAATGGTATGTGCTTGTGATTGTGGATGATTACTCTAGGTATTCATGGGTTTATTTTCTGGTTTCTAAGGACGAGGCTTTTTGCTTCTTTAGAGAGTTGGTCCTTAGACTTGCTGTTGAGCTTCCTAGAGCTTTGAGGGCCATTAGGAGTGACAATGGGACAAAATTCAAGAATTCTTCCTTTGCCACCTTTTGCACTGATAGGGGTATTGAGCACCAGTTTTCTTCACCTAGAGTTCCCCAGAAGAATGGTGTTGTAGAGAGGAAGAATAGGACCCTTGTAGAGATGGCCAGGACCATGCTAGATTAGCATTTCATACCTAGGAGGTTTTGGGCTGAGGCGATCTCTACTGCTTGCTATATCTCTAATAGGGTTTTCTTGAGATCTGTAATTGGTAAGACTTCTTATGAGCTCAGATTTGGTCATAAGTCTAAAGTGTCTCATTTCAAGATTTTTGGCTGCAAGTGCTTCATTCTTAAACATGGCAACCTTGATAAATTTGAATCTAGATGTTCTGATGGCATATTTCTTGGATATTCTGCTCATTCTCGTGGCTATCGTGTATTTAATTTTGACACTAACAAAGTTGTTGAGACTTGCGAAGTCACTTTTGATGAGGCTAGTCACGGTACTAGACCCGATCTTTGCAGTACATAGGTTTCTTCTGAGAGCATCTTCGTCGATGATGACTCTGAGGATGAGGACCTAATCCATCCTCAAGTCCCTTCTGACATGGTTGGAGAGCCTGCTTCTACTACACCAGCTTCAGATGAGCAGCCTCTTCCTACCTTCACCGACGATCAGAGTGGCTCTGATCCTACCTCCACAGCTCGTGAGGTAGAGGCCACTTCTGCACCAAGTGCTCCTCTTCACATTCAGCGACGACATCCACCTGAGCAGATTATTGGGGATCTACATGAGCGAGTCACTCGCTCCAGGTTCATTTCTCCTGATTCTCATGCACATTCTGCTTTTGTTGCTTCTTTTGAACCCCGAGATGTCACCCATGCTCTTTCTGATGCCTTTTGGGTCAATACCATGCATGAAGAACTTAAAAATTTTGAAAGAAACAAAGTCTGGACCTTAGTTGAACCTCCACCTAATCATAATGTAATTGGAACAAAATGGGTTTTCAAAAATAAACAAAGTGAAGATGGGTTGATAGTTCGCAATAAGGCTAGACTTGTAGCACAAGGATATTCCCAAGTAGAGGGCTTAGACTTTGAGGAGACCTTTACTCCTGTAGCTAGATTAGAAGCCATTCGCATTTTGCTAGCATTTGCGGCATCCAAGGGCTTCAAGCTATTTCAAATGGATGTCAAAAGTGCTTTTCTGAATGGTTTCATAGAAGAAGAAGTCCATGTCAAGCAACCACCTGGTTTTGAAAATCCTAAGTTCCCAAACCATGTTTTTAAACTCTCCAAAGCCTTGTATGGATTGAAGCAAGCCCCTAGAGCTTGGTATGATAGGCTTAAGAGTTTCTTGCTCAAAAATGATTTTAAAATGGGAATGGTTGATAAAACCTTGTTCACTCTCAGGCATGGCAATGACTTTTTGATGATTCAGATTTATGTGGATGACATTATATTCGGTGGTTCTTCTTGTGCTTTGGTGTCTAGATTTTCAGATTCTATGAGCAGGGAGTTCGAGATGAACATAATGGGCGAATTGACCTTCTTCCTTGGTCTTCAAGTCAAGCAACTGAAAGAAGGCACCTTCATTCATCAAAGTAAGTATACAAAGGACCTTCTTCAGCGCTTCGACATGGGAAGCAGTAGGCCAATGTCTACTCCCATTGCCACGACCACCGTGCTAGACCGTGATGAGGATGGAGAGCCTGTGGACCAGAAGGAGTACCGCAGCATGATCGGCTCCCTCCTCTACCTCACAGCATCGAGGCCGGACATACAATTTGTTGTGTGTCTGTGCGCTCGATTTCAGGCTTCCCCTCGAGCTTCTCATCGTCAAGCAGTGCGTCGCATATTCAGGTACCTTTAGGACACTCTTGACTTTGGACTTTGGTATTCTTCTTCTTCTGCTCTCTCCATTCGCGCTTTTTCTGATGCTGGTTTTGCGGGGTGTAGAGTAGATAGGAAGAGTACTTCTGGCACTTGTCATTTCTTAGGCACATCCCTTATCTCTTGGTCTTCTAAAAGGTCTTACATTTGCACGATCCTTCGCCGAGGCCGAGTATGTAGTCTATGACCGATGAGTTGCTCTCAGGTTCTCTGGATCTTGTTTACTCTACGGGACGGTTGTCTTTGGGTAGTGTTCCTCTTTTCTGTGATAACACTAGCGCCATTAATATTGCTAAAAACCCAGTGCAACATTCTAGGACTAAGCACATTGATGTTAGATATCATTTCCTTAGAGACCATGTAGAGAAGGGTGATGTTGTGCTTCACTTTGTTGAGTCTCGAGCAAAGAAGTTGCGGATATCTTCACTAAGGCTCTTGATTCTTCTCGTTTTGCTTCTTTGCGGGGAGAGTTGGGGGTTGTTAGTCCTCTTGGCCTGTTTTGAGGGGGAGTTTGTTCTTTTTGCATTCATTTGTATCATAATGCATTTTAAAATTCAACAACTTGCATTGTAATATAATCTTGTGGAGCTTTGATTATTATCCTTGTATGACTTAAATTCATGCTGTATACCCTGCCATGTCTTGTGCTGGTTTGCTAGACTTCTTTTATGGCTTTTTATGTATAGCTTAGCTTTTGCCATGCTAGCTTTATTATCTGTGAGCAAACTGAATTATAATATGACTTGTTGGATCTTGTGACTAGTTTTGCTTTAGTAATCCTCTCATGATTCATGCCATGTCATATAGGCTTCATTGAGTCTTGAACTTATTCTGAGTTTCAAACTGAGCTATGATAATTCTTAAGTCAAGCAAATGAAAAATGAGCTTTTCTGTGCGAAAAAACTGATATCACCAATTCTTTCTCATGAGACAGCTTGCCATTGCACTAGGCATGAACTCAGGGGGAGTTTTGGATGACCTAGATCACTCTCTTAAGCTTTTGTTGCTTGGGATGGTTGTAGTGAGGCTTGAGATCTAGCACAATGCTAAGAAAACAAATTGGCAATTGGTTGAAGCTTAGGAGGCAGTTGTGGATGGCTCCTAGTCCAGGACTTGCTTTACTAAGATAAAACTAATCATTTTCAGCAAAGTGCTCAAAGTGCTAAATTCTAAATGCTTGATCAAATTGATTCAAAATTGAACTCATAATGTTCAAAATTGACTCATTTGCTATTTCTGGGCTCCACTTAGCTTATAGACATGGCCTGACTCATTTTTGGTTATCTTTAGTTAAACTATGATCTTGAGCACCTCGTCATGTCTTCAATTCATTTAATATCAGATTATTGCTATTTTGGCCTTAGCTGTGCTATACATGTTTTGCCATGATTGAATATAGCTTCTTCACATAATATGGCTTGGTGTAATACTTGTACAGTCTTCTTGGATAATCTTCATGGCTCCTTTTGCTCAAGTTAAAAAAAAACTGAAAAAATGAAAAATTACAAAATTGCAGCCATTCCATTCCATTCATGCTCTATCTTCTTCCATGCACCTTGATGAATTCATTGTCAAAGGGGGAGAAAGATTGGTGAAAATATTGTTTTAGAGCTTTTTGGAGTGTCATAGGGAGAAAATGGTTTTTCTGAAAAAATTGGTGATCATAGTGAGTGGGAGCATCTCAATTGCATTCTTTTGGTCTTATTGCCTTTTATGAATTTGAATTGCAATTTTTGAAGACTCACAATGATCAAAGGTCAAATAGAACAATTGTTCTTTCATATGGACCCAAGTGAGATTTTTGGCCATTCTTTGGAAATTGAAGCTTTTGTACTTTCTTTTGCCCTATCTCACTTGCTTATGCTATTCTGAAGCCAGCTTGGTCATTTCCATTGCTTTCTCTTACTAATGGACCAAGTTGTGCCTTTGTACGAAAACGTCGAGTACTTTACTTTTCAAACTCCAAAACCACATTTTCTGAGAGATTGCCAATGTGTTCATCAAGGGGGAGATTGTGGATATCATGGGGATATGCCCATGATCTTAAGATGATGAAACAATTGGCAATATTGCTTTTGGTTTGAAGTTTCAAGCGTTTTCGGTAAAGTTTAAATTTGTCGGTCATTGGCGGTCGACCAAGCATTTTAGTGATCGACCGCCAAGCCTTAAGTGAAATTCGATTTAGTCGATGGCGGTCGAGACCGGTAATCCGTGATCGACCGGCCTTGTCTTCAATGGATTTTCCGTTCGATTCGAGGCGGTCGAGACCGCCGTAATGGCGATCGGCCGGTTTTGAGCAGATTGATGATGTAAGTGGTGAATTGATTTTGGATTAGGTCATATCCTTGTTTGATAATGCATATGTGTTGCATGTTACATGTTTTCACTAACGTGGGTCAAGTTGTGAAGAACTTGTTCCCGGATTCGTATTTGCTTGTCTATTGCTGTACAGGTGGCTTGGAGGTCAATGACGGTCAACGACGAGGAGGATCGGGACTAAGCTTGGAGAGCTGAGGTCCAGAACGATCATGGATGCTGGGTGAGGTCAAGTGACTCAAGCATAGCGCAGAATGGATGAAAGTGACCGAACGGGCAGTTCGGTGCGACTGGTTGATCAAGCGGCGTGGGGGTCGGTGCAAGTGCCAAGGTGGTCCGGTGGGAACCGGATGGGAGAGACTTGCCGACACGATGAGAGCCGCTGGATCAATCTACACGTGGCGAAGCATGGATGTGTTTCGCGCAGTTTGGACTCGGTCTTGGAAAAGATCGAGAAGGGTATTTTGGTAATTTCACCAAACCGCCTTGGTGACCTAATGCCAACCAGCGCGCAAGACGATGACGTCAAGAAGTGGATTAGGTCAAGAAAAGTGAAGACGGTGCTTTGAGATGCGTGCGTGTGTGACCTGTTTGTATTGGGCCTTAACGGGAGCCCATTAGGGTTAAGTCTTCTAGAAGCTCTAGGCCTCATATAAATAGAGAGGGGGCTGTTAGGCAGCCACTTGAAGCACTTCATGGTAAACTCTAGTTTGTCTTAGGGCTTAGGAGAAAGAGAAGAGGCTTAGGATTCTAGGGAGATGTGTTGAGTTGTGTGCTCATGGATTGAGTTTTGCCTCCTTGAGGGAGTGGTCAGAATCAAAGAACCAATCATGAATCAATCCATGAATGATTGTTCAAAGATGAGTCTTCTTGTGCTTTCCCTTCTCTTTTGATGATTTTGGGTGCTTCCTTGATCCTGAGGTTTTTAGTTGGTTTCTTTCCCTCTTTTACCTTGCTGTGATGTGTGGGAATACATCTAGGATCATCTAGATCATCAATCTCCCACGAGCAAGATTTGGATCAAGTTTTTGGTTTTTGCTCGGTTTTGAACCCTTCTTCGGTAAAACAGAAAAAGGTCAAAACTTTAACGTGGATCTACTCAATCTCTTCTTGGAATAGGTTCCTAATATCTTTAGGAAGGTGTGTTCCAAATTTGGTCAAGTTTGGCCGTGTAGAACAAAAGTTAGACCGATTTTCGTTTCGGTTTTTCAGGCTGATTGGGCTGATTTTGCTGTTCATCGTCAGGAGCGGTCTGACCGCCAAAATCAGCGGTCTGACCTCTAGGCAAAGAAGTCAGACCGCCAATTTGAGAGGTCTGACCGCCCAACACTTTGAGATTTGAGTTTTTGGTAATTTTGGGTGTTTTGCGTCGGGGTTTTGATTGGATTCAATACAAGTCTTTCACTGTGCTTGTGTATTGATCTTCATAGCTTTTATAGCTATTGGAGTGAATTTAGTATTGAATTCAATTAAGGTGAAAAAGGGTTCGTGCTCCTATTCACCCCCCCCTCTAGTCGCCTTTTCGGTCCTACACAGTTGTCAGAGGAGGCCGCTCGCTCTCCGCTTGTCGGATCGCCTCGCCCTCGCTGCGGTGGTCGGTGGAAGAGATCGAGGCGAGGTGGCACACAGTAAAGGATCAATCGACAAACGCGGGCGGCGTGGCGCCCCGGTTCAGGTGGGAAGGATGACGAGAACAGTGATTGAGGCAGTGGCGGTGGGAGAAGCTGGGGCGGGCGTCGCCGGGCAAAGCTCGCGGAGGTGGGGAGGTAGTCGTAGCCTTCGTCGGGAAGGCCAAGCTCCAGGATCTTGCGGCGTACGTGCTTGGGGAGGGCGTGGAGGAGGAGGGGCCGTCGCCGTCGTCGGCGAAGCAGGGAATAGAGCAGGGGTTGGAAAGGAAACCAGGAGGGAGTGGATGGAAGAGGGGATGGGGATGGGATGGGGATGAAGCGAAATGGCGCACGGCAGCACGCGGAAGCGAATGCGAAGGCCGAACTCACCGACAGATCGAACGACGGAGAAAGGAATGGAAAACATCGGACGTTCCACGAAAAAATGGTGACGTAGCGTGCCTCCTGCGTCCGAAGTCTGCGTCCTTTTATATAGTAAGATTATCTCATATAGAAAGGATCCTTTTGCATTTCCTACACAAAAAAGTAATGGAACATGAAACTGTTATCTTGTCAAAAATGAGCACAACATGGCATGTCGTCTCTGTCTCAAACCATGGATGCAAAGTTCTGAAGAGATCCTCAGTCGAAGAAAGCGAGAGCACAGAACAGTGAGAATTGAGGAAAAGGAAGCAATGCACATGACAAACAACGCGGGCCATCTAAGCTTCACCAAATTTGGCCCAGGCTGAGTCGGACATTAGTGCAGTCTAGGCCCAACTTGTGGTTTGCTCGTTCAGTTTCTACTTTCTAGCCCTGCCCCCGGGTCCGACACGGCTTTGCGGCCTGCTCGCTCGTGGGAAGGAAATCCCCAAACCTCCCCTGCTCCACCTTCCCCTCGGCGGAGGCGACAAGACGCAGGCTCTCGTCGGCCGTCACGACTCACGACCCTTACAGCGGCGGCAACCTTCGGCGGCGGCTTTCATCCGTATCTGCTAGAGGGATCAGAGAGACGCCCGATCCGTTCTCCGCTGTTCCTCTCTCACAGGTATATTTCCCACCAGATCGTTACGTAGGATTTGGGCATACGTTCTTCTTGAATCAATGGGTGTCAGTTCCGAATATCTGATGTTTAAGCAGCAAGAATGGTGATAACATCTCCAACCGAGACGTAGGGAGATCGAGCAAAACATTGTAACCAGTGCGTTGGCTTCGACACGTGCTGCTCGGTGTAGATGTAACAATGCAAGAAAAGATAGGCTCGGTTGCTGTCGTCTTTTTAGGCGGCGCTGCATATTTTAGATTTGTTTAACAAAGTGTTTATTGTATCTGTTGAATGAAGTATATATTTCTTATTGTTGAACTACTCCTAAGGGTCTAATATAATTTTCTCTTACCCTGAATCGAGTATGATTCCTCCCAATTCAAGTTTTGTTGATCTTGTACTCCATGCCTCCTTGATGTCAGGATTCAGTCAATATTTGAAGGCTTGCAAAGATGGGTTGGGGGATATCCCGGTTGATTGGACTGAAGGCGTTTGTCCTACTCTCTGCGGCGTATTTCTTCCAGGAACTGGGCATGAAAGTGCTCTCTTTTCCCCTCATATATGCCGCTGTGATTGCGTTGCTCGTTTCCATTGCTTCCCATCCATCGGTGGACCTTCCTTTGCTCCTCGGCAAGGCATCGAATGGAAGCTTCCCCCTGTGGTCGTGGATCATGTTCTCACCATTTATTCTTTTCATCCATCTGTTTGTGCTGTTACGGAGATTTGTGAAAAATGAGCCCTTGTACACTGAGATTGCAGATGGTGTGTATGTGGGAGGATGGCCTTCTTCAGTTGAACACCTGCCGCCTGGTGACCCTGCAGTCATAGATTGCACGTGCGAGCTGCCAAGAAGCTCAACTATATCTGAGAATGCATATTTGTGTGTCGCTACATGGGATACAAGGGCTCCTCAACCATCACAGATTGAGTCAGCTGTGCGATGGGCTGTGAGAAAGCGGTCCCAGAACAAACCTGTGTTTGTCCACTGTGCATATGGTAAGTTTGTTATTTTGAGTTTATTACTTTAGATGAGGAACAACACTGTGTTTCCTTATGTGTTTTTTCTTGAAAATAATAGTGGTTGTGTTTATCTCATGCAATGTTATTAAGTCGTAAAGTCGAGTCGAGTCGCAAGGGACCGACTTGTCGACCGACGATTTTTTTTAAAAAAAACAATACATTTTAAAAAAGAATTACATAAATAAATAGTCGAAAAAGAAAATTACAAAACTAGACCGCTAATTCAATTGGCGACAGGGAGCTGTCGAACAGGGCCCTGTCGCCATGAATTGGCGACATGGACTAAATCCCTGATTTGCTCTTGTCTAGAGGGGTCATATGCCACTGGAGAAGTCTCTGTCGCCAATTGAATCAACGACAGCAGGCTATTGCCAATTCAATCGGCAACAGAGGGGCGACAGGGCTACTGTCACCAATTGAAACGCGACAGCGTCTAGTTTTGTAATTTTCTTTCTTGACTATTTATTTCTGTAATTCTTTTTTAAAATGTATTATTAAAAAAAAGATCGTCGACTGACTAGCCACTACTAGTCGCCAGACTAGGAAGTATAAAAATTAAACAGGGCATGTAATATACTAAGTTGTAGCAACAATTATACACATGTACATCATGAAATAAAGAGAAGAACAACATAAGCCTACTACTACTGCTATTCACTACTTGTGCTACTGTGCTGCTACTACCACTACTAGTAATCCTGCTACTACTACTGCTATTCACTACTACTACTATTAGTAATACTGCTACTACTACTGCTACTGCTACTACTAGTACTACTACTAAAACAGTGCAAGCGAGGAGCAAAGGCAGAGCGCAGCGCAAGGAGCAGAGGAAGGAGAGGGGAAGGAGAGGAGAAGGAGGGAGTACTCACCGCGGCTGGGTCGACGGCGACCGGGGAGGGCCGAGGAGGAGGTGGTGGCGGCGGCGTGCGGTCGTGGACGGGGTCGATGGCGATTGGGGAGGGACGAGGAGGAGGTGGCGGCGTGGACGGGGTCGATGGCGATTGGGGAGGGCCGAGGAGGAGGTGGTGGAGGCGTAGTGGATGGGGTCGACGGCGACTCAAGAGGGCCGAGGAGGAGGTGGCGGCGGCGGGCTAGGGTTCCCCTCGCCTGGCAGCGTCATGGGAGTGGGGGAGCCGAGTATCGATCTGGTGACTAGTACGTCCTCTAGGGTTCCTCACTTCCTCGTATTGGCTCTTCCTCATATAGGCTCTCCCCTTCCCCTCTCTCGATGGCTCACCGTGGGCCAACTAGTCGTGGTGGTAGCACTGGCCGATTAGTCACGACTAGCCGCCGACTAGTCGGCAAGTCGGACGATTAGCGTAGCTAGTCGAGTCGATGACTCTAGCCGGAGTCTATGTGCCAACTTGTCGACTAATAGTCGATTAGTCGCGACTAGTTGCGCGACTTAACAACAATGATCTCATGAATTTATCTCTGTAGCTTGCTTGTATTAAATAATTGCTGATAGACAAATTTACTGCATTAAGGTGATGATAAACTATCGAGTTGTATTGTAAGTGTGCTGATGTGCATGTTTTTCAATTCTCATGCCATCTTACTATGTCATGTGGTTATTCTAGCATTTCTAATTTGTATTTGCATATATATTAAGCTGCCTTGCATGGATTATAGACTAAATTTAATGACATATGACCATCTTCACTACGATTGCCATCATATATAGGTCACGATATGCTCATACGTGTGATTTCATGGTTCACATATGACATATATATGATGGCAAATGTAATAATAGTGTCATACTTTATCTTAAGAGCTAATTTGACCTAGTTTAATCTTGGATCTAGAAAATTAAGCTTAAGCTGGAGCTATGTAGCCAACTAATTTTAGGTTTAGCTCATAAGATTAAGCTTCATTGTAAGTTTACAAGGGTAACTTTTAGTGCTTATCTAATGTGCCAGCGTATTGAGCTTGTAGGCCCAATAATATGTTCTATCGGATAAGCCTAGGTTAGTTCAAATAGTTGTAGACGGTTTGCAGTTGTGCAAGATTCAAGGTTAAGCTAATTTCTATCTTAATATGTAGATTGTATATCCCAAATTCTACAAAGTGACCATACAGTGCAATATTGTCAAGGACTCGAGGGCCAATTCTGCATTACAATTTTCACATGTTCCCATATGGAAGGTAGAAAAATTGCAGGACAGGATCATGTGGGATGAAGGGTTAACAGCAATGCCTCAACTTATATTTGCGTTTGTCTTTTTAACAACCAGAAGTAGAACAGGATTGATTTTCTGTATATCTTTGTTTCTAATATTATTTCTCTGCTCTTCATATTTTTCACCACCCAGTCAGGCAAAAGAACAATAGCGGAAATAAAATGGCTTTATGGTTACTGGTTAGGTTCATCTAAGACAGGGTCCAAACAGTCTAATCCATATTATAAGCTACTCTAGTCGAAAATGAAAATCTGCATCCATGTCCATATGGACCTACTATCTACACTATCCATTACATTCTCAAGATTTGTGCCAAACAAAAAAGAAAACATTTCCAAAATTCATTATATCATTCTCATGTATTTGAATTCAATATTATACATAATGTACAATAATCATTCTCATGTACTTGTACCCGACATTATACATATGCTGCACACAGTAATCATTTTCATCTACACAAGCACATATCTACTGTACACAAGGAATCAAGGAGTAAACCGGCAAAGATGACGACGACATGTGGTGGAGCACACTGGCACGGAGTACACACCGGCGAGGACAATGTCGACGATGAAGAATATGATTGTACCCCAATGAAGGTGTACTCCTCGACGAAGGTGGTGGTGTACCGGCGAAGGGAGGAGGACAATGGTCGGTGCAATACACCGACCACGAGGACGACATGGTTGAGGGCAATGGGTGAGAACGCCAGCGACGAGGATGAAGAGTATCGGAGAGGAAGAAGTACACACTGGAGATGATGGAGAGGAAGAAGATGATGTCGGCAGTGTATCGGATCTGGCGTCGGCGGAGGTGCGATCAGCCGATCCGTCGGCGGCGTGGTTGGGGATGACCCGACGAAGGTGTACTTGATGTCTAGTAGTGGTGTACTCCTCGATGCCGGTCTGGTGGGGGAAGTTGGCAAGGAGGATGCCGGCGATGAAGAAGACGACGGTGATGGCATGGATGAGTCCAGATCTGGCGGCGGCGGTGGCGCGTGGATGCCTGGATGGAAACGCCAGCGGGGAAGAAGACCTGCGGGTTCGGCCGGATCTAGACACCAGCGGCTCGGATCGGGTGGGTGGTGACCAAGGACATCGGCAAGGAGGAGTACGCTAGCGGCAGTGTACTTATGGTCGGCGTTGTGGACGACGATGCCCGGCAGCGGTGTACTTTCTTGTGAGCCACCTCGTCTCCTCCGTCAGGGGGGGGGGGATAGAAGGGGAGGGAGAATGAGATGGAGAGAAAGAGGAGTGACCGAGTGAGTGATAATGGTGTGGTGTGGGATCCACATGTGTACTTTTTATCTCTATTATGTCAAATCATGATTATTCCATAAATCTATATAGAAACAAAAAGGAAAATGCTGCACGAATCTTGAAACATATTGGGCGGTTATGATAATGGTTTGATATGCATAAGGTTCATAAAATCCTCATCCCTACTCTAGTACTATGTCTTTATGAGACACATCATAAATAGTTTGCTAAATCTGTTACAGGTCACGGCAGAAGCGTTTGCGTGATGTGTGCAGTTCTTGTCGCACTGGGATTAGCTGAGGATTGGAAAGCTGCTGAGCAAATGATTCGGGAGAAGCGACCTTCTATTAGCATGAACACTCTTCATCGCAAAAGTTTAGAGGAATGGTCAAAACATTTGCTTTCTCCCTCAAAAAGAAGTGATGAATCCGATGTGAGTTCTGTGATTCTTTCGGATTACACCCGAAAAAGACATTGAACTTGCAAGAAACAGACTTGACCAGTAACTCTGATAATTGAGATGGAATTCATGCTTTTGTATTATCTACTGTTGTCCTAGTAAATTTCTTAACTGTTTGGGAGTATGTTGTATGGATAGATGAAAATTCTACCACTGTGGCTTACGATGCCAGCTTTTTAAGGCTTACTGTAAGGTGATCCTCCCTGTCATTGAATGCTTGCCAGAGAAATGGTGTTGTCGGATTTTCCTTTATGAAAAAAGGGGGTATCTGCTAGCCTGCTAGATTCTCATTTATAGCGAAGTGTGATATGTTTCCCATTTTCAGTAGCTTGCATTCAATATCTCTGCTAGGTTCTCTTCGTTTGATTCAAAAGTTAATGCCCAGCTATTCATCGCATTTTTGTTTTGTGCTAGCGCGTTGTGTATCATTTGCCTATATTGATTGAGGTTAAGCTGAAGTGTACTGATTTGATGC
The DNA here is from genome assembly GCA_036346405.1 of Phyllostachys edulis. Taxonomy (NCBI): domain Eukaryota; kingdom Viridiplantae; phylum Streptophyta; class Magnoliopsida; order Poales; family Poaceae; genus Phyllostachys; species Phyllostachys edulis. Next base: position 17,092,837 of record CM070546.1, on the reverse strand, counting down.
TTTATGTATGCTCATGTGGGTTTTCATCCTTTTTTACCATTTGTCTGCCCTTTCTTAATCAGCAGTTTTCGAGTTAAAGGGATCAAAATCCAGAGCTACATGATTAGAATGATCTGCATCTGTTGGAAAGTCCCATGCCTGAGTGCCTGCCAACAATTCTTGGTACATGCCATAGGAAACAGAGTTGATTTTGAGTTTGAGCCCCCTGATTTGATATCGATGGAACATCTACAGAGCTGATTTTCTTTCATTTATTTATCAATCGATAGTTTTAAACTTGCGTCTTCCGATTTTTTTGTTTTTGCCGGTTAATGTAAGATTCCTTATGTTGTTTCTACTGTATTGCTGAACGTTGATCTTCATGTTGATGTTTCTTTCATGGTTCCTTTTGTCCAGTAATTCACACATTATTCCTACTGTACTTCCGACTTACCCCGGCATTTTTGTTATTTGTTGACATCGCATTTTCTTTAGCGGCTTCAGATATTGGTGCTTTCCAACTTCCAAGTAATCATCTCTCATTTCCATGAGTGCTATCGGTATCAGGTTTTGGTAACCTGTAGCTGGTGTCTTTGGGTTTTTTTTATTGATTATATTTATATAGATGGTGTCATTGGTTCTTATTGATTGATAATCGATCGTAAATTCATTGCCTAGCCACTTTTGTGGGGTTATCTCTAAAAGTCTATTTCTTTCAAAATAAGCTTGGAAATAACCTACTATTGAAAAAAGATTGTTAGAAAAAATATTCGAATTTGTTTTATGCCTGGTCTGCCTCTCTAAGTGGATTTTGTCTGCTCGAGTCTGTGAGCAGACACGCATCTCCTGCCTTTGCTTTTCTCTGCTCTGCTCTGCACCAACATTTGCTGTGCTAGCTCTTCAATCAGCTCAAGAGCCACTGGAACAAGTGAGAGCCACTTAACATTTTTTCCCCTCTTCTTTTTCCTAGTGACGTTGCTTTCTTAATTAATACTTTAATAATAGAACATTACAGTCCCTCTTCCTCTCTCCTCTCTTTCTAGCATCACTGACGCCGAAGTTTACACCCTCCAGGAGAAGCCTCAAAATCCGGAGAACTGATTCTGTTGCGGCTGATGATGCATAGCTTGCAGCTCGGTTCCTGTCGGGCTGACACTCTCGGTCCCAATGAAGTTCCTGTTACAAGAGAGAGTGAAGTGCAAGTCATTGTCAGCCATGTTCATTTCATTTAACCATGTTTCTAAAAAACGCGAATATTACTCGTACAAAGTATCCTGTCATGAAACGCATATCAAATCCCGATTTTTTTTTATTTAATCCATTTCTAATAATATTTTAAACGTAATCACTTGCTAACTTTATTTTTAATTATGACCCCTTTGGTCACGGCATAACTCGCGGCGTGATTAAACTATTCTGTCACGCTACTTTTCTCGGCATGGCCAAACCTGTTGTGCGTACGCCGTGCCAGTGAGAAGAGCATGGTGACCATTGTCACGTCAGTATTCATGATGTGACAAGCCTGCAGTACTATAAATGACAAGGAATGGGTCACGCATGCCCTCCACGCTGGCATAGCGTGCGCACGACGGTTTGCGTAGTAGGTTTGACCACGCTGAGAAAAGTGGCGTAACAGAATGGTTTGACCACACCGCGAGTTATGGCATGATCAAAGAGGTTAGAATTAAAAATATATATTAACTTTAAAATATTATTAAAAAAGATTAAATAATAATAAAATTCATCAATTCCCTCCAATGAACCCCCAGAAAGTCTCGTTTATCGGTGACTCATCGGAGGGATTTCACATGCTTTTTCCCTGAACAATTTATTTGTATAGCAACCCTTTCCGTAAAATGATAGCACAGTAGAATCGATTCAGACATGGTCGTAAAACTTAGAACAGTGCATTACGAATAGAGTGTGCAATTTTTTGCAGTTGAGCAATTCTGAATCTTACTCGCGAGGACGGGAAGCCCAGAGGTTGCTGAGAGCTCTGAGGCGGCGGTAGTACTCCCCAATGGAGAGGAAACACCGAGCCGCCTGTCGGGTTGTTAGAATCCGGCGCATCTGATGCAACGTTTGTTGCCTCAGATTGTCAGCCTGCACATTTGCAAGTTAGTCATCTACTAGTTGGAACAGCATAAATGAAAGAAATTGAGATGTAAGATTAATTATATAGTTTTGCATCTTGTCTTAGCTAGGAATTTGACACGGCTTGTAATGCCGGCATTATATTTACTTAATGATAAGGTATTTTCAATATGATGCAAGTGCATATTCTTATGTTATGTTGTGTTCTGTGCTATATTCTAAGGTGACGTTCTTTTCTGATAACTTTGGACTTTTCATGGTCTAACAATTGTTTTTGACATCGTGCCTGTATATATCAACAAACACTGTCTTATTCTTGTCATTTGTTTATCTTAGCATGCTTGAAGGGAATGAAAACGAAAAGAAAAAGGGAAATCGGAGGGTGTAGTATCAGCAACAACCAGCCTTCATAAATGACTGAAAATAAAAGGTATCTTATCATGTGTGATCATGTTTACTTCGAGTCTTTTTTATATCTTGCAGGAGTACCATTCACAAATGATAATACATGCCTTTTTTTTTTCTCATGCAAGTATATCTAAATACATTCATGATATGTTCACCGTCTTTTCTTAGGAGACTTTTTGCAGAATGATTGCTCCAATCATGAACCTAGAATTATTAATTAGCTGTCTACCTTGCCAATATCTACATCCACAAACCACAATCAACATATCTCAAAAGGAATCAGGATTCAGAAAGGTGAAAAAAAAATGGAGGTCTTGAGAGAAGATAAACCCATGAAAAGGCAAGACCATTTTTTCTTTCTACACTTGTGATGGAACAGCATGCTCCTTTCTTTAATGCTTCTGTCCATGGAGCTGAAGTTTAGGTGGTTGTGTCCTTTTCCTCACAACTATTCATGGATTGGAACCCTTGCAACTTTTGCAAGCCATGGAACATCATAAATGAGACCTCAAGTATTTTTGCCATGCTTGTGGGCCTCTCAGTTGAGGTACCAGCAAACAGAGGAGGGAATAAACAAGAGATATGGCCGGCACCGGGGGGTTGTAGGCACAAAGAACATAGTTTATGAACAGAGGCAACCGTATGTATTCGTCCATTGACTTCATGTAGAAAGAGACAGGTGTCTACATGTATAGTACTATATATGCCAGTAGTACACATCACACGTGTGACCAGGAACACCGTTGCCTCCTTTGGCCCCCACCAACTCCTCTAGAAAACATACAATAATCCGCAGTACCAACAGCATTAGCTTGTTTTAGTTTAATAATGAGCTAATTATGCATGCTGAAAGTGCTAATGATGCTTATCTGCAAAGTTTTAAGCTATAGTTTCTGACAAAGGTTGGCCTATCATGGAGAAAGTAGGACAAGGTCACAAGGCCCTGTAGGGCCAGCAGCTAGCATTGCCGCGTTTCTGACAGAAAAAGGACCAGTATAGTTGAAATTTTAGCCAAGTTTTTTTGTTCATGAATTCCTTTATTAAAAAAAGGGGGATTACTCCTATGGAATATGGATCATGCATGATCTAAGAGCAACAGTTTCAGGCAGCGAATGATGCAATGCAAGAAGAGGAGAGGAGACTGATTATATGCTGACCTGCTGATAGAAGCTTTCGAGTCCGGCGAGCTTCTCCAGTGCGAAGGCCATGAGGCCCATGTAGTTGGGGGCGCCGGGGCCGTCGTTGAGCGTGCCGGCGGCGACCGTGTCGGCCAGCGACTGGTGCAGCTGCTGGAGCCCCTGCGCGAGCGCCTCCTCCGCCTGCTCCGACGACTGCTGCAGGTTGCAGATCCCCAGCAGCTGTTGCTCCGTCAGTGGATCCAGCTGCCGGATCAGTAGCTGGCCAAGAAAGCGAGCCCGGACAGGAAGGCAGTGTCAGTACGGAGCGCTGCCTTAACAGTCGTACGTGCACGGACGCACGCAAGGGAAGGTGCTGATGGATTGATGCCGTTCATTCATGGGAAGGGAAGGGGAGGGGACCTTGAGCAGCTCGGACGGCCGGAAGCCGCCCATCCAGAAGAAGCAGCGCTCGGCGGGGGTGGCCCACGTGCCGGTCAGGAGGTGGAAGACGTCGGAGCGCGCGAGCGCCGCCTTGAGCTGGAACAGCTCGTCGTAGTGCTGCATGCACTCCTCCACGATGAGGCCCAGGTTGCTGTCCAGCAGGTGCGCCTGCAGCCCGCCGCGTAGGTCCGTCAGCCTCTTGCTGTCATCGTCCAGCCACCGCGCGTACTCCATGTCAAACATGGCCGCTCCTGCAACGCAGCAACCAACGGCGCAAGTTATTAATTTACTAATTTACTCGCAAGAAATTACTGGGCCGGGTGAAAAGCCTGAGGCTTTGCAGTACGAGTATTAAATGGACGGCGCTGATTACCAGAGCTCATGTCCCCTGCTGCGCTGCATCCTCCAAGAAACAGACCCTGAACCAAGTAGTATTAATCTCTTACTTCATTAGGGGGAAAATTAGTGGATAAAAGAACTTGTACTGTACTACGAGAATTCAGAATTATTGCTGAGGATAGTATAGATCGAAGTGTAACCTGTGACCGTGCTCGCTGGAGCTCTTGCTCGATCTGCTGAAGCCTGACCCTGCTAGTCTCTAGGTTTTGCACATGAGCCTGTGAAAGGAGACTCAAGGGCTATCTTATCAAGCAGCGTTTGAGTTAAGCAGAGGTAATTTTATGGATGTTTTAGGCACCTTTTTCCTCAGCCTGCTCTTCCTTGCAGCCTCTCTATTCTGCGCTAATCGCCGTTCGGTCTGAGAATTCAGAGCGGTTTAATCATGTTAGATGATGTTGGCACAAATACAGTTCCAAGAAGCAACAATAACAATGAGTGGATAACAGTAGCTACCCACCTTGGCATCTACCAACTTGCCATCTTTTCTTGCGGATCCATGCTTCCTCTGTGCAAAGTACACCAAAAAGGTAGAATTAGGGCAGGGAGTAGTAGTGTTCTTCCCTATACATCACAGTACCCATCTCAACATCAGAGAAAGCAACTACAGGGAATAAGCTAGTGTATTGGAGCCAAAGTTCCTGTCCATTGTTGATCCAGTAATCAATAGTCAGTACTATCTTCTCATAACTTTTGGATGTAGCTGTCCCAGTCTCCCAGATACTGATAGATCAGCGAGGCAGCTGTATTGGCCATCACTTCACAGCTCTGTAACTATCACTGCGCTTTGCCAAGGTGCAGAGAAGGTAAGAGGGGGTTATCATAGTATCATCCTGCTTTTATCCATCTACCCAGGGAGAGAGAAAAGGCAATTTAGGGTGACCCATACCATCTTTTGGTGTCCTTCAACCAGGCACGGCATTGAGCAGATCAGCAGATGCCATTAGTCCAATCATCCAGGACTGCCCATTTTTTCCCAAACAATCATCAGTCGTGGCCTTTTTTCTTGTATGCAAAGGGCACACGCCTTTGGTTGGTTTGCTAGTAGTCCTTAAGACATCATCATAGAGACATAACCTAGCTAGATAGCCTTGTTCATGACTTTAAACGGGTGGTGGTAGTACAGTACCACTTTGCCGTGCACTGGTTCGGAGCTGGTGACATGACAGAGCAATGCTACTACCACTGCTACCAACTCCTAACAGTTTCATCATCAAGAAGCAGTGTGTTTCTTTTTTTTCTGGCGATTTGACAACATTATTCCCGAAGACAAGCTACTGATGAGGTGCATGTGTCCTGTTCTAACTCTTGGAGCCGGAGTGGTACTCCTGGCTAGTACGAGTAGTGGTGGTGGTACGCGTATGATAGGAAAAGATCAAGGGTGGCACTGTGGCAGTACCTTGTCATGGTCTCCTCCGTGCTGCTGAAAGCTTGGCGCGGCAGCGGCGGCAGCAGGGGGAGGGGCGGCAGCAGCAGCGAGGCCTGGTTTGTAGCTGTAATCATCAGTGGTCACCATCATGACCTCCTGCCGCGGCTGCTGCTGCTGCTCGGAGGAGGCCCTGATGCTCGCTGGGGACACCAACTCCATCTGCGGCATTGTGTTCTGAGCTGAGCTCGAGTCAGTGGTGCTCCCTACTGACTGCGAATTCCCCTGTTCAGCAATTAAAGAAGCCAGCAAGACAATAGTGAGCGGTCGGTAAAAATTAATGCCTCTGAAATCAGGGAGCAGCTAGCTCTGGATCTTTCTTTCTTCTTTTTTTTTTTGCTCTCGTCTCTTTTCTCTGAATCTTTGCTCGTGGTGGTACGAATCAAGCCAAGAAGAACAGCAACATCTTTTCTTCTTGGGTTCAGCAACGAGCAGAGCGCCAGAGGAGACGAGTGCATGAATGAATGATCATCGGAAGCGGGTTCTTTACACTGTGCAGCTGCTGTTGGTGCCTCATTGGCCATGAAGGGAAGATCTCCAGCGTGGGGGGCCTGGCTGTGAGATATCCTGCCGCTGCATGCATACAAAGAGAATTAAAAAGGGCCTTACCGATTCCTTTCCTGTTCCTCCCCCCTCTTTCTCCAACTCCAAGAAGCTGCGGAGAGATTGGATAGAGAGAGAAACAAGATGAAGCTGCTGCCTACTAGTGTGTAGGCGAGGGGGGAGGTGAAGTGAGTTAAGGAGGACATGCTTGATGTTTCCATCTTTGTGGCATCAGCGTCACACCATTTATGCTGCACACAGCTGCACGTGGCCACTGTGTGTAGGAATGCAAAATGCGAGCATGTCTCGCCTGTGCGGTGCTGTGGGCAGGCAAGCAAGAAGCAAGCCTTTTTGGTAAGTGGTTAAGGTTTGGAGGATATGTAGAGAGAGAGAGAGAAGAACGGCAGGCAGGCTAGCTTACACTTCGTAAGCACATCACTTCTGATCATGCCGGCATGGTCAACACCGGCGTTGGCGCCATGGATGAGAGCCTCCTCCAACTCGCCGAAGTAGGCAGCGGCTGCAGCTGCGGGTTGGAAGTCCCTGCCCAAGCAGTAGCGCACAGAGCTCATCATCACCGATGCTTAAGCTATAATAGCTATAGGCAACAACAACAAGGCGAGCAAAGCAGATAAAACTTTTCAAGAATGCAAAAGCAGAAACTGCTAAGTATGATGGTTAGATCGAGCTGGACAGATAAGGATGAGGGCCAAAAGATGGAGCTTGGTGCCCAAATCACTCGCAGGATTCAGGCCTTAGGCATTAAGAAATTGGTGTGTGGGCAGAGGTGTAATCCAATGAAAGGGGCATAGCATATATGTGGAATAAGTTTGTTATAAAGATAGATAAAAGGAGGTGAAGAAGGCAAACAATAAATAAATAAATAAAAGAAGTAGCCCACTAAAGGATTTGAGAACTAGTAGCTAGTTGCAAGAAAAGATGTGTGTAGTGGTCTGGCCTTGCTTCTTGCATGTGTTGAGCTAGACGAGATGAGCTCAAATAGAAGCAAACTCCTGCTCAATTTTGTAGGAAAAATGAGTAGAGGGCAAAGCAGCAGTACAAGAAGCTGGCAGGTGGTGCAGCAGAAGCATGGGCTTGGACTCCATATGCCAGTGCTTGGTTGAGAGATACTGCTCTCTCATGGGCGCTTGCCATCCTCCAAGAGCTCTCCTCACCTTGCACCATGGTCACCAGCTCTACTGCCAACAAGAGACCAGATCGCCAGAGTGAGTGGTACACAGACTTGACAACTTACAAGAGAGGATGGCCAGCCAGAGAAAGAAGATATATACATACCATCCTAGAGCAACATGCCAGAGAAAGAAGATATATACATACCATCCTAGAGCAACATGCAAGGACAGAGAGAGAGAGAGAGAGAGATGAATGATGGGATTGCCACTCCTCCGCCTCTTGTTTCTCAGTTCTCACACACTGGCAAATTGAATCCGCCTTGGAGTTTCATCCACTGTACTGCAAAGAAGATCTTGTCCTTTTGAACACGTCCTATGAGCCTGTCTTCTTTTCTTCACAGGCTAGAGAGAGAGAGATGTAGAGAGAGGGAAGAGAGAGATGTGGTAGGCCTTTCCTGTCAGGGTTTCTGTCTCCTACTCCACTCGTTGTAAACATTTTCATCTCTCATTGGTTGCACTCTGGGCCTCTGGCCCTCGCCTCTGAGACGGCAAGTACTCTACAAAAGGAGCATTGAATAGAGAGAGAAAGGCACACATGCTTTTTAAAAAAGGGGGGCTTGAGAAATTGTTCTACACTACCATCTCCTCCTCCTCTTCTTATCTCTTTGTTGAAAGCAGATAGACAAGGCAGAGGAGGGACAAATGGGTTGATTTGTCAACTACATGCTCTCACTCTATAATACTCCTGCTTATCAGAAACAATTATAGTTTACTCATGACCATTCCTAACCAAAGCAACCACCAAACATGGTGATATACTACCACTCCAATGTGAAAACCCCACTTGCATGGAAAAATATAGAATTTTGGGGTGCTCGGAAATGGGTTTGTTTGGGATTATTCCTTTGTTCATAGGTCAACATCAGTGCCTTGTCATGCACCAAATACTAAAACATTTTACTTCTTTTTTTAGATTACAAGGAAAGGAAGACGTACACACAACACTACGCACATATACATGCAAGTGTGCCCCCTTAGTATATCTGTAACCTCACAAAATTCCTATTGAAAATATACTCGTGTGTGCATAAAGGTAGACACCAGGATTTAAACCGTAGTAGGTGGAGTCACCCACACCACCACCCTATCAAGAGATGGTTCCGTGAAAGATTCTTCTTTTCTCAAATAAAAATTATGTTCTTGAGCAGACTAGGGTTCCCTGACTTCCCTCTTGAGTCTGGCCTCTTCCAATCCCCCCCTGAGATGTTATGGATCACTGTAGGTAGGGAGCACACATGCTGTGAGTTGAGCTGTGAGACCAAGTTGCCAGTGCTTAATCCTTTGCCTAAGTAGAGCCTAAAGAATATATAAACTAACTAAAGAAAAGAAAAGTAAAGTGTGTGCTGCGGTGAAGAAAAGATGCATTTATACTCGATGGCCTACTCCCGTGGTCACTTCATCAAAATTGCTTAATCCTTTAGCTGCAAAGGCCACCAAAGTTCATTACTCCGTGAATTCCTACTGTTTTTTCTCTCTCTCTCTCTTCTGAGCTCTGAGTCTTCTTTCTACTGGACTTGGTCAAAAGCTGAAGTTACAAAGAGTCTTTGTTCATGTGTCGGAGCCCAGGGGCTTCAGCGAATTATGGAACAGTACGGTGTAGAAGAAAAATATATATTCCAGTGCCATGCGAACGTCACCAGTTCGATTTCTTTAGAGATTGGGTAGATTTCATAGATCTTGTGAGAAGAATGGGTATTCAGTAGAGTACCTATTTCTCAAACATTTTTTTTAGAGAGAGAAGAATATGGGCGAATCATGAAGTGAGTTACACGCGAGGAGAGGAAATAGGCTGTATTTTGGCAAATGATTCTTCTGCCGTCCAACTATGGTAAATTATCCAAGTGAAAACGAGACATCACAAAGACGGAGTCTAGATTGTACTCTCTCTCTCTCTCTCTCTTCTCTAATTTTTCTTGTGGTCTTTTGTTTTGACATGACCGACCAATCGGAAAATCGCTCTCAATGTCAATGGCCGGAATATGGATAATGCAAATGCTTGCTTCCACGGCTCACATCTTTTGGATCCACTTGAGAAGGAAAAGAATGATTTAAGCGCTACTGATTCAAGCCATTACGAAATTCTCACCTCCAACCTTGTAGAGCAAAGCAACGGCAGCACAAAGGTCAATGATATGAACTTTTGATCAATCATGTCTCCGGCTGCACATTTTACGGAATAGGTCGCATCTTTTTTTAATATTTAATTCATTTCTTGCTTCAGCTATTAAAAAATGGAAAAATCTACTGAACGCTGTAGCTTTGGCCACGTTTTCAATGGGATAGTCATCGGCCATTCAATCTGATTTAATCTGACGCTTTGTGTCGTTCACTCAGCTCTCCACGACAATGAAGAAAATTCCAGTCACTATGTTGATCAACTCGATGCAGTTCACTTTCCCCATATCATCTCTCTCTCCTCACACCCTGCAACATGGTTTGATTAGTTGGTGGGAGTGATGGATTTCATTGACTGTGGCTGCAATATACACCCGAGCTCACCCTGCTTCACTTCCCGTTGTTTTCCTCTCCCAATTTTGGCTTTGCACGCTTGCAGAGAACGGTGATTGTGCGCGATAGCAAGCGAGTGGTTGTGGCTTTGGATGAGCACGAGCGGCAACACAAATGCGCGACCCCAGTGGGCGCGGGCTCTAGTATGAAGCGGGAAGGGAGTGCACTCGTCAGCATGGTGGATGGTGGCAACATGCAGGCGCCACGAGCAGCAGCGCTTACGCGTAGCGGTCGCCGCAGGTGACCTCGATGATGCTCGGGATGACAAGTGGCCATAGCGGGCTAGCGGATGTGAGTTATGGGCAAGCATAGCGAGTAGCAACGAGTCTGGTGGTAGGCGGGCGGCAGGCGAGAGCACGCAGCCGAAGCTGGTGGACTAGCACGGGCGCGGTGAGCAACAAAGAGTCGCTGTTGAGCCCAGGTGCATTGTAGAAATTGTGAGATTTTTTGGGTTTTTGGTTGAGATTCAGTGTAATTTGTATGAAATTGTGCTGAAACACCTACTCGAAACAAGAAGTTGTGTTTGAAAATTTGTTCCTTTTTTTAACTTTTGGTAAACTTTTTTTGCGAAGACCCGTGAAACCTTTCAAGAACTTTTCTTGAACGTCTTGGAACCTGCTTGAAACTATTTATGAAACTTCTTGAAACTTGTATAAAACTTTCAAGAAATGCGCTGAAACCTACCTAAAACATCATGCTCGGAAAATTTGTAGTTTGTTTTTCAATCTCAGCTCAAACTCTTCTAAAACTCATTGAAACTTCGATGAAACTTGTAAGTTTCAAATTTCAAATTGTTCAAACACACTAAAACCCTCTGAAACTCTATGAAACTTGTTTTAAATTCCCCTGAAAACATGGATGTAACTTGCTGGAGCTTGCATGAAACTTGCGTATGAAACTCGAAGTTTCAGTTTTTTGAAACCTTATATTCAAAGTTTCGGTTTTTGGAACTCATGACTTTTCTCTTTTGGAACTCATGAGTTTTCTCTTTTAAAACTCAAAATTTTAAAATTTTCAAGTATGAGAATTTAAAATTGCTGAAAACTTCATGTTTCGGATTTTTAAACTACATGAAACTTTAAGTTTCATATTTCAAAAGTAGTTTTAAGCGGTTTGAAAATTCTCATACTTGGAAATTTCAAAATTTTGGACTTTCATAAGAAAACTTGCTTGAAACTATTTTCAAAACATTTGTGAAACCTTTTGAAACTTGGTTGAAACATTAACATGAAACTTTTGACGGAACATGAAACTTACGAAACATGGACAAAAACATGAAACTTGTTGAAACTTTGTTTCTGTCCATCAATTTTGAAACTTCATAAAATTTGTCTGAAACTTGCTAAAATCAAGTTTCAGTTTCTTGGAACCTCGTGAAACTTGTTTTTGTCACTTGAAACTTGCTGAAACCTGCTTTTGTTACTTGAAACTTGTCCGAATATTTGCTCAAAGATTTCTTGAAACCTCAAGAAACTTGCTTTTTTTACTTAAAACTTGCATTTGTTACTTGAAATTTATCCAATTTTTTGCTCAAATTTTGAAATATTGCTTGAAACATCAAGTTTTCATGTGAAACTCGCCTGAAACTTGATTTTTTGTGGGCTCATAAGAAACCTCAGTATTTTTATATGAAACTTTTGTGAAACTTCAGTGTTTGCTATGAAACTCTTTTGAAGCTTGAATCTTTGAGGCGTGAAACTCTATGAAACTTGAAGCTTTGGGACGTGAAACTTGCCTGAAACTTGAAGCTTCGGGAATGAAACTAGCATAAAACTCTATGAAACTTGAAGATTCATTCTGAAACTCACCTAAAACTCTTTGAAATTTGTAGCCTGATCTAAAACTTTTTTGAAACTTCATGGAACTTCTTTCGAGTTTCAATTTTGAAACTTCATAAAATTTGTCCGAAACTTGTTGAAATCAAGTTTCAGTTTCTTGAAACCTCACAAAACTTGCTGAAAGCTGCTTTTGTTACTTAAAACTTGTCCGAAATTTTGCTTAAAGATTTCTTGAAACCTCATAAAACTTACCTTTGTTACTTGAAACTTGCTGAAACTTGCATTTGTTACTTGAAACTTATCCAAGTTTTTGCTCAAATTTTGAAATCTTGCTTGAATTTTCAAAAGTTTATTTAAACTAGCCTAAAGTTTTTAAATTTGCCATCGTTGAGAGAGAGTGGATAGGTTAGCGGAGAGTGTGTGTAGGTGAGAGAGTGCATGGGCATAATCCAGACTCACAATAGATGGTTGGATGTTGTACCGTTGTTGGGAAGGGCTCCCAACGGTATGGTGTGAGCTAGTTGCTTCCTAAAAATACTATATTCCAAGACGATGGCTACCATAAGATTCTCACCGTAACACCTAACAGGATAGTTTAGCAATGGAGAACATATCAAGGGGAACATAATTTAAGCAGTCCTCAGAAAATAAAAATGATGATGCTACCGTCAACATACACAACCACCAATAAAAACATTCGAAAGATTTCTTAGCGTTTTCTTGATTTTGTCAAACCAAACCAAATCCAGCTTCAATATAATATTGCAAGATGCAAGAAGAAATGTATTTTTTGCGAATAGTGAGAAGCTGTATTTCTAGGAAGGAACATCCATTTGGCAGGCCAAACCGGACCCATAATTTGATATGATCCGCTCATGGAATATGTTCTGTTATAAAGAACTATAAAATGTAAGCCGAAATGGAATAACAGCACAAATGCTACTCTTAGATTTTATAACACTCGCTACTGGGATAAATTAGATTAGGCAGTGATGCAGGCATGCCATTATAAGAGTAATTATCAATTTGCCGTGGAATCACTCCGGGCGAGGAATGTCAAGGTATAAAGTGGCACAGTGAATACCCATTTTCCCAAGATAACCAATCAGGCATGAAATTGTAAACTTAAAATTGGAATTTACAAAACTTCCATTCAACTTTACAGTATCTCGAGAATTTCAATCCAAAATTTGTCTTCATGAATAGACCAAAAGATGTTGACATGATGTGCATAGGCATGTGCCGAATAAATCTCAACTAAAGCATTTAATTTCAGTTGAAGAGATGTAGCACTAACAGAAAGGGGGGCGAATAGGATTTTCAGAAAAGGGAGCGCATTCAGTTCTGCAGCTTGTGCTGTAATTCATGGGTAAATGCAGGCATCCATGATTCTGTGAATAGGTCAACTCAATCTTTCTTTCACCATGTGCGGTAGTACATGCAGCTGACATTTACAAACCAGATGGTCCTCATGAAGTAGGATCAGAAGCAAATCTGCAAGATGCATAAATAGGGATGGGGTAAATAAGAAAGGTAACACATCAAACCTGACCTATATGTAGAACTGAACTTGTAGCTTGAACTATATCAGTTTATCACTTGGCATCGACTTCAAAATAATAAAGTGCACTGTTGGCAGCAGGCCGTAATAGGACCTGCAAGCTAGTCCCCCCCGGAAAAGGAAAAGGTAAAAAGACAACAAAGAGCTGGTTTGTCTGCCACCAATGTCTTGTAGAATCAGTGCTTCAGGAACTTGCTATCACGAAAGATAGCTAGAATCGAACATAAGCTAATCTACGTTGTCACGGCGAGGCAAGGCGCTCCGGAGGCACCAGGACTCCTAGGCGCCTAGGCGATGATTACACGACCTCTGAATCGGATAGATTACCCCTAAACCAAAAACAAAAAATGAAGATCTGATTAGTAAAAAAAGAGATTTGGGTGGAATTGGGCCAGACCGGCCCGAAACAGCCCAGCCTGCTATATATAACAGGAGCAGGGCACCATAGCCACACATCCCTTCTCCCCCTCTTGCTCAAGCCGCCGCCTCCATCTGCTCTGCTAATCCTCGCTCCCCCGAGCCCCTCCCTCTTCCTCCTCCCGCGCCCTTCCTCCTCCTTCTCCCCACACGGCGCCACGCCGCCGCCCTCTCCTCCCCCGAGCGGCTCCAGCACCCTTCCTCCTTCGAGCCGTCACCCTCTCCTCCCCCGAGCGGCTCCAGCGCCCTTCCTCCTTCGAGCCGCCGCCCTCTCCCTCTCCTCCTCCTCCCCACATGGCGTGCCTCCATGGCCTCCCCATGCAAATCTGGGCTCCTCCCCGGCCGTGAGCCGCCAGCGGCCTCCTCCCTCCCCCTCCTTCTACCCCGCCGCGCTGGTCCTCCTCCCCCCGAGCTGCCGCCGCCTTCTCTCCCGCCCAGATCTGGATGCCTCCACCTCCCCTTGTGTCGCCGCTCACAGCCGGGGAGAGAAGCCGTCGTGCGCCATCGCTAGCTGCTGCTGCACTGTTCGCGCTCCTCCTCTGCAGCAAGGCGGGGGCGACTAGGTGATGACCCCTGGCGTCCACCCTAGAGCGCCAGGACGCCTAGGTGACGTCTTGATAAGTATGAAGCTAATTGTTTTCCTTTTCCTTAAATCAAACAGCTCCTAGCGTATAGACATTTTAACTTATTTTAGAATGGTGATTGTTCACAAAAGTCAACATAAGCAAATCACTTCTTGAACCTAAATCCCATAAAACCATTAAATGATCAATTCCCAGCCTCTCCTTCTCTAAAAAATAGTTGAAGATAAATGTGCTGCTCAAGAATAACAATGATTTGCCTAACCTTAAATAGATCTCACTAAAGGGCTAAGAGACATAAAAGTTGGCCAAGAAGTACATTCACCAGTTAGACAAAGCCATTAAAAAGCTCCATTACTGGTCTCGGGCCATGCAAATCATGTGATCTTACTAGGGTTTGAAATCGAACAAATATGGACTAGAGGTCAGTAAAACTACTACACCCCTTTATCCTCCAATGAGGATGTCACACCATATGCAAAACCTCATACCAGTATGAGAAAAGGTAGTTCACGCTTACAAACAGTGTACAAACTACAAAGTATGAATGTGAATGGCTGAATGCTACTAGATACAACATATATTATCGGCGGAATATTACTCAAAGTGACAGAATTGCATTGCTACAACTTGTAACCATAGTATTGTTAAGGGTAGTAGTGTAATGTGTGGTAGAAGTGTAATAGTCATATAAGTGTTACGGGTAGTCATGTAATTGTAGTCTAGGGTGTCTCTTGTACACTATATATTGCCCATTGGGCTCGTGCAATATAACCAAGAATTCAGCCCTCATTTTCTCGTCTCTCACAAATCTAACAAGGTATCAGAGCCTAGATCCATGCTCTAGCCTCGATCTTCTTCCACCGTTGCCGCCCCTGGGTGGATCAATCTCCACTCCCGGGGGCAGCTCCTAATCTCGTTTTTATGTATACATATCAGCAGTTTCTTAAGGTCAAGTAGCAACAGTGATATTAGCTAGCAGTCTCGGTCGTCTTCTTCAAGCAGCAGCAATAGAACCCCTCCTAGCCCTAGCCGCCTCCTGTGCGCTTCTCGTCTCGCTAGTCCAGAGCTCAGGACAGGCGCCATCATGACGGAGACCAAGACCTTCGCCTTCCAGGCCGCGATCAACCAGCTCCTCCCATCATCAACACCTTCTACTCCAACAAGGAGATCTTCCTCCGCGAGCTAATCTCCAACTCCTCCGATGTGTTGGACAAGATCACATTCGAGAGCCTCACGGACAAGAGCAAGCTCAATGCGCACCTGGAGCGGTTCATCCATCATCGTCCCCAAGCTCGATTCGTCTTGGAGTCGTCTTAGTCATGCTCTTCTTGGACTGCCGCCGCTGACCGTCTCATGCCTAGATCCGGCATCAGCAGGCTGTCTCCCAGCCAGATCCGCGCCGCCGCCACTGGAGGTGACCGGATCTTCCTTTGCCTCGACTCCGACCGGATCCTCTGCTCGGCACCACCTCCGCTTCTGGGCCCCTGCTCCCCGGCATTGCCTCTGCCTCGCCTCGCCTCGGGGCCCCTGCTCCCGGATCCGCGCGGCCTTTGCCTCCTTGCTCTCGGATCCACATCGCCACCGCCGGAGACAACCGGATCCGTGCCGCCTCCGCTCCGTCGCCGGAGACGATCGGATCCGTTGTCTTCTTCGACCAGATCCGGTGCTGACATCGTCTTCCCTGACCTGATCCAAATGGAGCTAGTCGGATTTGGTGCCACCGTCCCAGGATCCATCGATCCCTGCTGTCGCCAGTCTTCATCTTCATCACCGGCAACAACAGCAGTCCTCTTCGCTCTTCATCACCGTCCTCCCCGGCCTCCCCTGCGCGAGCCTCCACCTCACGCACCCAGCCGCACCGCGGGTGCGACACCGGGAAACTCCTCACGCCGTTGCGGCAGTTCACCCACTAGTGGAAGCTGTGCCACGTCGGCGACATCGATGTTGGGCTTGCCGACCTTGGCCTCGACGTCGCGTCCTCCTCACCACCTTTCAAGGGTCGTGTCCCTGCGTCCGATGCTGTCGGGCTCCCCAGCTCGACCCGTCGGCGACGTCCTCCCTGATGCGGAGCCCTCCTCGTCACTGAGCTCCCAAACCGTCTTCTTCAAGGTCGCGGCCCCTGCGCTGTCTTCCTTTGGCTTCTCTGACTGCACTGCTGCCCGGGGTGGACGGACCCCGTTGCCATTGGTGGTCCGGTTTCGACTGCCTCCATTGAGCTCGTCGCTGCCGTGTCTGGCTTCTCTGCCCTGGGATACCGCTGCCTGGATCTTAGCTCCTCTGCTCCGATGTGCTCGAGCTCATCTCTGTCACCATCTCCCTCAAGCTACTCATTGGGGGCTTCCAGAGCTCGCCGCCAAGCTAGTCTTAGCCACCATCGCAGCTTCTCCGTGTCACCATCCACGAGCTCCTCTGCTCTGCCTTCTGCAGTGCTGGTGATGCTCTACTGCAAGCTCTGCTTCTGCTCCTTTGGTTGCAGCTCTGCTTGTTCTTTGCCCTTGATGGGCCATGTTGGGCTACACATGTGGGTTGAAGTGCTTGCTGTTGGTGTGCATTTCTACGGGTATATTGGCTGCTAGTTGGGCTGGTTGTGCTGCTATGTTTGTTCGTTGCTGCTACAAGTATCCTTCTATTAATATCTGCTGTTGTTGCTAGTATCTTAAGTCTATTTTCCTTTGATTTCCATTAAGTCCATCCAAGTTCGCTGCATCTCTCATTGAGTTTGTCAAAGTTGTGCCAATTCATCATATCCTTTGTCGATCAGTCGATTGCTTCTTCCTTTTCGGGTTGTCGTGGTTCGTCCATTGGATCGAGTGCGGTCACCCCCATCATCGTTGTTAATGTGACTTTGCCCTCTTGGTCCTCTCTTGCAGCCATCTTGTTACACATCTTCGCATCATTGCGACTCTTGATCAATGTCCTTTTTTATCGTCATCATCAATTGTCTCTGTCTTGTTTTTGTCGGACGCCAGATTCGACACCGCCACCTCTCACATCTTGGGTGGGCGGATCTGTTCCATCGTCTTTGTCTCTATCTCTCTCTTCATTAGCTTGATTTGACAAATCTCTCTATTCCTGTCGGTTTCAAGAGTTACATGCTTCGATGACATCTTTAAGCTTGAACTTCGGATTTATCTTTTATTTTAGTGTTGTCTTCTTCAAACTCAATGCTATTGCATACGCATTGAGTTTGAGTGGGGGTGTTTAAGGGTAGTAGTGTAATGTGTGGTAGAAGTATAATAATCATATAAGTGTTAGGGATAGTCATGTAATTGTAGTCTAAGGTTTCTTTTGTACACTATATATTACCCCTTAGGCTCTTGCAATAGAACCAAGAATTCAGCCCTCATTCTCTCTTCTCTCACAAATCTAACAGGTATTAGGCCGTGGACCTGTGGTGCCTAGTTTTCTTCATGGGAATTTGGTTTTGTGCATAGCATATTACTATATGTACAGAAAAGTCAGGTTGGCTCTTAGGCCAAATAATGAAGTATCAAACAACCAAATACAGTATTTGGATCTTATTATAAAATCAGTTAAAGCAGAGTATCTGTGTCAACATCCACAAATTTCTGGATTGAGTTTCGTGTCTGTTACTTTCCTAGTTTTATCTGTCAATCTGCATCTTACAACGATGTGATCCCAAACTGAGCAGATTGCCAGATGCCCATGAAAGGTTGGGTGAGCAATCAGAAGGTAGCAAGAAATGGAAAATCAAAACACAAGCTCCAAAAGTCCAAACACTATGAAACTGGTGGTTTGACATCTTAACATAGGATAAATTGAAATTATTAACATCACAACTTTAACAATGCCTGATTGTGTGTCATGTCCTTGCTACAGCTCTTCCGTGAACAAAATTTTATCGATGAGTATACACTCTCTAATCTCTACCATCTATTCAAAGCACTCTGTCATTACCACTTGAGCATTCAATCAAGGTAACAAACATAAGCTAGGGTAGCCTGCTTTAACATAAGCCAGTCATGGGTACTTCCTCATATCTCCAAAGGGATAGTACTTAATATAAACTCAATGGGGAAGGTCAAAAAAATTGGCCACCATGTACAGCAACCAATAAGGCATAAGCTATGCTTTGTTATAGCTTATAAGGGCTTCAATTATACGAATTTTCTCTCGAAGCATGTATGTTGAACTTAAATATCCTATTGCATACCACAATACTAAGCTGGAGCCTGGAGGTGACCAGATTATATTGCAAAGTTGCTCTTAGCATCAAGGAAGA
This sequence comes from Phyllostachys edulis, assembly GCA_036346405.1. Taxonomy (NCBI): domain Eukaryota; kingdom Viridiplantae; phylum Streptophyta; class Magnoliopsida; order Poales; family Poaceae; genus Phyllostachys; species Phyllostachys edulis. Next base: position 17,074,148 of record CM070546.1, on the reverse strand, counting down.
TGTGCGCACAGAATCGGAAATACGAAAACAAAGCAATTAACGCATACCTCTCTATTGTATGGGTATTCAAGTAAGCATTGTTGATTAAATGGATAGTGCAGTTCCATAACAACCTATACCAACAGCTGCCATCATGTCACCTTGAGCAGGAGCTGAAGAAGCCCATTGTAGGGGTTTTGTTGCACCTGCTTTTAATGTATATTAACTTTGTTTCTTTACAGCATGATAAACAAGGTTCCAATTTTCCAACATTGGCTTTGCACACGTGACAGGTGAGGAATCAAGACTTAACAGAGTAATCTTTTTAAAAAAATATTTGACAATGCAACAACGAAATATGTTACATATAATAGAAGCAAGGCTGAGTTTACAGGAAAAACATTATACATTAGAGCCAAAATAAGCCATTTCTAGTTTTTTTTACAAGATATGTAACAAGGAAAGAATTACAGAAAGTAAAGCTGTAATGAGGCTATGCTGAAAAATGTATCGAAGTCCAAAAATCAGAAAGATTACCTGATGGCATGACTTGAACTGAACTGGGATAAGAACGCCCATTCGACCTAGTGAATGATCACTCATACTCAAATTGTACATCAACATGCACATATTTCCTCATGAGACAGACTATAAATGAGGTGAAGCTTGCTAACATCTGGCGCTCTTCACGTGTTTTTGCCTCAGAAAGAACACCATGAATGACAAGTTTCTTCAGATTTGGACACCTCTCAATCATTCCAAACACCCAGGGTCCAAAGTGCTCACTTATTACCGTCCAACCAAGTTCCAGAACTGAAACATTCTCCAGTGGTGACGATCCTTGCAGGCTATAATGAAGTAGCCCATCTCGTAATTCATAACTCAGTGAAAGGTGCCTTAGAAGAGGAAATGAAACAGCAATAGTTTCTGAGTCCACAATCTCATCCTCATCATCAAACACAACACCCCAAAACCGTAGCATTCGCAAGCTGGATGCTCTGGATATCATACTGTAGAACTTCGGCCAGACTATCGTGAAGTTACTCACATCCACTAACTCCAGATGATCTGTACTCTCCCCAATATCCAAATGTGTAACACTCACATCATCAATCTTGAGATGCTTTAGTGTACCCTTCCCAATGAGTTCAAACAAATCAAGGTTCAAAGCATTCAGGTGTAGGACCTCGAGATTATCCGCATCGAGTATGATCTTATCCACACCAACTGATTTTGCAAAGAGGCTCTTCAAGGTATGGCTTGTCAGCTCCATTGTAGACTGTGAATCTGAAGTGACAATCTCAAGGACATCAAGTGCCAGTGACTCTATCTTCGGGCAAGCAGCAACTAAAAGGCTTAGATCCAAGGCTGAAATGCTCACATGCCTCAAAGAAAGGGATTTCAGACATGTGAACCTCTGATAGCTTTGTTCAACACCGGTGATTGTGTTATGGTCCAAATCCAACACCTCTAGCTTTTGCCTCCCACACTTCTCCAGGATGTTTACATCAGGGTTCGTTCGGACATTGTAAGACAAGCTCCGGAGTGTCTCCCTGGTATACATGAGCCACGCAATCACAGGTGCTGCGGAGAACTCATGGGTGTTATATATATGAATAGAGAGGCATTGCAGCCCCATCGTCTGAAATATGGTCTGTGTGATGACAATCTCCAGCTGACGTGTAGTCATGTCCCGAGGAAAGTCATCGGAATTGAAGGATAATGAATGGAGGTGCCTCCTGCAGGCCTCCCGCCACTTCCGGCACGCCGCGGAGGCGACCATGACGTCGCGTGCAGCACTGAGATGTGAAAGAATGTTGCCAATGACTTCGACGGGGAGGTGCTCCATATTTGGCACCCAAACGAATTACCCAATCTAATAAGCTAAAACCTAAAGGAGAATTTGTCCCATCACAATCAAGACACGTACAGTGCTCCACTCCACGGAATTCATGGAGTTACAAACATTTCAGAATGCGCACATCAATCGTAGATTCCGATCCCATCACCTTCCTTCCCTGTGAAATCACACGAATAAGTAGTAATTAGCAAGAGATAATTCCTCAACGCAATGGTAATATATTAACATCCACTCTAGAAATTGAGCTCAGTATCCAGCGATGGAGATGACAAAACGTCCGCCAAAACCATGATTCACCCAAACAATTTCGAACTAACCGACAGAAACAAAAGCAGACTGACGAAAGCGAACCACACATCCGTGAGTTGATTAAAAAACTAGCGCACAAATCACCACCGGATCAACCGAGTATAGATAATCTAGACGAGCCACGGAACGAGGGCACGGAAATTAACCCTACCTCCGCGTGTTGGATCGCACCAGCAGAGGGAAGAAGGAGGCGGATCGAACTCACATGCGGCCAGAGGCGGGGGCGGATACAGAGGGAAGATTTCGTTTTGGTCTTGTGATGAATCTGGGCGTGACGGCGCGTGCTGTTGTGGGCGACGCGGAGGAGGGGGGAGAGAGAGAGAGATGGGGAAGAGAGGAAGGAGAGGGTGGCGTGGGCCGCGTGGGTGGTTTGGTTCTGTCAGGCTGTCAGTGAGGCGCTTGAGTTGTGGTCGCAATCCGGGCCTCGTTTCTAATTAGGTCGTGGCCTGTGCCGCCGTGCGGGGTTGAAGTGTGTACCAAAACCAGAACCTTAAACCCGTCTCCGACCCTCCGTCCACCTAGGTCGGGCTCGGGATAGCCGCCTCCGCCTCGCTCGCGCTCCCGTCTCGCCGACACTCGCCGCCGTCCATTTCCCTCGGTGGCTGGCTGCTGTGCGTCGCCTCGCCCTTGCTCCCTTCGTTCTCCGCAGCAAACCGCGGGATCTTTTAGGTATTCTTGTACCACATCTCGCTTATCGATCTTCTATTTGTGTACAGCTCCCATACTAGATTCCCCTCAATTGGCTGTTCCTAGGAAGTTCCCCGCGGGGCGCAATTTAGACATCTAATTTCCACAATTTATCAATATACTTGCAAGATTAACTGCCTTGCGTTCTTTACAATGGAGCATCTACTATGTCGCATCGTCTCTCAGAAGTTGTGAATGTTCGGCAACCGGTGCCTGTATTGCATACTTAATGTCGTTGTATCTATTCCTTTGCAGTTTTGGGGGAGTTTTGGAGTGTAGATACTTCGCCGGATGTGTTTCTGGTGGAACAGGATTCACTTTATATACTAGTGCCGGCCGTTGGCAGAGTTCAGGTTCGTCAGATACAGGATGGGGACGCAGCTAGTATTCTCCACAGCTTCCAATTGTGGGTACCCAGTAGGCATTTATGGGAACAGTGTTGGAAATTCAGCTTTGACGGCCAATTCAAGGCTTTTCCAGAGAAGGCAGGGGCTTTTTGGCTGGAACAGCGTTTCGTGCTCTGGTCGATTTGAGTGCTCTGCAAACTCACGTCGAGCTGGGCCACGTCGCACAAAGGATGCCTTCTTGGATCTCCACCCTGAGGTCTCCTTGCTGCACGGAGAGGGTAATGGCGCAATTAGTGTTCCGAGTAAGGAAAAGAGTGTTGAAAAGGCAGTTGAAAGATTAGCTGATACTCCTATCACATATAGCTATAACGAGGCAAGGATTAAGGTCATTGGTGTTGGGGGTGGTGGCTCCAATGCTGTGAACAGGATGATTGAGAGCTGCATGAAGGGAGTGGAGTTTTGGATTGTCAATACCGATTTTCAAGCATTGAGAATGTCTCCTGTTGATCTGGAAAACAGGTTACAGATTGGCCAGGAACTGACAAGAGGTCTAGGTGCTGGTGGGAATCCAGACATTGGCATGAATGCTGCCAAGGAGAGCCAGGAGTTTATAGAACAGGCAGTTTCTGGTGCTGATATGGTTTTCGTGACAGTAAGAAGCTTGAGCATCCTTTTTTCCCTGTAGCTTCACTGAAGGAGAATTATACATCTTCTCAGTCATTTATTTTTGAAACAGAATCTTCCCAGTAATTTCTTAGAGATAAATTCCAACTAGACATTTGTCAAATATATTATATGTGCACATTGCTGTTCCTGATAACTAATTGAAGCTATTGTGCCTTGCTTGAGTTATACTATCCTGGATATTTATGTTTGGTCATAGTTTCCCGTAAACATTATCATTGAGTGAGGTACACTTTCAAGGGTATTCCTCTGCATACATTTGATTCTACAAATTGTTCATTCAGATGTGATTTGCAGGCCGGAATGGGTGGGGGAACGGGCACTGGTGGTGCACCTGTAATTGCACAGATTGCAAAGTCAATGGGCATATTAACCGTTGGAATTGTGACAACCCCGTTTTCGTTTGAGGGAAGAAGGCGGGCAATTCAGGCTCAAGAAGGAATTGCAGCCTTGAGAAGCAATGTTGATACACTCATTGTAATTCCAAATGACAAATTATTGACTGCTGTTTCTCCCAAAACTCCTGTCACAGAAGCATTTAATTTGGCAGATGATATTCTCCGGCAGGGTGTTCGTGGAATCTCAGATATAATCACTGTAAGATAATACAACATTCCTTATATTACCTAAGTGATATATCCAATAATGTGGCATTGTGAGTAATCATTTTCAGCGTAATTAGACAACTTATGCGTAGAGGCGAAAAAGCTCAAAAACCTCTGTTGAATTTTCTATTGTATATCAACTGTGAATATAAATCTTATGTTAGGTACCTTTTGACAGTCTTCTGTAATGTTCTTCCCATTGACCATGTTTGGTTAAGAACTTAGACAAAGTTGCATTGTTCTAAAGAGATTTTGGGTTATTTAGATGTATGCCACTCTAAAGTTGCAGGTTTTGAGATATGCTACTATATAGTTTCTTCTTCGAGAAATGCCACTGCTAACATGCGGAAATTGGAAACATGTCATTATGAAGATTTTCTGACTATAACACCCCTCCTCCTTCCTCCTCCCACCTTCCTCCACTCCCATGGTTCCTGCTGTTGCTTCCTCATGTCATTGCCCTCCATCACACCTCCGCCCACCACCGGCCCAGTTGCTCATCCCCCATCCTCACCCATTGCGACACACTCCCCAGCATTGCCTCCTCCTCATGTCGTCGCCCTCTACCACTCCTCCGCCCGCCACCGGCCCAGTCGCCGCATCCGATACTGGCACGCTCAGGGAGTCAACCTCATCCATTGCAGTGCTCGCCAACGCGCTCTCCTCCCGTGGAGGTGCCGCCGTGCGGTGTGGAGCCATGCCATGGTCGCAGATCTGGAAGATGGCCAATCATGGTCACTAGTTTGGTCGTGTTGCTCTTATTTTCTTCTGCCTTGTCGTAAAGAAGCAACTCTAGAGGCTGGAGAGATCGAATGCATGTTATTGTTCTGTTCGTTAGTTGGAGGGTCTTTAATTTCTTCTTGGATTTGCTTAATCGGCTGATTCGTTGGCTGTGTCTTCTATGCGGCCATGGCTATGAGGCGGAGGTAATGGATTTTGGTTTCTTGATTCGTTAGTTTTGGGAAGAATTGGTATTTGGGAGGAGAGGGGATTGGAGAAGGACTAAGGAGAGAGGTCAGAGGTGGATGAGGTGGCGTATGGCTGCCTGCAACTTTGACGGCAGCGGATGCACAAAACGCAATTGGAAGGGGTGGAGGGAGGGAGGAGGAAGAAGAAGGGGCACTATGGTCTTGAAATCTTCATAATGGCGCATTTCCTATTTCTACATGTTAGCAGGGGCATTTTTCGAAGAAGAAACTTTGCAGTGACATACCTCAAAACCTGTAACTTAAGAGTGGCATATGTCTAAATAACCCAAAGATTTTTGCAGCACTATTTTGTCATCTAAATTTTGACCTTGACCAAATATACAACTATCTGCAATAAGTTGCATATTATTGTCAACTGCTCAATATATTTCACCAAGACAATTACATGTTATGTATGCATCTCTGATGGTGTTCTACTTCTATCTTCTCTTCTGTTTGCAGGTGCCAGGTTTGGTTAATGTTGACTTTGCTGATGTTAGATCGATTATGGCAGATGCAGGCTCATCCTTGATGGGAATAGGAACCGCAACAGGTTGTCTATTCATGTATATATATCTAATGCTTTATTTGGAATCCAGTGGCAAAATGTGCTAGTAGGTAGAACAAAACTGAGATTTCAATCTCTTTACTTCTTTGTTATCTTTTTTGTTTGTATTTTCCTGATTGGTGATAGTTAACCGGCATAAATTCTCACATTTGTTTATTTAAACAATAGTATTTTCATTATGCTTTTCTCTCGCACTTTTGCTTGATTTATTACTCTGTTGAATCCTATGTGGGCTGAGGTTGTAGCTCGAAGAACCAGTATTTAGAGGAAGAAAATATCTTAAAGAAATGGATTATTGGTCAATTTGTAGGTAAGACACGAGCCAGAGATGCTGCATTGAATGCCATACAGTCTCCGCTACTTGATATTGGCATTGAAAGAGCAACAGGAATTGTGTGGAATATCACTGGAGGGAATGATTTAACCTTGATGGAGGTATTGCCTACCTGTACTTTTGTGCATATAAATGATCTCTGTTCTCGAATTTGATAGAGCTGTGAAAGCTATACATGTTGGATTGTTGGCTCTATTGGTTAACTGTATGAGCTATACTGAATCCTCTGGTGTTCTTGATTTACTTTCAGGTGAATGCAGCAGCTGAAGTGATATATCATCTTGTTGATCCTACTGCAAATCTAATCTTTGGCTCTGTTATAGACCCATCATACGCTGGTCAAGTACGTTAGCAAATAGTTTTTTTTTTCTGGAAAAACGAGTTGCACAGTACAACCTTGTTGCATGCATGATAACAAAGGAATAGAGACTACTATGCTTTTGATCACTCAGCTATGTTGTAGAACATTCGGAATCACATTGTAAATTTGCAACAATGGCTATCGCACATGTCAATAACACAAATATGTTCATTCAGGTGAGCATAACCTTGATTGCAACCGGATTTAAGCACCAAGAAGAGAATGAGGGTCAATCAGTTCAGGTACACTCTTTCCATTGTTTAACATTTGCCCACTGTCTAGTTTTATCATCTCTGTGGATGCATGTGCCAAACCGTTTCTATCATGAATAGATGCATTAAGGCCGGCTGTTTGGTTTGCTTATATGCGTGTGTTGGATGAACTTCCATATTACACACAAGCACCATCTCATTAAGGGGTCCAAACAACCACTTAGTTTGTCATGTCATATCTACTTACCCGTGAGGTGAACTTGAAGGGGTCGCAGTTCGGTGGGGATAATCATCGGAGCCAGACCGGCCGTTTTTCTTCATCTTCACACAACGAAGGTTCTGCAATAGAAATTCCAGATTTCCTGCGGAGAAAAGGGCGTTCAGGGTTCCCGAGAAGCTGAAAAGAGGTGTAGCATGGGCTGCATGCATGGCCCACCCTTTTTTGTTTCGCCGTATTTTTTGTAGTCAATTACTATGAGCCAATGAATGTAGCATGTATGCTGGGATGATCCGATGATGGGACTGGTGTTATCTGGTGCTGAGGCAATCCTTCTGTAAAATCATGTGTTAGTGATGGTAATTTGATATACATTATTTCTTTTTTAATAAGGATAGACATGATAGATGATACAAAATTTAATAAGGATAGACATGATAGATGATACAAAATTTGCAACAGCAAAGATAACTGTAATAGACCAACCAAGCTACGGCCCATATTCACGGTTCACTTCCAAAAGAAAGAGAAAAATAAAATTACGCCCACTAACAAAGAATGTGGGCCCAAATCACATACAATCCCCACAGGCCATCTAATCGTTCGCCTCGCACGAGCGTTTTAGGGTTTAAACTTGCCTAGTTTGACGTTTTTTTTTAAAAAAGATAATATTATCTGAATTAACGATTACAAAATTAAATAGTCAAGTTTTTTTGTTGCAAAAATGCCTCCTGTCGCTATTTCACCTGGCTACAGTAGCCAATAGCTAAATGAAATGACGATAGGTGTTACGTGGATGGCGACAGGGGGTGAACATTACCCTTGTTGCAAATTGAAATGGCGATAGAGGCTATGTATAAAATCCGGTTCACCCCAACATCATTCCCATTCATTCCAGCCGAGAGCGAAAGGGGGGAGGAAGAGAACAGGGAGGGAAAGGAAAGAGGAGAGGAGAGGAGGAAAAGTGCGCGGTGAAGCTATGCCCGTTCGACGCGGAGGAGAGAGAGAAAGATAAGCAGATCCTATCGTCCACCTCGCATGTAAATTTTTTTTTTGAAACTTTGTAGTTTAATTCAAAACCCTGGTAGGTTAGCAAATAAAAATAGCGTTTGGGAATTGATTTCATTATATTATTTCAGCTTTAGTGTAGTCCGTTTTAGTTTAGATTATAATTATAGATTAGATAATTTTTATATGAGAAATAATTTAGAAACGCGGAAAATAGCAATGTAGCTCTAAAAATTCCGTAAAAATTCCAGAGTAGCTAAATAGGGTGTGTAGAGCTTGATTAAAATATTCACATCTTCAATTATGTTCTCATTTTTGCACGGTAAATATTCTGTAAATGCCGAGAATACATTTTAAACTAGAAAAATAGCAAGGTAGCTCTAAGAATTTCGTAAAAATTCTAGAGTAGCTAAATAGGGTGTATAGAGCATAATTAAAATATTCCTAGCTTCATTTATGCTCTCATTTTTGTACGGTAAATCTTACGTAAATGCCGATAATACATTTTAAACTAGAAAAATAGCAAAGTAGCTCAAAGAATTCCGTAAAAATTCTAGAGTAGCTAAATAGGGTGTGTAGAGCGTGACTAAAATATTCCCAGCTTCATTTCTGCTCTCATTTTTGCACGGTAAATATTACGTAAATGCCGAGAATACATTTTAAACTAGGAAAATAGCAAGGTAACTCTAAGATTTCCGTAAAAAATCTAGAGTAGATAAATAGGGTGTGTAGAACTTGAGTAAAATATTCCCAGCTTCGTTTCTGTTCTTACTTTTTCATGGTAAATATTATGTAAATATTAAATTTCAGGTATGGCGACCCGAGAGAGGCGTGCGATGTGCGTCGAGTGCTTGACCGACCATTAGCGTGACTCACCGCAGTCGCCTCAGTATCATCCTCCCGCAGGAGGGCAAGCAGCCCATTGAGCTTAGCGTGTTGCGGCTGTGCACGCCCATGAGGGCATGGAGGGTGGACCCACGTTAGGTTCCGCGGTACGTATAGTTTTGACCTTCTTGTAATTAATTTCAGTTTGACTTGTGTGGTGGACTCACGTATGTTCTTAATCCTTTCGACACAGGTTGAGAGTGGCAGGCTTGCTTCCACTAGCTAGGGTGGTAGAGGCGACGTGGGGGGACGACAAGGGCGTCGCCACCAGGGTGCATACGTCGAGGCGATTTTCGTACGATCGGTGCCTCTTGACGGCATTGGTTGACCCGTGGAGGCCAGAGACGCACACATTCCACCTTTCGTGCGGGGAGATGATGTCGACGCTTCAGGACATGGGCTACCTGACTGGGTTGCCCTGCACGGGCTTCCCCATGGCAGCGTACGACGTCCCGGACACATGGCGCACGGATATCCTCGGGAGGTTCCAGGGGTTGCTGCCAGCCAACGTCGGCTGCAGGGAGTTCTCCAGTACGCATGGGCCGACACTGAGGTGGATCAACTAGTTCGACGTAAGTACTTATAACTCGTGTGTTTCCACTTCAATTCCTTTGTTCAACTTAGTGATGTGTCTTTGTCTTCTTGCAGCTGGCTGTTTGAAATAGCGACAGGAAGCCATTTTTGAGAAAAAAAATACTATTTAATTTTGTATTTTTTAATTAAAATATTATTATTAAAAAAACCAAAGTTTGACTACCAACCAAACAAGCCCTAAAATCGCGCTCGTCCTCGCCACCCACAAATCTAGGGTTTCCACTCCGTCGAGCCACCTCCCTCTACCTCATCGCGGCAAGCCTCCGTCTTCTTCTTTACTCCCTCGCTGTCTTCTACTATATGGACCTTGTTCCTTTAATTTATCTCATCTTGTCTTCTTCTCCTCATTGCTTGAGAGCGATTACTTTCCTTCCCCGTCATGTGGTACAGATTTTCATACTGTGTTATTTGCTTAACATCGTTGATGCGGTTGTTGTTTGATCCGAAAGCTGGCTGGTTTTGTCATTGTTTAGACTCGAAAGCAGAATTAATTCTTCCTGTAATAGTTTTATTCAATCCTAGTTTTAGTTGGAGTCAATTAGAAAATGAGTTCGAGTCGTACTCATAGAAGATGAGTCCGAGTCTGGTGTTGAGTCCTCGTACTCAACCCTATATAAGTCACCATTGAGTCTTGTATCGATGTAAGAAGTTGAGAGTTGAGAAAAGCAGTAAAAACAAAAAAGAGGAGTAATTGCTCCCGAAACCAATCTCGTATTTTTCCGCACCGAGTACTGTTCACCAGAGTACTGTTCATCCGAGTGCCTGGTTGAAAGGTTACGAGTACTCATGATCATAGAAGGTTACGACCACACCTGGTCGTAGAACCTGGTCGAGGTGGTTCGACCACACGTGATATCAGAGCGGTGTATGAAAATTGGTCCTCCGACTCCAGAGAAGAAGAGACTGATGGTTCCCAACGGATCTTCGTCGGCAACAAAGAATGGCCCAAATTATTGCCAGTATCCGGTTCTCACCGAGGAACTATCCGGCTTGGGCTATGAAGATGCGAGTGAATATCGTGCCGAAGTGCAGGGCGTAATGGCCGATCCGGTCGATCAAAAGGGAAATATCGATCTAAAAGGAAAGGTTGTGGAGGTCGACATGAAGACTGATCAAACGGCATTGGCGCTGATCTATGCTGCGATATCCGACTCAATGCTCAATCAACTTGTCGGGAAGGATACAGCTCGGGAGGCCTGGGTTGCTCTTCGTACTATGCACGAAGGTGTGGATCGAGTGAAGAAAGTTCGCCTACAAACTCTCCGAGGGGAGTATGAAGCATTGCATATGGGCGAAACTCAATCAGTGGATGAGTTCGTAGGAAAATTGACGGCGGCGGTCAATGAACTTCGAGCTCTTGGTGATAAATTGGAGGAAATCGAAGTGGTTGAGAAATACTTGCGAGTCCTACCTGAGAGGTATGTGCCTGTGGTAACAACTCTTTTGTATTCCAATGATCTTGAGAGCATGAAGAGGTAACTGGATCTCTTAAAGCACATGATGGGCTACTGAAATGTTGCAAGGCTCGCAACGATCAAGCCTTATTTGTGAAAACTGAGTTGAAGGGAGAGAACAAGCAGACTCAGTGCGACTCTTCATCAAATCAAGGTGGTCGTGGCTCTGCTTGGCACGGCCGAGGAGGTCGTAGCCATGGTCGTGGCCAAGGTGGTCGTGGAGACTCTGCCGGATGCGGCTATAAGCCTGGTCGTGGCAACAGTGAGTTTAAGCAAGATAAGTCAAAAATTAAATGCTTTGAGTGTGATAAATTTGGACATTATGCTTCTGAGTGCCGAAGTCATATTAAATGCTTTGAGTGTCAAAAGTATGGGCATTATGCTTCTCACTGTCGAAACAAGAAAGATAAGGTTGAAGCAAATTTGTCACAAGCTCAAGAGGAGAAGGATCCGGCTCTATTGCTTATCGTTGGCAAAGGGAAATCGTCTAGGCTGGTCATGCTTGATGAAGGGATTCACCCAAAGCTACTGAAAATTGGTGAAGAGGTGATCGACACAGATATTTGGTTCCTTGACAATGGAGCTTCCAGTCATATGACTGGACAATTGGAAAAATTCAAGGAACTCAACAAGGAGTTTCATGGGCAAGTTAAATTCGGAGATGGTTCTGTTGTATTCATAGAAGGCAGAGGCTCAATTCTACTCCAATGCAAGAATGGAGAGCAAAGACTATTGTTAGATGTTTACTATATCCCAAGACTTTGCAACAATATTATTAGCCTGGGGCAATTAACTGAAGATGGTTGTGATATAGCATTACAAGGCTCTTTGCCGCTTCTACATGACCGAGATGGAAAGCTACTGGTGAAAGTATCTCGTATACCAAATAGGCTATATAAGATTCAACTAGTTACATGCAAGTCGATATGTTTGAATGCAAGTCTTGAAAACCCTGCGTGGTTATGGCATGCAAGATTGGGGCATGTGAACTTTCGATCATTGAAACAGATATCAGACAAGAAGATGGTCCTTCGTCTACCACATATTGATCATCCTACTCAAGTTTGTGAAGGTTGTATCATTGCCAAGCAAACAAGGTTACCTTTCCCAGCACATGCGACTCACAGAGCCTCACGACCATTGGAGCTGGTGTATATTGATATCTGTGGGCCAATTAATCCCTCTACGCATGCTAGAAACAGGTATTTCCTTCTTCTGGTTGACGATTATTCAAGAGTAATGTGGGTTTACATGCTTAAGAAGAAGAGTGAGGCTAAATATGTGTTCGAAGTTTATCAATCTTCTTTGGCGAGGTGAACACAAGCTAAAAGCTTTGAGGTCGGGGCAGGAGGAGAATTCTTGTCCAGTGAATTTGAGTCAATTTGTGAGACAAGGGGCATCACCCGATTCTTCACTGCTCCTTATAGCCCCCAGCAAAACGGAGTGGTGGAACGGAGAAATAGGACGGTGATGGACATGGCACGGAGCCTGTTGAAAAGCAAGTCCATGCTATGCAAATTCTGGGCTGAGGCAGTAAGACACGCGATTTACATTCTCAATCGAGTTCCAACAAAAGCATTGGTTGGAATCACACCGTATGAAGCATGGAGTGGAAGAAAACCAAATTTGGAGCACTTAAGAGTGTTTGATTGCTTAGCATATGCTAAGGTAACCACATACTTGAAGAAACTCGACGACAGAAGCCAAAAGCTGATTTATTTAGGCATCGAGCCGGGTAGCAAAGCTCACAAATTGCTTAACCCTATTGACAATAAGATCATTATCTCTAGAGATGTTTTCTTTCAAGAATATCAACAATGGCAGTGAGAAGATAATCAAGAAGCAAGTCAAGAAATACAAAAATGGGTTTCTTTCACTATTGATGGAGAGAACAATGATGAACTCGCTTCACCTATTGCCTCTACAACACCAATTGGGTCGCAATCACAAATTCTGGATACAACTGTTACAGACACCGACAATGATGTTGGGGCAACTAAAAGCTTGGGAGAGTCTACTCCAGAACTGTAGCACCAAAATACAGAAGTTTGAGGGACATATATGACCATACTGAGCCCATGGATCATATGGGAGATCTGTATATGATGGATGTGGAAGAGCCTGCTGACTTCTAGGAAGCATCAAAGGGGGAGCATTGGAGAAGTGCAATGAAAGTTGAGTTGGAAACAATTGAGAAAAATAACACTTGGAAGTTGACTCCTCTCCCACATGGTCATAAACCCATAGGATTGAAGTGGGTATATAAACTGAAAAGAGACACCGAAGGCAACATTGTGCGTTATAAAGCGAGACTGGTTGCTAAGGGGTATGTTCAAAAATAAGGAGTTGATTATGAAGAGGTCTTTGCACCTGTGACAAGAATTGAAACGGTGAGAGTACTTCTTGCTCTTGCTGCACATTATGGTTGGAAAGTTCATCACATGAATGTCAAGTCGGCATTCTTAAATGGTGATCTCATCGAGGAAGTATATGTCAATCAACCTGAAGGTTATACTATAAAGGGCCAAGAAGACAAGGTTTACAAGTTGTCAAAAGCATTATACGGGCTCAAACAAGTGCCTAGGGCCTGGAACCGCAAACTAGATGATAGTTTGAAGAAACTTGGTTTTGAGAGATGCAATTAGGAGCAAGCCTTTTATAAGAAACAAGAAGGCACAGACATAACTATAATTGGTGTCTACGTGGATGACTTGATTGTCACGGGCACTGATATTGCAAAAATTCAGTCGTTCAAACATCAGATGATGAGAGAGTTCGAAATGAGTGATTTGGGACTTCTTAGTTTCTATCTAGGTCTTGAGGTAGAACAAAGAAGTCACAACATTTCGATCAAACAGTCAGCTTATGCAAGGAAGATTCTTGATAAAGTTGGGATGGCAGATTGCAATATATGCAAATATCCAATGGAACCAAAAATCAGATTGGAAAAGGATGATAATGCAGAACTGGTCGATGCTTCCAATTATAGAAGTTTGATTGGTTGTTTGCGCTATCTGCTACACACCTGAGCAGATTTAAGTTATGCAGTCGGAGTCGCAAGTAGATTTACAACCAAAACACATAAGCATGCGTTGAAGCATATTTTGAGGTATGTGGCTAGCTCTATTGATCATGGGTTAATTTATTCCAGGAAGGAACAGGCGCCGTTGCTAGTTGGATATAGCGATAGTGACTTGGCTAGAGACTTAGTCGACAGAAGAAGCACCACTGGAACAATCTTCTTTCTGTATGGCAACATGGTAACGTGGTGTTCCCAGAAACAGAAGAGTGTAGCATTATCCAGTTGCGAAGCTGAATTCATGGCAGCGACCTTGGCAGCTTATCAAGGAATCTGGTTAAAGAGGTTGTTGCAAGAATTACAAGGAGAAGATTCAAGACCATTTGAGTTGTATGTCGACAACAAGGCAGCACTGGCGTTAATGAAGAACCTAGTATTTCATGGAAGGAGCAAACATATTGATACACATTTTCATTTTATAAGAGAATGTGTTGAGAAAGGATTGGTCGAAGTACATCATGTATCGTCAAAACAACAGAAGGTCGATATCCTGACAAAAGCTTTGTCGTGAGTGCTCCTATTTTGGTTTCTCCGAGGCCAGAAGAGGCGCTCTTAATTTACCTAGGCGCCACGCCACGGTAATGGCGCGATCTTGGTTGTAGAACGCGTGGCGATACAACGGCCGGTTTACTACGTTAGTGAAGTTTTACGGGCCTAAGGGCGTTACCCTCAGTCCAAAAACTTCTATATGCCCTCCTCATGTCTTCGAGAAGCTGCGACATTATTTTACGGCGCACAAAATAGTTGTACCGTCGAGTTTCCCTTAGGGCGATCCTCGAGAATAGGAAGCAATGGGGCGCATGGCAAGATGGTCGGTCGAACTTGGGGAGTTCGACCTCCATTCGTGTCGAGCGGTAGTAAATCCCGAGATCTTGGCAGACTTTATCGTTGAATGGACAAATCTGAACTCGTTCGGGATCCTGTCTGATTCCCACGACCCGATGGATGATGTACTGACAGGTCACTTACTTTAAGTGGCTCGGGGACTGGGGTGGTCCTGGTATCTCCTACCAGAGAGACCTTAAAGTATGCCATACAATTAAACTTTCAGGCCACTAACAACGTGGCAGAATACGAAGGTTTGCTAGCTCGCGTACGAGCTATGAAATCGCTTTCGATTCGCCGACTACTCGTGAGAGGAGACTCTCAACTAGTCGTGAATCAAGTCAGGAAAGAGTACCAGTGCTCTAACCCGACAATGTCTCAGTACTTATCGGAAGTGCGTAAGCCAGAAAAGCATTTTTTCGGTTTCTAGGTATAATTCATCCCTCGAAAGGATAATTTCCTCGCAGACCAGCTTGCTCGAATAGCTTCTTCCCGATCTGTAGTACCAAAAGGAGTCTTCTCGGAACAACTCGAGAAGCCGTCCCTGGTTGAAGAACCAGAGATACCTCCTATTGAGACGACCTCTCTAGAATACGAGGATACCTGGATGGCTCCCATCTACGAGTATCTTTAGAAGGGTTCCGTACCTGAAGACGATCCCGAGGCAGATTGCTTATCCCGAAAAGCCAAAATGTTTACTTTGGTTGAAGGAGTCCTCTATAAACGAGGTACTCAAGGGGTGCTCATGCGATGCATTCCGCAGAGCGAAGGATTAACACTCCTTCACGACATACACGGTGGCATCTGTGGAACTCATGCTTCCTACAGAACGCTGGTTGGTAAGGCCTTTCGACAAGGTTTCTACTGGCCAACAGCCCTGTATGATGCTAAAGAGTTGGTTAAAAAGTGTGTCCCATGCCAGTTTCATAGTAGGCAAATACACCAACTAGCTCAAGTATTACAAATGATACCTCTGTCTTGGCCTTTTGTGACCTGGGGTCTCGATATCTTAGGACCGTTCCCCAAAGCTCCAGGAGGTTTTGAGTTCCTTTTTGTGGCTATTGATACGTTCACAAAATGGATCAAAGTCGAACTCATGAATGGGATAACAACGAGCGACAAAGCAGTTCATGATGAGATCGTAATTACTCGATTTGGAGTTCCAAATCGAATAATTCTGAATAATGGTAAAAATTTTCGGCGCAAAATTTGGAATTTTATGACGAGTTGGGTACCAAGTTATGTTATGCTACATTGCCCATCCCAAAAGCAATGGGGCAAATCGAATATACAAGCGGCCAAATAATGCGGAATTAAAACCGAGTCTTGACCGGCTCGTCAAGCGCTCGGGGCTTGAGACAAAATTACCCTCCGTATTATGGGCGATTCGTACAACTACTAGTCAGACTCTGGTGAAACACCCTTTTTACACTACTACAAAAAGGCTATCTTGGGCGCCTCATCACAGACGGTTGACCGAAACCGTCGGTATTTATTCAATCACGAGCGGTTTTGGTTTAGAGGCGTCGTACTCTCGGCTCGCGCTAAAAAACCGTCGTGAAGAGGCAATATCACGAGCGGTTCATGTTGAAACCGTTTGTGAAGTATCACGAGCGGTTTTAAAACACTAACCGTCGTGAAGTATCACGAGCGGTTACAACAAAACCGTCTGTGATATTAATTAATATCCTGAGCGGTTCTTAAAATAACCGTCTGTGATAATATCGCTCGGCGTGAGTTTCTTCATCGCCGTCGCGCTCGTTTAAATCGCCAATCCGCCGGCTCCCCGATGCGTCTCTTCATCGCATCGATCCGCTTCGGCTCCCGATCGTCTCTTAAATCTCACGCTCGAATTTATTCCTTGTTTTATAAAAGGATCATCCGCCATCAAGATGATCATCCCCACATACTTATAAAAACGAAATGGTGCCTCTTCCTTGTCGCCAGAGCGATGGCCTTCTGGCCGCCTTTGTCTGAGCACCTCTCTCGGTGTCACGTTGAACCGTCTTTGCGGAAGAACACTTGTTTGATCAGCAGTGTCTTCACTCCTCTGCCGGCGGAGAATTTGCGGAAGCGGTGGCGGCCACCTTCCGCCGTCTTGACATCCTCCTCCGCCGTGTCTTCGGGTGATCTCCCACTTTCGGCGAGTTCTGGCGTCATCGGCGTAGTCCTCCAAAATGACGCGTTGCCGTCTCGGGAGGCTTCCGTCCTTCACTTGTGAAATCGAGGCGGCGGCACCGAAGTCGACGGTAGAGACCCTCAAGCAAGGAAGAGAGCCTATGGGCTCAATTCTTCTTGGTTCAACGATCGAGGTCTTGGGAGACACTTTCGAGCAGCAGCGTCAATGGGTGGGCGCATTTCAAGCTTCGTTCGATGATCGAGAACCGTCCGATCCGACACCGCCGCCTATGAAGTATTGCGAGATGGAGATAGCGACCTACCTTCGCCATTAGAAAAACCTTGTTTAATTATAGGTTTACGCTTTTTAATATAAACATGTAATTTCTTCATGTCATGTAATTGTATATATATACTTGAGAAAAACCATTTCACGAGCATAGTTCCATTATGGAACCGTCGTGATATAGAAATATATCGCAGACGGTTCCATAATGGAACCGTCGTGATATATCCCATATCCTGACGGCTCTATTATGGAACCATCGTGATATGTCCCATATCCTGAGCGGCTCTATTATGGAACCGTCGTGATAATTATCATGACGGTTCCATAATAGAACCGTCTCGATAAATCTCTTTATAAGTAGGAGCTAGCCCGACTTGCCGCTAGGGTTTGCGCTCTAACTAAATCACTCCCAGTGACCTTACTCTCGTCCGTTCCTCCCGTCATTGCTTGCCGCCGCCATTCCCCTCCACTCTCGACGCCGCTCGACCTCGTCGCCGTCGCCGCCCGACCCCTTTGCGCCCGCTAGGCTCTGGCCGCTTTGCTTTCCCATCCTCCTCTATTCTCCTCTAGATCTGTTAGCTTAATGTCTTTTGTTGAGTTTGATTTTTATGCATGAGCCTTAAGTTGTGTCGATATTTGTGTGATTTATGCAAGGTAAAGGAAATGGATGAGGGTTGTCTTTGGTGGTGGGGTCACCACCGTGGTTCTTGTTGTACTAAGGTCCCTCTCTGTCTCTACCCTCCTTGCTCTGTGATGAAAATGGCTAGCTAGTGCTCTGCGATGGATGCCGAGGGCTACTCTTTGGTGTGGTGGGTTTGGACACCCTTGGTCTTGTTCTCTTCAGCGATGAAGCGCTCAATGATGTTAATAGTCTTATGCTGAAATTGAATTGATAATTAGTTCATATTAATAGTCCCTTGCTCGTGATGTAATGATGTAAATAGTCTTATGCTGAAATTGAATTGATAATTAGTTCATATTAATAGTCCTCTTCTTTGTGTGATGTAATGATGTCAATAGTCTTATCTGAAATTGAATTGATAATTAGTTCATATTAATAGTCCCTTGCTCTGTGATGTAATGATGTAAATAGTCTTATGCTGAAATTGAATTGATAATTAGTTCATATTAATAGTCCCTTGCTCTGTGATGTAATGGTGTCAATAGTCTTATGCTGAAATTGAATTGATAATTAGTTCATATTTATAGTCCCTTGTTCATGCGGTCAAGTTCTCCTACCTCTTGCGTGCAGTCGTCCTACCATTCCATTCATAATCTCTTCTCTATAAAGTCTCCAGCGGTGGTGCTTGTGCCATTAAACAGGCATCATATATATATTATATATATATTATTAAATGATCCTCGACCACTTTAGGAATTAGTCCCATGACATGAGAAGAATGAGGCGGTATCACGGGCAATCTCATTGAGCCCTTGTAAGTTTAAAAAGTATGGATGCAAAGAGGCGGTCGGACATCCAATTACCTAGATTGGGCGTCGCTATGTTGAGAAAGTGGCGTTGATCTTAACTTCTCCGGTGGGAAGTGGCATCATGTATTAGCAACCAACAATTCTTGAGCATGTAATTGTCTTTAAAGCCAACAAGAACACCAAGCAACAAGTTGAGAATTCTTTTGAAATATGAGAATGGTTGCTTAGTGTTCTTGTTGGGTTTAAAACGATTACATACTCAAGAATGGATAGTTGCTAATACATGATGCCACTTCCCACGGAGTACTGCAAGATCAACGACACTTTTTCAACATAGCGACGCCCAATCCAGTAATTGATGTCCGAACGCCTCCTTGCATCCATACTTTTTATACTTGCAAGGGCTCAATGAGGTTGCTCGTGGCTACCGCCTCATCCTTCTCATGTCATGTGGACGATCCCCCAAAGTGGCCGAGAGATCTACGTAACAATATATATGTAATATATATATGATGCCGATTTAATGGTACAAGCACCACCGTTCGGCCTTTATACAAAAAGTCATGATATGTGCTTATCCGCGAGGCGGTTTGTGCTTATTGAAACGGTTGTGGTGAAACCGTCTGGATATTATTATCGCGACGGTTTGAACCACAAACCGTGCGGAAAGTATACATCACGAGCGGTTCAAAACCGTGCGTGATGACCTCATGTCATCATCGACCCATAAACTCGGGCGGCTCACGAAACCGTCTGTGATGACGTTTTTGAACCGTCTGTGAAAGCCTTTTCTGTAGTAGTGTTAGTCTTCGGAGCCGAAGTCATGCTTCCTCCAGAACTAAAGATACGGTCAACACGAGTCAAAACTTTCAATGACTCCAACCAGGAACAACTTCGAGCGGATGACATTAACCTACTTGAAGAAAGGAGAACCCAGGCCTTAATCCGTTCAGCAGTCTACCAACAAGCCCTACGCAGATACTACGATCGTAAGTTCCAACCTCGCAGCCTTGCTGTAGGTGACTTGGTATTGAGGCTTTGCCAATCCAAGTCTAATCGGAATAAACTTTCTCCTAAGTGGAAAGGTCCTTACAAAGCGGTCGAAGTTACACGGCCAAGGTCAGTACGATTAGCAATAGAAGACGGCCAGGTTCTCTTGAATTCTTGGAACATCGACCGATTCACATAAGTTTTATGTGTAACAAACCATTGCACAATAAAGCCTCGGGTTCTCTCTACCTCTATTGTCTTATTTTTGAGTAGTGCTTTCATAATCTTTCGACTACATTCCAAACACCGTTTTCTTTACCTTTGGTCGAAAGGCGAGTAACATCACCTAGTCGAAGCCTTTCCTCTCTGCACGTGGTCCTGCCCACTAGAAGGAGCTTCCTAGTGTCAACTCGTTACTCACTTTTACTGCCAATACAAAGAGCTCGGGTTCTATTTGGTCGAAATATTCTTAAAGCTAGCTCTTTTCCACCTTAGTTTATTTCTTCAGTTATTTTGAAAAATACTCTAAGCAGAGTGCACTTTCTTAGATTTATTCAACCGCTTTTGGTGTACTCGTTCCGTCCCAACTGGTCGGAGGAAGAAACACATCTAGTCGAAGTCTCTCCTCTCTGCATGTGGTCCTGCCCACTAGAAGGAACTTCCTAGTATTGTTCAGTTTCCTACTTTTGCTTCCAGGACAGACCTATCGAGTCCACCAAAGAAGGACGAACGAATTTTTTAAAGTCTTCTAGATGTTTGCCTAACTCAAGTTACCGTTCTTGATTTAATTAATCTGATAGGAGATGGTAATATCACCTAGTCGAAGCCTTTCCTCTCTGCACGTGGTCCTGCCCACTAGAAGGAACTTCCTAGAGTCGATTCATTACTACTCTTTTGACCAGTGCATGACAATCGTGATAAAAAACTACAAGTTAATCAAACCTCTCTGTTTTCAGAAACCCTTTTAACACTATTCACTTAGTTTATCTAAATAAACTAAGCAAATAGTCGGGGGCTAGGATAAAGTTATTAATTTGACTTCAATTCTTAGTTTTTGTTCGTCAATTATCTTTTGAGTTACTAATTACTTGACAAGATAATTTGCAGGAAACAAGATGGATTATATATTACATCAGCAAAAGTTTGCTTTCACATGTTTTTATTACAAACTACTCTGAAGAGGGAGATCCCAGTTGCATCTCCTCCGAGACCTTCCTGCCGACTGGCTGTATTTCTTCAATCAAACGACTTGCTTTTGCCTCAGGGCAGTCGAAGTCGGCGTCGATTGGTTGCACATTAAGGCTGGGGTCATGAGCTTTAAGTTTTGCCAATACATAACTTATTGCACCTTCGACTGCCTCTTTTATCGAGTCAGCTTGGTTGGCCTTCAGGGTGGTCACCAGTTCTTGCAAAGTCCTGACTTGTTTCCCAATAGTACTTATGTGAGTAGCTATCATGTCTTCTGGAGAAGTTTTTCTCTCACCACGCAGCTCACCAAGTATATTGTTTAGGAGCATGATGTTGCCTTGAAAATTAATCTTCGTCGACTTCATCTCCTGTTGGCTCTGGCGAAGCCTCATGAGTTGTTCATTCTCGACTACTTGCTCTGAAAGTGGTAAGACTAGTCAAGCAAAAATAATTCCTAGAAGAGGAAAGAACTAGTTCACAGGTATAGAATTCCTTACCTGCTAGTCGAGAATCTGACTTCTCATTTTCCTTATTATGGGAAGCAATGGTCTCAGCATGTCGCTCATCCCATAATTTGATGTCCTTTGTGTTTTCTCTAGCGATGTGGAGGGTCTCGTTAAGGATTATGGTTTTTGTTGATCCCTAGTTTCAAGCTTTCCCAGCTCAAGCTCAATTTCTAAAAAGAAATGAGAGTTAGAATAAGAAAAGAACTCATGAAGGACTACAGGTAAAGAACTGCTTACCTGCTTGCTGAGATCTCAGCTTTTCAATCTCTTGATCTTTATCTTTGGCGATATGAGAAATCTCGTGAACGACCAAAGTTTAATCTTTAACTTCGATTTGGAGCCTTCTCATTTCGTCCTCTTTCTCTGAAAAGAAGTAAGAGTTAAAAAGGTAAAGATCAACGCCATAAGCAATCTTAAGTTCAGCGCTTACTGTTTATCTCTCCCTGTAATTTTTGAGCTGGAGAGTTACCCTCCTGAAGCTTCTTCAAGAGGACTTCTTTCTCTTCCCTTAGCTTTCTCGTCTCGTCTTTTTCATAATCGAGCGAGTCAGCCAAGATCTTTTCGTCACTATTTAACCTATAAAGGATAAAAGTAGACATGAGCACTATCTAATTGGTCGTAAGTATTTCTACGACCAGCACCTAGTCGTGAGTTTTTCCACGACAAACCCCATAAGCACTGTATAAGTGGTCAAATCAAAAACGACTACGAATAACAGTGACTTACCACCTCTCTACCAGTTCACACAGTTCCGCTTTTTCTTGTCGTAGCTCTGCAGGTTGTCGGTGATATTCACCAATAGTGGCAATTTGTTCTAGAGCTTTCTGCAAAAAGAAAGACAGTAAGAAGCAAGGGAAGGCCACACATATAAGTATCCTTAAATACTTATATTCATGGTCGTCCGAGCAAACATCGAGAAAACCATCGTTGGACTCTTCAGCTTATCTATCTTCGCGACTTGATCCCACCAAACCTTCTCGAGACACTCGTTGTCAAAAATTTTCCCTCTGTTGGGAATATCTTTGGGATGAGGGACTCGATCACGAGATCTAAAAGCAGAAGACCCCACGATGAAAGCAGGCCCAAAGAAATTAGCCCAGAAGTTGAAGTACTCCTCGTCTTCTGATGGCGGAGAAGACAAGAACTCGATGAACAGCAGGAGCGATTTGGGGAAAAATAGAAACCCAAGTCTCACCCCCCGGTAAGTATTTATAACCATATGCCTGGGTTGAAAGGGTGAAAACCCAAGGGTTGCCACCGTTTCAGGAACCGCTCCAACAGACAGACATATAAGAGTCGTTTGAGATTCTATAAGTTTGTCTGTCCAAAAAAATCAGGTTCGTTTTTACACCTCAAGCAAAATTACTTTCTTGGCCAAGCCTTTCTGGCCAAATGAAACCCTAGCCCCTTTCCGTAGTCGCCCACCGCGGAAAGAGCCCTAACATTCGCGCTCGGCCACGCATGAGGTGCCGCCCTTCGCGCTCCTCCACCGCGGAAGGTGGCTTCGCCCCAGCCTCCCGCGCCCGCGTTGCTCTTTCCGCGGCTATGCTTCCTTTCGCGCTCGCCGAGCGCGGAATGGGACACGCGTCGGCCGCACGGTGTATCCGTGTTGCATCCTCGAGCATCGGTGAAGTCCCCCTCCGTGAGATTACTTGGAGCAGTAAAAAAACTGAATGCAATCTGCATGCCGCAAAAAAATACTATCACGATTGCCCTTCAGTCACCCCTGAGTCCTGGGAGCTGCGTACGTTTTATGTAAGACAAGTTGTATATGCGTTTTGTCTGGTACGTCGTCGTTGGGACAGAGAATGTGCAATTTTTTGTCGCACGTATTGTTATGTTTCGGTTGAGTACGGTGGAGCGTTTGAGATTCGAACTTACTCAGCTTCACTGATCATCGAATCATCATTGATCGGTCCAAGTAAATTAAGCGTGGAAACATACCGGCCGCAACGGAATGTTTCTGCTTCGCAGCTGGCTTTACTTAACCGCAACCATTCTCGGTAAATTCAGGTGCAAGGCGGACGAGCCACGGCACGAAAAAAGCTACGTACTCGAATGTTTTCATGTTGCTGGTATTCATCAGAGTATCAAACCGCTATAAAGGGAGGCCTATCTAAGCACACTTCGGCACCCACCACAACACAAAACACACAAAGCACAACTCTTCACTGTTTCTTGTACTACCTAGCTATAAGGCACGCTCCAAGTAAAAAAATAGTCTAACCATGGCAAGCCGAGCTCTCACTCCCTTGCAGCTCATTGCCACCGTCTTCGCGGCGTTCCTCGCCACGTGCCACGCCGGCGACATCGCCGTCTACTGGGGCCAGAACGACGGCGAGGCGTCGCTGGCCGAGACGTGCGCGTCCGGCAACTACGAGTTCGTCATCATCGCCTTCCTCCCCAAGTTCGGCAAGGGCCAGACGCCGCAGATGGACCTTGCCAGCCACTGCGACCCTCGTCAGGCGGCTGCACCGGCCAGAGCAAGGACATCCGCTCGTGCCAGCGCGGCGGCGTCAAGGTCCTGCTCTCCATTGGCGGCGGCGACGGAAGCTACGGCCTCTCCTCCCCGGGAGACGCCCGGCAGGTGGCCATGTACCTCTGGAACAACTACCTGGGCGGCTCGTCCTCGTCCCGCCCCCTCGGCGACGCCGTCCTCGACGGCATCGACTTCGACATCGAGCTCGGCGGCACCAAGTTCTGGGACGACCTCGCCAGGTAATTACTAACTTATCGTTGCAAACCAGTAGTCAATAATTAAGAAGCCACTCACTTTAAGTACGTCGTGGACGCCATGCGCGCGCGCAGGGACCTCAGAACTTGGGCAAGAACGGCGGGAGTACGGTGCTGCTGAGCGCGGCGCCGCAGTGCCCGTTCCCGGACGAGTGGGACAGCGGCGCGATCAACACGGGGCTGTTCGATTTCGTGTGGGTGCAGTTCTACAACAACCAGGAGTGCCAGTTCAGCGCGGGGCGCGGCGCGTTCCTGGACGCGTGGAAGAAGTGGGAGTCGGTGCCGGCGGGACGGGTCTTCCTGGGGCTGCCCGCCTCCAAGGACGCGGCGGGCACCGGGTTCCTGCCCGCCGACGAGCTCACGTCGCGCGTGCTGCCGCTCATCAGGGGCTCCCCCAAGTACGGCGGCGTCATGCTGTGGTCCAAGTTCTACGACGACCGCACCGGCTACAGCTCCGCCATCAAGAGCCACGTGTGATTCTTTGGTATATTCGGCTCGGCATGCATGTGTTGCGTGTACATTCGTGTTTACCGAGTGTAGCGTATATGTATGATGTTGGTAGGTATTTCCTCCTTGTGCATGCTCGTGTTCAGGTCTCGACGTGTTACTACATAATTACTAGAGCTGTGAGTCCCGTGCTTCGTATCACGGTGATTTGTACCATGCGTTAATTGTTTGAGATGATATCATCCCGGTGTTAGCTAAGCAATTACCGTTGTTCTAGAGACATGCATGCATGTACGGAAGTATCAGAGGAATAAAAAGCGTGCGAAAGTTTGTTTGAAAAACGAAGTTCCAGTGCGTATGCATTTTTGTCCTACTTTTATGCTCAAAATAAAGTTGTCATAGAATGTGTGCAATCAAATCGTATCAATTTTTATCAAAGATATTATCTAAAATATGTAGTTTGGATGTACGAAATTGTATGAGTAAATTTGTCACGATTTTTTTTATAACATTGCAGTTTCATAACGAAAAGTCAAAATAACTTTCTTTGGTGACCGAAGGGAATAATTGACACTATGCAGAGTACTTCAATGGTAGCCCTCCCAGGTTCCATTTCGCATTGCAAAGTGGATTATGATGTACATCGTTTGGTGGAACCATTTCACAAATATTATTGTGTTCGGTTACTTGCTCTTTCTAAACCACAACCACTACACCGTGACATAGAATTGAGGGCAATATACTACCGGTGGAAAATGGGATGAGTGGCAAAATATGTGCCGACAATATCTAAGAGATTATAGGTCCCATTATCTGCCGAAAATAATTATTGTCTAGAACAACTTATCTGTCGGCTATGTTTTTATGTTACGAGAAGATGAAAAAAAAATAGAGGCGCCAAGACCAGTGGACCACAAGTACAGCTCTCGAACCTTATCCCCAAATTTCTGAAACCCTTCATCTCCTAGTGCCTCCTCCTCCCCCCCTCCTCCCAGCACCACCCCTTCCAGCTCCCAGCATCGCCCTCCTCCCAATGCCGCCCTCATCCCCAGCCGCCCTCCTCCCCGGCCACCCCTTCCACCCAGCGCCACCCTCCTCCCTGGCCACCCCTTCCTCCTAGCGCCACCCTCCTCCTGGCCGCCCTACTCCCAAATCTTTAGTCTTGGCTCCACTCAACTTTTTCTGTGTTTTGTGTGATTCTTTTTTTCCTTGCCTTCTTAATTGCGCTTTCCTCTTCGTATTTCCAGGTTCAGAAACTTATCGCAGAGTTAAATGAGATTTTGGCACATGATGTTGTTGATGAAGCAGTGGTTTGGAAAAACAAGCTTGAACCAGAATCCAAGCAACCGTTTGATTTTTTACACCCATCCATTTAGAAGCGACTTGTCTTTGGAAAGAGATCCACATGGCAATGTTCAAGTAAGACAATTTCTATGGTACATCTGACCTATGTCCATTAACCCTTTGCCATAATACTATTTTTAGCACGAAAACCATTTCGACCTTTCACAATGTTGCTTTCGAGGTTGCAAAAATTGAAACCAGAAAATGCTTATCACCATGGTTGAAAGCGGAATTAGAGAAAAGAAAAGTGAAGGGAAGTACAAGGTTTCATTGGCCAATCCACTTCTTTGGTGAGTATATATTCCTCTTTTTTCTAAAATAATATCTTGACGGATGGAAAAGGAAACATCATCTCATGCTCTCCTTTATGTCAATTTGCAGATATGAAGAAAGGTGCGGCCTTCCAACCAATTTTGATGCAAGTTATTGCTATGCATTAGGTTATGGTGTTGGGGCTCTTCTCCAAAGTGGGAAGACATGCCTTATTTCTTCGATATGTCAACTTAGATTCATAAAGAAATTATTTGACCAATTCTTGATTCTTCTATTGCCCTTTTTTTTATTTATACATATTTATGTTGATGTTAATTTAGCAAAAGGGCCAAATACCTGCATGAATGCACAACGTTGTTGAATTTACGCTACCATTATCGTCTTTTATCTCATCTCCTCTCTAACCATGATAATCTGGCAATTTCCATATGCAAGTGTATGGCTATGATTATATTTTCACTATTTTATGCTCTTTTATAATTTTATAACGTGTGTCTTAATTGTTCTTTGTTTTGTCAACTTAGGTTGGTAACCTTGCTGCCCCTGTGACAAAATGGACTGTTCTGGGGACTGCATTGACATCATTGATGGATGTTGAGCGGAGGCATGGTATTTTTCTTCAGCCATTAAGATTTATTTATGATATCTTTTATTTTTCTAGGTTCCTTTTGTATTTATTTTTTAAGGTTAACCAAGTATGGTAAAAACTTGAGAACACTATCATTCATTGAGGCTAAGTACTAGAAAACATACAAAATTTAAATATGATTTTATCTCAGTATACTGATTATGTTTTTTCAAATCTACTATGCAGAACCATGCTTTCTTTGGAAGTCTTCTTTTGTCGAAGAACTACTCATACTCATAACAAGAGCTTCTAAATAGAGAATGAAACTATTTTTTAGATGAAGAAAAAACACAATTGTTATCCAATCGAAATAAACATGTGTGATAAGTGGTTACCTTGGAAGAGACCAAATGCCATTGTTTGGACTTCGGAAGCAATCATCACTATGTTCTGCAGTTGCTAGTTGGTTATTTATCAATCAAGTAGATACTGAGTTACTTATTTTGTTGATGGACTTATTTTTCTTTCATGTCAAGTAATAGCAAAGGCTCGTGTGCCAATTGTGAAGTTTCTGGAAAGAAATAGCAGAATAGTTTTTGACATTAGGTTAAATTTTCTTGCCATTTAGCTATATAAATATCTGACCTTGTTTTTTCCCCATCTGTGCTAACACTTTGTCTTAATGATCTTTTTTTGTTTTCTTTTGCAGCATTGATATTGATGGTGGACATGAGCAATGAACTTTATCAAGGTAGTTGTTCAGTGAATTATTAATTATTCCATTATGGAAGGCAGCATGTACTCTGTTGAAGCTAATATGTGATAGATGATCATATATATACTTCGGAATTTGGATCATCTACTTTTCCTTCAGACTTAGACAATTATCTTTTTCATTTTGTACTGTAGGATGCTATCAAGAAGTTGCTTGCTTTAAGACCTTTATGTATGATTATGAAGGTTTTCCTTCATCAAAGAGAGCTCAATGATGTAAAATTAAACTAAAAACAAGTAATTTCTTCACTCCGTAATTAAAAGGTGGTTATTTAGAACTGTTGGGTCGACCTAGATTTATAATTATCATTTTACTATTTTTGGTAGGTCTATACAGCTAGCTATCGACACTTATATTTCTGAGTATTGTTTGTTGGGATACGGGTAGGCTACGCTAGCTAATAATTTAAAAATTTTACCACGTAAATCAGGATGCCATGCAAGCAAGAGATCATAGATCGTTACCGCCAGACGCGCAGTGCAACGGAAGATATGTTGGAGCAGCCTGGTCCAACGAAGAGCATGTTGATGTAGTGGTCGTAGTCGATCGAACACCGTAGTCGATTGTCCTTAGCAGCGATCGTCTCCTCTGGAAACCAATCTTGTTCCTTGATGAGATTGTAGATCATCCTCAAAGCGCAACAACGAGAGCGTCTCTCGATATCCACACATCCAGGCAAGAAACGCCGTACGCCGGTGTGCTAGCACCAAGACGCACGGGAAGGCTCTCTCAAGAAGATGGCAGCTAGGGTTTTGAGCAACTCACGTCAACTCTTTTCGTGTGTCTCCAAAGTTCCATCTATTCCGCATAGCCTCAAGCATCTTCTTATATAGTGCTCGTAACAGACCCTATCCGAACACATTTGATGAATCATATCTGTACTGGTTTGTTCCAACCCGTTAAGTGTGTGACCCTGTAGGTTCATGCGTAGTTCAGTTGTGACTCAAAAACTCCTTTTCGATCACGAGTCGTCAGTGGTACCTAGCAGGACATAACGATTCCCGAAAACATACAAATTATATCCGACGAACCTAATGCAATATGATCTAAGACCAAGTCCTTATCACTTATGACCAGCTCGTACTTAGTTATGACCAGTCCATAATTAGTTATGACCAGTTAGTACTTACTTACAACCAGTTTGTAAATCCTTACGACCAGTTGGTGATTACGTTCGACCAGTCTATGACCGGCCGACTGTTTATGACTCGCCGTATCTCCATACGACCGGCTTGACCCGATTCTCGACGGTGCGAGACCATGTTCGACCAGTTCTACGACCATTCTGTATCTCTATATGACCAGCTCGTATTTGGTCGAACCGAACGACCTGCTTGTGTATTCTCCCTTTGCCTCACGATATCTGTTTGAACTCCAGGTGAGATAATTTGTTATCCATGGACTGTTCAATACTTTCTCGATCAAGTGTCGAATAACTTCATATGGTCGATACTTCAACCACTAGTCGCATGGCCATGCACTTTCTTTATCTGACCACATCGAGGGGCCCAGAGATATCTCTCCTATTATGTTAGGAGGGGCAAATCCCATATCCGACCAGTCACATCCCTCCGCATGTTTCATAGCATACCCGAAAGCTACCTTTATAACTACCCAGTTACAGAGTAGCTAGCGTTTGGCAACCCCTAAGAGTGCTATTACACATGTAGGGAACCATGCTGATCTCAGGTCTAAGGATCATACATCATCATTTCTTGAGACCAAGCGATGACCTTGCGAAATCATAACAATCTCAATGGTGTCTCAAGGTGGGTCAATCCAACAGCATGTTCTCTAACATGTGTTCACATTATTGATTCGATATCCCTATATCCATGACCGGCGAAACATGGTCATCAATCAATACATGTGGTGGTCGTATAGTCACTAGTGTTCCGACCAGTGACATTCGACTAGGGATACATTTAGAACGACATCATCATAAGTTAAAAGAGCTTCACCAACAAGTCACATACCCGTTAATCTTCATAACTGATGATTCATTCAAGGAACAAAATAACACTTATTCAATTAACATATAAACATAGACGTGATATCATCATCTCCATGATTGCCTCTAGGGCATATCTCCAACATTGTTAACATACTTAACTGCTGGCAATACATCTAACTGCCGGGGAAAAACAAACAATCAAGGGCAGTTAACTGCCGGCAATACATCTAACTGCCAAGAAACAACTAACTGCCGGGGAAACACTAACTGCCGGGGAAAAACAACTTATCTAGGGCAGTTAACTACCAGGAAATTGGATATCTGTCGAGGAATGTCTTTCCCGGCAGCAATTTACCAAGCAGGCAATAAGTGCCGGGGAAACACATTCTCGGCAGATAATTTGCTTTTCAACGCAGTTTTCCCCGGCAGTTTGATTGCCCTTAATACTATGCCATGGTGTAGTGAATGTGGTTCTATTTGGCGTTACGGTGGCTTTTGGAAAGAACTTTTCTAAACTTTACATATAAGAGTTAGTTGAGAGCATCTTTTCCAAGACCATAACAACATAATCTTACTTAGTGTTGTGGAAAACGTTATGTGCTCGACGGATGGATACGGCACCATTAAATGATTAATCGCGATATGGCCAATTAATTGGAATTTAACAGACGATTATGCATTCTTATTAATATATTTATTTATGCTTAAAATTAATTACAAACATTTTATTTACCCAAAGTTATTGTAAATTATAACTCTACAAAACATTATTTATACTTCATCCATATGAGTCTGCCTAAGCACAATTAGAACCATTAGAAGAACCCAAAGTTATTGTAAATTATAACTCTACAAAACATTATTTATACTTCATCCATATGAGTCTGCCTAAGCACAATTAGAATCATTAGAAGTGATAATAGAAGAGTTGAAGCAACCGATCGAAATCTATGACAAGCCTATTATAAAAAAAATGGTTGCACGCGTAGACAAAAATTCTAGACAAGCCCAATGCCACCTTACCATCAACATATAACTAAATGAGACATGACGTGGTATATGAGATAACTCCTACGTAAGACAAGAACAAATTTGGTCCAATGTAACATTGCATTTGCAACAAAAGGACAAAATTTTGATTACTCACAGTGCAATATTTATTACTTATTAGGCATCATTCGAACAATACATATTAGTAAAATCATATAGGTTGGAGCTTACTAATACCACTCAGAGACAGTGAGACAGGCTGCAACATCCCAAATTTTGGAATATTTTTGAAGCTTTTAAAAACAAAAGTAACCATTTGATTTTTCTTGTTTAAGTCAAAGTTTAATGTGAATTTTCATAAATTAAAACAATTTAATGTGAATAATCTAAACTTTAATTAAATTAAAAAGTTGTTTTATTTGGGTTCCTTGAGTTCCAGATAAATTTATGGAATTTTTCTAGGAATTTTTGGAATTTATTTGCTATTTCTTTGAGCTTGATTCTGTTTAATCTAATTTATGAAATTTGGAAATCATTTTAATTCTGGATTTTTCGTTGAGCCAAAATTCCTTTTCTTTTGGGCCATTTCCTTTTCTTTCGGCCTAGCCCTTTTTCTCTTTTCCCGCTGGCCTGCTTTTCTTTTTCTTCCTTTTCTTTTTGTTTTTTCAGCCCGACCAGCCACCGCTTTCCCTCCACGCCAGCCGTTCTCCTTTCCCTTCTTTCGCTACTGTGTGGACCCACACCATCAGTGTCTCCACCTTCTCCTTCCTCCTTGCGCATGTTTTCTTGTTGTGTCCGAGCCGGACACGAGCTGTCGCCGTGAGCCACTCAAATTCTCCCCTCCAGACCTGCTTAAAGGTGGTCACCTGTGTCAATACTTTCGCCTCATCCGGCTCTCCCAAAGCCCTAAGTCGCCATCCCGAGAGCGTCGTCAAGTTCGCCAGATTTTCACCGAGAAGCCGTTGCCGCCGTGAGCTCCTCTTCATCGTGTTCTGAAGCCGTCCGACATCCTTTGGCCAAGTCGTCTTCTTCGTCGAGTTCGCGCCGTCGCGTTCTACGCGGTGCTTCCTCCATCTTCCCCAAAGAAACTCCGCTTCACCGACGCCCTTCTTCCCCGAAACAGGCCACCACCATCACCACCCGATCTTCTCTCTGGTGAGTCCCTCACCTATCCAAGCGTGTCACCTCGAGCTACTCCTTGTTCTCTTTAGGTTCCCACCCTTTTCCCTCTTTCTCTGTCACCGAGTGCTAGCCGCCACCTTCCTCCACTGTCGTCGGCCATCTTCACCTAGCCACAGCTCTAGCCACTCTCTGGTTGCCCTGAGGAGCCCTCTGTGTTCCTTGCACCGCCACCATTCCCGTGCTCATCTCCTTTCTCTCCGAGTGCTGCTGAATCCCTAAAGCCGCCGCAACTGTGAGTCACTCCGTCGCCAATATCGTCGTCGCCGCCTTTGCCGAGCCGTCGCCACCCGAAGGGTCACCTCAACATCGTCGTTCTGTTTTTGTCCTTGGATGCCCCTGCCTTGCCTCCGGTCACCATCACGGCCGCATGCCTTGCCGCCGGCCATGCCTCCCCTATTCCTCTCTGTCCCTCTCTTTGCGCCACCTCAGCAGCCACCTCAGCTTTGCCACCCATGTGTCATCCAGTTAGCATATACATGGCAGTCCATGTAGCAAGCCCGAGCCAAAAACCTGTAGACTCAGCTCACCGTGAACCTAGTCACTACCGAGTGGATCCCACATGTTAGTATTAAATTTCTTTTCCTTTAGAAATTTAATGCCAACCGAAATCCTTTTTCCCTGCTGATGTCATGCTGGCGTAGTAATATGGAATTTCCCTTTGAAAGAAAATTCTAAAATCTAGAATAGTGTTTCTCTCTCTTTTTCCTTTCTATCAAATCTTTGGAGAGTCCGGTCTCCTTCGTTCGAATTCCGATTCAGTCCATTCAAATTCCTAAATTTATCTAAAATCTAGATCTTTCTTTTAGAGTTAGTTTTACTGTTTTTGGATTTTATTTGAATTTCTTTTGAATTTAGTTGTGCTTCGCGTGTTGTTTTCTCTCTCGTTGGACGATCTGTTTCATGGAGCAGGAGCATAAGCAAACATTGAAGATCCAGTGTGGTAATTGAGCAAAGCCAAGGCAAGTCATTGTCATTTGATCATATTGAACCTATGGTTTTAAAAGTATATTGTTTTATAGCAATTGCATGCTATCTTTATATCAACTACTTTTGGGAGTAATTAATTTATTTGTCATTATGCCTCCATTGAACGTTTGAATACCATGTGACGAGGATTGTTGACTATCCAATTATCCGGTTATATCTTTATTTGCTTATTAATAGATAAGCTAGATTTTTACTAGGCCTGAGTTAATCTTATGGGCCCAAGATCAATTAAGCAGTCGGAAGGTGGGTCTATAAAGTCTCTCCTTTGACCGTTCCCGAAAACTCTTCCGGAGGCCCAGTTGGACCTCTTCTATGGGTTCCTCTAGAACCTCACCAGGACCTCTCTCCCACAAAGGAGGTCTTAGAAGGTGGTTACCCACGTGTGATTAATAACAACCGCACGTGGAGATATTGGCTATAATGGTTATCACGAAGGGACGCGACTATTAGCATAAAGAGACGCAACTATTGGCACGAAGAGGCACCACTGCTACCAACTGCCGACGCTTGTAATACTATAAATAGCTCGACCTATGTGCCCTTGTAACATAGATTCACATCCACGCCCTAATCCACGTGTATTCATAGCCATATTCCTTGTAATCAGAGCATACTCTTTACAATACACATTCACCATTTCGAATCCTTTGGCGAACAAATAGTAATCTCCATTTTCCCTTTTTATTCTTGTTTGTCTGTTCTGTGACGAGAGTCCCAGACGTCG
Organism: Phyllostachys edulis; assembly: GCA_036346405.1. Taxonomy (NCBI): domain Eukaryota; kingdom Viridiplantae; phylum Streptophyta; class Magnoliopsida; order Poales; family Poaceae; genus Phyllostachys; species Phyllostachys edulis. The sequence continues at coordinate 17,040,672 of CM070546.1, read as the reverse complement.
ACAGTTGGTGCCGTCCGTGTGGAGCGCTGTCATCATCTTCGCCTACTCAATTCTGGTAATGTGTCTCGCGCTTTGCTGATGAATCACAACCTTCCTGCTTGGAGAGAAGAAAGCATCCTCGACATCTCCAACTACGATGATGACATGGAGGAAATTTTCGTCCTCGTATCCGACAACGCCCATGGTTCCTCCGGGGCCATTGCTAAGGCACCCTCGCCCCACCGAACCTCTTGCCTCCACTGGCTCCACATCAGCCGTGTCTTCGTCCACAAGTACCGCTATGGACGAATACTATCCCGAGCCTGTCTCCCTTGAAGGAGGAGATTCAGAAGGTCCCTGGAGCCCAGCAAACCATGATGGTCTTGCTGGCACCCTCTACACTGAACGTTTGGAGGGAGCATCTAGGGAGAATCTTCTATTCACCCTACATTACAACTCATCCTCTTCCTCAGAGGACGAGGGCATGTTCACCCCTTCCGCATGTTCCGGCGGTCGTCAGGTCGTCGTCGTCGGTGACAATCAACCCGATCCCGGTTATAATCCCGGAGCATTAGGGCAACGCTGGGAGCAGGAGGAACGAGAATGCCTCCAACGAGAGGAAGAGGCCCGACAAGCCGAGACACGTGCCGTGTAACATCCCCAAGTTAATTAATGATGATTAGTATGCATCTTATCAGCATGCATGACATTTTGGAACTATTTGCATCATTTATTGCACTAGGAAAATCTCAAAACAAGTTAAACATACAACTTAAATCTAAACTCCAAAAGAAATCAGGAACAAAAACTTATGATTATCTTCTGGAAATAATTTACACAAATACTAGAATAATTATCATGATTTAATATAATTTTTCCAAAATTTTTGGAACTTAAATTGACCCAAAGAAAATTAAACTCAAATCAATAACCTATTCTAAGTTTGAATTTAAATTATACAAATTAAATCATGAACAGTAATGTTTTATAATTTTTATGGGAACTAGGTTGTCCCAGGAGCACCCCTAAATTAATTCAGAATTTCTAGAATTTTATTCCTAATTTTTAAGCCTCGGTCAAACTCTCCTTTTGTTTGGTCAAGCTGGATTCAAAATCGGGCTCAACACTGTTCACCTGGCCGAGACCGACGCGCCAACCTGGCTCCACCCAACCGCCTAAGCGTACTCGCATGCAAGCCGTTGGATCTGGATCGGAGGGCTGAGATGGAGTGGGCCGATCGGACTTGTCCTTGTGACCTCGTGATCTTGGCCGTCCTTTTTAAATCGTGTGGTCCGTATGAAACCGACCGAGCCCGACGTTTTTCTTTGGTCCAGCCGCACCAACTCACCCGCACCCCTCGCCTTGTGCCACTGACTGCTCGGCCCCACCGGTCGGGGCTTTCTTCAACCTCGGGTCAGGGCCCGAGCGCCACGCGCCGCGCCTGCCCTGCCACCCTCCGTCATGGCGAGCGACGCCGTTCGCCCACCGCCCGCGTTGGCCAATCCTAGGGCATCCTCTCTTGACGCCGTTTCTTCCTGCGTCCTTCCCCGCCTTTAACCCGCCTTCTTGCTCTCCCATTTCACCTATTCTCCCTCTCGGTGGCCGAGGGAGAAGAAGCTATTCTTGCTCTCCTCTCGGGTAAGCTCAACACCATGGCATCCTCTAGCCTTAACCTTGTATACTTTATCCATTTTAGCTCATCGGGGCCCTTGATTTTGCTTGAAGGGTCCGGGGCAAAGGTGTGATCCTAGAAGCTCCAGGGCGCGCACCGAATGCCACCCTTAGTCCATTTATCATCTCCGGTGAGTTTACTTCTCGTTTTTGTGCGTCACTTTATGCCTTTAGGTAGTAGAATCATTTCCCCTAAATTATTTGGTCGGATTATTCACAGGATCGTTGGAATTTCGTAGTTCCCTCCATTTCCGGCCGTGAGAACCTTTTTCTTCCCCGTCTCCGACGCGGTGCGACTTGGTCCAATTACCGACGTTAGGAGCACCGCGCGAGTACCACGGGACTTCCCCAAGCTTCGCCGAAGCCCTTCTTCCTCTACGGCGAGCTCCCCTCGAGGAACCACTTCACCGCGGTCATCTTCTTCGTCGCGGGTCAACCTCGACCTTTCCCCGACCATCGTATGGACTCTGGTGAGATCACTGGACCTTGTAGATGCTCATGCATGCATCATTTCGTTCCTTGCGTCGCCGAGTTGTTTTAGCCTCGTCGCCTGACGCCCACAGCCTCTCGCCTTCGCCTTAGCGCGCCGCCATCCGCCCGGCCCTACTAAAATCCACCCTTAGGACCGGAGAGCTTGGAGGAGTCCATCCCTGGCCTTGCTCCGCGCCTCCAAGGACTGCGTCGCCGGCGGAACGCCGGGGCGACGCCGCTGCATCGCCTTTCTCCGTGTTGTCGGGATTTCCGACAGTAACCATAGTCATTAAATTAACCAAATCTCGTTTAAGTTAGCGTTGATCTGTCTTAGGCCATTTAATGGTTGTCTTAATAGGTCCGGAGTCTCTGACATGTGGGCCATGCGTATCTTTAAGTAAATGTGTAGATTATGAAAGTACGTTTTCTCTTAAAGACAAACGTATTGGTGCGTTGTTTAAAATCCAATTTACGCTTTCGCAATCAGAAGGCATAAAACCAAAATGCGCCTTCAGTACCCTTCTCGGCAGGGTCTGGGTCAAGTTGACCGAGTCAACCCATGACATGGGGTCCCTTCAGAAGCGATCATGGCTAGGTTGATCTCGGTACAAAAAGTGCCGAAGGAATATAGAAATTCTGAAACGATTTATTTATACACTGAAAAATGTAAATAACTTCTAAATTGTAGAACAAATTCATTTTAGCTCCAAAAACCGTGAAACAAATTTTGTTAATGTCCATTTTCAATGAACTTTGTTATAAAATTGGTCTAAAACATGCCACTGTCCCAGAAAATATATTTGGTGGATATTGGTCCAAAACCTATTTATTTATACACTAGATAATGTCTTTAACTTGAAAAATGCATTACTATTTCATATTAACTCCAAACCGAATGAAACTAGTTTTGATAATTTTCATTTTAAGTAAACTTTATTTTAAAATAGGTTGCAAGTATGTCTCTGTAACAGAGAGGTAATTTTAGAACAATGATCCATTAACTCTATTGTTTGTACTATAGAAAAGGGCTGATAACTTCGAAAATATATAACTAATTCATAAAAACTCCAAATGAAGTAAACTCAACTAATTTGGTCTTATAATTTTATTATATAATTATATATGTAATCCTTATATTCATCAATACTCTACAAATTTTGGCCAAATCATTAATTATAGGAATTAAGACCTATTGGAAACCGAATTTCAAACCATCACAACTCACACATGCTAAATCCAAATGGAATGAATATTTCACCTAAATTCAACTAAAATCATAATCTACCTACTGTATAAATTTCATGCATTTTTGAGTATTTTGCATTTTCAGCATTATTTGGTATTTATTGCAATATCGTCTATCTTTAGGTCTTTCGACGATATCGATATATTCGTGAGATCTAATTGAGTGTAATCCGAAAATGAACATGTGGTACAGCAAAGGTGCGAGCACCATCCTCTTGAACATATTGCTCCTATTGTTTTTAAAATGTTTTATATGGTTTTAATCTCTAAATTGCATGCTATGTTGAAAAATATGTTCATGGGTAGAAGTAGTTAAATTTCCTACTTGCTGCATTGGCCCTCCTTTGAATGATGATTACCCTTTTCACCTTGAATGATTAAGGCTATATGTTGTATGGGTTGTTTGCTAATTTGTAGAACGATGCTTAGCTATGCTAGTAGTTGTAGTCGATAACGGTTGATGGAGCTAGTCCATCGGCCGATGGATCGAATTGAATCTTAATGGAATTTGAGGATTATATGGATTTGATTATGTTGAATTTGTGGAAAATGTCCAGATCTTCGTATCTGAATTTTATGAACTTGTTGATGGGTTGTTGTTATGTGTTGGACTTGGACGGGTGATAGGTTGATGAAGGGGTGGTCCCGGATTCGTGTAGCCCCGTCTGGGTATTTGAGGACCGGTCTGTGGTGTGATGAACCAAGTCTTACGTACAACCACACGCCGGGTTTATGGGCGATGGCTTGGCTTAATAATTTGTTGTGTGTTAACTATCAAAACACAATTGGGTTGGCAACTTTTATTATTATTATTTAATTATTTGAGTTGTCAATCTTGTGGGGGCATGTTACCCTTTTCTTATCTTGCCCCTAAGGGTCTCTAGTTGATAGGGACTTACTTACACAACGGGGTTCACCTGTAGTGCAGGCGCGTAGTCTGCTATGGGATCCTGATCCTCGGGTGGTTTGATGGTTAGGACATGACATTGTAACGGCCTCGTTATGCTACCTCAGTCACACTCCAAAGGAAGAGTGCATTGGCCGACATTACGAGGAATGCATATCGTGTGGGTAAAGTTGTACACCTCTGCAGAGTTAAATAAATCTATTCGAATAGCCGTGTCCCCGGTTATGGACATCGCTTAGGGAAAGCATGCACGCTTAGAGTATGGGAAGTTAAGTTTGGGGTTATGGTGGGAAATGTTGTGTCATTATGATAGTTGGTTCAAATCTGAAATAATATCTTGATCGCATTGTTCGAGTGATAAATTGTTATGGGAGGAATTGTGTCATGAATGGGATGTTCGTGTATTGACTATATTTGGAGATTATATTGTTGTTGATCATTACATACTGTTATACAATGTTTTCTAAATGTTTTAGAAATAGCAATTTAAATCTATATTGTTTATCCAATTGCAAAACTTGCTTTATGCTGAAAATTGACTAGTGTAGTAGCCTTCCTTTGATACTTACATGCATCCTTATTTTTCTTGAAAAGTCTCGCGAGTACAACTTTGTACTTAAAAATTCTTTATTCTGGTGAGAAGTCATTGAATTGGGTAAAGTTCTTGAGACCTTCGACTTTAATCCCAGTTGGTTGCTTGTGGGTTTGTGGGCATGCCAACTCGGTTATTCTCTACTATTTTAAGTTTGTCTTCCGCTGCAATTTATTCGCGATATTTATGTTTGGCGAATGGCCCTCTTATGCAAACTTGTATATTATGTTTCTATTCAATGATGTTGTATTTACATTTCCTTTATTCCTCAGATATTGTGTATGGATGTGAATACAATGTTGTGTTTGGATATGTGCATGTTAGTCGCTGATCCTTGGGAGCTAACATGGGACACCTATCCGGGTACTCGGAATCGTTTTCGTTTCATGTTAAGTATTATGCTCTTTCAGCGTAATTACTTAGCTTGACACGGATCTGATCTCGGGGTCCCCACATGCCGCCACACAAGCGCACATCTCGCAGGTTCGTGACCTCTACTACCGTGATGCCTCGGGCTCCTCAGCGAGGGCGCCGCTACCGGCGATGCATACGCCACTGCCACAGGCAACGATGGTAAGAGATCCAAATGCCTTACCAAACCCCATGCAGGAGGATTCCCCTGCAGAGCGCGTTCGCTGTTTAGCAAGCGCCATCGCACGTCCTCCGGAAGGATTGACTCCAGAGCGAGGAGTGCAAGTAATGCGTGCAATTGCACAGGAGCTACAAGATGCGACAGAGAACATTTCTGCCCGATCACCCACTATGATTTCCCAAACGGACTCACACCTAGAGGGGTCCGCAATTGGACGCCAAAGGCAGAGTCAAAATTATGATGCTCCCGGCCGTCATGTTCAAGACCAAGGTGAGCATGACACCCATTTTTCGGGACGTAGCAGACGTCCCAGATCTCCTGTTGGTCATAATAATCGTCGTAATACACGGCAATGTATTGGACTCTATGCAGGATACAAAGCTTTTTCCCCCGGACTGAGGGACGTCACCTGGCCAGAGAAATTCAAGTCAGGGAGTATGGAGACTTTCGACGGAACACAAAACCCGTCGGATTTCCTCCAAGTCTAGACTACCACCATCCAAGCTGCTGGAGGCGATGATAAGGTAATGGCTAATTATATCCCCACAGTCTTAAAAGGTTCCACCAGGACTTGGTTATTCAACCAACCTAAAGGATCCATATATAACTGGGAGATGCTTTGTAATGCATTACAAAATAACTTTAAAAGTTGTTATGCAAAACCGGGGAAGGAGGACAATTTACATCGGCTCCGCCAAATCCCCAAGGAAAATCTATGATAATTTGTAAAGCGTTTTATAGAAGTCCATAATACTATCCCAAATATTTTTGACGACTTTGTGATTCGAGCTTTTAAACAGGTAGTGAGATATCGAAAGTTCACAGAAGACCTCAACATCAACCCGCCCAGGTCTGTGTCGGAACTTTTCGACATGGCAGATCGGTACTCCGATGCCAATGAGGTAGTGGAGTGGAATCGAATGGTGGATAAGGAGACCACCCCTCCTCAGCCAGGCCTCGAGGATGTCAAAGAAAATAAATCCAAGAGGTCTGAAGGTTCCACGAGCAGCAGAGGAAAACCCAAGAGGAAGGAGAAGGGGAGGTCCAAGCAGTCCACCAAGGAGGTCGCAGCAGTTGACCAGCAACCACCCTACGATAAAAACAAAGGTCCTTGGAAAAAAGGAGGCAAGGAGGTCGTTCAAACGACCAAACTGCCCCACGATCTGCAAGTATGTTCAGGAGCAATGAGCGCTGGTGCCCATTGCATAAAGTTCCTGGCCATGACCTCCGCAACTGTCGTACTTGGTAGAAGCAGATGGAGGATTACTACGATGGGAAAGGTCCCATGCCTGTCCCACCAGAAGACTGTGGACCACCAGAGGTCCAAGGTAATGACAATGACACGGAAATTCCATTCCAAAGGATGGATCACCACGTCAACGTCATTTACAGGGGTCCAGCTGCCTACACCTCTAAGCGGTAGTACAAGACGGCATGGAGGGACGTCAACAGTATTGAAATCCCACCTGGTCGTCCAGAATACCCTAAATGGTCGGAGACCTCCCTGACCTTCACTAAGGAGGACGTCCCTAAAAGTATATCTACTTCTCGTAAATTACCACTAGTAGTTTCCCCTACCATAAGTAATTACAGAGTAGGGAGAGTATTAGTAGACAACGGTAGTTCTTTAGACTTGTTATTCGTAAACACTTTAGATGAGATGCAAATTCCTCGTTCTAAGATTAAACCAATGACAAGTCTTGAGATAGTGCTAGGTATGTCGGTTACACCAATAGGGCACGTAGTTTTACTAGTAACCTTCAGTACAACTACTAATTTTTGAACTGAGTTAATTACTTTCGAAGTGGTTGATTTTGAGTCTGCCTATAATGCTATTTTGGGAAGACCTTCTCTAACAAAGTTCATGGCAGCTACACACCACGCCTACCAGAAGATTAAGATCCCTGGTCCAAAGGGCGTGATTGTGGTGCAATGTGACCAGGCTGTCGCACTTTTATGTGATGGTAAGTCATTAGAACTTGTCGATCAGTTGCCTCTAAAAGATCTTACTTTAGAGGATAAAACAGGGAAGTCCGCGAAGATCAAGGCCGCTCCTCAGCCCAATGAGGAGGTAAAAGTCGTACCACTTAGCCCTGATGACCAATCCAAGACAGTCCAGATTGGCGCGGGACTAAGTGAGAAATAGGGAGACGAGCTCCTCACCTTCCTCCGAGCCAACTCGGATGTCCTTGCGTGGAAGCTATCCGATATGCCCGGAGTCCCAAGGGAGGTGATCGACCATAGGCTAGCCATTCAGCCTGAGAAAAAACCAGTCAAGTAAAGACTAAGATGTTTTGCCCTGGATCGTCAAGAGGCTATCATAGCAGAGCTCGATAAGCTCCTTGAAGCTGGCTTCATTCAGGAGGTTGATCATCCCGAGTGGCTTGCAAATCCGATCTTGGTCAAGAAATCTAACGGTAAGTGGCGCATGTGCGTAGATTTTACCAGTTTAAATATTGCTTGCCCAAAGGATGACTTCCCTTTGCCTCGCATTGATCAATTAGTTGATTCTACTGTGGGTTGCGAACGGATGAGTTTTGTTGATGCTTATTCTGGATACCATCAGATCAGCATGGCGAAAGAAGATGAAGAAAAGACTACCTTCATCACACCCTTCGGTGTCTACTGTTATGCCAAGATGTCGTTCGGGTTAAAAAACGCTGAGGCCACATACCAGTGTTTGATGCAGAAAACCTTCAGCAGTCAGCTGGGGTGTAATTTAGAGGCCTACGTAGATGACCTTGTTGTAAAAATTAGTACTAAGAATGACCATTTGAAGGATCTCACAGAGACGTTCGAAAATGTAAATAAACATGGAATAAAGCTTAATCTTGAAAAGTGTACTTTCGGGGTTTGTTCTGGCAAATTGCTTGGTTTCCTTGTTTGTTCTCGTGGGATTAAAGTCAATCCCAAGAAAATTCGAGCCATCGAACAATTACTACCACCTTCCACAGTGAAGGAGGTCTAAGCCTTAACTGGTCGAATGGCGATACTTAGTCGTTTCATTTCTCGATCATGAGAACGTGGTTTACCTTTTTTTAAGGTGATTCGCAAAAGTGATAGGGAGTTTCGATGGTCCGAAGAAGCTGACAAAGCCTTTGAAGGCTTAAAGGCTTATCTCTCAAATCCTCCAGTATTAGTTTCATCTTTAGAAGGTGAACCTTTACTAGTTTACTTGGTAGCAACGCCAAATGTGGTCAGCGCAATACTTATTGCAGAAAGAGGAGGGTCCCAACGACCCATCTACTATGTAAGTGAGGTCTTACATGGACCGAAGGAGAGATACTCTGAGGTCCAAAAACTAATTTATGCTCTTTTGATGACTTCCAGAAAACTGAGGCATTATTTTCAATCTCACACTACAACATGAACACCCCTTTAGCAACGCATATATGCGTTGGTAGAAGTCCAAATAAATGTTGTAAGGGTTTATACCAACGCATTTAGTATGTGTTGCCATTGAGGCCGTTGCCAAGGTCTGTGACAACATATATATAAGTGTTGGTAACATGTAAATAAAAGCGTTGTAAGGTTGCAACACATATTTTGATATAGTGGCAACATATATATATGCATTGGCATTGGACACTAGCAAATCACTTCCAGGATTGTTTACAACACATCTAATCATTGCAAAAGATGTCCTTTTCATGACTAGCCTGAGCTTATCAATTAAAGCCCACATGATTAAACAAAACACACATATCAAAGTGTATAACAAATTTTTTTTGTCGACATCAACAAAAAATTGTTTCATTACAAAGAATTTCCAACTGGCTTCATACAAGTCTGTAATACCCCAATTTTGCTTAAGTAGGAAGAAAGGAATTCGGGGAGCAGATGTAATACTCCAATTTAAAGTTCGAGAGAGACTAATTATAATTAGGGAAAGGGACCAATTAGCAAAGCGATTTAGCAGATGGTTTAGAGGAGTTTTCTGCAAAGGGCGGACAACCTGGGCCTAGGCCTTGGCCCAATTGGCCTTGTGGTGGCCGGTCAAAGGGGAGGCGCCACCCTCCCCCAAAACCCTAGCCGCCACCCCCCTCCTCCCACTTGTGGCCGCCACCCCTTGCCTCCTCTCCCTCTTGGCCGCCTCCCCCTGCTCCCTACGCCTCCTCCCCTGATGCTCTCCCCTGCTGCCAGCCAAGGACACCGCTTCTCGTTGCCGGCCTAGTGGAGGAAGAAGGGAAGACGCCGGGTGATTTGGCCGGCCAAGAAGAAGAAGAGGAAGTAGAAGAAGAAGGAAGGGGGAGAAGAGAGAAGGGAGGCGAAGAGAGATTGCATGGTGTTCATTGTGTTCTACAGCTGTTCTTCAAGGGTAATATCGATCCCCACTCGTTTAGTAGCGAATTCGTGATTTTAATCAATATCGGTATTTAGATTGGTTCAGGACAAATTGGGTTAAACTAACGATTTGATATAGTTAAGGCCAGATTCAGTTCTGGACGTATTTTAGAGTAATGGAGAGGACATCTCCATATTTCTGTGAAGTGCTAGAACACGTTATTTGGACCTCTGTAGCAGAAGTTATGATTTTATTAGTGGGACTGTTCTGCAGATTCTTTGGTTTTCTGGCAGGTTTTAGTAATCTGAGTTAATTGATTAGTTAAAGGGAGATTTAGAGAAGCTCAGTATAATGAAAGTTCTAGGTAATTGTCCCAGCTTTCCATAAAGCTCAAGAACGTGACATTTGGACACTCGTAGAAAAATTTATGGTGGTTTTAGTGCACTGTCCAGAGAACCCGACGTAAAATTGATGTCTTTTAGATTGGCTTGGTAGGGGTTTTAGATATCAGAATAAGAAGGGCCCCTCAACTAGGTTTAGTTGGAGAATTTAATTACCTTTCCAGTAAGTCCAAGAACACCTTATTTGGACCCCTGTAGTGAAAGTTACGAATTTTAGAAGTTGACTGTCCACCGAGGGGACAAATCGACGTTTAGGAATTGGGGTTGGGATCGAGTTAGACGTGTTTGCGAGTTCGTGGTTGCTGTTTATAGTTTATTTTGGTCCGCTACTGTTGTCTTAGCATGCGTTATAATTATTATTCAGGTGGTGGGCTGGTCCCGGGCAGCACCTTCGTGACGCCCTCGTTCCTCGCGGTTAAGGCAAGTATAATGATGGTTATAATAGATATTGTTGAATGACAATGTTTGGTATATATTATGAGTATTTGTGTGTTCGTGATTGTGAAGATGGCATAATTGGTAATGTTCATGGTTGCTAGAGATATGAGTTATGTGTTAATCATGGATGTTTGATAGTTGTGAAATCTATGTTTATGAGCTTTTGTAGTATGAATAGGATATTCATATACAATATTGTTGTGGATGCATGTTTGTATTAATTTGAGAATTCATACATATGCATCATGTTGGATTATTGAAGTCTTGGTCATGTGATGACCAAGCAACTCTTGAGGTCCCCGTCATGTTGATGACGGGCTAAAGGTCCCCATGCTTGTAAAGCATGGGCTTTGGTCCCCATACTTGCGGAGTATGGGCAATGGTCCCTGTGCCAGATGGCACATGCATGGGTGTGCATCGACGGATGCGCACTTTGCATTACCGGTAAAATGCAAAAGGGAAAGAGAAGGAAAAAGATCATTTTTGAGCATGTTGCATAGCATGTGTGTGTAAGGTGATTGATATGTGGTTTTGTGAAGTATAGTTGATGAGTTACATGCTTGTATGCTGTTGATGCCATTTATTATATTTGCTGAGTCTTTGGACTCACCTCTTGTTGTTTGTTGTGTTTTAGGTACCTTTACAAGATCAGCATGCATGGGGAAAAGGAAGGATTAGACTTCTTGCACTTTTGCACGAATTACCCACCATGGAATGAAAGAAAAATTAACTAGGAGATGAATGAACTGTTTAAAGTACTCATATTGATCATTGCTTTCTTGGAATAATCTATAATAAATGAATTGATGTTTTGGATGCTCATGATCTATTTCTTAGATGTTTAGTTGCTGTGGATGCCATCGTAACGAATAGTCAGTTTTGATTACGTCGTGAACATATTGCAATTTGGATTATCTTTATATGTTATAACTGTCTGTTGGAACCTCTGGTATAGGTAACTATACAAAGGAGGTTCTGCTGAAATTTTGTAAGATGTTTTAGTTTAATTATGGTTAATTTATTTAATTTAGTAGCATTCTAGGCCTTTGTTTGGCTGGGGTGTTACAGTTGGTATCAGAGCGGGCTGTAGGTCCGTGGTTTTTGAATTATTAAACTTGACACACTAAGCACAGTAGGTGGGATTGGGTTATTGCATTGCATTTACGTTTCCGTTACGTTGTATTGATGATTCCTGTTATGAGATGATCTAATATATCTATATTATAATATTATGGTTATTATGTGTGGGGATAACCCATGTTGAGAGGTTGAGGTCGTGGTTGTGGCCCTGGGCTTTACCAGGCTACACCACCGTTCGCAGTATGAGAATAGTGAGTATCTTTAGAAGAGTTGTTCTCTTCCTTGAATTTGAATTGGTCAACTCTTATCTAGTGGTGATTGATGAGTTTCTCTTGGGTTATTAGTTTATCCCGGTTGATGGGTTGCTTTGAAAAGGATTGATATGTTTCTATTGGCTTATTTTGTCCCGTAAAGCAATCGTTGTTTTCCCAACCGATGAGTTATTCTTGCGGTTGGTGAACTTGGTTGATTGTCAAGTTGACCTTTATATTGGAGTTTTGTCTTTCTCATCGGAAAAACATGACCCATTTATTCGCTTGATGTTTTTGGTTAATGAAAGTTTATTTTTGCAAGTCCTTTAGAACATGGAGGCTTTGACTCAATGTATCTCTCTTGGGTATTTTGAGTGATGAAGATTAATGGATCTCTTTTATGAAAGAAGATGTTAAACCTTTTAGTGTTGTGTTGTCTTGGTTAAGTGAGAGGTTATAACCAAAGCAATTAATGGATATGATATGGGTTATCAGGTTAGGTCTGCAGTGTGTGCATGATCGATCCTAACTAAGATCCATGAAAGGAAAGTTGATTAATTTGAAAGTGTCTTGTAGTAGTTCTCGAGGAGCTGTGATTAAGAGTATGGTTATACCTAATTGTAATCAATAGAGTTAATAAGAGGTGTAGAACATTGATGAAATTGAGTTGATCATTTAAGAGTGAAACATTTGGTAAACTTCTTTGGTAAATTGGACTAACGGGTCTCAATGGATTAATCTAACCGTTTGAGTTGGTTAAGTTCAAAAGGAGTTAGATTATTGTCTTAGTGGATATTAATCTTGGAGTAATCTTTTTGTGGATACTTAGTGATTATAAGTAATTGCTAGGTGTAATTAATGTCTATTAATGTTTGGTGTTGAGCATCACTAAGAGATAAACTGATGGGATTTAATGGATGAACAATGTTTACATGATGGTAGAACTATCAGATAATAGTATGTCTTTGATGAAAGGGTTTTAGAATAACCTTTTAATTTGTGCAGTAGTTTTCCTCTAAAATAAAGTGGTTGTTGTAGTGAGAGTATAAGATTTTGATATACACTCAATTGAGGATGAGATGATAAAGGGGTATGTAACATTTTGGTGAGCCTTTGGGGGCTTAATAAAGGAAGAGTTGACGATAACGAGTTGTGTTAAGGGTAGATTATTCTTGATGTTAGTAAGATGTCCATAAGAGATTCTGACTCGTCATAGTGGTGATGATTCTTCTAGAGAGAAAGTAAGTTAATTGCCTTTTGTAATATCAGTTAAATGAAATGTTTGGATTTTTGTATTCATGGTCTTTTGGGAGTTCATGATTTATGTAGTAGATGGAGTTAATTGAGCAATGTGACGTATGGAAAGGTTCTGTTTGGTTCCTATGTGGTTAATGTGATTTGGTTTTAAAGGCATTTCTGGTTTGGGTTGGCAAGTAATGTTGTAATCAAAGAAAATTGCTTTATTTGTTAACGGAAAATGTGTACCATAGGTATTTGAGGTTGGAATTAAGAATGGTAACTTGCAACTTTTCTGTTGTCACAGCTTAAGAGTTTCTTGGGTTTTCCATAGCAGTGTTTTATTTTGATTCTTGGAGGTTGAAAATTTCTTCTTGTGGGACATGTGCCCTCATCTGCGGACTTGTAATTTTGTTTTAAGAGATCATTTCCTTTTAACTGTTTCTCTTGGTCTCGTGCTCACTCTGAGGGGCAACATTTTCTTGTGTGTTGAAACTTGTATTAGGTTGTCTCTTCTTTCTTTAGAAAGGAATTAACCAACTTGTGTTGCCGAGTCTTCTAAAGTGTAATTTGGTGACTAGTTGATGGTGGACAAGTATCTGATAGTGGTGAGATTTTGGGAACCAAGCTATTTTGAAGAGCAGTAGAAAGTGGATTGGTTTTGACCTTTTACACCTGGAGAGGATTCGATGGAATGTTTTGGCGATGAAACAAAATTGATTGGTGTTACAACTAGTGGAACCTATGGCGAGTTATGATCCAATAACCTTTGTCTATGTTGGAATGTTGGAGTTAACGAAAGTATGGACTCTTGATAAATTTATTAGAGTATCGTAATTGTATACTTGGATACTTAGCAATATTGTGTAGAAGAGTTTTGATGGTGAAGTTAATGAGAGTAGCAGTGTAGTGAAATCTAATAGTCGTGTTAAATGATGGGATAGCAGGGATTGTTAAGTTACTATCAAGTATGACTTGGCCTTAGTGATTAATCCTATGGGAGTTAGATTATCTCTAAAGATAACTTGGTCAAGAATACATATATTTATTGATGTTAGTGATTGAGTATGTTTGAATCTTGATCAACTAGTTAGATTATTGTGAATGGGTATATTGCGGTCATGTAGCTGAATTTGATTGGTGTGGGTTAGAGAAGGTCTAAGATTGATGTAATGAATCGCATTGGGCGGTTACTTGATTAGCGAGGAATGTTGATATTAATAACTGAGGTTATTGTTGAGCTGTGTGAAATTTTTAGTAAACAAATTTGAGGATTTCCTTCCAATTATACCAGAAATTTATGGTAGGAGACTTGGAGGTTGAATTTGGGGCTTTGCATTTTATGCTAGGACCGTGGAGACCTGATATTATGTGGAGAGGTGGATGAACAGAAGCGAATTTTGAATAGTGTGTTGATCTTTGATAGAATACTTTGGGTAAAGTAAATGAGTGTGAATGTGGTGAATTTCAAGTTGATTATCCATAAAAGATTGAGGTGATGTGATTGTGGATGAAATCTATATTGAAGTGTGTTGGAAGTTATTTGTCAAAGTAATTTCTTTGGTAGAGAAGTTGATCATAGTATGTTATTATGGACTGGAAGAGTCTCTCTATATAGGTGTGGATTTTGTGTTCAGTTGGAGCATAGCTTTGAGATTGCCAAATTAAAAGAAATGAAATAGTGTGTTATGCGATGATTTGGAATCTCATGGTTCAAGAGGAAATTGAATTCTTCAAAGAAAGTTTGAGAAAAGGGGTTGTATTCTCGGATACTGAGGTATTCTCTTAGTTTTTATTTGAGCTTTGTCTCTATGACAGATGACAATTATAAATTAAGTTGGCTCTTCTTGGTATGCGTGATTCTCTTCGGTTAAGAAAAAGAAAGGAAATGGTTGTTTTGGGCATGCGAGTGATTTCGCCTTTGGCTTATGTAGTGTTCTTTGGCAAACTGCCTACTTGGAAAGTGGAAGAGTTCCATGATGAATCCTTTGGTTTTGGATTTAACTCTTTTGGGGAGGAGTTGGTAATGCGTATTCGCGATGAGAATCCTTTATTTTCAGTTGGGTGCTATTTTTAAAGGAGTTTGTTTAAAACGAGTTCTGTTATGCGTCCCTAGTTAAAGGAGGTGCCCATTGTTAAAGTAAAGAGATCGATTGATACAAGGTACATTGGTTGTTTCTAAAAGTTACGAAAATTTGGCAGATAGCGTATTACTAGGACTGTCTTGAGACCTAGCCTGGGGCACAAATCGTTTGTTTGACCTAGTGTCGAGGGGGTACTGGAGAAATCTGGAGTGTGAAGTCAATAGGGCCGTTGACCCACGAGTAAGACCGTGCCTGCGAGACAGGTCCGATGAGTGACTCGTGAAAGGTTGGGACGAGTAATAAGGCGTAACATGTCAGTTACGTCAAGGTGCGGGGTCCTATAATTTCGAGAGGAAAACGACTTGGGCATTGGAGTCTCGCATGTATGAGCATTATCCGGAATTATTCACAGCAGGTGCGTGGAATTTTTGGTAAATTCTAGCGGTGACTATTCTCCGGCGTTAAGCGTGATTAGAATTCGGGGTCGAATTCCATTTAAGGGGGGTAGAATGTAATACCCCAATTTTGCTTAAGTAGGAAGAAAGGAATTCGGGGAGGAGATGTAATACTCCAATTTAAAGTTCGAGAGAGAATAATTATAATTAGGGAGAGGGACCAATTAGCAAAGCGATTTAGCAGATGGTTTAGAGGGGTTTTCTGCAAAGAGCGGACAACCTGGGCCTGGGCCTTGGCCCAATTGGCCTTGTGGTGGCCGGCCAGTGAGGTGCCACCTCCCCAAAACCCTAGCCGCCACCCCCTCCTCCTCCTCCCACTTGTGGCCGCCACCTTGCCTCCTCTCCTCTTGGCCACCTCCCCTGCTCCCTACGCCTCCTCCCCTGATGCTTTCCCCTGCTGCCAGCCAAGGACACCGCTTCCCGCTGCCGGCCTAGTGGTGGAAGAAGGGAAGACGCCGGGTGATTTGGCCGGCCAAGAAGAAGAAGAGAAAGTAGAAGAAGAAGGAAGGGGGAGAAGAGAGAAGGGAGGGGAAAGAGATATTGCATGGTGTTCATCGTGGTCTATAGCTGTTCTTCAAGGGTAATCTCGATCCCCACTCGTTTAGTAGCGAATTCGTGATTTTAATCAATATCGGTATTTAGATCGGTTCAGGACAGATTGGGTTAAACTGACGATTTGATATAGTTAAGTGCACATTCAGTTCTAGACTTCTTCTAGAGTAATGTAGAGGACGTCGCCATCTTTTCGTGAAGTGCTAGAACACGTTATTTGGACCTCTGTAGCAGAAGTTATGATTTTATTAGTGGGACTGTTCTGCAGATTTGTTGGTTTTCTGACAGGTTTTAGTAATCTGAGTTAATCGATTAGTTAAAGGGATATTTAGAGAAGCTCAGCATAATGAAAGTTGTAGGTAATTGTCCCAGATTTCCATAAAGCTCAAGAACGCGAGATTTGGACACTCGTAGCAAAATTTATGGTGCTTTTAGTGCACTGTCCAGAGAACCCGACGTGAAATTGATGTCTTTTAGATTGGCTTGGTAGGGGTTTTAGATATCAGAATCAGAAGGGCCCCTCAACTAGGTTTAGTTGGGGAATTTAATTACCTTTCTAGTAAGTCCAAGAACACCTTATTTGGACCCCTTTAGTGAAAGTTACGAATTTTAGAAGTTGACTGTCCACCGAGGGGACAGATCGACGTTTAGGAATTGGGGTTGGGATCGAGTTAGACGTGTTTGCGAGTTCGTGGTTGCTGTTTATAGTTTATTTTGGTCCGCTACTGTTGTCTTAGCGTGCGTTATAATTATTATTCAGGTGGTGGGCTGGTCCCGGGGGCAGCACCTTCTGCACGTCCCTCGTTCCCTCGCGGTTAAGGCAAATATAATGATGGTTATAATAGATATTGTTGAATGACAATGTTTGGTATATATTATGAGTATTTGTGTGTTCATGATTGTGAAGATGGCATAATTGGTAATGTTCATGGTTGCTAGAGATATGAGTTATGTGTTAATCGTGGATGTTTGAAAGTTGTGAAATCTATGTTTATGAGCTTTTGTAGTATGAATAGGATATTCATATACAATGTTGTTGCGGATGCATGTTTGTATTAATTTGAGAATTCATACATATGCATCATGTTGGCTTATTGAAGTCTTGGTCATGTGATGACCAAGCAACTCTTGAGGTCCTCGTCATGTTGATGACGGGCTAAAGGTCCCCATGCTTGTAAAGCATGGGCTTTGGTCCCCATACTTGCGGAGTATGGGCCATGGTCCCTATGCCAGATGGCACAGGCATGGGTGTGCATCGACGGATGCGCACTTTGCATTACCGGTAAAATACAAAAGGGAAAGAGAAGGAAAAAGATCATTTTTGAGCATATTACATAGCATGTGTGTGTCAGGTGATTGATATGTGGTTTTGTGAAGTATAGTTGATGAGTTACATGCTTGTATGCTGTTGATGCCATTTATTATATTTGCTGAGTCTTTGGACTCACCTCTTGTTGTTGTTGTGTTTTAGGTACCTTTACAAGATCAGCATGCATGGGGAAAGGAAGGATTAGACTTCTTGCACTTTTGCACGAATTACCCACCATGGAATGAAAGAAAAATTAACTAGGAGATGAATGAACTGTTTGAAGTACTCATATTGATTATTGCTTGCTTGGAATAATCTATAATAAATGAATTGATGTTTTGGATGCTCATGATCTATTTCTTAGATGTTTAGTTGCTGTGGATGCCATAGTAACGAATAGTCAGTTTTGATTACGTCGTGAACATATTGCAATTTGGATTATCTTTATATGTTATAACTGTCTGTTGGAACCTCCGGTATAGATAACTATACAAAGGAGGTTCTGCCGAAATTTTCTAAGATGTTTTAGTTTAATTATGGTTAATTTATTTAATTTAGTAGCATTCCAGGCCTTTGTTTGGCTGGGGTGTTACAAAGTCTAGACTCGAGGCATGCACAGTTGGTACCATCATGATCTAATAACATAATTTGCCCTAAAACATAAATGTAAGTACATATCTATACTTTTAGTGGAAAGTCTTCGTTGTCTATGCCCCTGTGGTTCGAGAAAAAAATTCTTCATTCCCCAGCATTCTCCATTTTGCACACAAGCTTACCGAATGGTCCAAACCATCAACTATATCTTCTCAATCTGAAAAGAGAAATAAAGATCGTTTTGTGCATTATTAAAGTAAAATGTAACATTCCAACTCTTCCAAACAATTGGCAAGTACATACATGGAGCATCTACTCTAAGGGTAGTATTTTCCAGTTCATAACTGTTGATGGTGTGAAACCGAACACAAGTAAGAGGGCGGACGTCGGCCGTGCTACGGGCCTACGTCCACAAGAGCGAGCGTAACACAAGGATTTATACAGGTTCGGGGGTCCGGGAGGACCGCCCTACTCCTGTCGGTGGCCTGCGGGGGTTCGGGGATCCGTCCGAAGGCTCACCTACTGACTTGCTTCTATGTATTGCTTCAAGAGTCCTCCCCCCAAATGAGAGGGATACACGGGGTATTTATAGGCTCCTCAGCCTGTACAAATGACCAAAATACCCCTTGGGGGTTGGCTATTCTAAGAACACAAGTGAGGGGTATTACAGTCTTTTATAAGTATAACAACATTCCTTAGACCTGTACGAGCGTCTCCTGCATGGCGGGCCCCAAATACAGGTGGGATGGATTATTCTTCCAACAGTAGCCCCCCTGTCCTTTGACGTTTCAGGGGAAACGCCAAAGGACAGTCTTTAACCGTGCCTTTCATGGAGCCTTTCACGGAGAGGTCTTTGGTGCTATGGCCTTGATAACACAGACACTCATGTCTCGCACGTGAGTGCTAGTTGATCACTAGTAGCATGTGCTCAGGCTGCGTGCATCCACTTTCAGTAGCGGTTTTGTGCATGACACCTCACGGTATCGTCGCGCCGTTGCACAAAATCGCCTATGCCCGGTTTGCATCCGACCCGACTTGCACACGCCGACAACAATTTTTCTTTAAGGTGTGGGCCTGCTGTCTGTCTAAGCGGCTTGAGTGTGATTCGCTTTATCCATGTGAGGAGGCAAGTTTTTGACCATCCATTTCTTTCCACCGAGGCTGCTTTCGGTTGCTCCTTTGCAAAGGAGGAGAAATATTTTAATGCGTTGTAGTGCGGTCACATGGAGAATCCGAGGCAAATGAACGAGCAAAGGAGTAGTATTATATTGCTTGTTTGTTTCTTTTCGGCAGAGTGGGAAGCCCTAGACAACTGTCTTTTTTCCAATTAGTCTCTTCATCCTCCCTGCCCTTTTGTGCTTTCGGCAGTGGTGAGAAGCCTCCAGACAGCTATCTTTTTTCCCCACTTCATTTTCTTGCTCGGTGCCTTTTCTCCTGGCCGCATGGCTCCCTTGGTGCCTATCCGTGCGGCTCCTGCCCGGCTCAGTTCCACACATGGCGGCGCTCTGCGACTCGGCCCACGCGCCACCCTGCGCCGCCTCTCGGCTGGCCCGAGGTCATGCTCAGCGCCACCGCCGTTGAGGGGGCCGCTATCGAGAGCTGCCGGAGGTGGCGGTGCCACTTCTGTGATTGCGAGATCCGCCCATGATGAGCCGCGAGGTGGCCGCAGAGGCGAAGGAGAAGGAGCTCTCGCGGCGGAGGAGAAGGAGGCAGGCAAGCCGTCCCGTCATCGAGCTCGCAGCGGCATCTCGGCGATGGGGCCGACGAGGGCGGCCGGCCACGGCGGGGCCCTCGCGACAACGCCGCAGCGACGCCCGGCGAAAGGGAGAGAACTTCGAATGGCGACTCCGGTGGCCGGAGCTCACGGGCGAGTCGCCCATGCTTATGCGCGCGCCGGCGATAGCCTCGGCACGACGATGCGGTGCGGCCTCGCCCTTGGTGCGGACCATGGCGGCGCCCTCGCGGATGCGATGGAGGGCCTCGCAGAGGTCGCGGCAACCGCCGACGAAAAGCGCCGAAGCGTCGCCGTGCGGCGTTAGCGCCCACCGCCGGCGTTAGCGCCGAAGATACTGCGTGCGGCGCTTATCGATCTTTGGTGCCGGCGCGCGAGCACCGAAGCGCCACAGTGCGTGGCATTGAGGCGCCAGGGCGAGACGTCCCCGGCTGTAATCGCCGCACCACGCGAGCATACTCTGGCGGCGCAGGCGGTTGAGGAGTCCGATGCCGCCGCGGATGTCGGTGAGGAGATCCGCCGAGGATGCGAACCGATTAGCGGTGGCCATTCTTTACACGAGACACCCTTGATTTCTTGTTTTGTTGGTTTTTCTTGATCGCTGAGAGTGACCTGCGATGTTTTGCGGCGCGAGGGCGTCGGGGCTCTCGGCCGCCAGTCGTCGCCAGTCACCGGTGCGAGGCGTGGTCGCCAGGCGCATGGCCGCCGTGGTGCACTCGCCAGGCGTGGCCTTTAGGGCACGGGCGCTGCCGCCATGGCGGCCAGGTCGGTGTCGCGCAAGATCTGCCGAGGCTTGTCGAAAAATCGCCAGGCGCTTGGTCGAAGCCTCTGGGTCGAAGATCGCCAGTATTCTTTGGGCGCGATGGGCGTCTGCAGGCACCGGAAGCGAGCGTTGCTACATTGCTTTGTTACAAAGAAGACATGTTAGAATCTATGGGTGCATGACCATTTTGCACCTACTCAATCGATTATGATGGGTACGTATACGTGTACGACAAACAAATGTTTTTTAATAATAATTTTATAATGATAATGCCACTTTCTTTTGGGAGGCTTATCTTAATCAGTAATATGGGCGTGTGCGAGTTCCACATCGTACGCTATGCATTCCACTCAAAGACAAGACAGTAGAAAGTTTCATTGTTCTAGAAAGCTGGGCACATGTACACCGGGTGCGGGTCCTCTATTGCCACAATCATCGATTATATCTATCAAATTTCTGCCCTTCTTCGATGCTTCACTGACGCCGTTCATGTCTTCTTCGTCCATGTGTTCAGAGAGCCCCAGACTCATACCCACCATTGAATCTTCTTTAAAGTTTGAAGCAAAGCCTGGAATAGGCTCCAGCCACCCCAAGCGTTGACCATTTGTCATAGCCTCAAGAATGAGAATGGCAAGAACTGGATGTCGGGGGCCTACGGGGATTCGAGTGCGAGGACACGCGAGGGTATGGACATGAGAGGGCTCGAGCCACAAGTCACAGGCGCAAGGGCATAGACCGTGCGGGGTGCGCGGAGGCTCAGGCACGGGGCGCGCGAAAGCGTGTGAGGGCTCGAGGTCGCGAGGGCGCGAGGCCTCGTGGGCACGGGGCCCTGAGGCCCCGAGGCCTGAGAGCTCGACACCGCGAGGGCCCTGAGGCCCTGAGACCCGAGGGCTTGACACCGCGGGGGCACGAGGCCCCGAGACCTGAGGGCTCAACACCGCGGGGTCACAAGGCCGCGAGGCCCTAAGGTGCGAGGGCTCGATGCCGCGAAGGTGTGAGGCCCCGAGGGCACGAGGCCCCGAGACCTGAGGGCTCGTCATCATGAGGGCACGAAGCCGCGAGGCCCCGAGGTGCGACTACCAGGCGCTTGGCCGTCGGAGGGATTGGAGCCACGTGCCTTACTCTGAAGGGTGTCGTTCATCCCAGGCTGTGTGGGATGGCCTTCGAGGTGGGCGGCGCATCGGAGCGAAGCCTACACAGGCGAAGTCGTGGACGTGAGGCTGCCCTGCCGAGGCATAGTCTTCAATGCGGACGGCATGTCGGAGCGAAAGCCCGCGTAGGCGAAGTTGTCCTCCTCTTGTTCAACGGCTTGATGAGAGTCGTCGAAATAGAACTCCTTAGAATTGTCGCAGTTCAAGCTGCCTATGAAATTGAGTCATGGATATGTCGGAGGGGTGCCCACAGGGCTAAGTCGTGGGGCACCGGAGGGGCACCCACGAGACTAAGTCGTGGGGCACCAAATGACCACTAGGGGTCGTAGCCCCCCAGTGGGCTTGGAGGTGCCCATGAGGCTAAGTCATGGGCACATTGGATGTGTGTCCCCGACATTAAGTATTCCCGAGGGGATGCGAATGTGTTAGGCACGCTTGGCCTTTGCCTGTATTAGAACAGGGCGAGGAGTGACCCGGAGGTCATTCGGCGTATAGCCTAGAGGCTGAAGGGGGACTAATCCTTAGCACATCCATAGACTCAGGCACTAGGCCCGAGCCGTCACTTGCATACTGGGTCGGCCAAAGAGATTTAAGCCGCCATGGCGGAGTCGACGGACGACCAAGTCGCTTTGGTCTTTTATTAGGGGAGACCACGGGGGCCGTGCGCCCTGGGCACCACGGAGGTGACATCCTTCGCAGGGGAAGGGCTAGCGAGAGCTTGTGTGAGGCAAACGAGACTTGTAGGACAGGTCTGCTTCCTAACAGCAGCGTGTTAGGAGCAGCCTATCTTATCGCCGCATGTCAGAAGGCAAACTTCTCAATCGTCAATGAGCACAAAATTGAGAAGACATTCACAAAACAGGTCAACCCCTTAACAGCAGCGTGTTAAGGGACTACCCTCGACCCACGTCATAATTGCATAAATGGTGCGATCATGTAGGAACCTCACGACTTCATTGCATTAAGTAAGATGGTGTTTACATCTCGATAGGTGCCACAGGGGGCATACAGTAGAGTTTTAAGCATAAAACTTGCGGATTTCCTTCGCAAAGTCCGCCCTCTCACTTGCGGTTGTCCTCGTTTTGAGCGAATTGGGCAGGTAGTGGTGCTGAGAGCATTTCCAATTGGAGAGAGCGGTGACGGATCTGGGTAGGGAGAACAGCTTCAGCCCCGTACATGAGTGAGAACGGGGTCATTCCAGTGGAGCAGCTGGAGGTCGTGCGTAGGCCCCATAGGACGCCGGGGAGCTCCTCTACACGGGTTCCCCGCTTGAGTGCACTTGTTATCCACCGTGAGTTCCTTAGGAACACTGAAGCGACAGATGATATTCTTCCAAAGGAATTTCATCATGGCGCGAGGCGTGATGGAGGCTAAGGGCTCCACCTCTACCCATTCGGTGATGTAATTCACTGATGCTACCACACGCTTGTAGCCCCCCTTGCCTGGTGGGGATGGCCCGAGCAAGTCCATTCCCCATCGGGCAAAAGGCCAGGTGATTGGTATAGTGCGTAGGGGATTAGCATGATTGATGCGATTGGTTGCCATCTTTTGGCATCCCTCGCGCTTCCTGAGCATGTCAAGGGCATCCTGCACCATTGTGAGCCGATAGAAGCCTTGGCGAAGTGTTTTTGCTGTGATTTCACTTGGCGCGATATGAGAGGTGCAGAGGCCCCCATGAATGTCCAAAAGAAGTGTCATGTTTGACGGTGTCCAAGCGAATATGCCAGTGTTGGACTTTAAGAACTCCATTAGCTCCTCCTCCATCCTACCTGGGATAACGACCCCGATTCTAAGAGACTGCGGGTCACCCTGGTCGAAGAGTCGTACTTCCTGTAGGTCCCCCTCCGAACGAGGCTTAAGGGAGCACCTCACTGGAGGGGGTACATCCTTGGTGTGCCTTGGTGAGAGAGGCAAGGGCATGTCCTCCTTTGACTCCTTGGGTTCGAGAAAGTTGATGTCGCCGGAGTTAGCTGCCGCTTTGTGGTACAAACGGCGAGCTAAGTCTTGATCACCCCTTACGGAGATGACCCCGCGAGGGCCTGGTATCTTTAAGCACAGGTAGTTTTGATGTACCGCTGCACAGAAGCGGTTGAGAGTTGCCCTTCCCATGATAGCATTGAATGGGGACTCGATGTCAACAACATCGAACCTGACGGCTTCCGTGCGGTGATTCTCTTGTGATCCGAACGTCATGAGGAGTTCGATCCTCCCAAGGGGTTGAATGGATTTTCCGGTACTAAACCGCGAGAGGCGTCGGATGGCGAGGATGCGGGATGATAGCCCCGTGACTCCATAGTTCCTTGGCGCACATAGGTAGAGTATATCTGCAAAGCTTCCTCCGTCGACAAGGATGCGGGAGACCTCGCAATTGGATATTGTGGCGGTTACTAAGAGGGCGTCATCATGAGGGAATCTTAAGCCTTGTGCATCATCAGCTGTGAAGCAAAGGGAAATGCTTGCCCATTTGGGAGGGACGCTTTGAGGAGCCATCCCCACGACGTTGATTTCTCGGGCGTACTCCTTCTGTTGGCGTTTTGATGCATGACCAGAGGCCGAGCCCCCTATTATGACATTTACTCGTCTTTGCGGCGCTTGGAAGGGGAGTTCATGCTCAACATCGTGCAAGCGCTGCCCGAGGGGTAGATCACCAGGGGCCTGTGCCCAGGGTGGTGGAATTGCTTGAAGGGGCATCGCCTCGGCAGCCGTGGGATGTGGTGGTGACGCTCGACGCGGCCTGGGGCCGTGTTCGAGGAGCTTCGCTACTTCAGCGGCGTACTGACGGCACTCGTTCGTATCATGCCCGTTCATCTTGTGGTAGGCACACCAGTACCTGTCTTCTTGATTTG
This sequence comes from Phyllostachys edulis, assembly GCA_036346405.1. Taxonomy (NCBI): domain Eukaryota; kingdom Viridiplantae; phylum Streptophyta; class Magnoliopsida; order Poales; family Poaceae; genus Phyllostachys; species Phyllostachys edulis. The sequence continues at coordinate 17,016,038 of CM070546.1, read as the reverse complement.
GATTGTTCCTCCTTTCATTGCGGCCTTCGTCAGGACGTCCCTTCCAGTGGGCTTTTGGTCTCGATTCCTTCTTGGGCCCTCTGGTGGAGTTGCTCCCGCGCTCCTGAGAAGGAGTGTCGGTTACGACAAGAATCTTGGAGTCACGTTCCCTGCCAGAGTGATCCCTCCGGTCATTGCCCTTCTTTCCGGAGGAGCCTTTTGACCTCCTCCCTGGGGAGATGCTTTCATCTTGCGAGCGAAGTCCCTTTTTGGCCAGGTCATCTTCCTCCCCCCGGGCGTATTTTTCCACGACCTCGAAGAGCTCATGGGTCGTCCTCGGGGGATCTCTCCCAAGCGATTGAGTTCTCTGAGGAGCACCCTTCCTTGCAAGCATTTATGACCGCCGAAGTCTGGGGCATCTGCGACTTGGCTTCTCACTTTGGAAAAGCGCTTAAGAAATTCTCTTGTGGACTCACCCTTTTGTTGCTTTGACGGTGAAGAGCTAGTTGGGGAGCATAGGGCTTATAGCTTCCTTGGAAATTTTGTTGAACTCTTCCCTCAGCTGGTCCCAAGAATAGATGGAGCCTTTCTTTTGGTTGAAGAACCAGGAACGTGCTTCGTTCCGGAAAGGAACAGTGGGAGGCAGTTGCACATCTCTACTTCTCCACCTCCCCCGGCCCGAATCGCCGTGGAGTATACTTCAAGAATTGTATGGGGTCGAGTCCCCATCGTAAGGCCCGAGGTTATTTGGAGGAACTTGATCGGAAAGGAGTTTTGCAGATGTCTCTTGTGAGAGGATTTCCAGTCTCTGGGACACCCCTGTCCCTTCGTGCGCGAGGTGATGGTGATCGCGCGGTGCGACGATGGCGGTGGCGGGGCTCTCTTGAGCTGGAAGAGCTAGATGCCCGCCGGTGGCGGCGATGGTGCGAGCGCATTGGCGAGTTGGAGCGCCCACGCCGACTTGCAACTTGATCCAGCCGGATATTAGTGATTCAGCATCCTCTTCTTCGTGGTCGTGGGTTTGATCCCCATGGTCGGCGCCAATGTTGTAGGTGTAAAAACCAAACACGAGTGAGGGGGTGGACGTCGGCCATCTGACGGGCCATCGTCCACGAGAGTAAAAAATGACATGAGGATTTATACAGGTTCGGGGGTCCGAGAGGACCGCCCTACTCCTGTCGGTGAGCCAACGGGGGTTACCTCCGGAGAGGGAGCCCCCGAGGGCTCACCAGTTTTAACATGTCTCTTTATTGCTCAAGAGAGCCATCCTCTTGAAAGGAGGGATACATGGGGTATTTATAGGCTCCCAAGCCTGTACAAATGACGGGAATACCCCTTGGGGGGACAGTTACATTATGAGAACAAGTGAGGGTATTATAGTCTTTCATGAGTATAAGCGCATTTTGCGATCTCAGATCTGAAGTCTTCGCAAGGCGGGCCCCATTAGTATGATAGATGAATTATTCTTACAACAATAACAATTACATTCTCAAGAATGGCATGAGGAGGGAGGGGGCATAGGGAAATAGAATTAGAACACATTTGCTGATACTACTTAGCAGTACAATACATGTTCAAAAAATAAAACTAGAAATTCTGCTGGTATCTTGGAATGTGTTTATTAATTCAGCAGTTGTTTCCTGTATTTGACAACTGCTATTATAAATTTGTGCACCTAAAACTTTTCAGATGGCTAAAATTCCTAGCCCCAATCTACATTCCAAGAGACAATAATAACTACTAAACATACCCAGATAATCAATCACCAATGGTCTCCAAAATTCTTCCTGTAGCAACTAGCAAGAACACATCCAGGTAGATCTCATAAGTACAATGTTTGATCGACTGAGCTTTTTCCCCAAGATAGACACACTAGTAAAACAAAAAAACAATATGCTTTAGCACAAAAGGCACTGTAGTACATAATTACTATGATCTCTACCACTACGTCATCTACTCATTTTGTATCTACAAGACTTACGGTGCACCATAAAACAGTAAAAGCACACCATTATTTGTTAGGAACATGGGAATTTCCTGAAAAATCCTTACATTCCAAATGGGGCCTCAATTTTTTTATTTGTACAGAAGCTGTCACTCTTGATCTTGCACCACCATTATTCGTTAGGAGAAATCCTTACGTTCCAAATGGGGCCTCAATTTTTTATTTGTACAGAAGCTATTACTCTTGATCTTGCACCACCATTATTCGTTAGGAACATGGGAATTTCCTAAAAATCCTGTGTTCCAAATGGGGCCTCAATTTTTACACAAGTGTCACATAATTAAGCAAGAAGCTCACCAGTAAGCGTAACTGTGTGATCGAAACATCAACGAGTTTTGCCTCGAAGATTTTAGCAATATCTAGTATGTCCCTCCGAGCGGAAGTGTTTACTGAAACCTTAATAAGAATCGGTTCTCTTCAAAGAAATGGTAAGTGAGTTAAGTCATGAACACAGGGTAGCCACATGTTTTGCATTAACACAATGTATTTGCTACCACAGATGATTGCACTAAAAAGTTGTGTGTCACTTACCTCATGTACATCAATAAGCTTGTAAAGTCACGAACTAACTTCTCAATGGATTCATTAGTTCCAGAACAACTATTGTAATTCATGAAATGCCATCCTTTTCATTTGGGCCAACAAAGAAGGCTCGCGAAGAGTATGGTCTCATTAACAACTAGTCTAGCACTATATAACAAGAAGCGTAACTTTTCGATTAAGAAAACCAAGATATTGTAGCCTCTGTGAGCAAAGACCCTATTACAATGTTGAGGACGCCAGACAATCATTCACAAGGATGGATAGAGTATGCGAGCGAAGTCCACTTGACTGTACCAAACATAAGTTATTGTTAGATTAGCATTTGCACCATTACTACATTAACATGCAGATTGAGCATTGTGACTATTGCTTAAAGTTACAGAGGCCTTTGTTTATATTTGATTGGTTGCAAAGATTATGAAGATGGAAAATGAGAACTCACTGCAAATCACATTGGAACTGGATTCAAGATTGAATAGACATAGCATCTGATCTATATAGAACTTAATTACACCAACCAAATTATGTTCCTTTCGCAAAATTAGAAATCTTTGAACTTACATCTTCATCATCAAGAACACCCCAATGGGCATCAAGTACTTGGTTCATTGATAAACTCGGATGTTAAAGTGAACAAGATCATACCGATCATTCCACGATTCATATCCCTCTCTAGCGACAACAAGCTAAATTAGCAATTAAAATACATCACAAGCAGTAAAAGCAGTAGCTATTAGAACCAAATTCATAAAAACAACATAGAAAAGGAAGAGGATAGCAAGAACAAATAACCTGCGTCCAGAGAACTTTTTCAGGAGATCACAAGCTAGAAAAGGAGATATTCGTACATTGCAAATACCAACGCATAAAAAGTATTGCTACGACCCACAACTTTTTCAGTAGAAATACTTACTACCCGAGCAATGATATACCAGTCATAGTTGGCTAGCTCTTGCAAAAACCAGAACTAGGGAATGTTGGACACAAGCAAGCTTGTACAAGCTTCATTTACATATTACATCAGAATAATTATGTTAGAACAAACTTAGTTGAACTTAACTAGATATAATATGTATCGTGTAAAAAGTGATACAATATCTAAGTGGAAATGACTTCAATATGTAAATCACACATCGAGAACCATGAATAATATTTTTTTATGTAAAAGCCAGCCCAGATTTTCAAAGCAAATAGGAAGTAAAACCACATGTAAAAAGACATCATCAGAAAGGGAATTAATAACTAGATCGAAAGCTTGCCCAAACCACTCCACAATGCTTGGGACCAGACACGGTTGGAAATAAAGCACATCGCTTCTGGTCCTTCCAAGGCAGCATTTTAATAAAGAAAAATGTCAAAATTAATGTGGTTAGTATAACAGGAAGGTTACAACTCTCCCCCCCCCTTTTACCCTTTTTTTGTGAGGATCCGATTGTCACTTTCGTTAAATAGTCCCTTTTCCTTTGCTGTGCACAAAAGATTAACCCTACAAGCCATCCCTTTTGTACCAGTCTCTTAATCTGAAAGTTGATAGAACAAGAGTATTGTTACCATCCACAAGAGCATATAATCTAATGCCAACTATTCAAGTTTTAATCTTTTTTCTGTGAAAGGAACTACTCAATAATTAATTTAGAAAATAAGCACAAAATATCATAATTGATCTGATAGGTTTCATATGACAAGTTATGCACAAAGGAGCAATTCGGCATGTGAACTAATAAATACGATGCCATTAATAATGATATCGGAAACAATGAAAATGTGCTAGAAATTTATAATGCAAATCCTGATATGTGTCACCCTTAATTATAATGTTTTAATTAGTATTGTTCTACACTCCTATTTAGATCAAACAATTAAAATGAAGGGTCTGATAGTAGCCGAATACAACAAAGAAGAAATGTAAGCAAGACTACTCTGTTTCTGGTCCAGGTGCTGCTCTCTTGCTAGATTATAATAAGTAAAAAAGAGAATATTTGGCAATCAATTTGTTCCAGCGCCTCACTCGCAACAAAACACCTACAATCCGTTCAAGAGCACAACACGGCCTGGTGAAAACTGAAAACAGGGCGCCCGAAAGACAAACAAGACAAAGTGTTGTAATCTTTCTCCTACTTGTACATGTTTGAATGACATCCCTGATCATCTTGACGTATTTCCCACATTGCTACCACATACGAAAGAACAGCACCGAGAAACATCAACCTTCCATCAATCTTCTGCATAATATTGTAATTCGATGAGAAACAAGTTAAAGAAAAAGCAAGCTTATTCGCGCCATCGCTTATCAGAGCGGCACGGCGGCGACGCTGCCAATGGTGAGCACGGTGGGAAGCGTGAGCGGCAAGGCGGCGCCATTGCAGCGCCCCTCCTTGACACCCGTTCACCGCCAATGCTAGCTGTCTCCTCCTCCGGCCTCATCAGATCCGCCCCTCACCCCCACCCTAACGCGAATGTGGCGAGGAGCCTGACCCTCTCGCAGATCACGGTCGGCCATCGAACAGCTGACACCTGTGGCAACAAGGTCGGTGTCGACATCGACGACGACATCGGCAGGGTCGGCCGCGACGACACACGGGAGCGGAGGATCCGGCCACGTGGGGAGAAGAAGGGCTTGGGATTGATGTGAGCGGGCGAGGCGGCGACGGCAGCGGCTTTGAGGAGGAGGGATGCGTGGGTGGCGATGGATGAGGGCATGGGTCGGGGAAAGCGAGGATACCTCAGGCGGCCGCCCTCGCACCTATGCAAAGAAAGGGGTGAGATCAAGATCGAGATCGAGTAGACAAGGATGGAGGAGGAAGAGGAAAGATCGAGAGACCATGAGAAGTCGAGAAGGCATCGGCGGTAATTTGGGTGAGCGCGAGTTGAGGGAAGGAAAGTGGCCACGATAATAACAGTCGTAATTAGGTCTTCTAGTAACCATAATTTATTAACTTCCCCTAACAAAACCATCCATACTCCAGCCTACAACAGATATGATGCCAACGTATGTAATTCTGTTGTAAAGTAAGCATTGCCAAAGGTATGTTCCTGTTGTAGTGTCACAAAATCAAAGTACCTTCATCTTTTCCTCTTGGAAATATACTTCATAACCAAGAAATAACAGGGCGTATAGCCAAATGGGCAGTAGAACTTGAGGAGTTCGATCTTCATTTTACTGTCCGAACAACCATAAAAAGCCAAGTCCTAGCTGACTTTGTGGATGAATGGACGAATACCGAGGATCAGCCTCAGGAAAGTCCAGGGCTAGACGATCATTGTACATTGTATTTTGACAGCTCCTGCAAGCTTAAAGGCTCAGGGCCTAGGGTTTTGTTGATAACACCACAGAGTGATCAACTCCAATATGTCATACAATTTCTGTTCCCTGCCACTAACAACGTGGCAGAGTATGAAATAATTCTAGCCGGGCTTCGAGCAGCCCAATCCCTCGAAGTCCATCGGCTTTTAGCGAAGGGAGACTTGCAATTAGTCGTAAACCAGGTATCAAAGGATTACAGCTGTTCCGATGAGATAATGGCTCAGTACCTGGGTGAAGTGAGGAAGTTGGAAAAACACTTCAAGGACTTTGAAGTCCAACATATACCGCGCAAGGAAAACTCCTTAGCGGACCAGTTATCGAAATTGGGTTCCTCACGAACGCCTGTTCCAACAGGTGTTTTTCTCGAATACCTTACAAAACCTTCAATAGAAACATGTTCGACCACCTCAGAGGTCAGAGTCATCAAGCAAAATGCGGAGTGGATAAAACCATTAACCACTTATCTTGCATCAGGGACATTGCCCGCTGATCATCAACAGAAAGATAGGTTAATTCGAAGAGCGCGGATGTACAAGCTGGTCGAGGGATCATTGTATAGGAAGGGAGCACATGGTGTTCTTATACGTTGCATATCCCAAGACTCTGGGATAAAATTACTAAAATAAATCCATGGGGGCTTGTGTGGTACACATGCATCCCATAGAACAATAGTTGGTAAAGCTTTTCGGCAAGGCTATTACTGGCCCACCGCTCTACAAGATGCCATGCACCTTGTTAAGATCTGTGAGCAGTGTCAGTTCCATGCTAGGCAAGTGCACCAACCATCTTATCAATTACAGACCATTCCCTTATCATGGTCTATTTCGACTTGGAGCATTGATATAGTTGGACCACTACTACAAGCACCCAATGGGTATAAATTCTTGTTTATGGCCATCGATACATTCACTAAGTAGATAGAAAGTTGAGCGATCGTTCAGATAACAAGCTTGCAAAGAAGAAAGAAATTCCTTGTGCGAAACATTGTTACGAGATTTGGAGTACCCAGTTGTCTTATCATAGACAAGGGGAGCCAATTTATTAGTGATGTGTTTCAGGATTAATGTGATGAAATTGGCACTAAAATCTGCTTTGCTTCCGTGGCACATCCACAGAGCAATGGAGCGGTAGAAAGGGCTAATGGTCAGATTATGCAAGGTATTAAAAAGAGAGTTTTTAATCGCCTTAAGGCATGCTCAAAAAATTGGATGGAAGAACTTTTTTCTGTTTTATGGGCATTGCGTACTATGACCAGTAGAGCAACTGGCGAAACACCATTCGCACAAATCTATGGTGTAGAAGCAGTGCTACCTAGTGAGATTCAGCTAGGTTCGACACGTATAGACCTCTTAGATCAAATAAATCAGGGAGATTTACGTGAAGATGATGTCAATATGCTAGAAGAAAGATGTGATCGTGCACTATTGAAATCGACTACCTATCTGCAAGGGATGAGACGCTACTTTAATAGAAGGGTTCATTCAAGAACACTTCATGTGGGAGATTTGGTCCTGAGACGCATCCAGAACCAATCCAACTTGAATAAGTTGTCCTCCAGATGGGAGGGTCCATATACTGTAGTCTCAATCACTGGGCCAGGACCAATTAGATTAGCTATGGAGGATGGTTGTGTTTTATCTAACACATGGAACATTAAAACATCTTCAAAAATTCTACGTATAAGTATCTTTTTTTCTATATTATATAAGTTCAGTTGTTATTTTATTATCATTAATATATTGAATTTTTTCAGCATAAATCTTTTCGTATCATTTCGCATACATGATCACCATCTTTTGTAAGTGCCTACGGTTGATCAATTTTGTTCATGGATCATCGTGTCTTTACTTATCAAACGACCATCAGTATACAATTAGGAAATGACAACTGTCTGGGAACTCTTCTGTAAGCCAATTCTCATTGCATAAGAGCCCAATAGTCTGACTTCATCTTCTTGAATACACACTAGTTCGGATCATTGGTTTTGTAAGAGATATACTGATCCTAGCACAATTGTTCGCCCAAAACACTTCTCCCATTGCTGGACAAAGTGTTCCAGGCGAGGGGCTGCACATTGTAAAATATACGACTTTCAATTTGCAAAAAAATAATTTGCAAGATAAAGTCAGTCAACCTTTGATAAATAATCATAATTATCATATAATTTAAAACAAAACATCTGTATCATTACAATGTCATTTTTGAACACTTGAGCTAGGAGTACTTGAGGGAAGGACAGGAGCACTAGCTTCAATGTTCCTAATGATCTCTGCCACCACTGGTGTAATCTTGGCTTGAGCAGCAATACCTGCTTCTTTTGTCTTAAACTTGGGCGCAGGAACAAGCTTCTGGAGATCGACGGAATCCTCATAAAGGAGATCAATCTTCAATAAAACTTGGTTTAAAGCTTGATTCATTGCCCTCGTCAAGGATTGATATATGGTATTCTTCATACCAGGTATGTGTTTTTTAAAATGTTTGATTTGAGTATAGATATCATTTCTAAGGTCATCCAAGGTCATCTTGGTCACAAGAGGAGTTATCGGAGCCTTCAAATGTTCTACGATCTCTCGTAGAGAAGCTGAAATCTGAGAAAAGTTGTTTCCCGTAATTGTGGTAATTTTCTTGCTAGCCTTCATTAAGGTTTCCACCTTCTTTTCAAGCCCTTGTACGGCAGTACAACTCCATCTTTCCACTTCCTTCAAGTCTTGAATCTGAAGGTCTTTGTTAGAAGAGGTCTTCTAAAGATCATCTTTTGCTTTTCTAGTTCTGAAAAAGAACATAAAAAGAGAATAAAACTCATGCATTGCATATAATAGAACAAATGCCCTATAAGAAACAAAGAAAGGTTCTTTACCTTCTTTCTCCTTAAGGAGCATCTTGTTCTGTTCAAAGAGATCATGACTTTCTTTAGATTGTCTGCCCAGGATCTCTTGTAACTTCTCTTTCTTCTGGGTCAAGAGGCGGATCTCTTCGATCTTCTTTGCCATGACCATTGCATTCTCCTCAGATCTTTTTTCTACCTCAGATAATTTTAATTCGAGAGCTTGAAATGCAGACTCAGCATTTTCTTGTCTGGCTTTCGCCAGTAAACACTCCCTGTGAAGTAAACAAATGCATAAGTTATTTATTTAAATTAGAATCTTACGATTGAATAATGACTTCTTGTACTTCTCTTTTTCCTCTACAAAAGTTTTGATCTCCTCCACCATGTCAATATTGACTCTCTAGCACCTTTTGATAGATGTCATGAGGTCCTAGAGATCTTTCTTCAAAGTTCTAGGAGGCAAACGTTCCAGCGGAATCTCATCCTCAGGCTGATTCAGTTGAACCAGAGGAAAAACTCCTTTGGTTGGATCAGTACTGGTACTTTGCGGCTCCTAAGACATTCTATGAGTCCAGTTTATAGTGATAAATTCAAAGAAAGATTATCAAGATAAAAATCTTACCAAGGTATGATCACCATCATCTTCAGTTTCGATGGTCTCATAGAGCACCTCCTCTGAACGGCTGGTCTCATGGACCACCTCTTCCATTCGATCCTCTAGAGAGGACCTCTCCGTCTGGACCTCCATGTCCAGCGGTGCACCTTGGGACGTCCCAGTAGTTGTCGCTAGGGCGTCTTGGACCACTTCCTCAGTGGTCCTAGGAGGTCCTTCCATTAGCAGAATTTTTTTGCCAGGGATTCCTCTGTCGCCAATATAATTGGTGGCGAAAATTGTTCTTGGGCAGTCAGTTGTCCCCTTTTCGAGTCCGACGGCAAATCAAGGCTAAAGAGAAAAGAGAAGATTGATCATTTTAAAACCAAAAATATAAGGTTATTGTCGAAGAACTTACTCGATCTCGAAGCTACTTTCATTAAAGAACGACATAAAATCCTCATTGACAGTGAAAGTGGGTTCTCTCCTTTGCTCTGACGAGAAGGAAACTAAGGCTAGGGAGGTCCTTGGCCTTGGAACCTTCTGAAGAGGGACCTCCTCTTCTGATTCTTCTGATGATCCTTCACCCTAGACCACCCCAGCCAAGAAAGTTGATATAGAAGACATTGGTTGGGGGTTAGAGACATATCGAGAAATAGAAGTCTTAACTTTTGTTTTTAATACCTCTCGGGTAGAAGATCTTGGAGGAGTTGGAATCGAAGTAAGAGGTCTTGGAGAAGCTAAAATTGAAGTTGGAGTGGTTTTTATCTTTTTTGGCGCAATAGGAGGTTTGGAAGTAATCCTTGCACTCTTTGCCAAAGAAGGAGAAGAGCTCGCATCAACATCTAAGATGGGACGTTTCTTTGAAGTCGTCTGTTCAGAAACGTAAAAATTAGATATGAGCAAATTCTCTTCTTATGTCTAGTTAATTTCAATGAATACTTATTACTGTGCGATCTTTCCTAGGTGATTAGGTCGCCCCAATCAAGCTTGGGGGCTGCTCTTCTATACTGATTGGTTCCTTTTCTAGAACCCGATCCTTTAACAGGACTGGGGTCTTAGCTAGAACCTCATCATTTGAGAGAGCTGCAGTATAATAAAAAGTTACTTTACTTTAACTATGAAATTCAGTTTGAGTAAAAAGATGAGTAAAATATTACCATTTTTAGGGACATCACAATTGCATGATTGTATTTCTTTCTTCTGAAGAGGGAAGATCTTGTTCTTGAGAAAGTCGTGAATGATCTTTCGTCCAGTCAGACCTCCCTCTACCAGGTTGCTGATCACCAGGACCACTCTCTTCTCATCCTCTGAGAGCTTAATTTCCTTGTCAACAGCTTGGTTTTTGGTGGACCACTTCGGTGGTGCATTGCGATTGTAAGTAATTCTACTTTCTTTCGAAACTTCGGAATAAAATCATTCCTTGCTCTATGACTGTTGGCATCTTTGGTAGCCAAGAAGGGGAACATCCTCTTACTGGCATCTTGAAATTTAAAATAAAAAGAGCCCAAAGCACCAGCACCTTTCTTGTTGTGGATGATTTGGTAGTAAAACCTAAACAGACGCAGACTAGGGGCTATCCCTAAAAACGCCTCAAACATGTGGGCAAAAACACTAAGTACCAGAACTAAATTCGGTACAAGGTGAACCAATTCAATTCCATAATGATTAAGAACTTCGATCAGGAAATCACTCTCAGGCAAGCGAAGGCCTACCCTGAGGTAAGGCACGAAAAGTACCGTGAAACCGGCCGGAGGGTTTGGTTTAGTCTCCCTCCCCGGTGCATGCCACTCGATGAGAGCCTTCTCCGGTAGATGCTCATCTTGCTCCAGTCCTTTGAGTTCCTCTGTTGTCAGCATTGATGATTTCCATCCCACCATCGCTTCGGTTCAATGGCGGGCTGGAGGATCCTTCTCTTCGAAGGTTCGTGGAGGAAGAAAGGTACTCGGTGAAAAGAAAAGTGAAAAGCAACTAGGTTGAAAACGTGCCTGAGGAGAGGTAAAAGATCTATATATATCCCCTTGGTGCATTTAAAACCCACTACCTCAAGGATGTAATAACTGCGCCTCGATTAATGGTGACACGACAACTCATGTTCAGTCAAGGAGGTTGTTCCGCGCATCAGAGATATGTAAAGAAAAGTAGTTGGAAAGTTTTTTCCTTTTTTACTTATCTTCATCCCATATCCATCGTGGGTGGAAGGATACAAAACTGCTTAAACGTAGAAGTTACCTCGATATGCGTCTCAAGAGAAGATCACCTAATCATCAGGATTTTCCTTCCACCAATTTTTTGAAGATTTCACAGAATGAATTGACTTCTCGAAAACCTTGAAAGCATAAAATCCAGAGATTATAACATCAATGTTTTCAAAAAGTCACATTTATTCTAGAAAATATGTCTTTTTCATGATCTCTACTAGCATGATACATCATCTACTCAAACTAAGGGAGTTTGAGGATGAGCTTTCTATGATAAAGTGGAGACATGAAAAGATAGAGAGTCTCTAAATGGGTGTTTCTTCTTCTTGCCTTTCTAGAGGTTATTTATAAACCAGTAACTTATGGTGGAATTAAATAAACCAGATGGAAGTCTAACAGATAAGAATAAATCATAATCGTCCCTTCGGGAATTGCTTTCATAAATATATATGACTTATGCTCCTGCTTCTTAAAAGAAATAGTTATTTACAACTCAAGTAAAACTATCTTCTTGACCAAGTCCAGTTCTGGTAAAAAAAAACCTCTTCAAGTAAGTTATTTTTACTTAAAGTTGAGGGGCTAGCTGACGAGGATTGTTGACTAGTCAATTATCTGGGTATATCTTTATTTGCTTATTAATAGATAAGCTAGATTTTTACTGGGCCTGAGTTAATCTTCTGGGCCCAAGATCAATCAAGTAGTCGGAAGGTGGGCCTATAAAGTCTTTCCTTTGACTGTTCCCGAAAACTCTTCCGGAGGCCCAGTTGGACCTCCTCTATGGGTTCCTCCAGAACCTCCCCATGACCTCTTTAGGACCTTTCCAAGACCTTTCTCCCACAGAGGAGGTCCTAGAAGGTGGTTACCCACATGTGGTTAATAACAACTGCACGTGGAGATATCGGCTATAACGGTCATCACGAAGGGATGCGACTATTGGCGTAAAGAGACGCAACCACTGGCGTGAAGGTGCACCACTGCTACCAAGTGCCGACGCTTGTAATACTATAAATAGCCCGGCCTATGTGCCCTTGTAACATAGATTCAAATCCATGTAAGGACCCGGGATTAACAACCCAAATCTTCTGTGCATTTCTGAACTAGTCCCATGATCAGTGGCTAGCTCACACAGTAAACAAATATGGTACCACAACCATAATCGCAAAACTTTATAAATAAATACCAGAGCTGATTACCAGAAAGGCTTACGAGCCAACAATACAGAACACAGCGGAAGACGAAACAAGAAGCAGTAGAGCCTAGCTAATCTGCTACAGGCAATCGACTGGGGTAGCGGCCTAGTCATCGAGATCTTCAGTAGGTGCAAAGTCCTTCTCCTCTGAACAGCATTTTATTAAGCAAGAGTGAGTACAAATGAATGTACTCCGCAAGTTACACCCAATAACAGAATTATAATGCATGCATGGTTATAACAAAGGAAGGCTTATAGAGTTGATTTTGCATAAAACAATGTTTCTTTCCAAATACTTGTACTAAGTTCCAAAGCAGTTATTCTATAACTAAAATTTATTTTCAAAATTCTCAAGTTTTATAGTTAGATAATATTCATCAACGAGTGGTGAAGGATACCCTCCTATCACAAGGCTACCAGCCCAATTCCCATTTGGATAGAAATCCAAAACCATTTGATAAAGTCTTTTGAAATCAAAACCAAAATCTAACTTGGAGTGGCTTTGCTAGCATGTCCATGACCATGGACACGGCTGTTCGAATAGTTTTATACTCTGCAGAGGTTGTACAACTTTACCCATATGATACAACTTCTCTAGTTTGTTCGGCATCCGTCGATACCACCGCTCACTACCTTACGTAAGCAGTCTAGAGCACGTGACAAGGCCTTTACAATGCGTCATCCCACCGTAGTCCCGCTTCGCTAAGGTTTCGCCCTCTTTGGATAGAAACCCACCGGGTTCAGGCCCCCTCTTGCGCCAGGTGGGAAAACATAAAAGTAGGTCATAAAGACACCCACGCAACCGAATGGCACGACCACGATGGAACATTGTAAATTAGTTAGCCAGGTCTTGCCCATTCAGGACATGTGGTAGTACGATGTGGCTTAGCAAGATGCGGTTTGAAGACCAGTCCTTAATTGACTTGGGCGACTTTCCAATAAAACCCCTGGGCATCGATCATAGAAATGAATCGATCCCATGTATGAACATGCACCCCATCCAAACATCTGTTTCGCCCAAGTCCAAACCACTTTTCATTTTATTTCAGTTTTTCAAAGCATTTATAAACTTCCATGACAAACCGATGTCTTGGATACCATTTTAGACAACATTTGATCTTTTAGCTGTAAATTTTCTCAAATCAAGATTTTTGGTCTAAGCTTTGACTAAGCATAATTTTCCAATATGTTCTAGTCATACTAATGTATTAACCAAAGTTTCATCTAAGGTGACAAGGTGTGAGGGATTAATGTCCAAAAATTGTCAAGTACGATATTAGTAATTCAACCATCCATATTAGAATCATAATCCAATGATCCAACTTTCGACAATCTAATATCCAATAGTAATCTATTTCTAAAATCGAATATCAACAATTCAGTATTTAACAATAGTTTATATCTATCATCCAATCTTTATTAATCTAATAGCAACAATAATCTAATCCTGTAATCCAATTTCGATAATTCGATATCTAATAATTATCTATTTCTATAATCCAATATCAACAATTAGCTACTTCTAGAATCTGATATCCGATAATTATCTATTTCTATAATCCAATCTTCGATAATCCAATATCAGCAATTATCTATTTCTAGAATCCGATATCCAACAATTATCTATTTCTATAATCCAATCTCCAATATCACATATCCAAAAATCCCACAACCAACCCAGATTATTTCTATTGTAACACCCTGGCTATGCGAAAGCCAAAATGTTGCCTAAAAGTCTAACACAAGTCAACAATACAATTTAATTTCAACAATCTATCAACCATTGACAGTTAAAGTCCAACACATAAGAGGACGATTATAAAATTTGTTCTAAATTTCAGCAACATAACAAAACTCTAATTGTACGATCATAATAATCCATTAAAGAGCATTACTATCAAGAATACATCTAATGAGCATAAAGCATTAACTAGATCATCCAAAACATAACGACGGACAATAGCGACCACTAGGACGCCAATTATTACAATTCCAAAATTCTCAACTGAATGATAACAACAGGCTCATTAACTAAAAGTGAAATATGTTAAATGAGTGAAGTTATCCATGTGACTACTCCCTCCCAAAGCATGCCGTCTTCAGTGTTTACCTAAAACAAACAAACACTAGCAAGAGTGAGTCTACGACTTAGCAAGTACAACAGAATAATATGGAAAATGCTAGAACAAGAATATGTTATTCACAATATTTGAATACATAAGTAACACGATAGAAATCTTATTCAAGAATGAAAATGCATGCTCTTCTCTTTTGCTTATACTGGTATAGCTAGTGAACACCCGTCGGTGTTCACCTAAGCCCACATTATCCAAAATGTGGGGATCTAAGGCCCGTATGAAGAATCTTTCAAACGGGATCCAATTTGCCCATATTGGAATGGCAGGTCTTATTTGCCCATTGTCGAACCCGGGAGCGAAGGATCCCGAATTCTCTATGTTCATACACTAGTCCAGGATTTCTAGTGTACACAGTTAAACAAAAGTGATAATCAAAACATATCACACACTTTATTAATAATTATTCAGAGTTTATTACAAACGGGCCTGAGGCCAAATAAAGTAAAACACAGTGGAAATAAGATAGCAGTAGTAGACCCAACGATTCGCCACAGGCAATCGTCTGGGGGAGCGTGGCCTAAGCATCGATGTCCTCACCGTCTTGATAGAAATCTTCCCCTGAATAAAGATTATTCAAAGAAGAGTAAGCACTACCCTTGTGCTTGCAAGTTACACCCAGAAAAAATGTGATTGAATGCATGCATAGAGTGAGCAAGGGTATTAGCGGGGTTTATTTGCATAAGGCAAACATTTTCAGTTTAAATACTCTTAGTAATTTCCAAGGCCATTTTAGAATTTAATAAGATCAAAATCATATTTCGATTTCTCAATGTCAAGTGTAGGATGAACCTCCATACACAAATGGTGAAGGACTACCCCTTACACCAAAGCTTCGCCCAATCCCATTTTCATAAACCGGTGATAAAGTCTTTTCAAACAAAACCGAGACTAACTTCGAGTGGCTTTTGTTAAGCATGTCCATGACCGTGGACACGGCTATTCGAATAGATTAATACTCTGCGAGTTGGTACGGCTTTACCCACAAGAGATAGTTTGCTTATTATGTCGGCCAATACACGCTTAGTAGGCGTGCGACTAGCGACTATCACGAGGCCTTTACCCTACATTATTTCAACATAATTATGCGCTAAGGTTTCAGAATCGAAGGCTTCGACCAAACGACTACCCCCTCTTGCGCCATGTGGGTATAATCAATAAGTCTTCACGACTCCCACATCTTTCCAAGACATAAACATGGTGAAATGATATAGCTTATTTGGCCAAGTCTGTCCCATTCCAGACTTGTAGTGGTACGAGTTTGGCTTAACATCCGCGGCCCGCAGACCGGTCCTTACATGACTGGGCGACTTCCAAAACAAACCCTGGGTCTCAACCATTCACTGTATTGAGCCCGTGCATGAACTTGCACCCACCAACAATCCAATTCACCCAAGTCTAAACCAATCTCATTTATTTTCCTTTGGCAAAACGTTTTCCAAACATCTATGGTAAAAGCAATACCATAGATTCATTTTCAAAACAACTTTGTATTTTGGCAAAAATTCCCCAAATCATCTTTTGGTCTAAGCAATGACTAAGCATAATTACCTTAATTATTTTACTAAGGTGACAAGGGCATGGCATTCCAAACATCAATATTGGCTATACAAAGGAATTGGCATAACTAATAATTAAAACACGAATTTAAAATACTTGAATAAAAATATGCATGCAATAATAACTTTAAAAACAGAATTAATTACTTTGAAATACTGGGATCAAGATGGTCAAGAATGTAACTTGCCTTCGTTGAAGTCTTGAGATTCTAAACCCTCTGAAGGATCTACCTCCTAATCGTCAAAGTCTATCTGCGAAAGTACGACAAATTCAAATAAAATTCAAATAAATCCAAAAGACAAATCAAACTAACTCCAAATGAAATGATTTTATTTTATTTAGCTAGATAATAATTTTATAAGATTTTAGCAATTTGAATCACTCAATTTGAAGTGAGGTTCAAAAGATATGAATTTTACAAGTTTTAGCCTAAATCGATATTTAAAAGAATTTCTAAATTTAAATACAGAATCAAAATAGCTTCAAATTAAAAAATTTGGTTTAGTTAGCTAGATAATGATTTTACATGAATTTAGAATTTGGAGCACCCAATTTGGAGATTGGATGCAAAAGTTATGAATTTTAGAAGTTTAAACCTAAATCAAATTTAAATGAATTTCCGATTTATTTTTCTAAAGGAAAATCCATTTATTATGCAAGTGGCGTCCACCACAAGTGTTCAGGATTTAAAAGAAATTAAATTAATTTCGACATGTGGGCCCCATGTGTCATAGACACGGCTTACATGGACCAAGTCTATGTGGTGATTGGCTTGGGGAGTTGGTGCTACTTGGTGATGTGGCCGCCACATGGGCTCCACGTCGGACACGAGGGTGAGGTGGCGCCGAGTGGCGTCGACGTGGACTAGCCACGCCGCCCGACACGGGCATGGCGATCATTTGCGCCGAGCAGCCGGCGTTATATGCCACGGCGAGGTGAGGATGTCGCAAAAGAGAGGTGAGATATTGAACGTGATGCTCACCGGAATTGCACGAATGTGCGGCGGTAAGGTGGTCGGCGACGAGGTTAGGCGGCGGCGGCGCGGGGTCGTTGACGAGGGAGGTGCTCGGGATTCCTCGCACCGTGAGAGCGTCTGTAATGGCCCATGACGAGATGGTGATGTCGTAGATGTGCACGACGAGGCCTGGGCGGAGACGAGGGCGCCGGATTTGGCGAAAAACCGAAGGTTCACCGCTAGTGAAGAACCTTGAAATCGAGGCACTACGGGGGAGGAGGAGAGCAATGGGTGGTGGTGATGTGGGGTGGAGAGGAAGGCGCCCCCAGGGCTCCCTTTTATAGGGCCGGGGAGGGGCGGAGCTTCGTAGGGCGCAAGAAGGCCCGCGCGGCACGGCGGCGAGGATTAAGGGATTCGGGGCACGGGGATGGAAAGAAAAGGCCGTGTCGGAGGTGGAGGAGATCCAGGGTTTAAATGCGCGCGTCAATTTGGGGGATGCGGCCGGATTTGAACGCATATGGGAGCTTTTCGAAATCGTGTTAATGGCGGACGCGGGCGAGAAAGGGAAGGAACGCGCGGGGAAGAAAGGAAAGAGGAAGAAGCACAGTAACGATGGTCCCACCTGTCAGCGGCAGCAAAGAAGGAAAGAAACGGGCGCGTGTGAGACGTTCGATGCCGATCCAACGGCTGCGGTGAGAGGAGGGTAACGCGCGGGAGGGAGCGGGCCGCTTGGGCCGTGCGCGCGCGAGGAGGTCTGGGCCGGACGAGTTTCGGCCCAAACATTATTTGTGAATTTCTAATGTTTTAACAATTGTTTTAATTCTGATAATTAAAAGAGGCTTTAGAAAATAGCAAATAAATTCCAAAAATTCTAGAAAAATTCACAGAAATTCCTAGAATCATTTTGGACTTAAATAAAATAATTTTAACTTAAACTTGTTAATAGTTTTTGTAATTAAATTTGTTTTAGCTTTAAGGTTATTAATGAGAGCTTTAGAAAATTTCAGAAAATCCATAAAAATAAATAAGTTTTAAGTTTTCTCAGAAATTAAAATTTTGGGCTGTTACACCCATATTGGAATGATGGGACTTCACTACCCACTCCCGTGGGTGAAACATGGATGAATGAATACATTGAATTGAAAACATACTCTCAACGAAGTATGGAATATCCACCACGAAAGGATTCATATAATACTAGAATTATTCGAAATTCATAGAATTTTAGCCATATCATAAGCAACAATCACTTTGAATGATTAAACAATCAAGACAATTCAGATTGCACTTGCCTCAATTGTGAGACGGATGACGACGACGGGAAGGCTCTAGCCCCGGTGCTCACCACCACCTGGTAACTGTAAATTATACTAAGTATACCATTCAAAAGTGCAGAGAATAGCAATGGAACAAATTGAAATCAATCGCTCCTAACCGCAACCCGAAACTTAACCGATACACTCCCAAATCTCAATCTGTCCAAACAGACAGCTATCAAAGGAAAATCCATAACTTTTGAGTCAAAACCCCAAAGGTCATGAATCCAAACTTCCTGGAATCTTCACAAGCATAGATACAACTTCTCAGGTGACTGAGAGATATAATTATCTCATCTAAGCCTTTGTTTTTACTCCCGAAGACCGTTCTGTCATCTTTGGTACTACTGATTTGGGAATTTCGTAACTTTTATTTGGTACATCCAAACCCACTGTTCTAAGACTCTATGGAAACTACAGAAAACTAGCTTTCTCAATAAATTTATCACAATTATCCCCACTGTGCAACAAAGGTTGCAAACATCTAAGTCTTTCTCTACTATCCACAACAGAAGGACAGACTACAACATTAACTTCAAAAATTCATATGTTTCATTCTAAATGTCCAAAAATTATGAACTTTATCTTCTTTGAATCACCAAAAAGATATATACATAACTGATGGAGACCAACTGACCAAATTCGTCTATATACATACCATAATACACAGAACTACGTTCGCTGCCCGAATCCTGAGACTGAATAAGCACCCTGACTTGAAAAAAAATCATAACTTACTCATTATCCATCCAAATATTACGAATTAATACTTTATGGAAAGCCCACGCGAAACCCCACATAAGTCTAGGAGACACTAAACACTGGATCCACTTGGAACTAACTCAATTTCGCGCATCAACAGAACAACAGAAACAATCGATCTACAACAATAGTTACAAAATAACTATTGACGACGAATCGCATAAGAAAGGTCTACTAAATCTAATGGGGAATATAAAATTGCCCATGAAACCAACGCTGGACATCGATGAAGTCCTTGCGAAGTACTCCCTTCTTCTACCTCTTCCTCTTCCTCTCTTCCTTCCTCTCCTTCTCGATCCTTCCCCAATGGCCAGCGGCACCCGAAGGGTTCTTCTCCCTCCCTCCTTCTTGGACAGCAGCAAGGGCGGAGGGGGGCACTGTAGCGGCAGTGGTACTATAGCACAGGCATGCTACAGTAGCCTCTGGGGTTTTTGGCTGCCCCTAATGGGCCAAGGCTATGGGCCTTTGGCCCAAGATTTAATCCCTCTTTTAGAGAAATTCTGAAATTCTATTTTAAATTCCGATAAAAAGGTTTGAAATTCAATTATAATTCTAAAGATTGAACGGGGTATTACATCTATAATCCAACAAAGATTCATTCTATAATCCAACCATAGTAATAATGTAATCCTAGAATCCAATCTCCAATAATTATATAATCCTATAATTCAACATCCATCAAATGGTCCTATAATCTCTTCTCCAACAAATAATCATAAAACCCAACATCAAAAATTACTTCTATAATCCAATCTTCAATAATTCACTCTTCAATAATAACCTATTTCTAATAATTCACCATCTATAAATCCAAAAATGATATATTCTAATAATCCAAAGAAAATATACTGTATAATTCAACCAAGATATATTCCTAAAATCCAACATCCATCAATCATTTATTTCTATAATCCACATCCGTCAATAATCCATTATATCATCCATCCAAGTTATACTTCTATAATCTAATAATCATCAATCATGTATCCCTATAATCTAACAAGGTATACTTCGATAATCCAACCAGACATATTCCAATAATCCAATAATCCAATGATGTATTTCTACAATCCAATATTCAACAATCATATTTTCTATAATCCGACTCCAACAGTTATATATTCTAATAACCCACAATTTTCTATTTCTATCTCCATATTATACTTCACCTTTGGAAAGGTTCTCCTTACTTCCTATTTTGACAATAATTGGCTATTCAATGGAATTGGGAAATAACTATAAAGCTTAAAACATGAATTTAAATTACTTGAATTTAAATAGCATGCAATAGTAATTTAAAATACTAGGATTCAAATATGATCAAAGGATGTAACTTGCCTTGCTTATTTAGTTGATATTCTTAAGCGGCATTGAAATGTAGAGAAGTGTCGAAATCCAGTTCTCCGCGATCATCGTAATCTATACGCGAAATGAGCCAAATAAATATAACAACTCCAAATAAAATCCAAAAATTACAAAATAAATACGAAAAGGAAGATACCGCCTTTAGATGAATTTAGGAATGATAATCGGCGGAATCAGACTTCGTATGAACGAGAACGGATGTTTGGAAGTTCGAAAATCACATGAAATGATAGAACTCGAATGAAGAGGGAAAATCAAATGGAACGTGTTGTTTGATTTTCTTTACAAATCAAAGGAAATGGGAGAATGACCAAGGGGCCCACTTGCTAGAGAGAGCAAGAGAGGAAGAAAGGAGAGAGGATGACATGGTAGGGTCCATATACCAGTGCAGGAGAGAAAGGGCTAAACAGGGGACCATGGTGGACCATGTATGTCATTGCCAACTGCCAAGGATTCAACAGAGGGTCAAGGAGGTAGAAGGTGAGCAGAGTATGACAAAGGGGCCCACACGGAAGTGTCCCAAAGCAAAGAAGGACGAAAAGAAGAAGAAAGGCAAGAAGACAGAGTAACCGTTGGCTCGGTTCACGTCATGACGGCGAGGGCAGGGCGGCAACAAGGGCGAGGGGGAAAATGGGACTCCACAGGGATCACCTAACCCGTGGTGGCGGTGGCGTATTGGAGAAAAGGCGAGGTGGTGGCAGGCATGAGGACAGCTGTGAGGAGAAAGAAGGAGAGGGAGAGGAGGAAGGAGGGGGGAAGCTATGGCACCATTTATAGGGGGAGAGAGGAGAGCAAGCTAGCAGCATGGGGAGGCGCAGGAGAGGCACTGGGTGCAGCATGGAGTCGGCGTGGGGTGGCAGGAGGCATAGGGAACCGGTGGGGGAGGAGACGGGGCAGGGAGATGGGTGAGGGTAGGGCATGGAGGTGCCAGGGCATGGGGAGGAGGCGGCCTGGTCAAGGGGCAGGGCATGGGGGAGCCAACGGTCGGGAAGAAATGGCACCAAGGAAGCAGATGACCAGCGCACGAGAGGAAAGAGAGAAGAAAGAAGAGGATAGAGAAAAAGAAAAGAGGAAAAAGAAAAGAAATTCGGAAAATCCGAAAATGCAAGAAAATTTTATAAAATACTTTGGAACTTGAATAGATCAAATAAAATAGTTTTGGATTTTTTTGAAGTTTATTTTAGCCATTTATAATAATTTTCCTTTAGAAATTCAATTTAAGCTTTAAATTAAATCGAATAAAATTCAAATAGTTTCTTATATTTTTAAAGCTTCAAAAGGCTCTAAAAATAGAATAAAACAATTTTTATTTAATTGGAGTTTATTTTACTCATGTTTAAATTATTTTTATTTTTGAAATTTCAAATTAAGCTTTAACAAATCACGAAAAAATCAAATGGTGATTTTTATTTGGAAGACTTCAAAAAGGCCTGAAAATCAAATAGATTAGCTTTGAAATAATCTAAATTACTTCCAACTTAAAGTTGGCTTTTACTTTTGTACATAACTATTTTTAATTTTTGAAAGACAGAAAACCCTTTTAAAACACGGAAGATTCTAGGAATTAATTAAGTTTTCCTTTCTAACTTTAAATCAAATAAAATCTTAGAAACTCAATAAATTTTTATTTTTACTTTTTATTTTAAAGGAATTTTAGAAAAAGCAATAAAACTCTTTTATATTACAGAAAATCCAATAAAATAAAATAATATTTTATTAATTTAAAATAGTAACAGAACTTTGGGATATTACAATCCAAGCCCTAATCCACGTGTATTCATAGCCATATTCCCTGTAATCAGAGCATACTCTTTGCAATACATATTCACCATTTTGAGTCCTTTGACGAACAGATAGTAATCCCCATTTTCCCGTTTTATTCTTGTTTGTTTGTTCTGTGACGAGGGTCCCAGACGTCGACACCATGAGTCACTTGTCACCCTAAAATGGTCATTATATTAGTTGGACATAATTGTATCACCAACATGTGTATTGTAGAGATGCTTAGTCATGCTTAGTTGCAATGGGCTCATGATCACATGTACAATAATGTTAACTTTGACTTAATGAGATATGGAATTGTGGCAGGTAGCCACTGTTGTTAAAATTTGTGTACCATGACAAGGTATGTCATTGGTTTGGGTTGAACAAAATGATTTCTGCTCATGCGAGCTATCGTGAAGGACTTAATCTTGTGCGCCATTGAATTGGTCCTTATCGTATTCTTGTCCAGTATGGGATGGACCTGGCTAATTAATTAGCAATATCTTAATTTTGGTTCTGTCGTGGAAGCGTGAGTTACGAGCACGATACTCACAACTGGCAGCAGAAGAGGGTCTGTCTGTCCGTCAATGAGACATTCAGTGTTGAAACCATAGCAGATAGAACTGGGTTAAGAAGGAGCTTTGTAATGGCCTTGTGATAATCATTTAGTCATGCACCTTCGAAAGTGTGTGTACGGCTATTATAAGTTGATTTATCTCTTGTGGTTAAAGCTGTACAATCTCTGCAGAGTTAAAACTATTTAAACAGCTGTGTCCGCGATCATGGACGTGCTCAAGGATTTCACACGAGAGGTAGAGTTTCTTTATAAAATATGTCGGGGTGTGAATGAGAAGTTCACTTGATGAATATGATGTTCGTTTGGTGAATGGAGAATTCACTTATCGGTTTGGTTGGGAAGTGAATGGAAAGTTCACTGGTTGTGTCAAAGCAATTGTTTAATTATTTACTATTATTTTAAATTACACATTTCAATCTATTTACCGTATTTATCGTCAATATTGATTTATGTAAAAGAACTATACAGCTAATCCTTTGTTCAAGCCTGGTATGAATATTAATTACATACTGTTTCGCTACGACTTGTTGAGTACTTTATGTGCTCACGGCTTCAAATTTTGCTGCTCAGTTGAAGAATATCAAGCTGCTCAAGAGTTCTACAGACATGAGTTTTACGAAGACTTTGCGAATTAGGACGCGCTCTCCACTCGATTGCCTATGGGCATGTTGATTGTTATTTCCAAGTTTTTTCGTTCCTCTGCAAGAGTTTATTTGTTTCTTTACCCCTGTGTGGCAACTTAAAGTAAACACTGACCATAAGGTCCTGTTATTATTACTATTTGTTATTTTGAGATCTTATTTCATCGATGTTTTATGTATGAGCTAGCTACTGATTTGAGACTAGTTCAGAATAAACAGAGGGTTTCAGATGTATAAATTCGGCTCCCGACATAGGCACAAAGAGTCTATGGGGGCACTTCACTAGGCTTGCTATTTGGAACTCCTATGAAGAAGGGTTCAACACAATCCGGTTTAGAGATATCTCCACTATCAAAATTGGGAACACTACGAATAACAGTGACTTACCACCTCTCTGCCAGTTCACACAGTTCCGCTTTTTCTTGTCGTAGCTCTACAGGTTGTCGGTGATATTCACCAATAGTGGCAATTTGTTCTAGAGCTTTCTGCAAAAAGAAAGACAGTAAGAAGCAAGGGAATGCCACACATATAAGTATCCTTAAATACTTATATTCATGGTCGTCCGAGCAAACATCGAGAAAACCATCGTTGGACTCTTCAGCTTATCTATCTTCGCGACTTGATCCCACCAAACCTTCTCGAGACACTCGTTGTCAAAAATTTCCCCTCTGTTGGGAATATCTTTGGGATGAGGGACTCGATCACGAGATCTAAAAGCAGAAGACCCCACGATGGAAGCAGGCCCAAAGAAATTAGCCCAGAAGTTGAAGTACTCCTCGTCTTCTGATGGCGGAGAAGACAAGAACTCGATGAACAGCAGGAGCGATTTAGGGAAAAATAGAAACCCAAGTCTCACCCCCCGGTAAGTATTTATAACCATATGCCTGGGTTGAAAGGGTGGAAACCCAAGGGTTGCCACCGTTTCAGGAACCGCTCCAACAGACAGAAATATAAGAGTCGTTTGAGATTCTATAAGTTTGTCTGTCCAAAAAAATCAGGTTCGTTTTTACACCTCAAGCAAAATTACTTTCTTGGCCAAGCCTTTCTGGCCAAATGAAACCCTAGCCCCTTTCCGTAGTCGCCCACCGCGGAAAGAGCCCTAACATTCCGCGCTCGGCCACCGCATGAGGTGCCCGCCCCTTCCGCGCTCCTCCACCGCGGAAGGTGGCTTCGCCCCAGCCTCCCGCGCCCGCGTTGCTCTTTCCGCGGCTATGCTTCCTTTCGCGCTCGCCGAGCGCGGAATGGGACACGCGTCGGCCGCACGGTGTATCCGTGTTGCATCCTCGGAGCATCCCAGTGAAGTCCCCCCCCCCCCCTCCCGTGAGATTACTTGGAGCAGTAAAAAAAAAACTGAATGCAATCTGCATGCCGCAAAAAAATACTATCACGATTGCCCTTCAGTCACCCCTGAGTCCTGGGAGCTGCGTACGTTTTATGTAAGACAAGTTGTATATGCGTTTTGTCTGGTACGTCGTCGTTGGGACAGAGAATGTGCAATTTTTTGTCGCACGTATTGTTATGTTTCGGTTGAGTACGGTGGAGCGTTTGAGATTCGAACTTACTCAGCTTCACTGATCATCGAATCATCATTGATCGGTCCAAGTAAATTAAGCGTGGAAACATACCGGCCGCAACGGAATGTTTCTGCTTCGCAGCTGGCTTTACTTAACCGCAACCATTCTCGGTAAATTCAGGTGCAAGGCGGACGAGCCACGGCACGAAAGAAAGCTACGTACTCGAATGTTTTCATGTTGCTGGTATTCATCAGAGTATCAAACCGCTATAAAAGGGAGGCCTATCTAAGCACACTTCGGCACCCACCACAACACAAAACACACAAAGCACAACTCTTCACTGTTTCTTGTACTACCTAGCTATAAGGCACGCTCCAAGTAAAAAAATAGTCTAACCATGGCAAGCCGAGCTCTCACTCCCTTGCAGCTCATTGCCACCGTCTTCGCGGCGTTCCTCGCCACGTGCCACGCCGGCGACATCGCCGTCTACTGGGGCCAGAACGACGGCGAGGCGTCGCTGGCCGAGACGTGCGCGTCCGGCAACTACGAGTTCGTCATCATCGCCTTCCTCCCCAAGTTCGGCAAGGGCCAGACGCCGCAGATGGACCTTGCCAGCCACTGCGACCCTCGTCAGGCGGCTGCACCGGCCAGAGCAAGGACATCCGCTCGTGCCAGCGCGGCGGCGTCAAGGTCCTGCTCTCCATCGGCGGCGGCGACGGAAGCTACGGCCTCTCCTCCCCGGGAGACGCCCGGCAGGTGGCCATGTACCTCTGGAACAACTACCTGGGCGGCTCGTCCTCGTCCTGCCCCTCGGCGACGCCGTCCTCGACGGCATCGACTTCGACATCGAGCTCGGCGGCACCAAGTTCTGGGACGACCTCGCCAGGTAATTACTAACTTATCGTTGCAAACCAGTAGTCAATAATTAAGAAGCCACTCACTTTAAGTACGTCGTGGACGCCATGCGCGCGCGCAGGGACCTCAAGAACTTGGGCAAGAACGGCGGGAGTACGGTGCTGCTGAGCGCGGCGCCGCAGTGCCCGTTCCCGGACGAGTGGGACAGCGGCGCGATCAACACGGGGCTGTTCGATTTCGTGTGGGTGCAGTTCTACAACAACCAGGAGTGCCAGTTCAGCGCGGGGCGCGGCGCGTTCCTGGACGCGTGGAAGAAGTGGGAGTCGGTGCCGGCGGGACGGGTCTTCCTGGGGCTGCCCGCCTCCAAGGACGCGGCGGGCACCGGGTTCCTGCCCGCCGACGAGCTCACGTCGCGCGTGCTGCCGCTCATCAGGGGCTCCCCCAAGTACGGCGGCGTCATGCTGTGGTCCAAGTTCTACGACGACCGCACCGGCTACAGCTCCGCCATCAAGAGCCACGTGTGATTCTTTGGTATATTCGGCTCGGCATGCATGTGTTGCGTGTACATTCGTGTTTACCGAGTGTAGCGTATATGTATGATGTTGGTAGGTATTTCCTCCTTGTGCATGCTCGTGTTCAGGTCTCGACGTGTTACTACATAATTACTAGAGCTGTGAGTCCCGTGCTTCGTATCACGGTGATTTGTACCATGCGTTAATTGTTTGAGATGATATCATCCCGGTGTTAGCTAGCTTAATTACCGTTGTTCTAGAGACATGCATGCATGTACGGAAGTATCAGAGGAATAAAAAGCGTGCGAAAGTTTGTTTGAAAAACGAAGTTCCAGTGCGTATGCATTTTTGTCCTACTTTTATGCTCAAAATAAAGTTGTCATAGAATGTGTGCAATCAAATCGTATCAATTTTTATCAAAGATATTATCTAAAATATGTAGTTTGGATGTACGAAATTGTATGAGTAAATTTGTCACTATTTTTTTTATAACATTGCAGTTTCATAACGAAAAGTCAAAATAACTTTCTTTGGTGACCGAAGGGAATAATTGACACTATGCAGAGTACTTCAATGGTAGCCCTCCCAGGTTCCATTTCGCATTGCAAAGTGGATTATGATGTATAATGACATCGTTTGGTGGAACCATTTCACAAATATTATTGTGTTCGGTTACTTGCTCTTTCTAAACCACAACCACTACACTGTGACATAGAATTGAGGGCAATATACTACCGGTGGAAAATGGGATGAGTGGCAAAATATGTGCCGACAATATCTAAGAGATTATAGGTCCCATTATCTGCCGAAAATAATTATTGTCTAGAACAACTTATCTGTCGGCTATGTTTTTATGTTACGAGAAGATGAAAAAAAATAGAGGCGCCAAGACCAGTGGACCACAAGTACAGCTCTCGAACCTTATCCCCAAATTTCTGAAACCCTTCATCTCCTAGTGCCTCCTCCTCCTCCCCCTCCTCCCAGCACCACCCCTTCCAGCTCCCAGCATCGCCCTCCTCCCAATGCCGCCCTCATCCCCAGCCGCCCTCCTCCCCGGCCACCCCTTCCACCCAGCGCCACCCTCCTCCCTGGCCACCCCTTCCTCCTAGCGCCACCCTCCTCCCTGGCCGCCCCTACTCCCAAATCTTTAGTCTTGGCTCCACTCAACTTTTTCTGTGTTTTGTGTGATTCTTTTTTTCCTTGCCTTCTTAATTGCGCTTTCCTCTTCGTATTTCCAGGTTCAGAAACTTATCGCAGAGTTAAATGAGATTTTGGCACATGATGTTGTTGATGAAGCAGTGGTTTGGAAAAACAAGCTTGAACCAGAATCCAAGCAACCGTTTGATTTTTTACACCCATCCATTTAGAAGCAGCTTGTACTGGAAAGAGATCCACATGGCAATGTTCAAGTAAGACAATTTCTATGGTACCTCTGACCTATGTCCATTAACCCTTTGCCATAATACTATTTTTAGCCTGAAAACCATTTCCTGACCTTTCACAATGTTGCTTTCAGGTTGCAAAAATTGAAACCGAGAAAATGCTTATCACCATGGTTGAAACGGAATTAGAGAAAAGAAAAGCTGAAGGGAAGTACAAGGTTTCATTGGCCAATCCCACTTCTTCGGGTGAGTATATATTGCTCTTTTTTTCTAAAATAATATCTTCAGACGGGACTGGAAAAGGAAACATCATCTCATGCTCTCCTTTATGTCAATTTGCAGATGTGAAGGAAGGTGCGGCCTTCCAACCAATTTTGATGCAAGTTATTGCTATGCATTAGGTTATGGTGTTGGGGCTCTTCTCCAAAGTGGGAAGACATGCCTTATTTCTTCGATATGTCAACTTAGATTCATAAAGAAATTATTTGACCAATTCTTGATTCTTCTATTGCCCTTTTTTTATTTATACATATTTATGTTGATGTTAATTTAGCAAAAGAGCCAAATACCTACACGAATGCACAACGTTGTTGAATTTACGCTACCATTATCGTCTTTTATCTCATCTCCTCTCTAACCATGATAATCTGGCAATTTCCATATGCAAGTGTATGGCTATGATTATATTTTCACTATTTTATGCTCTTTTATAATTTTATAACGTGTGTCTTAATTGTTCTTTGTTTTGTCAACTTAGGTTGGTAACCTTGCTGCCCTTGTGACAAAATGGACTGTTCGGGGGACTGCATTGACATCATTGATGGATGTTGAGAGGAGGCATGGCATTTTTCTTCAACCATTAAGATTCATTTTTGATATCTTTTATTTTTCTAGGTTCCTTTTGTATTTATTTTTTAAGGTTAACCAAGTATGGTAAAAACTTGAGAACACTATCATTCATTGAGGCTAAGTACTAGAAAACATAAAAAAATTAAAAATGATTTTATCTGAGTATACTGATTATGTTTTTTCAAATCTACTATGCAGAACCATGCTTTCTTTGGAAGTCTTCTTTTGTCGAAGAACTACTCATGCTCATAACAAGAGCTTCTAAATAGAGAATGAAACTATTTTTCAGATGAAGAAAAAACACAATTGTTATCCAATCGAAATAAACATGTGTGATAAGTGATTACCTTGGAAGAGACCAAATGCCATTGTTTGGACTTCGGAAGCTATCATCATTCTGTTCTGCAGTTGCCAGTTGGTTATTTATCAATCAAGTAGATACTGAGTTGCTTATTTTGTTGATGGACTTATTTTTCTTTCATGTCAAGTAATAGCAAAGGCTCGTGTGCCAATTGTGAAGTTTCTAGAAAGAAATAGCAGAATAGTTTTTGACATTAGGTTAAATTTTCTTGCCATTTAGCTATATAAATATCTGACCTTGTTTTTTTTCCCATCTGTGCTAACACTTTGTCTTAATGATCTTTTTTTGTTTTCTTTTGCAGCTTTGATATTGATGGTGGACCGCAGGCAACGAACTTTATCAAGGTAGTTGTTCAGTGAATTATTAATTATTCCATTATGGAAGGCAGCATGTACTCTGTTGAAGCTAATATGTGATAGATGATCATATATATACTTCGGAATTTGGATGATCTACTTTTCCTTCAGACTTAGACAATTATCGTTTTCATTTTGTACTGTAGGATGCTATCAAGAAGTTGCTTGCTTTAAGACCTTTATGTATGATTATGAAGGTTTTCCTTCATCAAAGAGAGCTCAATGAGGTAAAATTAAACTAAAAAAAAGTAATTTCTTCACTCCGTAATTAAAAGGTGGTTATTTAGAACTGTTGGGTCGACCTAGATTTATAATTATCATTTTACTATTTTTGGTAGGTCTATACAGCTGGCTATCGACACTTATATTTCTAAGTATTGTTTGTTGGGATACGGGTAGGCTACGCTAGCTAATAATTTAAAAATTCTACCACGTAAATCAGGATGCCATGCAAGCAAGAGATCATAGATCGTTACCACCAGACGCGCAGTGCAACGAAAGATATGTTGGAGCAGCCTGGTCCAACGAAGAGCGTGTTGATGTAGTGGTCGTAGTCGATCGAACACCGTAGTCGATTGTCCTTAGTAGCGATCGTCTCCTCTGGAAACCAATCTTGTTCCTTGATGAGATTGTAGATCATCCTCAAGCGCAACAACGCAGTAGCGTCTCTACGATATCCACACATCCAGGCAAGAAACGCCGTACGCCAGTGTGCTAGCACCAAGACGCACGGGAAGGCTCTCTCAAGAAGATGGCAGCTAGGGTTTTGAGCAACTCACGTCAACTCTTTTCGTGTGTCTCCAAAGTTCCATCTATTCGGCATAGCCTCAAGCATCTCCTTACATAGTGCTTGTAACAGATCCTATCCGAACACGTTTGACGAATCATATCTGTACTGGTTTGTTCCAACCCGTTAAGTGTGTGACCCTGTAGGTTCATGCGTAGTTCGGTTGTGACTCAAAAACTCCTTTTCGATCACGAGTCGTCAGTGATACCTAGCAGGACATAACGATTCCCGAAAACACAAAAATTATATCCGACGAACCTTAATACAATATGATCTAAGACCAAGTCCTTATCACTTACGACTAGCTCGTACTTAGTTACGATCAGTCCATAATTAGTTATGACTAGTTAGTACTTACTTACAACTAGTTTGTAACTCCTTACGACCAGTTGGTGATTACGTTCGACCAGTCTATGACCAGCTTCGACTGCCTATGACTCCTTTCGTATCTTCATCGACCGGTTCTCGACCACCTTCGACCGGTTCTACGACGGTCTTGAGACCATGTTCGACCAGTTCTACGACCATTCTATATCTGTATATGACCAGCTCGTATTTGGTCGAACCGAACGACTTGCTTGTGTATTCTCCCTTTGCCTCACGATATCTGGTTGAACTCCAAGTGAGATAATTTGTCATCCATGGACTGTTCAATACTTTCTCGTTCAATAGCAACCCCTAAGAGTGCTATTACACATGTAGGGAACCATGCTGATCTCAGGTCTAAGGATCATACATCATCATTTCTTGAGACCAACTGATGACACACGAAATCATAACAATCTCAACAGTGTCTCAAGGTGGGTCAATCCAACAGCATGTTCTCTAACGTGTGTTCACATTATTGATTCGATATCCCTATATCCATGACCGGCGAAACATGGTCATCAATCAATACATGTGCTGGTCGTAGAGGCACTAGTGTTCCGACCAGTGACATTCGACTAGGGATACATTTAGAACGACATCATCATAAGTTAAAAGAGCTTCACCAACAAGTCGCATACCCGTTAATCTTCATAACTGATGATTCATTCAAGGAACAAAATAACACTTATTCAATTAACACATAAACGTAGACATGATATCATCATCTCCATGATTGCCTCTAGGGCATAGCTCCAACATTGTTAACATACTTAACTGCTGGCAATACATCTAACTGTCGGGGGAAAACAAACAATCGAGGGCAGTTAACTGCCGACAATACATCTAACTATCAGGAAACAACTAACTACTAGGGAAACACTAACTGCCGAGGAAAAACAACTTATCTAGGGCAGTTAACTACCAGGAAACTGGATATCTGTCGGGGAATGTCTTTCCCGGCAGCAATTTACCAAGTAGGCAATAAGTGCCGAGGAAACACATTCTCGGACGATAATTTGCTTTTCAACGCAGTTTTCCCGGCAATTTGATTGCCCTAACACTATGCCATGGTGTAGTGAATGTGGTTCTATTTGGCGTGACGGTGGCTTTTGGAAAGAACTTTTCTATACTTTACATATAAGAGTTAGTTGAGAGCATCTTTTCCAAGACCATAACAACATAATCTTACTTAGTGTTGTGGAAAATGTTATGTGCTCGACGGATGGATACGGCACCATTAAATGATTAATCGCGATATGGCTAATTAATTGGAATTTAACAGACGATTATGCATTCTTATTAATATATTTATTTATACTTAAAAATTAATTACAAACATTTTATTTACCCAAAGTTATTGTAAATTATAACTCTACAAAACATTATTTATACTTCATCCATATGAGTCTGCCTAAGCACAATTAGAACCATTAGAAGTGATAACAGAAGAGTTGAAGCAACCGAAATCTACGACAAGCCTATTATATAAAAAAATGGTTGCACGCGTAGACAAAAATTCTAGACAAGCCCAATGCCACCTTACCATCAACATATAACTAAATGAGACATGACGTGGTATATGAGATAACTCCTACGTAAGACAAGAACAAATTTGGTCCAGTGTAACATTGCATTTGCAACAAAAGGACAAAATTTTGATTACTCACAGTGCAATATTTATTACTTATTAGGCATCATTCGAACAATACATATTAGTAAAATCATATAGGTTGGAGCTTACTTATACCACTAAGAGACAGTGAGACAGGCTGTAACATCCCAAATTTTGGAATATTTTTGAAGCTTTTAAAAACAAAAGTAACCATTTGATTTTTCTTGTTTAAGTCAAAGCTTAATGTGAATTTTCATAAATTAAAACAATTTAATGTGAATAATCTAAACTTTAATTAAATTAAAAAGTTGTTTTATTTGGGTTCCTTGAGTTCCAGATAAATTTCTGGAATTTTTCTAGGAATTTTTGGAATTTATTTGCTATTTCTTTGAGCTTGATTCTGTTTAATCTAATTTATGAAATTTGGAAATCATTTTAAGTCTGGATTTTTCGTTAAGCCAAAATTCCTTTTCTTTTGGGCCATTTCCTTTTCTTTCGGCCTAGCCCTTGCTGTGTTCGAGTCGGACATGAGTTGTCGCCGTGAGCCACTCAAATTCTCCCCTCCAGACCTACTTAAAGGTGGTCACCCGTGTAAATACATTTGCCTCATCCAGCTCTCCCAAAGCCCCAAGTCGCCATCCCGAGAGCGTCGTCAACTTCGCCGGATTTTCACCGAGAAGCCGTTGACGCTGTGAGCTCCTCTTCATCGTGTTCTGAAGCCGTCCGATGTCCTTTGGCCAAGTCGTCTTCTCCGTCGAGTTCGCGCCGTCGCGTTCTACGCGGTGCTTCCTCCATCTTCCCCGAAGAAACTCCGCTTCACCGACGCCCTTCTTCCCCAAAACAGGCCACCGCCATCACCACCCGATCTTCTCTTTGGTGAGTCCCTCACCTGTCCAAGCATGTCACCTCAAGCTACTCCTTGTCCTCTTTAGGTTCCCTCCCTTTTCCCTCTTTCTCTGTCACCGAGTGCTAGCCGCCACCTTCCTCCACTGTCGTCGGCCATCTTCACCTAGCCACAGCTCTAGCCACTCTCCGGTCGCCCCGAGGAGCCCTCTGTATTCCTTGCACCGCCACCGTTCCCGTGCTCATCTCCTTTCTCTCTGAGTGCTGCCGAATCCCTGAAGCCGCCGCAACTGTGAGTCACTCCGTCACCAATATCGCCGTCGCCGCCTTTGCCGAGCCGCCACCACCCGAAGGATCACCTCAACGTTGTCTTTCTGTTTTTGTCCTTGGATGCCCCTGCCTTGCCTCTGGTCACCATCATGGCCGCATGCCTTGCCGCCGGCCATGCCTCCCCTATTCCTCTCTATCCCTCTCTCTGTGCCACCTCTGCTTTGCCACCCATGTGTCATCCAGTTAGCATATACATGGCAGTCCATGTGGCAAGCTCGAGCCAAAAACCTATAGACTCAGCTCACCGTGAACCTAGTCACTGCCGAGTGGATCCCACATGTCAGTATTAAATTTCTTTTCCTTTAGAAATTTAATGCCAACCGAAAATCCTTTTTCCCTGCTGATGTCATGCTGGCGTAGTAATATGGAATTTTCCTTTGAAAGAAAATTCTAAAATCTAGAATAGTGTTTCTCTCTCTTTTTCTTTTCTAGCAAATCTTTCGAGAGTCCGGTCTCCTTCGTTCGAATTCCGATTCAGTCCATTCAAATTCCTAAATTTATCTAAAATTTAGATCTTTCTTTTAGAGTTAGTTTTACTGTTTTTGGATTTTATTTGAATTTCTTTTGAATTTAGTTGTGCTTCGCCTGTTGTTTTCTCTCTCGTTGGACGATCTGTTTCACGGAGCAGGAGCATAAGCAAACATTGAAGATCCAGTGTGGTAATTGAGCAAAGCCAAGGCAAGTCATTGTCATTTGATCATATTGAACCTATGGTTTCAAAAGTATATTGTTTTATAGCAATTTCATGCTATCTTTATATCAACTGCTTTTGGGAGTAGTTAATTTATGAGTAAATGTCACAAAACCCCAGGTTTTGGGGCACTAGTATCAGAAAATCCCACGTTTTGTGATTTGTTTCAGAAAACCCTAGGTTTTGGTCACGCCACAACGCGTGGTGTGACAAAAGCACGTTGTCACGCCACGGACCTCGGCGTGACCAAAGTGACGATAGCCTTGTCACGCCAAGATCCGTGGCGTGACAGCACGCGTATGCACGCCAAAATCTGTGGCGTGACCAAAACCTGGGGTTTTCTGAAACAAATCACAAAACGTGGGGTTTTCTGATACTAGTGCCCCAAAACCTGGAGTTTTGTGACATTTACTCTTAATTTATTTGTCATTGTGCCTCCATGGAACGTTTGAATACCATGTGACGAGGATTGTTGACTAGTCAATTATCCGGGTATATCTTTAATTTCTTATTAATAAATAAGCTAGATTTTTACTAGGCCTGAGTTAATCTTATGGGCCCAAGATCAATCAAGCAGTCGGAAGGTGGGCCTATAAAGTCTTTCCTTTGACCGTTCCCGAAAACTCTTCTCGAGGCCCAGTTGGACCTCTTCTATGGGTTCATCTAGAACCTCACCAGGACCTCTTTAGGACCTCTCCACGACCTCTCTCCCACAGAGGAGGTCCTAGAAGGTGGTTACCCACGTGTGATTAATAACAACCGCACGTGGAGATATCGGCTATAACGGTCATCACGAAGGGAAACGACTATTAGCGTGAAGAGACGCAACCATTGGCACGAAGAGGCACCACTGCTACCAACTGCCGACGCTTATAATACTATAAATAGCCCGGCCTATGTGCTCTTGTAACATAGATTCACATCCACGCCCTAATCCACGTGTATTCATAGCCATATTCCTTGTAATCAGAGCATACTCTTTACAATACACATTCACCATTTCGAATCCTTTGGCGAACAGATAGTAATCTCCATTTTCCCTTTTTATTCTTGTTTGTCCATTCTGTGACGAGAGTCCCAGACGTCGACAGCTGGCGCCGTTCGTGTGGAGTGCTGTCATCATCTTCGCCTACTCAATTCTGGTAATGTGTGTCGCGCTTTGCTGATGAATCACAACCTTCCTGCTTGGAGAGAAGAAAGCATCTTCCACATCTCCGACTACGATGACGACATGGAGGAAAATTTCATCCTCGTATCCGGCGACGCCCATGGTTCCTTCGGGGCCATTGCTAAGGCACCATCGCCCACCGAACCTCTTGCCTCCACTGGCTCCACGCCGGTCGTATCTTCGTCCACAAGTACCGCTGTGGACGAATACTATCCTGAGCCTGTCTCCCTTGGAGGAGGAGATTCAGAAGGTCCCTGGAGCCCAGCAAACCGTGATGGTCTCGCTGGCAGCCTCTACACTGAACATCTGGAGGGAGCATCTAGGGAGAATCTTCTATTCACCCTACAATACAACTCATCCTCTTCCTCAGAGGACGAGGGCATGTTCACCCATTCCACATGTTCCGGCGGTCGTCAGGTCGTCGCCGTCGGTGACAATCAACCCGATCCCGGTGATAATCCCGGAGCATTAGGGCAACACCGGGAGCAGGAGGAACGAGAACGCCTCCAACGAGAGGAAGAGGCCTGACAAGCCGAGACACGTGCCGCCACACAAGCGCACATCTCACAGGTTCATGACCTCTACAACTGTGATGCCCCGGGCTCCTCAGCGAGGGCGCCGCTACCGGTGATGCATACGCCACTGACACGGGAAACGATGGTAAGAGATCCAAATGCCTTACCAACCCCCATGCAGGAGGATTCCCCTACAGAGTGCATTCGCTGTTTAGCAAGCGCCATCGCACGTCCTTCGGAAGGATTGACTCCGGAGCGAGGAGTGCAAGTAATGCGTGCAATTGCACAGGAATTACATCGGCTCCACCAAACCCCCAAGGAAAATCTACGATAATTTGTAAAGCGTTTTATAGTAGTCCATAATACTATCCCAAATATTTTTGACGACTCTGTGATTCGAGCTTTTAAACAGGCAGTGAGATATCGAAAGTTCACAGAAGACCTCAACATCAACTCGCCCAGGTCTGTGTCGAAACTTTTCGACATGGCAGATCGGTACTCCGATGCCAATGAGGTAGTGGAGTGGAATCGAATGGTGGATAAGGGGACCACCCCTCCTCAGCCAGGCCTCGAGGATGTCAAAGAAAATAAATCCAAGAGGTCCGAAGGTTCCACGAGCAGCAGAGGAAAACCCAAGAGGAAGGAGAAGGGGAGGTCCAAGCAGTCCACCAATGAGGTCGCAGCAGTTGACCAGCAACCACCCTACGACAAAAACAAAGGTCTTTGGAA
The DNA here is from genome assembly GCA_036346405.1 of Phyllostachys edulis. NCBI lineage: Eukaryota > Viridiplantae > Streptophyta > Magnoliopsida > Poales > Poaceae > Phyllostachys > Phyllostachys edulis. The sequence continues at coordinate 16,979,450 of CM070546.1, read as the reverse complement.
CAAAAGGAGGCAAGGAGGTCGTTCAAACGACCAAACTGCCCCACGATCTGTAAGTATGTCCAGGAGCAATGAGTGCTGGTGCCTATTGCATAAAGTTCCTGGCCATGACCTCCGCAACTGCTGTACTTGGCAGAAGCAGATGGAGAATTACTACGATGGGAAAGGTCCAATGCCTGTCCCACCAGAGGTCCAAGGTAATGACAATGACACGGAAATGCCATTCCAAAGGATGGATCACCACGTCAACGTCATTTACAGGGGTCCAGCCGCCTACACCTCTAAGCGGCAGTACAAGACGGCATGGAGGGACGTCAACAGCGTTAAAATCCCACCTGGTCGTCTAGAATACCCTAAATGGTCGGAGACCTCCCTGACCTTCACTAAGGAGGACGTCCCTAAAAGTATATCTACTTCTCGTAAATTACCACTAGTAGTTTCCCCTACCATAAGTAATTACAGAGTAGGGAGAGTATTAGTAGACAACGGTAGTTCTTTAGACTTGTTATTCGTAAACACTTTAGCTGAGATGCAAATTCCTCGTTCTAAGATTAAACCAATGACAAGTCCCTTCTATGGGATAGTGCCAGGTATGTCGGTTACACCAATAGGGCAAGTAGTTTTACCAGTAACCTCCAATACGACTACTAATTTTCGAACTGAGTTAATTATTTTCGAAGTGGTTGATTTTGAGTCTGCCTATAATGCTATTTTGGGAAGACCTTCTCTAACAAAGTTCATAGCAGCTACACACCACGCCTACCAGAAGATTAAGATCCCTGGTCCAAAGGGCGTGATTGTGGTGCAATGTGACCAGGCTGTCGCACTTTCATGTGATCGTAAGTCATTAGAACTTGTCGATCAGTTGCCTCTAAAAGATATTACTTTGGAGGATAAAACAGGGAAGTCTGCGAAGATCAAGGCTGCTCCTCAGCCCAATGAGGAGGTAAAAGTCGTACCACTTAGCCCCGATGACTAATCCAAGACAGTCCGGATTGGCGCAGGACTAAGTGAGAAATAGGGAGACGAGCTCCTCACCTTCCTCCGAGCCAACTCGGATGTCCTTGCGTGGAAGCTATCCGATATGCCCGGAGTTCCAAGGGAGGTGATCGAGCATAGGCTAGCCATTCAGCCTGAGAAAAAACCAGTCAAGTAAAGACTGAGATGTTTTGCCCTGGATCGTTAAGAGGCTATCAGAGCAGAGCTCGATAAGCTCCTTGAAGCTGGCTTCATTCAGGAGGTTGATCATCCCGAGTGGCTTGCAAATCTGGTCTTGGTCAAGAAATCTAACGATAAGTGGCGCATGTGCGTAGATTTTACCATTTTAAATATTGCTTGCCCAAAGGATGACTTCCCTTTTGCCTCGCATTGATCAATTAGTTGATTCTACTGTGGGTTGCGAACTGATGAGTTTTCTTGATGCTTATTCTGGATACCATCAGATCAGCATGGCGAAAGAAGATGAAGAAAAGACTACCTTCATCACACCCTTCGGTGTCTACTGTTATGCCAAAATGTCGTTCGGGTTAAAAAACGATGAGGCCACATACCAGCATTTGATGTAGAAAACCTTCAGCAGTCAGCTGGGGCGTAATTTAGAGGCCTACATAGATAACCTCGTTGTAAAAATTAGTACTAAGAATGACCATTTGAAGGATCTCACAGAGACCTTCAAAAATGTAAATAAACATGGAATAAAGGTTAATCTTGAAAAGTGTACTTTCGGGGTTTGTTCTGGCAAATTGCTTGGTTTCCTTGTTTGTTCTCATGGGATTAAAGTCAATCCCAAGAAAATTCGAGCCATCGAACAATTACTACCACCTTCCACAATGAAGGAGGTCCAAGCCTTAATTGGTCGAATGGCGACACTTAGTCGTTTCATTTCTCGATCAGGAGAACATGGTTTACCTTTTTTTAAGGTGATCCGCAAAAGTGATAGGGAGTTTCGATGGTCCGAAGAAGCTGACAAAGCCTTTGAAGGCTTAAAGGCTTATCTCTCAAATCCTCTAGTATTAGTTTCACCTTTAGAAGGTGAACCTTTACTAGTTTACTTGGTAGCAACGCCAAATGTGGTCAGCGCAATACTTATTGCAGAAAGAGGAGGATCCTAACGACCCATCTACTATGTAAGTGAGGTCTTACATGGATCGAAGGAGAGATACTCTGAGGTCCAAAAACTAATTTATGCGCTTTTGATACTTCCAGAAAACTGATGCATTATTTTCAATCTCACAAAATCACAGTACCTTCGTCTTTTCCTCTTGGAAATATACTTCATAACTAAGAAATAACATGTCGCATAGCCAAATGGGCAGTAGAACTTGAGGAGTTCGATCTTCATTTTACTGCCCAAACAACCATAAAAGGCCAAGTCCTAGCTAACTTTGTGGCTGAATAGACGAATACCAAGGATCAGCCTCAGGAAAGTTCCGGGCCAGACGATCATTGGACATTGTATTTTGATAGCTCCCGCAAGCTTAAAGGCTCAGGGGCTAGGGTTTAGTTGATAACACCATAGGGTGATCAACTCCAATATGTCATACAATTTATATTCCCTGCCACTAACAACGTGGCAGAGTATGAAAGAATTCTAGCCGGGCTTCGAGCAGCCAAATCCCTCGAAGTCCATCGGCTTTTAGCGAAGGGAGACTCGCAATTAGTCGTAAACCAGGTATCAAAGGATTACAGCTGTTCTGATGAGATAATGGCTCAGTACCTGGGTGAAGTGAGGAAGTTGGAAAAACACTTCAAGGACTTTGAAGTCCAACATATACCGCGCAAGGAAAGCTCCTTAGCGGACCACTTATCGAAATTGGGTTCCTCACGAACGCCTGTTCCAACAGGTGTTTTTCTAGAATACCTTACAAAACCTTCAATAGAAATAGGTTCGACCACCTCAGAGGTCGGAGTCATCAAGCAAAATACGAAGTGGATAAAACCATTAACCACTTATCTTGCATCAGGGACATTGCCCGCTGATCATCAACAGAAAGATAGGTTAATTCGAAGAGCACGGATGTACAAGCTGGTCAAGGGATCATTGTATAGGAAGGGAGCACATGGTGTTCTTATACGTTGCATATCCCAAGACTCCGGGATAAAATTACTAAAATAAATCCATGGGGGCTTGTGTGGTACACATGAATCCCATAGAACAATAGTTGGTAAAGCTTTTTGGCAAGGCTATTACTGGCCCACCGCTCTACAAGATGCCATGCACCTTGTTAAGATCTGTGAGCAGTGCCAGTTCCATGCTAGGCAAGTGCACCAACCATCTTATCAATTACAGACCATTCCCTAATCATGGTCTTTTTCGACTTGGAGCATTGATATAGTTGGACCACTACTGCAAGCACCCAATGGGTATAAATTCTTGTTTGCGGCCATCGATACATTCACTAAGTAGATAGAAGCTGAGCAAGTCATTCATATAATGGTTGCGGCAGCAAAGAAATTCCTTGTGCGAAACATTGTTACGAGATTTGGAGTACCCAGTTGTCTTATCATAGACAAGGGGAGCCAATTTATTAGTGATGTGTTTCAGGATTATTGCGATGAAATTGGCACTAAAATCTGCTTTGCTTCCGTGGCACATCTACAGAGCAATGGAGCGGTAGAAAGGGCCAATGTTCAGATTATGCAAGGTATTAAAAAGAGAGTTGTTATTTTATTATCATTAATATATTGAATTTTTTCAGCATAAATCTTTTCGTATCATTTCGCATACATGATCACAATCTTTTGTAAGTGCCTACGGTTGATCAATTTTGCTCATGGATCATAGTGTCTTTATTTATCAAACGACTATCGGTATACAATTAGGAAATGACAACTGTCTGGGAACTCTTCTATAAGCCAATTCTCATTGCATAAGAGCCCAACAGTCTGACTTCATCTTCTTGAATACACACTAGTTCGGATCATTGGTTTTATAATAGATATACTGATCCTAGTACAATTGTTCGCCCGAAACACTTCTCCCATTGCCGGACAAAGTGTTCCAGGCGAGGGGCTGCACATTGTAAAATATGCGACTTTCAATTTGCAAAAAATTTATTTGCAAGATAAAGTCAGTCAACGTTCGATAAATAATCATAATTATCATATAATTTAAAACAAAACATCTGTATCATTACAATGTCATTTTTGAACACTTCAGCCAGGAGTACTTGAGGGAAGGGCAGGAGCACTAGCTTTAATGTTTCTGATGATCTCTGCCACCACTGGTGTAATCTTGGCTTGAGCAGCAATACCTGCTTCTTTTGTCTCAAACTTGGGCGCAGGAACAAGCTTCTGGAGATCGACGGAATCCTCATGAAGGAGATCAATCTTCAATAACACTCGGTTTAAAGCTTGACTCATTGCCCTCGTCAAGGATTGTAGGACCGGAAAGGCGACTAGAGGGGGGTGAATAGGAGCACTATCTATTTTTCACTTTGATCGGATTCAAACATGATATTGACTCCAATAGCTATGAGAACTATGAATATCAATATATATAAGCGTAGCGGAAGTCTTGTATTGAATCCCCTTCAAATCCCCAAAAGAAACGACCAAAAATCCAAAAATCAGCCTGATGAACAGTGCCGATCGAACTGGATGAACAGTGCCGGTCATTCCGATTTTCGGTTCAACTGGATGAATAGTGCCGGTCATTCCACATGAACAGTAAACAGCCTGAAAAATGGAAACAAAAATCGACGTAACTTTTGATCCGCTTGGCCAAACTCCACCAAATTTGAAACACATCTTCCTAATGATGTCAGGAACCTATTCCAAGCGACGATCGAGAAGATCCACGTCAAAGTTTTGATCTTTTTGCATTTTACCGAAGGAGGGTTCAAAAACCGAGCAAAACGAAAACTTGATCCAAAAGCTTGCTCGTGTGTGGATGATTATCAAGATGGCTTTAGATCATACCCCACACATCCCAGCAAGCAAGATCAAGAGGAAAAACCAAGTAAAAACTCTCGGATCAAGGAAAGCTCCAAAATCATCAAATAGAGAGGACGAACACAACGAGACTCATCTCAAGATATTTGGATGGATTGATTTGAGATGAATGATTGTTGCTTACAGCCACTCCACATGGAGGGCAAAGCTCACCACGTGAGCACACACTCTCAATCCAAACCCTAGAAACCCTAGCCTCTCATCCTTTCTTCCCCAAAACCCTAAACACACAATAGGGCTCTCAAAATGGCCAAAGGGTCTATAGTGCAACCAGCACTTAGCCCTTATATAGTGGAGGCTAGATCCTAGAGAATATTCCATTAGGGCACCCATTAAACCCTAACACACAATGGGTTAACACACGCACGTATCTCAAAGCGCCGTCTTCATCATCGATCGACCTAAACCGCTTCACCATGCGCCGACCCGCGTCGCGGTTTAGCCAAAAGGTAACCAAGGCGTTATTTGGTGAAATTACCAAAATACCCCTTCTCGATCCTTCTCCAAAAGACCGAGTCCACAGATCGTGAAGCAATCCCATGCTTCACCACGTGTAGGTTGATCAACAGCTCCATGTCGTCAAGTCTCTCCCGTCCGGATCCCACCGGCACCACTGAGCACTTGCAACGGCTCCCGTGCCGCTTGATCCAAGCAGTCGCACCGAACTGCCCGTTCGGTCACCCTTGTCCATCCTGCGCCCCGCTTGAGTCCTCTGACCTCACCCGGCATCCTTGATCGTTCTGGACCTCAGCTCTCCAAGCTTAGTCCCGATCCACCTCGCCGCTGACCGTCATAGACCTACAAGCCACCTGCACAGCAATAGACCAAGAAATCATTTCCGGGAACAAGTTCTTCACAACTTGACCCACGTTACTCAAAACATGCATCATGCAACACATATGCAGCGATGAACATGAACCGACCTAACCCAAAATCAAATCTCCAATTGAAACAACATTCGCTCAATTCATTCCCAAGCGGTACTACGCCATGTATCCACCGGTATTACATAACGCGTCATACGCTCAATCAACTAGCGGTCGCATCGCAACTTTGGAGAAATCCCAAAATCTCCAAAAACAACTCCTCTGGAAAATCCATACCGCCCACGCGGTCATTCCGCATCATCTTGCGGTACTAAACAACAAAGCACGGTCGTACCGCTCCTCAAGAAAACCAGAGCTCAAAAACACCTTCTCTGGAATTTTGCAACCGCCACAAAAATTTCGGTCTCACCGACATGCGGTACCACCAGCAACCAAAGCCCGGTACTACCGCTCCTCAAGAAAACCCAAGAAACCAAACACAAGGCTTGGGAAAATTCAAACCGCCAACAAACTTTTTGTCGATCGCTAAGCGGTACTCTGCATGACACAACGCCGAGACTCTAGTAAAACCTAACACTTGCTGAAAACCACAGAATTCAACAAACTTTCAAAGCAATTGCCAATTGTCTCATCACCTAAGATCATGAGCATGTCCACATGACATCCAAAATGTCCTCATGACATCCACAAGGATTGATATATGGTATTCTTCATAGCAGGTATGTGTTTTTTAATATGTTTGATTTGAGTATAGATATCATTTCTAAGGTCATCCAAGGTCATCTTGGTCGCAAGAGGAGTTATCGGAGCCTTCAGATGTTCTACGATCTCTCGTAGAGAAGCTAAAATCTGAGAAAAGTTGTTTCCTGTAATTGTGGTAATTTTCTTGCTAGCCTTCATTAAGGTTTCCACCTTCATTTCAGCCCTTGTACGGCAGTACAACTCCATCTTTCCACTTCCTTCAAGTCTTGAATCTGAAGGTCTTTGTTAGAAGAGGTCTTCTGAAGATCATCTTTTGCCTTTTCTAGTTCTGAGAAAGAACATAAAAAGAGAATAAAACTCATGCATTGCATATAATAGAACAAATGCTCTATAAGAAACAAAGAGAGGTTCTTTACCTTCTTTCTCCTTAAGGAGCATCTTGTTCTGTTCAAAGAGATCATGACTTTCTTTAGATTGTCTGCCTAGGATCTCTTGTAACTTCTCTTTCTTCTGGGTCAAGAGGCGGATCTCTTCGGTCTTCTTTGCCATGACCATTGCACTCTCCTCGGATATTTTTTCTACCTTAGATAATTTTAATTTGAGAGCTTGAAATGCAGACTCAACATTTTTTTGTCCGGCTTTCGCCAGTAAACACTCCCTGTGAAGTAAACAAATGCATAAGTTATTTATTTAAATTAGAATCTTACGATTGAATAATGACTTCTTGTAATTACTTCTCTTTTTCCTCTACAAAAGTTTTGATCTCCTCCCCCATGTCAATATTGACTCTCCAGCACCTTTTGATAGATGTCATGAGGTCCTAGAGATCTTTCTTCTAAGTTCTAGGAGGCGAACGTTCTAGAGGAATCTCATCCTCAGGCTGATCCAGTTGAACCAGACGAAAAACTCCTTTGGTTGGATCAGTACTGGTACTTTGCGACTCCTAAGACATTCTATGAGTCAGGTTTATACTGATAAATTCAAAGAAATATTATCAAGATAAAAATCTTACCAAGGTATGATCACTTTCATCTTCAGTTTCGATGGTCTCATGGACCACCTCCTCTGAACGGCTGGTCTCATAGACCACCTCTTCCATTCGATCCTCTAGAGAGGACCTCTCCGTCTGGACCTCCATGTCCAGCGGTGCACCTTGGGATGTCCCAGTAGTTGTCGCCAGGGCGTCTTAGACCACTTCCTCAGTGGTCCTAGGAGGTCCTTCCATTAGTAGAATTTTTTTGTCGGGGATTCCTCTGTCGCCAATATAATTGGTGGCGAAAATTGTTCTTGGGTAGTCAGTTGACCCCTTTTCGAGTCCGACGGCAAATCAAGGCTAAAGAGAAAAGAGAAGATTAATCATTTTAAAACCAAAAATATAAGGTTATTGTCGAAGAACTTACTCAATCTCGAAGTTACTGTCATTAAAGAACGACATAAAATCCTCATTGAAAGTGAAAGTGGGTTCTCTCCTTTGCTCTGACGAGGAGGGAACTAAGGCCAGGGAGGTCCTTAGCCTTGGAACCTTCTGAAGAGGGACCTCCTCTTCTGATTCTTCTGATGATCCTTCACCCTGGACCACCCCAGCCAAGAAAGTTGATATAGAAGACATTGGTTGGGGGTTAGAGACATATCGGGAAATAGAAGTCTTAACTTTTGTTTTTAATACCTCTCGGGTAGAAGATCTTGGAGGAGTTGGAATCGAAGTAAGAGGTCTTGGAGAAGCTAAAGTTGAAGTTGGAGTGGTTTTTATCTTTTTTGGCGCAACAAGAGGTTTGGAAGCAATCCTTGCACTCTTTGCCAAAGAAGGAGAAGAGCTCGCATCAATATCTGAGATGGGACGTTTCTTTGAAGTCGTCTGTTCGGAAACATAAAAATTAGATATGAGCAAATTCACTTCTTATGTCTAGTTAATTTCTATGAATACTTACCACTGTACGATCTTTCCTAGGTGATTAGGTCGCCCCAATCAAGCTTGGGGGCTGCTCTTCTATACTGATTGGTTCCTTTTCTAGAACCCGATCCTTTAACATGACTGAGGTCTTAGCTAGAACCTCATCATTTAAGAGAGCTGCAGTATAATAAAAAGTTACTTTACTTTAACTATGAAATTCAGTTTGAGTAAAAAGATGAGTAAAATATTACCATTTTTAGGGACATCACAATTGCATGATAGTATTTCTTTCTTTTGAAGGGGGAAGATCTTGTTCTTGAGAAAGTCATGAACGATCTTTCGTCCAGTCAGACCTCCCTCTACCAGGTTGCTGATTACCAAGACCACTCTCTTCTCATCCTCTGAGAGCTTAATTTCCTTGTCAGCAGCTTGGTTTTTGGTGGACCACTCCGGTGGTGCATTGCGATTGTAAGTAATTCTACTTTCTTTCGGAACTTCGGAATAAAACCATTCCTTGCTCTATGACTGCTGGCATCTTTGGTAGCCAAGAAGGGGAACATCCTCTTACTGGCATCTTGAAATTTAAAATAAAAACAGCCCAAAGCACCAACACCTTTCTTGTTGTGGATGATTTTGTAGTAAAACCTAAACAGATGCAGACTAGGGGCTATCCCTAAAAATGCCTCAAACATGTGGGCAAAAACACTAAGTACCAGAACTGAATTCAGTACAAGGTGAACCAATTCAATTCCATAATGATTAAGAACTTCGATCAGGAAATCACTCTCAGGCAAGCGAAGGCCTGCCCTGAGGTAAGGCACGAAAAGTACCATGAAACCGGCCGGAGGGTTTGGTTCAGTCTCCCTCCCCGGTGCATGCCACTCGATGAGAGCCTTCTCCGGTAGATGCTCATCTTGCTCCAGTCCTTTGAGTTCCTCTGTTGTCAGCATTGATGATTTCCATCCCACCATCGCTTTGGTTCAATGGCAGGCTGGAGGATCCTTCTCTTCGAAGGTTCGTGGAGGAAGAAAGGTACTCGGTGAAAAGAAAAGTGGAAAGCAACTAGGTTGAAAACGTGCCTGAGGAGAGGTAAAAGATTCGTATATATCCCCTTGGTGCATTTAAAACCCACTACCTCAAGGATGTAATAACTGCGCCTCGATTAACGGTGACACGATAACTCATGTTCAGTCAAGGAGGTTGTTCCGCGCGTCAGAGATATGTAAAGGAAAGTAGTTGGAAAGTTTTTCCTTTTTTTACTTATCTTCATCCCATATCCATCGTGGGTGGAAGGATACAAAACTGCTTAAACGTAGAAGTTACCTCGATATGCATCTCAAGAGAAGATCACCTGATCATCAGGATTTTCCTTCCACCAATTTTTTGAAGATTTCACAGAATGAATTGACTTCTCGAAAACCTTGAAAGCATAAAATCCAGAGATTATAACATCAAGGTTTTCAAAAAGTCACATTTATTCCCGAAAATCTGTCTTTTTCATGATCTCTACTAGCATGATACATCATCTACTCAAACTAAGGGAGTTTGAGGATGAGCTTTCTACGATAAAGTAGAGACAGGAAAAGATAGAGAGTCTCTAAATGGGTGTTTCTTCTTCTTGCCTTTCTGGAGGTTATTTATAAACTAGTAACTTATGGTGGAATTAAATAAGCCAGATGGAAGTCTAACAGATAAGAATAAATCATAATCGCCCCTTCGGGAATTGCTTTCATAAATATATATGACTTATGCTCCTGCTTCTTAAAAGAAATAGTGATTTACAACTCAAGTAAAACTATCTTCTTGACTAAGTCCAGTTCTGGTAAAAAAAAAACCTCTTCAAGTAAGTTATTTTCGCTTAAAGTTGAGGGGCTAGCTGACGACGATTGTTGACTAGTCAATTATCCAGGTATATCTTTATTTGCTTATCAATTGATAAGCTAGATTTTTACTGGGCCTGAGTTAATCTTCTGGGCCCAAGATCAATCAAGCAGTCAGAAAGTGAGCCTATAAAGTCTGTCCTTTGACTATTCCCGAAAACTCTTCCGGAGGCCCAGTTGGACCTCCTCTATGGGTTCGTCCAGGACCTCCCCAGAACCTCTTTAGGACCTTTCCAAGACCTCTCTCCCATAGAGGAGGTCCTAGAAGGTGGTTACCCACATGTGGTTAATAACAACTGCACGTGGAGATATCGGCTATGACGGTCATCACGAAGGGACGCGAATGTTGGCGTAAAGAGACGCAACCATTGGCGCGAAGGTGCACCACTGCTACCAACTGCCGACGCTTATAATACTATTAATAGCCCGGCCTATGTGCCCTTGTAACATAGATTCACATCCATGTAAGGACGTGGGATTAACACCCCAAATCCTCTGTGCATTTCTGAACTAGTCCCATGATCAGTGGCTAGCTCACACAGTAAACAAATATGGTACCACAACCATAATCGTAAAACTTTATAAATAAATACCAGAGTTGATTACCAGAAAGGCTTACGAGCCAACAATACAGAACACAGCGGAAGACGAAGCAACAAGCAGTAGAGCCCAGCTAATCTGCTACAGGCAATCTACTGGGGTAGCGGCCTAGTCGTCGAGATCTTCAGTAGGTGCAAAGTCCTTCTCCTCTGAACAACATTTTATTAAGCAAGAGTGAGTACAAATGAATGTACTCCGCAAGTTACACCCAATAACAGAATTATAATGCATGCATGGTTATAACAAAGGAAGGCTTATAGAGTTGATTTTGCATAAAGCAATGTTTCTTTCCAAATACTTGTACTAAGTTCCAAAGTAGTTATTCTATAACTAAAATTTATTTTCTAAATTCTCAAGTTTTATAGTTAGATAATATTCATCAACGAGTGGTGAAGGATACCCTCCTATCACAAGGCTACCCGCCCAATTCCCATTTGGATAGAAATCCAAAACCATTTGATAAAGTCTTTTGAAATCAAAACCAAAATCTAACTTGGAGTGGCTTTGCTAGCATGTCCATGACCATGGACACGGCTATTCGAATAGTTTTATACTCTGTAGAGGTTGTACAACTTTACCCATATGACACAACTTCTCTAGTTTGTTCGGCATCCGTCAATACCACCGCTCACTACCTTACGTAAGTAGTCTAGAGCACGTGAAAAGGCCTTTACAATGCGTCATCCCACCGTAGTCCCGCTTCGCTAAGGTTTCGCCCCCTTTGGATAGAAACCCACCGAGTTCAGGCCCCCTCTTGCGCCAGGTGGGAAAACATAAAAGTAGGTCATAAAGACACCCACGCAGCCGGATGGCACGACCACGATGGAACGTTGCAAATTAGTTAGCCAGGTCCTGCCCATTCAGGACATGTGGTAGTACGATGTGGCTTAGCAACATGCGGCTTGAAGACCGGTCCTTAATTGACTTGGACGACTTTCCAATAAAACCCCTGGGCATCGATCATAGAAATGAATCGATCCCGTGTATGAACATGCACCCATTCAAACATCCATTTCGCCCAAGTCCAAACCACTTTTCATTTTATTTTAGTTTTTCAAAGCATTTATAAACTTCCATGACAAACCGATGTCATGGATACCATTTTAGACAACATTTGATCTTTTAGCTGTAAATTTTCTCAAATCAAGATTTTTGGTTTAAGCTTTGACTAAGCATAATTTTCCAATATGTTTTAGTCATACTAATGTATTAACCAAAGTTTCATCTAGGGCAACAAGGTGTGAGGGATTAATGTCCAAGAATTGTCAAGTACGAGATCAGTAATTCAACCATCTATATTAGAATCATAATCCAATAATCCAACAATATTCCTTTTCTAATAATTCAACATCCATCAAATCAATCTTCAATCATAATTCTATAATCCAATATTCAGTAATCCAACGTCTAACACAATCTATTTCTATAATCCATCATCTATTAATCCGGTATTCATCAATAATCTATTTCTATAACCCATTAAAGATATACTTCTATAATCCAACTTTCGACAATCTAATATCCAATAGCAATCTATTTCTAAAATCGAAAATCAACAATTCAAGTATTTAACAATAGTTTATATCTATCATCCAATCTTTATTAATCTAATAGCAACAATAATCTAATCACAGTAATCAAATTTACGATAATCCGATATCTAATAATTATCTATTTCTATAATCCAATCTTCGATAATCCAATATCAACAATTAGCTACTTCTAGAATCGATATCCGATAATTATCTATTTCTATAATCCAATCTTTGATAATCCAATATCAATAATTATCTATTTCTAGAATCCGATATCCAACAATTATCTATTTCTAGAATCCAATCTCCAATATCACATATCTAAAAATCCCACATCCAACCCAGATTATTTCTATTGTAACGCCTTGGCTATGCGAAAGCCAAAATGTTTCCTAAAAGTCTAACACAAGTCAACAATACAATTTAATTTCAACAATCTATCAACCACTAACAGTTAAAGTCCAACACATAAGAGGACGATTATAAAATTTGTTCTAAATTTCAGCAACATAACAAAACTCTAATTGTACGATCACAATAATCCATTAAAGAGCATTACTATCAAGAATACATCTAATGAGCATAAAGCATTAACTAGATCATCCAAAACATAACAACGGACAATAGCGACCACTAGGACGCTAATTATTACAATTCCAAAATTCTCAACTGAATGATAACAACAGGTTCATTAACTAAAAGTGAAATATGTTAAATGAGTGAAGTTATCCATGTGACTACTCCCTCCCAAAGCATGCCATCCTCAGCGTTTACCTAAAACAAACAAACACTAGCAAGAGTGAGTCCACGACTCAGCAAGTACAACAGAATAATATGGAAAATGCTGGAACAAGAATATGTCATTCACAATATTTGAATACATAAGTAACACGGTAGAAATCTTATGCAAGAATGAAAATGCATGCTCTTCTCTTTTGCTTCTACTGGTATAGCTAGTGAACACCCGTCGGTGTTCACTCAAGCCCGCATTATCCAAAATGCGGGGATCCAAGGCACGTATGAAGAATCTTTCAAACGGGGATCCAATTTGCCCATATTGGAATGACAGGTCTTATTTGCCTATATTGGAATGATGAGACTTCACTACCCACTCCCGTGGGTGAAACATGGATGAATGAATACATTGAATTGAGAACATACTCTCAACGAAGCATGGAATATCCACCACGAAATGATTCATATAATACTAGAATTATTCGAAATTCATAGAATTTTAGCCATATCAAAAGCAACAATCACTTTGAACGATTAAACAATCAAGACAATTCAGATTGCACTTGCCTCAACCGTGAGACGGATGACGATGACAGGAAGGCTCTAGCCCCGGTGCTCACCACCACCTGGCAACCGTAAATTATACTAAGTATACCATTCAAAAGTGCACAACATAGCAATGGAACAAATTGAAATCAATCGCTCCTAACCGTAACCCGAAACTTAACCGATACACTCCCAAATCTCTATCTGTCCAAACAGACAGCTATCAAAGGAAAATCCATAACTTTTGAGTCAAAACTCCAAAGGTCATGAATCCAAACTTCCTGGAATCTTCACAAGCATATATACAACTTCTCAGGTGACTGAGAGATATAATTATCTCATCTAAGCCTTTGTTTTTACCCCCGAAGACTGTTCTGTCATCTTTGGTACTACTGATGTTGGAAGAATAATTCATCTATCATACTGATGGGGCCCGCCTCTCAGAAGACTCGCATACAGATCACAGAAATGCAGTTATACTCATGAAAGACTATAATACCCCTCACTTGTACTCATAGTATAGCCAACCCCCAAGGGGTATTTTCGTCATTTGTACAGGCTTGGGAGCCTATAAATACCCCGTGTATCCCTCCTTTCAGGGGGATGGCTCTCTTGAGCAATAAAGAAACATGTTCAAACTGGTGAGCCCTCGGGGCTCCCTCCGAGGTAACCCCGATTGGCTCACCGACAGAGTAGGCGGTCCTCTCGGACCCCGAACCTCAGTATAAATCCTCGTGTCATTTTTACTCTCGTGGGCGAGGGCAGTTAGGCAGTCGACATCCACCCCTCACTCGTGTTTGGTTTTTACACCTACAACATTGGCGCCGACCGTGGGGACGTAGCTAATCGATGAAAGGCTATGTCTCCTACCAAAAAATACTCTAAGTCCACGAAACCTCCTTCGGCTCCGGAGGGCAATGATCTCGTGGGCGACCCGTCCGCTCTTTGAAGGAGCCCCAACCGAGCACTCTTGTCAGAGATCAGGGCCGTCCACCTCGGGATGGCAACGTCCTACATGCCCTGGGGTTCCCATGCGCGTCATCCTCCCTTGTCTTGGTCGTCGAGGCCCGGCCAAGGGGCGATTCAAGGCACCCTCGCAGCCTGAAGGCTAAGGATTACGAGGCCAACCATCACCCCGGGACGCATAGCGTTCATGCGGCACGAGCGATGAAGGCTTCGCTCGAGGCTGCCCCTAGCGCCTCTCTTGTTAGGGGCAGTCCCAACATATAAATCTCATATGGGCTCTCAAGACACTTTCCCTCCAAGGGATTTCACCCTTGTGGTGCGTAGGGTGTACGACCTCCGCGGTCTCCCCTAGCAAAAGTCCATGGTGGCCTGGGCGTCCATCGCCTCCACTATGGCGGCTCATGTCCTACTGGACCTAGGGCATGAGCGACCACCCCCATGGTGCATAGGGCGTACGACCTCCGCGGTCTCCTCTAACAAAAGTCCATGGTGGCTTGGGCGTCCGTCGCCTCCACCATGGCGGCTCGTGTCCTACTGGCCCTAGGGCATGAGCGACCACCCTCGTGGTGCGTAGGGCGTACGACCTCCGTGGTCTCCCCTAACAAAAGTCCATAGTGGCTTGGGCGTCCGTCGTCTCCACCATGGCGGTTCGTGTCCTACTGGCTCTAGGGCATGAGCGACCACCCTCGTGGTGCGTAGGGCATACGACCTCCGCGGTCTCCCCTAACAAAAGTCCATGGTGGCTTGGGCGTCCGTCGTCTCCACCATGGCGGCTCATGTCCTACTAGACCTAGGGCATGAGCGACAACTTTGGCCCAGTACCAAGTTGATGGATGTGTTGAGGACTCGTCCCCCTTAGACTCCAGGCCACGTGCCGAACGACCTCCGGGTCCCCGCATGCATAGCTCCATTGCTTTGCAAGGGTTAACCATTCTCATGCATTCCCGATCACCACAAAAAACCCACATACGGGGTAAAAGGGCTTCATTGCCCTCATAGTTCGGTGCCCCACAACTTAGCCTCGTGGGCGCCACCGGTGTGCCCATGACTTACTGTCAAGAGCACACGTCCAGGGTGCCCATGAGTTAGCCTCATGGGCACCTCCAAGTCCACTGGGGGCTACCATCTCTAGTGGCCATTCGGTGCCCCACGACTTAGTCTCGTGGACGTCCCTCCGATGTGCCTATGATTTAGTGTTGTGGCACACCTTCAAGATACACATGAGTTAGCCTCATGGGTGCCTCCAAGTCCACTGGGGGGCTACCACCCCTTTGATATGTCCATGACTCAGTCTCATTGGCAGCTCGAATCATGTACCGTCGACTTGGCTCGAATATTGAACAAGGACCATCATGCTCGCATAAGGCTATCACCTCGGAGATCTAAGTATCGAAAGTGATGGGACTCTACTAGTCCCTCGGCAACACTTCGATCAATGCTCATGTCAAACGAATGTTATCTTGCTACAAGAAATAAGTGTTGATCATTCTCTCTTTCCTGCAGAGATGCTCGTGTTATCTACCTGTCACTACAACGTTTCTAGCTCGAACCACGACCATTCTGAGGAGTTCTACTTCGACAACTCTCATCAAGCCGTGGAGCAAGAGGAGGACAACTTTGCCTGCTTAGGCTTCACTTCGACGCACCGCCGGCCTCGAAGGTTATGCCTCAGCTTGGCGACCTCGCGTCCAAAACTTCGCCTACTTAGGCTTCACTTCGACGCACCGCCGGCCTCGAAGGCTATGCCTCGGCTCGGCAGCCTCGCGTCTAAGACTTAGCTTACGAAGGCTTCGCTTCGACGCACCGCCGGCCTCGAAGGTTATGCCTCGGCTCGGCGGCCTCGCGTCCAAAACTTCGCCTACTTAGGCTTCACTTCGACGCACCGCCGGCCTCGAAGGCTATGCCTCAGCTCGGCGGCCTCGCGTCTAAGACTTAGCCTACGAAGGCTTCGCTACGACGCGCCGCCCGCCTCGAAGGCTATGCCTCGGCTCGGCGGCCTCGTGTCCCAGACTTCACCTACATATGCTTTGCTCCGATGCGCTACCCGCCTCGAAGGCTATGCCTTGGCTCGGCGGCCTCGCATCCAAGATTTCGCCTACATAGGCTTCGCCCCAACATGCCTTCCACCTCGAAGGCTAAGCTTCGACAGGGCGGCTCCGCGTCCACGGCTTCTTCCCACGTACAAAGGCTTCACACCGATGTGCCGCCCGCCTAGAAGGTTGTGCATCGGTGGGGTGCCTCAGCATTCAATACTTCGCCTTCAGGAATGGAACAACAAAAACTACCCCACACGAAGGGCCAACGTGAAGCGGCAATCTGGTACTCGCCCTTGCGTGAAGCACTGACGCTATATGAAGCACAAAATGAAGATAGCCCAGTGGACATAGCACCATGCCTCTGATCCTGAAGACTGAAGCTCTACAAGGCTCTTCAGGACAAATTCCTCAGCCCCCGAGTTCAAAATGTTAAAATGTTCAAAGCAAAGGAACCCAATACATAAACAACATCCACGAATTTTCTCCAATCTCGCTCTGGAGTTGTTCTGGCCGAACTCCTCAAAGCGCCACCTTTCTTTGCCCTTGGCTCAGCCCCGACGCCGCTCCCGACCATCGACGCCGTCCCAGCGCCCGCTCTTGCACGTGCCACCACTCGGTCCCTTCGGCCTGCTGCGCGCCGGTAAGGATGATGGGGACGAAGAGCCCCGACAGGGCGACGACGCTGTAGCTAAGCACGCTGAGTCCTATTCCTTCGCGGCAAAGGAGGACGACGCCGCCAGTTCGCCGGCCGGCAAGTGTGCGTGCAAGTGCTGCGGCGATCGCAAGGCGTCGGTGCTGCTGCTGCCTTACCGGCACCTGTGCCTCTGCAAGGCTTGCGAGCCCAAGCTGGACTCCTGCCCCATCTGCCTCACTGCTAAGAACGCCTCGATCCACATCGCCATGAACCGATCTCGCCGTCGGGGGAGGCCGGGACGTGCTCGATGGAATGCGGCAACGAGGCGCCCGTGTCCCGGCTGCTCCCTTCTCCTGGTGCCTGCCTCGCGCTGCGTCAAGCCGGAATTTTGCCAAGTCTTTGGTGCCCTAGAAAAAACGCCCTGCTAAGTGCACGTCAAAAAGATATTCAATAGGATACAAGACCTCAGCACTCTCCTTTATCCCTCGGGCGCCCACGAAGGTGCCCAAGGGATAGGGGGGCTTGGCCACCAGCCCACTAGAAGTGGTTCAGGGCTTGCTGGACCATGTGCCTCGACGCCCCGTCGCTACTCCAAGGCTGGCACCCCGGCACCTCACCGCTCCAAACGCCCTGCGCATCCCGTGAGTCGTTAGAGCAATTCAGAAGAATATAACAACTCACACACACTATTCAGAAGCACTCATACACCCGAAGAACACCCAAAACAGAGAAGTGTTTTTCGACGCAATACCAAATCACCCCTGCCGAAGCCCATCCCACATGGCATGGGATGAACGACACCCTTTGGAGAGAGGCATGTGGCTCCAATCCCTCCGGAGCAACTCCATGCAGCCGCTGAAAGGCCACCACCTCGCCTGCTCCGCCTCTGGCTCGACGGAGCCCCCGGCCTCGGCACGCCTTCGCGTCCCTCGGGGCACCTCGCTTGCATCGCCACCAGCTTCGGCACTTGAGGTCCCCTTGCCCTACCATGGAAGCGCCTAGCCATGGAAGCACCCTGCCTTGGAGCGCCTCGCTCCCGAGCGCCCTACGGCCTAAGCGCCCCCGCACGTCTCGTGGTGCCCTCGCGGCCTCACGCTCTCGTGCACCCGCAGTACCCTCGCCCCTCGCGACGGCCTCACGCCCTCGCGGTGCCCTCGCCCCTCGTGACGGTCTCGTGTCAGCCTCACGCCCTCGCGGTGCCCTCGGGGCCTCATGCCCTCAGGACCCCGGGGCCTCGCACCTTCGTGCCCTTGGGGCCTCGGGGCCTCGGGACCCTCGGAGCCTCGCACCCTTCGTGCCCTCGGAGCCCCGGGGCCTCGCACCCTCGTGCGCCCCCGGGGCCTCAGGATCCTCGAAGCCTCACACCCTCGTGCCCCCTCGTGCCCTCGGGGCCTCGGGGCCTCGCACCTTCGTGCCCGCGGGACCTCGGGGCCTCCGTGCCTTGGGACCCTCGAAGCCTCACACCCTCGTGTGCCCTCGTGCCCTAGGGTCGTCGAGCCCTTACGGTAGCCTCGCGTCCACGCGGCCCTCGCACCCTGCCACCACAGCGGGCTCCCCAACAAATACTGTTAGAAGCCCTCTCAACCAACAAAATTTAGTGACCCAAACAGCATGACAAATGAGTGTCCTTCGGAAGAGAAAATTTCCAGTGCCACAACTTAGATTTGAGATAAATATTCAGGCTGTGCAACAACTGCAGCACAACAAGGCTAATGCATATCAACCATACTCCCCCGATGGATATTTTCCAGATAGAAACAGCCACTAAAATTTCAGAAATCCTGTAATAAACTTGGAACGGAGAGGAGAGCAGCCGACGCGGGCGGAGCCGCGGTTTGCCAGCACCGCGGCATTTCGTCGAACTCATGGCGCTCGTGCCCAGCGACGACCCCGCCGCGTGCAAGAACGGGGCACCGACCCTCCCCTGGTCGGAGATGTTCCGCTCCTCGTCGCTCCGCTGCCTAAGCAGAGGAGGACGCGCCTTGCCGCCGCCGATGGCGGCGATGACGACGGCGCGCGCGACATCGTGGGGATGTCACTAGAGCGGACGCGCGGCTAGCATCAGACATCTCGATGGCGTACACGGTGCAGCGGCAATGCTGCTCGTCTTGTCACGGGCTATCTTGGTGCTCGCCGACTTCCTCGGCCGGTGTAGTGGGCTCTGCTCCATCTCGCTCCGTGAGACGCAGCGTGTGCTCGTCGCGTTACGGGAGCCGCCGCTCATGCTGGGCTCAACGCTGCGCGGTGCTCGTGCTCCCTTCGCCCAAGGCTGCGGTCCTCCGTGACCATGCTTGCCGATCGCGCGCACCGCGTTCTGCGTCGCCCTCTGCCCCGTCGCGGGTAGAAAAAGCACACGGCAAGCTCGAGAGCCGAAAGGAGTGGCGGCAAGTCTTGGCACCACACCGGCCGAGGCTAGGGCGGCACCAGGGGGAGGCGCCGAGAGAGAATTGCCAAGACCCGAGAGCAACCTACAGCAATAACCAAAAGGACTGGAGAGAAGAAACAAGAAGCAAGAAGAAAAAGAAACCAAGCAGATGCGCCCCAAGCAGAGGCGGCTCGGTGGGAGCCAACTCGGCTCGGCCAGAGAGGAACCAGAGAAATGAGCCTCACCCCCGAGCTCTCGCCTTGTTTTCCTCCTGTGCTCTTTGTTCTTTGCCTTGCGAAGAAGCAGCCGAAGCCTTACTTTGATGGAAGAAGTGCAGCATAGAGATGCTTGATGGAAGAAGACCAACATAGAGATGTTGCAGGAAAGGTCACGTGAATGAGAAAACAAGGAAGCAATGCACAGAAGCCTGAAGGGCTCCACCCACCGGAGCTTCCCAATCCCAAAGCTAACAGCCAGAACAAGTCCTTCATAGGATGAAGAAAATGGAACTAGAAGGCTCGACTCCTTTTAAAAAGCCTTGTAAAGAAACTGGGAAACGACAAGACCCCAATGCTTTTGTTTCCAAGGCATCCAATGCTTTTTTCACCACGTGACTAGTTGGTACTTGGTACCACTAAAAAGCTTCTTTCTTAAGCCGACTTGGGTATACGGTCAAAAGACAAATTCAATAAGTTAAAGAGGTGAGTAAGTGGTGAGAACACATGAATAGAATCCAAGCGAGTATTCCAATGGGACGTGGTGTGTCACCTTCGGAGTACATTTTCAGGACACAACCATCGCTGAAATCCACCGAAACTCCTCTGAAAAATCAGACTCAACACAAAAGGTGCAATTCAAGGCTGGCCCCTTCGACGTTTCCCCTAAAATGCCAAGGGGACAAGCTCAGCCTCCCCAACATCGCGCAGAATGAGCCCATATGGTTCCTGATCAGGGACCACGTCGCGCGGCTGCACACCGGCGGCCTCGCCACGCCGGCCGACCGAAGCCCGACATGCCTGGAGATCTCCCCACAGAACAACGCCATCCGTCCGAGCACCTTGTACTCTCACGGCCTCGCGCCATTGTGGCATCATGCTCTCGTGCCCTCGCGGCGTTGCGCCCTCGCAGCATGTGCGTCCTTGTGAGGCCCTCGCACCTCCGGAACATCCGCTGTCTCGCGCGGCACCCCTCGGCATCTCCATCGCTTCGCGTGGCCCCTCGTCGACCTCCGAAGCTCCCCGTGCCTCCGGAGCATCCACCACGTGCCCTGCGGCGGCCCGCTCTCAAGCGCCCGACGACACCGCACGCCCTGCGACGCCCACAAGACCGGAGGAGCCTCACTCGTCGGAATGCAACTACCGTTCAGAACCACCGGGACTTTTTTGGAATATCAACCTCTACATAAAAGGCACAATCCAATACTGCCCCTTTGGCGTCCCTCCTGGAACACCAAGGGGCAGGGGGGCTAGTGTTGGAAGAATAATTCATCTATCATACTGATGGGGCCGCCTCTCGGAAGACTCGTGATCTGATCACGAAATGCAGTTATACTCATGAAAGACTATAATACCCTCACTTGTACTCATAGTATAGCCAACCCCAAAGGGTATTTTAAATCATTTGTGCAAAGCTTGGAAGCCTATAAATACCCGTGTATCCCTCCTTTCAGGGGATGGCTCTCTTGAGCAATAAAGAAACATGTTCAAACTGGTGAGCCTCGGGGCTCCTCTCCGAGGTAACCCCGTTGGCTCACCGAGCAGAGTAGGCGGTCCTCTCGGACCCCAACCGTATAAATCCTCATGTCATTTTTACTCTCGTGGGCGAGGCCCGTTAGGCTACCGGCGCCCACCCTCACTCGTGTTTGGTTTTTACATAAGCGATGAAGACCAACTCGACCAAATTCATCCATATACATACCTTAATACACGTAACTACGTCATTTGCCGAATCTCGAGGTGAATAAGCACCACGACTTGCAAAAAAATCATAACTTACTCATTATCCATCCAAATATTACGAATTAATACTTTATGGAAAGCCCACGCGAAACCCCACATAAGTCTAGGAGACACTAAACACTGGATCCACTTGGAACTAACTCAATTTCGCGCATCAACAGAACAGCAGAAACAATCGATCTACAACAACAGTTACAAAATAAATTTTGACGACGAATCACATAAGAAAGGTCTACTAAATCTAATGGGGAATATAAAATTGCCCACGAAACCAACGCCGGACGTCAATGAAGTCCTTGCGAAGTACTCCCTTCTTCTACCTCTTCCTCTTCCTCTCTTCATTCCTCTCCTTCTCCTTCCCCAATGGCCGGCGGCACCCGAAGGGTTCTTCTCCCTCCCTCCTTCTTGGACAGCAGCAAGGGCGGAGGGGGGCACTGTAGCAATAGTGGTACTGTAGCACAGGCGTGCTACAGTAACCCTGGGGTTTTTGGCCCAAGATTTAATCCCTCTTTTAGAGAAATTATGAAATTCTATTTTAAATTCCGATAAAAAGGTTTGAAATTCAATTATAATTCTAAAGATTGAACGGGGTATTACATCTATAATCCAACAAAGATTCATTTCTATAATCCAACCACAGTAATCATGTAATCCTATAATCTAATCTCCAATAATTATATAATCCTATAATTCAACATCCATCAAATGGTCCTATAATCTTGTCTCCAACAAATAATCATAAAATCCAACATCAAAAATTACTTCTATAATCCAATCTCCAATAATTGACTCTTCAATAATAATCTATTTCTAATAATTCACCATCTATAAATCCAAAAATGATACATTCTAATAATCCAACAAAATATACAGTATAATTCAACCAAGATATATTCCTAAAATCCAACATCCATCAATCATTTATTTCTATAATCCACATCCGTTAATAATCCATTATATCATCCATCCAAGTTATACTTCTATAATCTAATAATCATCGATCATGTATCCCTATAATCCAACAAGGTATACTTCAATAATCCAACCAGACATATTCCAATAATCCAATAATGTATTTCTACAATCCAATATTCAACAATCATATTTTCTATAATCCGACTCCAACAATTATATATTCTTATAATCCACAATTTCCTATTTCTATCTCCATATTATACTTCACCTTTGGAAAGGTTCTCCTTACTTCCCATTTTGACAATAATTGGCTATTCAATAGAATTGGGAAATAACTATAAAGCTTAAAACATGAATTTAAATTACTTGAATTTAAATAGCATGCAATAGTAATTTAAAATAGAATTTAAATAATTTAAAATACTAGGATTCAAATATGATCAACGGATGTAACTTGCCTTGCTTATTTAGTTGTTATTCTTAAGCGGCATTGAAATGTGGAGAAGTGTCGAAATCCAGTTCTCCGCGATCATCGTAATCTATACGCGAAACGAGTCAAATAAATATAACAACTCCAAATAAAATCCAAAAAATTATAAAATAAATACCAAAAGGAAGATACCGCCTTTAGATGAATTTAGGAATGATAATCGGCAGAATCAGACTTCGTATGAACGAGAACGAATGTTTGGAAGTTCGAAAATCACATGAAATGATAGAACTCGAATGGAGAGGGAAAATCAAATGGAACATGTTGTTTGATTTTCTTTACAGATCAAAGGAAATGGGAGAATGACCAAGGGGCCCACTTGCTAGAGAGAGCAAGAGAGGAAGAAAGGAGAGAGGATGACATGGTAGGGTCCATATACCAGTGCAGGAGAGAAAGGGCTAAACAGGGGACCATGGTGGACCATGTATGTCATTGCCAACTGCCAAGGATTCAACAGAGGGTCAAGGAGGTAGAAGGTGAGCAGCGTATGACAAAGGGGCCTACACGGAAGTGTCCCAAAGCAAAGAAGGAGGAAAAGAAGAAGAAAGGCAGCAGCACAGGAGCAGCTTAGTAGGCTCGGTTCACGTCGCCGGCGATGGCGAGGGGCAGCCTGGCAACCGGCGGCGAGGGGGAAAATGGGACCCCACAGGGATCAGCTACCCCATGGTGGCGGTGGCAGCACCGGAGAAGGGGCGAGGCGGCGGCGGCGGCGGCGAGGACAGCGCTAGGCCGGCGGCGGCTCATTGTGGCGGTAGCACTTCGGTGGCTCGCGGAGGGAGTGGGTGCGAGCACCGTGTAGATCACAGCGAGGCAGTGTCAGAGGTGGAGTTGGAGGCTGCGGGCAATGGAAGAGTTTGGAAACCGGTGAAAAATAAGGCGAGAGAAGAGGAAAGCTCTTCGGGAATGGAAGGAGGAGGAAGGGAGGCACGCCATGATGTGCTCAGTTTGGCCAAAGAGTGACCGAAGAGGGAGATCAATGGAGGCGGTGCACCGGCCAGCAGCGAGGAAGAAAGAGGAGCTCGACATGGGGGTGCTTCTGCGCAGGGAGAAAGAAGGAGAGGGGGATGAGGAAGGAGGGGGGAAGCTGTGGCACCATTTATAGGGGGAGAGAGAAGAGCAAGCTAGAAGCATGGGGAGGTGCAGGAGAGGCACCGGGTGCAGCATGGAGTCGGCGTGGGGTGGCAAGAGGCATGGGGAACCGGTGGGGGAGGAGACAGGGTAGGGAGACGGGCGAGGGCAGGGCATGGAGGCGCCACGGCATGGGGAGGAGGCGGCCGGGTCAAGGGGCAGGGCATGGGGGAGCCAACGGTCGGGAAGAAATGGAGCCAAGGAAGAAGATGACCAGCGCACGGGAGGAAAGAGAGAAGAAAGAAGAGGATAGAGAAAAAGAAAAGAAATCCGAAAAATCCAAAAATGCAAGAAAATTTTATAAAATACTTTGGAACTTGAATAGATCAAATAAAATAGTTTTGGATTTTTTTGAAGTTTATTTTAGCCATTTAAAATAATTTTCCTTTAGAAATTCAATTTAAGCTTTAAATTAAATCAAATAAAATTCAAATAGCTTCTTATATTTTTAAAGCTTCAAAAAGGCTCTAAAATAGAATACAACAATTTTTTTATTTAATTGGAGTTTATTTTACTCATGTTTAAATTATTTTTATTTTTGAAATTTCAAATTAAGCTTTAACAAATCACGAAAAATCAAATGGTGATTTTTATTTGGAAGACTTCAAAAAAGGCCTGAAAATCAAATAGATTGGCTTTGAAATAATCTAAATTACTTCTAACTTAAAGTTGGCTTTTACTTTTGCACATAACTATTTTTAATTTTTGAAAGACAGGAAAACCCCTTTTTAAAACACCGTAAGATTGTAGGAATTAATTAAGTTTTCCTTTCTAACTTTAAATCCAAGAAAACATCAAAAACTCAATAATTTTTTTTCATTTTTATTTTAAAGGAATTTTATAAAAAGCAAGAAAACTCTTTTATATTTTAGAAAATCCAATAAAATAATATTTTATTAATTTAAAATAGTAACAGAACTTTGGGATATTACAATCCAAGCCCTAATCCATGTGTATTCATAACCATATTCCTTGTAATCAGAGCATACTCTTTGCAATACATATTCACCATTTTGAGTCCTTTGGCGAACAGATAGTAATCTCCATTTTCCCTTTTTTATTCTTGTTTGTCTATTCTGTGACGAGGGTCCTAGACGTCGACACCATGAGTCACTTGTCACCCTAAAATGGTCATTATATTAGTTGGACATAATTGTATCACCAACATGTGTATTGTAGAGATTCTTAGTCATGCTTAGTTGCAATGGGCTCATGATCACATGTACAATAATGTTAACTTTGACTTAATGAGATATGGAATTGTGGCAGGTAGCCACTGTTGTTAAAATTTGTGTACCATGACAAGGTATGTCATTGGTTTGGGTTGAACAAAATGATTTCTGCTCATGCGAGCTATCGTGAAGGACTTAATCTTGTGCGCCATTGAATTGGTCCTTATCGTACTCTTGTCCAGTATGGGATGGACCTGGCTAATTAATTAGCAATGTCTTAATTTTGGTTCTGTCGTGGAAGCGTGAGTTACGGGGTACGTATACTCACAACGGCGCAAGAGGGGGGTCCTGTTTGGTCAATGAGACATTTAGTGTTGAAACCATAGCAGACAGAACTGGGTTAAGAATGAGCTTTGTAATAGCCTTGTGATAATCATTTAGTTGTGCACCTTCGGAAGTGTGTGTACGGCTATTATAAGTTGATTTATCTTTTGTGGGTAAAGCTGTACAATCTCTGCAGAGTTAAAACTATTTAAACAGCTGTGTCCGCGATCATGGATGTGCTCAGGGATTTCACACGAGAGGTAGAGTTTCTTTATAAAATATGTTGGGGGTGTGAATGAGAAGTTCACTTGATGAATATGATGTCCGTTTGGTGAATGGTGAATTCACTTATCGGTTTGGTTGGGAAGTGAATGGAAAGTTCACTGGTTGTGTCAAAGCAATTGTTTATTTATTTACTATTATTTTAAATTACACATTTCAATCTATTTACCGTATTTATCGTCAATATTGATTTATGCAAAAGAACCATACAGCTAATCCTTTGTTCTAGCCTGGTATGAATATTAATTACATAATGTTTCGCTACGACTTGTTGAGTACTTTATGTGCTCACGGCTTCAAATTTTGCTGCTCAGTTGAAGAATATCAAGCTGCTCAAGAGTTCTACGGACATGAGTTTTACGAAGACTTTGCGAATTAGGACGTGTTCTCCACTCGATTGCCTGTGGGCATGTTGGTTGTTATTTCCAAGTTTTTTCGTTCCTCTGCAAGAGTTTATTTGTTTCTTTACCCCTGTGTGGAAACTTAAGTAAACACTGACCATAAGGTCCTGTTATTATTACTATTTGTTATTTTGAGATCTTATTTCATCGATGTTTCATGTATGAGCTAGCTACTGATTTGAGACTAGTTCAGAATAAACAGAGGGTTTCAGATGTATAAATTCGGCTCCCGACATAGGCACAAAGAGTCTATGGGGGCACTTCACTAGGCTTGCTATTTGGAACTCCTATGAAGAAGGGTTCAACACAATCCGGTTTAGAGATATCTCCACTATCAAAATTGGGAACACTACAGATAATTTACTAGAATCTCTTTGTTTATACAGGGTGCAAAGAGAGACATGGAGAGATCAGGTCTACATGTAATGGCATCAATTGTGCTATGAAAATAGTAGCCACGTATTAAGAGTTTGAGCATTCCATCTTCCTTTGAGAAATATCTTGATTCTCTGTTCCCTACGGTTCTGCACCAAACCTAGATTAGCACAGCAACAAGGTGGATCTGAGCAACTAATTAAGGTATCACGAAGATTAGTAGCACAAATAGAAGAGCAATCGAGCTACCAGGTTCGTGTTGGCCAGATGACATCGTCAATAGATCCAGGAGATGAGCTGAGGTAGGTGTCGCCGTGCTGGTGGGTGGTGAGACGTCCCTGGATGTGGAGGATGGCAGTCTCTGGTGAGGATATCTTGAACACGACAACAGGAGACGGTAAGGATGGCCGAGGCATCTACAAACACCATGGATCTTGCTGGATCTGGTGCCTACGGTGAACACAGCTCACCATTGCAACGGCTGTTGGCGGAGGAGGGAGTGGCTATGGGTGGAGACGGTATGGAGGCGGTGGGCGCAACCAGAGATGGCGTGGAGGCGGCAGATTGGGGATAGAGTTAGGGATTTGGAGAGGATGTAGGTCTCTGGATCTGAAGCCTAAAGTGAACACAACTCACCATTGCAATAGTTGTTGGCGGGGGGAGGGGGGAGTGGCTGCGGGTGGAGACGGAATGGAGGCGGTGGGCGCGGCCAGAGATGGCATGGAGGTGGCGGGCGCGGCCGGAGATGCCGTGGAGGCGGCAGATTGGGGATGGAGCTAGGGATTTGGAGAGGAGGAAAGTCTAATTGGGGGAGATGCTTTGACTGGATATAGGACACGGTTGTGGCATACTCAGGTAAACTGTTGATGTGGCGATGCAATTTTTTTTGGATGCGACAACAAATTTTTTTTGCGCGAACAGAACTTTTCCTACCTGCAAAAATGCGGGAAGACCTAAATAATTAACGAGACGGTTGTAACCAAGGATAGAAAACCGTTCTGGGGCCAAAACACCTTTCGGGGCCGATAGCGATAATCGCCGACATCGCCAAACCGAAAAAACCGGTTAAAATTTGCCGAAAACGATTTGAATTAAATCGCCTCGATCAGTTAACGGACGATTCTCAAGCAGAATCAAACTAAAACCGTAAAAGCAATTTGAAAAACCCAGAAACCTAGGAAATGGAAGGGAATTTGGTAATATTAGTAAATAACAATGCTAACTAGTTAAGCCTGATTCAAGAAGGTATATAGTATGCATATACCCTAACCAAGAACGTTTAGAATACAACTTCAAGCTTTAATTGAGTAAATCCAAGTTAAATTCCTTTCAACCAAGCAATCCTCCAAGAGTTTAATGAAGTAGCAATCCTCCAAGAGTTTAATGAAGTAGCAATTGCAAAAAATAGAGACAACCTTGCTAGCTTCACTCTCTGGCGCAGCCCTCTCCCCCCCAAGTAGTCAGCAGCATCTAAAATAATAAAAACATGAGTTAATGGTAATGAAAATTAACTTTACTAGCATACTAAAAACAATAATGGTGACAATTCATACCAATACATTATCGAGAAACGCGAAGGTTGTGCAGTATACTCATTGTTATCAAAGAGTACTAGACCTTCATGTTGAGCAAGGTATGCTTTGTATTGATCCCAAGTGTATGTTTGATGGATATGTCGTAGCCAATGATTATAAATTTGTTGGTAATATTCTGGTTCCACCCACTGATAAACCATTCTTGAATTGTTGTTGAATGGTACAAGACCGTAATGGTGAGTAGGATAAGAAGTGGCTGACGAATGAGAATCATCACCAGAAGGTAATAGGTTGGCATCTCGACGTCCATAAGTCCTTGAGCTAGCATGGGATTCATAGGAAGAAGAGTCATGTGGCGAGATTGATCTTTTTGCGACTCTTACCCTCTCGTAGATCTTACGAATTGGTCTTAAAGCATGACAACCATGGTCTTCATCTTGGGTAGCATCGTGAAATTTTGCTCATGAGTAAATTCCAATGGTTGGTCTTGTGCTGCATCTTGAGTTGTCCCACCATCAGCACCACCATCATCACCACCATCAGCACCATCATCGGACGACGGAGAGCTACTGTCAGCAGACTCTTGGTACTGCACTTCATTAGATGGCGGACTTTCTGTTTCTTCATCGCTTCCCACAATGTTCTTTTTCTTCTTCTTATCATTCTTCTTCCTATGAGCCACTCGTTTCTTGTTTTGTGTAAGAGAGGCAAAGTCTGCAGCCAATTTTGCAGTCGGTTTGCTACAATATTTCCTTTTCCCAAGATGACTCTTCCCAATAGTTGTCTTTGTCCATTCCTTCAACGGTTGATCATCCAGTGCTTTTTCCAGTTCCTCCTCAGGGATGGCATCAACTACAATCTTCGATGGAATAGGGGGCTCACCTTCCTCGTCTAGTACGGGCTCTGATTCTATCACGGAGCTATCAAGCCACTCATGGATTGGGTTATTCCTGTCGTACATAGTGGTATTAATTATATCGCCAAAAGGATCTACATCTTTATCCTCATTTCTAATCTCATGCTCTTGCAATCGTAGCCTTAGATTGTAGTGGACATATCTGAGCTTATGCGTTTCTTGTACCCAAGACGGTTCCTCAATTGTGTATGCACCAGCGAATGTGCTCCAATTACGTTCACATCCTTTGGAGGAAACACATTGCGAGATAATCCATAAGGCATATTTTTGTAGTTTCGGTGTCTCCGCTCCATAAGTCATCCACCATGTAGCTACAAGTAACATGAAAATTACATTAAACTCATAGTGACGGTT
This sequence comes from Phyllostachys edulis, assembly GCA_036346405.1. Lineage (NCBI taxonomy): Eukaryota > Viridiplantae > Streptophyta > Magnoliopsida > Poales > Poaceae > Phyllostachys > Phyllostachys edulis. The sequence continues at coordinate 16,949,933 of CM070546.1, read as the reverse complement.
GATTTTCTATGTATATATAAGTTGATAACAACATACCTGCAGTATGACGCGATGCACTAATGTAAGCCTCATGTGAAGCAAATAGGCCTCGTCGATTACGATAGAATTCTAGCTCGCCTAGAGCCTCCACTGCCTCCTCGGGTGTATCGGCTATTCTTTGAATTGCCATTGTCACGGAAGCGACAAGGGCTGCATTCTTCGCCAAACCATGTTGGTTGTGGCTTCGCGGGTTTAGCACCCCCGCTGTCAAAACACACTTACAATGTTAGAAAAAATACAGCAAATATCATTTATGTGTTAGGATTTAGGAAACTATCTACTTGCCTGCAATCACATAGGTGCGGTTCTTGAGCATTGAAACTCTTTTATTCACTTCCTCCATAACACAATCATAGGTATCCTGATCGTCTGTCAATGCGTCTTCAAGTTCACGCTTGAGTTCATATGTTTTTCCAATCAGTCCTGCCACAGTTGTGGGTCTCTGTTGGTCTGCAAATCTTAGTAGTCGATAAATTGGTTCTACCAGTTTAATGACCCAATGCATAGAGGTCCACCATTGTCTACATGTGAGACAGGAATACATGTATTCTCCTTCTTCGGTCATGCACAAATGGTTGGAGGTCCACACATCTGACACCATCCACTTCATAAATTTGTCTTTTCTATCCAAAAAACTTTTCAAGAAAACAAATGTCGTTCCAAACCTTGTGGCGTTTGGACGAACTATCTCTCCTCCAATATGTTCCCGCATTTCATTATGGAGGCGACCGTGGTTGTATAGGAAACAAATCCTCTTGGCCGACTTGACAACTGCAGCAACCTCTACGAACTGGCTAACATCCTTCAACATGAGGTTGACGGTATGTGCCGCACACGGCTGCCAGACTAAATTTGGATACTCTTCAATTACCAGTTCACATGCTCTCTTGTAGTTTGCACCGTTGTCGGTCTGTCTGCATAATATGTCGATGTCCAACCGTTCTCACAATCAGCGTATCTCACGATACAAAAAGTCAGCATTTTGTATCTTACTAGTTGCATTCACTGACTTATGGAAAAACATTCTTTCATTGCAGTACAATATGAAGTTAATTATACTCATGTGTGTAGGTCCTGTCCATGAATCACACATGATAGAGACTTTATATATATCCCAGTCATCTTGGAATTGTGCTACATACTGCTTTATTTCTTGTTCATTTTCATCAAGATATATCCCATCGATTTCATGGCCTCTTGGTGACGCCACGCCTTCACCAAGTTTTTGTGTCTCTTTGATGGCAGCACGAAAATAAGGACACTCTGCCTTTACTCCAGGAATGTCATTACTATGGAACCACTTAGACCAAAGTTTCCCAAGTTTTGACCTTGAGCCTCCACGTACTGTTGTATCAATACGGGTTTGGCGGGATGCCTGAGCTGCCAAAATATCTGAGTCAACTCTCATGGACTGTGACCTAGAAATGCCACCACTTCCCCTGCCACTTCCACTTCCCCTACCACTTCCACTTCCACTTCCACTTCCCCTACCACTTCCACTGCCACCACCATGTTCAAACGTTCCACCCCTGGCTGCTGCCCTTTGTTGGAGATGGTGTATCTCCAACGACTCTCGGCGAGCCCATTCCATCTGCATTTCCTCGTCATCATCGAAGACATCTTGAGATGATGGCCCACGAGCTATAGGCTCTCTTGCAGCTTGCTCCATTCGCAGTCGTTGATCTTTAATAGCTTTATTTCTTGCCTTCGCTTCTTGAAGACTTGCCAGCATGAGCCTTCGGACTTCCGCCGGAACCCCACTACAAGCAATAACATCTCCATGTCTCCCAGCAAGATGTTCTTTTAGGCGGGTGACACCTCCGCCTGATTTCGTTACATTACAATATCTACACTTCCAACCAGCACCTCCTAGTCTCTCTCCATGGTCCCAAACATTGATAGATTTAGGAGCCACCACCTACATTAATCCATACAGGATGAAAAATAGGTCAATTTTTGGTTTGTTACTTACATGAACTTCAAGCTTTAATAAATAACCTATAATCTGTTAAGACATCTTACAATGTTTAAATCTTTTTAACTATTCTAGCACCCAAATGTTACTATGATATTTACAGAACCTCATCTGCTGAACCTTTTCCTCCTACTACAAATACCTTCCTATAAAATTAAACATTGAGCATGTTTCAAAGCATTTATTTACAATCATACTAACTGTAGGTACCAGAGTTCTTTCTTCTTCTTTTTTGAACAAGTGGTACTGGACAATTTCAACATGTTATTAATAAAGATCTCTCATCTGTAAGATGATGTTTTATGCATGAAAAATATACTTGTTAATTGTCATCAACATAAACATAACACATGATTATAAGGCCAGCTTAGAAGAAGAAAATGGCATTAAGTTGATAATGTGACTGAAAGATGCCCAAGCAACATACCTTTCCAAACCGAATTAATTGGGGAGCTCTTGCTGCTGCTTGCTTGCTTGCTTTCTTCTTTCTCTTTGTCTTTGCTGTCGCTTGCTGCAAATGGAGGGAGGGAGGGAGGGAGGGAGGCAGCACAAGCCACAAGAGGGAGGAAGACGAGAGGGACAAGCTGCTCTGGACAAGCAAAAAGCAAGAGGGGGGGCAGGGAATCTATTCTTCACATGCAAACAGCATCAGGGGGACCCCAAGGCAGAGCATCCAATGCTCAAAAAAACAAAACCACACTTGGAACTTTTCGGCCGGGATTTTTCATCCCATCGTGGGCGATGGCGATTCGGCGGCGTAACCGCGATTACCGGCGGGATTCAACCATGGTTGTAACTATCAGGAAAAATATATTTATTGACGATTTTCTCATAACCGTCAGTAAATTTAGAATTTTTCTGACAAAATTACTATTTCCGTCACCGAAATAATAAGCTTTGACGGTAGTTACGGGCACGTCAATATAATGGGAAATGTTTTGGGCCGTGCGTCCGCTTCGTATCGGACGGTATCCAACCGCGATACCGTTATAGCAGAGAAGAGGCAGCAGCTGTACCTGCACCTGCAGTGTACGCATGCATGCGGGTCATAAGGAGGGAACTGTACGGACTGTCAGTAATGCTTTTTTTTCCCAATTTCCCAAGCATGTCAGTTTAACTCCATCGTTTGCGATTAATTAATTAATTACTTCGAGGTACTCTTATTTACCTTTTCCTTTTAAGTGTGGCCTATGGAACATAGTATAATACCAGCAAGATGTCGATGAGTTAATACCTGGTAGCTTCCATATAAAGCCTGAAATTTCCTTGATAAAATATAGCAGCATAAAGATTATGTTTTTTTTTCAACAAAGTAACCATTTGCATCTGGTTGCATTTCCATGGGAAAAGATAAAAAACATTATAGCGTTTTCATGCAAAACAACGGGATACCCATCCGCCGTAGAAAAAAAATATTGCATACTGTTCACGGCCATGTTACAATTTTTTCTAACGTGTTTTTTTAGATGCTTTGTTTTTTGATTCGTGATGTTGTAACCGTTGTCCGGAGATGTTGCAACCATTGTCCGGGGATGTTGCAACCATTGTCCTAGAATGTTGCAGTCGTTGTCTAGGGATGTTGCAAGTAACAAAGTAAATCATTCTATGTATAATCGAGATCGTGTCGCGAGGATGGTGCAACCATTGTCTTAGGATGTTGCAACCGTTATCCGGGATGTTGCAACCATTGTCCCGATGTTGCAACCGTTGTCCGAAGATGTTGCAACTATTGTCCTAGGATGTTGCAAGTGTTGTCCGGGGATGTTGCAACTGTTGTCCTAAGATGTTGTAACCGTTGTCCGGAGATGTTGCAGCCATTATCCTAGAATGTTGTAACCGTTGTCTGGAGATGTTGCAATCGTTGTCCGAAGATGTTGTAACCATTGTCCAGGGGATGTTGCATGCAGCGGCGTAATTTAAGTTGCACCCTTTTCTTTTTCTTTTTCTTACTCTTAACCCAAAAGGAAATTGTAGACAACAATGAGCTACTTGCTAATCAAGACGTTAAAAAGGAAAGCTGATGCGACATTGTTTACAATATGGTGTCAAACAATTTATTTCCAGATTTTATTAGAGTCCATATTACGAAGGATAATGCTTTGATTACTCAAAAAAAAATATGACCCAAGCGTCCGAACCTTCGGATGTTCGGTGCTAGTTAATGCCCAATATAATTCGTGGCCGTAAAGTTTTCTCGTTTTCTAGCAGTGTCATACTTTTATGTAACACAAGTTGTACATACGTTAACGTTTTGTCTGGTACGTCGTCGTTGGGACAGAGAATGTGCAATTTTTTGTCGCACGTATTGTTATGTTTCGGTTGAGTACGGTGGAGCGTTTGAGATTCGAACTTAGTCAGCTTCACTGATCATCGAATCATCATTGATCGGTCCAAGTAAATTAAGCGTGGAAACATACCGGCCGCAACGGAATGTTTCTGCTTCGCAGCTGGCTTTACTTAACCGCAACCATTCTCGGTAAATTCAGGTGCAAGGCGGACGAGCCACGGCACGAAAGAAAGCTACGTACTCGAATGTTTTCATGTTGCTGGTATTCATCAGAGTATCAAACCGCTATAAAAGGGAGGCCTATCTAAGCACACTTCGGCACCCACCACAACACAAAACACACAAAGCACAACTCTTCACTGTTTCTTGTACTACCTAGCTATAAGGCACGCTCCAAGTAAAAAAATAGTCTAACCATGGCAAGCCGAGCTCTCACTCCCTTGCAGCTCATTGCCACCGTCTTCGCGGCGTTCCTCGCCACGTGCCACGCCGGCGACATCGCCGTCTACTGGGGCCAGAACGACGGCGAGGCGTCGCTGGCCGAGACGTGCGCGTCCGGCAACTACGAGTTCGTCATCATCGCCTTCCTCCCCAAGTTCGGCAAGGGCCAGACGCCGCAGATGGACCTTGCCAGCCACTGCGACCCCTCGTCAGGCGGCTGCACCGGCCAGAGCAAGGACATCCGCTCGTGCCAGCGCGGCGGCGTCAAGGTCCTGCTCTCCATCGGCGGCGGCGACGGAAGCTACGGCCTCTCCTCCCCGGGAGACGCCCGGCAGGTGGCCATGTACCTCTGGAACAACTACCTGGGCGGCTCGTCCTCGTCCCGCCCCCTCGGCGACGCCGTCCTCGACGGCATCGACTTCGACATCGAGCTCGGCGGCACCAAGTTCTGGGACGACCTCGCCAGGTAATTACTAACTTATCGTTGCAAACCAGTAGTCAATAATTAAGAAGCCACTCACTTTAAGTACGTCGTGGACGCCATGCGCGCGCGCAGGGACCTCAAGAACTTGGGCAAGAACGGCGGGAGTACGGTGCTGCTGAGCGCGGCGCCGCAGTGCCCGTTCCCGGACGAGTGGGACAGCGGCGCGATCAACACGGGGCTGTTCGATTTCGTGTGGGTGCAGTTCTACAACAACCAGGAGTGCCAGTTCAGCGCGGGGCGCGGCGCGTTCCTGGACGCGTGGAAGAAGTGGGAGTCGGTGCCGGCGGGACGGGTCTTCCTGGGGCTGCCCGCCTCCAAGGACGCGGCGGGCACCGGGTTCCTGCCCGCCGACGAGCTCACGTCGCGCGTGCTGCCGCTCATCAGGGGCTCCCCCAAGTACGGCGGCGTCATGCTGTGGTCCAAGTTCTACGACGACCGCACCGGCTACAGCTCCGCCATCAAGAGCCACGTGTGATTCTTTGGTATATTCGGCTCGGCATGCATGTGTTGCGTGTACATTATTGCACTTTCTTAATGAAAAGTCAAAATAACTTTCTTTTGTGAGGGAATAATTGATAGTACGCAGAGTACTTCAATGCATGCTAGCTGTCCAAGGTTCCATTTCGCAATTGCAAACTGGATTATGATATATAGTGACATCGTTTGGTGGAACTATTTTTCAAATATTATATAATTACATCATTTGGTGGAACCATTTTTCAAATATTATTGTGTTCGGTTACCTGCTCTAAACCACAATGTGATTCTATTTGGCATTACGGTGGCTTTTGGAAAACACTTTTCTATACTTTACATATAAGAGTTAGTTGAAAGCATGTTTTCCAAGGCCATAACAACATAATCTTACTCAGTGTTGTGGACAACGTTATGCGTTCGACAGACGGATATGGTACTGTTAAACGATTAATCATGATATGGCCAATTAATTATAATTTAATAGATGATTATGCGTTCTTATTAATATATTTACTTATACTTAAAATTAATTACATAAATTTTATACCCAAAGTTATTGTAAATTATAACTCTACAAACATTATTTGCCATGTTTTGCATTTCATTGTTAATTTATACTTCATCCATATGGTCCATACTACAAACACCATTGACACAATACTATAAACCAATTTATCATAATTAGTGAATAAAAACAAGTTGTTTTCGTGATTAAACGGAAAAACGGGTGATTAATCGAAAAACAGTCGATTAATTAGATTATGCGGCCAATTAATCGTTTGACGGTGTTAATAGCACTCCGATTATACTATTCGTGGTGGTTCAATCACCGTCACCGATTAATCGGCCGAGCCGGCCGTTTTTCACAACATTGATCTTACTAGAGTCAGTAAGATGCACATAACTAACTAGATTCCACAAAGCAACACCACACAACAGATGCAAAATTGGCCTACACCGAAGATATATTATTACATTTCAAATTAAAGGAGAAGTTGGTAGCAGTTACTATAGAAAAAATATAATTTATAACTGCGAAAGGGGAAGATAAGCCGGTATGAAGGAAAGTAATGATCAAATTAGATGCGTCCTAATCGGTTGAATCAGTTTCTATTTATGACAAGGACAGATAGACCGATACAATGGAAGGGAATAATACCTAGCTGTGAGAAGAAAGGATAGGCCGATGCAAAAGGAGGAGGTGATCCCTAAAGAGGAAAAGAGAAGGAAAGGTTGGCCGATATAAAGGAAGGAGGGATGAAATTTGATATAATTGAGTCGGCCAAATACACAGATTTGGGTAGAGCGTCGACTATATATATGTGACTAGTTGGATGCCCATGCTTTGATATGGATAAAGAAATCATATTACCCCCCAACACGTCTAATCTGCGACAGACCCACATCTCCAACGCGACGCTCGGTTGAGCTCCGCCCCTGCTTAAGTCATACCTCTACCACCATTCTCGGCCTACCCCAACGCCCTTGGCCTCGCCACTGCGGCATGCGTGACACCTCTACTGCCATGCTCGGTCTGCACCGCACCCTCGGCTGTGTCGTCATGCTCCACCTGGGTCGTTATCCTTTTGTCGTGCCGCTCGTGGCCAAATTGGGCCCTGCTAGAATGGGGAACAGGGACAGAGAGAGAGAGAGTGGGGAACGGGGACAGGGGGAGAGAGAGAGAGTGTGTGTGTGAGAGATGATTGAGCAATAGAGGCAAATACAGAAAACTTGGGTTTGTACACTGACAATCTCCTCCACAGACCTTGTCGTCTTCCACACCAGCAATGGCATCTTCCACCGAAGGATTATGTCCTCAGTCCCGACACTTCCTTGGCCTATCGACTACGTGTTTCTATGACCCTTCTCACCGCTCAACAAACAAAAGATCATCAGCGACAACGGCAGCGACGAAGCTAGGGGAGTGAGGGAGTGCATCTTGCATGTGTGTCCTTGCCTCCTTGGGTGGTGTGTGCACCTACGAAAATCGTTTGCTAATCAAACCATCATAATACAATGGCAAGTGGTACCTAGCAAGACACCTTTCAGAAGAATAGAGTGAGAGGAGAGTGTCACTGACAAACATTGAGAGCATGGATCCTGAGGGAGTGAACAGTACTCTGTCGTAACATTGTAGCAACAGTAGAAACAATGAAATATTTAATTACTCACACTATAGCAACCGTAACAATTGATCTGGACCTTTGATTTTTTTTTATCGGACAGAGAATATTGCATCTAATGCCATGCATTGTAGATCATCTGCATTTTCTCCTTCAATGTAGAAGATAATGCCATGCACTGTAGAGCCTTGGCATTTTCTCCTTCAATGCAGAGGATCCTGGTCCATGAGAGGATACTCATACCCCAAAATCCCATGTGTTATTGTACTGTGTTGTGTTGTCTGCTATATCCCATCCTTCCCTGTGCTCTCTTTCTACATTAACCTCCCAACTCAAATCCAAGCAGATAAACCATAATCAAGCCATGCATGTTATATCATTGCAATCCTAGCAAGCTAAGCATCCCATCTATTCAAAAAATTAGACATGCTTGTGTGTTTGAGAGAGATCGAGAGGAGAACATGGGAGGACAAGGGCAACGACGACTGTGACTCAACAGGATGGTGAAGCTCGAAGCAGCAGGTGCAAGGGGCGCTAGGTTGCGAGTTGGATCGTCAAGGAGGTAGTTCATCTGATCTGACGCGAGGTTGGATTGGTGGCACCATCCGGCGATCAAGCGATAGCTGTAGTTGGCTTGGCAGAGGAGCAGGTGAAGAATTTAGACCCGTCATTATGGGTTAATGGAGTATTTTGGTAATTAATGACAATCGTCATGTGGACTAACATTTGTCATGAGTTGGTGAAACAGGTTGAGTCCCATGATGACGAAGACTTTGGGTGGCATCGTGAGTTGATTGTCATCAAGTCAAGATTCCGAAGTGAAGAAGATCATCATGTGTTGATGAGTATCAAGACAAGATCCCAAAGTAAAGAAAATCATCATGTGTTGATGATATTCAAGACAAGATCTCGAAGTGAAGAAGATCATAATGTGTTGATGATATACAAGTTAAGAACTTAGAGTAAAGAAAATCATTATGTGTTGATGATTATTAAGTCAAGAACCCGGACTTGGAGTGTAGATGTTCGTCATCAAGTGATCACTCCAAGATGGATGCTCAAGGCAAAGGTATGACTAGCATAGGTTAAAAATGTGTTCCTGGCCTTTTACCGATCTCAGTGTTTGGTTGGAAGATCAGATTGGTAGTATAGGTTGATGTACTATTAAGAGGGATCTTGTCTAGTAGTTTGAGTCTCATCATGTGCTGATAGCTCAATCCCGCTTGCTCTAGCTCTTCTAGGCATGATGCTATTGTTTATGAATGTGTTTTGCAAATAGTTGAAGCTCATGCATTAACTCTTTGTAGTATGAGACTATAATTTGCAAATGTGTTTTTCAAATGTTTGAAGTCCTTGCGCCTACTCCTTGTGGCATGATACTAAAGTTTACAAATATGTTTTGCAAATTGTTAAAATTCATGCATCATTCTTTAGCATGGTCTAAGATTGTTTGTTGCTCTTTTCTTGGACTTATATCATGTGTTAGCTCTTTGGAGTTGTACTTATTTATTTGATCAAATATGTTTGAGATCAATAAAATAGATGGGTTGTGTAGCCCTCTGAATAAGCTTTCTATAGAGCCCACGATCACTTAATTCCGACATCAGAGTCAAAAGTTATGACCGTTTTTCCGAGTGCGTATGTGCTGAAAATTAGGTCCGGACTGACTAGAAGTCCAGTCTGACCGCCCTTATAAGGCCTGTTAACCTTATCCGAAGGGCATGTTTTTTTTGTTTTCTTCCATCCAGAAGTTCGGACTGACCGGGGGTCCGGTCAGATCGGGCCATATGAAGGCGGATTGACCGGGAATTGTCTGTAACAGCTAGTTTTATAGCTGTTGCATTGTAGGCCAGTCTGACCGGCCATTGGTTGGTGGTCAAACCAGGTTTCGCTGTTTTCAGTCATTTTTCTCCTCCAACAGCTAGTTTTGGTGTGTGGGCTATAAATACCCACCATGGCCGGTTGGGAGGCAACTCTTGGCATCCCATTTCACTCTCTTGAGCTAGCTAGTATGAGCTTCTCCTCTTAATTGGTTTTAGTTGCATGTGTTGTAACTAGAATTGGATTAAGCATCCAATTGTGCATGTGTTACACTTAGTGAGAGTCAAGCAAGAGGCTTATCTTATTACTCTTGGTGTTTGCCGACACCTAAGCTACGTGGAGACGTCGTGACCCGGTGATCTTCTCGAGAAGCTTGTGAGAAGGACCAGCGTGTTGTGAGTGGTTTGGTACTCGCCATCTCTGGAGTAGAAGAAGAGCAACCCTGAGTGGATCGATATGTTCAAGTTGTGAGCCGATCCAATTCTTTTAGGCTTACCTCAGAAGTGTTGGCTTAATTCGCGGAGCCGGCCCAATTCATTTGCGCTTACCTCAACGTGAATTAGGGGAGACTGGCAAGTCCCCGAACACCACGGTAAAACATCCTTGTGCCATTGTGGTTTGCTCTCTTATGATTTACTTTGTGCAATTTACATTCCTAGAATTAAATTGATTGCATGTCAAACTAGGATTGCAAACCTTACTTAGACTTAGGGTGTTGGTGCACTTAAGGGAAACTAAAATGTTTAGGTTTTAATTGTGCAAAACAGAATTGACTTTCACTTTCACATTAGAAATTGGTTTTCGCCTTAGGAATTTTTAGAAAAGACTGTTCACTCCCTCTCTAGTCGGCCTCCTCAACCTTACAGCAAGCTGTAGCATCGGGCTGCAACAACAGGTGGCGTGCTACGGCGGTGAAGCACCCACAATGGCTAGAGGTGTCGTGCGCCATTCACGACTGGTGGTGTCGTGGTGATGCAGGCCGGATAGGCGAATGGAGGAATTCTAGCAACGGGATGGATGACGACGGCTGTTCGATGGACGAAAGTGGCCACCAGGAGGCGAAGGCCATCCTCCCTTGGCCTCGCAAGTTGCAACAAACACCAATGGGATCCACAAGGGGGATTCAAAATCATACGTGCGATGGTGACCAACTACGCATAGAGGGATTCATGAGGACTATGAAGAGAGGCGGGCCCACATGTCGGGCAAGACTTTTGTGAGTGGTGGTGGGGTGGCAGACTCACCACCACCACCAAGTGGTTCTTTTAATAGTAGAGATGTTCAGGCCAATTGGAAGAAGCGCACACGCAATCAATACACTTTATATTTCACGTTCCTTTATTTTCCTGCAATAGTTGTTCTAGCTAGTATACCCAATTCATGTCCCTGCATTTTCTCGCTGATCAATAAAGCTTCATATTGACTTATTGTTTGGCAAATCTCTTTTCTATGATATTCATCTTTGTCTATTTGCTTGAAAATCATCTAATATGTTGCATATGTCACCAAGGAGCACCCTCCGTAGGGACGTGGTGGTGCTGTTTGGGGAAAGAAATTTTTCGACGACAATACCCTTTTTATGCGAAGCAATGACCAAAGTGTAAGTGATGTGTTATGCATGTGTGGACATACCCCATGGTGAAATGGGCACCGAGCAGATTTTGGGCGCAGATTGTTATAGCTTCCTCACATCATCTTTTTCCCATACTACACACCACACAGGACAAAACCACTAACTGGTCCAAAATCAATACACTTCATAAAATTATACTTACATGTCATCATACTGTGTGAAATTATTTTGGGATAATTAAATCCCGTTTTAGTTCTACTTTGGCCCTATGGATCCCTTTGCTATTTCAGTGGATTAAGATAATCTTGTTTGGTGAAATCACTTCCAGAAAATGTGTTTTTCCCGAGTGTCTTGTAGGAAACACTCGGGAAACTCCCGAGTGTTTAATAGGACACTCGGGATGTAAATTTAGCACTCGGGAGACTGAGTTTTACCGAGTGTTTTATATTACACTCGGTAGATGCAGACGGGAGCCAGTTGTTATGCACATGGAAATGGGATATCAACAGGTGTGAACGGGTTGAAATATGTTCCCGAGTGCCATAGTCTTTAGTAAACTCAGGAGAGAAATATCACCAAAATTTTCACTACCGAGCCCTTTTTTTCGCTGCGCAAGTGCTAACCCTACTCTCGATCCCCAATCCTCCACAGCAACCTCACCCTCATCTCCCGCCACCCCCCTCCTCCACAGTAGCCTCCCAATCCTCCACTGTTGCACACAGATCCACCGCCACCGCTCTTCGATCCCAGCGCCTCCCCCTCATCACCCGCCGCTCCCTCCTCCACAGTAGCCTCACCCTCGTCCTCCTCCTTCTCCCCGTCCTCCACAGCAGCCTCATCCTCCTCCTCCCCGCTCTTTGATCCCGGCGCCTCCCCCTCATCTCCTGCCCCCTCCTCCTTGCTCTGAGATCCACCGCCACCGGTGCCGCCTCCACATCCTCCCTCTCCTCCTCCCTCACCGATCCATCGCCTCCGCCTCCGTTGTATCCCCTCCTCCATACCCGACTACACCATCGTCCTCCTCTTCTGTCCCCTCCTCCTCCTCGTCTGCTGCAGCAGCAGCAGCCAATGCCTACATCCTCCCCCTCATCCACCGTCGCCTCAGTTCCGGACACTAGTGACCTCAGGTGCAACCTCCCCTACTCCCCAGAAGCTTGTATTTACTTTCTTACATGATGAATTACTTACTAGAAATTTGTTTGTCCATATATGTTTTGAAATGAAGTTAAAATTCTGTTACAATTCTCGCGCCTACCGTCTTGTTTGATCCGAAGTCTATCGTCTCTCTTCTTTTGGGTGGCAGATAGAGATTTATGATGGTGCTAAGGTGTGATCTTGAATTGAACAAACGGTTGTAGAAGTATGCTAAACTTGGGCTTCTCAGTTGTCTGTTTTCCCCCCTTGACTAAACCTTAGAAGGCCTCTTACTTGACTGTGACCACTAGCTTTAGCTCATTTCGAGCTTTTAGATTTCTACTACAAAAGGAGCCTTAGACTTAAAAGTGTAGAAAGCTTAAACATATTTGTCCTTGGTTTCAACTATAAGTCAAAACTGAGGCTAACCGTACGAATTTGTTGTTATTTAGTTTTGATAAGCATAAGCAGTGAAGTAAACCTATTATTTATCCCTTGTCACTCTTGTTTTGGGTTCAATGTGAATAAATTTGTTCTGCTAAACACGTACCCAGTACACATGGATGAACTTTGTTTTATGTACTCTAGTATTAGTATAAAACATTATTTAATTACTCAATCTCAGTTAGATGCAAGTATGGTAACTTTTGCATTGAGGTCCTGATGGGGGAGGAGGTCGCAGACCTCATAGGCTGAAATTGGGAGGTCTTTGGCACGGAGAATCCCTCGACTGAAGCTATTTGGTGCCTTCCTCTTTTTACGGTTTTCCATCTCAACATGTTTGACCTCTTGCCGAATGGTCTTGCTCACCAGATGGTGAAAATCTGGGTAATCATGAGCAAGGAGCTGGACTGAGAGATCATCATTAAGTCCATTCAAAAACCGTTCTTGCTTGGACTCATCGGTGGCCACATCCTCAGGTGCATACCTTGCCAACTGGTTGAACTTGTGTAGGTATTCGCTGACCGTGTAGTTCCCTTGGCGCAAGGCTCTAAACTCATTCTTCTTTAATATCATCATTCCATGAGGAATATGTGCACGTCTAAAAGCTTGAGTGAATTCCTCCCAAGTGATCTCTTGAGCTTCGGGGTGGGATTGAGTAAAGTTTTCACACCAATCCGAAGCTGGTCCTTGGAGTTGATGGAAGGCAAACAGAACTTTCTCTCTGTCGGTGCATTGGATCATGTCCAATTTTCTACTCACAACCCTGAGCCAATCATCAGCTTCAAGAGGTTCAGTGGTGCTGGAGAACGTAGGTGGCCTCATCCTCATAAACTCGAAAATGTTAGCTCTAGGAGGAGGTGGAACATGTGAGGAGGTTGGGTCTTTGTTGCGACTTGGAGGTTCGAGTATTGGTGATGGACTGAGCTAATAGGTTGATCAATTGTGCTTGATTGGCCATCATTTGGTTCCAGTCTGGTCCTTGGACTGGAGGAGGAGGTGGCTGCTGCACTGGAGTCTCTGAATCATTTCCAGGGGCTCTACCTTGGCCACTGGCGCTGCCACTGCCCCTTGTGGTCACCATCTGCTAAGGTCCAAGAGGTAAGAAAAGATAAGAGATCTAGGGGGTAAGGCTTAAGACTTTAGGCAACTAAGCCCCATATAACCCCAAAAAGCCAATACTGCAGCAATCAAACTTATCATAGGCTACGCGAGGCTTGCTGCCCTCAGGGCTGCAAGTAAAGAGGTCACGGCATGGAGGGGAGGTCTTTTGTAAAGTAGCCCCTGAGGTAACCTTTACAAAAGAGCCGCCACTCATTGCCGCCAGGGAGGTCCTTAACACTACCACCACAATCTTAATCGGCCCTATAGATTTCCCAAGAAAAGAATTCCATTTAATTTTATAAAACGTTGAGGCAAGCAAAAGGTGAGATAAGGCACAGTAAAGGGGTAAGAATAGATAGATGACTCAGGTAAGGAGAGAACAATTTCCTTTCTCTTGTTTAATAAAACATATTTTGAACTCCTTCTAATGGCCATTCTAATAGGCTGCGTTCTGCAGTCAAGATGCTCTGATACCACCTGTAACGACCCGGCCTAGGGCACACCCGGGAGGTCCCTCAGGACCTCCTGGGAGGTCCAGAGAGGAACCCTCAGGATGTCCTGAGAGGTCCCTCAGGACCTCCTGGGAGGTCCGCAAAGGGACTTCCCAGGACGTCTCGAGAGGACATCCCAGTAGAACCGCACAGACCTCCCGAGAGGTCCGAGAGGACCACTCGGAGGTCTGGGAGGTCCTGACCCGCAGAGGTCGTTGGACCTCAGACCTCCCCCAAACTCCACGTCACTACCCGAGGGAGGTCCGAAGGGAACCACCCCGAGGAGGTCGTGGGGCTTAGGGCAAGCCTAAAGTCCTATGTGATCCAAACCAGCCCCCAGAGATCATCGACTGGTTCTCACAGCAAACAAGTGATAAAATGCACATCCACAAGACTTTATTAACAGCAAAAGGAGGTTTGTTTACAAGGGTTGCTTACAAGCTCCAGCAACAGAGAGCACACAAACACAGCGGAAGGCAAAAGACATGGTCCACCCATTACACCACAGGTGACTGGCTGGAGGGCGCGGCCTAATTGAGCTGGTCATCTTCATCATCATAAGAGTCTTCATCTGCTCAATTCATGAATCAAGCAAGAGTGAGCACAACAACCGTGCTCGCAAGTTACACCCGTCAATTAACAGAATGACATGCATAGGGATGTATCAAAGGACAGCATATTAGGGTTGTTTTGCATAAAGCCAATTTTATTTCAAATACAAATATTAAGTTTCAAGGCAGGTTACAATAATTAAAATCCAGTTTTACAAATCCATTTTCAGTTGGATACATTCAACATTGAACTGGTGAAGGATATCCTCCTGCACAAGGCCCACACCCAATTTGGTTAAACCACCAAAACCATTTCAATATTTCTTTTGAAAACCAAAACCAAGAGCTAACTTTGAGTGACATTGCCAACATGTCCAAGACCGTGGACACGGCTATTCGAATAGATTTACACTCTGCAGAGGTTGCACATTTTACCCACATGACATGAATTTCTCTAGTTTGCTTGGCATCCGTCGATACCACCTCACACTTCCTTTGGTGAGAGGTCTAGAGCACATGACAAGGCCTTTACAATGTATTGCTCCACATGACCCACCCCCATTAAGGTTTATAATCCCCTTTGGGTAGAAACACTTCTTAGGGTTAATGGGGTGCCCCTCTTATGCGGTGGGACTACAACTAGTCTTAACATGACAAACCCACAGCGTCATGAGATGAACCACGATAGAGCTTTGCAAATTAATTAGTCAGTCCCACGCCCCATCTTGGAGACATGTGGTTGCACAATTTTGGCATAGCCCATTATAGGCTTAGCAAGTGGTGTCTCAAAGACCGGTCCTTAATCGGCGTGGGCGACAAACCTCAACCACAGGGGTGTCGGATCACCACGACCCCGTGCATAGACATGCACCAACCAAGCAACCAACCGCCCAAGTCAAAACCATTTTTCATTTACTTTGCTTTTCAATTCTCCATGGCACACCAATGCCATGGCCATAAATGAAACATCCATGACACACCAATGTCATGGCGAAATCCCATGGCACACCAATGCCACGGCTCAAATTATTTGATCAATTGATATTTTTTGGTCAAAGCTCCCCAAATCAAGATTTTGGTCTAAGCATTACTAAGCATTTCATTTTCTTTAAGGCTTGGGTCCTTACTAATGCAAGAACCAGATTTACCTAGGGTGACAATGAGGTTAATTCAACATGGATGGAGGTCATACCAAGCGAAGAGGTTTAACTAGGGATTGAAAGATAGGCATTGAAATACTTAGTAAAGTAAGCATGCATACATCTTTGAAAACAACATAAATAATTTGAAGTATTGGGTGCAACATGTTCAAGAGTGTAACTTGCCTTGCTCAAGATCTTGAGCTGCTTCCTCTCCCTCACTGAACTCAGGCTTCCCAGTGCAGGCAATCTACGTGAAAAACCAAATACTCAAACAAAGCTCAAACAAGATCCAAAGAGCTCCAAATAAACTTAAAGACAAAACCAACAGAGAAGCTGGGAGGTCAAGAGGAAGTCCAAGGAGCTTTGTGGAGAGGTCCTAGAGCTCCAGAAAGGATGTCCAAGCATGAGTGGGAGGAGGTCCAGAGACTTGAGAGATGAGGTCTATGGTGGCTCGGTTGAGACAGAGAGTAGAAATGAGGAAGAAAGTGATAAAGGAGGGCTCTCCCAAACTATATATAGAGGAAGCAAAGGCACATGACTCAGGATAGAGTCAACATGAGTTGGTAAATAGGACAAGGTAGTAGGCAAGGAATGCGACCATTGGTATGACAAGAGTACTGAAAAAGGTGAGGGCATTTAATGTGATACAACATGCATTAAATGCGGTGAAGACTTCCTTGCCCAAAGACTTAGTCAAAGGTATAGGATATCTAGGTGTGTGGCTGCCCAGTGGGGCAGCCAAGACCTGCCAAGGAGGTCCTACAATGACCTGGGGAGGTCCTGCGGTGAATTGAGGGGAGATCCTCACCCACCGGGGAGGTCCTTGTGGTTGGATCTCCAAAGGGGAGGTCCAAACGGTTAAGATCAAGTGCACCAGAGGAGGTCCGCAAGGGCAAGGAGGAGGTCCTTACCTGCAAGGGAGGTCCTGACGGTTGGATCTCCAAAGGGGAGGTCCAACGGTCAAGATCAATTACAAATAGGGAGGTCTGCAAAGGTAAGAGGAGGACTTCGCCCGCAAGGGAGGTCTAGAACCGTAGGATCCAATCTAGGGGAGGTCTGAACGGTTAGGATTCCTAATGGGATGTCCTATCGATCAGATCTGCCCAGAAAGGGGAAGTTTGGACGGTTAAGATCTCCAAGGGGAGGTCTTAACGGTCCCGATTTACAAGGAGGAGGTCTGGACGGTTAAGATCTCCAAGGGGGAGGTCTTAACGGTCCAGATGCGCAAGGAGGAGGTCCTGGAGGACCCGGGGAGGTCAAATAAAGGTAAGGGGAGGTCCTGGGGGACATGGAGAGGTCCTGAAGGACACGGGGAGATCAAATAAGTGTAAGGGGAGGTCCAAGTGAACAAAGAGGAGGTCTTAAGAAGCGGTTGTACCACCAAGTACGAGCTGCAGTTCCGAATTGGTACCAAGGGAACCTCCAGAGAAGGATTTCAAGGATACAGCAACGAAGGACGTCCAAGAAAACACGGAAAGCTTCACAGGGTTCCAAAGGAGCTCAGATGCACACCAGGGTGGCACAAACTTAGGGAGGTTGCGAGTCAGAGAAGACCCGAGAGGGAGAATTGGACCCAGGGTGGTCCAAGTGCTTGGAAGATCTAGACCCAAGGAGGTCTGGACCATAGGAGGATTTCACAGAGGAGGTCCGGGCCCTTGGATCCAAACGGAGGAGAGGTTTGGGCCATTAGATCCCACACAAAAGGAGGTCCAGACCAAAGATAGACAAGAACATGGACAGAGAAGGAAAGACCAACAAAACTCCAATAACTCAATAAATCGACAAGGAACTTTAGTTGTAGTTTGAGTTAGTCAACTTAAATCCATTATAAAATTTCAAGTTAAGCTTTGAATTCTTATCAAAACAAAATGGTTCTTTTGATTTTGAAAATTCTAAAAAGATTCTAAAATAAAATTCAGGGTGTCACAATATTGTTCAGTAAACTCTTAAAGTACTTTATTTAGCACAAATGGGGTTTTTATTAAAAAATTAAGGTCTTTATATATTATGTTAGATGTTAGATTATTCTGAACATGTGAAATTAACCTATTTCCGGTTTTGGGAATGGATAGATGTGTGTGTCCATGCTTGCTTTCTTGAATTTCAGAAAACTTTGGCCCTTGTTAGAATCGCACTAGGTATGCTCTATCATAGTCTATGTACTGTTTAGAAGTACTGGTGGTCCAAAACGTAAGTGCAATTTTAGTTGGTGCAATTCAAAGATAATTGGCCAGTTATATTTCTTCATTTCTATGGATTAATCTATCAATATAATGCTATATTTCTAGGGATGCCATGAACTTGTGTAATTGACATCATGCTATTGTTTGTTGACAGTGGGAAGCCCTTGCTATCTTATTAATTGGAATATCTGTTAATTAGCTAAAATCACTGCCTAAAGGTTCTAGTGCACTTGGTCTCCATATTACAGCTGGAGCCCAGCTATATACACTATGTTATGTAAGTTTTGATTTTTGAATTTTTGGTTCATTTGTTAATTTGTTTATCTCATACTCTTCCTTACATCCTTTGTTCCTGAGTAGTGTACAGTGTGCTGCTCTATTTAACATGTTGGATTAGAGTATAACATATCTCCTGTGAAATTTGGGGAGCTAGTTTAACTATTATGCATCAACACTTTGTATGCTCTTTTCTTGTATGTAGACAACACAAGCATGGCATTCTGGCAGTTTACAACACTGTGGTACAGTGCTGTATCTGCACTGCCCCTTAGCTGTAGTTAATTATAAATGTTGCAGCCATTCATCTCATGAATACATTGCTTGGGTCCTGCTATGGTTCAATTTGCATTTCACTAGAACTTCCATATGTACCATGATAGGAAGGATTCAGAACTTCTGGTAAACTCCCATGGAGCAAAATAATAGGTTGTAAGCACTCTAGGATAAAATATATACATTCAAGTGCTTCACATGAAGATAGTTTGGGTCTTTTCTTTTCATTTGATTGTGTAATCAAAAGGAAATTGTAAATAGCAGAATTAAAGGTGACATCTGACATTCCATACTAACTTTGTGGGCAATCAGGTAACAGTTCCTGCATTGGCTTCAGTTTACAATGAAAATGCTCTAAAAAGCCAGTTTGATACCAGTATATATCTTCAAGTATGACCATATCCGTATGTATTATTTTTCTAGCTATTTTGCAATGGCACTATGTTCTACTATTATTTCTCTAAAAGCTATTTTAAAAAAAATATCATGATCTTCATCTCATGTTTACAGAACTTATTTCTTTATGGCTATGGTGCAATATTTAATTTCCTTGGGCTTGTGATCACTGTCGTCATCCAAGGTAATTGTTGAGAATGCATGTCTCATGAGAAGAAATTTACTTTTTGCACAATGTGATATAAGTTGGTTTTAACTTTTCTGTTGTTCTGTGTTGTCCTGTCAATCGTACTCTTTGAATACTACTTGTTGTCCCATGTCAGCTTGGGATTTTGAATAGGTAGTTGTTGTCCCATGTCAATTGTACTCTTTGAATTGCTGTCCTTTGTTAGGTGTTTTCCTAGATAATCTTACAATTTAATGCATTGCAAATTTCTTTTCCTCTAAGCCTCCAAAACAAATATTTTCTACATCATGCTGACGTTTATATATATATGGTTGAGTCTGAAATTTGCAATCGCCCCCTGGCACTCTCCCTCTCCATAAGCTTCAATGGGTTGAGTGATGCCTTCTACACCCTCTTTGTAAATGCCATCTCCCCTTATTCCCCATCTACCTACCTCCTCCTCAATGCCATCCTCCCTCTCGTTGTTTTTAACATTGATAACAGACCAAAAGGATTTGGGAATGGGGATGTAAGCTAGAGAACACCCCTGTTGATTCATTCAAAAAGATGTTGCTTAGTGCAGGAGTATTTAGTTAATTTATTAAATTTGTGTACTACAAAGCTTTTCAAGTTAATTTATTAATTTTTGTACCTTTTTTGCACACTAGGATGGCTGAGGATCATAGTTGGATGTATACTGGGCGTAGAAAGATGGGTGAGTATAGCCAAGAATGGATGGAAAAGACTATCAATTTTGTGGATCGAGCATTTGCTAGGAGTACACGATGAGGTGGTGTGTTGTGCCCTTGTTGTCGTTGCTCAAACACACGGCCACAAATGAGGGCGACAATGATCGCATACTTGTCCAAGTATGGATTTAGGCCATGTTATATCGTGTGGGTCTACCATGATGAGTCACAAAGTAGTAGATCGGATATGTAACACACAGACGATGGCAGCCAGAATGAGAGTAGGATAGAAGACATACTAGAGGATGTGCGTGATGCATTTGTGCCACCTGTAAAGGAAGAATCGGAACCTACAACAAGGGCTTTCTTTGATATGTTGTCTGCAGCGAGTCAACCACTTCATGGGCAAACACAGGTGTCCCAACTAGATGCCATGACATGCCTACTTGCTATCAAGTCCCAGTTCAACATAAGCATTGCTTGCCTTGATGCATTCTTAAACGTGTTTTGCACCCTTCTCCCAAATGGTCACAAACTGCCCCTAACTTGTATGAGGCCAAGAAATTGATAAGCGCACTAAATATACCACATGAGAAGATAGATGCTTGTCCAAATCATTGCATGTTATTTAGAAATGAGAATGTGGGCAAAGATCACTGTGACAAGTGTGGTGAGTCTTTCAAACACAATATGAATAAGCAATTTAATACACAGTATATAAATTGCACAAAGTGAATCAAGCACTCATACACAATGAATGTAAATGCTATAGTAAGACAAAAGAGATCACACCACAAAGACACATCGATGTTTTACCATGGTGTTTGGAGACTTACCGGTCTCCCCTAATCCACGTTGAGGCAAGCCCAAACCAATTAGACCGGCTCCACAAATTAAGCCAACGCCTCCGAGGTAAGTCCAAACCAATTGGACCAGTTCCAAACCGAACCAACACCTCGCTCCACTGGGGTTACTCTTACTCCACTCCAGAGATGGCGAGCACCAAGCCACTCACAAACTGCTCGGGTCTTCTCACAATCTTCTTTGAGAAGCTCACCGGCGTAACGACGCCACCACGCCATCTAAGTATCGGCAAACACCAAAAGTAACAAGTCTAGAACTCTTACTTGACCTAATCAAGTGTCTAAGCTCACGTGGATACTAAATCCACCACCTAAGGCAACACATGCACTTAGGATTTTCTCTCCAACCTCACTAAGTGCAACACATGCACTAAAGAGTAGAGATGGCTTGCTCTTAGCTCAAAAAATGAATAAGGCACTAGCAACGCATGCTATGGCCTTAGCAACAACACCAGCCACCTCCCACACACGGCCAAGGTGGGTATTTATAGCCCACATACAAGAACTAGCCGTTGGGGAGAAGAACTAGCCGTTGGAAGCGAAGTCTGTTGAAAAGTCAGGGAAATCGGAACTACCGCCGTTATATGGCCGGTACTATTGCCCTCAGTCCAACGGTCGGATTCAGTCGCAACACATGCACTGAACTAGCCATTACAATCGAGGCGCGGTACTACTGCCACGTAACACGCAGTCGTTCCGTAGAATCAGTACTACCGCACAAGGCACTGCGGTACTACCGCACTTTAATGAGAGCAACACATGCTCAAAATGTGGCTAAGGATCAAAACGCATCCCTTCTGGAAATTACGTACCGCCACACGAAGAACGGTCGTACCGATACCCGGTAGTACCGTGTACACAACGCCAGTACTACAGCACTTCCAGAAAAGCCAAAACACACGAAATGCAACGGTTCTGGAAAAAACATGCCGCTCAAAAACGGTCCTACCGAAATGCGGTACTACAGCGCACATAGCGCCGGTACTACCGTGCACACAGCGCCAGCCACTCGACACAGACTGGACACGTGGAAGGCTCAGATGAAATGGGCCGTTCAGACCACGTCTTTTTACCACACGATCCAAGACACGATCGGACAGTCCGAACGTCACACGGTAATACCGCTAAGTAACTTGCGGTACTACCGCTCTACAGTAGTTCCGCGATATGCACGCCGGTACTACCGTTTTCAGTGAAAACATAGTTTGCATTAGATTCAACTCAAATTGCAAAACACATTTGCCAATTTGATGTGCAATGCAAACAAGGGTTCAGGTGGGATTCTCAACAAGTTGCAAAATACATTTGCCAACTTTTAGAATCACACCTCAAGGAATAAGGTACATGGACTTAAACCATTTGCAAACTCAAGTCACATGCTACAAGGATTATCCATGAGCCACAACTATTTGCAGAACACTTTCACAAATATTGGCAACATGTTAAGATGAGCTAGAGCAAACATAATGAGCTATCAACACATGACTAACTCAAGCTACTAATCAAGACCCCTCTTAATAGTACAACAACCTATACTAGCAATCTGGTCTCCCAACCAAACACCGAGACCGGTAAAAGACTAGGAACACATCCTTAGCCCTGGCTAGCCATATCTTTGCCTTGAGTAACCACTTGAAGCTTGATGACGCACATCCTCACTTCAAGTCCAGGTTCTTAACTTGAATATGCATCAACATATGATGCACTCTTCACTTGACCTCCGTCAACACATCATGGGTCTTTACTTGACTTGATGATCAACTCGTGATCATCTCCTCTTCTTGAACATCATCAACATACAATGATTTCCTCTTCTTGAACTTGATGCACATCAACACATGATGCAACATTTACTTCAAGCTCTTCACTTCGGGATCTTGACTCGAACATCATCAACACATGATGATTTTCTTTATCCCGAACTTTGACTTGATGACAATCAACACATGATGTCATCCAAAGTCTCCAACCATGAAACCTAACCTGCTTATCCAACTCATGGAAAATGTTAGTTCCACAATACGATTATCATTAATTACCACAACATACCATTAACTCATAATGGTTGGGACAAGATACCACAATCTTTCCCTCTTTGGTAATTGATGATAATGACTTCAATATGCACATAAATGAATATTAAGATATACGAGCATATATGAACTTCACAAGTCATATATACCAAATATGAGTTTATACAAACTACACAAGTTGTATATACTCATATGAATATATTAACTACGCAAGTTAAATATATTCGAGGGATATGTTTCAAAGTAAAGATCTCAAATATATGTGGGACGGGAATATGGATCAATACTAATGAAACCACAAAATATAGAATGAGCTCCCCCTAAATGTGTGCATACACAAATGTGTAATGGAAACATATGCACATATTCAAGTTATCCTTTTTGGTGGAGTTCAACCTATATTTTGGATCCGAGGAATGCAACAATGTATATAAGAAATGATGTCGAATGCATACCTCTTTGATTCTTACATTTTGATCCAATTAAGACTAAACCATAGATACAACATTAGAAGTGTTAGTCTCACAAATAGATTTGTCATTAATCACCAAAACTCCTTTAACACATAATGGCAGGTCTAGATCCTTCATACATGTATGAGGTTTATGCCAAACAAATGATATGGCACAAGTATGGTCGTCGGTACCATGATGACAACATGGTCCACCCATCCGATGGTGAAGCATGGAAGCAATTTGACCGAGACTATGTAGAGTTCGTTGCGGAGCCTCAGAACGTTCGAATTGCAATTGCAACTGATGGGTTTAACCCATTTGGTATGGGGGCTGCGCCATACAACTGTTGGCATGTGTTTGTCATTCCCCTTAACCTCCCACCCGGTGTTTGCATGCAGAAATAGAACATATTCCTTTCCTTGATAATCTCTGGTCCAGAATACCTAGGGAAGAATATGAGTATATTCATGGAGCTCTGGTCCAGAATACCTAGGGAAGAATATGAGTATATTCATGGAGCCGGTGGTGGATGAATTGTTACATGCTTGGGAATATGGTATAGTAACATATGATCGGGCATCGAAACATAAATTTACCATGCGGGTCGCGTACCACACATCCATGCATGACTTCCTGGCGTATGGGATATTTTGTGGGTGGTGTGTACATGGGAAGATGCCATGCCTGATCTGCGTGGCTGTTTGCTAAAGCATGGTCGCAATCACTCTTTCTTCGATTGTCATCGACAATTCCTTGCAATTGACCACGAATTCAGAAGTGACACAAATGGATTTATTGCCAATACTACTATCCGCAATGGACCACCACATCGCCTAGTAGGTGAGGAGGTCCATGCACGACTATATGCTCTCAAGCCTCTTGACGAAGGAGATGGGTTCGAGAAATATGGCGAGGAGCACAATTGGACTCACATTCCAAGCTTGTGGCGGCTACCCTACTTCCATAAGCTCCTTCTTCCCCATAACATAGATGTAATGCACAATGAGAAGAATGTCGCAGAGGCCATATTTAGCATATTTTTTGATATTCCAGACAAGACGAAGGACAATGTTAAGGCTCACCTTGATCAAGAGGAGCTCTGCAACAGGCCCTCTCTCAATATGATCTACAAGCCAGCTACTGGCAAGTGGGAGAAGCCAAGAGCTAATTATTGCCTAACTAGGGCTCAGAGGAAGGAGATTTTGGAATGGTTTCAGACTCTAAAATTTTCTGATAGATATGCAGTAGATCTAAGGAGAGGAGTGAATTTAGCTACCATGCACATCAATGGCCTAAAGAGCCTTGACTACCACATATTCATGGAATGCCTTTTGCTTGTGATGATTCGTGGCTACGTCCCTGAGTGTGTTTGGCAAGTGATGGCAGAGTTGAGCTTCTTTTATCGATAGCTATGTGCGAAAGAGATAATCCCATGGTGATGTCAACTATAGAGCGTGAAGTACCTGTGTTGCTTTGCAAGTTAGAAAAGATCTTTCCACCTGGCTTCTTCAATCCAATGCAACATTTGATTCTCCATCTCTCCTATGAAGCTAGGATGGGGGGCCCGTGCAAAACCGATGGATGTATCCAATTGAGAGGGAATAAAAGGAGCTACGAGGCAAAGCAACAAATCGATCGTATGTTGAAGCGTCCATAGCGGAGGCGTACATACTTGAGAAAATTTCCCATTTCACATCAATATACTTTGCTGACAATGTTCGCACGGTGCACAATCGAACCTCACGAAATAACATTGGCATCCCTCAAAATGATTGCCAGCTTAGCCTCTTCACCGGAAGAGGTGCCACTTCAAGCGGTGGTGCTCCCAAAGTTTTATCGTAGGATGAGTGGTCGACTGTAATGTTGTATGTCTTTACCAACCTCTCTAAAGTGGATGACTACATTAGGTAGGCAACAATTATTTTTTTCCAAAGAATTGATGCATGGGTGTTTTAATATACTTTTTTTTGTTGCCTATAGGGAATTTGTTGGGAACGAGTGGAAGCAACGTCGAGATCCATCCGAAAAACAAATTGAGACCCTTCTTAGGAAGGGTGCTGGGAATGGCAAACCAAATTTCCTGACTTGGTTCTATCAAAAAGTAACTTCCCTATTAGCTAGTCCCCCTTGCACATAATATTTACTAAGTAAAGAGGAACTAATACATGAAACTCATTCTATTTATCCTATAGAGCTTGAAGGACAAGTCTATGAGTAGTGAATTGAGGCAAGTTGCTCAAGGATGTCACAATCGGGTGCTTTCCTATAGTACCTACGATATGAATGGGTACCGCTTCCGAACATCTACACATGAGAGGGAACGGCCTAATGCAACAATAATTAATAGTGGATTGGTGACTATAGGGCAGGATGGGAGCAATACAACTGTTGAGTACTATGGAGTAATTGAAGAAATAATTGAACTATATTTCCATGGTAGCAAACCTCTCAAACTAATGTTATTCAAATGTCATTGGTTTCATCCGTTCAGGGGAGTCAGACGGACACATCACTTGGGCTAGTTGAAGTTGCACATCAATCAGTCCTACCAGGCAATGACCAATTTATTGTGGCTCAGTAAGCCATCCAAGTATACTACATCCCATACCCATGCAAAACTATGCGTAGTCTAGTGCAGGGTTGTTCATTTCCAAACCGAACCAAAAAAACTGTACCGAAAAAACCAAACCGTACCGGTCAACTCAGTTTGACCGGTATTCGGTACGGTTTTCAAAAATCAGGGTTTCTAGGATTTCGGTTTTTTCGGTAAACACCGGCTGAAAACCAAAAAAACCAAAATGCCGCTCTGTTCTCCACGCGTAGCTCTGGCTTGTGGTTCGGCGGTTCGGTCGCTCAGGGAGGCCCATCTCAGCCCATTTGGCATTGCCGCATTGGCAGGCACCACCGCACTAGCCACCAGATATTTCTTTCTTCCCCTAACTGGCAACCCTAACATCTGGAGAGTGGAGACTCGAGTGGCGACTGGCGAGTGGAGACGGTGGCTCTCTGTCTCTCCCTCTGCCTCTCTACCTCAGCGCCTCCAGTTCCGGGCTCCAGCCTTCCGGCCTCCACAACTCTGCCTCCAGTAGACAACCGGTGCCACTGTGGCTGCCTGCTAGGCTGCTACGGCCCTCCGCCCTCCTACCGTCCTGCCCTCCACCACCATGGACCGCCGCCGCACCATGAGTCCACAACAGCGCCCGGGCCTCCCTCGGTTCCACTTCCAAGTTTCATCCATTCATCGGTCCAAGGTAACTCACTAACTCCACCTATGAGGCTCTGACCTCCCCCAATCCCCCTGCATGGTTTGATCTTTGAATCATTGATGCCTTGATACGGTGTGTGAGCCCTGATGGAGATGGAGTGATGGTTATCGCATTTTAGCAGATCGAGGGATTTAGGGTTGCACACTTGCGTTGGAAGTCTGTAAATTTCTTTGTCAATCACTGTCAATTGCTACTTTGTTTGTTGTGATGATGATATGGGATCATACTGT
This sequence comes from Phyllostachys edulis, assembly GCA_036346405.1. NCBI lineage: Eukaryota > Viridiplantae > Streptophyta > Magnoliopsida > Poales > Poaceae > Phyllostachys > Phyllostachys edulis. The sequence continues at coordinate 16,923,017 of CM070546.1, read as the reverse complement.
CCACTATCAATCACTCAATTGCTAATCACTGCAATGTAAATTACAGATGTCTGAGTCTAATGATATAGAGATTCTTCCTGTTGTTGGGTCATTTAACGTGGGCAGTGATGAAGCTGTTGGACCCAATCAAGTCCTAAACACTGGCAAGAAACAAATGAGTTCCAGATTGGAGATATGGAGCCACTTCACATGACTTGAAGATGACTAGAACAAGGCTAAGTGCAACTATTGCTCTCGGGTGCTCAAATGTGATTCGCAAAAGAACGGTACCTCCTCACTGGTCTCTCATGCAAAATGTTGTAAGATGCATCCTGATAGGAGCAATAATCAAACTCAACTAAACTACCAACGTAGTGCAGATGGAAGTAGTTGTTTAGTTCCTTGGCAATACAATGCTGAAGAAGTTAGGGAAGCATTTACTCGCATGATAATTATAGATGACCTGCCTTTTATATTTCCAGAAAAAGAAGGTTTTAAGGACTTCATTTCCAAAGCTTGTCCTCGGTTCAAAGTTCCATCTAGGATGACAATGTATAGAGATATTCTACGCCTTTATGAAGATGAGAAAGCAAAGCTAAAGAAATATTTTAAGGATTCTCGTCAAATAGTTAGCCTCACAACTGACACATGGACATCTTGACTCTTCAAAATTACATGGTTCTCCTTTGCACACTACATTGATAACAATTGGCAACAACAAAAAATCCTTAGCTTCGCATTTGGTAGACAAAGGGAAGACATCGGAAAGCACTAGATAAATGCTTGCTTGAGTGGGGTATTGAGAATGTGTGCACTATCACTGTAGATAATGCTAGTTCAAATGATGGTGCTATAGGCTACATGAGGAGTTCTTTGTCAAATCGTGGTGCTACTTTTGCAAAAGGTAGACATCTTCACATGAGATATGTAGCTCATATTATGAATCGTGTGGTGCAAGATGGGTTGAAGACAATGGCTCCTTCTATTTCCCGTATTCGTAGTGCTATCAAATATGTGAGAAGCTCCCCTGCACGAATGAATAACTTCAAAAAATGTGTGCAAATCAGCAAGGTGGAAGAAAAAGGTTTGGTGTCTCTTGACGTGTGCACTCGATAGAACTCAATATATCTTATGTTAGAGAGTGCCGTGGGTTTTGAGAAGGCATTTGAAAGGCTTGAACTCCAGTTGAAAGGCTTGAACTCCAGGACCCCTCGTACAAGACAGAATTGGTTGGAATAGGGTTCCAAAACATAATGATTGGGTGTTTGTAAATGAATTCAAGGTCTTTTTAAAATATTTCTTCGACCTTATAGGAAAAGTTTCTAGCACGAAATATCTTACTTCCAACACTTTCTTTGAAGATATTGCTGGTGTTAATTATTTATTGTTCAATTTGAGTCAACGTAAGGATGATGATGATGATGATGATGATATCTTCAAACACATGGCTACTGACATGAATAAAAAATATGATAAGTATTGGGGGATCCTGAGAAGATGAATGATTTAATTTTTATTGTTGCAATGCTTGATCCTAGGTGCAAGCTTTTTCCTTTTTTGTGTATTTTATCAAGATATCGTCAATCTGGTTATTTTATCACTAATTAATCTTACTTTTGTTTAATGTTTATGCAAGGACCAAACAATCTGATTATTTGCATGATATTATCAACTCGACATATGGCCAGATTAAAGGTGAAAATATATGGGTCAAAGCTCTCAAGGCATTCTTAGATCTTTTTAAAGAATACAAGAATTTGTATTCTCAAGTTGGAAGCCAATGTGATGGACAAGCTTCATCACAATCACAAACTAGTGGTAGTGTTACTGAGCATTCAAAATCTAATTCTACAAATATAATAAGGTCTTTATACAACAAGAGAATAAAAGTTTCTAGTGGTGGCAAATCTAAATTGGACAAGTACCTTGTCGAAGATACCGAAGATGATGTTAAAGGTTTTGACATTCTCTCTTGGTGGAAATGCAGTTCACCTCATTTTCCTATCCTTTCACGCATGGCTAGTGATATATTAGCAATCCCCATATCAACTGTTGCTTCTGAATCAGCTTTTAGTACTAGTGGTCATGTTCTCGATGATTTTAGAAGCTCCTTGTATCCATTAACACTCCAATGCTTGATATGTGCACAAGATTGGTTTCGTGGTTCAAAGCGTATAAATGTTGAAGTCGATCTAGCTGATCTATCTAAATTTGAAGGTACTATAAGTATAGGCATCATATTTCTATTTATGAGTGTTACAAATGCTCAACTTATTATCTTCTTTTTGTGTCATACTGTCATGTAGGTATCGGGGAGATGGTCCAAGATGACGATGTGGAAGATATTCCAACAGCAAGTGTCTTCTCCTCGGACTTTGGTATTTAACTTTGATGCTTGAAGAACTATGAAATTGGACTATGTAGACCGTAATATGAGTAATCTTTTATAATTGTTTATTTGCTATTTGGACTGTTGGATATTTTGGACATTGAACTGAAGTTTCGAACTATGGACTAAATTACTGTAAGCATGCTTGCTAGTTAATGGTTATTACTTTGTATTTCCTTAATCCTTGCCAACTTGCTGTTGAATCAATGGATTGAATACTGATGTAGTAGTTAATGATTGATGGTGTAGTAGTGTACTGCTGTGATGGATCAATGGAATATCGATCATGGACTGAATATAGATACTGATGTCTTATGGAGTGATGCTGTGATGGTGTAGTAGTTTACTAATTCTTTGTTATCTTTGTCTCTTTGGTCTTTGGAGAGTGGAGATCGGAGTCTTTGGTATTGGTGGCCTCTTGTCCGTGTAATGGTCTTTGTTACTGGTGATCTCTGTCTCCACGCAAACAACCAAAGACTGTTGTTGGCCTACTGGGTGCTAGGCTCTTTGGAGACCTAGAGTTTGGAGACACGAGTAGCCCTTCTTTGGTCTTTGGGCCTTTGGATCGCATGGTTCTTTGGACATTCTTGATCTTTGCTTGTTTATACTGTCATGGCTGCTTGCTAATGCTTTGATGCAAGGTCTGACCCGAGCGTCTGTGCCTTGATATAACAGACTCTCGCTTTAGTGCTTCACGAATGATGCTTGCTTTGGAAATTGCAATCGCGTCGTTCACAATTCGCGTCAACTTTGGTAAATATGGTATTTACCGATACCGCACCGAAACAAATTGAGATTTACCGAAACTGAACCGTATTTTTAAAAACACCATATTTACCCGAAGTAACAAAACCGTATTTACCGCATATACCGAACCGAAAAAACCGAACGAACATCCCTACTCTAGTGGATTGGTGGGTAGTACATAAAGTGCAACCATATGGTAAACTACCTACCCCTAGTGAGCAGGACTACAACATCGAGACCAACAATGGTGTTGACCTATTCTTTCAAAAAGAGGGGCTGCCGGGGACTTTTCAAATAATAATTGGAGAAGAGGACGATCACATAGATGACATTCAAATCGGTGCCGAGGAGGTAGTCAGTAAAGAGGACTTGGAACTACTAAATCGCTTAGACATTGATGGCACCGAAGGGGGTGAGGTTGAGTCAACACCTCATGATAGTGACGATGACTTTTAAGAGGGCCCATCTGCGAAGGATCCCATTGTAGACGACTACTTCTAAGCATGATCTTCTTGTACGCCTTCCTTCAATTTGCTGCATGTATTGATTTTTTTGTGCAAATGTGCGACTTTCTATGAGCTTACTTGATTATGCTATATTAATTGCTTTATTTCATTTCATTTCATTTCAGGACACCAAAAAATGAGGGGCGGCAAAGGGGCAGCATACTCTAGTCGAGGCAGACGTCTGTCTTCAAAGGGGGCAGCATCATGTCATGAAGGCAGTGGGGCAGCCGCAGCCCCTCGAGGAGGCAGAGGGGCGACCATAGTCCCGATAGGAGGTAGTGTGGGGTCTACCTCTACTAGATCAGGCTCCTCTACCCCGCAACCCTCGCGTGCTGATCATGTGGATGATGAGTATCATCTTAGTGAAGAAGAGGGTGAGGAGAATGAGTACCCTGAGGCGGAGGGCAGTACTGCAACACAAGATTTTTGGTTGCGATGACCTGTGAACCTGCCATCAAAACCAACCCGAGAGGAGGACAAGACTATCATCGTTCCTGTTGGTGACACGTAAGTAATTGTTAGCACTTTCAATAATTTAGCCCACTTGCTTGCAAACCTCAAAAAAAACTAATGCGCATGCAATGGCGAGAAGAAGCCGGGGTTGAGAAATGTAGACTTCCAAACAGCATAATTGGCGTGTTGATTCGATGGCACTTCCCTGGCTTGGTCACTTACAAAGGAAGGCAGGAGCCTGCATGGATATGGTGCCACTACAAGGCTGCTGAAGATACCGCCGCTAAAGGAGAAATACAATTTGATGATTGTTTGCAGCGGGTGGAGGAAAGTTTTTGGGTAAGTGACTGATGCCTTTCCTAAATGATGCCTTAAGGAAGAAAGAAAGAAAGAAAGAAAGAAAGAAAGATGGTCAACTGCCATGCTTAGCTGCTTCCCCTATCACCAAACATCTTTAACCATTTAGTTAATATTTGAATATTACATCTTCAAATAAGGGAAATATACCTGTTATTTTTTAATGTAATGAAGCTAGACATGTCATAGATCCTTTTCCTGGAAGTTGGGTACTTGGGTTTGACTTCTAAAACCACAATCATATATGCCTTTATATTTCTTAATGATGATCAACCAGTCTATGTTCAGATTCATGATGTTGCGTTGCTCTGTCAGACATGGCATTTTCTTGGTCACTACTCAACAGTCATTACTCAATATGTGCTAGTTATGGCGTTTAGTTCAATGCGCACTGAGTCAATTGATGAATGCGCACTGAGTCAATTGATGTAGATTTAAACAAGAAGGATCCATTCAGATGGTCTATCTATGCAATATGTTCAGATAGCATTTTTCTGTTTAGTGATAGGTTTGGAGGATTGGTGTTGTTAGTAAATTTGGTTCATCCTTTAATTTCGACAGCATTTAAATAACATTAGTACGGTATGAAAATTAGCCAGGCTCTTAAGTTATTTAGGCTGAATAGTATTGTAAAATACCTGCTGCCACCTGCCAGTATGGGTAGCTACCACCCATAGGTGCTTGTGCATTACACCTTGCTTATATGGGTAGCTACCACCCATATTGTAAAATACCTGCTGCCACCTTGAGGTTAATAAGAAGGGTCTGGCTATTTTGAGATGATACGCCATAACCAACAACAAACTAACAACAATAAAAGAGGCTATCTAAATCATTTTGATTTCCATTATATGCCGGATTGTAGTGGTGGTTTAGATGGGCTGAGGAGAGTGGTGCGCAATGCTGTTAAGAAGCTGATCCCACAGATGATATATGAAGCACGCATACAAGTTGTGATCTATTTCCTTGGAAAGGAAATTCATAGGGCCGAGGCTTACCAAACACATATCACTTTGGAGGAGTACATGTAGGTAAATAGCTGTACAAACGATGTCCTTGATTACAATCAATTCTAGTTTATTCATATTTAACACTTGGTTAATTTAGGCAATACTTTGGTGGGCCAAGAAGTGTAAAGATGCATGGCAGCAGATTGCCCAAAAGAGGTGGTGTAACGAACAATGGTTAGAGGTCTCTCATGCTGCTAGGGAGCGTAGATTGTTGATGGACAGGGCAGCACATCGTCAAGGCAGCTCCTCCATGGCTCGTTATAAGAAGCACTTGGTAGGTCAGCATGTTCATATTGATTGTATGTTGCATGTTCATATTGATTGTATGGGTGCAGGAAAAGAAGAAGCAGAGGCTTGTCTCTGATGTAGAGGCATATGTAGAAGCTAGGAGGGGTGATCAGGAGAGCACCTTGTGCAACCAGTGTGCAACAAAGAACTTGGTACGATTTTCAAACATTTGGCTGCCTACTTGTTTCCTCTAATTAAAGTTATTTGCGCCTCAATCTGTGATGATTTTGTTCGACAGGACGCATATACTGAGGCTGCTAAGGAGATTCATGGACCGGACTTCGACGTAATGAATCCACCACTAGACGCGACTGCTGTGTACAAGGCTAGAAAGGGGAAGAAACATGGTCGTTTCTTGATGGGTGCTGGCTACATTAGCACACCAACAACCCTCTCGGACGTCCGATCAATGAGTATTGGATTAACGGATGATGTACACCCTCAAAGACGACTGCGACCATCAACTGGTAGGGTTTCTCAGCTTGAGGCGAGGCTACAAGACGAAGTCGAGACTAGGCAGCGGTTGGAGCAAATGATCCCAGTTAGTTGGAGCGTGGCAGTACAATAACAAAGTTAAATGCAAAAAAAAAATTGTACTTGGCTAATGTATTGCAATATGCAAACAAATATTCAGGCACTTCAGTCTCGACTTGATAGCACTATACCGGGGGCACCAATGTCTACATTATCTACTCCGGTTAGTAATTCACCGAATAAAACACAATTCCCGAGTCTTGGCATACACTCGAGCCAATTTCGGGACGCCCTTATGAAAGACCTTTTTCCCGAGTAAAATTTTCTCTATTTTCCCGAGTGCTACCACTCGGTAAAGTAATCCGTTACGGCGGTCGAACCCGTTTGTGCCAATTATTCTCCCGAGCGTCGGATGTTTCCCGAGTGTCAATATGAACACACGGTGAAGTTATTTCTCCCGAGTGGAGTACTCGGGAAACCAGTTTTTACCCGACGAAACTATCACGGGTGTTTTTTTCCCAACGGCCGACCTTCGGAAATTAGTTTTCCGGGTGTTTTGGGTATTTCTCCGAGTGTTTGTGGCACTCGGGAATTTAGCTGTTTCTAGTAGTGTAATTGCTTTTAAATATTTTTGTATTTTGCTAAAAAAAATTTCTAAACAGCATTGCAAACGAAGATTGTTGTGATCAAAATATAATTGAGTTTTACGTATTTTCTTCTGTTTATTTTACCTAATTCTCTAAGTCTATATAACCCAGCTTTCAAGCGAGCTTACAACTTTAAGCAAACTGATGGCAGTAGGATTATCATGTATTCAAGGAAGTAATGATGAGATGAAGGCTTCATTTAGCGTTGCTGTGGCTCATCAAAAGTATCTTTTTTAAGCCATGACAACGAATCTTTCTGAAATGAACAAAGATAATTGTAAATAACTAGTTTATACACAACTGCAAACTAGCCCATAATCACAAAATTGAGTTGCATCTGTTGATGGGTTGCCACACTTCCTCCTGCCAATGAGAGTTCTTGAAGATTTATTAGGAACTAGATAGTGCGCAGTGAGCACATGTTCAAATGGCAATGCACAATCAATGGCAATCTCCATTCTGCTAGAAATGATAAGCACGAACTTGTTAAGACTACATATTGTCCAAAGCTACCAATCAGTTGCTCGTCATGTGAATCGACCTTTTCCTCCTATTTTTCTGCTGTTGGAGCACTTGGCATTGACCAACATGTAGTTTTCGTCAAGTTGGGAATTGGGACGAGTGCTCAAAATCACCCAATTCATTCGGCTGATTGTCCATTCCTCTGTCCAGGAGGCAGGAGCACTACTAATATGTTCAATCAGTTGTCTAGGCCCATCCCTTAAAGTTGTTAATCGTCGGGTTAGCTCTATGGTTGGCGTTTTTGAGCTTACCCACCGAGTAGTACGAAGATACGTGAGCAGCATGACGTTGTTTCGCTCATGAAACAGTGGCGAGCTTGTCCGTTTCACTGGCTGAATGCCTAAATTGACCGCAAAAGATTGCGCAAAATAATTGTCCTCATTTTGTCTCCTTACTCGTTGTGCCTGAAGCTTTCTTATAATTAAAAAAATGACGTGCAACTGATTGAATATATATATATATATATATATATATATATACACACACACCAATTCAGGGCATTTGCGCTTTTCTTATGCGTCACAAATGATAAGAACATCGATCCAGTTGCACAGTCTCGTCCGTGATACCGGGAAGAAATAACACCGGACCTCTGTCCTTTGTATCTACACATTACGTCGTTGCTCGAACAGAAACTAGATTGGTTGCAGCGACTGACTCCGTGACTCTGAAACGAAGAACAAATTGGTCGCACTCGCACGAGTTTGGAAAGATGCAAATTCAGCGGCATTATGGCGTCAACTTAACTGAAACGCACTAGCACCGCGCTCTCACGCACTGAACGTTTCTGCGGCGAATCAAAGCAATTTCAGAAGAGAACAGATGAAGTGACCGTCGCATTGCCAGAATGTTATTCGGCGCGAGATAAGTGGAAGCTGCTCTCCAACCGAAGACCAGACCACATGGGTTAACGGCTCGGAAGCACAGACACGTCAGTCAGTCGCCGTGTCCGTGTCGGACACCGTGTCGGACACGGACACGGCTCCGACACGGCTCCGATACGTATCGGAGGCGTGTCGGAAATTACAATCGCGAAAAAAAAGAAAAATAAATTCCGATACGTATCGGACACGGTATCCAGTCGTATCGGACACGGACGGCCCATTTAAATTAGCCCAAATGAACAATTGGCCCAGCAAGCAACACAGAGGTTAACCTACTTCTGCTGCGCCTCCCGAGCAGACTCGCCCCTCCCGAGCTCGCCTCCTGCAGCGCCCGACGCCGCCGCAGTGCCCGTCGCCAGATCCGGCCACCGCGAGCAGATCCCGACACGACGAGTCCTCCTGTGCTTCCGCCGCCGGCTCCTCGGTTTGCTTCTGCCGCCGGCTCCTCCCTGGTACAATGTTCTCCTCGGCGCCCCTCCTCCCCGCGTGCTTCCCTGGCCCGGGTTGCTCCGCCCCGCGCCGCCCTCCGCTCGACGCAAGACTGCTGCTTCGCCGCTCGCCTCGCTTCGCCCTCTGCGAGCTCGCGCTGTCTTCGCCTCGCTCGCTCACTCGCCACCGCCTACCTTTCGGCCTTCGCATCTCCTCTGGCCGGCTCGGCCTTTGGCCGGCCACCGGGGAGTACTTGTAGACTGTAGTATGTAGATTTGTTAGTTGTTAGACAGTTAGATAGTTACACTTTGTTGATACTTTGTTGATTGAATGATTGTTACTTGTTGGTTCCACCCTTGTGGATATGCATGGATTATGGAAAATTGGAAAGTGTAATCATGTCTTTAAGTTTCTATGTATGAACTTGGCTACTTTTTGTTGATTGTTATCATTTGTCAATTATTTGCTGGTTGTTATAATGTTAGATTGTTAGGTACTGAGGTGTTTGCTCTTGCATTGTATTTGTTACATTGCTTACTTGCATTTACTAATTACTAATCAAGTTTTTTTTCTATTCACAGGTTAAAGGAATTTTGAATTTCTTGTATTAATATGAAGTTATGCTTTATGATTTATGAAGAACTGAAAAGACCAGGAGCCGAGGATCATCTTTAAGGTACATATTCCTAACATTGTACACTTTCTGTTTGATAAACACGTAGAAAAGCATTCAATAATACATATACTGATATACATTTATTATTATTATTATTATTATATATATACAGCCGTGTCCCCGTGTCACCAGTTTTTAGAAAATGGCGTATCCCGTATCCGATACGTATCGTGTTCGACATGCGTGTCCATGTCCGTGCATCCTAGGTTAACGGTCAACCAGTGCCGACACTCCGGCATCTATCTAGCTCTTTCTAACATGCACGAATACCATATTGACAATGCCATTTTCGATGATAATACCCACCACACATTCTCCTATCTTGAGCTTGCCCGGTCAACTTGTCACGGCGAGCAGACCTAACAAATGATGAATCGTAGAACATGTCCAACTGCGTCACTCCTAGTTTCACACCTCACTGAATTCAGCTATATATAGACCAAGAACCTTCCGGCATAGTTCGTATCATACTATCATAGCACCAGCGAGAAGCCGAGAACCAAGATGGCAAGCAGATTATTTTCGGCAATGTCATTGCTCACTGTGGTGTCATTGGCCGGACTGGCCGCCGGAGCGCGCGCCGGCTGCATCGCGATCTACTGGGGCCAGAACGGCAACGAGGGTACGCTGGCGCAGACGTGCGCTACCGGCAACTACAGGTTCGTCAACGTGGCCTTCCTGCCCACCTTCGGCAAGGGCCAGAAGCCGGTGCTGAACCTAGCCGGCCACTGCGACCCAGCGTCCAACGGCTGCACCGGCGTCGGCGCCGACATCAAGTCGTGCCAGCGCCTCGGCATCAAGGTCATGCTCTCCATCGGCGGAGGGGTCGGCAGCTACGGCCTCTCGTCCCCCGCCGACGCCAAGCAGGTCGCGGCGTACCTCTGGAACAACTACCTCGGCGGCACGTCGCCGTCGAGGCCCCTCGGGGACGCTGTCCTCGACGGCATCGACTTCGACATCGAGAGCGGCGGGAGCATGTACTGGGACGACCTGGCCAGGTATCTCAAGGCCTACTCGCGGCAGGGGCGCAAGCCGGTGTACCTGACGGCGGCGCCACAGTGCCCGTTCCCGGACGCGTCGCTCGGCGGCGCGCTCAGCACGGGGCTGTTCGACTACGTGTGGGTGCAGTTCTACAACAACCCGCCGTGCCAGTACAGCTCGGGCGGTGGCGTGGACAACCTGGCGCGCGCGTGGAAGCAATGGACGGCGATACCGGCGGGGCGGGTGTTCCTGGGGCTCCCGGCGGCGCCCCAGGCCGCCGGCAGCGGGTTCGTGGCGGCGAGCGACCTGGTGTCGCAGGTGCTGCCGGTGGTGAAGAACTCGACCAAGTACGGTGGGATCATGCTGTGGTCGAGGTACTACGACGGGCTCACGGGGTACAGCGATAAGGTCAAGTCCTACGTGTGAGCTAACTGCTGGTTGCTCGTTTCAGGCGTGTGATTCACATGCATGTAACGACGTGCGTACTGCGTATGCCGTGTAAGATGGAGTAGTATTCAGAAAAACGCAAACACAATAAGATATGGCAGACTTGCTGCGGTCTCTTCACTTATCAATGCTTGTCGGCAGTTTGTTTTATGTAGCGGATTAGCTGTTTGGTGTGTTGGTCTCTGTTATGTTTTTCCTTGTACTATTCCAGAATGGACATGTGCTGCGGTCGACCGATTCAGTGTACTGTAAAACCGGCCACGGTTGCGGCGATTGGAGCAGCGTGTCCCTGCATTCTTGTATCTGCTGCCTGCTGGACGAGCACTGGTTGCCGTTTCAAGACCATGCAATAAGAAAAACGACGAACTGAAGTACCGTAGGTCATTTTATTGAGGCATCTAATACTAGCAACTACAGGGCTCTGCTGCCTGCTCTGTACTCCGTTAGGATTTTAGGAGCATCGGCAGGGCATATCACAGGGAAACGCATCCTCTGAGTAAAGTCACGGATGAACAGTACGGTGATATTCGGTAGATCTGAACCGTTGGATCCGAGAAGAATGACCCAGATCAATGGCTACAGTGATACTACAGTGCTCATGAGCATTACTCATGCTACAGTATTTTTGCTACAGTACTTGCCACAGTGTTTGGGGGACAATGCGCGTCTCAATCTCAGCCTCTCGTTTTTGATCCAACGACCCGTGCGCAATGTCACCGTACTGTTCATCCGGGACTTTACTCCGTAAAGTCAAAGGATGCGTTTCCATATCACAGATGCAGCTCATAATTCAGTAATCATCAGTACCCTCAACATGTCACGTAGGCCAAGAGCCCACATGCATAGCGCCGATTGGGCCCAACTTACTCGGTTACGCACCCCCAACTTCTGGCCCTTAGCCATCCGAGGGGACGCTATCACGGAGACGGCGAGAGTACGTGCGCAACCAGGAAACCAATGCCTACAGTTTGCAGGGGCAGAATAGTACAGGAGCATGGGTGTATAGATATACACCTATTTTAAAAAAACACAGTATTTATTAGGTATGTTAGGTATATATACTAGTAAGTATACTTAAAATACATATTTACATTGTGCAACCGATTGATCAAAATCCACAGCCCGCCAGAATCACATCCTCTCCAATCACATGGCCCACTCGGACTCAACTCGCAGTCTGCACGCCACCACCAGCTCATAGCCCAACTCCAAGCCGCAACCGACACTCGGGCACTCCAAGCTCGCCCGCATCCTCCTCCCTCCTCCTCCCTTCCCCTCTGTCCCACACCGCCGCCCCGCCCCGTCCTCCTCCTCTTCCCTTCGCGCGATGCCGAGCGGCAGCCGCCCTCCCCTTCTCCTCCTCCCCCGAGCACCGCCGCCACGCCCTCCTCCTCCCCCTAGCTGTTGCCACGCCCTCTCTCCCTCCCGCGCCCGCCTGCACCACCGCCCACCTCCGGCCCTGATCGGATCTACCTCTCGCGCGCCTCCCTCTTCCTCCCCCACTACCCTCCTCCTCGTGCCTCCTCTCGTGTCGGCGCCCCACCTCCTCCCTCCTCTTTGCCCTCTCTTCCAGTCTTCCTCATTACCAAATCCACCGCCTCCTCCACCGCCTTAAAACCCTCCTCTCCACCTCCGCCTCCTCCTCCTTCGCTAATGTTGTGTTCTCGTCGGTCAACCAGAGAAGGTGCTTTGGGAGATCACGGCCTATTTCCTCGGCCTCAAGTACATTGTTTAGTGGAATCCTTGAGAGTTGAAGCCTCTCTGTTGAAGTCAAGCTTATAAAACCCATTCTCTATGCAAAAAACTGATGCTAACCTGTATTTGATTTGTTGAGAATTAGTCTAAATGCTATTTATGATTGCTTGTGTTGCTTTAACAATGACTATATAAGACTTACCTTTCAGTCTTCAGCATCTTGCGATGTTAAATCATTTGTGCATTTTCTTTCCTTTATGAATTTGTGTGTTGATAGGTATAACATGAGGTTAAGCTTCAGATTCTACTAGCAAGATTGAACTATAGTCTATACATCTATGTTAAACAAACAGAAGGATATTAGTTTCTTATGTGTGTCCATTACAATTTCAGGAGTTCAAGAAGCATGACAAGAAGCCTGATAAGTATATAAAACAGTGGTCTTCAATTAAACCAAAGACTAGGGTCCCCTACACAATTGACATTGGATATGAGCGCTTTCTTGGACCTCAGGTTTGTTCCTATTTCTATGATCTAATTTCCATGAGGATATTGCTTTCTCATAGTGTTCCTCCAAATTAATATGATCAACATTCAACAATCATCGTTTGAGCAACAAGTATGCGGAGCACAACACATATGATGAATTTTTCATACCTTTGATCTTATCATTACCCTAACGATAGCGCATGTAATGTAAGTAGATTGAAAGCTATAACAGGAGATTACATGATGGCCTGTGGTTACTCTAGAATGAGAACAATAATGCAAGACCTCATAACATTTCTCATGTGCCCTTCTTTCTGTTAATTGTGTAGTAGTAAAGGAGCTGATTGACAGTATGTCAATGGCCACACAAGCATAGATCCAAGAAAATATACAAACTGCACTAAACAGCCTAATGTATAGCAAAATCAACATTACTTGATTGCAATCATTATGTCCATTGCAACAACCATCTGTTGCTGTACTGGCTCTTATGCTGAGGCAGCATCAACATAGTGCATGAAAACACTGATCAAGGACTTATCGTTAGCCATTCATCTATCATGTGATACCCTTTGTATTCAACTGCTTTTTAAGTAGCTCACTCATTGTGCTTCTTAGCTTGTAGTTATATGTATACAATGTATGGAAATTGGCACTGATTGGCTCATTAGTCCTTACTGCAAAATTGCAAAATTGGATGTGCATTGTGCTTAGTCCTTACTTCAAAATTGCAAAATTGACACTGAATGGAGGATTTAGAAATTGGCATTGTTGTGCATAAGCATTGTGCATTTATTTTTTTTATATTATAAACATTTATGTTTTACATTGAATAACATATTTATAACTTCGAACACTCATCCTGAAAATTCTGTATCCGCCACTGTCATTGTGCTAAAATAATCGGTGCTACCTACAAAGGCACGTGCTAGCTTTTTATTTTATGGAACCGGTGCATCTTCTTGGGTGCTAGCTCATGGGAAAAGAATATGGGCCAATTCATAAGTAAAATAGGGAAGAAGTGTGGTGCGATAAAAAAGATGTGATATTTTATTGAGTTGTGGGTCCCACTCTGGAGAGAGAATGAGGTGTTAAACACTATAGTAGATAAACAAATCTAGCACACTGCACCCTGCACACTGCTTTTCCCAACAGTTTGCAATGGTGCACCTGCATAACAAATTCTGATGCATACTTTCTACTAGCACTTTCGTCTCTTCACCAATGGCTCGTTAGGCTTCGCCATGGGAAAGTGACCCCCGCCCCCAGCGGGACAACATCCCTGCGGGGGATGAAAAGTATGGTTTAAATATTATTTTTCTCTTGTTAATATGACTTTAGTTGTTAATTTAGAAATATTTTACGTATATTTTTGTTTTTTATATATATATATATATATATATATATATATATATATATATATATATATATTCAAGTTTTAGTCCAAATAATATAAGAAAAACACACTTCTCATATTAAAAAATTATAATATATAAATAAAATAGTATTCTCAACTCTTTACCAGTCCCGTCGAGGAGGTCGACTCGACCCCGCCCCGCTAGCCTAGCGGCCCCGCTCCCACGGGGAAAATTGCCCTCCCTATCCACGTTCTGTTCCATACCACCAAGGCACCAACCAAAGCGAGGTTGCTACTGGTGCAGCTCAATAACTTGCACACATCTGTTAATACTACGTGCATGTGTGTTCTGCTTAATGATGGAAAAATAGCTCGAGGCTCGCGAGCTGGCTCGGTTTGGGCTCGTGACTTTTTGAGCCGAGCCCCTTTTCTAGCTCGCCAAAAAAGCGAGCCAAGCTCGAGCCGCTCGCGAACGGCTCGTTTGGCTCATGCGGCCCACGAAGGCCCTGTCCACTCGCGTGGCTCTTTCCCAGCCCAGGACTCTACCCCTAACCTAACTAACCCCAACAGAGCTGGCCAAACAGGCGGCCCGGTCCAGCACGGCACGGGCCCATCTCGGCATGGCCCATTCTGGTCCAGCTACTATTCGTGCCGTGTTAGGCCGGCCCACGTGCTGGGGTGGCGGCCTAGGCACGGTCTGTCGGCTGTTTGTGCCGTGTCGGGCTGGCACGAGCCCGTTTAGCCCATCGGGCCAAGTGTGTGTAATATCCCAAACATTATTTAGTGAGTACAACATTCTTTGGAGAGGGAATTAGAATAAAATTCAAAAAGTGTGGGGGATTTGGACTTTGGGCTTTCGGCCCAAAGCATCCTAGCCTAGTTGGACCGACCACCTAGTAGGTCTAGAGGGGGGACGCCCCTTTCCCCTTACCCTAGCCACCTCCACCCCTAGCCAGCCGCCTCCAACCTCCTCAGAGGCGCTTTGCTGCCTGTTTTACTGCCAGACTCATCACACCTTTGCTTTTCTCCCACCGCCGCTTTGTTCAGGTCTGCATGCGTGCAGCTTGTGCCTTGCAGCAGCAAGATGCATCGCTGCTTGCATGCACTCCATGTTGTGCCGAGAGACCAGAAAAGAACTCCTGCTGTGCATTTTTTTTATTTGCTGCGTGAAACCACTTGGGCTGCATGCGGATCTTCTGTGCTGTTAAGGGACCAGCAAGGAATCATGAGAAGAAAGGAGGAAAGAAAGGGAAAGGGAAGAGGAAGAGGAAGAAAAAAGGAGAAGAGAAGGAAAAGAGGAAGGAAAGGGAGGAGTTTCGCTGGGTATTCGTGTTCTTCAACGTATTATCCAAGGGTAACCCCTGATCTCGTTCGATTAGTAGTGTAATCGTGTAATTAGGCAATGTCGGTAACAGATCTATTTTAGGGCAGTCAGTAGTGGCCAACAGTTTTGAGGAAGATGATTGTGGATTCTAACCTGGCCATCTCCTAGAAGATGTGGGCGACGTCGCTAGCTTTCCGTAAAGTATTGGATCATGTCGTTTGGATGAGCAGATTAGGAGTTATGAATTTCGTAGCGCTGCTATTCGGGAGTTCTGTCATATTTCTGACAGTTAACATTAATCAGTTTTTAGAAAATAAATAATTGATTAATTAGAAGATCTCACCATAATGAAAGATGTTGGTATTTTGACTAGCTTTCCAGAAAGCTAAAGAACACAAATTTTGGATAACTGTACTGTAAGATACGTTAAATTTAGTCTTGCTGTCCAGAACCAATGTCGAGTTTTTGTTGTTCTATTAATCTGATTGGTAAGGATAGAAGATGGCCGAATCTGGGAATCATGCCAAATAAGTTTATATAGACCGTGTACTAAACTGAAGTTTGGACTGATTTAGCCCTGTAGCACTTTTTAATTCCAGTTTTAGCCTCGTTATCGTCAAAATTCCCGTTTTGGCCCCCCGGGAGCACGTGCTGCCGTCCTGGACGGCAGCAGCCAAGTTCATGCCGATCGACGGTAGTAACTAGTCTGCGCTAACCGACGGCAAGAACTTCGGTTGTCGCGCGCCGCTCGGCAACAACTAGTTGTCGCCGCCCCACTCAGCAAAGACGTTAGCCCCCCCCTTGCCACGCCACAGCGCGCCGCCGCGCCGCCGGACGGACCACATACCGGCACATACGCAATACCATGCCGCCTTCGCCTTCGCCGCACGCGCCGCACACAAGGCCATACCAGCAGGTTCACAGGGCGATGCCAAGGCCGCCGCGCTTCGCCCATTGCCACTGCAGCTGTGCAGCTCTCTGTCGCGTTGCTTTGACGTCCTTGCTGCATAAGAGGAGGGCTTGCGTCCAGAATGCAGGTGAGCGACGCCATTTGTAGAAGCAAGGCAAGAAGCAAGGCAGAGAAGAAGAAAGCCAGAGAGGAAGAGAGGTCGGGGAAGAGAAGGGAGTTGAAGTTCAATTACGGAAGTTGTGCATCGTGTTGTGAGCACCTAGAAAAGGTTAGTGTCCTTCGCATTCAGCTTTAGTTTGAGCAATGTCATTAGAATATAATTAGATGATTTGTAGTTTCTTATTGTAGCAACCAAGTAGTTATAGTTGTACAGATGGTGTATTTTGACTTAGTGTTCGGTGGTAGGATTAGGGATGAGATTAGGTGAGAAGGAGAAATTTAGGAAGTAACAAATTAGTAGTACTATTAACAGTGACGATGACTTAGTGCTAGGATTAGGGATGAGATTAGGTGAGAAGGAGAAATTTAGGAAGTAACAAATTAGTAGTAGTATTAATAGTTTAGTAGTAGCAAATCTAATTAGGCAGTAGTAAAATTAAATATGGACGCGGTGTAATTTTTTAGACCAACGTATTTAATTAAGCCGCGTACGAGTAAAACAGCAGTAGGCCGACGATAGATAATTAGTACGGGATAAATAAAATGTAAAATTAATCATAGTATATATAAGAAAATTAATGACCAATAAAACTCAGGACATTAATTAAATAATCGGGGGCGTTAGGAAATATTTGAAGACTTAGTAGTAGAAGTCAATGTAAAATTATTGACTTACAGACTTAGTAGTTAGCAATGTGATTAGCTTTTAATTCGAAATCTGTACAAGGAGAGAGAAAGAAAAGAAAAGTGGAAAAAAACCAATTATAAAAATAAAAAAAATTAAGATGAAAAGTTTTAATTAAAAAATTTGAATATAATTGAAGTTTATTTTATTAATTTAAAATTTAATTTTACGAAAGAGATGAAAAGATTGAAAAAAATAGTATCTTAGTAATCTGGTTGTTGATAAGGTTACTTGATTATGATGTAGTTAAAAGCGAGTACTTTATGGAGCTTCTCTGAGAATGCAATTGAAGAAATTTGAAGCGCTTCGTTGTGATTATGAAGATGCCTAAAACATGCGATTCAATGTCGGTGTGAATGGTTCTTTGTGGGATTCCACTAGAAGAGGCGTATTTGCAATAGACGTGGTTCGTATGTAGTTGCAATATAGGGTTGCACGGAACCGTAAGAAGTATGCCTCTTCTAGTGGAATCCCGTAAAGAACAACTCACACCGACGCTGAATCCTCCATGTTTTAGGGCATCTTCATAATCACAACGAAGCGTTTCAAATTTCTTCAATTGTATTCAGAGAAGCTCCATAAAGTACTCGCTTTTAACTACACCATATCAAGTAACGTGATCAACAAATCGAGCGTACTCAAGATACTTTTTTTTTTCAATTCTACTGCTTTTCAGAGTCTTTCGTAAAAATGAAAATAATTTAAAAGATTAAAATAAACTTCAATTAAATTCAATTTTTCTAATTAAATCTTTTCATGTTCCAAGTTTTTTTTGCGGTTTTTTGAAGTGTAAAAAAAACCGGTTTTTTCCACTTTTCTTTTCACAGAAAATTCATGTAAACTGCAATTGAGATGAATCAATTTTTGCCTCCACTAGTATTCTGTAATTTTATGCGAGATGTTTAAATAGAAATAGAATTGTTAGGAACTTGAACAAAAAATTTAAAAATATCAGTGATTTGATATACACCTGTGTTAGGTACTTCATGGCGGAGATTCAAGATCTGTTCGTGTTCCACGGGGACGCTCTCAGACGTGACGGCGTCAGACGGGTGGACGAATCAAATTGTGTCGGGACCGTGATCCGGCGCCGTCTGAAGGACATGAGCTGTCGGATCTATAGCGCGTCGCGTGCGTTCTGCGCTCGATCACAAGAATCGCAAGGAAGAAACTACGCATCGAGGCATTGTATGCCTCGGTGGTGGGTGGTGCAGACGAGATAGTTTGGCAACTTATGAAGGTGACAAGTGACGCTTCATGGGCCTATTACATGGAGGCTGTTTGCAACCCTGATGCTGTGATATATGCGCGGCCGATGGTCTATGTTCAGTTCGTGGAGAGCGCGGGGACATCTGGCGTTGGTGGTTGCAGTGAAGCTGCTTGTGAGGAGGAGCCTGCGTTGGTCTCCGGTGTTGGAGGAGACGCAGGCGAGGAAGTGGGTGATGGAGACGTAAGGAGGCGTGCCGACAACTTTGAGCCCAACGAAGGAGTGGAGCGATGGTGGGCAGCCCGTATTGATTGCCACGAGTACCTGGCCGACCAGCGGAAGAGGTGGAAAGCGAGGAGGAGGACGTTGAAACAGCTAGTTCTGAAGACGACCAAGACGGAGAAGCTGGTGCTGGTACGGGAGGTGTAGTTGGTGGTGTTGTGACCACCGACATTTCTTACGTCTCCTCAAGATTGGACGATGTCGCAACGACATCGTTGGTTCTGCCACAGCCGGAGGGGGCCGAGTGGGGGTTCAATGGGGACACCCTTCTCCTAGGGCAGCGCTTCCCTGACAAGAGCGCCGCCCAGCATGCTATTGCTAGATACGCCATTAACATTGGTCGGACGTATCGGGTGCAGAGGTCCAACCCCGACACCTACATCGTTAGGTGTGTTAATGAATCCTGTGTTGGCAAGGTCCGTGCTTGTTGCCATGTTCACGGCATGCCACGGGCTTCCTGGATAACGGTCTGTCAAGGACCACACATACGAGCTAGCTGAACCGCTTCAAAGGCACCGCAACATGACGTCCTCGTATGTTGCCAGCCTGATAAGCCACCTCGTCGCTGGAGATGTGTCCATTTCGCCAAAGCTCCTAATGGCGGAGGTTGCCAATATGGTGGGGTTCGCGGTCAGCTACAAGACGGCATGGCGGGCGAAACGGAAGGTCGTGGAGCAAATGTTCGGCACATTCGAAGAGGCTTACAACTTAGTCCCAAGGATGCTGCATCAAATCGCACAATCAAACCCTGGGACATACATAGACAAGCTTGATCGGGTGCACCCGAGGGAGGGGCCCAATTGTTTTGTTCTTGATAGGGTCTTCTGGGCCTTCAGTCAGGCGATCGAAGGGTTCAAGCACTGTCGTCCCGTGCTGACGATGGACGGCACCTCCCTATGTGGGAAGTACAAGGGTACCATCCTCATCGCCGTTGCAGCCGATGCAAACGACCAGTTACTCCCCGTGGCCTTTGCAATTGTTGAGAGCGAGAACACTGATAGCTAGCTGTGGTTCCTGTCCAATGTGAAGCGGGCGGTGGTCCAAGACCACCCAGATGTGTGTATCATCTCGGACCGCAATGCTGGGTTGCTGACCGCGTTGACTATGATGCAAAACGGGACGCAGCCGTCGTTCCAGTGGAATGATGTGAAGAGCCATTGGTGCATGAGGCATCTCGCGGTGAACTTCCACACCAGGTTTCGGAGCAAGGACCTGATGAAGATGTTCAAGAAGCTGTGCATGCAGAACCAAAGGCGGAAGTTCGATGCGGTGTGGAGACAGCTCGATGAGGACACCGGGAAGCATCTAAGGAACTCGGCGGACGCCGAGGCAGGGGCAGGGGCAGCGGCAGGAGGGTCCGTGAGAGTTGGGGAGTTCACACAGTGGGTTAACTCGCACGCACCCGACTTGGAGAAATGGTCCCTACTGCACGACACCGGTGGTGCAAGGTACGGGATCATGACGACGAACATGTCCGAGGTGTACAACGGTGTTCTCAAGGGTGTCCGATCCCTGCCGATCACTGCGATCGTGGAGGAGAGCCGAACCGCACTGGTCGGGTACTTTGTTACAGAGCCATGATGGCCAAGAAGCATTTGGAGGATGGGAAGCAATTCTCCGAAGTAATGCACGCGTACATGGAGAAGAAGATCAGCAAGGCTCGTTCGCATGTTGCGCGTACCATGGATGGCATCGGGCGGTTCGAGATCCGGCTCGTGGAGAAGTATGTGATGGGCCACGCTAGAGGATCGAAGGTGTGCGCACGATTCTCGACGAAGCATCGTGCACCGCAAGAAGCCACGACCGCACAAACCATGCTCCCATGTGTACGCGGCGCGGCGCGGCGTGGCGCCGAGCCCTCGGGCGTTACATCTGAGTACTCGACATCCACCACCGTATGGCACTTGGAGTGCCGAGTTCTATTCGTATGGCGGACATGCACTATAGGGACCTCTGGCGGGGACGGTGAAGTGGGTGCCAAGCGACGACCGAAGCACCGGCCGTGGAAGACGCCCGATCCGACGATTCATAACGACATGGATGATGCGGCCGGTAGCGAACAGGGTTCGTTGCCCCAGATCTGATTGTGCAAGGCGGTTAGCCACTCCGGCGGCCGCCCCAACAGATTGCACAAGCGGCGCCAAGACCGTAGCGAAAGCAAGATATAATTACTAAGTCGTGATGTTGCATGCTTAGTTTAATGGCTTGTATGAGTTGTATCGTTCTTGAAACCATGCCTTTCTGCACGGACGTAATGTTATGTTATCTGGGTCTTATGTTAACTCATTATGGTCATATATCTTTGTTATCTTTGTATGGGTGTGTATATGGTGTTATTCACTTTGTCTTACATACATTGTCATATGTTTCGCTTTCTTTTTACGTACCATACATTATGTTTGATCGGCGTACTAACGTGTTGGTTCTCTGTTGGCGAGGAGATGGCCTGACCTCGGATGATGGCCCGTATGAGCTACTCGACACACGTTGGGATCGCGACACCGATCCGAGCACGGTGGTGCAGCGTCGCCCTCCGAGCTCGGTCTGGCGCACCTAGAGAGGTGGCCTCTTGGCGAGCAGACGTCCCCACACTGCGGGACGCCGGCCTCCTGCCCCTTGCCCGCATGTTGGACCATCCGCACGCGCTTCAGTTTGACGCGGCACTCCTATCTGCGCTCGTGGATCGTTGGAGACCAGAGACTCACACCTTCCACTTCCGGTGGGGGGAGATGACCATAACTCTGGAGGACGTAGCTATGCTTACAGGTCTACCGCTGAGGGGTCTTCCGGTAGTGCCACCACCAAGACGACCAGACTGGAAGGTGCGTATGGCTGAGAGATTCGGTCACCCGATTGCTGACAACATATCGGGTGTGCCACATTCCTTGCTGCGGGGGTACATGACTTGCCCTTTGCATGCACTGTCATGGCGATTAGGACACACCGCAGCGTACCTTTTGTTCTGTTCGGATGGATCTTGTTTCCTCGACTCGGGGAGGCTGCGTGTACCCGAGCTACATCCATCTCGTAGAGTCTTTGGTGGATGCTCTTCCCGGCGAGTGCCCTGTCTGATTGGGGCTCTGCGGTGCTTTTTGTGCCACTGCAGGGTTGTGCGATGCCACTCGGCGTAATGCAGGCGAGAGCGATCCTCGCGGTATGCTACACACTCTGCGGCTATAGTCGTGGGAGCACTTTCGATTGGCGGCCGTATTTTGAGCGAGTGCATCCTTTCGGTTGATGAGCGAGCTTTATGGTCGTACTAGAGGCGAGACCCGTCGATGGGCCTACAATGGGAACGCGTTGGACACTTGCCACCCCACGTTAGGCGAGAGAGACCGGCGCGTGTACCACGAGTTCCACAACCTATTGGAGACTCTACGACGAGGCGAGGTCATCTGGTGCCTTTGGGATCGCAGTTCCTTCGCGGAGAGCGGCCCCTATGGATTATCCTCGCGATGCACTCGGGGCGAGACGCTATGGTTGACGACATGCCACTGGTCTTCTCCCACATGGTCGGCCGTACAATCCTGGCCGGGTCATGAGGCGGTTTGGGCTTTACGGGAGGTGCCACCGCGGCCAGGCGACCTCTCCGAGAAGGCACACCGGTATGTCGTTTTTGCCTCATATTAGCCGCATTTCGACTTACATTTTATGACATCCGAATTCAATTGCAGACAAATGAGGAGAGGCGGAGGAGCGACGATCGAGGCGAACCACGGCGGCCGTGGGCGGTGTTGTGGGGCGAGAGCGGCGGCGAGCGTTGTACACGAAGTTACGAGGCTACACCATCGAGGCGTATCTTTGCGTACTTGTAGTGGAATGCGTTCGCGTACTAGGTGTAGGCTTCTTGGGCTAAGCGCCCGAGCGTGCGATGGATGTCATAGAAGATCTTTGTTGTACTAGCGAGTCCGGCGAATCACCGAAAGCGGCACGCCAGGACGAGACGGTAAAACATTCTTCGTACAAATTTCAACAATACAACACGTTTCTAACTTACTTCCTTGCAGCACTACCACCTTGATCGTATCGAGCGTGAGGGTTTAGAAGTTCTACGCCGTGGTCGCAACAGCACAATTGATCGCCTCCTACATGCGGTGCGCTCTATGACCGAGGACGCGAGGGCTGCAATTAGGACCATAACTTGTGGTCGCCACAGCGACGTTCATGCACAGCATCGAGGACGCGGAGGGCACCCTCCACCTCCTCCGCCGTCGGCACCTCCCTCGGCACCGCCCTCCGCACGTCCGTCGCAGTCCGGAAGTCGTCCGAGCTATAGTCGCTCAGCCTCGACGCGCCTCGGGCCACAGGTTGTTCTCCTCAATACTTGTCCGGGCACTCCTCTCGAACGTATCTGACATAACCGTTTGTTCTTCTGAAGACTTTAGAGGACAACACTGCTGCTTGGCCGTCTTAAATCACGGAGGAGCTGCAACATATGACTTCCTCACCGACGCGCCTCGGGCCACAGGTTGTTCTCCTTAATACTTGTCCAGGCACTCCTTTCGAACGTATCTGACATAACCATTTGTTCTTCCAGCACTTGAGAGGGGACAACACTCTGCTTCAGCCGTCTTCGTCACGGAGGGAGCCGCAACATATGACTTCCTCGCCGACGCGACGCTGTTCCACTATCGACAGCGAGCCATGCTCGCCGCAGCGTCCAGACGTGGGGTTCGGATCATTTGCGCGTGGCATTCATCCGCAGCTGCAGGAGCGCGACCAGTGGTTCCGCGAGACGCACCACGGATACACCGTGCAGCAGCAGTACGGCACAGACTGGCCAGGAGGATCGTCGTCGAAACGACAACCTACTCAGGGCACTGACTGGCCAGGAAGATCGTCGTCGACACAACCACCTACTCAGGGCACTGACTGGCCAGGAGGATCATCGTCAACACAACAATCTACTCAGGGCACTGACTGGCCAGGAGGATCCTCGTCGGCACAAGAACCTATGCAGGTATGCTTTAACGTAGTTACAACAATTTTCCCGTTGCATAAATCAAGGACTAACTCACCAAGTACCCTTTCCCGCAGGATGAGCACGAGTGGATCAACAGACTACTCAGATTTGATCAGGCCACGTACACTGCGACGCCTCCCACGCAACACCCCTCCTATGGCTTACGAGATGTACGCCACTCCCCTGACAGGTTTACCTTCCCTGAGGATCAACTTCGCCGTCAAGACAGCGGCAGAGGATGTACCATAAGTAATGTCATGGTTGTATAATGCATTTTATATAATATCATTGTGTGTTGTGCCATTGTGATTTATGTAGTGCCAGTGTGCAGTATGATATTGTGATTTATGGACAAAAAATGTTATCCGAAATTATCAGTACAAAGGACAACCCGGGCCCACTACCTCGCGGACGCGAATTACCTTCAACGCTGCCACACGATTAGTCCTCGGGCCCGCTACCTCGCGGACGCGAATTTCCTTCAATCCAATTGTAATACCGCCACATGCTATATATGGATGCTTTGGCTGCCATTCACCTCACTCTTCATTTTGTCCTCTCCTTTCTTGCAGTCTTAGACGGGATGTCTTCGGCCTCATCTAGCTTTCGAGTGAGTAGACAATTGCAATCACTTCGGCAGCAGCTGGTTTGCTCTCGTTGCAGTGATCCGGTGAATGTTTTCACCTCGCATACACCAATGAATCCATCCCGAGTGTTCATGAAGTGTTCAAATCTTACGGTAACTTGCGCCTAATCAATTCCATTCGTAACAACATGTTGTTTTTTTCACTTCAAGATGCAATTCCTTTTCAGAGCACAACATGTCGGTTCTGGCAGTGGGCTGACGAAGCTATCCCAGTGTTTCAAGATATTGCAATGCAAATTGCAGCCTTGCAAGATGACTCTCGTGGTGTTACTGCATTTTGTCCAGTGGCTGGACCCTCCGAACCAGTAACACAGAATGAAGAGAATAGACTCAAACGACTGGATGAAAGGATGGAAAGAGTTGAGAACATGCTGAAGAAATTAGTTAAGCTAATTAGTTTTGCGGTCTTTCTTCTATTATTTCTTGTTGTTGCCAAGTAGAAGTTCAGTTGTAATGGGATTTAATGTCCACTCTTTATGTATGCATCGCAGTCCGTCGTGAATGAGAATAAACTAGTAACATTATGTACCCATGAATGCGTTTGTTGAATGCATATCGACGCATATAACTTAAAGCACGCAACACATCGATGCAACATGTCAACTCGATAAAAGGCAACATAGCGACCGTCCACCATTTAGTTACATGCTTTGGAGATTGAGCATAAGTGCGTACAAAACGGGAGACTACGGAGGTACAAGCTTGTCCGTCCGTGCCTAATGGTAGAAGGTGCCTCTCGCTACCCACATAGAGTGTTCTCCAGTTGGGCGCCTCGGACGTGGCTAGCCGTCGTTGTAGTGGCACGCGCATATGCAGCTAGGGTTGGCGTAGTAGCATGTGGGATCATAAGAACTTCCTATGTTCACGACCTCCTCGTTGCCCCTCTCGCGCTGCATCTGTTGGCGGAGGTCATCATTTTGCTCCTTGAGATCGTCAATTTGCGCCTCCAAATCAAAGATTCGGTTCCACAATATATCCACGTGCCTCGCAACATAGTAAGCGTGGGGAGGATCGATCGGCGGGTAAAGTTGCATTTCGCCATCCGCTTCAAGGGGCGGTTAATGCGGAGGATGTATTAGCAATAACATGAACAAAACTATTTACCCCAGTATGGGCATCGGAAAAGCGTCGTCGCCATCGAAAAGGCGATCTATGACCTGCACGATAGCGTCCTCCCCGTGTCTGCATTTCGGCCATACCGGTTGAGCACGCTTGTTCGGCATCAACCGGTAGTTAGGGCCGAAGTCCTCCCTCCTTTCTAGGAGAAGGTCTGCCTTCGGCGACCCCGGTTGGACTGGTCCCTGGGCGTCTGGCATCGTATGTTATTGTAAGACAGATAAAGTTCTTCTTCCTACGGTTTCAAGGGTCGAGGGGTCCTAATTTCGGAGCGTGGGGCGTGCATTTTATAGCCTCACGGGGGGAGACTAACAAAGCGGGTAATATATTAGCTTGCAGATGACAAGACCAAACGAGGCAGCTCTGCGCAGTGATAAGACCAAAGGAGCGACTTTACTGCGATAACAAGACCACACGCAGGCGGTGTGCGAAGGACAAGACCACCGCAGGCGGCTTTGCGTAGTGACAAGACCACATGGGGCAGCTTTGCACAGTGCTAAGACCAAAGGAGACAGCTTTCTGCAGTGACAAGACCACGGGGCAACTGCGCGATGACAAGACCACACAGGCGACTTTGCGCGATGATAAGACCAAAGGAGACGACTTTTCTGCGGTGAGAAGACCACACAGGCGGCTTTGCGCGATGACAAGACCATACGGGGCAGCTTTGCGCGATGATAAGACCAAAGAGCGGTTTTACTGCGGTGACAAGACCACATGGGCCAGCTTTACGCGGTGACAAGACCACACGATGCGACCTTGCGGTGATAAGACCAAAGGAGCGACTTTACGCGGTTTAGGGTTTAGGTTTAGGGTTAGGCTTTTCAGATCGACTTGACAACCCTGACCACCTCGCCAGCTTTTAAGACCGAAAAGACAAGACTCCGCAAAGAAAGACGTGAAAACACTCTGCCTCGCCAGCTTTTCAGACCGATAAGACAGCACTCCGCAAAGTAAGACGTGACAACACTATGCCTCGCCAGCTTTTCAGACCGACATGACAACACTCTACCTCCTCAGCTTTTCAGAATTAAAAAACAAGACTCTCTACTCTGCATGAAATTAACCACACCATGCCAACCATGGAGCTTATAAAATAGGGTTGAACCAAACCCAACTCTACACAACACTACACAACACATACCCGGCTATGGACTCTTGACAAACTTCTATGCGAGGTTGTTGAAGAAGCAAAAGTAATAAGCGAGAAGAGAAGCGGCTACAATACCCGGATAAATCAATGAAAGATGCTCCGGTACCACCACGTTTTCGATCCCGCGATGTGTGTGTGGCGAACCGGCGAGATCATTGATCCACACACCAGAACACATTGCGGGCGTACTACACATGCGGGCACCACCTCGTAAGTGTTTCTTTCGGCGTGTCGATTTTCCTCTCCCAGCGTTCAATTCCTTAAATTTTTAACTTCATCCCCATGTAATGGCGGCCGAGATCTTGTGCCACTTCTTCAAGTGGATTGACGTCCGGAGATGTCTGACGGGGCATTCATCGGTGATACATCTTTGAACTACTCGGTGCGGGCGAGAACTTCGTCGCGGTGGAAACCTTACGTCATCGGACCTGTTCAGGGAGGCACGAAGAGCCCGATGCTCGCAGGCGTAATCCATATCGACGGCGTGAGTTATCAAGAATTTACATCCTTATTACGTTTTGCCTTTGCATGATGTACTTACATCATAGAATCGCGGGACATGGATGACTTGACATACCACCGGCGTGGGCGATCTCGCGACAAGGGCAAGGAAAGGCTCATGCGTCTCGGCCGGCGCCCTGGCGTATCCGGTCGCCCGGCGTAATCCGTATTCACGGCGTGAGTTCTGAAGAATTTACATCATTTTTGCGATTTTCACTATCGGTGCACTTACATCATGGAATCGCGGGACATGGGCGATTTCGACATACCGGCCCGTGGGCGATCTGCGATAAGGGCAAGGGAAAGGCTCATGCGTCTCGAGTCCGGCCGCCCACGGCATATCTGGTCGCCGGGCATAGTCGTGTCGGCGGCGTGAGTTATGCATAATTTACATCCTTTTACGATTTTAAATATACGGTGCACTTACATCATGGAATCGCGGGATATGGGCGACTTCGACATACCATTAGCGTCGACACTCCGCGACAAGGGGATGGGGAAGGCGATGAGGAGTTCAACGCCGAAATGGCAAGGAAGGAAAATGGCCCGGTCCACGCGATGAGGTTATGTCTTTACGTAGTAGTCCCGTCCTACCCCCATGTTTTTACTATCCCTAAAGGCATGTATACTTATAAGGTCCGGATGCTTGTGTCGTAGTGTACCGTAATAGTAGTACCAAGGATGACTAAAGCAATTAGCGAACCATCATGCCATGTCACTACGTGTAGCGATGTACATCACTTCGAAACCGTAATTTTTTCCCCATTTGTGCAAACCTTAAACTTTGTTATATCCCGTGTTATGCGATTTTTTTGCATATATTTGTATTGTTATTTTGTTTTGCTATATTTCTCTGGCGTATATCCGGTGTTATCCATTTGTTATCGTATACTCGCCATATTGTATATCGATATCTCGATTGGAGTTGCAATGCTGTTTTTTTCCATATATTCCAAGTCACATGAGATCATGAAAACCTAATGTCCGAAACCTAAAATCCAATTTTTCGCAACCTAAATCCTAAATTTTTGAGACAATTCCATAACACATATCAAATTCTCCAAATAGTACACAATCAAGCCCACTGTACAATTCCTGATTTTGCAGAAAATGTCACCCTAATTTACAAACCTCCGTGCCCGTATTTCTTAATGAATATTTTTTTACAAATATAAGTGCCCGTTCAAACCCTTATTGAAATGACTGAACAAAACTTCGTATTCCTAAAACCGCTAACCCAAACTGGAAACAGTAATTTTTTTCCCCATTTGTGCAAACCTTAAACTTTGTTATATCCCGTGTTATGCGATTTTGTTTGCGTATATTTGTATTGTTATTTTGTTTTGCTATATTTCTACACGTATATCTGGTGTTATCCGGCTGTTATCTGTGTACTCGCCATATTGTATATCGATATCTCGATTGGAGTTGCAATGCGGTTTTTTTCCATATATTCCAAGTCACATGAAATCATGAAACCCTAATGTCCGAAACCTAAAATCTAATTTTTCACAACCTAAATCCTAAATTTTTGAGACAATTCCATAACACATATCAAATTCTCCAAATAGTACACAATCAAGTCCACTGTACAATTCCTGATTTTGCAGAAAATGTCACCCTAATTTACAAACCTCTGTGCCCGTATTTCTTAATGAATGTTTTTTTACAAATATAAGTGCCCGTTCAAACCCTTGTTGAAATGACTGAACAAAACTTCGTATTCGTAAAACCGCTAACCCAAACTGGAAACCCTAATTTTTTTCCCATTTTTGCAAACCCTAAAGATTCTTTTCCATTTTTTTCCAAACCCTAATCTCTATTTTGCATCCAATCCAAACCGTAATCTCCATTTTTCATGCTTGATCTGTACGGGCTAGCGAAAGTCTTTGTCGAGTGTAGCGGCGACAACTAGCTGCCGCTAAGCCGAGGCAAGAACCGAGTTCTTGCCATCCGATTAACCTTGACTAATTCTTCTTCCGTCGATCAAGATGAACTTAGGCTGCCGCCGTCCGAGACGGCGAAGACGATGCTCTGGGGGCCAAAGCGGAATTTTGACGATAACGAGGCTAAAACTGGAATTAAAAAGTGCTACAGTGCTAAATCAGTCCAAACTTCTAATAAACTTTCCAGAAAGTCAGAGATCACCCCATTTGGATATCTGTACGAAAAGTTATGGATTTTAGAAGGGGACTGCCTGTTGAGGGGACAAACTGATGTTTATGATTTTGGAATTGGGATTGCGCTAGAGATTATAGCGAGTTCGTATTTACTTCTAGCTTTGTTTTTGGTCCAGAATCATTATCTTAGAGTGTTTGTTAAATTAATTCAAGTGGGGTATTGGTTCCGGGGGCAGCGCCCTCTTCGCGTCTTCCATCTTTGCGCGGTTGAGGCAAGTACAGTTAGTGGTAGATTATTCATGTGTGATGGTTCATGTTTGCTAGTATTATGGATATATGCGCTATTCATGGATGCTAGAATGTTATGAATGTCAATGATCATGAATGCTAGAAGTATGAGTAAGTTTATTCATGTATGATGTTGCTGCGAATACATGTTTATGATGGTTTTAAAGTTTTGTTCATGTACATCATGCTATCATATTGGAGGCTTGGTCACGTGGTAACCAAGCATTGATTGAGGTCCCCGTCATGAATATGATAGGCTTGTGGTCCGCACACTCGTGGAGTGTGGGCTTTTAGTCCCCATACTTGTGGAGTATGGCTATAGTCCCTGTGCTAGAAGGCACAAGTATGGGTTTGCATCGACGGATGCATACTCCGCATTACCAGTATATGCAAAAGAGAAAGAGAAAGAGAAAGTGCATTAGTGCATCTTTGTAGGATCAAGGATAACCGACTAGAGGGGGGTGAATAGGAGGTTTTTAAACTTTTTGACAATTTAACAATTTTAGCCAAATATTAACTTAGTCTAAACAAGATATAATTCTAGCTAAGCAATTTACCACAATAGACAAGCTAGAAATATAAATGCGGAAATGTAAAGACTAGAAATAACCACAATGACACAAGGAAGTTTTTCCCGTGGTATCGAAGACTTGCCAGTCTTCACTAATTCACGTTGAGGAAGCTTGATCAACTCAAGCCGGCTCCACAAATTAAGCCTTCCCTCGATCACTAGTGGTAGCTCTTCTCCTCTCCGGATAGGCGAGCTCCAACCTTCACAAATGCCCGGGCCTTCTCACAGTCTCCTTTGAGAAGATCACCGAACCAAACTCCAAGCCGTCTAGGAGACGGCAATCTCCAAGAGTAATAGAGCAAGAGATCTTCACTTGAAAGCGCTCTAATACCACAATGATCAAACTCAATAAATGCTCTTGGAAAAACCTCAACTACCTTTGCAAAAGGAAATGAATGCTCTCAATGAGTAGGAAACAATGCAAAGGGCTCAAGAGATATTAAATGAGGCTCAACAACACTTCTAGTTGCAGTGGGTGAGGTATTTATAGCCTCCACCCACTGCACTAGCCCTTAGAACACGAAATCCCCAAATTTTGGTAGCGGTCAAACCGCAGCACCCAGTGTCGACCCGGCCTTTGCAGTAACGGTGAGCGGTAACGCATTAAATGCAATGAAAAATAGCGTTCTGAGGGTCGGTCAGACCGCAAGTGGCGTCTTGATTAGTCCGACCCTCTGAAAAAGCAAAACGTTTTAGAGACTTCTATGGAAAATCTTGACCGCATTGAAGGACCGGAGTCTGATCGATCCGACTTATCGGCGGCGTGTCGGTTGCTTGACCGCGTCAAGACCCGAAGTGCGGTCAGTCCGGCCAATGGCCGTCGGTTAGTCCGGCCCAGAGGAATTCAGCAAAATCAAAAACAAGACCTGGAAAAAATGACCCTGTTTTTGGTCAAGACTCGGTCGATCTGGCGATTAACGTCGGTCGATCCAAACCTCCAAAGAAATTTAGCACATTTAAATTGAGGCCAAGCCAAAAACAAATCCAAGATTAAACCAAATAAGATTTGAGCAATTGTGGCATCATTCACTTTCAAGGTACTTAATTCTTGGACCCTCTTTATAGTACGGCTGTCTAGCCTATAACCCGGTCTTCCCAACAAATTCACCTAAGACCGGTAAAATGAAAAGATCCTAGACTATTGTACCTTGTCTTTGAGCCAAAAGATCTTCATGTAATCCTTTCACGTGCAATTCCCGGTCATCAAGAGCACCAATGGGACTTAACCTTGTACATACTCAATAAACACGTTAATCCCATATTCACATATTGTCATTAATTACCAAAACAATTTTTAGGGACCTAGATGCTTTCAATCTTGCATAGCATTAACATATGAAATGTTTATTATAGAGATTTGTGGATGGATGATGATGATGATTACAGTTGTTTATGTTGTTGTCTCATTAATTGTACTTTGCTTAGTCTTGGACTCACTCTTGCTGTTGTTGTATTTTTAGGTACCCAGTATGAACGTCATGCATGGGATGGAATAGACCAAAGATTGGTTGCACACTATCAAGATTGGTTGCACACTATCACGAATCTTTCACAGTTGAATAATTTGGATGATGATTTAGTAGTTGAGTAAACTGCTTAAAGGCTTTATTATGATTATGTCATACGCTTTGGATAATTTGTAATAGAGTTGATTAGCTTGTTATGGATGCCTTTTGATTATGTTTTAGTTGATTAGTATTTTATGGATGTTCTTTTATGATTTGAATAAATTGGATGTGTGGATTATTGAATGATGTTATGTTAATCTGTTAGAACCTCCGGTATGGTCACCTATACAAAGGAGGTTCTACCGAAATTTAGTAAAAAGATTTAGTTTTATTTTGTTACTCTATTTTTTTAGTAGCATTCCAGGCTCATGTTGAGCTGGGGTGTTACAGTTGGTATCAGAGCGGGTTGTAGGTCCATGGTGACTAGATTAATTAAAAATTTGCCAATGGCTAATTAACTTAAAATTTTGACATACTGGTGCACAGTAGGATGGGGATGGGCTAATCATTGCATTTATGTTTCCATTATAGCGTATTGATGATTACTGATATGAAATTAGTATGACTACTTATTAATTGATTATATGATTGTTATATATGGGAATAATTGATGTTGAGTGGTTGAGGTCGTGGTTGTGGCCCTGGGTTTTACTAGGTTATACCACCGTTCGTGGTGTGGGAATGGTGAAGTGGTTACCTCGGATATCTTAGTACAGGTGTTGATAGTGAGTATCATTAGATAAGTTGTTCTCTTCCCTGAATTTGAATTTGGTCAACTCTTGTTCGGTTGTGCTTGATGAATTTCTCTTGGGTTAGTAGTTCATTCCAGTTGATGTGTTTCCATTGATTTAATTTGACCCTTAAAGCAATCATTGTTTTTCCAACTGTTGAGCCACTTGCAGTTGATGAACTTTCTTTGGATAGTGGTTACAATACAGTTAATGGGTTTCAATTGGTCTATATTTGTTTTATAGAGCAATTATTGTCTTTTCTGACTCTTGAGCTATTCTTGCTACCTGTAAACGTTGTCATTGGCAATATTGTTCCTTTTCATGAGAGTTTTACCTTCTTGTTGGAAAATATGACCCATTTATTCGCTTGGTGTTTTAGATAATGAAAAGTAACTTTTACAAACTTCATTGAAGGACGTTTTGACTCTACACACTTCTTTTGGAGTAGTTGGAATGTTGAAGTTTAGTGCATCTTCTCTGAGAAAGAAAGTATCAAAATTCTTTTGTAATATTTTGTTGTGTAAGTGAAAGGTTTAAAGCATAGAAGATAAATTGTTAATGTATGAGTTATCAAGTTGGGTCTGTAGTGTGGTGCGTAATTGATTTTAACCAAGATCCTTGGAAGTGAAGTTGATAATTTTGATGTTGTCATGGAGTAGTTACATGATGAACTTGTTTAATGGTATGACCATTCATACTAGGAGTCCAAGATTTATTAAGAGGTGTGGTATATTGATGATTTGATCGGATCATTAAGATTGTGAAATTCGGTAGATTTATTGAATAATTCGGAGTATTGTGTCTCAATGGATTAGTCTACCCATTAGTGATGGTTATGTTAAGGGTGTGTTTGAACGATGCCTTAGAGGATATTAATCTGGAAATTTTCATGAACTGGCTACTTGATTATCATACATAATTGTTAGATTAAAACATGTATATTGGATTAGATGAATGTTGAGGCAGTACATTGTGAAACCCAGTTTTACAGGAGATGATGTTATTAACATCTTTAATTACATTTTGCCCTAAACTCTGAGCATAAAGTGGAATGTTGACTCGGTGTTTATAGATGGTTAGGTGATTACAAATAAACGTAGGACCCTATTTGCATACGTGATAGTTACAATTGTCAATTGTTAATGATAGTTGAAGTGGGTGTTGAGCAACACTAATGGTTGAGTGGATGAATGAATAAGTGGTCTCTGATAGTGTGCCTTGCGAAATTATTATTTGATAGTATGATATGGTTAAAAGAGGTTTGTTTCAACCTTGTGGTTTGTGTTTCTTTTAGAGAGGTTTATGATGGGATAAGAGGCTATGATGATTCTCGCTAAGAGTGTATTATTTCATTGTTAGTGTGATTGTTAGTAAGGGATTATAATGATAATATTGAATGTTTTGTATAAAGGAATTGGATCGCTCGCCTGATATTGATTAAACGAAAATGTTTCTAGTTTCGCGTTTGTGATCTTTCAGACCTCATGTTGATGTGGTAGCTGAAATTGTTTTGAGCAAAGTGACGTGTTGAGAGGTTTTATTAGTTCCTAAGTGGTTTATGTGTTGTGGTCTTCAAATCTCTTCTTGTTGGAGTTGGCATGGTGATGTTGTAACCAACAAAAGTTGTTTTCTTTGTTAAAGGAAAGAGTGAAGTAGAAGTATTTGAGATTGAAGTCAAGTTTTGTAACTTGCAGGTTATTGAAGGTTGTCTAAAACTTTTGTTCTTGCCCATAAGAGTTTTCCCAAATTTCAAAAGCAATGTTTTATTCTCGTTTGAGGTTTGATATTCTCTGCTTGTGGGACGTGTGCCCTCAACTATGATCTCATCTTTTGTTTTCCGAGATCATTGTTATTTGATTGTTTCTCTTGATCTTGTAACTACTGTAAGTGGTAACGTTTTCCTTTGTGCTGAAATTTATTTCTATTTGCCTCTTCTTCTAAGAAAGGGTTAACCGAACTGTATTGCAAAGTCTCTTCGGATGTGAATTGGCAACTAGATAGTGGTGGTCTAGTAGATGGTTTTATGAACCTTTAGGTGTCAGGTTGTCTGAGAGGCAATGAGTAATAAATCGATTTATTAGAATAATCCTTGGAGAGGATTTGATTTAAAAAGAATGTTTGTCTTTGGAGCTAACAGATTTCGTTGTCACAACTAGTAGGACCTATAGCGAGATGTGGTCCAAGATTTGGTGTTCATTTTGACAGAACATTAGAATTAGCAAGTATGAAAATTTTGATCAGTTTATTAGAGTATCACATTTGGATACTCAGTAAGATTGTGTAGAAGAATTATAATGGTGTAGTTTAACGAGAGTAGCAGTATAGAGAAATCTAATAGTCGTGTTAATTAATGGATAGCAGGGATTGTTGAGTTATTGTCAAGTATGACTCGGCCTCAGTGAGTAACCCTATGAGAGTTAGATTATCTCTAAGGATAATTTAGTCAAGAATATATTTATTTATTGACGTTAGTGATTGAGTATGTTTGAATCTTGGTCAATCAGTTAGGATATTGTGAATGGGTATATTGTGGTCGTGTAGCTGAATTTGATTGGCGTGGGTTAGAGAAGGTCTAAGATTGGTGAAATGAATCGCCTTGGGCGGTTACTTGATTAGTGAGGAATGTTAATATTAATGACTGAGATTATTGTTGAGCTGTGTGAAATTTTAGTAAACGAATTTGAGGATTTCCTATCAATTATACCAGAAATTCATGGTGGGAGACTTGGAGGTTGAATTTGGGCTTTACATTTTTATGTTAAGGCCTTGGAGACCCAATATTATGTGTAGAAGTAGAAGAACAAAAATGAATTTTGAATAGTGTGTTGATCTATGATAGGATACTCTAGGTATAGTAAATGAGTATGTGTGCTGAGAATTTCAAGTTGATATCTTTAACATAATAAGATGATGTGGTTGTAGGTGAAAAGTCTTTATTGCGGTGTTGGGAACCATTTGTCAAAATAATTCATTTGGTATAGAAGTGGACTAAAGAATCCTTTTGTGGATTAGTAGAGTCACTCTAAATAAGTGTATTTGATCTTTCGGTTTGAGGATCGTTTTGGGGTTGTCAATTAAGAGAAAGGAGTTAGTGTGATGATTTAGAAACCCATGATTTGGGAGAAGGTTTATTTCTTAAAAGAACATCTGAGAAAAAAATGTTTTCTCAAGTAGAGAAGTGCTCTCTTGATTCTTATTTGAGCAGGGTATATAATGTTTTGGATGAACCAGTGTTGAGAGAATTCTTGAGGTATTTGGAGTGTGAGGTTTCGTAAGGGCCGTTGACCAGCGAGAAATACCGCATCTTCGAGTCCTGTCCGTTGAGTGGTTCTGGTCAGGTCGGTACGAGTGATGAGGTGTAATACACTAGTTACAACATGGTGCGGTGATCGCATCAGACCGAGAGAGAGGCTACTTGGGAATTGGTGTCTTACATGCGCGAGCTATACCCGGAATTATTCACAGTAGGTACGTGATAATGATGGGTAAATTTTAGCTGTGATTGTTCTTTAGCGTTAAGCGTGATTAGAATTCGGGGTCGAATTCCGTCTAAGGGGGGTAGAATGTAATATCCCAAACATTATTTAGTGAGTGCAACAATATTTGGAGAGGGAATTAGAATAAAATTCAGAAAGTGTGGAGGATTTGGACTTTGGGCTTTCGGCCCAAAGCATCCTAGCCTAGTTGGACCGGCCACCTAGTGGGTCTAGAGGGGGGACGCCCCATTCGCCTTACCCTAGCCACCTCCACCCCTAGCCAACCTCCCAGAGTCTTGCCGCTTGACTGCCTATTTTCTCAGACTGCCAAGACCTTCGCTTTCTCCCGACCTTCGCTTTGCCTTGTTTGTGCCACTCATGATGCGGCTTATGCGCTTCTGGCGAGAAGATGCCTCGCTGCTTGCATGCACTCCATGCTGTGCCGAGAGACAAGAAAAGAACTCCCGCTTTGCATTTTTTTTATTTGCTGCGTGAAAGCACTTGGGCTGCATGCGGATCTTCTGTGCTGTTAAGGGACCAGCAAGGAATCATGAGAAGAAAGAAGGAAAGAAAGGGAAAGGGAAGAGGAATAAAGAAGGAGAAGAGAAGGAAAAGAGGAAGGAAAGGGAGGAGTTTCGCTGGGTATTCGTTTTCTTCAACGGATTCTCCAAGGGTAACCCTTGATCTCGTTCGATTAGTAGTGTAATCGTGTAATTAGGCGATGTTGGTAATAGATCTGTTTTAGGGCAGTCAGTAGTGGCCGACAGTTTTGAGGAAGATGATTGTGGATTCTTACCTGGCCATCTCCTAGAGAGATGTGGGCGACGTCGCTAGCTTTCCGTAGAGTATTGGATCACGTCGTTTGGATGAGCGGATTAGGAGTTATGAATTTCGTAGCGCTGCTGTTCGGTAGTTCTGTCATATTTCTGACAGTTAACATTAATCGGTTTTTAGCAAATAGATAATGGATTAATTAGAAGATCTCACCCTAATGAAAGATGTCGGTATTTTGACTAGCTTTCCAGAAAGCTAAAGAACACAAATTTTGGATAACTGTACTGTAAGATACGTTAAATTTAATCTTGCTGTCCAAAACAAATGTCAAGTTTTTGTTGTTCTATTAATCTGATTGGTAAGGACAGAAGATGGCCGAATCTAGGAATCTCGCCAAATAAGTTTATGTAGGCCATGTAATAAATTTCCAAAAAGTCAGAGATCACCCCATTTGGATCTCTGTCATTTAAAAGTTATGGATTTTAGAAGAAATTTTGTCTGTTGAGGGACGATGATGTTTAGGATTTTGTAGTTGGGATTGCACTAGAGAGTATAGCGAGTTCGTATTTACTTCTAACTTTGTTTTTGGTCCAAAATCGTTATCTTAGAGTGTTTGTTAAATTAATTCAGGTGGGGGATTGGTTCCAGGGGCAACGCCCTCTTCGCGTCTTTCATCTTCGTATGGTTGAGGCAAGTACAGTTAGTGGTAGATTATTCATGTGTGATTGTTCATGTTTGCTAGTATTATGGATATATGCGCTATTCATGGATGCTAGAATGTTATGAATGTCAATGATCATGAATGCTAGAAGTATGAGTAAGTTTATTCATGTATGATGTTGCTGTGAATACATGTTTATGATGGTTTTAAAGTTTTGTTCATGTGCATCATGCTATCATATTAGAGGCTTGGTCACGCGAAAAGACGATTTTGCCCCTAAGTATGCTGAGATCTTTAGGAAATTGTTTGACATAGTAATATAGTTCCAAACATTATGAAATTTTTAGGAGAAGTTTCTAACATAGTGTAGATTATTCTGTAATTTTTATAGGGTTTTATTTTCAACATGTTTTTTCTCTAAAAATCTTTCAAGTTACAACCGAAAATTTAAAGATTTTTAGATAAAAACATGTTGCAAATAAAACCCTATAAAATTACAGAATAATCTACACTGAACGTTCCATAAATATTTCATAATTTTTTGAACTATATTACTATGTCAAACAATTCCCTAAAGATCTTAGCCCTAAATAATGCACTTAGGGGCAAAATCGTCTTTTCGCGTCCAATTCAACGGTCAAATCCACGGTCAACTGACCGGAGTGGCAAAGAAGGGATTAAAGTTGAGAACGAGTGGCATACAAAGGATGAGCAATTTTTCGATGGCATTTTAGAGAGCTCGCTAACTTCTAATGGCAAATAAGGAATTAACTGTTTATTATTACTCCTATCTATCAACACCGACTGCTCCGGTGGGGCCCACGTGCCTGAGACACAAGGCCTGAACAAATCTCCCACCCTCCCATGTGGACCTTTCCAGTTCGGCTAACGAGCTGACGCGGGACCACTTAACGCAAGGTCAGCGTCTAGTCGTGTCTGACGGCGGCGGGGCCCGACCGATCATGGATGTAACGACGTCTTGTGACGGCGTTCCCCGTCACACCAAACCGTTTTGACGCCTTAGGGTGCATTTGGTTCATTGAATGGAGTGGTCTTGAACCATCTGGTACGGGAAATGAGCTCGTTCAGGTGTTTGGTTGGTTGAATAGAACCAAACCATTCGAGATAAGATGGTTCAAGAAATAGGAATATTCCATGTTTATGCTGTATCATCCCGTTCGGGGAAAAATCCCGAACCACACCGTTCACTCGAATTCCAAGGCGCTTGGTGACGTGGCGGCTTGATTTACGAGCTTCAAATGACCATATTTCCTAAACTGAGTATCCGATTTGCGATCCGATTGAACCGTTATGTTCCTTGTCATTTAATCAACAAAACAAGACCACTCTTGACATATTTTAGTGCAAAAAATATCATGCGGGCCCCACGTGTCACAACATCCCAAAGTTTAGTGCAATCCAAATACAACCTCATTCATCAAACCAAACATCATCTTGAACCATCCAGGACCATCCTATCCCACCAACCAAATAAAATCATGTATCATCATATCCCACCAACCAAACACCATACTTGTATCATCTCATCCAGGACGATCTCATCCTACCTGTACCATCCCATCCCATTCAACCTCATCCCACTAACCAAACGCACCCTACTCTACACGTGACTCGACGCAGCCAGTGATTGAGGAATTTTTTTTATTAATTTTATTTTAAAGTTAACCCCGCGCACTTTATTCTCAGTTCTGACCCTTTTGGTCACGCCACCATCCGTGGCGTGACAAAACAACGCTGTCACGTCAGCTTGTATCTGGGGTAAGCTCTTGTCACGCCACCACTAGTAGTGTAACAGTGTTGTTTGGTCACGCCACGACCAGTGACGTAACCAAAAGTGCTATTTAGCGGACATATCCTGTGGCGTGACAGCGTTGTTTTGTCACGCCACGGGTGGTAGCCTGACCAAAAGGGTCAGAATTGGAATTAAAGTGCGCCGAGAGTTAACTTTAAAATAAAAATTAAAAAAGAATTAAATAATAATAAAAAAGTTCGTGATTCAGTCGCTTAATTTTCCTTTTTCTGAATATTTCTCCAGGAATTCCTTTCCCAATCTTATCCTGACAAGTGAAGTGATTAATCTTGTGGTCCATTTCAGCTAGCTAGCCTCATACTACTATATCAGTTGTTGGTGCCAGACAAGGTACTGTTAGTTGTTGGTATTAGTGACTTGATTCACACTGCAAGGTTTAATCATATACCTTTTTTTGATCTTTGGAAGAGGTGCTGGAATTGGGCTTGGATTTCTCGGCAGAAAGGAAAAAGCGATACAGCTTTCCTTGGGCTGTCAGATGTCAACCTTGTGAGGCCGTTTTGACCTACCGTCATTAGCAGTGCATCAGCAAAATGGGCGATCGTGTACAAGGAAAGCAAGCTTAAAGGATGACTACTTTACATTCTAAGGTCCAAGGATTTGACGATAGAGATGTAACAGAGTGAGGAAGAAGAGCCAAAGGAAGAGGCAGAGAAAAGATATTGGATCTAGTTGATAATAGAAGAGATTATTGTGCCTTGCCGCAGCTTGTTTGGTGCATATGCATAATGTATATTGTACTATAACGTATCAAGAAGTAACACGCAGCTGCTAAAGATTTAATACATTATCTTTGGTTTCATACTTGTATTATATGTTATATGTGGCGCCGAAATGCATGGAGACAGAACCTTGCCATGAGGACCTCAAGTTTTATACGACACTACTAGTATGAGTTATAGCTGTCCATTGAGCATACCAAGCCCAAGATCTCAAGTCGGTAACTATATAGTAGTGATGATCTCATGGAGCAAAGCACTATTCCGCGTGGTCCATGGCCCCATGCTACCGACCAAGCCTGCTAAATTTAGTAGGTGTTCTGGTGGTATTGTTTGGTTAACAGAGTGTCAATCAAACACAATTAAACTTCGGTGAATGTTCAGAGCTTCCCTGCGATGCTACCCACCCCGAAGCGACAACAGCCACCCAGAATTATTCCCTCATCATGCAATCAATCATACCCGCAACATGGCACGTCAAACTCTGTCAGACACTTTCCTTTCACCGAATTCAAGAGAAGTATTGATAAGAAATTCAATAGATGATTTTGAATGCTACAATTCTTCATGTATGCTGAAAAGACAAGTTCCCTGTAAAAAAATAGCAAAACGGCCATTCATATCATCTGGTTCAGATTGCCCCAGGCCGGCTGGCCCTGGGAAGAAGTACAACCGTTATCCGGTGAAAAACCGGAGAAGGTTAAATTGGATTCCTTTCTCTTTCTGCACCTGTCGTTGTTGACCAAGGCAGTCGAGTTACAAAGGACAAGTTTTCAAGCTACTGTGAGAATCGTCGTGAATAAAGTTGACAAAAACAAAGCAAGCTTAAAGGGTGACTACTTTACATTCTAAGGCCCAAGGATTTGACGATAGAGATGTAACAGTGTGAGAAAGAAGAGGCAGAGAAAAGATATTGGATTTAGTTGATAATAGAAGATATTATTTTACTTTGCCGCAACTTGTTTGGTACATATGCATAATGTATATTGTACTATAACGTAGCAAGAAGTAACATGCAGTTGCTAACGATTTAATACATTATCTTTGGTTTCATACTTGTATTATATGTTTTATGTGGCGACGAAATGCATGGAGACAGAACCTCGCCATGAGGACCTGAAGTTTTACACGACACTACTAGTATGAATTATAGCTGTCCAGAGCATACCAAGCCCAAGATCTCAAGTTGGTAACTATAAAGTAGTGATGATCTCATGGAGCAAAGCACACTATTCCGCGTGGTCCATTGCTCCATGCTACCGACCAAACCTGCTAAATGTAGTAGGTGTTCTGGTGGCATCGTTTGGTTAACACAGTGTCAATCAAACACAATTAAACTTTGGTGAATGTTCAGAGCTTCCCTGCGATGCTACCCACCCCTAAGCGACAACAGCCACCCAGAATTATTCCCTCATCATGGCACGTCAAACTCTGTCAGACACTTTCCTTTCACCGAATCCAAGAGAAGTATTGATAAGAAATTCAATAGATGATTTTGAATGCAACAATTCTTCATGTACGCTGCAAAGACAAGTTCCCTGTAAAAAAATAGCAAAACGGCCATTCATGTCATCTGGTTCAGACTGCCCCAGGCCGGCTGGCCCTGGGAAGAAGTACAACCGTTATCCGGTGTAAAACTGGAGAAGGTTAACTTGGATTCCTTCCTCTTCCAATAAGAAAGGAAAGAGTTCAATTCAACTTGTGCACTTCCTCCTCAGGCCAGACAAGCCTGAACGTCGACTGTTGCTTGTGCAAACGCCCTGGACAAATGGGCATCAGACTTCTTAAAGATATCCTCTCCAGGGGGTGGAAAAACGTTAAAAATATAGTGGAGTATGAAACAAATTGCAGGAATGCCCAATCCACACACGTACGAGTGACCGTGACTAGTGGAAGCATACCATGATATTTTGGTCGCTCCATAGTGCAGACCTGCCGATACCCGACCATCTGAGTGCTTCAAATACTAACATCTCTGCAAAACGAAGCGTCAAGGGTGCCGGTAAGACCGAGACGACGCACACGTGCACGGAGGGTCGGGAGCAGCCGACTTCCACTGAGATATTTTTCTCTTTTCTGCACATTGGTAAACACGTTAATTGGCGTGATTTCGCAAGATAACCGGTTGTGCGGTAGTACCGCTACTCCAGTATAAAAACGGAGACAGAAGGGAAGGCTGTACTTGCGAACGTAACCGCCCTTTCCCGTATCGGCGAAGAACAGAACAAGGAGGAGGAGAGGGAAGGCGAGGCGCAAATGGAGCCCCGCGTCCGCGTCTCCTCGCCTCTGCTCTGCCTCCTGCTCTCGCTCTTCTCAGGTTCCCTGTTTCTTTCGCTCTGGATTTTTCTTTTTCTTCCTGCTCACGCTCAGCCCCTGCCGCCATTGATGTTGATTAGTCTCATCTCATGGCCATCCTGTTGTTCCGTCTGTACGTCTGTCGTCGTGAATTGCTCATTTCTTGAATTATCTGCACGGTTCCTTGTTCGTGTGTCCAATCGATAGGATGCTTTTCCGTTTCGTTTCAATCAATCTGAAGAGTGACTGGATAGAATTCTGGGCCGAGCGATTCCGGCAAGAACGATACTGAAAGAAGCTGTGAAGCAGAGTATGGAAATCTGAGATCCAGCAAACCTGTTTAGAATTGTTCTTGCCAATAACTGTACGACCTCATTTTCGTACAGTTAATTGATTCAACTTGCTTTGTCAGCTCTGATGGGCACCCGTGCTTACGATCTTGAGATGTAGCATTAAAATTTTCCCGCGTCACTGCACTATTTCTTGCTGGAGCCATACACTTGTGAATTGACCCTTGTTCTCTATATGTTAATCCCATCTGCTTGCATACATTATTATTTAGTAAGATGCCTATTTCTGATCGATTTTTTTCTGCAAGTTAATTGCGAAAGAGACTTCCTACCTAAAGTATTCCGTGGCTCTATCTGAAAAGGAAATTCAATTTCGTTAAAAAAATATTGTTCTCCAGAGAATTCAAATGACAAAGAAAGATTTTTTTTTTATTAGAACATTGCAAAACAGCGGGGTAATTGCTCACTGTTAAGCTCGTCGTGTTTCGCAGTGGACGTATCGTCGGCGGCGCAAAAGTTCGGCATCAACTACGGGCAGATCGCCAACAACCTGCCGGATCCGACGCAGGTGGCGGGGCTCCTCCGGACGCTGAACGTGAACAAGGTGAAGCTCTACGATGCGGACCCCAAGGTGCTCACGTCTTTCGCCAACACCGGCGTGGAGTTCATCATCGCCATCGGCAACGAGAACCTGCAGTCCATTGCCGACAACCCCGGCGCCGCCCGCCAGTGGGTGGCACAGCAAGTGCAGCCCTTCCTACCGGCCACCCGCATCACGTGCATCACCGTCGGCAACGAGGTGTTCGCCAGCAACGACACGGGCATGATGGCCAGCCTCCTCCCCGCCATGAAGGCCATCAACGGCGCACTTGGCGACCTCGGCCT
Organism: Phyllostachys edulis; assembly: GCA_036346405.1. Lineage (NCBI taxonomy): Eukaryota > Viridiplantae > Streptophyta > Magnoliopsida > Poales > Poaceae > Phyllostachys > Phyllostachys edulis. The sequence continues at coordinate 16,879,592 of CM070546.1, read as the reverse complement.
TAGCGGCCAGGTGACTGTCTCGTCGGCGCACTCGTTGAACATACTCGCCACCAGCTACCCGTCGTCGTCCGGCGCGTTCCGGGAGGACCTCGCGCAGTACATCCAGCCGCTGCTCGATTTCCACGGGCAGACGGGCTCGCCGTTCTTGATCAACGCTTACCCGTTCTTCGCCTACAAGGCGAGCCCTGGGAGTGTGTCGCTGCCGTACGTGCTGTTCCAGCCCAACCCCGGCATGCGCGACCCAAACACCAACCTCACCTACGACAACATGCTCTACGCGCAGATCGACGCCGTGTACACGGCCATGAAGGCCATGGGCCACACGGACGTCGGCGTGAGGATCTCGGAGACCGGGTGGCCGTCCAAGGGGGACGAGGACGAGGTGGGTGCCACCGTGCAGAACGCGGCGGCGTACAACGGGAACCTCATGCGGAGGATCGCCATGAACCAGGGAACCCCGCTCAAGCCCGACGTGCCCATCGATGTGTTCGTGTTCGCGCTATTCAACGAGGACATGAAGCCCGGGCCAACGTCCGAGAGGAACTACGGGCTGTTCTACCCCAACGGCTCGCTGGTCTACGCGATCAACGCCGGCTCCGGCACAGGGCCTTTCGACCCGTACTTGGCGCAGTCCATGTTCTCCTCCGCGTCCAAGTTGGCGGTAAGAACCGCATCTTTGACACTACTACTAGTATTACTCATACCGTCAGTATTCTCATGCTAATTAACGATACCTTGTATACAAAAACTGCCTGGATTCCAAAATTTGGCATGGAAGTGAGGTTGTCCAAGAGCCTTTTCTACTCTTATCCCCCTCGCAGTGATCTGAAAAAAATGACCTTTTTCCCCTTTGTGCACAAACCTATCAAGATGTGGAGACACCTAAAGGGAGGTCGATAGGTAGGCGGGCATCACAAAAAGCGCGGGCATTTAAGAGTGTTTGACTGAAGAAACATAACACATTTAGCCACGGTTTTGCAATGGTTTTTGAAGCTTCTCAATAGTACTTACTACTAGTACTTTTTTGGAGGCCCAGCAATTCAACATCTCGTCACTGACAAACACGAAGTCTTGCTTATATTTCCACGCTTAATCTTTCTTTCCACTTCTCCTCGCTTGCAGATAACGTTTGTGACGGGAGTGGTTGTCCTACTCGCCGCATTATCCCTCTGAGCTTCCTCCACACGTACCGCGCAGAGAGAAAGGCGCACGAATGATTGATTCGGTGCTCCCTTCTGACTAACGCATCCAGTCTGAGTTGTCATCTCCACTCACCAGAGCCGGCCGATGCATATATTGTCCTGACACCGAGGTAACTACAACTAAACTCATCTCAGCCAAGTTCCTTCTATACCTGATACGGCATTTTAATTGTCAAATTGTGCTCAGAAAGTGGGTCGAGTACCCTATGACTAGACGAAGATTCCAACCGAACGGTAGATGTGTAATGTGTTGCTCTCACGCATGCTAGCTAGCCCCATGCGATGAGGTAACAGGTCATGTCCTAGCGGCGACTCGACGCTTTGGCCTCTAGCTTCCAGTGGGCCATGTGAAAAGCTGGCTAGTAGCGTACTCGCCAGAGTCGCCTGTCATGGATGGCTCCCTCCCTGTTTGCTGAGGGACTTTTGTGCAGTGCCATTGCTGCAGGTCCCCGTCCAAACCAACGGCAGCAAGCCTCGATCGATCGAGAACCGTCGAAATTTTTGCGTCACCTTCAAGAATCCAACAAGTATAGAGACGTTTCAGATAGGGCAGTATTGTCCCTATCTGCAGCATGCTTGGGTCAGCAAGTTGCTGACCACTAGCTAATGAAGGTTCACGTGGTGTAGGACATCCTTTTGAGAGCTCCAAGCCAACTAATTTTTTCCAAATCATGCCATCCCATTTCCTACTTCGTCGGCACGCTTGGGTCAGCAAGTTGCTGACCACTAGCTAATGAACGTTCATGTGGTGTAGGACATCCTTTTGAGAGCTCAATGCCAACTAATTTGTTCCAAATCATACCATCCCATTTCCTACTTCGTCGTGTTAATCATGCAGACGTGAAGGCGTCTCCTCGATAGAGGACGTACGAGTGGATTGTGGAATATCTACGCTTTTGTCCGATACTTTTATTCTGAAGCTGTACTGCTCCATGTAGCACTGTGATTGAGGCCTAGGAGGCTCTTTATCCCCAGGATCAGAATGTGCAGCTACTATCTAGCCTAGCCCTCTATGCCTGTCCCTGTAATGGTATTTTGGCCTATTTGGTCATCCAGATGCAAGTTACTGGTGTATTGAAACAGAACTTTTTTTTATTAATTAACTTTTTTTAATTTTTATTTTAAAGTTAACCCTCGACGTATTTTATTTCTAATTCTGACCTTTTTGGTCACACTACCACCTATGACATGATAAAACAACGCTGTCACACTGTAGAATCAGTCCGCTAAATAGCACTTTTGGTCACACCATTGACGGTGACGTGACCACCAAACAACACTGTCCCGCCACCACCCATGGCGTGACAAGAGTATGCTTCAGCGTGACAGCGTTGTTTGGTCACGCTATGGGTGGTGGCGTAACCAAAGGGGTCAGAATTGGAAATAAAGTGCGCCGATGGTTAACTTTAAAATAAAATTTAAAAATGATTAATTAATAAAAAAAATTCATTGAAACATGGCATACAAATTACAAGGAACACATTAATAATCCAATGCTAAGCATGCTTAAGCTGGATACTTGTGTGTGTCCAAAGAACAATCACTGTACAATCTATATACTTGTTGCTCATTGTGCTATTCATTTATGATGCAGGAGAGAATTAATCTCTAGTTCTGAGTGGACATTCAGATCTGTACTGTACTTGCGCTAATTGGGGAGGAGGAAGCTATTAGAAATTTAGAATAGATAAGCTAGCCTGTGGACTAGCGAGCTTGCCCATGTACTTGTTATTGCTAATCAGTCAGTCAAGTCACTTTGGAACCCGAAAGAACAAGCTAAATTGTGAAAGAAGTGGCTGTAACTGGTTCTTTAGCAACGGCAAGTACATGATTGAGCTCATAGAACTTGTTTTGCTGTCTTTCATTTTTATTTTTTATTTGTGGGGTTATTGTGTTTATTCATCATAGCATTCATAGCAGATTGGACACAGATTAATACCTACAGATAGTATATGTGGTGTGGTGTTGGTTACATTTAATTTCAGAGATACATTTTTTTGCACAATTTCCAGGTTGAATCTTTATGAGTACAAAATGGTGACTAAAGAATTTGGCGCTTCTCACACGCTTGAACTCGGTTAATTTCATAGGTTTTGCTATTTACGAGTTGCCTTTTTTTGTTAACTTTAACTCAATCTTGTGCAAAGAAATCAGAACACAGAAAGAAAGTTTTTCCTTGTTTCTTAAAAAAAGAACGAAAGTTTTTCCGTCTTTTGCAAAGAAATGAAACGGAGAGCTGTTGTGCCCAAGAATCTCGATGATTGCGGTTGCATCACAATGGAGGCCTAAAGCCCATAAAATACTCGGGGCTAGCCCATATGGTTTGAGCTCCCATATAACTCAACTGGCAAGAAAATGATTAGAAGTATAGTCCTTCTATGCATCACCCTCCCAATACAAGTTGCATAAATCTTGAATCAAGGGAAGGGGTAAGTAATCACCAATTCATCATCCACCCTTAGAAGTATCTAACACATTGTGCACTTGTGTTCGTGTTATATGTTGAATCATGCATCTATAGTTGTTTTGATTACGGACGCGGTGCTCAAAGTCTACATGGACTCCTTCAAGGCCCCCCTCCCGCCAGACTCTATCGCCGCCCTCTCGGACCTCTTCAAGTTAGACTGTCATCTAACCGAGGCTGCTGACGACGCCCTTGCAAAGCTGGGAGGGCAGTGCTCCTCTGAGGGCCTGGGTTCGGTGGTCCTGGCCCTCGTGAGCACCCCTGGGGACTCGGCTCCTCCTCCGGGTGCCCTGTTGGTGGCGGCCTAATGTAGGGGTCTCCCAGTTGTTGCGGTTGATTCAGTCTGGAACATGCTACACACCAACACTGCTCCGGCTACTTCTTCTGCTCTGCACTCAGTAAGTCTGTTGATGTCCCCGGTCGACTGGTCGTCTCGTCTGTCTGTTGTTGTGCTGGCTAGAGGGCGGGTCTCTTCCCAAGGCCCCCCAGCTTTTGCTTCTTTGCCGCTGTCTCTTTCGGCTCTGTATTTTGTTAGACTGCTGCTCTTCATGGTTGTAAGACTGCCGCTTGTAAGACTGCCGCTTCTCAAGGTAGTTCAGTTTTTCAAGGATGCCAGGTTGCTTTCTCCTCTTCTGGTTTTTGCTCCGGTGCTTGGATGGCTTTCTTCTCAGGGCCCCCCTCTTTCCCTGCCCTAGCTTCTCTGCGTTGAGTTGGCGTGCGTGTTGTCCCCCCGAAGCTCTATTTTTGTCGCCGCTACCGTCGCTCGTCGCCACCTTCGGTTTTTCAGTTTTCCCAGACTGGGACTGGTTCTGTTCGGCTCCCTCTTCTCTTCGCAGTCAGGCCTTTGGGTGCAGACCACTAGATTCATCTGTTTGCTGGCTAGGCAGCCAATTTGTGATTGTGAGTTCTCACTGCAGGTGGCTGTTCCTCGTAGCTTAGGGACTTCCTACTGTGGAGCTACGTCGTTTGTCTCCAGAGGTAGTCCAACACCCAATACCACTCTTCAGGCCACTCCCTGACTTGCACAACACCTGACAGAAGACCTGCAGCCAGTGTCAACCTTTCGTTCAGCTTTCTGCTATGCTCCTCTTTGTACCGTTTGTGCTCAGGGCTTCTACTGGGCCATCCCCTCCTTGGCGGATCATACTTTCAATGGCCGGCCTTAACCTCAGCATTATTTGTTGGAATATGCGTGGGCTCAACACCCAGGCCAGGAAAGACTTGGTGCGTGAGACCCTCATCTCCACAACTTGCCACCTCGCCTGCCTTTAGGAAACCAAGTTAAGCCATGTTGACCAAGGCCTTGTCGATTCCCTCGGGGGCTTCAACCTACGGAGCTTCGCCTTTAAACCAGCGGCGGGCACCAGGGGAGGGATCCTTCTCCTTTGGAATGAAGACTTCATTGAGATTACTAACGTGCAACAATCGTCTTACAACCTCTCGGCGTCTGTGACCTTAAAAGAGTGCAACTCGGCTTTCCGTCTTACTACAGTGTACGGTCCCTCCCGCAGCTCCGATAAGCGGGCCTTCCTCCAAGAAATTGTCTCCTCAAAACCACCCCTGGAACAAACTGGTTGATCCTGGGTGATTTCAACCTCATTTATTGCGCTACTGATAAAAACAACACCAACTTCAATCCGCGACGCCTAGCTCAATTCCGCAACACTCTCAACACCTGTGAATTAAAAGAAATTCACCTTCAGAATAGAAAGTTCACGTGGAGCAATGAGCGCCAGAGTCCTACCCTTGTCAGACTGGACAGGGTTTTTTGCAACGAAGGATGGGACTCCCTCTTTGAGGATTTCTTTCTGCAGGCGCTGTCTTCCTCTATTTCTGATCACTACCCCCTGCTGTTGTCCAACATCTCTGACCCTCCTCGCCCAGTAACCTTCCGGCCAAAACTTCTGGATTGCGATGCCAGGCTTCTTCGAGACAATCCAGAATTCTTGGGAGGCACAATGCGGTCACTGGGAGCCGATGCATCGTTTGAACCACAAGCTCTCTTCCACGGCATCTGCTCTTATATCTTAGAGCCGCCATCTCTTCCCTCGCCCTAAGCTCCTCCTCCACATGGCATTAGAGCTGATCCTCCGTCTTGACGTGGCACAAGACGTCAGAGCGCTTTCACCCCAGGAAGCAGCCCTGAGGGCAAGTCTCAAGAAGAGAGTCATGGGGTTGGCAGTGATCGAACGCACCAGGAAGTGCCAATGCTCCCGCATTACCAACCTCAGAGAAAGTGACGCCAATACCAAGTTTTTCCACCTTAAAGCAAATGGTCGGAGACGCAAAAACCACATCAATAAGCTTCAAAACGGTCTGGGATGGGCGATTGCGCACACAGAGAAAGAGTCCTTAATCCATCAGCACTTCCAAGAAATGTTGGCCCCGCCCGCCGCTCGCAGCATGGACCTCAACTGGGAGACCTTCAACCCCCCTCCGCTAGACCTCCATAGTCTTCAAGCTGTTTTCTCAGAGGCAGAAGTACTATCTGCCTTAAACCAACTGCCAGGGGACAAAGCCCCAGGTCCGGAGGGCTTCACCATAAACTTCTATAAGTCCTATTGGCAGATCATCAAGGCGGACGTTATGGCTGTCTTCGATAGCTTTCACTCCCTCCGTTCGTCACATCTCCACCTTCTTAACACCGCAAACATTGTGCTAGTCCCTAAAAAGGAGGGGGCCGACAAAGTGCAGGACTTCAGGCCAATTAGCCTCATCCACGGTCTTGGGAAGTGGATTGCGAAAATGCTTGCACTTCGGGTGTCGCCTTTCCTCAACACCTTGGTCTCCCAAGCCCAGAGTGCCTTCATCAAGACCAAGAGCATCCACGATAACTTCATCTACATCCGGAACTTGATCAGAAGACTTCACCTCTCTAACACCCCCACGCTCTTCCTCAAGCTTGACATTGCTAAGGCCTTCGACTCGGTTTGTTGGGACTACCTCCTCGACCTTCTTCGGGAAAAAGGTTTCCCCCACCAATAGACTAATTGGATAGCTGCCCTCCTTAGCTCGGCCTCGTCCATAGTTCTCCTCAATGGAATCCCTGGCATGGCGATCACTCACAGCAGAGGTTTGAGGCAGGGGGACCCACTGTCGCCTTTCCTCTTCATCCTGGCGATTGACCCCCTTCAACGTTTGCTGGAGTTGGCCACAGATATGGGATTCCTGGCTCGCTCGAGGGACCACTTCGCCTCTCTTAGAACCTCCATTTATGCGGATGATGCGGCCATTTTCATCAATCCATTCGACTCGGAACTTCAAACGACCACCCAAATTATCCGCAACTTTGGAGAAGCCTCAGGCCTCTGCACTAACCTTCAAAAAAGTACGGTTCTCCCGATTTGTTGCGATCACTTAGATCTGAACTCCATCCTTCAAGACTTCCCGGCAATCCGAGCGTCCTTCCCAACCAAATACCTTGGTTTGCCGCCACCCATAAAAGACTACATAAAGTGGACTTTCATTTCTTCTTGACAAAGTGGCAAGCAGATTAGCCCATTTGGCGGGCGCTTCTTGACCCGGCAGGAGAGTCACTCGTCAAATCATCCTCTCCTCAATCCCTATTTACTACCTCACGGTCTTCCACATCCCCAAGTTCTGTTTCTCCGCGCTTGACCGTTTTAGACATCGCTTCCTCTCGGGCGGGCCACGAAAGCTTCTCGGGGGGCAAGTGCAAAATCAATTGGGCATCGGTGTGTCGCCTGACCAAGCTTGGTGGTCTTGGTATACTCAATCTTTCTAAATTCTCTGTGGCCTTACGTCTCAGATGGCTTTGGCACCAGTGGAAGGCCCCTTCCAAACCCTGGGTCGGAACGGAAATACCCTGTACCGAAGGGGACCGCAACCTCTTTGCATCTGTAACCAGGGTTTCCCTCGGGGATGGTCAAACAGCTTCCTTCTGGTACTCAGCCTGGCTCAGTGGGGAGGCCCCTAAAGCTCTGGCCCTGTTGATTTTTGGAATTTCCAAAGGGAGAAACAAGACAGTGGCCTCAGGCCTTCAAAATGGTCGTTGGGTGCGCGACATCAACATTCAGGGGGGCCTTTCAGTCGACCACATTCACCAGTTCGTGGGACTCTAGGTTAAAATCAACCGCATCCACCCGGACCTCGGCTCCCAGGACGACATTGTTTGGAAATTAACCTCGAACGATTCCTACTCCTCCAAGTCCGCCTACGCTTTGCTTTTCCTGGGATCTATTCGGACTAACTTCCAATCCCTCATTTGGAAATCCCACGCCCCCCCCCCCAAAAGTGCAAATTCTTCGCTTGGCTTGCAATTCAAAACAAGCTTTGGACCGCAGATAGACTGGAAGTGCATGGGTGGCCGAACCAGCATCTCTGCCCCCTCTGCAAACACACTCCGGAATCGGCCCTCCACCTTTTTGCGCTCTGTCACTTCTCCTCTAGAATATGGAAGCAGATGGCGATCAAGCTAGGTTTTATGAAGTCTGACCATCTTCTTGGCCCCCTTGCACGAGCATCCTGGATTGGTGGTCCAACGTTGCGGAGAGAGAATGATCCCCTGCGAAGGCCACAAGAACGACCCTTATCCTGATCACGTGGGTGCTTTGGAAAGAACGTAATGCGAGAATTTTTAACAACAAAGCGACAACTCCTCAGCAAATCATAGCACAGATTAAGGATGAGGGTAGATCTTGGTCCCTCGCGGGGGCCAAGAGTTTAGAGCTTTTTAATCCCCTGTAATTTAGCCTTTATTGAATTCCTTGTCTCTTAACTCTTCTTTATTAATTTAAACGAGCAAATCTCCTGCCGGTTTCCTTCAAAAAATTGTGCTGAGCTGCTTCTCAGCAAGATGCCAAGTGTAGGCAGGAATGAACTGCAGTAACTTTAGGAACCAATTGTATCCCTCTATTTAAGAATATATGATGTTTAGAACATCAACATGGTCTTCAATATGCAATTTTGATATTTACTTTTTATATGAATATGTTCATAAAATAATTATATTATGAAAATATTTTTCATTACCAATCTAATGTTACCATTTTTCACATGACAAATACAAATAGTTTGTTTATATATTAGTAGTCAAAGTTTTTTAAAAAAGTTTGACTATACACTTTCTAAATTTATGAACGGAGGGAGAATAAGATTTGTTCTGAGGTGTTCGGGAACCAGAGGGATTTTTTTGACGTTTTAGAGGCCTCTTTTCATGTCTGAAAAAGCAGGATTTGTCAGACTTCAGACGAGCCATACATGCCGTGGAGTTGAAAGTTCAATAGTTCAAACCAAGCTTTAGATACCGTAGCAAACAGCATCCAAGCGCGCTACGCCATCCTAGAAGGCGACGGCAATCCAGCCGCAGCTTCCTCCGCGGCCACACTGATATGGTGGACTGGATCACGATAGATGCATACGTCAACGGCGGCAGAAAGCGTTCGCCGCGGCATCGTACGTTCCCCTAGGCCGGAGGTGACGTAGGTGTGACAAGTGTAGTACGTTGTTGCGGTATCGGGAAGTAACGGGACACCAAATTACCAAGTTCAAACAAGCCTTAATTATCAGTTGGCACTGGCAAAGTATAGTGTGATGTTAGCTATCTATAAAATTTATCATGTTGGACATTAAATAATATGAATAAGAGAGAAAAAGTATAGAGAATTATATCGTCTCTTATACAGCATTCGACTATAACGCAAAAAACAAGATAAATTATACATAAAGGGATTGTCTATAGAGACATAAAAAAATAATTCATTGTAAGAGCTATCTTTAGTATTGTCTATAGATGATATAAAGAGAGACTATAAGCAACTTGCCTATACCATTGTGTATACCCTAAATCACGTTTCTTCTCTAAGAGAAACTTTTAAAACACATCTTGGTGGCCCTGCAAGAACACAGGTAACCACACAGGGAAGACAATCGCTGCACGTCGCCAGATCATTCACAGGAACACAGCTCTTGTTATTTTTGGGGGGTATGTACATCGATCATTGGCCGCATGCAGCACGCAGCAGCTAGCAGAACAAGTTGAGTTCGCCTGACCGATCCCGAGTGCAAAATTCCAAACAGCAAAGAACCACCGAAATTCCAAAACCGAATTTCTAGGCCAGTCACCAATCACCATCTACCCCTACCCCTACCTACCCCAAGCTGTGCCCATCCTTCGCTGATGGATACAACTCGAGACAGCTTGAGCTTACCGATCGGCGACCACGCCAGGCCAACAACCGTCACTGACAGAAGGGCCCCACCAGGCGCGTATCCCCTGTTACTACTGCTTCCCGCCTTCGCAGCAACCTAACTTACCGGCCGTCGGGCCCACTGCTCAGTCTCATGCCTCTCGTCCTTCTCCTCCTCCTCGGCGGCCGCCGCCAGTGCCTCCTCTCCCCATGAGGCGGCTCTTCTCCCGGACTTGAACCTACGCATTGCCGCAATGCCCGGCATGTCTTCTCCGTCCTCGTCATCCTCCAACGCCGCCTTCTTGCCCGAGCCACCTCCTCCTCGGCAAGCGCAACCGCCGCCGCACCGGAGCACGGCCACCACCCCGCGCCACCACCTCCGGCGACGCCGCCGGCCGCACCGCTCCCGGTCGGACAGCACCTTCCCAATGCAGGACACCTTTGGCGACCGCGGCTCCTCGCCGTCGCCACTGCCTCTGCCCCCGCCGCCGCCTGACCGCTTGCCGGGCAAGATCCGGCCCTGTGACGGCCGGCGCCGAGTGAACGCCGGGCGGATCTTGGCCGGGAGGCCGAAGAGCGTGGTGGCCGCGGCCGGGGCGCCCGCGATGCGGGTGGAGTTGGAGCGCGACTTGGCCGGGATGGGGTTGGAGGCGCCGGCCGCCGACTTGGGGTTGGTGCTTCCCTTGGTGGAGTCGTCCCGGTCGTATATCGGGTTCAGCTCCGAGAAGTCCACCTCGTCGCCGATGGGGATGGTTATTGACTCGGGTGGGAAGTCGGGGTCCGGCGGCGGCATCCGCGGCGGCGACGCGTCCCCGCTGCCCCCCGCGATGACCGTCTCGCACGACACCTTCCTGTCCCCGGCGCCGGCTCCCGCCCCGCCGCACACCAGGCTCTCCAGGTCGACCTGAGGCATTGTGCACGCGCGCAGCTACCACCGCCACCACTAGCTACGTACCTCCGTCTTACGGTGGTGGTGACTGGTGAGCACTGAGAAGAGCAAGAGATACAGCTGCTAGGAGCAGGGAGAGTGATAAGTGGACACCACACGCTTCCCTTGAAAATTCAGAGGTAGATGGGGCGAGACTGGAGAGGCGAGTCACACTAGAGGTTGCGTCAGCTGTGCTCAGAAGCTGTCGCTTACTCGCATCCCTACAGCTACAAATAATGATGCAGAAAATGCCACCTCTGAAACGAAACGAACTCCAAAAACGGATCGCGACTATTTGTCTCCCCAAAACATCAGTCTTGATGAATTGAATGGAGTAACTACCAAATACTTCCTCTAATTTTATATACATGATGTTGGCTAGCGTTGATTTGAATACATAGACGTCGTATATACGTGAACGGAGGGAGTACGGAGGTTAAAAAAGTGATAATGGCAGCCACACAATGCAGCAGTTGAACCTTGTACAGCCTCCCTAGTTACACTACTTAGGCTCCAATAGTTAGAGATAACATTGTCTCTAACATATGCTATGTTATCTTTAAAGACAACATCTCTAATAGATAGTCTCTAGCATACTCTCCAACATTTGTATTTTATAATTTTTCTTTGAAACAATCCTACATGTCAACTAGAGTAGATTAATAGATCATGTCTTGTTTCACGTGCATGATCGTCTCTTTAGGAAGAGACAACCTATGCTTTCTCTCCTCCACATAGAATTTTATTGACAGGACATATTTAAGTAAATACACCATTGAAGATGCATGCACCATGAGGCTGTAGTTGTACAGCGATAAATTTATCAGGGATAACGGTGAGGCAGACAGGAGCGAGCACAGCGATTTTATGCCGATCTGGATTAGTCCTCCGACAAAGCTCATTTTCTCCTGTGGCCTTCACAATTAATAAGCGTAGTCTTTTAATTTCAGAGTGGAACGGCCAGTGATCCCTCAGACAGATCTGTCTTTTAGTTAAGCAGCAGTGACCACCCAAATGTGATGAACCACAGTGCCTCAAATTTTCTGCAAATAAAGAACAGTTGTGCCTGCAGGATCAGCCTGTAGACACCTGTTTCCAGTTAAAAAACAATTCACCACCACTAAGGCTCTAACCAATGCCAAGGTCAGAGTACATGGATCGATCACCTCGAGATAACGTACCAAAAACGCAACAACCTTTTTTTTACTGAGATCAAAAGTACGGTTTGAGGGGGTAAATTTACAGTGAATAAGTTGATAGTTCATGGACCAAAACAAGGAGAGTGAGGCTTGGTAAAAGGAATCAAGGCCAGTTCTTGGCACAAGGGTGCTGTTCAGCGATCACATGGCCGTGTCGGAGAGTAGCAGAAGGCATCAGCGGGGCACCTACCCAATTTGTACTATTTTGTTGCCTTCGCTGCAGATTGGGCTCCAGATAGCGTTAGTCCTTAATGAGATGTGCAGGGACCATGGCTTAGCTTCTAAACATGCTGTTTTTGCTCGCCTTTCGAGCTCGCCTAGCCCAGATTGCCGTCATAGGAGACTAAGGGCACTCCTCCTTCGGCTAATTACAGATGCATCACGTGACCTTGTGAACCCTAACAATGCTAGGAAAGAGAGATCTGAATGACCCTAGGCAGCTACCAGCTGCTAATTAAGGATGAAAGTGGGACGCCAACTATTTTGCTCACTGAGACCATAAATCAATTGTCTGTTGACTGTTGTTGTATCAGTATTTCTCACTTCATGTATGTGAAAGTGAAAGCCACGACTGTCGTTACTCATTATCGCTAAACGTCAAAAAAGGTGCGGCTTTTCCTGCCGCCTGCAGAGAGCGCTACCAACTTCTCAGTGAGGTCGGCTGCACCTGGCAATAAGCCCTCACCATCCGCCATGCCGCATTAGATGATAGGGTTTTGAGAGACGGAAGAATCAAGAAGGGATAGAGATGCCCCCAATGCGTGGCTTCACCAAACTTGCCTCTCCACGCCACTTCCCTCTAATCTGCCACAACGTCATTGCCGAATATGCCGCCGCTGCACACCCCTATTGTTGAAGAGACGAACACGTCGACTCGAAGGGGATGAGGATTAGGTAATCACCGAATCGGGCTTGTGAAGCTCATATGACCTCTTAGTGGGCCAAGTGAAGTAGTGGAATATACAGCCACATAGTGAGAAATATAAACGTCCCGCAAACAACAACTTAATTTTTGAGTTGACCCACCAGCACACATGTATTGTTTTATGTAGGGCGGGTTTAGTGGGTTCGCGGACGGCCCGCGTCCACTTACACCCCTACTGGTAATTGCTTAGTGTACAGTGATTACATCATATGCTGTTGAACATAGTGGCACAAAGAAACAAAAACGGAGAGTACTCAGAGAGTATGAATAGCCTTTTCCATGGAAAATCCCAAAACTTCTAAAATGGGGATATCCAAGAGCATATCTTTACATTTTTCCTTGGAAAAAAAAGAGAGTTGCATCTTCGTTCCAAACAAGTCCAACCTTGGTCAACAGCCCCACAAGCTCCCATGGGGTCGGAATTATTGTACTCCCATACAGATTCACATTATCGAACAGTGACGAGTGGGACGAGGAACCAAATTAAGATCAAGTGCCAGACATGATAAATTGGAAAACAAATATCCTAGTTGAGTGGGCTTCCAATGTAATCAATTTATTGAACCTACAAATCTTCATGAATGTTTGTAGGCTAATGATATGTGCACAGCTAGGCATCCAATCCAGGATTTGCGAATTGGAACATCAAAGTACATCTTATATTATAGTATTCGTCACAAAGCACGATTGAAGACAATTACAGGATCAGTAGAATTTTAACTGTAAAAAAATGATCTTGTAGAGACAAATTGAGAACTTTCAAGCATCACACCGACAATAGCGGCAACCAATAATGCATGGACCAAACTATTCATATAACAGAGCATGGTAATAGTATAATACAAGAACTGCACACACTAAACCACTAATTAGCATTCACTTGATTTGAGCTATTCGGCACCAGGTAACTCAGGAAAATTGTAAGACAGATTGCCAAATTTGGGAGAAGAATAAAGCTAAGGACGCAAAGTTAAAGGGAATTCTGAAACTGGATTAGTTTCAGGCATAACAATGTGGCTGAAATACTTTGATGCCCACATTAAACATTCCTATTTCTTACAAATCTAGTTGACAGTTTACTATAGCCAATATTAATTAGATTGAGGGCTCCAGAACTCAGTAGCAATATTAAGGCCAATGCAAACAAGTTGGTTGAGCTTTATCTGTCAATTTCTCCAGAGGACCGTATATTGTTCTCCTCCAAATCCAATCAGCAGCTTTATTAAGGACAATGGTAGCAATATAGCATATTCGTTCAGCTTTCTCTATCAAATTCTCGACAATAGTGCGTAATATACTTCTCCAATGACGATGGTTTAGCATGATTCGATGAGATTGAAATATTAGTAGTACCAAGCAGCGATATGGCGAATACATGAAGTGGGAGAACCGGAGAAGCAAACTGCATATCACTTTAGACCAGCACTGTGAAACGTAAAGATGCGATGTGGAATGTCTACAAAGAAGGGTTTTGCTGGCATGACAAAAAAAAAAACCAAATCCCTCGTGGGAAAGATCATCATACATAAATCACAGCAATTCAAACCTGCCTCGAGCTCGAATCGTGCATGATTTGTTCTGTAACTTGTAACCTCTCACGTCAAGAAGTTTTCTAAAGGGGTTTACTCTGTCACGGGCCGGAGGTGGGCTTGGCGGGCCCAGCCCGCGGTGGCTGCTGCTGGGGAGGAGGAGCGGAAGCCGCCTGCGACTCCTCGGCGGCGGCGAGCTGACGGAGGCGGCCCTGGAGTGCGCGGACGCGGTCCTCGGTGCGGCGGAGCTTGCGCCAGCGCCAGGTGAGGTAGGCGGCGAGGCCGCCGTAGACGAGGATGTAGGATCCCCACACGTACGGGTAGGTCTCCGCGTGCTCCTTCGTCTTCCGCCACTGCTCCCCCAGCTTCTCAATCACACCGCCTCCAGCCCCCGCCGCCGCCGGCTGCTGCTGCAGCGTCGGCGCGTCCTCACCGTCCCCGGCGACCTCCATGGCTACGCTTGCGTGGGTTGTTTTCGTGTTTAGGGCAAGCTGGGAATGGCTGATTGGGTGGGCGAGCTGTGATGGGCGCCGGCGGCCAGGCGGGCGTTCTTTTAAGTATTGGGCCTTATGTTTTTGCTGCTTTGCATGTACGTGGGTTCAACGATAGCCCACAAACCTATACTCCAAAGTACTGTGGTCCATGTTAGTTTTGGGTGTACACCGTAGCCCACTGTGGCCTATACTGACCAAAATTTCTTATGTGTAACTAATTGCTTTGTTTTGGGTGTACACCGTAAGCGTCTGTGATATTGCTACATATCACAGACGGTTTTTGTTGAAAATCGTTTGTAATAATAAACTCATCACAGACGGTACGTCATTTTGCTCGCTTACTAACTCATTAATAGAGTCTTGTTCTCCATCTCTGGCGCTAAGGTAGCCGCGGAAGATCTCCAAGCCCGGTGAGTCTATCGCCACTCTGTGCCCAGTTTGAGTATCGCCTCACCTCACTGAGCCCTCTCATATGGTCTATTTCAGCTATTGTCGCCCACGCTAAGTTGTCACCGTGAACCTCTCTGTCACCGCCGCCGCCATCGATGCCAACTCTTCTCCGGTGAGTCATCGACCCTACCAAGGTCGATTTCCCCAACTCTATGTTCTCCTAAAGCTGTGCATGTGCTTCGTTTCAGTTTATTTTCACCGAGAAGACCTGTCGCCAGGGAGCTTGCCGCCATCGCCTCTGTTCACCGATGACCAGCCGCCTTGGACCTTCTCTGACTTCGACTAGCCGCCTTAGACCTTCCCCAACTTCATTAACACCTTCCTCGTGATCAAGGTGAGCTACTGTTGCATAAGCACCCTTTAATTTGAGAAGTTTCGGGTGTTTACGCTAAAATTGCTAGTGAAGCCCATGGCGCCGCCACGGGACATCACCATTAGCTCGCCTCATGCGACCTTAGGGCCCCGAGCCATGACTATTAGCAATCCGATGGCACCCTGAGCCCAATTTGAGCTTCAAATCCTATTTTTAAATCATTTAGTTAATAAACTAATGAGTCTATGACATGTGGGACCACCATAGATTTTATAAATAAAATCATGAAATAAAAAATGAGTCACTGACAAGTAAGGCCCACATGTAAGTTAATAAAATCCGAAAAAATGTAAAAATAAGAAAAGTCACCTTTAGCTTAGAGAAAAATATGCTTTCTCTGTTGGAAAGCGTAAGTCTCAGAAAATATGCTTTCAAAATCACCATTTTATTTATTTCCAAGGTTTTCAATACGAACCATGTGATAGACCGAAGCTGGATGCACACTAAGAACCGTGTGAGTAAAGAGTACATTAATGACGTGTCTGGTTTTACAAGAGCTGCTGAGGAGGATATGTTGAATAAGGGGGCAGAATATATGTATTGTTTATGCATTGACTGTGAGAATCTGAAGATGTTTAAGAACCAAGGGCGGATCCAAGCACACTTGATTCGAAAGGGTTTCAGAAAGGGGTATACACGTTGGACCAGTCACGGTGAAGAGCAGATTATACAGGAAGGTAGTAATAACGAGATCGCCGACAAAGTCAACGATATGGCGCTGGATGATGTCGATTGTGGTTCTGATTTGGATAGGCTGCACGATGACAATCTAGATCAGATGCTTCGCGATGCAGAAGTGAACTATAATGAGAGAGAGTTTGGTAAATTCGAGGGCTTTATGGAGGACTCAGAGAAGCTTTTGTTCCCAGGCTGCAAGCCGGAATACACAAGGTTGACATCCATGCTTAACCTGCTGAAATTGAAGGCAAGCAACGGTTGGTCCAACAAGAGTTTCACAATGTTGTTAGGTCTTTTAGCGGACATACTTTCGGATGAAAACGAGTTGCCAAAACCACCTACAGAGCCAAGAATGTTTTTTGTCAATTGGGAATGAAAGTAGAAAAAATACATGCATGTTCGAACGACTGTATCATGTACCGTAAAGAGTGCGCAAACATGCATGTATGTCCGGTGTGCAACACATCCTGATACAAGCGTAAGAATCAATTAGATGATGGCGAGGGAATCAAGGTGGAGAAAGGACCTGCTGCTAAAGTGGTGTGGTATCTTCCTGTAAATCCCCGTTTGAAGCGGTTTTTTGCGAACCCAAAGGAGGCAAAACTGCTGCGTTGGCACTCGGATGAGCGTAAGCAGAATGGAAAACTAAGACACCCTACTGATTCCACCCAGTGGAGAAACATCAATAGGAGGTTTACAAACTTCGGTGCGGAACCGAGGAATATAAGGTTTGGATTGAGTACAGATGGAATGAATCCTTTCGGTAACGTGAGCAGCCAACATAGCACTTGGCCTAAGGCTCTTTGTATCTACAACCTTCCTCTTTGGTTGTGTATGAAGCGAAAGTATATTTTGTTATCGATATTTATCCAAGGGCCGAAACAACCTAGGAATGATATTGATGTGTACCTAGCACCATTGATGGAAGATCTAAAAATACTGTGGATCGAAGGGGTACAGGTATGGAATGCGTACAAACGAGAGAACTTCACTTTACGCTCTTCGTTGTTCTGCACCATAAGTGATTATCCTGCCCTTGCTAACCTGTCAGGCCAAAATACAAAAAGGGCCAAAGCATGTACTTACTGCTTAGATGATACCGAGAGTGTGTGGCTGAAGCACTCATGCAAAACCGTGCACATGCGTCACCGTAGGTTCCTTCGGAGGGCTCACCCATACCGCAAGATGAAGAAATAATTCAACGGAGAGAAGGAGGACATATCAGCTCTAAGGCATTTAAGCGGAAAAGAGGTCTATGATATGGTTAATGATTTAGATGTTGTGCTTAGAAAGGGATGTAAATCGAGGACCCGTGAGAAGAACATCTGGAAGAAAAGATCAATATTTTGGAACTTACCTTATTGGGTACACCTAGAAGTTCGCCACTGCATCGACGTCATGCATGTAGAGAAGAATGTATATGACAGCTTGATTAGTCTCTTACTGAACTTTCATGACAAACAAAGGATAGTGTTAACGCACGGCTTGACTTGGTTGATATGGACATCAGACCTGAGTTAGCACCGACAAAGATCGATAAAGGATGAACGTACCTTCCCCCTGCTTGTTACACTCTGTCTAAGACCGAGAGAATTGAACTGTACCAGTGCTTGCATGGTGTGAAAGTTTCATCCGGTTACTCCGCCAACATGAAGAAACTTGTTTCGATAGAAGATTTGAAGTTAATTGGCATGAAGTCTCACGATTATCCTGTGCTGATGACATAGATGCTCCCTGTTGCAATTAGAAGTATTTTGTCGATCAAGGTCCAAGAGACAATCATGAGGCTGTGTTATTTCTTTAACACAATTGCTTAGAAGGTCATCGATCCTGAAGGACTAGATGCTCTGTAGGACGAGGTGGTGACGACTCTATGTCATCTTGAGATGTATTTTCCTCCGTTGTTTTTCGATATCATGGTTCATCTCATTGTTCACATTGTGAGGGAAATAAAGATCTGTGGGCCCGTGTTCCTACGTAGCATGTACCCGTTCGAGAGGTTCATGAAAATTCTCAAGTCCTATGTACGGAATCGATCTCAGCCGAAGGGCAGCATCATCGAAGCTTATGCAACCGAAGAGGTCATTGAGTTCAGCGTCGATTACATGACTCAGGTCGAACCAATAGGTGTGCCTTGATCTCACCATGAGGGGAGGCTAAAGGGTATTGGGACCATCGGAAGAAAAGCAATCACTCCAGATATGGATGCATATGCTCAAGTCCATTTCACGGTCTTGCAATACATGACTGAAGTATCTCCGTATATCGACCAGCACAAGGACGTGCTTTGGCAACAGAATCTGAAGCGGCTAGATGTTTGGATCACAAGACAGCACAACAGTCGGTTCAACCGATGGTTGAAGGAGCGACTCGCTAGGAGCTCGTCAAGTCATATGCTGACATGGTTGGCAAAAGAGCCTACATTTATAGTTGTGACATGGCAAGGATACGACATAAATAGGTACACATTCTATACGCGGGCTCAGAATATAAAGAGCACTAACCAGAACAGCGGTGTCCGCATAGATGCGTTCAGTACCAATGGCTGAGGAGCTCCTACTATGGGCTCATAGAGGAGATATGAGAGTTCGACTACGTGCTTTTCAAGATCCCCTGTTTCGGTGTTGTTGGGTCCATCTCCCACAAGTGAAGGTCGACAAGTATAGCGTCACTACTGTAGACCTCGAACGTGTCGGATACAAAGACGAACTATTCGTACTCACTAACCAAGTTGTTCAAGTCTTCTATGTAATCGACCAGGCAAATAAGAAGCGCCACATAGTTCTTCATGGAAAAAGGAGTATTGTCGGAGTTGAGAATGTAGTAGACGAGGAATAATACAATCAATTTGACGAGTTGCCTCATTTTCGAAACGACATAAGGGTCGAGGAAGAACAACATGACGAAACTAGCTACATACGCGTCGATCATCATGAAGGGCTAATTTTTAAAGATTGAACAATGTGTGTATATATGTTCTGAATGGTTAATTTTACTTCATTTGAGTTAATTGATTTGTACTGTGAAATAGATGTGCTTGTTTCTGAAATAAATGTGAATTGGATGTATACATGCACTTGTTATATTTCTGCTTGTTTCAGAGGGCATAGCTAGCATTTCCTGAGGCTAGCCAATAAACAGAACTAGATTTACCAATACAAAAGAATATCACAGCCGATTTCATCTACAAACCGTCTATGATAATATATTACAGATGGTTTCATCTACAAATCGTTTGTGATACATAATCTATCACAGAAGGTTTTTTATTGGAACCGTCTGTGATACACAATCTATCATAGATGGTTATTGATTGGAAACGTCTGTGATATTATTTATCACAGATGGTTCTACTTTAGAACCGTCTGTGATGTCCAACCCTATTTATATTCGGACTCTAGGGTTTGCCCGCTTCCCTCACTCAAAGGATTAATTTTCTCAACTCTCCCTCCTCCCCCGAACCCGTCGTCGCCATCCTCGATGCCGCCTCCTCCTCGAGCCCAGCGCGAGTCCTCCCCCGAGGCTGTCGTCGCCATCCTCGACGCCGCCTCCTCAAGCCCCGCGCGTCTCCTCCCTTAAGCTCGCCGCCTCCTCCCCGAGCATGAGCATGCGTCGTCTCCTCCTCCCCTGAGCCCTCCTCCTCCCCTCCCCCGAGCCCGGTGCGCCTCCCCTTCGACACCGC
Source organism: Phyllostachys edulis (assembly GCA_036346405.1). Classification (NCBI taxonomy): domain Eukaryota; kingdom Viridiplantae; phylum Streptophyta; class Magnoliopsida; order Poales; family Poaceae; genus Phyllostachys; species Phyllostachys edulis. The sequence goes on along the minus strand of CM070546.1, from coordinate 16,859,519 downwards.
CGTGCTGCTCCAGTGCTCCCTACTCATCCTTCTCCTCGATGCTCAAAGGTAACCATTACAATGTGGTGGGCTTGATACTGGTACTAGAATATATTGCAATGTGGGGGTGTGGTGGGCTTGAGATGAATGCTCTGTGATGATAATAGTCTTGTGCTGAAATTGTTTTGATAATCATGTTTGAACTTGAGCTCCAATCGGAATGCTTACTACTATTGATTGATCTTTGGCATTTAGTCTGTTACATTCGGTTGGTTAATTAGTTGAACCTTCAGGTAGAAAGTGTAATTATCTTATGTCTTTTATTTACAATTCATATCGGCAGATAAGTAAAATACTATTTTAGAGCTCAAAGTTTGAATTAATATTGTCAAATTAAATTAATGAAGAGTATAGACTAAAGTAGCGAGAAGTCCAAGATTAAATCTTGTGCAACTCTACATCTGAGAGCAATATCAAAATGTTAAATCTTAGCTTTATGCTGATCTCATTTGTTCACATAATGTCAATTATGTCATTATATTGGTCCTAATTTGCTCATGCGTGTCAGAACTTCTATTTCTTGTGAAAATATCTTTCGCTCATTCTTCATCATCGTCGCCTCATGCGTCTGATGCACCGTCCTCTGGAATATCCAAACATGATAGAAGAAAATGAATATCGAAAAGGCCCGTAGGCCAATTTACCATCACGGAGGTGGATGCGTCTGGGACCCCTCTTAATCCTCCTTGAGCAGTGTCCGCATTCCAGAGAACGATCGGAATAGTTACACGGGAACATGTCAAGATCACCTACTATTCGTGAAATGAGTTGAGCAACGAGCAGAAAGGTGAGCTGCTGATGGATATTTTTCGATCGTTCAATAGACCGGAACAAAACCAGGCCTCCGTGCGACGACATGCGTTGCTATAGGCGTGCAAAGCGTGGAGGAACTTCAAGAGCACGCTTATCAAGCAATACATGGAGAAGAATCTAATGCCCTTCTTGAAGTATTTGTTCGTGGCAGAGTACTGGGAAGAATTTGTGACGAAGAAGACGACAGATAATTTTAGGAGTGAAAGTGCGGCGCACAGGGCCCTCCAGGCAAAAAAACACACACCCCCACAGACTCGGCACCGCTAGGTATGCGGGTAAAATACAGCAATGGAGGGATCAGGATGAGCATGCAAACCGTTGGGATGCCTCCTCGCCATTTGTCACGATCCCTGATGAGCGCGCTCGAAACTGGCTAAGAGCGAGGTTAGTTGTCGTGTCTTTGTGGGCCATTTCCTTTTCAAACCCTGCAGACGAGGAGGTGTCCCAGCGCCTGATAAGATATCGAACTACCTAGTTTGTAATTACTCGATAACTTCGTAGGAAGTGAAATAACATATGCAGGAAACGCTGACTTCCGCATAATCTTCCTAAGGCTCATTCCAGGCAGTCAGGGAGAGAGATATGCTCTTTGAAGCCATGGGAAACAAGGAGCATCCGGGTCGCACGAGAGGCTTTGGTCTTTATGTTCTATGGAAAGATATATTCCCAAAGAACACCGGGGCGTACCGGAGTAGGAAGAGAGCCAAAGTCGAGCGCGAAGCACTGCTATGAGAGGAGATTCATGCATCCCTCAGAGAGGAGCCCTATAGTGCCATAAGTTTCTCCAAGCGGATTAATGGCCACGCTCCTGAATTGGAGAAATGATTCCTTCTCACTAGTACAGAAAAGGTCTTCACAAACAGTTAAAAAATGTGGTCACAGACGGTTTCATGAGTCATCTGAGTTTATGGGTCAGTAATGATATGAGGTCATCACAGACGGTTTTCGAACCGTCTGTGATGCATATTATCACAGACGGTTATTAACTCAGAACCATTTGTGACAGTTGGCTATCATAGACGGTTTATAGACGAAACCGTCTGTGAGAGCTGATGTATCACAGACGGTTTGTAACTGTCTGTGATTTTCTTTTGTATTGCTAAATCTATTTCTGTTTGTTGGCTAGCCTCAGGAAATGCTAGCCATGCCCTTTGAAACAAGCTAAAACACAACAAGTACATGTAAACATCTAATTCACATTCATTTCAGAAACAAGCACATCCATTTCACAAATCAATTAACTCAAATTAACCATTCATGTATATTTACACACATATACCATTAAGTTCAATCTTATCCCAATCAAGTTCAATCTACATCGTGGAACTTCCCATCTGGATTTACGACCTCACGATTCAAGAATGACACAAACTATCATCGAATGTTTATGAGCTAGCCCTGTTCCAACGTAGTTGTATCGATGCTCGCAACCTGTCGTTAGGATGATTAAATTCATGTGTATAAATTGATAAGTATGAAATAATTATTGCAAGATTGACAAACCTGAGGATCATTGGTCATCACGGAACCGACGAGTAGTTCTATGTTGTGGCAAACATAGTATCCACATAGGTTGCAGGCCGACGGCTGCTGGTGGCACTTCAAAAATAGAATTGGTTAGTTCGAGAGGTATTACTACGAAGTGTTATATATGATTAACGTGTACTAGCAAATACTGGGAATTTTAGATCGTATCGCAAGGTCCCTCACTTGCATTTCCCTCCAGAAGCATAGTACACGATGAACGAACTACGTAATTCCAAAAAGTTAGCCTTAGCCATTGCAAAGGAAGGAAAGATTACAATAGAGTTATCTATGGAGGAAATGTGTTTACCTGTCGATTAATTGTCGGATAATTATGAAGCCGTATTTGGAACTCTGTAGGGAATCAAGATATATTACCTTGTTCTGTTTTGGCACAATTACAATTAGAATCCAGATGAAGCTACACAGGTATGTTGCCATGGTCATTAAACCTAAGTTTGTGTTGCTTATAAAGTACAAATAAACAAGTATAGCCACTAGTGCAGCACTTACTCCTGGTTGTAGGGCAAAAGTATGAATTCCTTATCGCGATGAGCCAGCAATGAGTCCATCATGTAATCCTCAACGAATTTTGCATTCTCCTTGATGTTTTGCATGGAGACCAAGTGTGGGTCGAGGAAACCTGCCGGTAATTTCTTTAATTCGGCTTCAGAAATCATGTATCTATATATAGATAGATACAAAAGCAAGGAGTTATATATAACATTTATCGGTATTACACGAACGTTGAACGTGATTGTAAACACTTGCAGTGTCCAGCATCGCATTAGTGAGGCGTCGAGGGCGTCAAGGTTGAAGAGGAAGAACAAGTCCTCGAAGGTCACCATGAAGACACAGTCTTGACGATCGTGGTTAAGATGATCCTTTTTGAACTTGACGTTGACACCTGAGCGCCGTTGTTCATCCGTCTTGTTGGCATGTTTCATGTACCATAGATGCAATCTCGTGCAAGCCATTCCTAGGGTACGGTGGCGCTCTACCGTCTCGACCAACAGCTCGCTTAGCACGAATTTTCAGGCCAACGACAAGAAGGGAATATTATCGGGCAAGAAGGGGATATCATCAGGCATCTTTGATTTGCCCTTGTCGTCTCGCTTTTTAGAGGTCGACCGGACACGAGGTGTAGATGCATTCGATGCTCCGGGCACTTGCCGCATCGGTGCACGTAGCTTCGGTGCAGGTACATCCTGTGAAGTTGACACCAGTGCAGGTAGCTCTAGAGCAGATATTTCCTATGAAGTAATTGACACCGGTGCAGGTATCTCCAGCTGGACGACCTCGAAATTGGCATAAACACCGTCCACATTCACTTTTGCGAAACCCGGCTCTATATTTACACCATGCAGCAAGGCCCCGACACCGGATGGATACGCCTGACCGCAAGTAGTATCCAGGGCAATGGAGGCACATCTCACTTGGAGTTTACACTTCGTAGCCACCTACATAACGATACAAAATTAGCTACTCCAATAGGCCTATTAATGGATCGAGCATTCCGGAGATAATAATCATTACTAGGATGTCATCAACAAGAAATCTGTCATCGCTTTCTAAGTTATGGTTGGATGCGCAGCTACTCGGACGTTTGGGGGGAGGGGGGCTGGCTAGCATAGTAGCGATGGGGTCTCCCTCCAGTACCTCCGGAGTGGAATCCCTTGTATGCCTCGTAGTCCGGCGTTCGAGGTCTCCTCAGATGGAGTCAAACTTCTGCCTCTGGTTCTACAAACACAATGCCTTGAACGTTTTCATGACGTCCTGAATGCGGAACCGCTTGAACAAGTTAGATGCAAGATGCCCCATGCATCACCTGGATTGCACATTGTTCCACTGGTAAGGGGGGCATCCCATGCTGAATGGTGTTGATGGCCGCTAACAACCTAGCATTGTGGTCTGTGATAAGGCATACGTTGGGCCAGTCTCCCACCACCACCATCTTCACGTTCGACAGGAACCACAGCCAACTGAATGTGTTCTCTCTCTCCACAATGGCAAATGCCACAGAGAAAAGTTGGTCATCCGCGTCGACCGCCACCGCGGTAAGGATGGTGCCCTTGTACCTCCCCGTGAGGAAAGTGACATCCGTCGTCATCATGGAACGACAGAACTGGAATCCCTCGATGGCTTGAGCGAAAGCCCAGAACACCGGGTCCAGTATGAAGCAGTTGGGCCCTTTCACTACTACAGAAAATATCTTCACAGGTGGTTCAAAAAGGTCATCACAGACGGTTTCGTGAGCCGTCTGAGTTTATGGGTCAGTAATGACATGAGGTCATCACAGATGGTTTTTGAACTGTCTGTGATACATACTATCACAGACGGTTATTAATTCAAAATAAATGCGTGATGATCGTCTATCCTGAGCGGTTTGTAGATGAAACCGTCATGCGTGATAGTCGACAGCACGCACGGTTTCATCTACAAACCGTGCGTGCTGAGTCGACTATCACAGATGGTTTCATCTACAAACCGTCTGTGATAGATGATGCATCACAGACGGTATGTCCTAAGGAACTGTCTGTGATATTCTTTTTTATTGCTAAATCTATTCCTGTTTATTGGCTAGCCTCAGGAAATACTAGCCATGCCCTCTGAAACAAGCTGAAACACAACAAGTTTTATACATCCAATTCACATTCATTTCAAAAATAAGCACATCCAATTCGCATTCATTTCAGAAACAAGCACATCCAATTCACAAGTCAATTAGCTAAAATTAACCATTCATGTACATTTACACGCATGTACCATTAAGTTCAATTTTATCCCAATCAAGTTCAATCTACATTGTGGAATGCCCCATTTGGATTTATGACCTGACTGTTCAAGAATGACGCAAACTGTCCTCGAATTTTTATGAGCTGGCTCTGTTCCAACGCAGTTTCAGCGATGCTCGCAACCTGTCGCTAGGAATTTTAAATTTGTGCTTATATAAATTGGTAAGTATGAAATAATTGTTACAAGATTGACAAACCTTAGGATCATTGGTTATCACGGAACCGATGAGTAGTTGCATGTTGTGTCAAACATAGTATCTACAGAGGTTGCACGCCGATGGCTGCTGGTGGCACTGCAAAAAATAGAATTGGTTAGTTCGAGAGGCATTACTACGAAGTGTTATATAGGATTAATGTGTACTAGCTAGCGAGTACCGGGAATTTTAGATCATGTCGCAGCGTCCTTCGCTTGGATTTCCCTCCTTTAGCAACGTACACGGCGAACGACCTACGTGATTCCAAGAAGTTAGCCTTAGCCATTGCAAAGGAAGGAAAGAATACAATAGAGTTTGTATGGAGGAAATGTGTTTGCCTGTTGATTAAATGCTGGACAACTATGAAGTTGTGTTTGGCCCTCTGTAGGGAATCTAGGTATATTACCGTGTTCCGTTTTGGTATAATTACAATTAGAATCCAATGAAACCTACACAGGTATGTCACCATGGTCATTAAACCTAAGTTCGTGTTGCGTATAAAGTACAAATCAACAAGTATAGCTAGTAGTACAACACTTACTCCTGGTTGTAGGGCAAAAGTATGAATTCCTTGTTGCGGTGAGCCATCAAAAATTGTATAATGTAATCCTCGATGAATTTTGCATTCTCCTTGATGGTTTGCTCGGAGACCAAGTGTGGGTCGAGGAAATCTACCGGTGAATTCCTTAATTCGGCTTCCAAAAACATGTATCTATATACAAAAGCAAGGAGTTATATATAATATTTATCAGTATTACACGAACATTGACTGTGATTGTACACACTTACAGTGTCCAGCATTGCATGAGTGAGGCGTCAAGGGAGTCGAGGTTGAAGAGACAGAACAAGTCCTTGAAGGTCACCGTGAAGACATAGTCTTGAACCTTGTGGTTAAAATGAACCTTCTTAAACTTGACGATGACACCCGAGCGTCGTTGTTCATCCGTCTTGTTGGCCTGTTCCATGTACCATGTATGTAATCTCGTGCAAGCCAATCCTAGGGTAGGACTGTCTAACCTCTCGACCAATGGCTCACCTAGCACGTGTTTCTGGGCAAACGACAAGAAGGGGATATCAAAACAGGAGTCAACCGTCTTCGATTTGCCCTTGCTGCCTCGCTTTATAGAGGTCGACTTCAAAAGAGTCGACTGAGCACGAGGTGTAGATGCATCTGATGCACTGGGCCCTTGCCGCTTCGGTGTAGGTAGCTCCGGTGCAGTCAGCTCCCGTGGACTTGACACCGTTGCAGGACATTCCCGTGAAGTTGACACCGGAGCAGGTAGCTCCAGGCTGATGTCCCTCTTGGGCCACTGGATGAATGCTCCAACGGCTTTCTCTAGAGTTATGACCTCGTCGTTTGGGGGAATATGCAGTGGGACGGTTGCGAAATTGTCATAAACACCGTCCACATTCACTTTTGCGAAATCCGGCGTTAGATTTACACCGTGCACCAAATCCCCGACACCGGATGGATACACCTGGCCCCAAGTAGCATCTAGGGCAACAGAGGCATATCTCACTTGGAGCATACACTTCGTAGCCATCTACATATCGATACAATATTAGCTACTGTAACAGGCCTATCAATGGATCAAGCATTCCATAGATAATAATAATTACGGATGTCAACGATGAAAATCTGTAAATCGCCTATTGAGGTAGGGTTAGGGTTGGACGACTTGACTACTTGGAAGTTTGGGGAAATTTGGCTAGCAAGTGAAGGCGAGGGCTTGCAAGCGATTTGGGACTTGCAACTAAACTTCCTAAGCCTTTCCTCAAAGCTCTCGCTACTGTTGCGTCCACAGCTCGACGACGCGACCATCGATCTCATCTCTGAGGGATTCAGTAATCTCATCTTTGAGGGATTCACGAATCTCCTCTCGTAGCTTTGCATCGCGCTCGGCTTTGGCTCTCTTCCTACTCCGGTACGATTCGGAGTCCGCTCGGAACCAATCTTTTCATGGAACATAAAGACCGGCGCCTCTTGTGCGACCCGGGTGCTCATTGTTTCCCACGGCCGCGGAGAGTATATCTCTCTCCCTGTCTGCCTGGAATGAGCCTTGGGAAGATTGTGCACTCAGTGTTACCTGCAATAGCCCGACATGTCATTTCACTTCCTACGAAGTTATGGAGTAATTACAAATTAGGTAGTTCGATATCTTACCAGGCGCTGGGACACTTCCTCGTCTGCGGGGTTTAGAAAGGAGATTTCCCACGTAGACAGGGTACATAACCTCCCCATTAACCAGTTTTTGGCACGCTCATCAGTGATCGAGGCAAATGGCGGGGAGACATTCGAACGGTTTGCCTGCTGGTCCTGATCCGTCCATATCGGGATTTTACTCGCATATCCAGCGGTGCTGAGTATGTGGGGGGAGCTTGTTTTTTTTCCTGGAGGGCCCTGTGCGTCGCACTTTCACTCCTAAAATTATTTGTCGTCTTCTTCGCCACAAACTCGGCTCAGCACTCTTCCAAGAACAGATACTTGTGGAAGGGCATCAGATCCTTCTCCACGTAGTTCTTGACAAGCGTGCTCTTGAAGTTCTTCCACGCTTTGCACGCCTGTAGCAACATGTGTCATCGCACGGAGTCCTGGTGTTGTTCTGGGATCTCGAACGATCAGAAAATATCTGTCAGCAGCTCACCTTTCTGTTCTTTGGTCAACTCCTTCTACGAATCGTAGGTGATGTTGACCTGTTATCGTGCAACTATTCTGACCATTCTCAGGAATGCGGACGCTGCTCAGTGAGGATTGATAGGGGTCCTAGACTAATCGACCTCTGTGATGATAAATTGGCCCGCGGGCCTTTTCGATATTCATCTTCTTCTACCGCACTTGGATATTCCAGAGGACGGTGCATCAGACACATGAGGCGACGATGACGAAGAATGAGCGGAAGACATCTTCACAAGAAATAGAAGTTCTGACATGCATGAACATATTATCATAAGATTCGATCTCTATGTGTATGGGTATACGCACCAATTAATAATAATTGGGATATGTAGGGAAGAAATTAGGACCAATACAATAACATAATTGACATAAACATGTAAATCATCCAAGTCATTTAAAAGGAATAATATGCTCAACACGAACATCATGTGAACAAATGAAATCAGCATAAAACTAAGATTTAACATTTTGATATTGCTCTCAGATGTAGAGTAAGCATTCCAATTAGAGCTCAAGTTCAAACCCGATTATCAAAACAATTTCAGTACAAGACTATTATCATCACAGAGCATTCATCTCAAGCCCACCACACCACATTGCAACATATTCCAGTAGCAGTGTCAAAACAAATACCATATGAATCACTGACTAGAACAAATACAAATTCCTAAAACAAGTATAACACCTCATACTACTCGGTGTTTGAACCAGACGCCAGCACAATTATCATGAGTCAACGAGGACCATGACAGCATGACAGATTATTGATAGAAAGAGTGAGGGAATGGGGCGTCAGGGTCAGCAACTCGACATTGGTTACCTTTGGGCATCGAGGAGAAGGACGAGCAGGGAGCAGTACCGGAGCAGCAGGGCGGCATCGAAGAGGAGGCGCGCTGGGCTCGGGGGAGGAGGCACGCTGGGCTCGAGGAGGAGGCGACGTCGAGGATGGCGTCGATGGGCTCAGGGGAGGAGTCATGCCGGGCACGAGGAGGAGGCGACGTCGAGGACAGCAACGACGGGCTCGGGAGAGGAGGGAGGAGGGAGGAGTTGAGAAACATAATCGTTTGAATGAAGGGCACGGGCAAACCCTAGAATCCAAATATAAATAGGGATGGACATCACAGATGGTTCTAAAGTAGAACCGTCTGTGATAAATAATATCATAGACGGTTCTAAAGTAGAACCATCTGTGATATTTGATGTATCACAGACAGTTCGTTAGTAGAACCGTCTGTGATATGTGATGTATCACAGACAGTTCCAATCAACGAACCGTCCGTGATATATGATGTATCACAGATGGTTTTTACCAAGAAACCGTCTGTGATATATAATCACAGACGGTTTGTAGATGAAACCATCTGTGATATTATTTTGTATTGGTTAATCTAGTTCTGTTTATTGGTTAGCCTCAGGAAATGCCAGCCATGCCCACTGAAACAAGTAGAAAACACAACAAGTACATGTATATACATCCAATTCACATTCATTTCAGAAACAAGCTCATCCATTTCACAGTACAAATTAATTAACTCAAATGAACAAAAATTAACCATTCATCAGAACGTACATATACACACATTGTTCAATTAATCTTTAAAAATTAGCCCTTCATGATGATCAGCGCGTATGTAGCTAGTTTCGTTATGTTCTTCTTCCTCGGCCCTTATGCTGTTTTTGAAAGGAGGCAACTCGTCAAATTCATTGTATTCTTCCTCGTCTACTACATTCTCAACTCCAATAATCCTCCTTTTTCCATGAAGAACTACGTGACGCTTCTTATTCGCCTAGTCGATTACATAGAAGGCTTGAACAACTTGGTTAGCGAGTACGAATAGTTCATCTTTGTATCCAACACGTTCGAGGTCCACGGTAGTGACGCCATACTTATTGACCTTCACCTGTGCTAGATGGACCAAACAGCACCAAAATAAGAGGATCTTGAAAAGCACGTAGTCGAGCTCCCATATCTCCTCTTTGATCTCCTCTTTGAGCCCATAGTAGGAGCTCCTCAGCCCATCGGTACTGAATGCATCTATGCGGACACCGATGTTCTGGTTAGTGCTCTTTATATCATGGGCCTGCGTATAGAATGTGTACCCATTTATGTCGTATCCTCACCATGTCACAACTGTAAATGTTGGCCCTTTTGCCAACCATGTCAGCATATCACTTGACGAGCTCCTAACGAGTCGCTCCTTCAACCATTGGTTGAACCGACTGTTATGTTGTCTCATGATACAAACATCTGGCTGCTCCAGATCCTGTTGCCAAAGCACATCCTTGTGCTGGTCGATATACGGGGACACTTCAGTCATGTGTTGCAAGACCGTGAAATGGGCTTGAGCATACGCATTCATATATGGAGTGATTGCTTTCCTTCCGATGGTCCCGATACCCTCGAGCCTCCCCTCATGGCGAGATCGAGGCACACCTATCGGTTTGACCTGAGCCATGTGATCGACGCAGAACTCAATGACCTCTTCGGTTGCATAACCTTCGACGATGCTGCCCTCCGACCGAGAACGATTTCGTACATAGGACTTGAGAATTCCCATGAACCTCCCGAGCGGGTACATGCTACATAGGAACACAGGCCCACACATCGTTATCTCCCTCACAATGTGAACAATGAGATGGACCATGATATCAAAAAACGACGAAGGAAAATACATCTCAAGATCACATAGAGTCGTCACCACCTCGTCCTGTAGAGCATCTAGTCCTTCGGGATCGATAACCTTCTGAGCAATTGTGTTAAAGAAATAACACAGCCACATGTTTGTTTCTCGGACCTTGATTGGCAAAATACTTCTAATTGCAACAGGGAGTATTTGTGTCATCAGCACATGACAATCATGAGACTTCATGCCAGTTAACTTCAAATATTCCCTCGAAACAGGTTTCTTCATGTTGGCGGAGTAACCGGACGGAACTTTCACACCATGCAAGCACTAGCACAGTTTAGTTCTCTCGGCCTTGGACAAAATGTAACAAGCTGGGGGAAGGTACGTTCGTCCTTTATCGGTCTTTGTTGGTGCTAACTCAGGTCTGATGTCTATATCAACCAAGTCAAGCCGTGCGTTGACACCATCCTTTGTTTTGTCACGAATGTTCAGTAAGAGACCAATCAAGCTATCACATACATTCTTCTCTACGTGCATGACGTCGATGCAGTGGTGAACTTCTAGGTGCTCCCAATAAGATAAATCCGAAAATATTAATCTCTTCTTCCAGATGTTCTTCTCATGGGTCCTCGATTTACGTCCCTTTCTGAGCATAATATCTAAATCCTTAACCATATCATAGACCTCTTTTCCGCTTAAATGCCTTGGAGCTGAACTGTCCTCCTTCTCTCCGTCGAATTGTTTCTTCATCCTGCGGTATGGGTGAGCCCTCCGAAGGAACCTACGGTGACGCATATACACGGTTTTGCGGCAGTGATTCAGCCACACACTCTCGGTATCATCTAAGCAGTGAGTATAGGCTTTGTCCCCTTTTGTACTCTAGCCCGACAGGCTAGCAAGGGCAGGATAATCATTTATGGTGCAAAACAATAAGGAACATAAAGTGAAGTTCTCTCGTTTGTACGTATCCCATACCTGTACCCCTTCAATTTCAATCCATAGTATTTTTAGATCTTCCATCAATGGTGCTAGGTACACATCAATATCATTGCCAGGTTGCTTCAGCCCTTGGATAAGTATCGAGAACAAAATATACTTTCGCTTCATTCACAACCAAGGAGGAAGGTTGTAGATACAGAGCGTCACGGGCCAAGTGCTATGTCGGCTGCTCATGTTACCGAAAGGATTCATTCCATCTGTACTCAATCCAAACCTTATATTCCTCGGTTCCGCACCGAAGTCCGCAAACCTCCTAGCGATGTTTCTCCACTGGGCAGAATCAGCAGAGTGTCTTAGCTTTCTGTCATTCTTACGCTCCTCTGAGTGCCAATGCAGTAGTTTTGTATTCTTTGGGTTCACAAAAAACCGCTTCAAACGGAGAATTATAGGAAGATACCACACCACCTTAGCAGGAGGTCCTTTCTTCACCTCGATTCCCTCATCATCTAATTTATTCTTATGTTTGTATCAGGATGCGTTGCACATCAAACATACACGCATGTTTGTATACTCGTTACGGTAGAGGATACAGTCGTTCGGACATGCATGTATTCTTTCTACTTCCATTCCCAATGGACAAAGAACCTTCTTGGATTTGTAGGTGGTTTTCGGTAACTTGTTTCCCTCTGGAAGTATGTCCGCTAAGAGACCTAACAGCTCTGTGAAACTCTTGTCGGACTAACCGTTGCTTGCCTTCAATTTCAGCAGTTCAAGCACGGATAATAACCTTGTGTATTCCGGCTTGCAGCCCGGGAACAAAGGTTTCTCCGAGTCTTCCATCAAGCCCCGAAATTTAATATACTCCCTCTCATCACAGTTTTCTTCTGCATCGCGAAGCATCTGATCTAGATTGTCATCATCGTGCAGCCTATCCAAATTGGAACCACAATCGACATCATCCGGCGGCATATCGTTGACTTCCACTATAATATGCTCTTCACCGTGAGTGGTCCAACGTGTATAACTCTTTTTGAAACCCCTTTGAATCAAGTGTGCTTCGATCTGCACTCAGTTCTTAAACATTTTCAGATTCTCGCAGTCAATCCATGGACAGTACATATATTCCACCCCCTTATTCAACACATCCTCCTCGGCAACTCTTGTAAAAGCAGGCACGCCATTAATGTACTCTTCACTCACATAGTTCTCAGTGTACATCCAGCTTCGGTCCATCACACGGTTCGTATTGAAAACCCTGGAAATAAATAAGCATATTTTCTGAGGCTTAATTATGCTTTCCAACAGAGAAAACGTATTTTTATCTGAACTAAAGGTGGCTTTTTTTTTACTTTTACATTTTTTCGGATTTTATTAACTTACATGTGGGCCCTACTTGCCAGGGACTCATTTTTTATTTCATGATTTTATTTATAAAATCTATGACGGTCCCACATGTCATAGACTCGTTAGTTTATTAACTAAATGATTAAAAATAGTAGGATTTGAAGCTCAAATTGGGCTCAGGGTAACATCGCATTGCTAATAGTCGTGGCTCGGGGCCCTAAGGTTGCCTGAGGTGAACCGACGGTGATGTCCCATGGCGGCGCCATTGGCTTCACTAGCGATTTCGGCGTAAATGACTGAAACTACTTAAATTAAAGGATGCTTATGCTCCAGTAGCTCACCTCGATCACGAGGAAGGTGTCAATGAAGTTGGTGAAGGTCCAAGGCGGCTAGTCGAAGTCGGGGAAGGTCCAAGGCGGCTGGTCGTCGATGAACAGAGGCGACGGTGGCAAGCTCCTCGGTGACAAGTCTTCTCAGTGGAAATAAACTAAAACCAAGCACATGCATAGCTTTAGGGAGACATATAGGTGGGGAAATTGACCTTGGTGGGGTCGAGGACTCACCGGAGAAGAGTTGGCGTCGATGGCAGCGGCGGAGACAGAGAGGTCCACGGTGACAGCTCGGTGTGGGCGACAATAGCTGAAACCGAGCGGGTTCAATGAGGTGAGGCGATACTCAAACCGGGCACGAAGTGGCGATGGACTCACCGAGCTTGGAGATCTCCCGCGGTTACCGTAGCTCTAGAGATGGAGATCAAGAAGACTCTGTTGGGGAGCTATGTACACTGCACCATCTAATTATCACGAACGGTTTTCAATAAAAACCGTCTGTGATATGTAGTAATATCACAGATGATTCATGTTGAAAACCGTCTGTGAAGTATCACAGACGGTTCTAAAAAAACCGTCTGTGATATTGGGTAATATCACAGACGGTTTTTGGTCAGAACCGTCTGTGATACTTCACAGATAGTTTTCAACAGGAACTGTCTGTGATATTACCTCTTCACAGATGGTTTTTAGCGTGAAAAGTAATACAGATGGTTGGTAAACAAAAACCGTCTATGATTGTGTTTAATACAGACGGTTTCGAAGAACCGTCTGTGATCAGACATCTAGTATTACCATTTTTGTAGTAGTGTTTCTCAGCATCTTCACGCTCAAGCTTCGGCAATGTGGTGAAGCAATCTCAATATAAGGTTTTACGCCTCTTCATATGTCCCATAGATGGACTCGATGACTTTCTGCTTGCTCGTCGGACCTTGCTGTAGTTGACTAGATAGCCAACCTGATTGGCGACTTCTAACATCAGCAGCGTGGGGGAGATGGATACATCCACCGCAACTAGGTGCTTGATGAGGTTCGTCACATATGCGGAAGTCACGTTCCGATGCTGTCGCAGGGGCTCGCTAAGCTCGCATGTGTGGTCGGTCACAACGAATACCGAGGCAAAGATCTTTGCTCGGTGAACGCTGACCTTGCCAGGGCAACCTTCCACTACGCACCTCACTACATAATGTCCAGAGTTGGACCGGTCACTCGGTACACACGCCTGATGGACAAGGTGTACCGTGCTATAGCTTGTTGCACGACCTCCTTGCTAGGGAAGTGTTGCCCTACTAAGAGGGTCTCGGCATCAAAACCCCAGTGGGAGCCTTCTTCTTGCGGCAGTACGAGCAAACGCACTGCAACATTATCAAGTCTCGATGCCACGTAAGGCACCTCCGTTGACACAATTCCCCCAGTTGGACCACCGACCTGATGTGCATCATCGTCGCTACCATCCGAGCTTGGGTCAGCGTCGTCGTCGGACTCCAACCCAAGATCCTGGTCGATAGATACTCATAGCGGTCAATGCGGGCCGACCACCATGATTCCGCTCCCTCATTTCGCACAAAATTATGTGCGGGACAATCCTCCGAGGCAGCACATTTTGTGCTGCCGTCTTCAGGCTTGGGCTGCGCTTGCCCGCTTGTAGAGGCCCCAACATCATCAAGGTGGCCCGGTGCCCTTGGTACGAAATTCACATACACCATCGGTTTCCCATAAATGGTCGCCTCAGGATGGGAGGCAATCTGCATGTATTGGTTCCATGCTACGCTTCCAGCCACCTTGATGAGCTCCTACACATCATTCGTGTAGGTAATCCCCTCGATCAAAACTTTCTTCCTCATTGCCTTCGTGATGAACTCCCTCCGGATGCAACTCCGAAGCTCGTGAATATTCATCGCGTCGAGCCCCTCTGCCCGGACCACCTTGCACTGCCATCTCGACAGATCCAACCCGCCGGGTCCGGTTTGTATGAGACCATCGCTATAAAACACATACAAGTCTTGCATGTTCGACATTACCTAAAGCCACAACAACCCCATCCGCGGTGCATATGTGTAATTAGATACGACAAATTGTATGTAAGTGATGGATTACATGTAACGACCCAACTCTAGGGCACCCGAGAGGTCCTCCAAGACCTTCTGGAAAGTCCATCAGGACCTCCCGGGAGGTCCATAAGAACCTCTCGGACAGATCCTAAGACCTCCTAGGAGGTCAGCGAGGACCTCTGGAGGTCGAGGCTATGACCGAGAGGGTCTTGGAGCCAGGAGTGCGAGAGCCTACCACGGCCGGACCAAGGGTGTTCGTGGAGGTCGTGGGCATCTCAAGTCCACCGCGACCCCAGAGGAGGTCGTGGAGGGCTGAGGCCACCACCGAACCACACACCGACCCGGCCATTGAGTGAGCGTGGAGGACCTGGGAGCTCTCAAGGTCCTCTATGTGGTGAGCTAGTCCTAAGGATCATGGCTAGCTCTTCACAAAGAACAACTGTGATGGTAACACGGCAACAACATAAGCTTTATTGATAACCGGAGAAGTTGTTTACAAGAGAGCTTACAAGCCGAGGGCAAAACATAGTAAAATGAACACATGGGCCACCAGATACACCACAGCAGCAGGGTGGAGGGCGCAATCCTAGGCGAACAGACCACTTGGTCCTGAGCGTCACCCAAAGCTTCCATAACTCGCTAAAGACAGACATCAAGCAAGAGTGAGCACAACAACCGTGCTCGCAAGTTACACCCGTTAGATAACAAAATGACATGCATAAATGGATATCACAATGGAAGGCTTATTATGGTTAATTTGCGTATAGCCAAGTTTCTTTCAAATACAAATACTAAGTTCCAAAGTAGGTACTTAAGAGATAAAATTCATTTTCTAAACTTGATTTTCAGTTGGATATTCATTCATCACAAGTGGTGAAGGATACCCTCCTGTCACAAGGCTCCCTGCCCAACCCATGGGATAGCAATCCCAAAACCAGTTTACTAAACATTTCTGAAAAACCCAAAACCAACATCTAACTCCGAGTGGCCTTTGCCAGCACGTCCATGACCGTGGACACGGCTATTCGAATAGATTTCACTCTGCAGAGGTTGTGCACTTTACCCACACGACATGATTCCTCTAGTTTGTTTGGCATGCACGAGTGCCACCTCTCACTGCCGAAGGTAAGAGGTCTAGAGTTCATGACAAGGCCTTTACAATGCATTGCTCCACCACAGCTTTTCCTTGCTAAGGTTTCACCCCTATGGATGACAATCCGGAAGCCCCTCTTGCACCAAGGGGAGCGATGGGTCATAACAAGACCATTAGCCCTACAAGGCCTCCCACACCTCCAATGGAGCGACATATGGTGAAGTTTTACAAATTACTTAGCCAAGTCCCACGCCCCATTCTGGAGACATGTGGTTGCACGATTGTGGCATAGCCCATTATAGGCTTGGCATTGGTCGCTCAAAGACCGGTCCTCAAATGACTAGGGCGACTTCCACAAACCCCTGGACCTCCACCTTTGCCAGATAGAGTCAGGTGCACAAACATTGCACCAGCCACGCCAACCAATTCGCCCCAGTCTAAATCCAATTTTATTTTCTTTGCTTCCCCAGCAACACTTTCACATTCCCATGACACCCCAATGTCATGGTCAAAACATTTTAAGCAATTTTTGGTCATGTTGGTAAAGATTTCCCCAAATCAATACTTTTGGTCTAAGCATGACTAAGCTTCATTTTTCAAATGATCTTGGCTCACACTATTGCATAACCCAAGTTTGATCTAGTGGTGACAACATGCTCAGTTCAAAGTCAACAGTGGCCACACAAAGGAAGTAGGCATAACTATGGATTTAAAACAGGTATTGAAATAACTTGGTAGAAATAGGCATGCATTATACTTTGAAACTGAACATAAATAAACTGAATTATTGGGTGCAACATGATCAAGAGTGTAACTTGCCTCTTGCTTGATAACTTAAGATTCTATTTTCTCACAGCTCTGGCTCTCTGGAAACATCCAAATCTACACGACAAGAGAACAGATTCAAACAACGATCAAATAAAGAACCAACATGGCTCCAATTAAAGAACCAAAAGAACTTCAGAGGAACCCCAAAACTTAACCAATGTAAGAAAATCTTGTACTTAGAATAGGTTCTTTTGGAGGAGGTCTAAGCTTACCGGGAGGAGGTGGTCTTTGGCAAAAGACCCCAAAGGAGTGATTTCAACAATAAAAACAGAGGGTCGAGCAATGGTTCTTGCGTAAAAACCAGGGAGGGGTCCTCAAATAAAGGCCATAGAAATCTGTATGAGTCCACGAGAGGAGGTCTGTGAAGGACACGACCCGCTCAATGTAGTGACCAAAATAAGAGTGAAGCGGACCACGGAGGACTTACGGGGACAAGAAGGAGCAATGGATGGAGGGGAGGTCGTGGGCAACAAGGTCTTCCCTGGAGAGCTACTGATCGTGAGCTAAGATAACAGAGTGTGGAGAAAGGTGATGTGGTAGAATTTCTTGGTCTAATTGTAGTCAAGGTGGGGAAGAAGACTAGAAATATCGTGTCAAGGATAAGTATAGAAATGGGTCAAAAGGTAGGTGAGTGGCGGGCGGTGTCACTACCATTCTGGATAAAAGGTACGAGGAAGGACACCGTATGTTGCTATGGGAAGGAACAAAGAAGGATGTCAGAGTACGGCTAAGTGACCAAATTCAAAGTAAACACCACGTATATGGATGCATTTAAGGCGACAAGACATGCATTAAATGCCCAAGATATTAACGTGGCGGAGGAAATGAGAATGACTAAGACTGGCAGGTGGGGCCAGTCAACTTAGAAACAGTCAGGTCAAGAGGGGAGGTCTTGCCCATGGTGAGATCCTTGAGGAGGTCCGAGAGGCTTAGGAGGTCCTAGGCCCAAGGGCGACGTGGAGGTCTAACGGTTGAGGAGGTCCGGACATGCGAGAGGAGGTCGGACATGGGGAGGTCCCGACGGTCGGGATCAACAACAGGAGGTCCTAACAGTTAGGATCTCTTCAAGGGAGGTCGAGGCGAGAAGTCGGGGCCATGTTTAATAGGCCATGGAGGTCTTGGACGGGAGGTCCAGAGAACTACAAAGAGGGCCCGTGGTTGAGATTAAAGACAAGTTGAGGTCGAGGCGGTTGGATCTCGAGAGGAGGTCCAACACCAAGATCACACGTCTTGGGGAGTTCTCTGACGAGCGCTAAACGAGAAGCTTAAACGCATAATTGGGATGAGCGAAGAGCGACTGCTAGATTTCGGTATTTGTAGCTGAGCGAGGGAGGAGCCGTTGCGTTGGCGCTGGGAATTTCGGATACGTTGTCTACGTGCATGTAACATCCCAATTTTTTCAGAGCTTTAAAAAAATCATTTAAATAGTTGTAGTGAGGAAATTCACCATTTGGATTTATTTGAATTTAATTTAAAAGCTTAATATTGGACTTTGAGTAACAAAACAATTTAATATGATTAAAGTCAATATGAACAATGGTCAAAACTATTTTATTTGGATTCTATGAGCTTGGATATATTTTCTAGAATTTTCGGAATTTTTCCAAGTTCATTTGCTATTTTCTATTGCTTATTTGATTTTACGCTATTTTCTAAAAAATAAAAACCTATTTAAATACCCAAATAGTGTTTGGGCGGCAAATCCTCGGCGTTCTTTTCCTCCTCCCTTGACGGCCCAACCGCCCGACCGCACCTCCTCTCTCTCAGACTCCGCCCCACCCTTGACTCCTATCCTCTCTCTGTCTTGTGGGCCTCGCGACCCTTCTTCCTCGCGTTCTTCTCCATGGACGCCTTGACTCCTCGCTAAAACCGCCATGGGCGGTCAACGCCGAGCTTCGCAACGGGCGCCTCCAACCTCCCCGTTCTCTCCGCGTGTGCGCGCACGACTCGCGTCCATCGCCGCCACGAACCCCACCCCTTTTCCCCTTCTTCTCCGCGGGCATGCGCACGAAGCCGCAACCGTCGCCCACGATCTCCACGCCGCCACGCCACTTCGGACCTCCCCGGCCTCTATAAAAGGCACCCCCGGGACCGCGTCGCCCCCTTTCCCAAAACCCCTCACTCAATTCCACCCGAGAACCTCCACATCGCCGCCGATTCGAGCTTTAGGAACCTCGCGCCGGTGGGATTTCTTCGATTCTTGCGCCGCCACCGTAGATGCCGCATCCCCACCACCACCACCATCTCCATCGCGCGACGCCGGATGACTTAGTCTTGTAGCGTCGCCGTCGTCGGAGAGCCACCGGAGCGCATCTTCGCCGTCAAGCCGCAACTCGCCGCCGCCTTTTCCTCGCCGCCGGCCGCCTCCGTCCCTGCCTCGTCGAGTGGGTGAGCGCACCAGAACCCCCATCCCCTCCTCTCTCTTTCGCGCGTCTCGCCGCCCGCCGCCGCGCGTTGTAGCTCCGGCGACCCTAGGTCCCCAGCGCCCGCCCGCCACAAGTGGCTTTGCCGCGCGTCGCCACGTTAGCGACCACCTCGGCGCCCACTGCGTGTAAATCTGTAATGGCGCAGCGTCGGCCGCCGCGTGCGCGCGTGGCGATCCACCGCCCAGATTAGAGGCTCGGTGAGCCAGATCTCTGGTGGCGGGTCACCGACATGTGGGTCCCACATGTCGATTGATTCTTTAATTCTTTTAATTCCGGAAAATCCTTGACGTCATGCTGATGTCATGCTTGCATAATATTCGATTTTTCTATTAAGAAATAATTCGAATTCGATAAATCAATTTCTAGGGTTTCCTTTAGATTCAAACTTTGAAACCCCATATCTTTTGCATCCTAACTCCAAATCGGCCCATTCAAACTTCTAAATTCATCTAAAATCAAGATCTACCTAATGGAGCTTTTTATTTATTTTTTGGAGTTGTTTTGCCTCTTTATTTATTTATTCTTGTTGTTTGCCGTTTGAGTAGACTTGACGATACATCGGAAGGTTTGAGGAAGAAGGAGCTTTCAAGACCAAGACCAAGCACTGAACCTATTCCAAGGCAAGCTATGCCCTTGACCATTTTGCTTCAGTTTTATAAAAGTATTTTAATTCAAATTCTGCATCTTAATTCAAGTATTTATTTAAAAGCTTTTGGGTGCGAGAGTTAATTCCAAATTGTTATGCCTTAGGTGTGTAATTGCTATGCCACGATTCCTTGTCACCCTAGTTGATATTTAGTTGGTAAATATTGTAGCACCAACGTGGGTTGGTTAGTCTGAGTAGATTGCTTAGCCATGCCACGACTCATTTATTCTTGTGAAGTTGCAAATTATCAATTTGATTAAGTGAATCTGGCTTGTGTGAACAAAGCTGTGTGTACTATGTGTCTTTATGGCATGTGTTACACTTAAACCAACGGGGTGGTAAAAGGATTTGGGTGAGGCAAGGGGTGAATCTTGTGTGAAATGGTGGGTGTGTGGGTGTGTGAATAACAATCGTGTGTCTGTGTGGTTTAGTTAGCATGTGGAAGTCTTGCCTTGGTCAATTAAGAACCTCACCATGTGCGCCATTGAACCGAGGCCCCATGCGACCACATGCCTGTTTTGAGACGGGCCTAGCATAGTAAGATAAGGTATCTGAAATGCTTTGTTATGATTAGTGTTAGCTACACTAATTGTATCTTGTGGGTAAAGTGTACAAACTCTGCAGAGTGTAATTTAATCTATTCGAATAGCCGCGTCCGCGGTCATGGACAATGCTCGGGGATTTCACACTTGGGGTAGATCTTCATAAAACTGTGTGGGAAGGGAGCTGTGTGGTTTAAATCATCCAGCTATGTGAATAAAATTGTCTAGGCTGTGTGTGTCTTTGTGAAATAAATTGTTAAATTATTATTGTCTATTCGTTTTACTTGTTTTTCAATCTATTATCTGTATTCAACTGCAAACATTGCATTTCTGCAAAAGAGCCACAGAATGCCTTTCCCTTGTAAAAAGCCAGCATGTATACATTGCATTTCTGTGGTGTGGCTTGCGAGTACGGTGTGTACTCACACTTGTTTTGACGAATCAAGCAGAAGAGGAGGAGTCTTCACCAGCTTTCGAGGACGAGTTTATCGAAGGTGCACGATCGCGAGGGTCTGATCGATCGGTTGCTGTGGTGAATCGATGGGGTGCCACTACCGCTTTTGTTTCCGCTGCTTTATTTCTCTGTTAGCCCTGCGTGGCTTGAATAAATATAAACTCGACCGTAGGGTCAAACCATTATTTATTAATCAAACTATCGTTTATGCTATTATTCGCTTGTGTGGATCGATATCCACCTTTGTTAACACTGTGTGCACTAGCGTGATCCTGGACTAGTGCATTATACACAGAGGGTCCCGAAGTGTAATTTTGGGTCCCGACAGTGCAGCACTGCAGGCAATGGGGGACAACTGCGAGGAGTAAACAGATGTGCGAAGGAGGAAGGCTGGACAGTTCAAAATGTGGCCACCGTAGGGGGGCCGTGCAAGAAAGGGGAGAGTAGGGCTGGCGGGAGGGGGGCTATGTGTGTGGGAGGGGGAAGGGGCAACACGTGGTGGGATAAAATGAGTACACTTAAATAAAATTACGAGGCAAAATCAGAACGAGGACAAATATGGGAAAAAATTACACAAGAAAATAACCGTGTTACGAGCATTCACGTAAAATTTCATAAATTTTTCAACTAATTTGCTATATTTTAAAAATGCTATGAAATCTGCGGAAACCCTAACCCTAATCAGAGAACCGGCGAGGGGGCATGGAGGGGGCACGTGGCGGGGCCACCGCACGGCGATCGTACGGCAGCGTCAACACACGGCGGTCGTGTGGCAGCCTCACCACGCAGCGACCGTGGGCATCGGCGAGTTGGCGAGCGCAGAGCGCCTCCGCATGGCGGCCGTGCGGACGGGATGCCATTTTTGCCAAAAAATTTTGAGCACCACCATTTCTGTAAATAAGATGTCAAAAAGTGTTAATACAACCAATTCGTCCCGACCTATACTCCAAAGTATTGTGGTCCATGTAGCTTTGGGTGTACACCGTAGCCCACTGTGGCCTATACTGACCAAAATTTCTTATGTGTAACTTGTTGAAAAACCGTCGCTAGTGAGGCCAGTCTGATCGATCACCTTGTAGGAGAATCACATACACAATGTACAAGAAGTAAAAATGAACACAAAGATGGGGAACTCCTTTTTCTTTCTCTTTATTTCTTCTCTGATCAACACTACCTACAATGAGTTGGGACCCCCTACATATAGGCTAAGGTGGATGAGAAGCCTACATGGGCCAAGGCTACACGGCCCAGGCCTAGGTTTCCCAAAACTCCCCTTTGGACACTCATCCGATATGTTCATGTCTCGTCAAAACTTTATAAAAATCTAGTGGAAATTTTTTTGAAGAAAGAGTACATGATATACGTTATGTTGCGTTGCACGAATTGTCTTATTAAAAACGTTGGCCAAGAAACTTCAAGAAACTCGTCAAAGGAAAAAGAGTACAATCCACCCAATTTCATTTAATCTTCAAGATTTATTCTTTGGGTACTCAATCTTTGTGATCAAGTTTTAATAATGAGTTCGTGAAGATTCTCCCCTTGAGTTGTACATTTCTCTGAGTCTCATCATTCCAATTCCACGAATGCACCTTTCAAAGCTAGATGCTGAAGTGACTTAGTGAATAAATCTGCAAGATTTTCACATGACTTAGTATGCAGTATTTTAATTTCGTCTATCTTTTGCAATTCATGAGCATACAATAACTTGGGGTTGATATGCTTTGTGATATGACTCTTCACATAACTCATATGCACTTGTGCAGCAGAAGCTGCATTATCTTTATAGATAATAGTAGGAGTTTGCGCGATATTCAATCCATACGACTGCTAGATGTGGTGAATCATCCGCTGAAGCTAAGCACATTCTCGTGAGGCCTCGTACGGTGTTATGTTTTTTGAGTGGTTCATCGAAGTCAATACAAGACGTTGCTTAGACGATTTCCATGAAATTGTAGTTCCACCACACATGAACACATAGCCTGTTTGTGACTTGGCTGTATGCGGGTCCGACAGGTACCCAGCATCTGCATAGCTAAGCATAGTCAGGTCTTGGTTCTTTCTGTAGAACAGACCAAGGTCTTATCTTCCTTGAAGGTATCGAAAGATGTCCTTTATTCCATGCCAATGTCTTTTGGTAGATTCTGCACTATACCTTGCTAATAAGATTACGGCAAATGCAATGTCCAGTCTAATACTATTTGCTAAATGCATGAGTGCTCCTATTGCACTTTAAGTATGGGATATCCAATCCCAGGACTTCCTCCTTCTCTTCTCTAGGTCTGTACTTATCATTCTCTTGCTGTAAGGATCTCCCGACCATCGGTACTTTCGAAGGGTATGCCTTTTTAAAGCTGAACCTTTCTAACACCTTTTGAGTATAGGATGATTGATGCACTAATATCCCTTTAGGGACATGCTCAAGCTGCAAGCCTAGACAATATTTGGTTTTACCCAAATCTTTCATTTCGAACTCCGACTACAGGCAAGAGCTTACTTCCTTAATATTTTCCAGGGTTCTGATAATATTCAGATCGTCTACATACACTAAGATTATACAAAATCCATTCTGGGATCATCATATAAATACACAGAGACAATCCTCATTGTTCGTGTAGCCTTTCTTGCATAGAAAGTCGCTCAAGCGATTATACCACATCCTGCCTGATTGCTTAAGTCCATACAATGATTTTCTGAGTTTCACCCTGTACATATTTCTATTTGCTCTGTCTTGGATTGGGACAGGGATACCTTCAAGTACCATCATATAAATGTCCGAATCCAAATTTTCATAAAGGTATGCAGTTAACACATCCATCAATTTCATTTCTAAATTCAAGTTTACTGTCATTGAGATTAAATATCTAAAGGTAACTCCGCCCATGACCGGGGAATAGGTTTATTCATAATCAATTGCTGGACGTTGAGTGAAACCTTGTGCAACGAGCCTTACTTTATATCTTACAACCCTAGCCACTCGCTCGGTCAAGTCCCTAGCCGCCAGAAGCCCTCCCACCTCCCAGCCGCTCTTCCTCCCCCACTCGCTCTCTTCATTACCACTCCTGGTCGACACAACCCAGGCATACTTTCTTTCTTTCCCCATCCCATTTCTTCCCCAATCTCTCTTCCTTCCCATGGCTCTCTCTCTCTCCCCTGGAGTTTCTTCGGCGCCGCACCCAGCTAGGTCCAGGCGTCTCCGGCCACCGGCACCGCCACCCGTGCTCCTCCCCGGCCGCTCGGCATCATCGCACCCGGCCCACCGCGCCTCTACGCCTCCCCTTGGCTAGGCCCTGCGATGCTCAGCCGCGCCTCCCCACGGTCCAGCGCCACTCCTCCAATCCATGCGCATGCCTATGCAGCCCGGTCTACCCACTCACCTTCATTACTCGCGACCTCCTGTCGCCCATGGCGACGCAGCTCGGCCTCGGCCGTCATTGCCGCCGCTCCTGCACAGCCCGTGTTTTGGTGGCATGGATTCGATTCATCCCCCTTTTCCTATCTCTCTATTTTGGTTTTCTGGTTCGATTTTGATTTTACTTTTCTGATGTTGTTACTTATGGTTCAAGCATGGAGAGGATAAAGGGGGTAACTACTGGTGGTGTTGGATTTGCTTTTGATGCTAGATGGTTGATGTTAGGTGACTATGAGGGTTGTGGGTTCTTGTTGAGACCTCTTTCAAACAGGGGTGATGGGTACTCGTGGGCGATGGGTACCCATGGGCGGCAGTGCATTGTTCGCGGGTAAAAACGAGCATGCCCATAGGCGATGGGTACCTGCAGACGACAAGCATGGGCGAGGTTCTTCGCCTGTCATCCTTTGCGGGCATGCCCGTGGGGGGAAATCAGGGTCGCGGGCATGGGTATGGGTGAGCACTACCCGTACTCACTGCGCCCGATTGCCATCCCTAGGTGGGGGTATAGGCACATAAACCTTGCAACCGAATTTACGAAGATGAGAAATTTTAGGTGCTGACCCTTGCTCTAGTTGCATAGGTGAATGGATGTTACATGCCGATGTTCTAAAGTTGATGAGAGTTGCTGCGTGTCTCCAACATATAATTGGTAAATTACAATTCGGCAAAAGCGGTCGGGCAATAAATTTAATTCTTTTAATTAATGCCTCTGCTGGTCCATTCAGGGTGTGGACATGTTGTATGGAATGCTCAACTCTAATTCCCATTGCCATGCAATAATCATCAAATGCATTCGAAGTAAAATATCCGGCGTTGTCCATTCTGATGGACTTCACATGATGATCAGGGAAATTATTTTTAATTTGAATTATCTGCGAGATTAGCTTTGCAAAAGTATGGTTTCTCGTAGACAATAAACATATGTGCGACCATTTCGAGGAAGCATCGATGAGCACCATAAGATATCTAAATGGCTCTAACATGGACTGTATAGGACCGCAAATATCTCCCTCGATACGTTCCCGGAATGCATGGACTTCATCCTTCACTTTCAGAGCAGAAGGTCTAGTAATTTATTTTTCGGTGGCACATGCGGGGCATACAAAATCTTCCTGATTTGAGAAATTCTTTACATCGATATTATGTCCCTGTAAATTGTTAATTATATTTCTCATCATCCTAAGACCTAGGTGGCCTAATCTATCATGCCAAAGAGAGAAAAAAAGTTTAGAACTTCTAAATATGGTTTTCAGGGCAGTATAGGCTGCGGGTGCCTTAATATTAGTGTAGTATAGCCCAGTCTCAAATGAAGGAATTCGTTCTAATACCCTTTTTCTACTTTCCTCTCGCTTTGTAATGAGCATGTATTCCTTATCATACTCTTCTCTAGTCTCTACGTGGAAACCGTTAGCGCGAATATCCTTGAAATTTAGGAGAGTTCTAGTTGATTCTGGGTACACCAAGGCTTCTTTAATGACCAAAGTTGTGTCCATTGGAAGTATAATTGGGGTCCTTCCTAAGCCTATTATACAAGCATCGCTGCCCATGATTATCGTAAGACTACCAGCATTCTTGCTGATCGACTGAAAGAATTTCATCCATCTCAAGATGGTATTCATTGTGCCACTATCAGCTAAGCACTTCCTCCATAGGGCGCCACATGTGTTCTAATATAGAGTACTTTATTAATATGTAGCAGGAAGCAATCAACACAAAAATAAAATACTTCAAATATCATAACATAGCATGCTATTATTAACTGAATAAATGAATGAATTAAGTAATATCATCCAACCATCATGAGAAATAAATTGTTTAAGGCTCTACACGAGCATACAACCATCATCCATGCAAAAGTATAACTTATTCCAGGAATGCAACAAAATAAATGACATTTAAAGTCTAAGTGCATTATGTGCACTAGACTAAATCCACCAAGAAGTTAGAGACTTCAGCTGCTATCTTCTCAGGAGTGACATGCTCTTCCTGGGAAATTATGGCGGCGGCTGCTGCAATATCAGGGGGGAGTGCGGTTGCAAGTGTGGAGTCCACCTCCATCGATGCAGGCAGCTGCTGTGAGTCCTCTTCCTCAGCAAAGGCAAAGTGAGTTTTATGCTGCCCTTTGCCGCCCTTCTTTTATTTGGCCTTAAAAGGGTCGATGACGTGTTGCGATTCTGCACAGATCTGCGACCAGTGCCCCCACTTGCCATACCTGTAGCAGGTTTGGCCTTGTTGACCATAAGGCTTGTTGCTCCACTTTGGCTTGTTGGCCTTCTTTTCCCATGGAGCATTTTGCGTGCATTTCTAGGCTACAGCCTTGCCCTTCCTTTCCCTTTTCTTCATTATAGGCTTTCGCACCTTGAAGCTCCCAGCACTGGCCTCACGACTAGCGGAGCTCCCAGGTGGCTGGGCGACGAAATTCTTGCGGAGAACGTCATCCTGAGCCCCTGCAACCTGCATAATATCAATCAATTCGGTATACTCCTTGTAGCCGTCTTGATGATAGTTGCGCGCAGACTACACTGCACTGGGGTGGAAGGTTTAGAGCGTCTTCTCAATCTTCTGCTCATCTGTGACTTGCTTGCCACAGAGTTGAAGATTGGTACATATCTTGTGCAAGGTAGAATTGTACTCTCCCACGGTCTTGAAGTCAGCAAACCTCAGTCGGATTCATTATTGCTCTGCCTGAGAAAGAATGGTGTACTTTAGCTTCTCAAACTGCTTCTTCAGTGCAGTTCACAAGGCTAGCGTGCTCTTCTATGCCATGTACTCATTCTTGAGTGTGAGGCAGAGGTGGTGCTTGAGAAAGTGAAGTGCCTGATCATTTTCCTCAGAGGTGGGTTTGGCATCCTTCGATGCACCAATCCCAATGGCAGCACGGAGCTTCTTGGCTCCAAGTACAATCTCGACGTTGAAAGCCCAAGTCAAGTAGTTTTGGCCATGCTGGGCCAGCTCCTCGAACTCCCAGTTCATGATGTCTGTCATCTACATGTGTATGTAAGAAATACATAAATTTACTACAGGTAAAATACATTAAATAAATTGGATAATGGTAAAAAAAAATACTCTCGTAATGTTCCATAATTTTCTACGCATTTTTCTATAATTTTACTGCTAATTTTAGTGATCAAAGGCAATTTAAGCAATTACGATTAATCAAAACATTAAATAAATACAGAAAAGCATAGAAAATAATAACAACAGTGCTAAACATGCTTCAAATGCTAAAAATGATGCAAAATTTGAATTCCTGAGGCTCTTTTATGCTGTAATATGCATTTTCGGTGAATTCTGCAATTTCCAAGGGCTTATCCGATAATTTTCAGTTCTGAGAAAAAATTCGTGTAATTTTTCAATTTCCAAGGGCTTATTTGCAAAAAAATGGGGATTTTCCTTTTCTCTCCCTTTTTTTTGTGTTTTGGCCTAAAACTGTAATATCCTAAAATTAACCCTTGAGGACCTTCGTGTAATTATACGAAAGAGGATATGTAAAAACGGGTTATTTTGGATTTTTAGAGAGGAGTTGGTGCGTACCAGGATAAAAGAATCATGGGGAAAGTGAATGCTAAAACCCTAGCCGTCTTTTATTTCTTTTCTTCTTACCCCGGGCGCCGCCACCCTCTTTGTTTCTTTTCTTTTGCCTACGCGTGGAAGCCAGCACTATGATCGCCGCTCGCCGCTGCCGTTTGCCACGTGACACGCTTGGCTGTGCACGTAGCTAACGTGGTGGTGCGCCATTCTTGAGCTTGTGCCGCCCAATGCGTGAGATCGGTGTAGCCATGAGGAACCTTTACCAATTGAAACTGCTTCTTCTTTGTTCGTGCAATTAGGTAAGGTTGCATTAGGGCATCTCCAATAGTCTATTTTACTTGTCTCTAAAAGATGCCACGTAGATTTGTTGATGATATGGTGGAGAGTAAAAGAGGAAAGAGAATCAAATCGTCTCCTCACGAAACAACGATCGCTTAACACAAAACAAGACAGAAGGGACGATTGGTTTCTCTATTGAAGCCGTCGTCGTTTGCTCACGCGCTTTTGTTCTTCTTGGCGGATTCGGCGCGCCCGAGCCATTCCTTTTCCTTCCCTGCGCAAGATTTTCTTTCCCCGCTCTCTCTCCCCGTCCTGCTCCCGCGCGTCCGCCGCATCGCCCACCTTGCCGTCACCGCCACTTAATTTGAGCCAGGGACGGACCCTCCCTTCGAGCATGCTTGGCGTGCAAAACTCCTTCCCGGCGGAGAAACCCCTTCCCGGCGGCGAAGGCGCAGGCGAGACAGACGGCGAGGCGAGGCCTTGGCAGGCGGAGGAGGCCCCGGCGGAGGAGAGGCGACATCCACAGCAGGATGGGCTAGACGTTGCACCTCGTCCACCCGCCTATCCTCTGGGTGGTCATCGAGGCCGGCAAGCCCACCCCCAAGGCCGCCGCGGTGCTCTGCCGCACCGCTGGAATCTGGATGGTGAGGCTGCGACGACAGATCCACGAGAATCCGGAGCTTAGGTACGAGGAGTTCGCCACCAGCGAGCTCGTGCGCCAGGAGCTCAACGCCATGGGGATCCCTTACAAACACCCCTTCGCCGTCACCGGCGTCGTCGGCACCGGTGGCCCGCCCTTTGTCGCGCTCCAGGCCGATATGGACGTGCTCCTCATGCGGTCGCTACCTTCTTCTTGCCTTCCCTACCATTTCTTCTTCTTTGCTTTCTTTATGCGGATTGTTCCTGATGTTGCCTTGGGTCATCGCGTCTTGGCTTTTCTGCAGGTAGAGGAAAAAAATTCTTGGTCGGGTGCAAGATTTCTTGAGTAAAATTGCAATCTGTTTTAATCTAAACAAACTCTGTTGGTTCCAGTGCGGCTTGTGAAAGCTTGTGTTTGAGATGTCATGTTTCAAATTTGGAGGATTCTGTAAGGGAGAGGAACAACAAAATTTTAGAGAACACATGTTGGACTCTTGAGCAGTATCACAGAAGCGGTCAAATCTCGGGGTGTGCAATATTTGAAGTCAGAAGCATGTATATCTATGAAATTGGGTGCAGGGCAATGCAAACTAAGGGTTATCAGGTCTAGTTTGGAGATATCTCCCTTTTTGGACTCATGTATGCATGTGTGTTCAAAATTTAAGGTTTCATTTTTGCTTAAACCCGATTTTTTGTTGTATTTTTTCATGCACATATTCGGTAGTAGTTTCAATATTGCTTGCACTTATGCTTTGCAAGTGTGTAGCTTATTTTGGGCTCACATCCTAAATATTGTTGATTTGCACAATAGTTCTCGCAAGTGATTGTCATTGTCGGGGAATCAAATATTTGTTAATACTTTTTATAGGGTCAAAGCTGTTTCATATGCAAAAAAGAAGGTCATAAGGCAAAAGATTGCCTGAAAAGCACAAGAGGAACACCCGACAATCCATCACATTGTGTTTAAGATGTGGAGAAACAGGTCATGATATGTTTGGATGTGCCAATGATTATCCACGGGATGATGTTAAGGTCAGTTCTTTTTTGCCTTATTGTTTTCTCAAATTTGTCGTTTTGCTATCACGGATGAATGCCTGTATGCTAGGTTGTTTGCCTGGTTATAAGTACAAAGAAGTCGGTTCTTTTTTGCCTTATTGTTTTATCAAATTTGTCACCTTGCTATCACGGATGAATGCCTGTATGTTGGGTGCTTGCCTGGTTATAAGTACAAAGAAACTAAGTTATGCTCTTTTGGAAATGTGTTGTCTTAATATGGTTGTGAAAGGTCTTTGTTTCCCCCTTGCTTTGATCGAAGAAAAGGGCCTATGAATGAATTATGCTCTGAGCTGGTTAATTAGGTTGTAGGATACATTTTGTTGATCCAGCTTTGTCTGCTATTCATAAGTTAGGCTAGGTTTCATGAACCAGGTCAGATTTGTACTTTATGTTAGGCCTTTCCTATCATTCTATGCTAATCCAATCCCTGAATCCACATATACAAATTTTTTTCACTTAGTAACATGCAATACAAGATAAGGGGTTCTCTATGTAGTGCAACAGTCACTTTCAAGCTATTTATTTAGTTTGCATTCACTGAAGTCCTAGTCATGAATTGAACAAAGGTGCTTTCTGCCTTTCTCCCTTAATATCCGTCTTGTTGGACTATGTAGGAAATAAAATGCTACGTGTGTAAGCAGAATGGTCATCTATGTTGTCTTGGCTTCTCGATAATTTTCAAAAGAAGTTACTTGTTATAATTGTGCCCAATCTGGTCATATTGGTTTGGTAAGTTTTAATCTTTATAGCTTCCTATGTTCCTATTTGTTGCTTCTCATGGCATTTGTTTAATGGTGAACTTTCTATTATAGGGATGTGCTTAGCGTAGGGAAAATAGTCTTTGCCACAAATCCAACCAAATGCTTCAAATGTGGCGAGGAAGGCCACATCGCAAAGGGTCGCACAAAGAATGCTAAGGTAAATAAGCATCTCGAAATGTCCGTGATAAAATTGCTTGGGTATTCATCTTGTATACATACATTATTGTTGTAGTCGATCGGTTCAAAGCGAGTGGTCGGCACATCGTCGGAATAAGGACAAAGGAATCATGCAAAGCTTCAATGCTTGTGAGGCTTGGTGTTAGAATTTCTGCTTGTTTATATATGTAGATGCAACCAAACAACACACGTAGGTCACAAAGATTGAAGTTAGTGTTGATCAGTATGGTTATTTGATTCATGGAAAGCTTAAATGCTTGTGAAGGTGTTAGAGACAATCTAAGAGACAAACTATTGGAATAGTTGTCTCTAATATTGTCTCAAGATGATATGGAGGGTATTAGAGACAAGCTAAGAGACAAACTATTGGAGATGCCCTTAGTTGGTTTTTGTCCTCCTTGCATAGTGGTGAATTGCATGCGTTTCATTGGATCCAGTAGTGCTGCAAAGTGCTGCATGTGTTCATTGATTGGATGGTTGGGAGGGAGATTAACTAATAGTGTTGCATGATTAGCTGGTTGCATGCGCGATTCACTAATTTGATTATTTATCTGGGATGAATAGGGATGCATGGCTGATTATTTAATTGGGTTAGTGAGGCATGCACTGCTATGTTTATTCAATTGGGTTAGTACGGGAGAGAGATAAACTAGTAGTACAAGATTTTACTTTGTATGCATGCATGTGTAAGGGAACAGACGGCATTCTAAGATTTTCGGGAGTTGGGTTTGCGCTAGAGAACGTAGCGATTTCGTAATTGCTTCTAGCTTTGTTTTGTCCAGTATTATTGTCTTAGCGTGCTTTAAATAAATTCAGGTGGGGGATTGGTCCCGGGGGCAGCGCCCTCTTCACGTCCTCTATTCTCGCATGGTTGAGGCAAGTACCTTGAATGATCGACTTAATATGAATGAATGACCTTGTTTGCCAGTATTGTGAGTAAATGTGCTATTCATGGATGTTATGATATTATGAATGTTCATGATAATGTTTACTAGTATTATGAAATATGTGCTATTCATGAATGCTAGTAGTATGAATAAGTTTATTCATGTGTGATGTTGCTGCGTATGCATGATTATGATGGTTTAAGGTTTTGTTCATATGCATCATGATGATATATTGAAGACTTGGTCACGTGGTGACCAAGCATTGTTTGAGGTCTCCGTCATGAATATGATGGGCTTATGGTCCCCACACTCATGGAGTGTGGGCTTAGGTCCCCATACTTGTGGAGTATGGGCAATAGTCCCTGTGCTAGATGGCATAGGCATGGGTATGCATCGACGGATGCATGCTCTGCATTGCCGGTAAAATGCAAAAGAGAAAAAGAAAGAGAAAGTGCATTTGAGCATTTGCATAGCATGATCATATTATATATTTGATATAGAGATTTGTGGATGGTTGTTGATGATTACAGTTGTTTATGCTATTGTTGTCATTTATTATACTTACTGAGTCTTTGGGCTCACTCTTGCAGTTGTTGTGTTTTTAGGTACCCTTTACAAGAATAGCATGCATGGGGGGAAATAAAGGTTAGAGTGGTTGCACAATGGCATGAACTACTCATAGTTGAATTGATAGAATAATAATTTAGTAGTTGAGTAATTTGCTTGAATTATTCTTTATGATTACTCCCTTTGCTTGGAATAAATTGTAATAGAGTTGAATAGAGGATTTTGGATGCCCTTTGGATTATACTTTAGTTGTTTATCTTGCTATAGATGATATAGTAATGATTAGCTCAATGTTGGATGTTTCTTGATTATACTTAGTTATGTTATAATTAACTGTTGGGACCCCCAGTATAGTTAACTATACAAAGGAGGTTCTGCCGAAATTTAATAAGATGGGTTAGCTTACTTTGGTTACAATGTTAGTTTAGTAGCATTCCAGTCCTTTGTCGGGCTGGGGTGTTACAAAAACGGCCCAAGCCGGCCTGGTCAAAACCGCTGGGGAGGGGTAGGGTTTCCCCTGCCCTGCTCAGCTACTCCCCAATGGTGGCGGTGCTTGTGCGTAGGCGGCGGCATGCAACTCTGTCTTGGCGGTGCTTGTGCAGAGGCAGTGATCGAGCGACTATACCCACGATGGCGGCATCTGTTGGCCGACCATGGGGTATCACGACCCGCAATGGTGGCGGCTTCATGTACGATAGACGAGGCCGACTAAAGGGGGGGTGAATAGGTTGTCTTAAAAACTTTTTTGGCTAAACCGATTTTTAATGCGGAAGCTAACCACACAATTAAAGCCTAAATCAACTAGTCTTTACTAAGTGCACCAACAACATAATACTATTGGTAATGATAGCAATCATATAAAGGCATCTAAGCAATTTAATACAAGGAATACAAATTGCTCAAAGTAAAACACAAGAGAACAAACCACAATGACACAATGATGTTTTACTGTGGTGTTTGGAGACTTGTCGATCTCCCCTAATCCACGTTGAGGTAAGCCCAAACTAATTGGACCGGCTCCACAAATTAAGCAAAACACCTCCGAGATAAGTCCAACCACTTGGACCGGCTCCAACACGAACCAACACCTCGATTCACTAGGGATTGCTCTTCCTCCACTCCGAAGATGGCGAGCATCAAACCACTCACAACCGTTCGGGTCTTTTCACAATCTTCTTTCAGAAGATCACCGGTGCAACTCCTCTAAGCCGTTTAGGTGTCGGCAAACACTAAGAGTAACAAGTCGGAGACGCTCACTTGAACGAATCAAGTGTCTAAGCTCAATGGATACAATCCACTACCTAATGCAAGACATGCACTTAGGATTTGCACTCTAAGCTCACTAAGTGCAACACATGCACATAAGAGATGCGAGGGCTTGCACTTCGCTCAAAGGAATGAATAGCACCAGCAACAACATCTTCCACAACCGGCCAAGGTGGGTATATATAACCCACACACAAAAACTAGCTGTTGGAGAGAATTTACTGAAAAAGCAGGGAACCCTGGTCTGACTACTAACCAATGGCCGGTCAGACCGCCCTTGCTCCAACAGCTATAAAACTAGCTGTTGGACACACATCCAGTCTAACCGTCAACCAATGGGCGGTCAGACCGCTCCACAAAGGAGCAAATCAAACCAGAAAAACACATTCTCTGGAAAAAGCATACCACAAAAATACTTAGGTATTACTGCTCTCCAGTAGTACCGTTTATTGTGTGCGGTACTACCGCATAAAAACTTGCGGTTAGAACTGCTAGCCATGGGACCGGTCAGACCGCCCAGCCCATGGCGGTTAGACCGATATACCACCGGCCAGACCGACTGACATGGGCGGTCAGACTGCCCACTGCCAATAAGGCTGAAAACAGATTGTACACCTTGCTTCAACTCAGTTTGCAAAACATATTTGCCAATTAACGCAATATGCACACAAGGGATGAAGGCAAGATTCTTAACAAGTTGCAAAACACATTTGCCGACTTTTAGAATCAATGCCACAAGGAATAAGGTACATGGACTTAACACTATTTGCAAAACACATTCGTAAACTAAAGTCGCATGCTACAAGGATTATACATGAGCCTTAACTATTTGCAAAACACATTCGCAAATATTGGCAACATGATAATGAGAGCTAGAGCAAGCACAACGAGCTATCAAGACATGACACTCTCAAGCTACTAGTCAAGACCCTTCTTAATAGTACGACAACCTATACTAGCAATCCAGTCTTCCAACCAAACACCAAGACCGGTAAAAGACTAGGAACACATCCTTAGCCCTAGTTAGCCATACCTTTGCCTTGCACATGATGATTTCCTTTACTTCAGGATATTGACTTAAATATGCATCAACCCATGATGTACTATTTCACTTGACCTCCATCAACACATGATGGGTCTTCTTTTGACTTGATGATCAACTCATGATCATTTTCTCTTCTTGAACATCATCAACACACGATGATTTCTTTTTCTTCGAGATCTTGATACGCATCAACACAAGATGCATCTTCTTCTTGAACCTTGACTTGATGACGATCAACTCATGATGTCATCCAAAGTCTCTATCATCATGGGACATAACCTACTCATCCAACTCATGGAAAATATTAGTCCCACAACATAATTGTCATTAATTACCACAGCATACCATTAACTCATAATGGCGGGTCAAAATACTCCAATCTTTCCCTCTTTGGTAATTGATGACAACCATCACAATTGTGAATAATTGAATATAAAGACATATGAGTATATATGAACTACACAAGTTTATGTATACTCATTTGATATGTTTCAAAGTAAAGATCCTTAATATATGTGAACAAAGGAATATGAATCAATACTAATGAAATCACAAAACATAGAGTGAACTCCCCCTAAATGTGAGCACACATGAATGTGTAATAAAAACATATGAACATATTCAAGTTAGACTTCTAGTGGAGTTCAACCTATATTTTGGATCCGAGGAATGCAACAAGATATAAGAATATGATGCCAAGTGCATACCTCTATGATTTTCACCTTTTTATCCAACTGAGACTAAACAATAGGTTTAACAATAGAAGTGTTAGTCTCATAAATAGATTTGTCATTAATGACGAAAATACTCTAATAACTCATAATGGCGGGTCTAGATTATTCACTTCAAGGCGCACATGCGCGCGCGTCGATGTCAAGCGACGTGCGGCCGACGAGCGTGTCGCACGGCGTGGTGGCTTCAGGACGATGACATCGGGCGCGCGGCTCGGCCGGGCGGCGGAGCATTATGGCCGGCAATGCGCAGTGGGCGTGCGACTTTTGAGTGGCGGCCTCGCAGCGGCATCGAAGGTGGCTTCGGGCCGGCAGGCAAAGCGGAGGTGCGGGTGTGGCCTCGCTCGGCGCAGTGACAAGACCAAACGGGCTAGCTTTGCACAGTGACAAGACCAAAGGAGACAGCCTTGCGCAGTGACAAGACCAGCTGAGGCAGCTTTGCACAGTGATAAGACAAAACGAGATAGCTTTGCGCAGTGACAAGACCACATGGGGTAGCTTTGCGCAGTGACAAGACCACACGGGGCAGCTTTGCGCAGTGATAAGACCAAAGGAAACAACTTTGCGCAGTGACAAGACCACACGGGACAGCTTTACGCAGTGATAAGACCAAAGGAGACAGTCTTGCGCAGTGACAAGACCAGACGAGGTAGCTTTACGCAGTGACAAGACCACACGGGCCAACTTTGCGCAGTGATAAGACCAAAGGAGACAGCTTTGCACAGTTTAGGGTTTAGGTTTAGGGTTAGGCTTTTTAGATCGATTTGCCAACCCTGACCGCCTCGCCGGCTTTTCAGACCGAAAAGACAAGACTCTGCAAAGAAAGACGTAACAACACTCTGCCTCGTTAGCATTTCAGACCGATAAGACAATACTCTGTAAAGCAAGACATAACTTCTCTCTGCAAAGTAAGACGTGACAACACTATGCCTCCTCAGCTTTTCAAATGGACATGACAACACTCTACCTCCTCAGCTTTTCAGAACTAAAAGATAGGACTCTGCATGAAATTAACCACACCATGTCAACCATGGGGCTTATAAAAGGGGGTTGAACCAAACCCAACACTACACAACAGATACTCAGCTATGGACTCTTCGGCAAACTTCTACGCGAGGATGTTGCAGAAGTGCAAGTGACTTACGCAGAAGAGGAAACAGCTACAATACCCATATATTTTCAGTGAAAGATGCTCAAGTACCACCACATTTTCCGATCCCGCAGTGTGTGTGTGGCGAACCGACAGAGATCATTCAGTCCACACACCCAAACACCGCCGCCCGGGCGTACTACACGTGCGGGCACCACCTCGTAAGCGTTTCTTTCGCGTGCATCGATTTTCCTCTCCCAACGTTGAATTCCTTAAATTTTTAACTTCATCCTCACGTAATGGCAGCCCGAGATGCGCTGCCACTTCTTCCAGTGGATCGACAGCCTGGAGATGTACGACAGACATTCATCGGCCAGTACATCTTTGAACTACTCGGTGTGGGCGAGAACTTCGTCTTGGTGGAAACCTTACGCAGACCTGCTGAGGAGGCACCAAAGGAGCCCAGTACTTGCCCGGGCGTAATCCATATCGATGACGTGAGTTATGAAGAATTTACATCCTTATTACGTTTTTCACTGTACGGTGTACTTACATCATAGAATCGCAGAACATGGACGACTTCGACATACGAGCCCGACGCGGACAGTCCCGCGACAAGGGCAAGGGAAAGGCTCATGCGGCTGAGCCCGGCCGCCACAACGTATCCGGCCGTCTGGCGTAATCCGTATCCACGACGTGAGTTATGAAGAATTTACATCCTTCTTACGATTTTCACTATACGGTGCACTTACATCATGGAATCGCAGGACATGGATGACTTCGACATACCGACCGACGTGGGCGATCCGCGACAAGGGTAAGGGAAAGGCTCATCTTGGTGAGCCCGACCGCCACGGCAGATCTGATCGCCCGGCGAATCCGTATCGGCAGCGTGAGTTATGAAGAATTTACATCCTTCTTACGATTTTCACTATACGGTGCACTTACATCATGGAATCGCAGGACATGAACGACTTCGACATACCAGCCTGACGTGGACAGTCCCGTGACAAGGGGAAGGGGAAGGCCGGCGAGGAGTTCAACGCCGAGCTAGCAAGGAAGGAAACATGGCCCCGGTCCACGCAGTAGGTCAGGTCATTACATAGTAGTCCCCCATCCTACCCTCTATGTTTTTTACTATCCCCTAAAGGCATGTATACTTATATGGCCCGGATGCTTGTGTCGCAGTGTACCGTAGTAGTAGCAACGATGACTAAAGCAATTAGTCGAACCATCATGCCATGTCACTACGTAACGATGTACATCATGCAGACTCTAATGTAGTTCTGGTTCCGTGTCTCCGCTAAGCCATCAAAGCAAGCCTATATTGCAAGTATGCCTCTTCTAGTGGAATCCCAGAAAAACCATTCGCACCGACATCGAATCCTTCATGTTTTAGAGCATCTTCATAATAACAACGAGCGTTCTCGGCCCTTCAATCATATTCTGTATAAGCTTCATAAAGTACTTCATCGACTACACGGCTATATCTGGCAGATATCGTTCAAACGACTTCATCGAGGAGAGACTCTAATAGTACTGGTGCCTTTTTATCCCACTTCTAAAAGACAACAAGTATTTCAGCAGACAAAGTTTGCTTGGACGACATCCTCAAGGTTATATCTCGTCTGATATGCTTATCAATCATCCTTTCTTAGAACGAACAAAATAATAGAAAAATTACAGAAGCAACAACACTGTGACGGGAGACTCCACAAAAAGTTTCGTAATTTTCTAAACTCATTTTCTATATTTTGAAATTACTACAAACAGCGCTGAAACCACGACGAAACCCTGATTTTGCAGAAAAAGAAACCCTAATTTACAAACCTCGGTGTCCATATATCTTAATGAATATTTTTTTTACAAATATCAGTGCTCGTTGAAACCCTAATTGAAATGACTGAAGAAAATTTCGTATTCGTACAAGCGCTAACCCAAACTGAAAACCCTAATCTTTTTTTTTCATTTGTGGAAACCTTTTTTTTTCATTTCTGAAAACCTAATCTTTTTTTTTGGTTTTCCTACACCATCGAGGTCAACTACAAGCAGGTCCACCATCCGCGGATCCCCCTCCCTCCCTCCCTCCCTCTTGGTTTACGATTCCAAATGTTTCAAGATTTTTTATGGTTGATGTCGAACTCATTTCAAACATCCTGAAAAATCACCGAGCTCGAGACGACGCGATCTTTGTTTACTCTGAATTCACGTCCTTTTGGTGGGTGAAATCCATTATGAAGTTACGCGTTCTAGTTCAGTTGGATGGTGGTAATTATTATAGCTAATGATTTTAGTTGTTGATAAAAAAAAATCATAAATCAGAGTCATGCTCACAATCTTGCTTGTCGTCGGCAAGGACTCACGCTACGGCGCACCACGCAGCCTTGCCTGCTGGCCATTGCCGTTTGTCCTCTTGCTCGGGCTCTCCAAAGCTGTTTTAGGACGACGATTCTAGATCCGGTGGCTCTAGCTCTTCAGCTAATGACAACATCGTTATCGACATCGAGTCACGAGGTCACAACAGTCTTGAGAAATCTTTGTTGTTCTTCCAATTTCTCCTTGTTCAGCTAGGTCAGCTATTAATTGTGTATCCGAATATCCGA
This sequence comes from Phyllostachys edulis, assembly GCA_036346405.1. Lineage (NCBI taxonomy): Eukaryota > Viridiplantae > Streptophyta > Magnoliopsida > Poales > Poaceae > Phyllostachys > Phyllostachys edulis. Next base: position 16,820,157 of record CM070546.1, on the reverse strand, counting down.
TGTTTATCGTTCTCAATAGATCATAATTAGATATTTAGCTTACGATTTGCCTAAGCTTTGAAAAATATCTGGCTCCGCTACTGCCGTAATGTCGCCATTGCACGTTGGCGAGCAGATAACGCGGTTGCCGTATTAAATTATTCTAAATGCGCGGGACATGTGTCATAGCGATCAAGAAAGTATTCCGTTCCTCAACGGATGTCATTTTATGATTTTTATACTACAACTAAGATATGTATATAAAAGACTATCTTACCGTCATTTATTTGGCCATTTATTGCTCTTGTTTGTTGTGAGTAAATGATTTTGAAAATAGGAATTAGAGGGTATGCAAAGGAAAAAAAATGTCAAAAGTTATCTCGAAAGTGTAGAATTACATGTATTAGTAATAAATTTTGAAAACTAGAATAACATGTATTATTCTAGAACTAAGGGAGTAGTTAAACACGATTAATTACGGGGTTTGGAACAGCTCCTGCTATGCAGTGTCAATATCACAATGGTGAGCATACGTCAGACTGTTGGTCTGTTCGGTTTGTGTCTTCAAGTAGTAAAATCAAAATTTTGGCAATACTAAAATCAAGGTATGTCCAAAATTTTGGTGATATAGGTCTTGTTTTTTTTTATTAAATTGCAAAGAATACAACGGTTTAAACAGATCATAAATCGGATACACAATTTAGAATATACAATCATTTGAAGTTTGTTAGTAAAAAAATTAAAGCATGTAATACAGTCAATCAGCTACTGACATCCAGCCACACCAAAAAAAAATTAGGGCAAAAGTGCCAGAAACTAGATTGCTTTGCATTGACGTTGCCGATTTTTTTGGCACGCCAATATTTCGATATTAATGCAAACGATAGCCGTATCACTGGTATTACTGAAAATTTGGTTTGAGGTGGCAACCATCCAGACAGCACCTATCTCTCGCGCCGTGGCGATGCGACACGAGCATCGACCGGCTACAATGTCACACACAGGTCGCACGGGCACACACAGCACAGCTCCCCAACTCGTGCCCAGCCACTGGGCAGAGCGACACTTGGACGTGTTCGACGCTTCGTGTCAGTAATGGCTGTTGAATCAGTCTCTCGTAGTAGAGTCGTAGGACGGTTGGAGACTAGGAGTACTACACTGCTAAATGCTAATTAAGCCAACCGAATGTTCCGTTCTGCTGGTAGCTTGCTTTTGAATTGGCCTGTGCTGCCTTGGCTTCGTCGGGAGGCAATGACAATTGGCAACCTAAGCTTTGGCCCCGTCCGGACAAAAATTAGGTGTTACTATCGTGTTTTGTTCGATTCAGTAGAGGTCGTTAAAACATCTGATCAAACAATAGCAGCATCAAACCGGTCGAGGAATAACTGGACAGTGTAAAATCCAGATGCCGATTCAGTAACAATACAATTCCAACTACCATTCATCCCACGGAAAAAAAGATGAAGACCAAGTCTTCCCATCACAATTATTACATCCTGTTTCTCGGACAGGAGTACGGATCCGGATCTATTATAGTACTGCAGACGTCAAGTGAACAGTATTTCAAGCGAATAGTGCTATACTGTATCGAACAATGTAGTAAAAACACTACACTAATTGAGTTGGTCATTCAGTTTTCGATTAGACGGTGGAGAATGTTTATAATACCGTGTTACTATAAATTCTCTATATTAACTACTTTTATGCAGATGATTTCATTCTATAGCAACACAGGCATGCCTCGTACCTTTTGCTTTCTCAATAAGAGAAATAATTCCACCAGCATGAAGTACTGCCGGTATGCAAAGACAATTTATCAAAGAGCTTTAAAAGCAAGATTTGCAAATAACCAATTCTTGTGGTCCAATTGTAATGCGCTAGATTCTTTTGAGTAACTGCAGGAAGGAAGCGACTACGGACCGAACTGGCTGATCTATCCATAACTATGACGAAGCTCGGATGAAACTAAGCAGAACCGACTAATGTTGAAGAATCAGCGGATGAGTTGTGGTCAAGGCCTTAGGGGGTGAAATGTCACTCGAACACAGAGCTAGCTGGTTCTCCCCAATATAGTTACAATTTTCATGTAGTTTCAGTAAACTTTGTGAAAACATCTTAAAATGTTCATGTTTCAGTGGATTCCGTGCATTTCCAGAAGTTTCAAAAAAAGTTTAAACGAATTTCAGATTTTGGAACTCAAGTTTCAGCAAAAGAGTTTCAAGAATTTTCAGCAAGTTTCGGCAAACCTCAACCAAAAGTTTCAAAAAGTTTCACCAAGTTTCATAAATAAAATAGTGCAAAAAAAAAAAACCCCAGCATGCTCAACTGCGGCCCCCGCCCCCGCCCATGCCACGCGCTGCCCCCCATCTCGATGCACGACAGGTCAAGCACCATTGCCTCCCCCTGCTCGCCCAAGGGGTGAAGCCAGAGCTTGAAGTCGCCTGTGACGCACGCGACGATGCGCGAAGCCACGAGGCGATGTGGAAGGAGTCTGCATTGGATTGCTCCATGACCCAGATGAGGAGGCAGGCGATGGTCGCTGGATCTAGTGGATCCCATCGTCGGTGACGAGGAAGACGACCAAATCTGGTAGATCCCGCCACCGACTCCCTCCTCCTACCATGCTGCCTCCTTCATGCCGGTAGCTGCCCTCCTCTGTCCGCCATGCCACCTCCGTAGTGGCTGTCGCCTAGCCCGCCACCATGGCCGATAGAGAGGATGGAGAGAGATAGACGGGGGACACAGGGGTGGGGTGGGGACATGGGGTGTAGTGCGTTGGATGTAAGGAAGGGTGGATCCCTCTACCGTTGGTTTTCAACGGTATAGGTAGGGGTGGATAATGAGCTGACTCGGCTCGGCTCGGCTCGGTAAAGCTCGTTAAGAAAACGAGCTCGGCTCGTTAAGATAACAAACACAATACCAGGCTCGGCTCAGCTCGTTAAAAAGCTCGAACTCGGCTTGTTAGGCTCGTTAAGAAAGTCAAGAGATCACAGCCTAGGGCTTGTTAGGCTCAGTAGACTCGTAAGGCTCGCTAAAAAGGAAAATCAACCTAATAAATTTGTTAGAAAGTCAAGAGATCATAGCTTGGGGCTTAGGCCTCTCTGGACCGCCTAAGGGTTGCTGGGTTGGGTTGGGCTGGCCTGGTACTACTGCTCAACTGTGCTGGTTTTTAACGAGCAACTCGCGAGCTAGCTCGAAGTCGGCTCGTTAAGAAAAACGAGTTAAATTGCCAGCTCGACTCGGCTCGGCTCGTCAAAGGACCGAGTTCGAGTTGAGTCCTTAACGAGTCGAGCTGGCCCGCGAGTTTTAAGTTTTTTTCACACCCTTAGGTATAGGGTTATATAATATTCCTTTTGCAGTAATCACCACAAACGTGATTTTCGCTTTGAACTTTTTCCCTACTTGAGTTATTTGCATGATTAGAACATATGATGCCATATTCTAAAAGAAGAACATGATGATATGTCCCATCGTACTAACAGGTCAGGATAGGTTCCAGCCATTGGTCATCCTTCTACGATTTTACCTCCCAAGCTCCCAGCCAGCAGATTCTTATTATGATCGACCGTTGCATAATAACGTTATCGTCTAGTATTTTGGAGGAAATATCAGTTATAATCTCTCAGTGAAGGCAAAATTGGCTACAGGATATTACAATTTTGTGTCATTGGTTATTGAACACTCAAGTTTCGCATCTTTGACAAAAGACATCATAATTTTGTGGCTCTTTGCGTGGGACACTGAGACCATTATAATAATATTATAAGTTGTTTTGGAGAGAGAAATAGTTCAAAATAGCCGTCACGCCATTCTCCTTCCTCCTGCTCCTTCTCCATGTCCTCTACTTCTCTCTCTCTCTCTCCTCCCAACTCCTCACTGAGGAGGGTGTTGATGATGGCGTGGAGGAGGTTGGCGGAGAGAAGACGGCGACCCAACAGTATACAAAATTTCTTGCTGAGGAAAATACGGTGTACGAAAACGGTGCTAAAAAATAAAGTAAATTTTCGATGGATGGACGTCTTTTGTAACATTATTTCGTTGCATTTTCGGTTTTCCACCTTCAAGATATTAGAAGTGATTCAATCCATTTTGGTTTGTTGCATCTAACCGCATCTAAACAATCATCCAAACTACATCATTGACAGATGGTTTCAAATTCTCTTAAGAATTTTTTACTGAACAAAAAAAATGGATGTTCAAGAACACATACCAGTTAGATGAGAGAAATTTAACTAGAGAAATCGCATTGGGTACAAGAAATTTCATCTTCATAGGAAGTTCACTGGGTACGAAAAATTTCATCTGCACATGAATTCATTGAGTATGAGAAATTTCAAGAATTGTTTTTGAAAAATTAGAAGAAGAATGGAATAATCCTCATCTGGTACAAAATTTTGAGGCATATCTCCACAAGGGAAATCCGGCTGCTGAAGGGGAGGGAGAAGCTAGAGCCGCAAGGAAATCCACCAGATCCAGTAGCCGAAGCGAGGGAGACGCTGGATCCAGCAACGACAATGAGGTTCTCGATGGACTGGACGGTCGGAGTTCCCCCACGCCTCCTTCCCTCACTCGGTAGCCGATGCTTCACGTACTTGCACAACGCCATCCCCGACAGCTCGTCCTATTCCACCTCCTCCTTCACGGCCACCACCTCCTCAGCGGGCAACTCCACCTCGACCGGATCGGCAATGCAGGCGGAGAGGGGAAAGGCGAGTGGTGCGACGAGGGGAGGGGAGGAGAGGGAGTGTGTAGGGCTTGGAGGTGGAGGGGAGGGAGAGATGGGAGAAGGCGGTGGTGGGGGAAGAGACTGAGAGCGCCATGCTTTTGCTTCGGTGGTTGGTTGCTGGGCGTGTGTGCGTCAGTGGCGGCAGCTGTGGGAGAAGAGAAGGTTGGGGAGGAAGGAGAGGAGGAAGAAGAGGAATCTGACATGTGGGCCTACCGACTAAGCCAAGTGACCTGAAAGGTAAAACCAATATTCACCAACCTTCTATCTCCTCGTTTGGCCAGAAATAATATAATAATAGCCCTAGTGTCCTACAACAAAAAGCCACAAAATTGTAGCGTCTTTTTAAAAAAGACACAAAATTTGAATATTCAATAACCAATGGCACAAAATTGTAATGTACTGTAACCAATTTTGCCTTCAGTAAAATACACCCCTCACGGAGAACATCACATTAATGCGATAATACAACGCATGATTTTCTTGTGATGATTGTGTGATAATACATAGAAAGCCAGACATACAAGAAAGCACATGATTTCATGCGCTCGATTTCATGCACCATATTTGGAATGCGAGTTTTTGGTTTTTTTTTCTTTCTGAAATGTTAATTTATTAGTGTAAATTGTTAAGGATTACGACAAGTTATTAATTAGACACTGATTAGGCATCTTGACATATCCAACCCACCCGGTCCGCTCCGTACGAGACCGTCGCCAAAAAAACACAAGCAAATCTTACATGTTTGACATTACCTAAAGCCACAACAACCACATGCATATATTGAGAACAATTCACCGTTGTTTACTATACACACTCAAATAATTAAACAAGTCGCAATATCTAGTCTACATTTTCCTACCTCCCCAAAATAACTACACTCCGGCAATCCTATATACAAATTTAACCTAATCAGTACATAATAAAAACTACTGAATTTCTGCAAAAAAATAGTAATCCTTACGACTAATTTATTTGGACTAACTAATTACGAGTAATTTAATTACGACTATTTAATGATGACTAATTAATCACGACTACATTAATAACAACTAATTAACCATGATTAATTAACTAGGATTGATTAATTACCACTAAATTAGTTACAAAAGTTATGACTACTTAATTACGAATAAATTAATTACAACGAGACAATTATAATAGAGGGTGTTCGGGATAGAGGCGTACGGATGAGGAGACTCGGCGTGTCCGGGATCCTGGCACACAGACGAGGGGTTTGGGCACCCGTGGCGTGACACGCTCATGTCGTCTGCCGATGAATTCATAGTGCTATTTTTAGCTTTAATCTCTGACGAAAGATAGATTTACTATTTTATGTGCAAAGAGGGCCATTTGAAGGAAAAACTGGGCTAATCCAAAAACTGGTCTAACGGTCAGCTGCTAACACCTAAACCACCAAACGCTTTCTTCCAAAGCAAATCAACAGCATCCTTAACAAAAAAACCCAGTCCAGACACAACACCAAAAAGGACGCCCCGAACTCCGCCAACTTCGCCCGCAGCCCGACACCCTCAGTCCCTCCCTCACCACCTCCAAGTCTCCGAGGCAAGCAAGGCAAAGCTCCCACTCCTCGCTCCGCCTCCCGATCCCAAACTCCCAAACCCCTCCTCCCGTCCTCATGGGCAATTGCTCCCCCTCCCCGCGCCGACGCCGCCCGACGCCACCGGGGTCCCCGCCTCTCCCCCGCACCGCATCGAGCACGGCCGCGGCTACCACCGCTGCTGCTACCACCGTGTCCCCCTACGCCCTCGCCAGATCCCCCTCCGTCTCCGCCGCTGAGGCCGAGCAGGAGAGCTTCGTCCGCGTCTACGGCTCCGATGGCTGCCCCGTCGCGTGGCGCCTCCGCGTCTCTCTCCTCTACAAGGCAGCGGCGCCCGTGCACTTCACTCCCTCCGAGGCGGCCCCGCTCGGCCGCCCCGTGCTCCGCCTCTCCGCGTCCGACCCGGAGGTCTCCGGCGCCGCCGACGAGCTGCTGCGCCAAGTCGACGCTCGCTTCGAGGGCAAGCCCCGCGTCGCGCCGTCCGAGAGGCCGGCGGCGCGCGCGTCGCTGGCGGCCGCGGCGGCGGAGGAGGTGGCCGAGCTGGTGCGACTGCAGCACCGCAGCGCGGAGCGGCATCTGGAGGGCGTGGCAGCCAAGGTGGCGGAGATGGTGAAGAAGTGGGGAAAGAAGGCCGGGAAGGGGAGGGGCGTGGTGGAGGGCGCCGAGGTGAGGAGGGTGGGGAAATGGTACGGGGACGCCATGGAGGTGATGTTGGAGCACGCCAGGATGGAGGAGAAGGTTCTCTTCCCTGATATCCAGAGGGCCTCGTTTCCAGGTCCGTTCGAGTTTGATCCCCCATCTATGCGTGCATTGGATTTTGCCTTGAATTTTCTCTTGGATTTTCGTCGAGTTTTGTGTGGGGCATTTGGTCCTGCTTGTTTCAACATTTTCTCTGCTTTGTTATATTTATACCTATTTTTTTGCTTTTTTATAAAGGTTTTATTTTTGGGTGCGTTGCTGTTGCGCTCTAGGCTCGCTTTAGGATTTATGGGGAGGTGCATTTGCCATTTCCTCTCACTAAAAATAGGTGCATTTGCCATTGGCTGGTTCTTCACTGCCTTCATCTGCATTTTCTTGTTCGTTTTTACTGATTTTTTGGTGCATTAATTGGCCATTGCCACCCGCTCCATGTCCCTGCTACTCGCTAGTAATAGTTTTGTGCTGGTGGTGTACTCGTGCTGGTGAATTTTGATGAATCTGTTGTGATAAGAAGGGACAAAGATGGAGTGTTATTTTCCTTTTTCTATGTGTTCCTGTACTTCGATCCAAAGGCCTGGCTGGCTGCCTTCCCCTACCTTTCTAGCTGTACAGGTCTTGCTTTGTTCCGATTGGTAAAAGAAGCCAACTAAAGATAGCAAAGCTACTGATGAAAAATTGCAAACCATTTGTCATTTTCCAAGAAAAAAACTAACAAAACGGGCCGTTGCGAGAATCGAACTCGCGACCTTCCGCACCCGAAGCGGGAATCATACCACTAGATCATACGCACTGTCTGGTCAGCTCGATCCAAGAGCGTAGTTGGAGAGTTGTTTAATCATCAAGTGGTTGCTTCCCAATACTATTGAGGAACTGCAATCAAATCTAATGCTGAGTATTTTATGTGCAGGGGTGTGCGATAAGGTTAATGAACAGCACGGGAGGCACCTGCCCATGATGAATGGCATTAAGGAAGATATAAAAACACTTCTAACGTTGGAATTAGGCAGCCCCCTCTTCCATGAAGTGCTGATCAACCTCTCGGTTCGCCTCAAAGCGTTACAGGTACATGCTCCACGCATTTGGTGGTTACACTGATCGCTTTTGGTTGTTGCTTAGCATAGAACTTTGTTTTGCGCTCTGCATTGCTTGTGAAATGTTGCTAGTTTGTTTTAGACTTGTACTCTTGTACCAGGTTTGAATGTTACTCTAAAGAATAGGGAAAATACTACTGCTGGTAGCTTCAGAAGTGTGCTATATCAACAGTCAATTAATGGAGGTTGCTATGCAAACTTCACCTTTTGTGACTTGCAAGGCATCTCTACTGCCTTCAGCCAAAAGTGGTACTAGTTATTTGTTGGTGTGGATGTTATCCTCTCATAATCAGTACCCCTTTAGCAAATAACCTGCCACGAGAGATGCTCAGAAAAAAATGATTCCTTTCCTCCTATGGATAAGCTGGTTATGTTGCACTACTGTACACTTGCACTTTTCAAGGAGGCAAGAAGATCATGTGGTCCTGGATAAGGACTACTACCAACCTGTTTGCTCTGTAAAACTTGCATAGTTTGAGCAGCACATTGTAGGGATAATTTAATCTTCTAGTTGGATACAGATTCACCACCATGGCTATTGCATACAGCTCTACTACTACATTGGTATTGTGTATGTGGAAAGTTAAGGGGAAAGTAGGGTGCAGCCTGTCACTACCTGTTTGCTCTGTAAAACATGATTTTTAGGCTTTCAGCAACACATTCTAGGGCTAATTGTCTTCATTCTTCAAAATTGGTTATAAATCCACTACCGGTGCAATTGCATACAGCTCTACCATTACATTAGAATTGTGTGAGGAAAGTTGAGGGGGAAAAGTAGGGTGCAGCCTGGCCGAAGCAATTAAGAAAGTTGCTTTGTAAGACAATGGATTTTCAGCTCTTTATTCTCACTACAGCTGGGCCTATTCCACATGTGGCCACCAAGCTGATGAAATGAGTTTGACATAGGTCTGCAGACTATTAAGATTGCACATGCTGCAATCATCATGGGCACTCCCAGATGGATGCTTCACTTTGGTTGTGACACCAGTCACAAATCTTTGTTACACGCTTGAGACTTGGTGTAAGCTATTGGACTTCCCTCACTGGGTGACCTATCTTTGTTTAGAGCCGGTTACTGGAAACATCAAGGTAATATAGTTGACAAATTTTCAGAGAACATTGGTCAGCATTTTTCCCAGAACAAGCCAAGAAGCCTTGACAACTTTTGGAGTTTTTCAAAAAAAAAAAAGTATTGTAAATTGATGTATATACATGCAATAATAATGTGAAACATGGCCTATATTGGTGCCATTTGTCCATAGAATACCCAACTACTTAGAAATGGGCTCCTGTACTAGGATCTTAGAGATACAAATCTGACTGTTAAGATTGATTACTACTGATAGTTGGCTCATCACCAAATGAACTCAGGCACAAGGAGTTTTTTTTTTAAAAAAAAAAAAAATTCAGCTGGTTACTGTTATGAATTCCTTCATAAGCCATTACAAATCCTAGTCAAGGATCTAATTAGTCTATAGATGCATATATCTGTTTCTTCATTGTTGGTGTCAATCTGAAGTTTATTAAAACATGGCAGGATCACACCATAGAGCACTTCAGGGAGGAAGAGAGGGAGCTGCTCCCACGATTAGAAGGGGTACGACGGATGCAGCGAGAGGAGGGGAGTGTTTCTGACAAGTCCAACAATGGGTGGGCATCGGAGGCGATGGGTACAATGGAGGCGACACACTCAAAGCTCTTCCCCTTCTTCATGACTGGTCTCCTGCCCCAGGAGGCTGTTCAATACCTAGACCTGGTATGCCGATCCACGAAAAACACCCGGCATCTGGTCTCGATGCTCAGATCGCTCGCAGAGCGTCTGGAAGATGCAAACCCATCAATTATACACAACAACCCCACTAGACTATATGAGCACCTACTTGTAAAGTCCCCATAAGCTCTAAATCCCCACCGTGCAGCAAATCTTTATGTGCAACGTATATTGTGAATGCTAACCTCTTTTTTCTTGTCTGGAGTGCAGCCATGTAATTTTTTGGGTTTATTGAGCGGTTGTGAAAGCCTGTATATCTTATGGTGTTATCCCTCCGAAGCGTGTGTAACTACACAACTTTTTTTTTTGAAGTGATTGTTACTGACCTCTTTAGATTAATCGTTGTTTCTGGGTGTTTCTGGATTGGTACTTATCTGATTCAAAATTAAGCAGATCCACGACTATTAACCCAGATCTGTAAGAATATTTGGTTTGTCATCAGTTTAATTTGACTATACTACCCGTTGATGAATGCATACTGCTAATTCTTCCATCTATTACATTACAGACACCGGAATTTAAGCAATGGCCTGTTGACAGATGCTCTGATGGCGGAAGAGGGCGGGGATCTTGGAACAATCACTGCCATTCCGAGAGGGGAGGGGATGTTGGAACAACAGTCTGCACAAATGATCGCGTCATTGTGTGTGGAAGATCATTACTGCTAGTCTGCTACTTACCAGGTAACCAAACAAACAAAAACGTAGCAAAAATATGAAACACGCAGTATGAAACTGATGGCGAAACAATGAAACCCTGCTCGATTACACGTACTGCGGTTACTAAAGATAAACTTTCCTGATTCCCTACGACCCTACCACGCTCTTACTACCCTAGTACTCTGTAGTCTGTACTATACTACTACTAGATATATGGCACAAGATAACTAAGATGTTTTTTTAAAGAGACTACCTACTAGATGGCACAAGATAACTAATTCGGATATCGGACTGATCCATGAACTTAGAACAGCATCATGGTCACCACGCCAGCGACTGACAAGGCCGCGGCCGTCCAGGTAGACGATACGCCGGCCGTGGAGCTGCTGCTATCTACCGTGGGCAATGGGCCGTACTCTTCCGTGTCCACCGGCTGAGTCGACGTCGTGCCAGGCGCAGTGGCGTCAGACGATGGCGGCTTGCGGGGCTCTTCGGATTGGCATGGCCCCGGAGACGCCGCAGTCGGCGACCGGGCAGGAGAGACCGGCGCATGCGCGGTGGGCGGCGTGGCGGATGAGCGTCCCACAGGCGCATGCGCGCTGGGCGGCTTGGACGGTGACACCGAGGGCGGCGTGGCAGATGAACGCCCCACGGGTGCTGGGGCCGGAGCAAGGTGGCGGTGCCCGGCGCCATCGTCCATTGACATCGCCGGCGCGGCAAGCACCGCAGCCACGAGAACCAGGGAAACACAGAGCACTCTGCACGAAGGCATGAGATCAGCCAGCAAAGCGAGCACGCCTGGAAAATCCAACCCCTGATGCTTACTGCAAAGAAAGAAAGAGTAAAGAAGAGATTGGTTTGTGCTGATGATCGACGAAGGATTAATCATAGGGGCATTAAATATACTAGCTAAAAGCGCGCTAAGCCGCGTCAGCGGTTGCAGCGTGTATATTATTCTTTCTAATATACATAGAATCATAGATCTGTCTACGTAGAATTAGACTGTTTTCTATGTAAAAAACTGTTACATTCTAAAAATTCATTTACACATCCGTTATACATAAATTACAGTAAATTATTAATGTAATTTTGGTTCTTGGTCATTGTAATTATTCTTGAAAATCTTAATAACTTATATTTCCATTACATGATTCAAAATCTCATATGTACTTTAAGAGGTCGGGCAAAAAAAAGACAAAAAAAATTATATACCAACAAAATACGACAATGTGACGAACCTGTTATGTTCTTCACATGTACTTTGAGAAGTTGAGCAAAAATAAAGACAAAAAATAAAATTATATACCAATAAAATACGGCAATGTAATGAACCTGTTATGTTCCGAATAAAAAATCATAATAAATTCGGACCCAATTCATCAGATGAGAAAAAGTACAAATCTCAAAGCATATCGGATAAATAAAAATTCAACTATTATATTTTTTTTTCTTACAACACGAATCTTATATCACATCTAACGAACAGAAAAGTGACAGTATTGACTTCAAAAAAACTGTTAGAAGTTATATAGCAATTCCCTAAAATCATGGTGTTACAAAAAAAAACTAACAGTGTTTAGAACGGTGGGAGTTGTCTAATATATTGGCAAGGTAAATCATTTTTTATCCATGCTTTTATCTAGGTGGGACCGTCATAGACAATGCTTGACAAATAGACGGCTAGCAGGAGAGATTTAGCGAGCTCTGGTAAAAACATGTATATTTATATTTATGCAATCTTTTAAGACCAAGGAGAGTAAAAACTAACTATAAGTTAGCACCATTGTTTTCATCGCCATGCATGTGTGTAACGTATGACAACGAATGAGAAAAAAAAATGACTACACTTTTATAAACACTCTGACTACGGTTTACAATCTTAATCAACGTGTTTTAGTTGATTTTTTTTTACGTAGCAACGGATTTTATACATGCACATTAATTGGGCATACTATTACTCATTTACTCCTCTTGGTCATAAATTCTTGTCGAGTTATCCTTGTGCATGATGTGTACTACTTCAGTCTAGTGAACATTTTCCACATGCATGAACAACATACATCTAAGAGCTTCCTTAATTATCTTCACTTGATTAGTGCGACAACCAAGAAATCATGCACCGTATTCAGGCTGGTCCTAGTGCTCCACTAAGTCTGTCATGTAAGCAAAATGATGATGTGGTACTATAGTTAATGAAGAGAGAGGGTATTCTAGTATCTAATCTGGATACTGGTTCGGTCTCGAAATCCAACGCATAAAATTCATTGTGATCGATCTCGTGCGGTGTGTCAACTAACATGTATTGCTTTAATTCATACCACAAATAGGCCATAATGCTCAAATACTAATAAAGATCATACATGTAATTAAATGAAACAACATAAGATATTACACCATAAGAAACCATGCATTAAGAAGATAGTATCCTAACACTCTTCATACACTAAAGAAACTACACTAAAATACTGACCATTGAAAACAGCCTCATCTTAGCTCGCACAGGCGACGCAACACACAACAACGGACAGCCGTCAAGGCGCGCAGCGACGACGCTTTCGCGCGGAGGGCAAACGAAGCGAACGAAAAGAATAGTCTCGCTACGCTGGGCCGTGCACAAAAAAGATACGTGCACAGAGATAGGGTGCTGCGGCCGAGCAGCCAACAGCAAAGAGCTGACGCTGCGCCGATGGTCTCACGCGCACGCCAAACGAAAACAGCGAAGGCGCTGAGGGACGCTGCGCTGCCGAGCACGAAAAACGAGGCGAGCGGAGAGGCCTCGCGACGACGCTGGCGCACGTAAAAACACGTGCGCATTTAATGCCTCCGAGCAACCGCATCGTGCAGAGACTCGCGAGCGGAAAGAACAGACGACAAACGCGGGAAATCGACAACCTGGCGATCGAACGACAAGGAAGCGCCCGCGAACTGCAGTAGGCCAAAGGACGCACGTCTACGGCCGACGCTCCATCGCCGATCGAACGGACGAGCGCGCGCGAGGCAACGCAGGCAAAGGAATTCTCGAGCCACGCGGGCGCGCGCGACTGGCAGAAAATGATTGCAAAACGCAGAGAGGGCTCCATTTTGTAGCGCTATAACATAAGAAGCTTTAGATTTAGATGGGAGGCGAGCGATGGGTGTCATGCACGGAAACGGCAAGAAATATGGAAGGCGTGATATAAGAACTTGAGGGTTTCCGTTGCGCTTCGTGGCTTCCTAATTGCCGGTGCGGCGGTGCCTGCATGGAATCCCACATAAAAGATCGATCCGATGCATATGGCAATATTGTCATTAAGCGATCGAGGTTTCCTTTCAGATTCTATTTGAGCTATTTTCGGACTTAAAGATTTGGTAGCATGTTTTTTTTTTTGCGTCATGTAGATCTTTGCCAGAGGTATACGATAATTGTCGTAATCGTCGGTTGGATACGCCGTCGACTCTCCTACAAATTCACCAATTCTTGACAGTCCATCTCGACGATGACCTGAATGAGCCCCCCTCTGCGCGCAGACTCCACGCCATCACGAAAGGCTAAAGCTTCAATCACCAATGGGTCAGAAACGCCCTTATACGATTTACACCATGCACCAATGAAACCCGACTGCTGCCCTGCGACACCGCCTATTCCTGCCAAACCTGCCTGAGGCGCAAGCGCACCATCGGTATTAGTTTTCACCCAACCCTCAGGTGGCCGTATCCATGGACTACTACTAGTATTTGCCCTCGGAGTACTTACAGCTTTTTGCAGACAACGTTGATAAAGTATCTCGGATAAACATCATCGAAACTGCCGGAGCGAAACCCTTCTCACCATGTGTCCATTTGTTGCGGGACGAATGGATTTCTCGTACCTACGAACATGGAACAATATATGTGTGAGAGCCAGCCTGAAATGAAGATGAATTGAGCCTATGACCCAGCCCATCCAGGGGTACAAGCACGAGAGTTAGGAATTTAGCCTCACCTTGCTAGTTGAGCAAGAGTTATACTAACATATAAACAATGGTGCCAAATGCATTTTAACATCTAGATCAACCCTTTTACGCGAAGCGAGGATAAAAAGATAAGTGGAGTTAGTGCGACTAAACTAAGGTTGTTAAAATCACGATTCTAGTCGTAGACTCGGATCCTACAACACCAATACGATCTAAATCGTACTAGTAGAATCGTGCTCCTAGTGGTAGAATCGTGTAGAATCGTGCATTATCTCAAATTATAAAAAATTTAGGTGTTTGGTTGTATCTGTCGTGGGGGTGGCCCACCGGCCCCACGGCACAGGCAGTGCACCAAGGGGTCCCCGAAAGACCCGACGGTGCTTCAGAAGGCCCCGGAGGCGATCCCGAAGGTGGTCCCGAAGATGACCTTCGGAGGGGCTTTGAAGGGGTCTCCAGAGGCCCCAAAGGTGGTCCCGAAGACGACCTTCGGAGGGGCCTCGAAGGGGCCTCGAAGGCCCTCCGAGGGGGTCCCGCAGACTCCCCAAAGGAGGGCCTCCGGAGGGGCCTCGCAACCTCCCTCGAAGGAGCACAAAGGCGCAAGAAAGGTGGACCAGGCTCATTACCCGGGTGGACTAGGACCAGGAAGGTCTACTATGTGCCGGGAGCTACACATAGGCTAGGAAAAACCCCTGTTACCCCTATGATGGTTGTACCTTCGTAGGGGTGTATGTGTAATTTCATGTACCCAGTTGGATATGCTATAAATAGCCTCTTTCCCCTTCATGTAAGGGATGGATACAAAAATTTCTGGCAATTAACACAAGTACGCTTTTAGCCTGAACCCCTCACCTGGGACCCTTTGCCCTCTCGCTCCAGTGCCAGGGGTTCCTCCTATTTACTGTCTGGTTCTTTCACTACGACAGTGTCCTATCCCTCAATTCAAGTTGTATAATAAGTACTAAGTAATTAATAGGTTAGACATTAAGATTTGGCGGTTTGGATTAATAAAAATTATTTTAATTAATTAATTATTTTACTTTTTAATGTAAAATGTTCGAGTAATGACAATGTTGTTAAAACCAATATTCTAGCCGTGGCTCTAAATGGCATGGAATGCAAACTATGGTTTAGACATTTTATCAATTAAATTAGATGCTAAATGACTAAATAAACACTAGTATCACTTTTGGAATACACGGCACATTGAAAAAATTGTATTTTTGGTAGAGTCATGTAGAATCTTAGATTCTACTATTCGATCCTAAAATACAACCCTACCGAAGTGTCTTTAATCCGATTGAGAATCACGATTCTAACACTTAAGTCTGTTTGGAGCTCGGGCGTTCATTATGTTTTACGCTGGACAACAGCTCGACAAGACCTCTTCCAGCACAACATAGAAAGGTTACTGCTGCACAAAAACGTAATTCCCTATTGAAATACACCGATCAGATTGCAAGTTCTGATGTTCATGTATCGCATTTCGCATCGGGTGCTTCTTGTTGTTTGGTCCTACTAAATCTGCTGTCAGCTCCTCAACGACGGACCATGTATACATATATATTTTTGAAACAAAGGGAAGTCCCCAATTTCATTAACGAAATCACCCAACATTACAAGAGCTGAATATGTGAGACTCTACAGAGCACATATGCATCACACCACATGACACCAGGGTTTTCCTAAAGATGACATCGGACATGTTCAATTCTTTGCACTATTGGCACACATCCTTGGGACAATCTGAACACCTCGGTAGTAAGCTATGATGCATCGACACGACACGACATCGACACGACACGACATCGACACAAGAATTCATCATTTTCCTAAAAATACCGATACGGCGACACGGCTATATATATTTAAATAATAAGAATAAATTACACATATGTATCATTTTTTATGTTTCTTTATGCTTGTCGAACTAAAATGTTGTAAAGTGTAAAGTAAACTCGGAATATGTACCTCTCAAAGATGACCATTTCCTCTTCATTCTTCTTGCAGTCAATTCAGGAATTATGAATCATGATATGTTCAATTGTTCATATGAATACCATTTTCAGAAATCATAATTCCATAAACCTGAAAAATAAAGTAACATGATCAACAAGAGTTGCAAGACTATAAAGATAACATACATACTTGAATACTTGATTCTTAAACAATCAAAGGCTTAAAGCAATAGAGCAACAACTGAATAAGTATCTGCATCAGTCACAGTGCATCATTGCATTCATTTATATTTCTCTACTTCTCTCTGCATGTATATACATAATATACTACACATTTAGCACTAGAATTTGGGCTCTAGCCAATGGCCTTCAGCATCTGGGCTCTGGAAAGATGGGAGGAGCTCTGTCTCATTTCATTGAAAGGAGTAGAGTGCAAGTATGTTTACAACGCTAATCTATAACAATTCGACTGGGAGATGTGCCCTTGCGGTCAGAGAAGTAATCAAGTAAAAATCACTAGCAGCGATGAGATTCGGCAAAGATAGTAGGCTAGCAAAGACATAAAACAATGCACTTCAGGTCTTCAGTGCATAAAGCAATCCTCTGTTCTCCTCTGTTCGCCAATCGCCAGCCACTTCGCCACGCCATCTCTGGCAAGCGCGACCGCCTCCCTCCCTTCTCCGGTGTGACTTGGCCCTCCTTCTCGGCTCCCCTCCTGCCGGCCTCCACCTCCTCCTCTCCCCCTCTCCTCCCTTCTCCCACATCGCCGTCCGGTGGGAGCCAGCCCTCCTCCGGCTCCCCTCCCAGACAGCCTCCTGCATGGCGCGGGGAGAAGGGAGGGAGGGGAGGGGGCAGGAGGGGGAGCCAGGAGGAGGGAGGAGGGGAGGAGGTGGAGGTGGAGGTGGAGGCCAGGGGGGAGGGGGAGCCGAGGAGGGAGGAGGTAGAGGTGGAGGCCGGGAGGGAGGGGATGGAGCAAACCTGGATCTGGAGTGGAGAGGGCGACGCCGCGACGGGGATGGAGGCGGGACGGTGGCGCAGCAGATGGTGGCCGACGCGCCGCTTCGGGGATGGTGGCACTGGCGCCACGGGGATGGAGGCGGTGCTAGGGCTTCAGTCGTCGCTCGGCTTCTTGGCAAGGCGACGACAAGGTGATGCGCTGTCGACTGCCTAAGCGCCTTAGTATCCATGGGAGGGAGCTTGATCCGGCGGTGCGGCGAGTCGGCGGCGCATCGAGGTAGCTGGGTGCGAGGGAGGACGAGCTTGAGGGAGGAAAGTAGAATGCTTCGGCTAGGGGCGTGGGATTTGGGATGAGGGCTAGGCATTCGGTGGCTCAGTGCTGGGGTGTGGGCTGTCTTGGGCCATGTCAAACACGCGGTCATGCCGTGTCCAACACGTGTCGGAATTTTTCATAATTAAAATTGAATTTTAAAGTAGTCGATACGTCACCGACATGACACCGAGCCGTGTCGGTGTCGGACCCGGCGTTTGACACGGATACGACAGTTTGCCGGAGTGTCCGTACTTCAGAGGTAGTCAGCACCCAGATTCGCCTGGACCCTTGCCGGATATCCTCGCGCGCCTTTTCCCACTGCAAACCAGACCAGGTATCAATCCTTGTATATGACCTCACTAAACATAACCACGTAGCTGCAGAGACGTAGCATCAATTACAGAACAGAGACGAACTGCTCTGAACGGATAATTTAACAGGTGTGGTACAAAAATACCATCAGGATTCAGGAGTCGATGGTTGGCACTTATTTCAGACATAACTGATGTCTGTCGACTATTCAAAATTTCGATACATTACAATTTGCGCCTGAATGTGCAACATCAATGGCATGAGACAACACATGCATTACAATTTTGTTTACCGAAAGGACCAGATGCTCTTGAAATCTACTAGGTGCCATCTTCAATTTTTTCGTCACTTGCGTTGCTCCCTTGGTGTAAAATCTGCTTCACCTTGTCAAAGATCTCTTGTATCTGCTTTCTGGAGTGGAGAGGAGAAGGGTACATGCACTCACAATCCAACTGGCCGTCCCTGATAGAGTCAAACACGCTGATCGACGGGCCGATGCCATGCACGGTGGCGCAGCAGACATAGTCCTCCACACCAGCCTTGCTCTGCAGATCGGACAGGTCGTAGATCACCGGCTCCTCAAACACGGAGACAAGCGCTGTGCGGAGCGCAGAAGACGTTGTCAGCTGGGGGTTTTCGATGGCCCGGCACATGAGGAAGTTGAGATCGCTGATGTCGGTGAGGTGCTTCTTGTTGCTCTTGGCATTGGTGTAGGAATCATGGCACCTCTTGGCCAGCTCCCACAGCCCTTCGTCTCCATGTATAGTGTGCGTGTTGGTGATAGCAGAATAGAAGAACCCTGCAACAATTAACAGTGTCAGAGCTGTTGCATTAGTACATTAACTCACAGTACACAATACAAGGAAAAATTATTCTAGTTGCTTCAAGGACTCGCCAACATTGTGATCATCCAAGGCCGGTTCAAGAAACTTGCGGCAATTGATCAGGGTCGCAACGGAGTACGTCTCCTGCTGGCTGCTCTCCAGCTGTTTCGACTGCCGCGCAGCTAGCAGCGTCGCGGCAGCCAGGGCCGCGCAAAGCTTCACTCCGTTCTCCTTGCACGCCTAGATGGCAATGTGCTAAGAATCAGTAATCTATATGCAAATGCTATTACCATATTGTGTTATACTGGAGTCTGGAGAAACAACAAACTCAAATTCTCACATCGAGCAGCCTTGTCGTCTCCTCGCGGCGGAACCCGAGGCGCACCATCTGCGTCGACCTCTCCGTGCCGGTCTCCTCGAACGGCAGCGTCGACGTGCGCAGCCCGTTGATGGAGTAGCCCACCATGTCCAGCCCCCGCGCCCAGAACGGCTTCCACGTGTCCCTCTGCGGTATCCTCTCCTCCAACGCCGCCTCTACCGCCGCCTCCTCCGCTGGGTCGCCCGTTGATCCCACACCGCCCAGAAGCGCGACGAGCTCCCTCACCAGCGCCGCCGACGCCGCGCGGTCGCACGCGGCCGTGTGGATCCGGACGAACAGCGCCGCACCACCAGCAGGCGGCGGTAGCTCGTGGAGCGTGGCGAAGAGCACCGGGGCCGCGTCGGGCTCCTGCGCGGCGGCCCATGGGTTGCGGTTGAGCTCGCGCTCGACGAGGGAGCGGAAGTCGGGCGCGGGGTGGGGCGCGAGAGGGAGAGGAGGCGGAGGCGTCGCGGAGGAGGGGAAGGCGAGGGTTGGGCCGGACGGGGAGGCGCGGAGGTAGGCGCGGAGGACGGGGTGGGCGTTTTGGAGGGAGTGGAGCGCGGCTTGTAGAGTTGCCGCCGCCGCTTCGGCGGCGCCGCCGCGCGAGAGGCGGAGCGCGAGTAGCGTCGTGCCGGTGCCGCCCGGCACGGCGCGGCACCAGCTGTATTCCGTGCCGCCCGCCGCGCGGGCGCGCCAGCCCGCTGCGTTGGGCTCCGCGCCCGTGCCGGTGCCGCCGCTCGCGGGATCCATGGAGGATGTGGGAGCGGCGTAGTTGCTGCTGCTCTTGGCGCAAGTTGGCATTTTGTGTGTTTGTCTGTTTGGATTGATCGATCTGGATGGGGATGCGTTGCAGAGGTGGCCAAATAGGACTACTGGGGCGGCCCATGCACGGCACAATACGACATTGTAATCGGGTCAGCCTGGTAAGGCTAGACCTGGTATACCGTGTTTGGGTTGGCATCCTAGCACATCGGGCCAATATACACACTATCGTGTTAGGCCTGGTCTAGCAGTAGTACAACCCGCTCTCCTCCAACCTCCACACGCAAACACTATTTTTCTAGCTGCACTTCCCCAAGGAGAAAACCGGTTTGTCTCCTCGATTCCTTAAACCAATCCTCGATGCCTCCGTCTTCGCCGCTGCCGTCGTCCCTAGTCTGGCACCAAGAAGCGTCGCCTCCTCCACCACTCTCTCTGATGCATCCGGGCGGCCAGCTCTAAGAAGCATTTCCTCCTCCACATCACCGTCGCCCCTGCTTTGGCACCAGCCCCCGCGGTGGCACAAAGCAGCGAAGGAGGCTAAGGTGCACGACGTCGGACACCAGCTAATCATGCTCGGACCGACACGATATAGTCTATGAGCTCGATATGACGTGTTTGGATCTGTGACTGAACCCACAGACCAGCACGACACAACCTATTTAGTTAGCTATGACGTGCGGGCCGTGCGGCCCATTTAGCCACTTGTTCGATTGGTGATTAGTCTGTTCCATCGGTGTCGCGCCTCGTCGGTTTTGTCTGTTTTTGTCAACACCTTTTCTGTGGCTGCTATCGATGAATTGCGACGCGTTTCCAACGGAAAAACAACTCCACATATACTAGAGTTCATGCACTATCAGGACCATCCAAATATCTTCGAGATCTGTGCACAAATATTGTCCCAAAAAATCCGTGTATTTTGATGAGGCAAATACATTCACACTACCTCCAGTTCATCTCTCTCCTTACACAAGTCAAAGGACGTTTCAATCATTGCAAATCGTATGGCTATTAAAATTAAGATTTTGAATCGAGAGGGGATGACAGTTGAGAAGTGTTTAACGTTTCTCAATTGAAATGGTCATTATACACTAAAAATGTCATTTTGGACATTGTTTTCGGATTAGGCACACCATCAAACTCATATGTTCGGATTAGCCACACCACCAGCAAACTCAAATGTACAAATGGGACATTACAGTGGGAATTTTCATATGTTCGGATCAATGCGAATTTTAATTTCTAGCTGAAAAAAAATCAGAAAAATGGAAACCCTTCGTTCGGATCAGAAATGCACCCAGTCCCAAATATTTGGGACAGTACAAAAAAAATTGCACAAACATCTGATTCGCACAAATTCTGCACATTTCGGATCCAATCTACGATTTCACAAGTTCATAAGAAAATTCCTCATCGCAGAAACACACAGTACATCAGTAATTTGTTCAAATATTGCAGACCGGGACATAAATGCTTTCCACAAATTCCAATCTGAACATATGAGAGAAGTATCAAAATGGGCATAAAATCCAAGAGGTAGAATAAAAAAATCAATTCCAATTCGCAAAAGATCCACACTAGTTCGTCATGACCTAGACAAGGTCAAGATTGAAGAAGAACATCTGGTTCAACAATAGCTCGATTTGATCGAGGCGACTCCGTGGATGGCTGGACCGACGTCCGCGGATCCGGCAAGCCGACGCCGACGAAACCGTCATCCATACCGGCATCGGGCTAGTCGCCTTCCTCGGCTCGCAGTGGTTTCTCCGTCGCCGATCGGGAACCCCGGCGATGAACACTGTGTATATTAGGTTGGATAATTGGAAGAGTAACTTGTTGTCCTCTGGTGGCAGATTGGTCTTAGTGAATAGTTGTCTGAGTAGTATTCCTACGTATACGATGGGGTTCTATAGACTGAATGAGGAGGCTCATAGAAGAATGGATACCTTTAGGTCTCATTTCTTTTGGAGAGGAACTAGTGATAAGTTCAAATACCACATGGTGAGTTGGAAGGCGATTTGCAGACCTAAAGATTTTGAGGATTTAGGAGTTATTAACACTAGTCTCTTTAATGATTGTTTTCTTTCTAAGTGGTTCTGGAAGATGGATAAGACTAAAGATGAGATTTGGTTTCAAATTTTGAAAGCCAAGTATTTCCCAAGAGGGAATTATCTTGACATTAATTCTGCTAATGGATCTCAATTTTGGAAGAGCATTCAGAAAGTAAAGCACATGTTTTTTCGTGAGGTGGTTCATAAGCTAGGGGATGGGAGTCTTACTCTATTCTGGAAGGACGTTTGGTATGAAGATTGCCCTTTTACGGTTAGATTTAATAAGCTTTTTCTTATTTGTTCTAATCCTCACATCTTTGTTGATAAGTGCTATAATGATGGGGTGTGGCATATTGAGTTTTCCAGAAGTTTGGGGGCCGCTGAAATGCTTCAATGGAGGGATTTGATTAATATTTTGGAAGGGGTTGTGCTTACTAGGGAGAGAGACAGTTTAAAATGGGGGTTAGGTAGCCATAGTCTTTTCTCGGTTGATTCTTTGTACAGATTTTTGTCCTTTGGGGGATTATTTGTAAGAGGTTTCAGGCTCTTTGGGCTAGTAGCATCCCCCTGAAGGTTAAGATCTTCCTTCGGCAGGTTTACATTAATAGAATTCAAACTACTGACCAGCTAAAGATTCGAGGTTGGAAAGGGGATCTCAACTGTGCTTTGTGTGGGGTTTCTGAGAATATCAATCATGTGTTTTTTAATTGTATCTTAGCCAAGTTTGTTTGGTACTGCTTCAAAGAGATGTTTCATTGGAGAAGAGTTCCAAATTCTCTTGATGATTTTCATCAGTGGTGGTTAGACATGAGGGGTGCTAATGAATATAACCTTGGTTTTTTCAGTTTTGCAGCTTTATCCTGGACTCTTTGGAAATGCAAGAATAAAGGAGCTATTGAGAAGGTTTTTTCTAATCAACCAAATGAAATCGTTTTCAATTTTACATCTTGTCTGCAACGTTGGTGTATCTTGCTCAAAAAAGGCGATCGGTTGAAGTTGGAAAAGAGGTTGGAGATAGCTGAATCCTGGTTGAGGTCTGGTAGTGGTGCTGCTGGAGTGGCCTAGTGTTTAGACTCCTCTGCACCTTGGTTATGTCTTGGATTATGAATGATGTTGTTAACCTTTTGCTTTGTGAAGGGGCGGTGCTCCTGTTTCTGTTTGTTGAAGGCTCTTGTTATGGGCTTAGCTTGGCTAGCTGGTCTTCCCAGCTTGATTTTAATTTTTTCTGTTTGGTTTGTGGAACTTTTGTAATATGTTGATTAGCTTTCTATAAAAGCTGGGCTATATGCCTTGTTGGAGAGAAAAAACCCCGGCGATGAACCCACCGGATCCGGGCACGATGAAGGACAGGGACACGTTGGGCTCGCCGGATGCAACCGCCAGAAGATGCCCGATCCCGCCGTCCCAGGCCAGATCCAGCCGCCCGACCCAGGCCGCCATAAAGCCTCCGCCCGTCACTATCACTTGTCGCCGTCCGTGGTCGTCCGTGGCGGCTGGATCTGGGTCGGGGCCGCCATGAAGCCGCAACCTGTTGCCTTCTCGTGGTGGAGAGAGAGGAAGAGATGGAGAGAGAGACAGAGAGGAGGGAGAGAGGACATGCGAGAGAGTAGAGGTGGCCGCCCCGAAGCATAAGACACGGCTCGACTAGACGTGTCGTATTTCAGAAGTTAGGTTTTCATGATTTCATGTGACTTAGAATGTATAGAAAAAAACGCTGCATTGCAACTCCATTCGAGATGTCAATATACAATATGGAGTTGCAATGCAGCGTTTTTTCTATACATTCCAAGTCACATGAAATCATGAAACCCTAATTTCCGAAACCTAAAATCGAAATTTTCGCAACCTAAATCCTAAATTTTTGAGACAATACTAGAACACATATAAAATTACCAAAACATTACACAATCAAGTCCACTGCGTGAGGAGCCTTCAAAATAAAATTCTTAATTTTTGGAGCTCATTTTCTATATTTACAAATTCGTACAAACAAGACACTTATACGAAACAGCGATACAAATTCTAAACGAATAAAATAATGGCAAATTTACACAAGCAAGTACATAGTGTCGGGAGGCTCCATAAAACATTTCATAATTTTTTGAACTCATTTGCTATATTTTAAAATTCTTACCGATTTCAGCCAAACCCTAACCCTAACACTAACCTAACATAGGACATGTGGCGAGCCGAGGGCTGTTGGCGCATGGTGAGCATCTTGCCAATCTTGAGGCGGGGGGGGGGTCGTGGGAGGCCACGTGGCGGCGGGACAGGCGTTGGCACCAACGCCATGTGGCGGCGTGGGAGCCGTTGGCGCACGGTGATCGTGCGCCAACGGTTGCCATTTATGCAAATACGCGAATTCGGTGGTTATTTATACAAATACGAGTTGAAAACGTGCTATATCCGCCAAAAATTCGTGGACTGGTGGTTGCTCGTATACGGCACAATACGTAAACATGTGCACAATACGTATACACAGTTGTGCATCAATCTTAAAACACATCTTGTGGTATAGGTTGTGCATGTAGGTCCATGCAGGGGCGAATCTACTGGGTGGGCTTGGGTAGGCTCGAGCGTACCCTCCGTCGGCGCCTCCAGACAAAGCCAGTGCCAGGGGCGGTCCCAGCAATATAGGCGGTGGCGGCCGCCTAGGTGTTTCAAGATGGCGAACACCCTCCTCCAGTCTTGGGTCGTGGCGGTTCCTACCGCTTTCATTTGCTTCCTTGTTTCGTCCGTTCTTCGGCTGCATCATGCCACAACCCAAACCAAATACTAGATCCAAACTGCTAAGTGCCAAAGGAAGGCCTACGCCACTACTACAGAAAAGGCTTTCACAGACGGTTCAAAAACGTCATCACAGACGGTTTCATGAGCCGCTCGAGTTTATGGGTCGATGATGACATGAGGTCATCATGCAGCGGTTTTGAACCGCTCGTGATGTATACTTTCACGAGATGGTTTGTTGTTCAAACCGTCATGCGATAATAATATCACGACGGTTTCATCCACAAACCGCTCGTGATAAGTACATATCACTGACGGTTTGACCACAAACCATTTGTGATAAGTATATATCATGACGGTTTGACCACAAACCGTCTGTGATAAGTACATATCACAGACGGCTTGTGGCTGGAACCGTCTGTGATGACTTTTCTCTATAAAGCCCCAAGCAGTGGCTGCTTGTACCATTAAATCCGGCATCATATATATATTATATATATATTGTTCGTAGTCTCTCAGCCACTTTGGGGGGATCGTCCACATGACATGAGAAGGATGAGGCGGTAGCCACGGGCAACCTTATTGAGCCCTGCGAGTTTAAAAGTATGGATGCAAAGAGAGCGTTAGGACATCCAATTACCTGGATTGGACGTGGCTATGTTCAGAAAGTGTCGTTGATGCGCACATACTCCGACTGGGAAGTGGCATCATGTATTAGCAACCAACCATTCTTGAGCATGTAATCGTCTTTAATTGTTGCTTGGTGTTCTTGTTGGCTTTAAAGACAATTACATGCTCAAGAATTGTTGGTTGCTGATAGATGATGCCACTTCCCAGTCGGAGTAGTTGCACATCAACGTCACTTTCTGAACATATCGACGTCCAATCCAGGTAATTGGATGTCCTAACGCTCTCCTTGCATCCATACTTTTTAAACTTACAGGGGCTCAATAAGGTTGCCCGTGGATACTGTCTCATTCTTCTCATGCTGCGTGGGCGAATTCCAAAGTGGTGAGGACCGATATATATATATATATATATATATATATATATATATATATATATATATATATATATATATATATATATATATATATATATATATATATATATATGATGTGTTTTAATGGCACAAGCAAACCAACGCTTGGAGACTTTATAGAGAAGAGATTATGAATGGAAGGGTAGGGCGTGCACGCAAGAGGTAGGAGAACTTGACCAGGCATGAACAAGGGGACTATTAATATGAACTAATTATCAATTCAATTTCAGCATAAGACTATTGACACCATTACATCACAGAGCAAGGGACTATTAATATGAACTAATTATCAATTCAATTTCAAACATAAGACTATTGACATCATTACATCACACAAAGAAGAGGACTATTAATATGAACTAATTATCAATTCAATTTGACATAAGACTATTGACATCATTACATCACGAGTAAGGGACTATTAATATGAACTAATTATCAATTCAATTTCATCATAAGACTATTAACATCATTGAGCGGTTCATCGACAAGAGAACAAGACCAAGGGTGTCCAAACCCACCACACCAAGAGTAGCCCTCGGCATCCATCGCAGAGCACTAGCTAGCCATTTTCATCACAGAGCAAGGGGTAGAGACATAGAGGGACCTTAGTACAACAAGAACCACGGTGGCGACCCCACCACCAAAGACAACCCTCATCCATTTCCTTTCCTTGCATAAATCACACAAACATCGAGGACATAACTTAAGGCTCATGCATAAAAATCAAACTCAACAAAAGATATTAAGCTAACAGATCTAGAGGAGAATAGAGGAGGATGGGAAAGTAAAGCCCGGCCAGAGACCTAGCGGGCGCAAAGGGGTCGGCGGCGGCGGCGACAGGTCGGCGGCGGCGTCGAGGTGGGGAGGAGCGGAGTTAGAGGGGCGCAAACCTAGCGAGTGAGGAGTGACGAGTTTGGGCGTCATCGAGTTAGGCACTTGGTAACAACGCAAAAGACACTCTTATCGTGCGAGTGTCTTTTGCGATATCACCAGAGTGCTACAACCGCTCGCGACAGGAAGAATCTTGGCGTCGAGGTAGGGGGAGAACGGACGAGAGTAAGGCACTGGGAGTGACGAGTTAGAGCGCAAACCCTAGCGGCCACCGGTACCTCCTACTTATAAAGAGACTTATCACAGACGGTTCTATTATGGGAACCGCGGTGATAATTATCACTGACGGTTCCATAATAGGCAAATGCGTGATATGGGACATATCACGGACGGTTCCAAATGGAACCGCCCGTGATATTCCCATATCACGACGGTTCCATAATGGTTTTTTCTCAAGTATATTTATCTTATATATACACTTACATGACATGAAGAAATTACATGTTTATATTAAAAAAGCGAAACCTATAATTAAACAAGGTTTTTCTAGTGGCGGAGGTAGGTCGCTATCTCCATCTCGCAATACTTCATAAGCGGCGATGTCCGCATCGGACGGTTCTCGATCATCGTGACGAAGCTCAAATCGCCCACCCGTTGGCGCTTCGTTCGAAAGTGTCTCCGAAGACCTCGATCGTTGAACCAAGAAGAATTGAGCCCATAGGCTCTCTTCCCTTGCTTGAGGGTCTCGGCACAGTCGACTTTCGATGCTTTGCCGCCTCGATTACGGTCCAAGTGACGGCAAGCCTCACGGAGGCGTGCAACGTCGTTTTGGAGGACTACGTCGATGACCTGATAAACTTCGCCGAAGTGGGAGATCACTGGAAGACACGGCGGAGGAGGATGTCAAGGCGGCGGAAGGTGGCGCCACTGCTCGACAAATTCTCCGCCGGAGGAGTGAAGACACTGTTGATCAAGCGGTGTTCTTCCGCTGCAGTTCAACTTACACCGAGAGAGGTGCTCAGATGCAGTCTTGGCCGGAAGGCCATCAATCTTTGGCGACAAGGAAGAGGCGACAATTTCTTTTTTATAAGTATGTGGGGATGATCATCTTGGATGGCGGATGATCATTTTATAAAACAAGGAATAAATTCGGGCGTGAGGCGAAGAGACGATCGGGGGTGAAGCGGATCGATCACGATGAAGAGACGTCGGGGAGCGAAGCGGATCGATGCGATGAAGAGACGCATTGGGGAGCCGGCGGATGGCAACGAACGAGCGCGATCGGCGATGAAGAAACTCACCGTGGATCATGAGCGGTTATTGTTAAGAACCGTCAGTGATACTAATTAATATCACGAGCGGTTCTTGTTTAGAACCGTGCGTGATACTCCTGACGGTTTTAACATGAACCGTCGTGATATTACCTCTTCCTGAGCGGTTTTAGCGTAGCGATGCCTGAGCGGTCTCTAAACCAAAACCGCTCGTGATTGAATGTATACCGACGGTTTTGGTCAACCGTCTGTGATGAGGCGTCTGATATAGCCTTTTTGTAGTAGTGCGCCTGAGCCCGCTAAGCCCATCTACCAAATCACCAATACATCTATCATCTATGGTGGCTCGGTTGCTCATTTCCAATTTGCAAACTCAAGTCTCCGCTCTCACTCTCCAACCCTAGGCAAGGCGCGGCAATGAGCAGCATGCAGCAATGCCAAGAAGATGGTAGGCGATGGCAGCGGCCGATGGCGGCATCGCGACATCTCTGAGGCGAGGCAGGGCGCGACGGGGACGGCAGGCACACAGCGTAGCGTCTTGCTCCGACCTCAACACACGCGGTTCCTGGCAAGCAGTCATCGAGGCGGAGAAGTAGAACCTCATAGCATTCACCGGTCAAGGGTTTCCCTTCTTTTCCTCTTAGAGCTGCTGCTGTGTGGTGTGCTCTAAAGATTGCAACTTTAACTTGTGCTGTCAGATTAAGAATGACTTCGATTTGACAACGAACTTAAGAGATCAAGAATGCAAGTATATATATATAACATTCTACGCCGAGCACCCAAGACCTCAAGCCGACGCCGGAGAAGACGGTCACGGCGCTACGACTCCGTGCTAGCTAAAATTTAATCCTAGGTTCGTCACCTGGCCAGTGTCACATTGGCTCTTGCACGTCGGAGAGAGATAGGGGTAGGATGATTTGGTTGTCAAATTTCCCGGACGGATCGTGTGCTGGGCTACAGTAGGGTGATAGCACGGGCACGGGAGAGCCGTACCGATAGGTCATCACAATTTCTGATCGGTCACCACGACCCGCTACGCTACCATGTGGCTGTGGACTTAAAGCAGCGAATGGTTTGATGAATTGGCGAGGTGGGATCAAAGCTACCGTCTGGGATTGGTCTGGTTCGGCATTGGCGCATGGCAAGCCTGGCTGTGCTTCGCGCGGGTTGCGTTGCAGCAGCAGCTTGCAAGCAAGGCTTTCCGAGTAGAGCATTCCCATTGCTGCACTCAACGGGTGCTGGTCTCTTTCACTCAAACGCTGCACTTGAAAAATAGCACGGTTGCCGCAGTTCGTCGATGTATACACTGAAGCGCGAATGGAACTGCAGTAGAGCCCAGATATCATATGACGGAAGTAGACAGTGATTTAGTTGTCACGCTATCATATAAAATCAAGAGAACCATGACACTCGATCATTGTATTGTCAACATCTGTCGTTCAGCTAACACCCACTCGATATCCGCAGAGAAATAAAATCTTTAGTATAGATCTTTCTGCTCACATTTTTTTATTAAAAAAACTTTCTTCACAGAGCTGAAAGCATGGCACCATCAAACATGTCCTTTATTAACAGAACACAACGCACTGACATCCACTCATCTTAGCAAAAAGAGAGCATGATATTATTTAAAAAATCTCTTTTATTAACAGAAATCATAAAGAGCTATCATCCAATCACAAGAGCATAAATGTTATCCTTCCAGTGGTCAAAAGACGGCATGTCACACTAAAAGAAGGTTCCAGTTGACAGTCTGGTCAATTTTGTTCAGTTGACAGAAAGTTGGGTGCCATTATCTCCAGTAGCCCCTTGGGATTGTCCACATGAACCCAATGGCCAGAGTTCGGGAGAACGTGAAGTGACACTTTGCCTGCATCAGGCCTGCTCTCTCTCCTTGACAATGCTTTTAGCCTCTGAACATCATCAGGGTGCCATCTATCACTGCGCTCTGCCTGTACTATTGCAATCTCCAAACCTTTTGGTGGGTGCTCCAGCAGTCTCCAATAGCTTCTTTCTCTGCAAATTAACAATAACTTAACTCAGTTTGCACACAGAAATATAACTGTACATCAAAGTATTAAATATGTAGCCTTATGTTTAACATGAAAATGATTTTTTTAAAAATGTTTATGGATGGTACAAGGTTCACCAATTGGAGATGCCAAGATCGACGAAAAAAAAAGAATCAGACAAGAAGGAAGTGTAATCGAAGTAAAAGAATAAACTGAACCTTACCTATAAGAATTAAACATGTCTATGGCAGCCTGAAGATCAAAAGCCCAGGTCACACGTTCATTGTTCTTCTTTAAGTTGCTGCCAATCCATTCTGAAAGTGACTTCGAAAATCCCAGGCTGAGCATGTGGTCGACAACCCACCTAATAGTTAACATGCATTAGCATTAAGGATCTGAATGAATGTGAATCATTGGTTCTTCATGCTAAACATCCTGAAAAGGCCAAAATATTTGATATCCTCAACACTACGGATGATGCTTGCATGATTGCATCTACAGTGTAAGGTAATCGTTGGTCAAAGTGGGCATCAATCAACCATTTTATAATAAAAGGACTATACTTCCTGCTCCTCAGAAGTATTACAGATTTACATGTCAAAGACCAATATCTGGAGTATGGATATACAACATTATTTATCCTAGTAAGCATCAAATTAACTAAGCCACTTGACTGTTGAAATGCAAGGTGTGTGTAAGGTTATTCTGGTCCTTTCAGTATAAAACACTACTCCATGAAAGATTTCAGCTATAAAGCATTATCCAAGTCAATACATCAGGTGTTACGAAAGTTCTAGCCAAATTTTACTTCTATGCACATATTTTCTGCGCATGGTTATTTGTTCTGTTATTCTATCGTGGGTGTTGTTAGTCATTGTATCCATGCAGTTACAGTTATACACCGCATTATTTGTACACACACCTATGTGTGTGATGGCTACCATTTTAATGCTTGGTCGGAGTTGTATGTATTGGATTTCTGTGCTGAAGCAGGGCACAATGCCCTCTATAGTAGAAAATTAACAGATTTAAATCGTGCAAGGTAAGGAAAATATAGTACCTGCGTGATGGAAGCGGTGAAGGAAGACTTGCTAGTGTTTGCAAAACCCGTTCAACTTCACCATCACTGTTATCTGTTTCTACTTGTCCAGGGACAGAATCAAGCACCCAGAGCTGTTCTGCATCAAAGGAAACATATAGCACAGTGATACATATACTTTCTCTTATGGATCCAATAATGTGCATAGACAAGACCAATTGATACTTGCGAGGACCGATCTCTTCAACTATGACAAGAAATAAAGGTGCCAAGCAAATGAAGCAATGAACTACGAGTACAAGAAATATTGTATATTTGTGACAGAAGAAAAAAAACAATAAATAGTCCAAGACGAGGTTGTACTGAGATAACTTAAAGAAGTGTGCTTCGTGTCACATATTGAATAATGTGATCCTTGTTTTATGCATCACATTTGATATCTTTGTAAATGAACCTGTGTACAATGAAATCGGCAGGGGTCTCTACACCTCTTTTCATTTGCAAAATCAAAACAACACGAACAGAAGAACATGTATGTTAGAACCATTTATGCCAGAAACTAAAAAAAAACTCACACCTGTTTGGGAAGAACAGCGGACTCTCCATAGTCCCCACGGGAACAACTATCCGCAAAATCCAGCGCAACCTTTCCACCCATGGAGTGACCCACGAGAACATCCGGCCATGACAAGCCCCGGGCCATGACCAAATCGGCAAGGTCCCTCGCCGCAGTCGACATGTCGTGCGGCGGGCTCAGCCCCTTGATCCCAGCCGACCTACCGTGGTTCCTCAAATCCACAAGAACCATTCTCCACTCTACACACAAATACAAACACAATGCCAAAAAATTCAGCTTTCTAAAATATTGCTTCCCCTCCTAAGAACAATTGCTTAACTATACTATGATGGGCATCGTAAGGATCAGATAAGAGTGAAAATTAGGGAAATTTAGTGTGGCCATCGCATAAAATTTGAGGCTGGAGGTTACCGTCGGAAGGGGAGCGGCTGCGGAGTTCGGAGGCGAGGGCGCGGGAGAAGGAGCGCCAGTTGCGGCCGGAGCCGAGGAGGCCGTGGAGGACGAAGGCGGTGGCGGTGGACGGCTTCTCGGGGGACAGCTGGATCTCGTCGAAGGCGAGGGTTTCGGCTTGGTGTGAGGCGTCGCCGTCGACGGAGGAGGAGAGGAAGAGGCGCCACGGGGACCAAGCGGCCGAGGAGGAGAGGAGGCGCGAGCGGAGAGAGGAGGACGAGGCTTGGATAGACGCCGCCATGGCCAATCGCTTCGCAGGAGTTCTGGCCAACGCCGCGACCGCGAATCCGCGATGCCACACAGCGATGGCCGATGGGTAATGGCTGTCGAAGAAGAAACCAAAAATAAAAAGGAAAAAGGAGGAAAAATAATGACAGCTGTGGGATTTGAACCCACGCCCTTTCGGACCAGAGCCTAAATCTGGCGCCTTAGACCACTCGGCCAAACTGTCTTCCGATATTTGGTAGTTATTTACATAACTAATCTTTGTTACATGCCTTATGCTTAAGCTGACAACTTGGCACCAGAGGCGAACGGGTCAGGATTATGTAAATACACGTTAACTGTTCTGATCGAGGCTTGTGACACCGAACCACAGGAAGAGGCCAGCCAAGCAATTCGTTCGGGCGGTATGAGCTTCTCCTTATCCATTCTTAGGGGCAGATTCATCTAGATTCATGGGTGTTAAACTGAACACCTAAATTTTTTTGGCAAAAATTATGTATATTTATAGTATAATACATATATATACCAAAAATCATGTTGAATTAGCACGTGGCTTCCTCAATCGCAGCCTCGCACACCACAGCACGCTCCGAGTCTTCGACGCTCGCATCCCAGCCCAGCCCACGACACGTCGGTCACTCGCGAGCCCAATGCCGGAATGGCACAACCGCCCAAATACGAAATGCCCAATAAATCCCAGTATCCCACGGACGCATGCACAGCGCCCCCAACTCCCATTCTCCCAAGCCTAAATGGCTCCATCCATGTATGCAAGTGGCCTTGCATGACAGATGGCGTGGCGCATGGTGGTGATCAAGGCGATGGCAGTGCGAGGCTGATGGGACTCACAGGGCTAGGGAGAACCGGAGAAGGGGTCAAGGGGAGGACCGAGCAGGAGTAGGCGAAGGCAAGGACCGGAGAGTGGTGGGTGGGAGGCAGAGCCGCAGAGGCCGTGGGCGGCCGTCTTGGCAAGATTGGTCAGCGCCTCGCCACCTCGGCTGGTCGCGTTGTCGCAGCTGTCGTGGACGCTAACTCTGTGATCGGGAAGAGCTGGAGAAGGGGTCAAGGAGGGAGGCCAAGGACCACAAGGCGGAGGAGGGCGCCACGGCTGCTGGCAGTGTGGCCAAGGCATGGCTGGCTTGCTTTCGATTGTTTCATGATCATGACTGCTCAGACTTTGTCAGGCCGCGCCTCACGATCGAATTGCAAACCTTGTAGGTGTTGTAGTTGTAGACTTGTAGTGTTGTGAACTTCAGAACTTGTGATTTGTGGAATGCAAGAAAGGGGATGTTCTTGCTTTGCTGACTTGCTCATCCTAGTGATGAATTTATAGTGTTATTACTTTGTGAGCCATAGAGCCAGAGCCAAGCAGTCAAGCAGAGGGCATCAGGGCAGAGGCAGCTAGAGCGACAACCAGGTAATTCCCAATTTGGCAGTGAGCCTGTGAATGAATTAACGTGAATTGTGTATTTGTGTTATTGTCATATTGTGGTCCTGAATCTTCAATCTTGTATGTATGCGAATTGTAGATATTAGAGCTTTAAAAATGGAGAAGAAGTCTGTCAATTTGAAATCTTTGTGGGAGAGAGCCAGAAGGAGACCTAAGAAACCATCCACCTCGACGCCAGAACTAAAACCTATTGAAAGCCATGTTCAGAACTAGATAGAATCTCCTTCCAATGAGAACCAGGTAGAATCTCCTTCCAATGAGCTACAGTTGGTAGTGCATGTACCGGAGATAAGCGCAAGCACAGAACCAGAGATAGGCTCAGGCTCTCCATTATCCCTAATAACAGAAGACATAGAAGATAACGAAGCCATTTATGATATTGATTTGCTTGTGCATGATCTCGGAAAGAGAATTCCCATCACATGCTATGATGTCAATGAACAAGATGCAATGAGAAGAGAATACATTGCATTGGGGCCATGTCAACCACGAGCACATGATTTTCCAAAAAGAAATATTGGAGGTATGTGTTGCTTCTTAGCTAGTTGGTTTGACCAATATAATTGGCTTGAGTACAGTGTGGAACGAGATGTTGCCTTTTGCTTCGTATGTTATTTGTTCAAGAATAAAACTAATTATGCTGGTGGAGATAGTTTTGTGAATGGAGGATTTAGACATTGGAACCATAAAGATAGATTTGACAAACATGTTGGTGGTATTAATAGTGCCCACAATGAAGCTCATGAGAAATATGAGTTCGTCATTAAACCTAAAGCATCAATTGAAGAGTCTTTTGCTTCAAACTCCAAACAATTGAGGGCTTTGTACAAATCTCGCTTGACATATTCACTTAAGTGCTTGAGGTTTATTTTGCGTCAAGGGTTGGCTTGCTGTGGACATGACAAAGGTGAAGACTGACAAAATAAAGGAAATTTTCTTGAGCTTTTAAATTGGTTGGCAGAAAATTTTGAAGAAGTTAACAAGGTCGTTCTAAAAAATGCTCTAAAGACTAGTCAAATGACTTCTCATAAGATACAGAAAGATCTTATCAACTCTTGTGCCAAAGAAACCACTAGGCTAGTCATAGATGACCTTGGTGATGATTATTTTACAATACTTGCCGATGAATCTAGTGATGTGTACCGACAGGAGCAATTGGCTCTTTGCTTACATTATGTTGATAAACAAGGAAGAGTTGTTGAGAGGTTTCTCGGCATTGTCCATGTTGAAAACGCGACTACTTTGATACTTAAAACAACAATTGAGTCTTTACTTATGGATCATTTATTGAGCTTGACACGGGTCCGTGGGCAGGGATATGATGGAGCTAGTAACATGAAGGGTCAAGTTAATGGTCTACAGAAACTAATTATAGATGAGTCTCCTTCTGCTTATTATATTCATTGCTTTGGCCATCAACTCCAGTTAACTCTTGTTGCTGTTGCTAAGGAGAATGGTGATTATGTTTGGTTATTTCAACAACTCGCATATTTGTTGAATGTTCTAGGGATGTCTTGTTTAAAAGATACAAATGCTTCGAGTAGCTCAAGTTCAGCGGATTGTAGAGGCATTAGAATTGGGTAACATTGAAATTGGTCAGGGTTTGAATCAGGAGATGGGCCTAGGTAGGCCGGCTGATACTCGTTGGAGATCCCACTATAAAGCTGTTATGCATGTTATCTCTTTGTATCCTTCAATCCGACGAGTTCTTATAAAGATTGGAGAAGATCACACTTCAAGCACGGAGGCTATACAAGCTCAACCTATGTTGGCATCATTTGAGTTTGTTTTCATGACACACTTGATGCTAACCATACTTGGGTACACACATGACTTAAGCAATGCTTTGCAAAAGAGGGATCAATATATTGTTAATGCAATTGATCTAATTTATTCGACGAAGACTCAATTGCAGTTATTGCTGGAGGATGATGGATGGGAAACTTTTCTTAATGATGTCACTTCCTTTTGTGTGAAGCATGGCATCAAAGTTGCTAAAATAGATGATTTCTATAAGCCGATTGCAATATCCAAAAGGTTCTTCAAAAAAGTCAAGAATCTCCATCGCTTCCATGTTGAATTGTTTTTAAGTGTCATTGATAGATAACTTTGAGAGCTTAATGATAGGCTTGATGAGGTAAACACGGATTTGTTTATTTGCATGTCTTCATTCAATCCTGCTGATTCATTCGCTACTTATGATAAGGAAAACTTGGTTAGGTTTGCTCAGTTTTATCCTAAAGATATCCCAAGCGTAAAATTGATGCATCTTCCTTTTCAACTTACACACTTCATTACTGATATGCGTAGAGATGAAAGGTTTAGAAAAGTGAAAAATCTTGCCGAGCTATCAACCGTTCTTGTTCAATCAAAGAAGAACCTCCATTATAAAATTGTTTACAAGCTTCTCAAATTGTTCCCGTAGCAACTGCTAGTGTTGAGAGAGTCTTTTCTTCAATGAAGTATGTGAAGAATAAGCTAAGAAATAGAATGGGTGATCAATACTTGAATGACTGCTTGGTCATATTTCTTGAGCGGGAATTTTTCATACAAGTTAAGGACAATGACGTCATATCTCGCTTTCAAGGCATGAAGCACCGTCGAGTTAAATTGTAATTTTCTTAATTATTTTGTAATTTATTTGAAATATTTGAGAATTGAGATGTTATCTCCGGCACAAACAATTAGTACTTCCATTATTACTATTGTGGTCTGTGGACTTTCTGTTCTATATTGATCAATATTTTTGTAACTTCGAACACCAATCATAAAAATCTTGGGTCCATCACTGCCCACAGGTCACTCCATTCCGGTGCACTCATTAGCACTGGTACCGTGGTACGACACTCTACTCTTATCATTGAAGTCTCTGAGTCCCCATCCCGCGCTCCCCTGCAGAAAGCAAGCATGGCAGCCGCAAGGCAGCTATTGGTCCATAGGCTCTCTTGCTCCAGCTATTCAGGGATGCTCTTGAAGGCTGAAGAACAAGTGCAATGGCCTCTGTGCTTCCAACTTCAAAGCTGGACGCTGGAACAAAACCAAGAGGCTCCCCGGCTTCAAGGCAAGGGTGGCCATCAAAACACCGCGAGCCCCGCTGGGCTGGGGAAGGACGGCATTGTGCCGGGCGACGGCGATGACGAAGATGGAGTTAGCCTCGACACGGTGAAGCTGCCCGCCAACATGGACATTGCTCGGTTCGAGACCTTGCTCTTTCAGGTTAGCATTCTTGCGTCAAAAGTGGATACACACATGTACAGACGGTGCCTTAGCCCTAAGGACATATACAACACAATGCTTAGAGTGGGTGCCTCGCAGGTCCACCTAGCTTCGGACGCCACGATGGACGCGAGTAGGTGACTCGTAGGGTGTTAGAGCTCCTTCAGCAAGTTGTGGGTGCTTTGGCTGTGGTCCAAGGTAAAGGAAGAGAGAGAAAGAGGGGAGAGAGGGGCACCTCATTGCGACTCCATGGAAGCGCGAGCTCAGACAGCGGAGGTGATGGGAGCCCTGAGGCCGAAGGCAGCAATGACTAGATCTCCGGGGCCCAGGACGAAGGCAGCTGGGTCCAGCGAGCCAGGCCCGGGCGAGGCGAGGTCGCCCACAGTCGGATCCGAGGGTAGTGCCGGCACAGAGGAGGATGGTAGCGGATGATGGAGCCGTGGCGAGGAAGGAGGAGCGCGACGACGATTTGATCGGCAGGCGGCGCTGGGGAGCTACACGGTGGGGGGCGATGGCGAGTGAATCAGTGAGGGAGGAAGGGGGAAGTGAAGAAATGTGTGTGTGTGTGTGTGTGTGTGTGTGAGAGAGAGAGAGAGGGGGGGAGGGAGGGAGAGTGGGAAAAACAAGAAAGGGTGAGTGATGGGGCATGGTGGCTGACAGGTGGGCTAAGGGCCTACTTTGTAATAGTTTTTTTGTTTCTAGGGTTCTTTATGTAAAATTTTGGACTAAAGTAATAAATAGAAACAAAGCAATGTCTGAATTCGAAAACTTAAGGAAAAATTTCATTTGACCCTTGAACTCTTATGAAAGTATGAAAAACTCTATTAACGAAACTTGACATAGGACAACCCTCTACTACGAAACTTAACACAGGACAGCCCTCAAGTATCTTTACCGGACAAAATACCCCCCCCCCAAAGCAAATCCAACCTAGTTTTTTGCTGACATGGCACACATGTCCGCTCCAGTTAGCATACAACGACTCATGGCTCTACATGTCGTATGCGGGTGGCTTTGTTTCTAGTTTGAGGGCGACGGAGCGAATCTGATGGAGGTTGTTGTTCGCGGAGTGATGCATTGGATTCGCGTTGGCGGCGAATGGCAGGTGCTCAAAGGAGGTGGTCGCATAGTGGACGGGAGAAAGAAGTGAGCATGTCAAAATATAGAACACGGTGATGGAATGTTTTTGTGTAGAGTAATTGGATAAAAAATCACCCATAACAACAAAACGACGATGATGAATCTCGACGGAGTCGAAGAAGGGAAATGGCTGATTCGTTGCGCTGAATGAACAGAAATCAAATTAACTTTTTGGATGGGTTGAGAACAAGGTGGAACACCACGTGACGTTGCTACCGCCCATGTTACTCCCGCACCGAGCCGCATCCATCATTGTGACTTCCAATTCAATGGTTTATTTGATGATTTCTTCTTGTCTCGCAATCAAGCGCAAGGAGGCGATGGCTGACACAACATGCGAGTCCATGCAAGAGCAATTGACCAGTGCAGGGAGCAATTGACCAAATTGAGCAAAATTTTACCTCCCTTACGACTTAATCGAGAAATACCATGTTGCAATTCAATAAAGCTAGCTTCGCCACTGGAAAAAAAAAACATCTTCTGTAGCCTTAGTCCCATAACCTTATAGCAGGGGTTGACAAAGCTCCACATCGTCGTCGAGCCTGCCGGCCGTTAACGCCCTCCCAGGCTTCGACCTCTTCGTGTGCTCCTGCGTTACCCTCTGCCGGCCGTCGAGACCATCGCTCGTGTGGGGGAGGAGGAGCTCTGGACCGAGGGGAGCTCGGCGAAGCCTCACCCTGGCGGAGGTTGTTAAGAGCATATCCAACGGACATGGCGTGGAACCAAGTAATCCTCACCAGCGCTGAGCTTAGCTGAGCCACTTCCATGGGCGCCTACTGTGCAAAAAATGAGGATAGAGAAAGAGTGGAGAGGGGGAGATGGAGAAAGAGAGAGGAGGTGATTTGACTGATGAGGTGGCAAAATATGGTGACATGGATGCTAATGTAGATGTTACGTCAGCAAAACTGGGATAGTTTTGGTCTCAGGGGGTAAAGTGAATGGTTTTAAGAGTTGAAGGGTGTGAAATGTCTGATTTTGTAATTCATGGTTGATTTCTAGACTTTTAAAAGAGTTCAGAGGTTAAATGAACTTTTTCCAAAAATTAAAGGGTTGAAATGCAAAGTTCTTTGTGGGCCCTTTGAAGCTACTGCATTGGATAGGTAGGAGTTTAGATGGTGTCTTCAGTGGTTTGGAGTCTAGATGGAGGATGAAACCACCAGTCGAGGCTAACATGCATTGTACATTCCCTAACTGATGCTTATTCTGACGCTGTTGTATTGTCAGTGGGCGAACAGCCTCTGCCAAGGCGCCAACCTGCCACTTCAAGTGCCTCTCGAGGTAGGGCAGATTGACGAGCTACCGATACGACATGATACTACTTCAGATTTCTTCAACTGATTACATTTTTCATGTGCAAACAGGTCGACAAGGTGGATGGTGGGGTCAGGCTAGGATTAATCGGAATCGAGGACGGCGCGATGCAGGAGCTGGTCTACATCGACTGCCTAGTGTCCCAGGCGACGGATGGCTCTGGGCTGGTGCTCCGAGCAATCAGGAACGGTCCAATGAAGGATGTTGGAGATATTTGGGATTAGGAAAGAGTCTAGAGTTTAGGTAAGAGTCCAAATCGTATTAAAGTCGGATTGTATTATTTGGCACTATAAATAAAGAGCGTGGGGATCCTAAGGGACACACGATTATTCCCTACATTTCTACATGGTATCAGAGCCCTCTCCTACCACCCAACCCTAACCCTACCCATACTCACCTGAAATCCAATCCACCACCGCCGCCGTTCAACTCGAAGTCATCCTCGCTCTGTGAAAGTCTGACCACTAGCCGCCGCCACCGCCGGCGCAAGGCGCTGGGTCGCCGCCCGCGACCTTGCGGGTGGGCGGCGCGGACCAGTAGCCGCCGCTTCGCCGCTTCGGGCTCAGCGCTTCCGAGGGCAAGGAAGGGGGAACCGCGCCGCTGCTCCGGTGCTTGGGGAGAGGAAGGGGGGACCGCTGCTTCGGCCGGCGGTGGAGGAGGAGAGAAGATCCGGTCGGGTGAAGAGATTGTGCTCGGGGAGGACGAGGCGCTCGGGGGATCCAGTCAGGATCTGGTCGGGTGAGCGCTCGGGGAGAAGAATCCGGTGTGGCTTTTGGGGGAGATTGCTTTGGTATCGTTCGGTGGAGGAGCCGATCCGACAGATCTGGTGTGGAGCGATTGTGTCTGCTTCGATGTCGGCGATTGTGTCTATGATCATGGAATCGGGACCTTTTGATGCATGAAGAGGTTGCCGTGATCGTTGATACGCGCGGCAATAGGCAGAAGGACGATTTGGTGAGGGCTGTGTAACCGGTGTTAAAAGTATAGATGGATCTTGAGGATATTGAAGCTACGAGAAAAACTGCAGAGAAGGGTATTGTGACTACGGATGGGGAAAGTGGAGAATCCTCTTTGGTCACAAAAGGTGAGATGAGAGGTATATTGCAGGACCTCATCGCAATGGGTTTGATAGGTCCAAGGGCTGAAACGAGATCGTTAGAGTTGAAGCTGGAGTTGATGCCAAATGATCTGAAGTTAGAAGGGAGCAAGAATTACCTGAGTTGGTCAAGGAGGGCTCAGTTAATTCTGAAGACGAAGAGCGTAGAGCACTATCTGCAGGAGACCTTCGTCGAGCTTGCAGACAGGGGGAGTATTGATTGGAAGGTGTGGAACACCACCAACTCTGTGGTGGTGGCATGGTTGTTGACTTCGATATCCCCATCCATTGCTAGGATGGTGGAGGCGATCCCAAGTGCAACGGTGATGTGGAAGACGTTGAGAAACATGTACTCTGGGGCTGGCAATGTAATGATGATGGTGGAGGTTCAAGGCAAGATAGATGCTTTGAAACAGGGGGAGAAGAACGTTCAAGAATATGCCAATGAGCTGCAGCAGTTATGGGCAGATTTGGATCAATATGATCCACTGTAGTTGACGTGTGCTGGTGATATTGAGTTTGGTAAGGCGTGGCTGCAACGTAGGAGAGTCACTCACTTCTTGAAAGGTTTGAACCCTGAGTTTGAGAGCAGGAGGGCTTCAATATGTCATCAGGTAGTATTGCCAACTATGGAGGAGGCTATTTCAGCTATGGTTGTCGAGGAAACTCGACAGAGAGTGATGGTGGGTAACAACCCTATAAGGTCAGCGTACACCATAGCTGATAACAGGGAGTGTTACAATTGTAAGCAAACAGGACATCTGAGTTGGGCGTGTCCTCTCTCATGAACTGGAGGTCGCGAAGGTGATTGGATCTGCCGTGATGCGAGATGTGGCAACTCAAACTTTGCAAGGAGGACTGAGTGTTATAAGTGTGGGGCATCTCGCCCTAGTAGAGGTGGTGGTGGGAATAATAGATCTGCTGAAGAAGGTCAAGGTGGAGGTAGAGGAAGAGGAAGAGGTGGCCCCAGGGTCAATGCTGCTATGACAGAGGAGAAGACTGCACAGTCGGAGAAGTGGCAGAAGGGAGAAGAGAATTGGGAAGAGGATTGGGACTGGAGTCAAGTGTAATGGGTTATGGTAGAGGTAAAGGTGGTGGAGGCCGAGACTGGGGGTGTGTGGGTAGAGTGGTGGAGGCCGGGGGTGGCCGGGGGCATGAGGGTAGAGGAAGATGAGGTTGAGGTCGGGGTGCTGGTAGATGGTGGAGATGGATTTGGTGGTGACGTCCTTGGTAGTTTTTTGGTGGTTAGCAAATTTTTAATGGTATTGATTATGGAGTCGGTTGATAGTAGGTTTTACTATATTTGCATTATGTAACAAAATGATCATGATTGTTATCTCATGCTCATCTTGAGGGGAAATGTTGGAGATATTTGGGATTAGGAAAGAGTCTAGAGTTTATGTAAGAGTCCAAATCGTATTAGAGTCGGATTGTATTATTTGGTACTATAAATAAAAGAGCGTGGGGATCCTAAGGGACACACGATTATTCCCCAAATTTCTACAAAGGACATGGAGCCACCTGGGGAACCAAGGATCATGAGGAGCCTCTTGCAGGCGCTCCAAGAGTCTGTTCAAATTGCACAAGTTTGACGGTGTAGGAGACATGAATACATGATGCAGGGTTGCAATCTCTGTTGTTACAACTTACAAATATGTAAATCCTGTTTTTCATCTCTCGTGTCCACTTCCAAATTGAAGATATAAATTCCTTGAGAAAAAGTGAGACGAAACAGCACCAAGCTCCTACAAATTTATTTCTTTATGCGTGATAATTCTCGAGAGATTCCAGTATCTAGAACGACGGGTCAAAGAAAAGAAGTAGGTTGCACTCGCACAAGAAGAAATGATGTCAATTCAATCTAAGTGGAGCATTTTTCAAGTATACAGGAACCGGCGTCAAGACGAGCTTGGGGAAAATCAGCCTAAAACTCGCCAAGATGCCAACCACTATCTGAAACATCACAATGAGCTAACACGTTACATTTATGATGTGGAACAAGCTTCGAGCTTTGGGAGAACGCTGCGCCATGCATCAGCGATATCTTTCGCTAACTTTGCTTGACCTTTGGCAAATTCATGGAATGCGAGTCCAATATCAGCTGTTTTCTGCTCCTGGAAACGTGCAAGCTCTTCATTCATTACCCTAACTATGTGATCAAACCTCTTCGTAGCCTCCTCACTGTCTGCTTTCAACTGCATTTACTCACACAGCAAAACATTAGTCAGAAACGTCTAAAAAACACTAGTCAAAACAATTATTCATTCATATTTTCTGCTCGCTTGCGAGTGTTCCACAAAATGAATAAGAACTTGCCTCTCTGAACTCATGTTCTGTTTCGGAAAACTTCTCAGGGTTCATGAACTTCAATTTTTCACTGCAGTAAGAACAAGATTAGAAAGTTTTCAGGTAATAGTATGGAACAACCATGAGATCAACATTGCAAGGATCTTAAACCCTGTGTTGTGCTAGGAGATTACGGTTTCAATTATTTAATCATGATCTTTAATTTGGTAGGACCCAAGGTTGCTTAGTTATTATCCGAAAAGGTGAAGACACTTGCTCAGGATAATTTTCCTAATTAATTAAGATCCTTTGTAACTGAGCACGAAATAGGTAAATGCAATATGCATAACATACAGGTTAAGCTCTTTATACTTCCTCTCCTGGTCTAAATCAAAGTGCTGCCTGAAAGCATTGGCTCGATCAACCATAGTTGCCTGTCATAAACATGCAAAGATAAATCATAACCTCAATTTACTTGACATTTCTTCAACATTATAAGCAATTCTCTATTCACAGTTAATAGATGGTGA
This sequence comes from Phyllostachys edulis, assembly GCA_036346405.1. NCBI lineage: Eukaryota > Viridiplantae > Streptophyta > Magnoliopsida > Poales > Poaceae > Phyllostachys > Phyllostachys edulis. Next base: position 16,777,007 of record CM070546.1, on the reverse strand, counting down.
GAGAAAGAAACACTAACTTTTATTGACTGCACAGCACGCACATAATCTTTCAAAGGTTCTTCGAAGTTAAAGAGAAGGCTGTCTGCCTATAGTAACAGAATGTTGACTTCATTATATTATAGAAACACAGAAAGGGATTGTTATATGGTATTTAATACCAAGTGGTGTTATCTTAAGAGTTTATTGATTACCTCTCTTTGAAGCTTTACTGACATCATCTCTGACTTTGAACCAACTTCAGAAAACACCTTTTCCATGAAATCCCCTTCGCAAGCACCTAAAAGCTTAATCGCCTTTCCAAAGTCCGCCAAAGATTGCCCAAGTTCTAAAAAATGAAAAGCAGGATTGTGTAATTGATCTTAAAATCCGGTTAAAGAAAATTACATTACCAAGAGAGGAAGTTGAGATATTGTTGAGCAGCAGCCCCGTGCTCATTATGATATCATGCACCAGGTCAATTATTTCTTTATTTTGAAAGACTAAATTTTGAGTGAGCATAAGGCTGCTCCTAATGGGCAGTATCTTAGTGCAGTTTCTTAGTGCATGAGGAGTGTTAGAATACTATTTTCCCAATGCATTGTTTCTTATGATGTAGTATTTTAGGCTGTTTCATTTAATTACATGCATGAGTATACAATAAATTTTTACGCGTTGGATTTCGAACCCAAATTGGTATCCAAATTAGATACTAGAGTACTATCTCTCTTCATTAACTATGGTGCCACATCATCAATTTGCCTACATGGCATGCTTAAGATACTAACCAAGGTGGAGCATTGGGAGCAGCCTAAAATGTTTACTGCCATTGTAGATTGGGACTGTCACTAAAAAAGTCTTACCATAAAAATGGACAACGAACTTGCAAAGAATTTTTAAAATGTATAAAATAAACAAGGGATTTTTTTTGTAAGATCGACAGCTGTACCTCTGTGTCTTTTCACAAGGCGGAATGCTTGTTTCTGGGCCTCCGCTAAATGATTTTCTAGCTCAAATATGTAATGTTTAAGCTTCTCATATTCAGGAGTAGATTCCTCCACAGGCTTTTCTTTTCCCAGAACAACATCACTGACTTTTGATTGTACATCCTAAAAAAAGGGTCAATGATAATTAATCAGCAAGTGAAATTTCAATACTGAGAGGCAAGGAGGGGGAGTTGACATCATGTCATTCTTTTGTAATCTTATTAAAGGCAGTATTCAGGTGATATCAAGAATGTCTTACTGGACACTGGACAGACAATACCTTAAACATCTGTATGAAATCTGCAGGTTTCTTAAATATACCAGTCTCATAAGACCTTGCTCTATCCATTTTCTGCTTCATGCTCAGGCAAAACAAAACAATAATATTAGCTGAAGGGATACCATCAAAAGTAACTAGCAAGAAATTCTTTAGTCAAAATTACTGAGAATCCGAGATATATAAGGCATGGAACCATGGACATATAAAGTTCCAAGAAAACAATTAACAGAGGATCCACCTTATGATGCACAAGATTGCAACCGACTACTGCACAGTCAGCACTTGAAGTCACAATAATGACTCAAAGGATCGCACTTTCACAACTGGAGTATGTGGTGGGCTCTTTTTAGTTATGCAGTGAAATTGTTTTGTTTTCTTCTGGTGGAAATTTCAGTGTGAAATCAAATAAAATGACCACAGCGCAAACCATTGATGCAGTATAAAACATGCATATGTCAGTTGCCTAACAGTTACTTGACTATTAACAGCGACCTAAGGACAAATATGATAGAACTTTCCATACAACTTATCATTCATATGCCACAAAGTATCTGTAACATAGATTTGAAGAGTCAAGAATTTATGCAAAAAAAAGGCCAGAAAATACAATTATATGGATCCAAAGTTAAGAAGGAAAATGTAGCACTCTGCTCATGCAAATACTTTACCTCTTCATCTGCCTGCAAAAATACCCTAAAATCTTCGTTTTGCTTAAGTTCAGGGTGCAAAGCTATTCTGTTGATGAATAGATCCAGAGCTTGACGCCGCAATTCAATGAACTCTTTGCTAAACCGGAATTTCTCTGAGGGTAAAGCAATACAACAGCAACCCAGTAAGCAAGGGAACACAATACCGACACCACAGTTCAGTAGTGCAGAGGTTGTTCTGTTCTAGAGAGGATATAAGAAATAGGTTGTTAACAAAACTATAATTTGCCATATTACCAACAGCATTCTTCTCTGGAAGGGGAGGTATAAAAATGCCTTTGTACTTCTCAGCAAGCCGATCATGCAACCACTCAAAATCGCTATATCGCCGGATAACAATTTTCTCTGGTCCCTCGAATTCAGGTAGGTTAGTCTATACAGAGACAAATTTTACCAAATTAACAAATTAATAGCAGAAAAATCATTATATGGCCAAAAATAAAATATCTGCTCAAAGCAATCAATATGACACAGCTCCTAGATAGCACTCTAAGCCAAAAAAAAGGAGAATGAAATGTAAAACAAGAGTTGCAGGTCAACTCAATAAGCTACACAAATGGAAGTGAAGTAGCAATAGAACAGAACCAAAAAAAAGAGCATACTCATTGGCAGGTTACATGATTGTCATGTTATTCCCCACAATTGTCTTGCTCGGTTACTTGAATGAAAACTTTTAACTATTCAGTACCTTATTTATAAGTGAATATACTTTTTCCCAGAATCTAAAGCTCACAACCTATTTTGCAAACCATTAGACCACCCTCTTCATATTGACATATTCTCCTGACGTTCCATAGCTGCTCTCTATTGCTCCTTCACGTCAATTTTCATAACTATTCAATTTTCTGCCATTTTCTTCCAGCAGGTACTTAGCTCTACTAATTACAGAACATCTATTAAAAGCTTCCTACTGAAATCTAGAAGGTTGAAAACCACCGAGTTCATTTATTACTGGATTGTTAATACTTTCCAGTTTCGGATCTATATCAGCAAATCGTAGTCCAAAAATTGAGTTCCGCCGTTCCAGCTCTCACAGCCATCAGCCATCTCGTACCGTGCACTGCTCTAAAATTTGGCATCACCGCATAGACAAGCAAATAATCAATTCGAACAGTACCATATTAAAAACTACTAAAGCTACACAAAATCGAAGTAACCGACAGGTTTGGGGTTTGGGAACGGAGGACGAATCAGGTGACCTTGGTGATGACGCGATAGGAGATGTAGGCCTGGACGCCGGTGCCCATCTTGACGGGATCCGTGACGGATATCGACAGGAACGGCGCCCCAGCCGCCGCCGGCGACCGCGGGCTCTGCGACTGGCTCCTCTCCTGCGAGAGCGCGCATAGATAGATTCAGTGCGAATTACCAACCAGGCGAGCGAACGGTCGGCGGCGTGGAGGAAGAGAAGCGGTGGAGGGGCGGGTGTCGCGATTACCGCGGAGATCATGGCGAGCTTCCCGGTGAGGCCTCGTCTCCTTGGTGCGGCACGGCTAAGCTACGGGAAGAAGAGGACGACTTGGGATGAAGAGAGGAGAAAAAAAAAACATTGCTCGTGAGCGCTTTTGTGTTGGGTAGTACTAGTAGTATGTTAGTTACGGGATCACAGACGGCCTGATGGGCCGGGTCTCCCGGGCTAGCCCAAAATATGGGACTGTTGGTACGACTTAGACAAGGTATGATTCACACCGTAATTGAGCTGGACTGTCACGACCCGATTGGTCGTGCCGTGCTTGATCGGCATCCCGGCCAGGCGACCGGCTTAGCTTGTCCTGGTCTAGCAAGGCACGACACGACACGGCACGTATGGGCACAATTAGTGTCGTTAGGCCTGGTTAGGCACGTCGGGCACGACACGACACGGCTCGACTGGTCTGATTCGCTCGTTAGGCACAGGTAACGGTTGGAATTTTGAATATTTTGATCGTTTTTAGCTGCTGGGAAGTTTAAAATTACTAATTTTTTTTTAAAAAATCTAGGAAGTTTAAAATTACTAATGTTTTTTAAAAAAATTGATTTTTTTTCTATAAATAGCCACCATACCCCCCCCATTCAGCGTCCATCCATTCCTCAATCTTTTCGACGAATTTTGTTGTGCAAATTTAGATTCCTTGTGTGATAATTTGGCAAAATTAAAAAAATTTGTACTAAATTTTTGGAAAATTGAAATACAGCACAAGTCGGGAAAAGAGCTACAATACAATTTTTTTGTGCATATTTTTATTGTTATTATTTGTTATACTAAGATGAAATTAGTAATACTGTAAGTTTTGATATGCAGTTTTCGTGATGAAAAATTATGATAGTTTTGCTATTGGTGATTACAAGATTTCACCAGAGGAACTTGCATCCTTTGAGAATCTCGATGTCTCAAGCCAATCGCAAGAGCAAGCAGGAGGAATGCCATCATTAGGTTCTATGGCAACACCACTGGCGCAAAGAGATCTAAGCCGACTACATCGGAAGTTTGGGATGATTTCAATTAGACAAAAGGAAGACGCACAAGGAGTTCAGGTAAGATATGTTGTTTGTAAAATTTGTAAACATGAATTGTCTGCAAAGTCTTCAGGTGGAATGGACACTTGCTTAGACACGCTGCAAGATGTAAAGCAAGGCAATGATTGGCAATGAGGCAGACGTAGCTTCAGTACAACCCCAACGGTACGGTATGTAGCTGGGACTATGGTCTTGAGGTAGCTCATCAATCTCTTTGTCATTTAATTGCTTTGGAGGATTTACCTTTAAATTTTGGGGAGTCTAAATCTTTTAAAAAATACATAAGGACTGTGCATAATTCTAGATTTTCTATCGTTCCCAGACAGACCACAACTAGGGATCTAGTTACATACTATAACGAGCGTCGTGATAAATTAAAAGAACTATATAGTAGATGTACATTTTCGGGACTTTGATCTCGGACATATGGAGTGGTCGGATTAGTGAGGATTGCCTTAGTGTAGTTACTCATTATGTTAATAACAATTGAGAAATGAAAAAAAAATTATATGGTTCAAATTTATTGATGTAGCACACACTGGTGAAAATATTGCAGACTGTATTATCAAAGTCATGGAAGACTTTGGTCTTACAAACAAAATATTATTAATAACTTTAGACAACGTTGCCGCAAACTATAGGGCATTGGATTCTCTCACTCCATTGTTGAGTACATACGTCGAATCCTTCTTGCTACATTAGCGATGCGTTTGTCATATTATTAACCTTATAGTAAACTGCGGTTTGAAGAGGTTGGATCCGTATATTAAAACTTTCCGCGATGCGATATCTTTTTTAAAATCATTCTAATCAATAAATAGCAGCCTATAAGAACTTCTGCAGGGCACTGGCGTACATCCAGGAAAATTTGGTTTGGACATGTCGGTAAGATGGAACTCTACTTACTTGATGTTTAAGAACTTGTTACCATATAAGAGCATTTTTTCTGTTTTTATTCAAACATACTTTCATAGCACTGGCGATAGTGTTCTATTGACTAAGCAACATTGGTTTGTTGCTGAGAAGATACTTCGGCTTTTTGAACTTTTTTATGACTCCACTATTGCTTTATCCGCTGTGTATTATCCAGCATCTCCTATAATTGTGCATAGTATTCTACAGATTGCTAGTCACTTGAAGGCATATGAAAATGAAATACTTTTACGAGAGGCTATCGTTGCTACGAAAACAAAATACTTGAAATATTGGAGAGAAATCCCATTCATATATGCTTTTGTATTTATTTTAGATTCTAGAGCTAAAATTCAAGAATTTGCTAATATTCTTGAACTTCTTAGTGATGCTACAGACCTAGATTATTCTAACTATTTTGCAGATGTTCGTGCTAAATTTTTCGAGATTGTTCAAAGGTATGAGCATAAGTTTTAGGGAGTTTGCTTGCAACGACCTCTAGTAGCACCCACCATAGTGATCAGGGTCTGGGTCAGTTCATGGCAGCCCAGACGCAATTGATGAATGCCATGATGCAGAACATGAACTAAATGATGAATCAACAAAATCAGACCTCTGCCACTCTTCTTGCAATGTTGAACCAGAGCAACAAGCAGCTGCCCTGCCACCACCGCCGCCACCAGTTGCTCCTCAATCAAGACTGGCAGAGTTTATGAGGACTCGACCACCCACATTTTCCAGCTCCTCCGAGCCTTTGGACGCAGATGATTGATTGCGTTCAACTGAAAAGAAGCTTGCCATCACCCAGTGTGATGACCGTGAGAAGATCTTGTATGCCGCGCACTAGTTGGAGGGTCCAGCCACAGAGTGGTGCGAAAGTTATTATGCCGCCCATGCAGACCACTAGACCATCACTTGGGCTGAGTTTTCCGAAGCTTTTTGCCACTCCCATGTCCCTGATGGGAAGGTGGAGATGAAGAAGAATGAGTTCTGAGAGTTGCGACAAGGAAATATGTCAGTGGGTGAATACCTCCACAAGTTCACCCAACTCTCTAGATATGCTCCAGAGATCGTATCCTCAAATGATGCATGTTAGAAGCACTTTAAGAGAGGTCTTAACTCAGGTTTGAAGGTCCAAGTCGTTGGCAACAACTACAAGGACTTCCAGCACCTTGTGAACAAGGCCATGCTCATCGAAGAGTCTCGAAGGGAGCTTGCAGAGTCTTATAAGAGGAAAATGGTGCAACATGGTGCTCATCAAGGACCTCCTCAGAGAGCCAGAATGTCCGCACGACCTCCTGCCCGCTTTGTTTCTTATGTTGCTCCTAGGACCACCTCTGCGACCACCTCTCGCCCGGTTACTCTAGGTCTTCGCAGCCCCGGCAACAATCAGCAGCTAAGGACCACTAATTCTACCGCGGAGATCACTTGTTTTAGCTGCCACCAACTGGGACACTACGCCAGCAGTTGTCCCTTGAAGCAAGGACCTCCTCAGGTCAAAGTCAACTCAAGACCTCCCCCGATCAGGACCTCCCTGCCAGGAGTAGGACGTAGAGCTCCTCATACCTCCACTCCCCCGACCAGGACCTCCCAGAGAGGTCATGTGAACCATGTTACCGTAGAGGAAGCCCAGACTGTCTCGGACGTCGTGCTGGGTAAGTTCCTAGTACATTCCGCACTTGCCACTATTTTGTTTGATCCTAGAGCTTCCTATTCGTTTGTTTCTCGGATTTTTGCTGCAAAGCATCAATTGAGAGTTTCCACTCTTAAGACCTCCTTGTTGGTTCAATCCCCCGATTCAGAGTTAAGTACGAACCATGGTTGTCCACAAGTTAAGATGATCATAGAAGGGGTAGAGTTCCTAGCCAATCTGATCATTATTGGCACCAAGTCCTTAGATGTGATATTGGGAATGAATTGGCTCACTGATCACCAAGCCATTTTGGACTGTGGTGGGAAAAGCACCATCTTGACCAGTCCAGCTAGGATTAGAGTGAAGTTTGAAGCCTCTTCGGAGAAGCTTGAAGAAGTAGTGGTATGTAGTATCAAGGCTGTGTCTTTAGAGAACGTCCAAGTGGTCTTTGAGTTCCCAGACGTCTTCCCAGATGAGTTACCCGGAATGCGTCCAGACAGAGATTTGGAGTTCGTTATTAACTTGGTCCCTGGAACTGCTCCAATTTCTAAGAGACCATATCGTTTTATCGTTTGCCCGTGGATGACCTAGTCGAGTTGAAGAAGCAGATTGAGGAATTGCAAGATAAAGGATTTGTTAGACCAAGTTCTTTACCTTGGAGTGCTCCAGTGATCTTTGTTGCAAAGTAGGATGGTACTCAGTGAATGTGTGTGGACTATCGTGCACTCAATGAGGTCACCATCAAGAACAAGTACCCTCTGCCCAGAATTGATGACCTGTTCGACCAGCTAAAGGGAGCCGAGGTGTTCTCTAAGATAGACTTGAGGTCAGGATACCATCAATTGAAGATCCGCCAAGAGGACATCCTCAAGACAGCATTCTCAACCCGTTATGGACTGTATGAGTACACAGTCATATCTTTTGGATTGATCAATGCTCCCGTTTACTTTATAAACTTGATGAATAAAGTGTTCATAGAGTATTTAGATAAGTTCGTCATTGTCTTTATTGATGATATCCTAGTGTACTCCCACTATGAAGAAGAGTGAAGACCACCTCTGCTTGGTCTTGAACAAGCTTCGACCACCAGCTCTATGCCAAGTTCAACAAGTGTGAGTTTTGGATGAAGGATGTCACCTTTTTGGGACGCGTCTTGTCAGCTGAAGGAGTGCCGTAAATCCTAGCAAAGTCCAGGACGTGCTCAATTGGGAGTCCCCCAAGTCAGTGCCTTAGCTCAAGAGCTTCCTTGGAATGGCCGGTTACTACCACATGTTTATAGAGGGGTTCTCTAAAGTAGCAAGACCTCTCACCCAGTTGCTAAAGAAGGAAAAAAGTACTCTTGGACGCCAGTATGTGAACAAAGTTTCCAAGAGCTGAAGAAGTGTTTGACCACTTCTCCAGTGTTGACCTTACCTGATGTTCGAAAGGCCTTTGAGGTTTACTGTGATGCCTTCCGACAAGATCTCGGATGTATCCTAATGCAAGAAAGGAGGGTAGTATCTTACGCTTCTCGTCAATTAAAGCCTCATGAGATCAATTACCCCACTCATGACCTAGAATTGGCTATCGTAATGCATGCTTTAAAGATTTGGCGCCATTACCTCATTGGTAATCGCTGTGAGGTCTACACTGACCATAAGAGCTTGAAGTACATCTTTACTCAAGCTGATCTTAATATGAGGCAAAAGAGATAGTTGGAGTTGATCAAAGACTACAATTTGGGAATTCATTACTATCCAGGGAAGGCCAATATGGTAGTCGATGCTCTAAATAGGAAGGTCTACTGTAGTACTTTGATGATCAAGGAAAGTCAACTAGCATTGCATGAGGAATTTTAGAAGCTCAAGTTGGAATTAGTTGAAGAAGATTACCTAGCTGCTTTGCAATTGCAACCAACCCTCCAAGACCAGATCCGAAGAGCTCAAAGAGAGGATGCAGACGTCTTGCAGATCAAGAGAAACATGAAGAGGGGTGCATTCTCAAGATTTTTCGAAGATGACCAAGGAACCATTTGGTTTGACAAGCGCATTTGTGTACCAGACCAGGGAGAGCTCAAGCAGCTGATACTCAAAGAAGCTCATGAGACCTTGTACTTCATCCACCCTGGGAGCACTAAGATGTATCAAGACCTCAAGGAAATGTACTGGTGGCCTAGATGAAGCGCGAGATTGCTGAGTATGTAGCCCAGTGTAATATTTGTCAACAAGTGAAAGCTGAGCATCAAAGACCTGCTGGACTCCTTCAACCATTGAACACACCCAAATGGAAATAGGAATAGATCGGCATGGACTTTATCACCGGTCTACCAAGAACCCAAGCCGGATACGATTTTGTTTGGGCAATTATAGATCGTTTGACAAAGGTTGCACGCTTCATCCTAGTTAAGACCACCTACTCAGGAAGTAGACTTGCAGAGCTGTACATAGCAAAGATAGTGTGTCAGCATGGAGTACCCAAGAAGATTGTGTCGGATCGAAGATCTCAGTTCACCTCTAGATTTTGGCAAAAGCTGCACAGTGTTGGGTACAAATTTGAACTTTAGTACCGCCTACCATCCCCAGACAGATGGGCAAACAGAAAGAGTAAACAAAATCCTTGAGGACATGTCGAGAGCCTGTGCTCTAGAGAACCAGGCCAGCTAGGATAGAATGTTGCCCTATGCAGAGTTTTTTTTACAACAATAGTTTTCAAACAAGTTTGCAGATATCTCCGTTTGAAGCCCTTTACAGAAGAAAGTGTAGAATATCATTGTATTGTATTGAAACAGGAGAAAAACAAGTGCTTGGACCTGATATCTTGAAAGAAGTTGAAGATCAAGTTAAGTCCATCTGAGAAAAGTTGAAAACAGCTCAGTCCAGGCAGAAAAGTTATGCGGATAATCGTCGTCGAGATCTAGCTTTTGCTCTAGGAGATCATGTGTATCTAAAGGTCTCACCTCTTAAAGTAATGCGTCGCTTTAGGGTCAGTGGAAAGCTTGCACCTTGTTACATTGGACCTTTCCCAATCTTAGACAGAAGGGAAGAAGTGGCTTATCAATTGGACCTCCCGCCCCAGTTGTCGGACGTGCATGACGTCTTCCACGTGTCGCAGTTGAGGAAATGCCTACGTGTGCCAGAGGAGCAGATGCCCGTAGAAGCCGTGGACCTCCAGCAAGACCTCACCTATAAGGAGCAACCCATCAAGATCTTGGAAGTGTCCGAGCGTGTGACAAGAAGTAAGATCCTCTGTTTCTGTAAGGTCCAGTGGAGCAATCACACTGAAGAGGAAGCTACTTGAGAGCGTGAAGGGGACTTGAAGGCAGAGTTTCTGCGCCTATTCTCTAGCCAGCCCGAATCTCGGGGTCGAGATTCCCTTTAAGGGGGTTAGGTTTGTAATGTCCCAAGTTTTCTGAGTTTCTGAGTTTTCAAAAGTAAAAAATAACCATTTGGTTTTGTTGAAGTTCTAAAGCTTAACTTGAGATTTTGGAATTAAAAGTGTTTAAAATGACTAAATCAAACTTCAATTAAATCGAGTTGGTTGCTTTGAGTTTGTTGGAGTTCTCTGGTGTTGATTTCCCCCTTCTCTGTTTGTTCCATTCTTCCCGCGTGGCTCAGCTCCGTGCCTTTATCGTCGCGGATCGTCTGATCAAAATCGGACGACCCGATCTAGTGGGCGTTTTGGCCAGTCCAAACGTCCCACGCGTTGTGGACCATCAGATCTGAGCTGGACGCCCCGATCTTGTTGGCACGCTCAGCCGGTTCGAACGTCCAATCCCTTTCGAACTGCCTGATCAAAATCGGACGGCCCCGCTTCACTGCGCTTCTCTTGTTTGGATCTCCCTCTCAGTCTAGACCTCCCCTTGTGCCGCGACCTCCCCTTGTGCAAAGACCACCCTCTCGGTCTTTTTGCAAAGACCATCCTCTTGGCCTTTTTTTTGCAAAGACCACCCCTTGGGTCATGACCTCCCCTGGGTCACAACCTCCTCTTGTGGTCTCGACCTCCCCTTTAGTTGGACCACCTTTTCAAGTTTTGACTAGCCCCACCTGTCAGTTCTGTTCACCTTCTCTTTCCACCTGTTGCGTCATTTCTGACGCAAAGGTCTTAGCGCATTAAATGCTATTGTGTTGCATTAAATGCTCTTGCTTTTGCAGTACCTGTTCCTCCTCTTGTCTCGTCCCCAACCTGCTCCTATCTTCTCCTTCACTTGCCCCTGCACGTGCGTTTCTGAGTCTCTATGACTCTCTTCGTTTCCCCCTGGCTATAAAAGCCTGAGCATCCCTCTATCATCACATTTTCCTCACCCAGCTCTCCCTTGCTCTCACCTTGTTTTCTCCGTGCTTGAAGTTTCGCTAAGGAGCCCACTGAAGCCTCCTCGTCACCAAGGAGTCGCTGGAGCTTGCGCTGTCTTCGACCTCCTCGCCCCCGCAGAATTCACCTGAGCACCCACGCCGTTCGCTGTCCTCCTCCCATCTTCTCTCTCTCTCTCTCTGTGTGTGTGTGTGTGTGTGTGTGTGTGTGTGTGTGTGTGTGTGTGTGTGTGGGTAAGTTCCTCCGTGCCTTGCTCTCTTTTTGCTCTCATGACCACGTTGCGTAGTTGTATCCTTGTACGACCACGTGGGTAGTCATATCCTCTTTTGGACCTCCTCCTCAAGACCTCCTCCTGAGAGCCCATTTCTGTTTTAGTGTTTCTCTTTTGGTTCTTATTTGGTAGTTTTGGTTTTTATTTGAATTTGTTGTATTTATTTGGCTCTTTTTTGCCCGTGTAGATTCCGGCTTCACTGAAGAGTTCGTGGACCCAACGACCTCTACCAAAGAACCTCAGTTCTACATCGAAGGTAAGTCGTAGACCTTTGATCGTGTTAAACCTAGTTTTTCAAAATTACTTTGTTTTATATCAACGTGCATGGCTATTTGTATAAAAAAAATGGTTTTGGGAAGTAGCTAAACCCCTACTTGGTAGTATGACCCCTTGGATAATTGTGTTTGACATGTTGTCATGTACCTTTGGATCACCATAGGTTGGGTATTCTTAGTTGGACTTCTTTGTGATAACCAACATGGGTGCGTATATTACTTAGACCTGCTTAGTTATGCGCTGTCTCTCAATCACTTGTGTCAAAGATGTTAAATTTGACTAAGAGATTATAGAATTGTGGCACGTATTGTCTTGGTATGTGTTGTCTTGGCAAGCGTTGCTTTGGCCTGTGTGGCCGCTAATAAAATTTGTGGTGCCATGACTAGGGTGGTCACTGGTCGGGTTGAACCCAAAATATTTTTGCTCGGGTCGTGCAGTAAAGGGGGTGTAGGAAGCACACTAGGATGAGGAGGTCTCGCCTGAGCACCCACTAAGGACTTAACCTTGTAAGCGTTTGATCCGGGCCATACCGTGCAACCACAAGACCATTATGGGGTGGTCCTGGCCAACTAATTGGCAATACTTTGCTTCAGTTCTATTTTGGTGGAAGTGTGGAAGGCATGGGATGGATACGCACACTTGGCGCAAGAGAGGGCTAGGAAGGCGAAACCTTAGCGAGCAGAACCGAGTCAAGGCAGAATCTTGTAAAGACCTTATCACGTGCTTTAGCTTGCTTACATAAGGTAGTGAGCAGGGGCATTGACGGGTGCCAAACAAACTAGAGAACTCATGTCGTGTGGGTAAAGCTGTATAACCTTTGTAGAGTGTAAATCTATTCGAATAGCTGTGTCCCCGGTTATGGACATGCTGGTGATTTCATGCAAGGGGTAGACTTTCTCAAAACTTGCTGTCGTGGTCTGGCTCACGACCAGGGTGATCGTGAGTGTTCTGGCTCATGACCAGGGTGGTCGTGAGTGGTCTAGGAAGTGACTAGGGTGGTCACGAGCTGTTTTCAAAGAACTTGTTTACTTATGTATTAATCTTTCAACTTGAGCCTTGCAATCTATTTACTGTATTTCTATTTAATATTGCTTTATGCAAAGTAACCATAAAGTTGTTCCTTGTTGAGACTTGCATGAATAATATTTGCATACATTTCCCTACGACTTACTGAGTACATTCAAAAGTACTCATGGCTTGTGCCCTCTGGTTGATCAGCAGCTGAAGAAGACCTCCTAGGGTGCTCCAACCTCTTTGAAGAGGAGGTCTTTGAAGACCTCTCATGTTAGGACGTCCTCCACTCGATTGTCTGTGGGCATGTCGAATGGCCTGCCCGTGTTTTGTTTTTCCCACTGTGACCTCTCTCTTGTTGTTAGCCCTGCATGGCAAGACCTTTATAAAAAGCTTGACCATAAGGTCTTTTGTTGTTTTTCTTATTAATTTATCTGCTTCATCTTTAGTTTGTGTATGGTTGTGATGACATTGTTGTTCATCACTGTGCGGACCAGCCACTGATCATGGGACTGGTCCAGTGAGCACAGAGGGTCCTGGGGTGCTACTCGAGGTCCCGACACTAATCGTGCTACTACTGTTACTATCTACGTTTTTTGGGTTTAGTTTGATTTGGTCACTCGATTCGTGGACTTTTACTACTCACGTCCAAGTGCGAGGTAAAGAAAAAGAGAGGGGAAGACCAGGCCATGGGGGCACGGAGAAAGTTTTTTGCTAAAATAGCACGTTTGGTGTGCGAAATAACAAATCTAGCCTCCCTCGCTTCAAAGGCAAAAATAGCACTGTGGAGCCCTGCTCTGCAAGACGGGCTGGAAAATTGAATGTTTTGTTTTAGCTCATAGAACAAGGGTAAGTCAGTTCAGAACAAATAGGGTTAGTTAGTAATTAATTATGACTAATTAGTTATGGTTTATTAATTATAACTATTTTAATTAAGACAACTAACTACAACTCTTAATTAAGTCTAGTTAATTGCGACTAAATAATTAATACTACTTAATGTAGCCTAATTAATTATGGTTAAAATTTAGGTCAAATAAATTGTGACTAATTTATTACAACCAATTAACTACCACCACATAGTTAGGATTAACTAAAATATTTGTATTAATTAACCCTAATTAATTGGGAATAATTAAGTACATTTGATTAATTATGACTATTTTAGTTAATACTAACTAACAATGACTTTCTAATTAAGCCAACTAATTAATTGATACTATTTAGTGAAGCCTAATTAATTATGATTAAATTATTACATTAAATAAATACGAATATTTTAGTTCACAATTTTAATTGCGACAAACAAACATCGAGTAATTAATTACAACTAACTAACTGTTAGTGTAAAATTACGACTAACTAACTATGTCTAAATAGGACTTATTTAATAATAATAATAAATTTAACTAACCCGATTAATTAGAACTAATTCATTATAGATGATTAATTAATTAGAACTAATTCATTATAGATAATTAATTAGTTAGGACTAATTAATTATGACCGGCTAATAAATTATGACTTCATCAAATACAACTAACTAATTTCCAAAGTAAAATGCTACTAATTAATTACAACTATTTGGTACATGTGATAATACATTTTTGGAATGAAATTACGTGATTTCATCTGAAAAATATTTTTTGATACGATTTCGTCACATGTGATAATACCCCTTCCCCGACAACGAAAGTTTGATCTGATCAGCAGGGACGGGGCAGGCGACCGACAACATGAACAAATTGTGCGGAATGAAAATTTTGGTATATGTGATCATATCTACTTCTTTTTTACCTCCATAAAAAAGATAAAAACTATATCGGAATGTTGTCATGAAGTCGGAGTACGATTTTCTCTACGTTCCGGTCGACTTCGGGTACCAATACTATTTTCCTTCGTGCTTCGAGTAGTACTAACGTACTACTACTTTTACTATCTACAATTTTTTGGTTTTTTTTTCTGATCTGATCACTCGATTTGTAAATTCCAAAAAATATAAACTTGGGATAATTATACTTAGGATAAATGTAGAAAGTATTTTGAGCATGCTTTGAAATTATCCTAAAATTGATTATTTCATTTGCATACAAATAGTAGCCTTAAAAGAATTTTCGAGAAAAAAATGCATAATAGATAAAATTCTGAAAAAATTACACAAACAAGTACACTGTATCAAGAGCCTTCACAAAAATCTTCATAATTTTAAGAGCCCATTTGCTTTATTTAAAAATTTCTATAACTCTCAGCCTTTTCTGGAGGAGGGGAATCTATGCCCCTAGGGGCCGGACTAGGTATTTCCACGCCCTAGGGGCTAGCAAGACATTTCCGCTCTGTTGGGGGCTGAACGTGGGGAATCCGCACCCCTGGGGCCGGTTGAGGCCATGTGTCACCTACATGGCAAATCTGGTCCTCTGGGACACGAACAAAGTGTCATTTTTCCTTTGATGCACGAGAGCTAGTTTTGCAATTGCGCACGACAACACCCTATTTTAGAAAAATAAAGACTCTAACATCTTGCAGCTCTCTTCCCCAAAGGCCATTTGCGTCCCTTCCCTTTACTCAGGGGCGGTGACAGGGGGGTGCCGCTGGTGCACAGGCACCCCCAAAAAAATCTGCAATTTTTTTTACCTAAGTATGAGTTATCATTAGTATACCAATAACATATTAGCATGAACTAATACTTTGTAATGCACAACTACAAGTAGCAACTAGGCGTCCAGGCCAACTGGCCAAGCCCTGAAGGTTGAAGCCCAATAGCCATCATGTGATCTTTTAGCCCAGACTGCCTAGTGGCCCACCAATTACGCCCTCAACTCTCTATCTCAAATTCTCAAGTGACCTAGTCTCTAATCTTTATTCTTTCAGCTCTCAGCCTCTCACAGAGAACAGGCAGCCGCCGGGCGCCGGCCACTCTGCATCTCTGCGTCTCAGCTAGGCTGCAGGTGATAAGCAATGAAGGAGGGCACTGAGTGCAGCTGCAGGAGACTCAGTTGTCTCGAGTCGTGGTCGAGCTCAAAGTAGAGTCGAGGCGACTGGTACTGGCGCCAAGACGCTGGTAAATGGCAGTGTATAACATCGCAGCGTGGGGAGCTAGGAGGTGGCTAGATTGCTAGAAGCCCAAAAGGTAATAAATCGGCAGTCCTGTGATTTGTATATGTAGATCGACTCTGATTTGGTCGTTTGGCCAATTAGGGATTGCAAAATTGAATGTTTCCTGTTATTTGTATATGTAGGGTTAGGGCAAGTTGAATCCTTAAAATGAAAAGGAATAGAGATATCATTTGTTTTTTTCGAGATGGCAAGACAGTCAAGCCAAAATATGTTGAAGTGGAAACCACTCAAACTCAAGGAGGAGGAGGAACTGAAGCAAGTAGAAATAAAAATGAATTGACTTTAATTGAGGCTTCTTCAATTCCATCTGTGAATGCACCATCTTAATCTCAACACCAACCGCAAAGTGAAACACAAGCAACCGGCAATGACAGTGATGAATTGGGTTATGGTGTTGAGCTTCTTCCACATGATCCCAGCAAAAGAATACCTATCATGAGCTATGCTATCAATGATCAAGATGCGGTTCGGAGAGGATTTATTCTTAAAGGCGCTTACCAACCTCGTCAACATGATTTTTCTGTAAGGGAAATATCAGGTAAAAGACGTCACTTCAATGTTAGTTGGTTTGATAAGTACAATTGGATTGAATATAGTGTCGATAAGGATGCTGCATTTTGCTTTGTTTATTATTTATTCAAGGAGAAATTTGTGGGAGACGATAGTTTTGCTACAGGAGGATTTAGAAATTGGAATAGGTATGACTCAGTTGACAAGCATGTGGGTAGTATAAGAAGTGTCCATAATCAAGCCCAAGAGAAATACAACTTCTTTGTTAAACCTAGAACATCTATTGCTCAAGCTCTTAGGAAGAAAACCGAAGAGGACAAACAGCTTTACATTTCTAGGTTGACTTATTCAACTAGATACTTGAGGTTTATTTTGCCTCAAGGACTAGCATGTCGTGGACATGATGAACCATGAAAGTGCAAATTTTAGCAATAAGGGGAATTTTCTTGAACATTTGAAATGGCTTGCAAACAACAATGAGAAGATTGCTAAGATTGTCTTAAGCAATACCCCTGGGAACTGTAAGATGATTGCCCATGAGATACCCACGGACATAATTAATTGTTGTGCCATCCAAACTACCAAGCACATTATTGAAGAAATTGGTGATGATCACTATTCAATTCTAGCTGACAAGTGTAGTAATGTATCTCACAAAGAACAACTTTCTTTTTGCTTGCGTTATGTTGATACAGGACGGGTATGTGAGCGGTTCCTTGGAATAATTCATGTGGCCAACTTTTATCCCAATGATTTTTTAAGCACGAATTTAATGAGACTTTCTTTCCAACTTGATAACTTCGTTGATGATATATAAAGCGATGATAGATTTAAGGGCCTAAAGAATCTCGGTGAGCTTTCTACTAAGCTTGCTGAAACAAAGAAGCATGATATTTATAAGTTGGTGTACTTGCTTCTCAAATTGTTATTGTTTCTACTGGTGGCAACGATGAGCGTTGAAAGAGTATTTTCGACGATGAATCTTGTGAAGAACAAGTTGAGAAATAGTATGGACGATCAAGTATTGAATGATTGTTTAGTCATCTTTATAGAGTAAGATATCTTCTCGAAGGTTAGTGATAATGATATAATCAAGTGTTTAGTCATCTTTATAGAGTAAGATATCTTCTCGAAGGTTAGTGATAATGATATAATCAAGTGTTTCAAAGGAATAAGATCATGTCGTATGGTATTGTGATTTACATTAGCTATGTAGGACTCTTTTATTCATATAAAATTCTATTTGAACTATTTGTATTAACTATTAATTAGTTTCTAACTCTTATCCTTACAGTGCAACAACATTGCTATATTCCTGGTACGCCACTGCCTTCACTGAGCTGATCACCTGCCGGCTCGCCGCCTCCCATCAGTGACGTCTCCCTTGCGCGCAAACCAAACACCAACACCATCCCTCCGCCGAGCCATCCATGGACCGCGCCCGCGCCCCCAAGCACAGAGCGCTTCCTCGGCTCCTTCCTCCCCTCGGCGGCCTTCGAGCTCGACGAGTACGACTTCTTCGCCTCGGCAGCCGGATCCGCCGAACGTCCCCCTCCTCCTATCCTCCATCCGCGGGGCCGCAAAGCCTAGGCCCCTCCCCCGCCTCCGCCGCCAGCCGGAGGGCATCCTCGACGCCCTCCCCGAGCGCCGCCGCCCTTTCTCGCCGCCTACATCTTCGTCGTCCTCCGCTTCCCCGGCGGCGGTACCTCCGCGCATGATCCCCACCATACCCCGCCCGGCGCCGGCGCCGGCGCCAGCGCCGCATATGCCACAATCTGCGCCGGTGAACGTCCCTGAGCGCAGCTGCGGCGTCCGCCGGTGGAGGCGGTGATGGGTGAAGCGGAGGACGACGACAACGACGAGATGCTGCCGATGACCATGTTCTCGGTGCTGGAGGGCACCGGGCGCAGGCTCAAGGTCAAGGGGAGGGATCTCCGCCAGGTACGTAATGCCGTGTGGCGGAAGACCGGCTTTCTGGATTGATTCATGCCTGTTGCATGCGGCAGTAGCCTTCAATTAGATTCGAGTGATTGGGTTTGTGTACATGATGATGGACGATCGGGTGTTAATTTGAGTTACACCTATTATGTTCTATTTTTTTAACGACAAGGGGAGAGAGCTCAAGATATTGTGTCTAGCCAGTCAAATAGAATTTGTCTATGTTGCTCTCTAACTCGATGCACATGCAGAGCGAACCCATTCTTATATGATCTTTTCCAGTTTGATATACTAGGAACAACTATATCAAATATCCGACCATTTCTTTGTTTCCAGATTCCCCAAACTGCAATAATAAAAATTCCCATGTAGAATATGGAGTCAAAGTTGGCCTTAGAACGCTCTACCTTTAAAAGAATGTCTTGTGCATTAGCCCAAAGGAGGCCAATAATATTCCAGCAGGTGACACTGAAGGTGCAATTAAAAAATAGATGATTTATTGTCTCCACTTGTTGATCTTGACATAGAGCACAGTAGTGATCGTCCTCCATATGAAAATGTCTTTTATTTAGCATATCTTTAGTGTTTAGTCTACCCATAAGCAATAACCATGCGAACACTTTGAGCTTCATCACACATTTACTTTGCCAAATCCACTTGAGAGGTTTTGGTGTGACAATTGCATTAAACTAACACTTGTATAATTTTTGTGATGTATATATGCTTGTATTCCAATTGTAAGTCCTATCATCTGAGCACTTGTTTATGGGCAAGAATCTTTGGATGCCATCAAGTAATAAATTGTACTCCTCAAAGGCATCATTAGAGAGCGGCAAATTGATTTTGTCCCTTATACCTGGATTATGTAAAAACTACGAGACCAAACATTCCTTATTTTTGGCAAATGCATATAAAGCTGGAAATCTGATGCAATAAATATTATCATATTCATTCCAAACATCTGTCCAAAATAATGTTGATGTCCCAGTTCCCACGGTCACCATAGCAATGCCTCTATAAGTATTGATATATTTCATAACATCTCTCCACCAGAATGATCCTTGAATTCTTGAGCAGTGGGGATTTTACCTCTATAGTAAGTAGGTGGCATTGAACTATTGGATATGGCATTAAGATGAATTGTGTTCTCATGGATGCTTCTGTGTTAGTTTGCTGCGGGAGTAGGAGGGTTCTCTTGTGTTTATCCTTATTGTGGGTTCCAACATGACATGGTTTTAGATCAAATGAGATAATTTTGGGCATTTCTCAGAATTTGTGGTGTGAGTTGTGGATTGCTTTATATTGCAGCTATGGTGCTTGATTCTTTAGTTGAGCTCATTAGCTACCGAAGCTCATTCGTTTGGTGGTGAAGATAATTTTGCAATCCTTTTGGCCAATGTGATTCTGCAAATTATGGATTTTTTTTTTGCCTCGTCTTGGGAAGTTATTCTTCTACTGATCATTAGTTGTAAACCCTTTTCGCCGTGATTGCTATGAGAATTGTATCAAAAGGTACCCCTGGGTGATGTGGGAATATATTATAGATGAATAGTTGGTGTTTTATGTGTGTTGGGGGGGTTGCTTTGTAGGCTGTTTCTCGTTTTAAATTTTACTGCAGTTGATTGCTATTCCATGTTTGAGTTAAACATTTTGACATTTTGTGCTTACTGCGTAGCTAAAGGATGAGTGCTCAAACTTTCATTTCGATGTTTACATGGATATTAAGTTATTTGGGACGTTTACAGTTTAATCATAAGCGCCAATTCTTGTCCACTTCAAGAGTACTAAAGTATACCTTAATGGAGCTCCATGACTTCCCACTTGGTTGGAGAAATAATGGCGATTTACCTCTTCCCAGCTGTATGATCGAATTGATTAAGAGTATATTTAGATAGAAAAATAACATTATATGTGCGAGGATTGCCTTCCTACTGTTTCCCTCTATTTGAATATTTGACAATTTCTTTATTCAAATCATCTGATAGATCTCCCACTAGGGCAACGACGGAAATCTCTGTAGGCGTTACTTTTTTTTAACAAATTGTAGGCGATACTTTGCCTCCTTGAGCTTGCTGTTCAAAAGTTTTATGTTGTAGCCTGCTCAAGCCAGCCCAATTGCCCATTAGTCCATTACACCAGTGCTTGGTTTGAACGTTCTGTACTGCGTCAGTTTAGAAGTCCATGTTTATTCCATGTATAACAGTTAAAATGAACAAAGAAGATAAATGAGGTGGTGTTGTGGTGCTTGCCACTGCATGAAAGTTGAGTCTGTTAATTTGGTGGAAAAAGTCATCCGTGGTTTTGAGTCGACTAATTTACATTCCTCATATGCAATACCGTTTAGAACTCGTCCTCCAACTGACAAAACCTCCAACTGACAAAACCATGTCAAATGGCGTCCTTATATCTGTTTCATGGGTGGTTTTAGGTGTGTTGGCTGCCACGTTGGCAGAGACTTGCCCACATGTCAGTGACCCTTCCGTCTTTTTCAGCATGGCTCGTCTGAGCCCTTGCAGCTCCCTGCCATGGCTGTAGACAAACAGGTTCTTCTGGTGACTGGTGGGGTCTTGCCTCCGCGGCCTCCATCGACTGCATGGCCTACATGGGGTCAAGTGACAATGTGGCAGCCAACTCTGCAAAAACCACCCATTATACCTGCCTAGAGACCTGATTTGCATGGTTTTGACGTTGTAGGGACGGATTTTAAACGGTATTGAAGATGACTGACAAAAATTAGACTTCGCGAACATGTCAAATGCGAAGTTTTTGTTTCAGTTGTAGAGTTCGTGTGTCCATCCGTCGATGATGCTAATAAAGTGGTTATCCATGAGTAATCTTTTTTTCAGAGTACATCCACAAGTAATCTTATCGTAGCTGTATCACCACTGGAGGACAGTGGCGGTCGCCAAGACGGCCAACACAGGAGTGCCCGTTTCTACGTTTCATGTTTCTCCAATGCCCTTTGTGTACTAACGTGAGATTGAAATAAACAGAACAGAACAGAACAGAACAGAACAGAACAGAACAGAGTCGGCCAGTCAGTCATCCAGTTCGTGGTCTTGTTTTTGCGACGCCCCAGCCTGGCTAAAATTGCAAGTCTGGCTACAGGGGAAGTACAGTGAGGTTGGGACAGGATCACGAGCCGGACAAGGACGGGATTTGGTTTTCCCTAGCCTCGTTTGAGTTCCACGTGTTTGGATTCACTGGTTGATGGTTATCTGGAGTGTCGGCGTAGAGTGTAGAGTGACAACTGCCGGCATCTTTAGTTGACGAGTCAACTCTGAATAATAGTGAGCCAGTGTATAGTTAAGCTGTCAAAAACGCAGGGCCTGTGTCTGTGTGTACTTTTCAGAGTCAACGGCTTGACGCATATAACGGCCAGTTGTTTGTCATTGACGTAGTGAAATCAAAGAGAGATAATTGACATGGATGTCTGCAGAGCAATGTTGCAGAGCGACTTGTTGGGGCCATCGACAACGAAGAGTCCAAAGGCCAAAGCAGTGGGTGGATTTTATTTAAGTGGAGGCTAAAATATGTGCTTGGTTTCGTATTTTGCCTGTTGTTTCTAACTATAATATGTGCTTGGTTGCCTCTGCTTCTTCCTTGCAGTGAAATGGAAATGCATTGTTGACGCAATATGTATTTCTTTACCTTTTCTATGCCCTTAGCTCCAACATTGGTTTTTATCCTCTAGCTCTAAAAACACAAAGAAAACAAGAAACCTCCATGATTTGATTAGTCCATGAGAAGGACGCTGGCCTTTTAATTTCTTTTGCGTTTATGATGGCTGACAAATTTGTCCAGTGATAAATAAACTCAGTACTCAGAGCGGTGCAAGTAAGACCGTCATTCCGCAACGTGAAAGCGGAGAAAAGAGCACGAAAATGAAATCGAGGGGCGAGTCCTTCTTGATTATGCTCTGTTTTTTACGCTGTTTCGATCGAACAAAGTATTTGCCGCATTCTCCTTGTGCGGGAAGAAACGTCTTACTAATCACTGCATTTACATTGTTCCTTCTTCAAACCTGTCTTAGATATTTTTAAGAGAAACTTCACGATTTTTTAGCGGAAATAATATTGTTTGGAGCTCAATTAGCGAAAATAGCACCTTTGCCGTGTTTTTTAGGCAAAAATAACGACCGCATTCGTCCCAGGTGGCACGAACGGCTATCGTACTGCCTCGTCATCTTGTCCGCACCTCCCACAAAAGGCGCTCCCTCGTCCGTCCTTCCGATGGACTGATGCGCCCTCGTCCGTCCGTCCAGGGCACGGTTCCAACTTCCGCGCTGCTTCATGAGAAGCGCGTGTATGCAGATCTGAAGGAAAGAACGTACTAGTAGTACATGGTTTGGACTTGCTAGGTTCTCTCTCCAAAGCAGTACAAGGCAAATACATGTGCTAATCTGATGAAATAATCATATGCTTCGTATCTATACTAATGCAACAATGACAATCTTAGTGAATGTACCAATTAGCTGCTGCTGTTTAGAGTTTGGTCCATCCAATGAAGTCTAAATCATCACCTGTGCCGTTGGAAGGTAAAGCGGCTTGAACGAATGGACAGAAACAAAGCAAATATTATCCAACCACCGTGCATTAACATATCTATGCTTCCTCCTAAAAAACCCTAGCCGTCGTCAAACAAGTCCTCCTCTCCTCCTCCTTTCCTCCTCGCCACCACTGTCGACGGCTGCTGGCCGGCCAGCGGCGACGGTGAGGCTTCTTCTTTTCGATGGTGGCGCCTGATTTGCATCGCGCTCTCGACGCCCAACGTCTATCCGTCGATTTTCAACGTTGTGGACTTCCATCGGGGTTGGATCTAAGCCCCTTCTCTGCCGGCCCGTCTTCGGGCGTGGTGATTCAGGGCCCTTCTCCGCCGGCTGGCATGACGACGGAGGTGGCGCGGTGCAGATCCAGATCTGGTGCAGTTCGTAGAGATTGCAATGACTCGGTAGCGGTGGCTTGTGCGGCACTCGGCTCCTCCTGGTGGACAGTTGTTAACCGGCCGACGCATGGGCTACGGTGGATGTCGCCTTCCTTCGTGCTGGTGGCAGTTGGCGGTTGGGGATGTTGCGGTCGTCATCTTGGCGATCTGGCATTCATTGGTTGGATCTAGCGATGAGGTCGGGCTATGGCGTGGTCTTAGAGCGTTGGTATCTTCGACCCAGGGTGAAAACTCTTGATCTGGCATTCACTGGTTAGATCTGGCAACGACGTCGACTTGAGCGGCGTTACCTTTTTGAAGGCGTTGGTTTGGAGCACCGGTACCTGAGCTCCAGAGTGAAAACTCCTGATCTGACCTTCCCTGGATGAATTCGGCGACGACGACGTGAGTCGTGTCCCTTCTTGGAGGTGTCGCTACGGAGACTGGTCCATCATCACCTCATAATTTTTCTACATTTGGTCAAAAATAGAGGGTGCAGGCAAGAGAGGGGATTCTTCTACATTTGGTCTCATAATTTTTGGAGCTTCGAATCAAAAGATTTATTCGTTTGAAATTTTCAGAGAGTTTCGGATTTCCAGGGTGGAAATTTGGCTAAGTCCTATTTGGGCGGTCGCCGCCGGCAGGCGGTCGACCGCTTTGACTTGAATGTCATCCGACTTGTTGAATTGGTTGTAAGTTAGGTCAAGTTCATGGGTTTTAGTGCATATGTGTTGCATGATGCCTGTTTTGACTAACGTGGGTCAAGTTGCGAAGAACACATTCCCGGAAACGATTTCTTGGTCTATTGTTGTGCAGGTTGCTTGGAGGTTAACGATGGTCAACGACGAGGATGATCAGGACTAGGCTTGAGAGCTGAGGTTCAGAACGATTGAGGATGCTGGGTGAAGTCAATGGACTCAAGCATAGCGCAAAATGGACAAGAATGATCGAACGGGTAGTTCGGTGTGACGGGTTGAATCAAGCGATGTGGCGGTCAGTGCAAGTGTCATGGTGGTTTCGGTGGAAGCCGGATGAGAGAGACTTGCCGACATGAAGAGAGCTGTTGATCAACCTACACGTGGCTAAGCATGAGATTGCTTTATGAAGATTGGATTAGGTCTTCGGAGAAGGATCGAGAAGGGGTATTTTGGTAACTTCACATAAATACTGCCTTTATGACCTTTTGCTAACCCGCGGCGCAAGGAGAAGCGGTTGAGGTCAAGATGAGATGAAAACGACGCTTTAAAATGCGTGCGTAAGTGAAACCCGTTTGTGTGTGGGCTTAACAGGTGCCCATTAGGGATATCCTTCTAGAAGCTAGCCTCTACTATAAATAGGGGAGGGTGCTGGTTTAGCACCTCCCAACCCTCATATCTAAAAACCTAGTTTGTGTTTTAGGGTTAGGAGAGAATAGTGAAGAGGTTAGGGTTTAGAGAGATGGATTGATTGTGTACTCATGTGTTGAGTCTTTGTCCTCCTGGATGGAGTGGCTGTAAACCAACATCAATCCCAAATCAACCCAAGCAAGATTCCTCAAGATGAGTCTCTTTTTGTTCTTACTCTCTATTTTGTGATTTTGAGGCTTTCTTTGATCTGTGAGTTTTCCTTTGGTTTCTGGCCTAGATCTAGCTTGCTGTGACATGTGGGAATACATCTAGGATCATCTTGATCATCAATCACCCACGAGCAAGTGTTTGGGTCATATTTTGGTTTTGACTCGGTTTTGGAGCAACCTTCACTCAGACGGAAAAAGGTCAGAACTTTGGCAAGGATCATGATCCTTGATTGGAATAGGTTCCTGACATCCTAGAGAAGGTATGTCTCAAGTTTGGTAAGGTTTAGAGTTGCCGATCAAAAGTTAGATCAATTTGTGATTTTGAATTCGGGCTGATTTTACTGTTCATTGGACAGGAGGTCAGACCGTCATGTACCTAACGGTCAAACCGCCAACTACATGGAGGTTTGACCGCCCAACTCTTTAGCTTTTGAGTTTTTGTGATTTTGGTCTATTTGCTTCAGGGTTTTGATTGGATTCAATACAAGTCTTCCATTGTGCTTGTATATTGATCTTCATAGCTTTTATAGTTATTGGAGTGAAATTCGTGTTGAATTCAATCAAGGTGAAAAAGAGATTGTGCTCCTATTCACCCCCCTCTAGTAGCCGTTTCGGTCCAACAGGTTCATCATAATCAACACCTTGAATTTGTTTGAAACCCATTGCGACCAGTTGTGCCTTATGAATGTGAATGTTTTCATCTATATCTATCTTTTTCTTAAAAATCCATTTGCACTCAATGGTTTTGATACCATCAGGTGCATCAACCAAGTTCCAAACTTGATTGTCATACATAGATTTTATCTCGGATCTTATGGCTTCAAGCCATGACTCAGAGTCTGGGTCCACAATCACTTCCGCATAAGTTTTAGGCTCGTCATTATTCAACAATAAAACATCATTCTCATACCTTATAGGCAATTAACGTGGCCTTTTATATCTACGTGGGGGCTGATGCCTTATCTATAGGTTCAACAATATTTTGTTCATCCTGTAGAGGTTTAGTAGGAGTTAAAACATTTTTAGATGATTCCCGAATTTCTTTGAGTTACACCTTGCTCCCACAGACTCCTTGGGAAAGAAACTCTTTCTCCAAAAAGACACCATTTCGAGCAACAAACACTTTATTATCAACCCAATTATAAAAATAATATCAATTAGTTTCCTTAAGATACCCCACAAAGAAGCACTTATCGGACTTGGGTGTGAGTTTATCAGACGTCAAACATTTGACATATGCCCCACAACCCCATACCCTGAGAAAAGACAATCCAAGACTCTTCCCAGTCTATATCTCATATGGTGTTGTTTCTATAGTTTTTGATGGAATCCTATTTAAAGTGAAAGCCGCTGTTTCTAGAGCGTATCCCCAGAATTGCAATGGAAGATCAGATTGGCTCATCATAGACTGAACCATGTCCAACAATGTTCGGTTTCGTCGTTCAGACACCCCATTCCATTGAGGCGTCCCCGGCGGAGTAAGTTGTGGAACGATTCCACACTTCTTTAGATGATCACCAAACTCATGGCTCAAATATTCACCTCCACGATCAGATCGTAGATATTTAATTACCTTGCCAATATGATTATGTACTTTATTTTAAAATTCTTTGAACTTTTCAAAGGATTCAGACTTATGCCTCATTAAGTAGATGTAACCATATCTACTAAAGTCACCAGTAAAACTTATGAAGTACTGAAAACCACCTCTGGCCGAAGTGCTCATTGGTTCACATACATCCACATGTACAAGGGCCAATAAGTCACTTGCCCTCTCACCTCTAGTCGTAAAAGGCGTCTTTGTTATCTTGCCAAGTAAACAAGATTCACATGTTTCAAATGACTCAAAATCAAATGAGTTTAAAAGATCATCTTTATGGAGCTTCATCATACGCTTTTCATTTATATGACCAAGACGACAATGCCAAATAAAAGTGGGATTCAAATCATTAGTTCGAAGTCTCTTAGCATTTATGTTATAGACAGGCATATCCTCAAGATTCAGAACATACAATCCATTTACCAATGGAGTATGGCCATAAAGCATATCTTCAAAATAAATTGAACAACAATTGTTCTTTATTTTGAACTCATAACCTTCTGCTCATAAACAAGAAGCAGAAATAATGTTTTTTCTTAAGGCAGGAACATAATAACAATTATTTAATTCCATAACTAATCCTGAGAGTAAAGTTAATGGTAAAGTGCCAATAGCTAATGCAGCAACTCTTACTCCATTGCCCACGTGAAGATCAACATTTCCTCTTGCCAAACTTCTACTCCCTATCAGTCTATGCATCGAATTGCAAATATGAGCAACCGATCCGGTACCAAATACCCGAGAACTGGTCGGAGAAGTAGCAAGATTAATTTCTACAACATTTATACTTAAACTAGAAGTCTTACTTCCTTTGTTCCTTTTCATTTCTGCCAAGTACTTCTTGCAATTTCTCTTTCAATGCTCAGTCCCATGACAATGGTAACATTCTGTGTTAGTCTTAGGACCCAGCTTGAGCTTCTTAAGCTTAGCTTTGAGACTTTCTCATCTTGAGTCTTTCCTTTGCCCTTTCCCCTTTTCGACTTACCCTTCTTCTTGAAGCTAGTAGTCTTTTGAACCATTATTACGTGATTGGAACTTTTCTTGATGCTCTCCTCAACACCTTTAAGCATGTCATATAACTCAATCATTGACTTCTCCATGCCATTCATATGAAAATTCAATATGACAGGCTCAAAGCTCGCAGGGAGTGATTGAAGAATCACATCAGTAGCCAACTCTTGACTAAGGGGAAACCCAAGCTTTTTCAAGCTCTTAATGTGACCAATCATCTTGATCACATGAGGACTGACCGGGCTACCTTCTGACAGCCTACAAGAAAATAATGCCTTAGAGGTACTGTACCTCTCTACCCTTGTTTGATCCTAAAACATACCTTTCAGACCCACAATCATATTGTAAGTGTCTGTGGCCTCATATTGCTTCTGAAGCTCAGAGTTCATGGTAGCAAGCATAAGGTAATGTACATCAACTGCGTCATTGCAATGCTTCTCATAAGCATTCTTTTCAGCACGAGTAGCATCAGCATTCGGTTCCTCGAAATAGGGACCCTCTAGAATATATTTCTTCTTTTCTTGTTTGAGAACAATTATCAAATTTCAAAACTAGTCAATGAAATTTGTTCTATTCAACTTTTCTTTCTCAAGAATGGATCACAAATTAAAGGTAGGTGCAGAAGAAGTATTAGGTGCCATGATCTACAACAAAAATATATGAAAAAAATCCAGCACTGTGTTTATGTAAGATCTTCTATTAAACACTTTAATAAAAGATACTCCCACTATATGGTCTAAATCATGTTTCCCTCTAACATCATATAGTGAGTTTAAGATCCATAAATCATTAAGTCCTAGTGAGCTTTGGCATCACTGCTAGAAACCTAGTGATTTTAGGTAGGTAACCTCTTGTCAATCGTATCTCATATGACTCTTGTTTATTGGGTGACACCTCTATGCCTCGGCAACCAACATTATGCCCCAAGGCCCAAAACTATTTTGATAGCCTTGTCAAGTCAAACCAACACTATGCATGTGGGTGTCCGACACCCACCCCACCTTATTAAGATAGTTAATGACACTCTACTTTGGTAGACCTACCAATTAACGATCAAAATCGTGACAGGCGTAGCAATCGGAAAGGCATCAATTTTACTTAATTTTTCTTGAGGAATAATATTCTACCATGTTAAAACATCTAATGATAAAACATGATTAATAGCATGACAGGAATAAACATTCACAGATAATCAAATTAAACTGTAAAATAGTATGGCCCTTAACATAACGATCTATGCTTCTTGTCCTCCGACCATCGTGCTTGAAATTTTTGACCGCATTCATCTACTAAGCAATTACTCCTAAAAGCTAGTAATGAATTACATACGGTAATATCAAGCATCACATATTGATACGCAGACCGTTATACAATAATATGTAGCTCGATGGCTATGTCATAGCATGACACATAGGCCATGAAAATTTATTCATGCATCACATACACAATGGGCCATACTATTCACATCAATCCATGCAAAAACGAGTTATGCATAGAATCAAATTCTATCGGGTGACATGAACACATAATACCTATAACGCGTGGTACGATTACTTAGCACGGCAGTCCCGCTAGCCAGTTAGCGGGCAGGGTTCGAAGGGGCAGCGCCCTTAGAAATTTTTCCGGGACATGAATCTTATTCACATAACCGAGCCTAAAAAATCATCGGATTAATTATATTAACCCTATTCTGAACTAATCTGATCACTGCCTTGCTACGACCATGCACTGCGGCATGCTCTGATGGCAGAATTCCGACCGGTAGGAGTATTATGCAATGTGGTTGTGAATAAGCGCAGAAGTTCATCTGGTACTTTTAACTCATAACTCTCGCAAACTCATCTACTATCGCCGAACACCTGATCGATTTTATCGACCAGTGCCTAGATCGTTCTATCCATATGAACCGATCTAGGTTACCAGACCAGACCAGTAATAGATTCAATCTACTACTGCCACATATCAAGTATATGCGATCGATCTAGATCAAAAACTACGCAGGATGGCTCTGATACCACTGAAGGGATACGGGTAGACTACGATAGCTGGCAATTCAAATTTTCTACCACGCAAACCAGGAAGCCATGCAAGTAGAAGATCATAGATCGTTACCACTAGACGTGCAATGCAACGGAAGAAGAGTTGGAGCAGCCTGATCCAACGTAGAGCGCGTCGATGAAGTGGTCGTAGTCGATCGTCCAGCGTCCTCGATGTCGATCGTCTCCTCCAGCGGCCAATCGCGTTCCTTGCGAAGTCATGGATCACCCTTAAGCGCAACAGCAACCGTAGTAGCACCTCTACGGTATCCACACGTCCAGGGATGGAACACGGTACATCGGTGTCATAGCACCAACTCGCACGACATGGCTCTCTTGAGAAGATGGCGGCTAGGGTTTCGGTGGAACTCACTTTCTGTCATGTATATCCCAATCAGCCTCATGCATCTCCTTATATATGGCCCATAACGGATCCTATCCGAACACGTTTGTTACAACCCGTTAAGTGTGTGACCCATTAGGTTTGTGCGTAATCGGTTGTGACTTGAAAACCTTTTCCGACCGCGAGTTGTTAGCGGTTTCTAGCAGGACATAACGATTCCTGAATACACACAAAATATATCGGATGAACCTTAATGCAATATGATCTACTATCAGGTCCTTATCACTTACGACTAGCTCGTATCTCTATACGATTAGTTCATATATATATATATAGTCTTGACCAGTTCGTAACTCCTTACAACCAGGTTTCGACCAGTTAGTGATCATGTTCGACAAGTCTACGATCAGCTCATATCTCCATACGACTAGTCCGTATTTGGTCGAACTGAACGACCTGCTCGTGCATTCTCCTTTTGCGTCACCATATCTGGTTGAACTCCAGGTGAGATAATTTGTCATCCATGGATTATTCAATACTTTCTCGATCAAGTAAAGGATAACTTTACGTGGTCGAACTCTTCAACCACCAGTGGCATGGCATGCACTTTCTTTAGCACCATGTTCTCTAACATGTGTTTACATTATTGATTCGATATCTCAATATCTATGACCAGTGAAACATGGTCATCAATCAATACATGTGCTGGTCGATAAGTCACTAGTGTTCTGACCAGTGACATACAACCAGAGATACATTTAGAACGACATCATATAGGCTCAAGAGCTTCACCAACAAGTCACATATTTGTTAACCTTTATAACTAATGATTCATCCAAGGAACATAATAACATTTATTCAATAACTCATAAACATAGACATGATACAATCATCTTTATGATTGTCTCTAGGGCATATTACCAACCGTCGCGTCCTCCCGCAACGACGGCACACTCGCTCAACAGATTTGTAGGTCCCCCCCCCCACACACACACACACAGAGAGAGAGAGAGAGAGAGAGAGAGAGCATGAGAGGCTTTGGAAGGCCGGCTACCGCCGTTGCCGGCCGGAGCAACTGAGCTCCCTCATCATGACGTCGCAGTTGAGCTCCCTCCTTCTGCTCGATCACCGCCCTCACTTAAAACGTAATGCCCAATACTTGACTCTAATGCAACTATGCAAGACCATCACTCAAGAACATGAATGGCATTTGAGCACAATATAGGAACAAAGAGAAGACCAAAACCTCACCATCAGAAGTATCAATGCCAAGTGTTGTTGTGGGCGTTCGAAATACCTCATATGACCTTGCCACCGAAGAAGCCACCACCATCGAGGACCTCGCCACTAGAATCAACCTCACCGTCGGGGAAGAGAGAGGTAATCCCCCGTGCCCTTCTGTTGCGGGATGGGCTAAATCTTGCGGATCTGAACTTGGCATATCGGCCCGATGGCGGGAATCCAGAGGAGGAGCTCGCAGCGGAGAAGGTGGCTGTGGGAATCTGGAGAAGGGGCTCGCCGGCCCCTATTGGACCTCTTAATTTTGGGGTCGGCCCATTACCCTTTGGTGACAAGAATTCGGGGTCGGGCCATGTAGGTCAACGGGCCGAACCGGACCCGTTGCACCCCTACCCACAGCGCACAGTCCTCCGCTGTGAAGTGTGAACTCCGACGCTCAAGTTTCCACGTACGTCTCTGTCCTCCCAGGGTTCTTCTCATCCGTCGTGCTTTGATTTGATTTGATCCGGTATTCCGGTGACTTTGGATGGGCCCGTCCGTCCATCAGAACCCTTGGATCTGGTCGCGCTGCACGGCGCCCGGTGCTATCCATCACCCGTACGTGCCGTCAGGTCCTACGCAAGCAGCGATGCGGCAAAGTCCCGCGTACCGCAATGACCGCGACTCGGCTTGGCCCGAAGCGCTCAGCACAGCCGCGCGGGCGCGGGGAGCACACGGCCGCGACGCGCACGGTCTCCTCTCCGCTCGGCGTCGTCCGTCCGCTCGCCCGTGCTACCAGTAAGTGACCCGTACGCCAGCGCGCGCGTCGCCGTCGTGGTGAGCTGGTGCCGGCTAATAATCATGTACACTGCCATTGGGTAAACGGACAGGACTGGCTCGGGATCGGGATCTGTTCGTGAGGACGACTCGGTCTCGTTCGCTGTCTGGCCGAGAGGGTAGGGTGCAGAACAGCAGTCGTGCCGAATGTCAAGGCGACACAGACGAGAAGAGTAACATTCCATGCATGGACGGTGGTTAATTAGTGCCCGGAATTTGTTATATTAAATGCCCGCCAGATCTTACCCTCGATTATTTGGTCAGTATTAGCCGGGCTGTTTAATGACCAGCTCGTTTCATGAATCAGTCAATTACGTACGATGCTCTGCACGTGGAGGACACTACACATGTTATGGTAAAAACATACTAATTTACAATGCAAGGATGGATATGCGATATTTCTTCATGGGCACGAGTTTCGTAACAAAACGTCATATCAAACATTCGACTTGAACATTAACATGGCTGGGATTGAACCAAGTCCTATAGGAAGGAGATAGTTAATTAGTACGTGTCCATGCTAAACGAGGTTCGCAAGCCGGGTCAGGCTATGTCAGCTAGGACTGGTTCAAAGTGCTTGAGATCAATTCAAGCTCAAGACGTGGGCTTCTTGATCGCCCAAGACTCATGCCGAACTGACTGGGACAGGCAAAACTACTCAAGCATAATGGTACATCTGAGTGTAGAAACATATATAAGAAAGTGTGCCCAATCTAGCAGTTTCTAATGAACAATATCTCATTGGCCGAGACCATCTTGATTCCGACCCAAGCTCGTGCTTGACTAGTTAAAATGACCTACCAAGCACGTAGCAATAGTTGGTCCAATACCTGACGACGCGTTTTACCGGGGTAGAAGGGAGCCTAAAAAAGATATCATGGCTTGGATGACACGATAGTAAAATTAGGGGCGTGTTCACACGCCCTGGAGCTTACGGCACCGGTCAGTGACTCGGTGTTTTTCGTCTCCATCTCGGGTAAAGTAGAAAGCCAAATCGTCCAATTTCTTACTTTTAGTGGAACTTGACTCCATGACATCCTTGTACTGGTTTGTACTAGGAAATCTCAATTAATTAATCTGACGGTCCCCTAAGCCACAAGTACATTGGACAAAAGTGCTATTTTTCTATAGAGCATTGTTATATGTACGTGGAAACATGCGTGTACAAAGTACAGACATTGGCTGACAAAACGGAATTTGTCTTAATTCGTATGAACAAAGGACCTATGTTCTACATGTCACCGTTGGGATCGAAGATTTCATATTATCCTTTCAAATGTTCCAGGATCTCTGGTCTCTCTCCGATCGCAGTAGTTAATTCTTGACATGGTACAGTTCCTCTCGTATCCAGTTTTTCCCCTTCATTTCGATATCTCGTGAAAAAGATTAAACAGCAAACGTACACCGCAAAGCATAGAATAGGTCAAGCTAGGAAACAAACAAGAGATTCAACGACCATATTTTTGGGCCGATTCTGGCGTCCCACAATGATGGCTATAATCTTCAGGTGTGTCTCAATCAAGTCGAAAAGGGCTAGAGTTCATTAATGTGCCGCAATACGGCTACTGCCGGTGAACTGAATCCAGGAGTCAGATCCTATGAAAGTAGCCCGTGCTAAAATTCGTACTAGTACACTACTTCTAGTGTATTGTTCTTATGTCGGCAGTAGAACACAAAGCAGCGTAGGAGACAGTCAAGACACTACATTAGCTCTGTCCATCGAAAGGTATTTGGTCTACAATCCATGCCTATTCAGTCTACCTCTGTAATGGAGCAAACTGATGTTTTTTTTTTAAAAAAAACTTCTGTAGGCTGTAGAGCAGCGAAACTATCAAGATTCAAAGGAAAATGTGTGCTCCAATGAATAACAGAGTTACAACATTTTTTCGTGTTGTAACTGAATGCCGTTTTTTTAATCTTGTGTAGCAGTTGGTTATCACAGTTATTCTTAAGGCTCAGCAACTAAAAGGTTACGAGTAGTTAGTGAGAATTGAACAGTGATTATTAAGCCGCCGGCTGAAAGTTATCAAGTTGTAAAAACTAAAAACAGCTCGTGGGTGCTCACTTACTCCAATAGTGTATTTATTGTCATCTCTTAGCTATGCCATATCAATAAATTTCTCTTTCTAAAGAGACTGTTCTGCACGCGAAACAAGACATGATATATTAATCTACTCTAGTTGACATGCAGGCCCGTTTCAAAGGAAAATTATAAAATATAAATATTGAAAAGTGTGCTAGAGACTATCTATTAGAGATATTGTCGCTAAAGATGATGTAACTTATGTTAGAGATAAAATTATCTTTAACTATTGGAGATGCCCTTAATCTCCTCGATTACATCATCACCCGTAAGGTCACCGGAACAATTCCCAAAGCAAACCGAGTTAAGCCCCTTTGTTCTCCAGGATTAAAGGTACATATAAAGGTACTTAGCAAAAAAAAAGGAAGAAAGAGATTAACAGTGCAAAAGGGGGAGGGAAGCGATCAGAGCTAGTCCTGACCCAGTCTCCCACTAAATTAAGCACCCACGTGCCTGCCATCTCTCTCCTGGTTTTCGATCGATCAGCCAGTCCCACCACGCCATGAGAAACTTCGCCGCCCCCGCGATCAGCTCAGCGTCGTCCCCCGTGTCAACCATGAGCCACCTAGCGCGGCGTGCTTCCCCATATATGCATACGCAGTAGGCACTCACACCCCGCTTCCTCACCAAGCTCACCACACCAAACCACTCACCTCGCAGCTTCCCTTAGCTCAGCTCCCTGCAGGATTAGGCTTTCTCTCTCCACGTACGCATCCCACAGGCCGCACATCGGCGGCCGTCTGCTTGCATATATATAACCAGCACAGGTTGCTGGCTAGAAACGTAGCAGCGCAGCACGCGACGGCTTAGTTAGGGCTTCCTCAGGAAACGTGCCGATCCTGGCCGGCCGGCAGGGTAGCGCGGTACCATATATACGCGCGCGGGTCGACATGGCCGACGGCATGCCTCCGGGGTACCGTTTCTACCCGACGGAGGAGGAGCTAATATGCTTCTACCTCCGCAACAAGCTCGACAGCCGCCGCGACGACATCGAGCGCGTCATCCCCGTCGTCGACGTTTACTCCGTCGACCCGTGGCAGCTCCCAGGTAGGATTTACTACGTACGGTGCGTGTCGTCGAAGCGCGTGACTTGCGTTAACTCGCGCGCGGCGTCATGTTACCTTACCTGCGTGCAGAGATTCACGAGAGGCTGTGCGGTGGCGCCAGCGAGGGGGAGCCGTGGTTCTACTTCTGCCCGCGGCAGGAGAGGGAGGCGCGGGGCGGGCGGCCGAGCAGGACCACGCCGTCGGGTTACTGGAAGGCGGCGGGCACGCCCAGTGTCGTCTACTCTGCCGGCCGCTGCCCCATCGGGATTAAGAAGACCATGGTGTTCTACCGCGGCCGCGCCCCGCAGGGGACCAAGACCAAGTGGAAGATGAACGAGTACAGGGCGTTCCAGTACGATGCCGCCGGGGCCGGGTCCTCATCCAGCGCCCACGCCGCCGCACCACCAAACCTTCCTCCGCAGGTAACACTCAAAAGAATGGGCGTCCCTTTCTTTGCCGCTATAGATATTGGCGTGCGTATGGAGTAGCTTCCAAAGCTACCTGCCTAATCCTCAATGTCATGCCCTCCATATAAATTAGACAGATATGTCAGGTGCAAGTTGATTGTGCCTGTCTCTTTTGGCGCCGGATAAATGCCCAAAAGCAACTCGCAATTAAGCTTGGCTTCATATTCTGTGCGGTTCTTAGCTAGTGCCGAATTGCCGATTAACAAGGTGCACACGATCGATCGAAGGCCCATATGAGTACATACACTACTGCACCGTGCAAGTAGCCGAATAGCACGCACGACTGTTGCACACTATGAGCTACTTTCTGATTTCGATATATATATATATATATATATATATATATATATATATATATATATATATATATATATATATATATATATATATATATATATATATATATATATATATATATGTGCAAGCTGGGCAGCTTATTTTATAGCCCGTAATTTGTTTTGTGAATTTGCGTTATTGTAGCTGAGGAGCGAGTTCAGCTTGTGTCGACTGTACACCAAATCGGGATCCCTGCGGCAGTTCGATCGACGGCCGCTCGCCGCTGCAGCAGGCGGTGCTGGTGAGAATCCAGGGCCATCCACGGCAGCCGCCTCGTCGCCGGATGACGACGACGGCTCCGGTGGCTCCATGCAGCAGTCGCAGCAACAGGAGCAAATGGAGGGAGGTGACGGTGATCCATACGGGGACGACATGGCCACATGGGCCGCCCTTTTGTACTGACCTGCAGACTAGAGATGCATGTCAGTCATATGATGCTCGCCTGTGTTAAGTACACATATATATGCGTGCCCCTTCACTACTTATTTTTTAAGATGAAATTTTGAGCGGAGCATGCTTAGTTTCTTCACGGGAGAAGAGAGATATCTTGCTAATTTTCTATTAATGGATTACTTCTTATCCCAAAATGGGATTCTCTTGCGCTAGAACAATAGCTAATTACTTAATTAGGATTCATGTAGCATACATACATATATTGTCAATGATTGTTCAAACTCTTATGTACACAGGTATTTACCTCATGTAACTTTCATAAAAATTTAATCGTGGCCTCTCCATTGTAGTGGAATTAATTGTTACTCCTTTTGTTTTTGTTTTTTACTTTTCACCATCTCCAAGATGTGACTTTGACAGTTGTTTTTTTATAATTTTATATTAAGATATATATAATTATATGACGCCTGTTTCGTACTCTCAAGAGTACATACTCCTACTTCGAATGTACCACTTAAACGAATGTATTATACTTTTTTTTTATCATTTTTAATATACTTAAATATCAATTATGAGATACTCAAATACGACTTGATTGAAAAAATTTCATCGGAGTCCTTTATTTTTGCTATATACCCTTTTTCATATATAAAAGAAGTATATACACAAATTTTGCTATAAAAAGTGGACTTTAACGAATTTTTTCATAGAGCTCACTTTGGAGTATCTTATAATCATTATTAGAGTATACTTGACGAGGATCTAATGATCCTCATTTTATCTTTTATCTATAATTCTTATTATGGGTAAATATGATATCATGTGGTCCCTAGGTATACCCCTTATATTTACAAGGAGAAGTCTACCAGTGGTCGAAGTTCTTCTACGACCACCCCATAGTCGTAAGTCTTGCTACGACTACCTTATGGTCGTAAGTTCTTCTACGATCACTATCCAGTAGTAAGTTATTCTACAACTACCCTATGATCGTAAGCTCTTCTATGACCAGGTCAGCTACGGCCACCTTATGATCAATAAAATCTACAGGCGAGTGGGTCCAATTGATTAAGGAATCCAGAAATAACATCTACCGTTATTCTACAGAGTAATAACACGTAATACCCCATTATCTCTGACAAATAACTGCTAGGCGGCATGAAGGAGTTAACACTCAGGTAATCACTGCAAACATACGCCCGTTACAGGACATGATGAGACGCCTCTTTACCTGGAGAAACGACTACTCCTTTACAACTATATAAAGGCGGCGATCAGAGAAGAAAGGAGGGCAATCGGAGAACACAACAAGCAATCGGGAAGACAGGCACTATCTTTTGTAATAGTCTTAGTCTTTTCTCCCGATTGTACAAGATACACTCAATACCATACACACACAGAGTAGGGTTGTTATTCTCCCTGAGAAGGCTCGAACTCAGATAAAAATACTCGTGTCAATCTCTCTACGTGATTCCATTCTAGGAGACCCCCCGAATCAAACAATCTTTACGTAAGATCGGTTCTAAAACACCGACAATACTCAAATGGATAAAGAGGTATCATCATACGATTTAAATGGTATATGAGAAGTGGGAGTACGTACTCCCATAAGTACCATACCATTTTCCATACTTATATACCTATAATATTATGAATGTATTTTTAATAACAAATCTAACTAAATATGTGGAAGCGTACCAGAAATTGAAGCCGTGTACACGATCTTCAGCAGCTAGGGTTTTGGTCTTCCAAAGCAATAGCCAGAACTTATTCCTTCAACTACTAAGAGCATGCACAATGGGCTTATGTTTAAGGGTGGAAAAAAAAGCTTGAAACTCGCGAGCCAGCTCAGCTCATTAAGGGCTCGGCTCAAACTCAGTCCCTTAACGAGCCGAGCCGAGCCGACAAATTAGCTTGTTTTCTTAACGAGCCGAGCTGAGCTGGCTCGCGAGTTACTCGGTTAACTCGTTTAGCTCGCTTCGATTTCATTGATCACCATTCACCGGGCGCCGCCACTCGCCTGTCCGCTTCATCCTCCTCCCTCGATTCCCTTCACCCCACCCAATGCCCCGCCTCCCCTCCGCCGCCGACCCTCCTCCTCCCACTGCTGTTGCCCTCCTCCATGCTGACCCTCCTCCTCTCGCGCCCGCGCCGCCGCTCCTCCTCTCACGCCGCCGTCGCCGTCCTCCTCTCACGCCCGCGCCTCCGCCCCTTCTCCTCCTCCTCCTCATGCGGTGCCCCTCCTCCTCCTTCTCCCCCGACAGCGCCCCTCCTCCTCCTCCCTCACCGGCGCCACTCATCCTCCTTCTCCCCCACTGGCGCCCTTCATCCTCCCCACACGGCGCCGCCCCTCCACCCCGGGCTCCTGTCCCGGCAGCCCGCTCCGCCTCCTCCAGCCAGATCTGACCGGATCTGGTCCCTCCCGCCGCACGGGAGGAGGTCGTCCGCCTCAAACTCCATTTCACCCTCTACCTCACCGGCGTCCGCTACAAAGCCGCCTCGCCTGTCAACCAAGAGGTCTGCACCAAAGACAAGCCCTTACTCCGGATGTCCCCTCGGTGAGTGTCTTGAATTCATGAATCATTTGGGATTGCTCTCCTCTGATCTGGATTATGAATGGAATGAAATGTTGACTAGTGGCTTCCTGTTAGTGGCTTATCAATTGAATGAAATGTTATAGATATGTCCTACAGAGATGGATTATCAATTGAATGATATACTAGTGGCTTCCTGTTAGTCGCTTATCAATTGAATCATTTCGGATTGCTTTCTGTTAGTGGCTTCTAGTATGGATACAGAGTGGCATACATTTCATAAAAATCAAGCATTTTCACATGCTATAAGCAGGTTAATTGCATATCAAAGATGGTGCATGGTAGCATGATCATTGATCATCTAATCGATTTTAAAATTAGTGTTGGTCTTATCAGTTGAATGAAATGTTCTGTCATGTTATGTTATAGATATATCCTACATTTTAAAGGATTAGTGTTAGTCTTAGCACATAAGGAAATGTCATGTTCTCAGATCTATGCAGACTCGAATATAGTTATTTTTCAAACTTGATCAAGCACTAGATGATGCACTACCAATCATCATAACTAATGACATGTCACGCTCACTACTACGTAAAAGGCTTTCACAGCACGGTTCAAAACGCCATCACGCAGCGGTTTCGTGAGCCGCTCGAGTTTATGGGTCGATGATGACATGAGGTCATCATGCACGGTTTTGAACCGCTCTGTGATGTATACTTTCACAAACGGTTTGTGGTTCAAACCGTCTGCGATAAGTAATATCACGACGGTTTCATCCACAAACCGCTCAGTGATAAGCACATATCACAGATGGTTTCGACCACAAACCGTCTCGTGATAAGTACATATCATGCATTTGGTTTGTGGGTGGAACCGTCAGTGATGACTTTTTCTCTATAAAGGCCCAGCAAGGATCGCTTGTACCATTAAATCGGCATATATATATATATATATATATATATATATATATATATATATATATTGTTCATAGTCTCTCAAGCAACCATTCTCATATTGTTGCTTGCGTTCTTGTTGGGTTTAAAGACAATTACATGCTCAAGAATTGTTGGTTGCTAATACATGATGCCACTTCCCAAGGAGTAGTTAAGATCAACGCCACTTTTCGAACATAGCGACGCCCAATCCGTAATTGGATGTCCTAACGCCATTCTTTGCATCCATACTTTTTAAACTTACAGAGGCTCAATGAGGTTGCCCGTGGATACCGCCTCATTCTTCTCATGTCATGCAGGACTAATTTCCTAAAGTGGTCGAGACTATTTAATAATATATATATAATATATATATGATGTGGTTTTAATGGCACAAGCAACCAACGCTGGAGACTTTATAGAGAAGAGATTATGAATGGAATGGTAGGACGACTGCACGCAAGAGGTAGGAGAACTTGACCAAAGATGAACAAGGGGACTATTAATATGAACTAATTATCAATTCAATTTCAGCATAAGACTATTGACACCATTACATCACAGAGCAAGGGGACTATTAATATGAACTAATTATCAATTCAATTTCAAAGATAAGACTATTGACACCATTACATCACACAAAGAAGAGGACTATTAATATGAACTAATTATCAATTCAATTTCAGCATAAGACTATTTACATCATTACATCACGAGCAAGGGACTATTAATATGAACTAATTATCAATTCAATTTCAAAGATAAGACTATTGACATCATTACATCACACGCAAGAGGACTATTAATATGAACTAATTATCAATTCAATTTCAGCATAAGACTATTTACATCATTACATCACAGAGCAAGGGACTATTAATATGAACTAATTATCAATTCAATTTCAAAGATAAGACTATTAACATCATTGAGCAGTTCATCGAGAAGAGAACAAGACCAAGGGTTTCCAAACCCACCACACCAAAGAGTAGCCCTCAAGATCCATCGCAGAGCACAAGCTAGCCATTTTCATCACAGAGCAAGGAGGGTAGAGACAGAGAGGACCTTAGTACAATAAGAACCACGGTGGCGCATTCCCACCACCAAAGACAACCATCATCCATTTCCTTTACCTAGCATAAATCACACAAACATCGGGACACAACTTAAGGCTCATGCATAAAAATCAAACTCAACAAAAGACATTAAGCTAACAGATCTAAAGGAGAATAGAGGAGGATGGGGAAAGCAAAGTTCGGCCAGGCCCTAGTGGGCATAAAAGGGTTTCAGGCGGCGACGCATGACGAGGTCGAGCGGCGGCCGAGGTGGGAGGAACGGAGTTAGGGCGGCGCAAACCCTAGCGGCCGAGTCGGGAGTGACGAGAGTTTGGGTTATCAGAAGTTAGAGACAACGGTGACATCGAAAAAGACACTCTTATCGCACGAGTGTCTTTTGCAAGGTCACCAGATGCTACAACCGTCGGCGACGGAAGAAGAATGGCGCGGCAGCGACGGGAGGGAACGGACGAGAGTAAGGTCATTTGGGAGTGACGAAGTTAGAGCGCAAACCCTAGCGGCAAGTCGGGCTAGCTCCTACTTATAAAGAGATTTATCGAGACGGTTATATTATGGAACCGTCGGTGATATTATCACTGCAGCGGTTCCATAATAGAACCGTCCGTGATATGGTTTTTTTCTCAAGTATATACACTTACATGACATGAAGAAATTACATGTTTATATTAAAAAGCGTAAACCTATAATTAAACAAGGTTTTTCTAGTGGCGAAGGTAGGTCGCTATGTCCATCTCGCAATACTTCATAAGCGATTTGTTTCAAGATCGGACGGTTCTCGATCATCACGAACGAAGCTCAAATGCGCCCACCGATTGACGCTGCTTCGTTGGAGTGTCTCCAAGACCTCAAACTGTTGAACTAAGAAGAATTGAGCCCATAGGCTCTCTTCCCTTGCTTGAGGGTCTCGGCACCGTCGACTAGGTCGCCGCCTCGATTACATGACCCAAGTGACTAAGAAGCCTCCCGAGACGTGCAACGCCGTTTTGGAGGACTACGCCGATGACGCGTAAACTCGCCGAAGTGGGAGATCACCCGAAGACACGGCGGAGGAGGATGTTAAGACGGCGGAAGGTGGCCGCCACCGCTTCCGCAAATTCTCAGGCGGCAGAGGAGTGAAGACACCGTTGATCAAACAAAGTGTTCTTCCGCAAAGACGGCTCAACTTACACCGAGAAAGGTGCTCAGACAAAGGCGGCAGAAGGCCATCAAGGCGGCGACAAGGAAGAGGCACCATTTCATTTTTTTATAAGTATGTGGGGATGATCATCTTGGATGGCGGATGATCCTTTTTATAAAACAAGGAATAAATTCGGAGCGTGAGACGAAGAGACGCATTGGGGAGCCGAAGCGGATCGATGCGATGAAGAGACGCATCGGGGAGCCGAAGCGGATGGCGACGAACAGACGCATCGGCGATGAAGAAACTCACGCTGGAGCGATATTATCACAGACGGTTATTTTTAAGAACCGTCTGTGATACTAATTAATATCACAGACGGTTGTGTTTAAAACCGCTCAGGATATCGATTAATATCACAGACGGTTCTTGTTGTAACCGCTCGTGATACTTCATGACGGTTTTCAACATGAACCGTCTGTGATATTGCCTCTTCACGACGGTTTTTAGCTTAGCCAAAGAGTACGCATTTGCCTCTAAACCAAAACCGTCTGTGATTGAATGTAATACCGACGGTTTTGGTCAATCGTCTGTGATGAAGCGTCCAGTATTAGCCTTTTTGTAGTAGTGGTTGCACTAGATCATGCACTAGAGTCTAGAGATCATGCACTACCAATCCTCCCATTTTATCATGCACTACCAATCCTCCCATTTTATCATGCACTAGATCATGCACTAGAGATCAAGTACTAGATCATGCACTAGACATAACTAGGCATGTCATGTTGCACTAGATCATGCACTAGAGATCCTTGGAAGTTGGCATGCCCTTGCTGTTGTCTCATGATGGCCGGCTAGCTTAGCTAGACAAGACAATGCATGGTATACATTGAATTGTTGCATACTTGCATGCGTTGGAAAATATACTTTTGTCTTTCACATGTACGATCATTTTCCAGAATGCTTTTTTACCAACTTAAATTAGTATGATCATTTCCAGAATACTTTCCAGATTCCAAGATCACAAGTTGGCAAGACCTTTTGTTTGGTGGAGGATAAATTGACAAGATCACAAAAAGATATTTTGTTTGGTGGTCAAGTTCATTCAAGAATTTGCATGGATGTTTATTGATCTGCATAGACTAGTTATGAACTTTTTCTTGATATTATTGATCTGCATGGACTAGTCCATGAACTTGTGATCTTGTGATATTATGAACTTGTGATCTGCACGGATATTATGAACTTTATTGATCTGCATGGATGTGATCTTGTGATATTATGAACTTGTGAATTGTGATTTGCCATCTGCATGGATGTTATGACTGATATTATTGATCACAATTCACAAGAAGACATTTTATTGATCTGCATGAACTAGTCACTAGTAGTTCATTCAAGTGATATTATGAATTTGTGATCTGCATGGACGTTTTTTATTGATTTGCATGGATGTTTATTCATTTGCACAGATGTTTTATTAATTCTGGATGTCAATTCATTAACGAGCCTAACGAGCTTAACGAGCCGAGTTCGAGTTTTGTACCGAGCCGAGCCGAGCCTGACTTTCTGCTCGTTAGCTTAACGAGCCGAGCCGAGCCGAGCTCGTTAACTTAATGAGCCTTAACGAGCCGAGCCGGCTCGTTATCCACCCCTACTTATGTTAGCCGTCTATAGTCATTGCCATGTAGGATTTTTGCTGACATGGATGAAAGAGAATGAATAGAGATAAAGATGATGTCTACAATCTTGTAGTCGACTATAGCACAAGAAACAAGAAAAGCATTAGAAGATTGTGTGTTCTATAAAGACAACTAAAAAGACAGCAGCTATCTATACCATTGTATGAGCTATCTTTAATGCTGT
Organism: Phyllostachys edulis; assembly: GCA_036346405.1. Classification (NCBI taxonomy): domain Eukaryota; kingdom Viridiplantae; phylum Streptophyta; class Magnoliopsida; order Poales; family Poaceae; genus Phyllostachys; species Phyllostachys edulis. Next base: position 16,733,237 of record CM070546.1, on the reverse strand, counting down.
CTATAGGTGACATGGAGAGTTGCTATAGACAGCAGCTGTCTGTACCATTGTACATGCCCTAACGGGATACAGGTGGATTGGTGGTGCCTGCTTTAGGGACCTGGCTCTGTATTTATAGGCAAACCTTAGGTGCCAGTTTCCTATTCTAACTCATCACAAAATAGGAATCTTCATCCGGTCTCTACACATGCAGTCCATATTAGGTCATGTACAATAGGCTTACATCAGCTGTTTATAGCCTCTACCACATAGGATTTAAGTTGATGTGGATGAAAGAGAATAAAGAGAGAGAAATATGTTGTCTACAACTCAGAAATTGATCAGAAGACAAGAACCAAGAAAAGATTAAAAGATTGTGTGTTGTCTACAATCATCTAGTCGATCAGATCACCATAACCCATTGTATGTTCTGTCTTTAGTCTTTGTCTACAAGCGACATAAAAAGCTTTATAAACAAAGAAATTGCCTATCCCATCAGACACGCCTAGATACTTGAGCCCTAATAAATAATAACCCTAGTTGGTCACTTTATTTGTGGACCAACTCACATGATTGCCATATGATACGTTAGTTGGTCACTTTATTTGTGGACCAACTCACATGATACTGATAGCCATATAATACGTAACACGTGGATCAACCTAATAGGAAAAAGTTCGTCTACCGCTGTCTGGACCAGCTCCAAACCAACTCTGTTTCAGCATGAAAGGATGACACAAAAAAATGGCAGCCATACGATGCTATCTGTTCTTCTTGAGCAACGAAGCATGTGTATCATTGAGTAGGGAAAGTAATTAATTATTGGTTAATTTGCTACACCATACATCATATTCTTGGGGTTAAGTTTACGTATACCATGCAAAGATTTTTCTCACCTGATTTTCACTTAACTTGTTTGGATAACGAGAGATTAGAATCAATCCAAAGAGATTAAATCGAATCATAATGTATCTAAATAAGCCCTAAATTAATATGGTCGCCAAGCCAATACCACGACAGCATCTTGTTGCGCTGCACCAAATTAACCGCACAAAAGAGAAGCCACCAGCGGACGACACTTTCGTGTTGACTATCCATTAAACGTTCCAAGAGAGAGACTGAGAGAGAGAACAATATTGTTCGACCTGTACGCTTCACCGTCTGCTGGCATTCGCGTCATCGTTGCTTGCTTCTCGTCGTGTAATTACAGTATGCATTGTAGGTCCATAGCTCTACAAGTCACCCACTTAAACAAGTTCAGATATTAGATATGCAGTTTAGGAGTTAGGGACCTAATTAAGTTTAAGAAATCTACAATGCATCTACTCTTAGTCTAATTAGCACCGTGCAGAAGCTGCGCCCAAACTCGAGAGGCTAGTTAAGTAGTAGTAGGTCATGCATGGTTTTTTTCCCTTTTTTTTCCTCTTTTATTTTATTCGTGGACTCAAAACTATGGTACATGTTGGCCTCGAAAGAAAGAAAAACAAGTTAAGATGGTTGGGCCCGGACCTTACCCAGTACTGGCCTACAAGGCCCAGAGCTAACACATGGCCCTTGAGATGTGCTGCGCTCTTTGCTGACGCCAGGGGAAAGCCCTAATTACACCCAATCCATTTGGATGGGTACGGAAATTGAACTAAAATCCACACAGGGATTGATTCTAATTCCCACCTACCTAAACAAACCCTAAAGTGGGCAGCCACTCATTGTTCTTTTATGTTGAGGAACCGTCGCTGGCGAGTCCAGTCTGAGCGATTACCTCGTAGACGAACTCAAAATCGTAAGAACAATACAAGAACACAAAAACAGAATAGTAGATTGAACACAGAGATATGAGGGGACTTCAGACTTCTCTTTATTGCTTTCTCCAAACTCAATACAATATTGGGGTCCCCTCTTCTTTATATAGGCTACTGGATGGATGAGTAGGCCACCGTAGGCCCAGGGTTGCCGGCCTAAGCCCGGTTTCTTAACACTCCCCCTTGGGCACTCATCTGTCATGTTTATGTCTCGTCAAAACTCTATAAAAATTCAGTGGAAAAAATTTGGAGAAAAAGTACATGAAACACGTTCTATTGTGCTGCACGAATTGCCTTATTAAAAACCTTAGCCGAGAAACTTCAAGAAAAACTCGTCAAGTGAAAAAGAGTACAATCCACCCAATTTCATCCGATCTCCAGGATTTCTTCTTTGGGTACTCGATCTTCATGATCAAGCTTTAATAAAGAGTTAGTGAAGATTCTCCCCCTGAATTCTGCACTTCTCTAAGTCTCATCATTCTAATTCCATGTATGCACCTTTCAAAGTTAGATGCTGGAAATGACTTAGTGAATAAATCTACTAGATTTTCACATGGCTTAGTACGCAATACTTTAATCTCGTCCATCTTTTGCGATTAATGAGCATAGAAGAACTTGGGGTTGATATGCTTTGTGAGATGACTCTTCACATAACCCATCTGCACTTGTGCAACACAAGCTGCATTATCTTCATAGATAATAGTGGGGGTTTCCACGGTATTCAATCCACACGACTGTTGGATGTGGTGTATCATCCGTCGAAGCCAAGCACATTCTTGTGAGGCCTCGTACAACGCTATGGTTTTCGAGTGGTTTGTCGAAGTCGATACAAGACTCTGCTTAGACGATTTTCATGAAATTGCAGTTCCACCACATAGGAATACATAGCATGTTTGTGACTTGGTTGTATGTGGGTCTGATAGGTACCTAGCATTTGCATAGCCATTCATATTCAGGTCTTGGTTCTTTCTGTAGAACAGACCAAGTTCTTTGCTTCCTTGGAAGTATCAGAAGATATCCTTCATTCCCTGCCAATACCTTTGGTAGGTTCTGCACTATACCTTGCTAATAGGTTCACGGTAAATAAAATGTCCGATCTAGTATAGTTTGCTAAGTACATTAGTGCTTCTATTGCACTTAAGTATGTGAATTCCGGTCCCAGGACTTCTTTAGGTCTATACGGGTCCTTATCTTGCTGCAAGGATCTTCCGATCATTGGCACTTTCTAAGGGTATGCCTTTTCAAAATCGAACCATTCTAACACCTTCTGAGTGTAGGTTGACTGATGTACTAATATCCCTTCAGGGGTATGCTCAAGCTGTAAGCCTATGCAATATTTGGTTTTATCCAAATATTTCATTTCGAACTCCGACTTCATGTAAGAGCTTACTTTCTTAATATCCTTCAGGGTTTCAATGATATTCAGATCATCTTCATACACTGAGATTATACAAAATCTATCCTGAGATCGTTGTATAAATACACGGGGATAATTCTTGTTGTTCGTATAGCCTTTCTTACATAGAAAGTCGCTTCAAGCGATTATACCACATCCTGCCTGATTGCTTAACTTTGTACAGTGACTTTCTGAGTTTCACTCTATACAGATTTCTATTTATTCTGCCTTGGTTCGGGACAAGGATATATTCAGGTATCTTCGTATCAATGTCCGAATCCAATATTCCATAAAGGTATACTGTTACGACATCCATCAATTTCACTTTTAACTTCAAGTTTACTGTCATTGAGATTAAATATCTAAAGGGTGGTTCTGCCCATGACTGGGGAATAGGTTTCTTCATAAACAACTCCTGGATGTTGAGTGAAACCTTGTGCAACATGCCGTGCTTTACTTCATATTTTCATTTATCTTTCGAACAAATACCAACTTATACCTTACGGGGTGCACATGGGGAGGTGTGTGGCTTACAGGCCCAAGCACATCTCTTTTATTTAGAGCTAATAATTCTGCTTCTATTGCCTTCTTTCAATCTTTCCAATCTGATCTTTTCTTTCTTTCAGCAAGCGATTCAGGCTTTGGATCAAGATCGATGATTGTGGCAATTTTCTTTGCAAAATCAATGTCGACATTAGCTGTTGTCTTATTCATGGATTCTCCCGCGGTCACAAAGTTTATAGCTATTTCTTCAAGGGGTGATTCTTCTAATGCTTTTACTTGCTCACTGTTGTTTTCAATTACGGGGGCGAGTCCCTTTAATGTTTCAGTTCCGATGTGTGCGCACACATCCATGATAATGTTTCCCTTCATGGGGATGTTCAATTCTGGTATGCCTTTCCTGAAAGTTTCATACTAGTGCCAGGTCTCAACTGGCTCCTCTTATGGTTCTGGGGAACTTTGGTGATTGACTGTGTCAAGTCCTTCTTATCATTTTTCACCAAGCGTCCTCGGTTACTTCAGATTCGAGGAGCCAGAGTTTTCGTCCTTTCAGAGGACTTAGGACGGGATTAGGGATACCTTCATCGGTATTTCAACCCTCTCCGATGCATTGCGTACAAGCATATGCGACTTGGTCACGCTCTTCAAATCACTAAAGTGTTCAGGCAGTTGATTCGCTAATACTTACAAATCTATTATCTTCTAGACTGCAATTGTCTACTAAACTTCAATTATCTTATGGACTTCTCTATTTGCTTCACTAGTGCGCGGGTCATGTGCATAGATTTCAATTATCTTCTGGACTTCAATTATCTTCTAGACTCCTCTATTTCCTGACATTTTCATCAAGGGGTTGATTTCCTCCCCCTAATGACGGGAAACTAACCTCATCTAATATACTATCAGCGAATCGGGCAGTATGCAAATCTCTCGTCATAGGGTCCAAATAACTGATTATGGATGTTGTCTCATAACCAACGTATATCCCAGACTTTCGGAGAAGGCCCGTTTCAGTTCGTTGTGGTGGTGGTATAAGTATATAAATCTTGCAACAAAATCTTCAAAGATGAGAAATTTTCGATGCTGACCCTTACGCTAGTTGCATTGGTGAATGGATGTTATATGCTGACGGTCTAAAATTGATGAGAGTTGCTGGGTGCAGGACTGCGTGTCCCCAACATGTAGTTGGTAAATTACAATTCTTCAAAGTGGTCAAGCAAAAATTTAATCCTTTTAATTAATACCTCTGCTAGTCCATTCTGGGTGTGGAGATGCAGTACAGAATGCTCAACTTTAATTCCCATTGCCATACAATAATCATTAAATGTCTTTGAAGTAAATTCTCCAGCGTTGTCCATTCTGGTGGACTTCACATGATGATCAGAGAAATTATTTCTAATTTTAATTATCTGCGAATTTAGCTCTGCAAAAGCGTAGTTTCTCATAGACAATAAACATATGTGCAACCATTTCGAGGAAGCATCGATGAGAACCATAAAATACCTAAATGGCCCTAACAGGGGCTGTATAGGACCGCAAATATCTCCCTAGATACGGTTCAGGAATGCAAGGACTTCATCCTTCGCTTTCAGAGCAGAAGGTTTAGTAATTAAATTCCCGGGGGCACATGCAGGGCACACAAAATCTCCCTGATTTGGAAAATTCTTTACATCGACATTATGCCCCTGTGAATTGTTAATTATATTTCTCATCATCCAAAGACCTGGGTGGCATTATCTATCATACCAGAGATAGAAAAGTTTAGAGCTTCTAAATACGGTTTCCAGGGCAGTGTAGGCTACAGACGCCTTAATATTAGTGCAGTATAGCCCCGTTTCAAATGAAGGAAGTCGTTCTAATTTCCTTTTCCACTATCTTCACTCTTTGTAATGAGCAGGTATTCCTTACCATACTCTTCTTCAGTCTCTAAGTGGAAACCGTTAGCGCGAATATTCTTGAGAGTTCTAGTCGATTTTTGGGTACAACAAGGCTTCTTTAATGACCAAATTTGTACCCATCGGGAGTATAATTGTGGCCCTTCCTGAGCCTATTATACAAGTATCGCTGCCTGCGATTGTCATAAGACTACCAGCATCATTGCTGATCGACTGAAATATTTTTTCTCTCTCAAGATGGTACTCGTTGTGCCGCTACCTGCTAAGCACACTTCCTCCATTGGGTGCCACACGCGTTCTAACATAATGTACTTTATTAATATACAGCAGAAAGCAAGCAACACATAAATAAAATATTTCAGATATCAGAACATAACTTGCTATTATAAATACGAAAAAGGTTTAACAGAACTCATCATGATAATTTAATGCTTTGCTCTCCTAGAGCTTACAACCATCATTCAAAAAATAATAATTCAATGTTCTGCTTCAATTACAAACTGCAAGTTACTATAAAAGATCCAAGTGCAATGCGTGCACTAGATCGAATCAGCGAAGTATTCAGAAACTTCTGCCTCAATCTGCTACATGGCGATCTTCTCCTCTTGGGCAACTACGGCTGCAGCCACTGTAATGTCTAAAGGAGGGATGATGGGGCTACTACTGGGCTGTCTACATCCATGAGTGCAACTAATGGATGTGGATCATCTGTGCCTGCAATAGTGAGATGTGCCTCATGCTGTCTTTTGCCTTTCTTTTTAGAGTGGAAAGCATCAATAACGTGCGACCCACGACCTTACCCTTCTTGCCCCTCTCTTTCGTAAGAGGCTTCTTCACCTTGTAGCTGCTAGCATTGGCTTCATGGCCAACATTGCTACTAGGTGGATGTGAGATGTAGTTCTTCCTCAGAACATCATCTTGAGCTTCCGCAACTTGCATGGTGTCAATTAATTCGGCGTACTCTTTGTAGCCATCTTAACAATAGTTGCGTGCGAATTGCACCGTATTTGTGTGAAAGGTAGAGAGAGTTTTCTCAATCTTCTGCTCATCCATGATTACATTATCACAGAGTTGAAGACTTGTACAAAGTCTGTACAAATTCTAGCCATGCTGGGTTAGTTCTTCGAACTCCTGGTTCGTGATGCCAGTCATTTCCATATTCATGCAAAGAGTTCATAAGATTACTGCTAGCAATTTACATAAAATGGTTGCAAAATTATCATAATTCTCTTCGAACTCCTGGTTCGTGTTCTCGTACTTTTCCATGCATTTTTCATGATTTACTGTTATTTTCAATTATTAAAAGCAATATAAACAATCACAGATAATCAAAACAGTAAATACAATAAATAAATTGCATATAAATAACAATAACAAAGTTAAGCATGCTTCAAATACAAAATTGATTCAAGATTTGAATTTTCGAGAACCTTTTCTGCTATAAAAAATATTTTCGACAAATTACGAAATTTCCAGGGGTTAAATCACGACATTTCAATTCTGAGAAAAAAAATTGTGCAATTGTTAGAAACTCCGAGGCCCTTTTTGCAAAAGTTCATTGCTCGTGTAATTATCCTCGTAATTTTTAGAATATCGATGGTCCCTTTTGCAAAAATGAGATTTTCTTTTTTCTCGTTTTTGTTTTTTTTCTCTTATCCAATGGCCGACCTTTTCTTTCTTTCCTTTGGGCCTTCATTTCTTTGGCCCATCTGGGCCCAATTCGGTTGGCTCAAAGGAAACCGAAGGGGTAGGGTTTCCCTACCCCCATTCAATGCAGTGGTGGCGGCGCCCATGTGCCTGAGGAGGCGGCAGCCCCATGGAACGAGGAGGCGATCGGCCGACGCAAGGGAAAGGCACACTGGCAAGCAAGGCGCAGCAGCATCAAGTGGTGGGCTCCAACAAGGACGCTGTAAAGGCGGCTACTGGTCGGGCTCAAGCGGTGTGGCGGGCGAGCTCCATGTGTGGCGGCGACTCCGGATGGCTGGCGAGGCTCGGCGACACGTGCTTCAAGCAAGGGAAGCGGCGCCCAAGCACGACGCGGTGGCTCCGGCACGGTTCAACTCCAACCGGGCGGGCGACACTCCAAGCCGCGTGCGGGTGGCGGGTGGGCGACCGGTGGTGGACCCGCAAGTGGCGGCGGTAGCCCGCTTTTAGCACGGCGTCGGCAACGGGCTTTAAGCGATGGAGCGAGGCGGCCGGGGGCTTTAAGCCGGCCATGGCGGTGCTTCAGGTGGCTATAGAGGCCTCAAGCCACGGCAGCCGCTTCCCTCCCCTTTTTTTTTTTTTTTTCTTTGCGTCTGCACGCGACGATCAGGCACTTTAGGCGGAGGCAAAGATAGCTTCCGATCTGGAGTGTGGGGAGAAGCCCATGCGGCGGCTCTAGGTCGTCGGCCAAAATTTTTCATGTTTCACTATTCATACAATTGCAATGCGTATTGTTCATCCGAAAAATACTCTTCATGCAATTACCGATCAGCTTGACCGGCGACTTCGAGTCGGCTCGCGGTAGATTAAAACGTATTTGCGATTTTCAATCTACGGTACAATCGACATCCACCTTTTCATGCAATCCAATGATCGGTATTGTGTCGGCGACTTCAAGTCGGCTCGTGGTATATTAGAGCGGATTTACACCGCAGGTTACAATCTAGAAAACCAAATTTGCATAATTGAAAGCAATCTAGAAAAAACGATTCAATCTACGAGTGTCGTTCATCGACGGTTACCTTTCGATCCGAGGAGAGTCAATCGTGCTGATAACGTGTTGAGGAACCGTCACTGGCGAGTCTAGTCCAAGCGATTACCTCGTAGACAAACTCAGAATCGTAAGAACAATGCAAGAACACAGGAACAGAATAGTAGATTGAACACAGAGATATGAGGGGACTTCAGGCTTCTCTTTATTGCTTTCTCCAAACTCAATACAATGTTGGGGTCTCCTCTCCTTTGTATAGACTACTGGATGGATGAGTAGGTCACCGTAGGCCCAGAGCTGTCGGTCTGGGTCCGGTTTCTTAACATTTTTCTACCACGCGATCTGGAGGTCTCCCACTCTACTCTAGTATTGATCATCAGACACGGAGTACCATACATGCATCTCTGAGATGGAAAAAACCAAGTACACCCAATCAAATTTGTGAAAGATCACACCCAAAAATGGAGTGATTCGGTCTAATGGTCGTTGCGTCAACAAAGTACATTATGTATTTCTTTCCAAAAGTTATTGGACGAGAGCATGAATGAGTACTGTAATACACAGACATATGTATTCAATTTCAATGATTGGAGTAGTTTAATAATTTCCTTTGTTCAAAAAGGAAAGCCGTGAGGCTTATTAAGTCAGCTTGTACATTTGACTGCTATGCTCTTTTACGGTGTGCACTTGACTGTTGTGCCGCCTGCCGTTCTCTGGCTCACAAGTCGGCAGCTCGGCGCCACCCGAATCCCCCAAAAGCGCCCCGAGAAACAGACCACCCACTTGTGAGCCATTCCTTCGAGCTAATTGAACTCGTTTGGGTACCGAAATTACACTCTGCCAGTGCCACCATCTTGCCGGCTTTCATGGGTCCCGGTGAACCCGAGAAAATCGAAGTGTCCTGTTCGGTAATGAAGCGTTTTCTCCATTTCTATCTTTTCCTTTTGTGATGAACATTGTATTCGCTTAGTCATCTCGTGCAGTGAGAATAGTGTTTCACACGAAGAAACAGATATTACGAGCATGTTCATTGGAATTTTCGATGATTTGGCGTTGAGCGTTTGATTCTGAATCATCCAATGTTTAGCTAGTCCCAAGCAGCAATGAAGAGCCATGATGGGTAAACATTAACGGAATTGCTCCTTAACTTCTGACAGTTTTTTTTATACCAAAACTGTCATTTTTCATTTACAACTTCATTATACATAAATTACAGTAAATTATTTATGTAATTTTTGTTCGTAGTCACTGTAATTATTCTCGAAGGTCTTAATAACTCATATTTCCATCAAATGATTCAACGGATTTACTAATTTGTTTTTTCTTTTTTTGTATTTGTGGAGTTCACCTACATTATTGTCTAGTTTAGATTTTTTTTTTTGTATTTGTAGGGTTCACCTAGATTTACTTTTGCCTATTATGTGTAGACATAAATTAGAGTTTTCTTTGTGTGAATATTGATCTTGTATGTTACTTCTTTGATCTAATCGGTTCAAAATCTAACAGCTTTTATATAAAGAAAACTAACACATTCTACTTAGATAGACCCAAACATTAATTGTTTGAATGGCGAAGGCAATGCGGTCGTTCTAATGCCTGGATAATGTGCATACTAACTAGGCCATGCAATCTGCTACTCAGCCTGTGAGGTCGGGCCACGGGCCGATCAAAATGCTGTAATTGTGTTTTTTTTAACGCTTTGTAGGCACAAAATCCCACTAATGTTCAAAGCAAGCATACAATGGAATCTATAATTGGACCAAACAATAGTCATACAAATCCACTATTAATTACTGTATATTTGACTTGCACATTTTACATGGAGTAGTCAAAATTCTATAACAACACAGATTATTATTACTACAAATGCTTTCATGACAACTAATTAAGAACGGGCATGTGCATGCAAATTGTGTAGGCACATAGTTTATATTTGGCACACCCATCTTACATAGAAACTGACAAAAAAAAACACATAGTAACAATGATGTCTAGCTGCTTTTGATAAGGAAAATATTGAAAGACTGTAATCATTTCGTGGCCTTTGGGTCCTGAATGATATTAAAAAAACCATATTTGGCAAACCTAGCTTTCTAAGAACACCTCCAGCCATTGAGTTGGAATAAGTAGATCTGACAAAAAGTTGAAAATGGGCAGGTAGAACATCGCAAGGAGTTAGAAATAGTCCATTGAGCACTTTTAATGCATTTACTCCAAGACTTCCGTGAGTTCCATTTATCACTCGATGCAAATGAAAAACGCACCAAAATGCAAGGCCTACAAGTGTCAGATATGTTAAATGATAATAAAATGTCTTTTCCTTACTTTAACCAGATATGTATCTGATAAGCACTGGAACTGTAGAAGTGATCATTGGAGTGTAGTGGTTGTGTACAATGTAAATATAGGAACCATTCACAACCAATTAAACAACAAAGCAAATTGTACTCATAATTAAAAGGATAAAGACAAACAACTCCCTTTATGTGTTAACGCCATGACACACATATAGGAAAAGATCTCAACTACCAACAATACCGCGACAGGTCAACATCTATGATATTTGTGGCACTTCCTATGGCAAAAAGAGGCACAAAAAATAATTTATCTAAGTATAAATAAAGCTCTGGACATTTAACTACTATCAAAGCAAGCACAAAAAAATTAGATGTGCATGCGAACAAAATTCAGATACATGCACTAAAAGTTCTTGGAAAAAGAAGCTAAGTAAAATATAAAATGTAGCAATGCTAGTTACCAACATGAAAATCTAAAGAAATGAAGCAATATTTTAAAAGATACGAATATACCGAACCGAAAATGATAGAGAAAAGGTTTAGACAGAGAAGACCTTCTAACCTTGAAGGGCACACCATAGCTCCCTTGAGACAGAACCAAAGCCCATGCTACACAGCTAATGCCTATCAAATGTCCGTGGTAATGCTTGCAAATATGAACTATCATTCTTGTACCAACTGAACTACACAAGCTAATCAACTTCTGAAACCTCCAACCAAAACCATAATGCTATAAAATCACCAAGTGACAATATACAAACACATCTCCTTTGGGTAAAGTAATGATGTTTCCTAAAGCACTACAATCATCCCTCCTATCCCATCAAGGACCTACAGAAACACCATTCAAGATTTTTTTTTTCCAAACAAGTTAGAAGGCATCCTAAAAAAGCAGTAGAGTTATCCATAGAAACTCGTTCGTGCATACCATCTCCAGAGTTATGTCTTTGTAACACCCCAGTCCTACAAGGGCTGGAATGCTACTAAACTAACATGTTAACAAAGCTAAAACAGACGACAAAATTCTAAATTTCGGCAAAACCTCCTCAGATAGTTAGTTATCCGAGGTTCCAACAATTATTAATATCAAGACAATAGTGAAATCAACAAATATCGTAATCATCGCGAAGTATAATCGATCTCAAGCAACTATATCAAAAGGATGAACTAAGTTCATGCACGCTTCTAACCAATCTTAATGGAGAAGAGTTATCACCATGACCAACATTTATTATTACGGTTCATCAATAATGAATGATTAAATTGAACTAAAATGAAATCTGGACTTGATTAAGGTGAAGTGAAAAGGTAGTGTGTGTCTATTCCTCCCAAGGAGCCAACCTCAAAGATCACCTAAAAAACAAACAAAGCAAGAGTGAGTCCGAGACTCGGCAAGTACAAGAAATGAATAGTACATAACAACCATGATCATGTGAACATCATTAAAGTGTATGAAATAAGCACATAACTAACACTTGAATGAATGGAATGAATGATGTGGATGAAATGAAGGACTACACACATGCATATACGGTATTCTTTGGTGACACACCCGTCGGTGTTCACCTAAGCCCGCATTTAACAAAATGCGGATCCAAGCCCCGCACGAAGAACGTTTTCAGACGGTGTCCCAAACTACCCACATTGGAATGGTGGGTCTTACGCACATTTGGAATTGATGGGTCTTATTTATTGATCCACTCCGTGGATTGAAACATGTATTATGGATGCATGGTATGACATACGAACATTGAAAATACATGCTCTCTATTCCTGGAGGTAGCACAAATGGATTGAATATGAACAAGTAAATATTAACATGGCTCTTAGAAATACAAAATCAACAACATGCATTCAACATTTCATGATAATAGGAACATTGAGGTACTTGCCCATGTTGGAATGATGGGACTTCACTATCCACTCCAAAGGTGAAACATGATCGAATCGAACGAAATGATACATTGAACGAAACATATCATCGAAGAAACATGGTATATCAATCATGAAGGGAAACAAGTAATACCAGAATTACCCAATGCTTATTAATCAACCAAGTGGAACAAAAGGCAAGCAAGACAAATCAAATGTACTTGCCTCAACCATGAGACGGAAGACAACGATGGAACGCTCTAGCCCCGTTGTTCACCACCACCTGGCAACCGTAAATAACTAAGTATACCACACAAAAGTACACAGCATAGCAATGGAACAATGTGAAATTAATCGCTCCTAATCGCAACCCAAATTTAATCGATGTTCTCCCAAACCCCAATCTGTCCAAATTGACAGCTAGGCATTTCACAAAACACTAGAATATGTTATGTAAGGACGACAAACTTCAAAGGAACCCAACCTCTAAACATCATTGCTAGCTACAATACATATTCAGTTTATCCAATGCAAAAGCATAGCTAACACTTAGCAAAAGTAACAGAACAATTTAGTAACAAAACATGCGAGAACATAGCTCTGAACTCTCTAAACACAATAAGAATAAGAGGTTCTATACTTCATTTACCTCATCACTCAGCATCAGAATAAAAACAAACACCTGTCCTTCCCATGAAATGGCTCCCATTTGTGCAAGGGCAGTTCTACTTAGCTTGTGAGCTCGGCAGGAGCCAAACCCAACGCACATGCTTAGCTACCCCAACAGCGTCGAGCACCCCAGCCACATCACGAGTCCGTCCTCTGACATGGCCAGGGAGTCGATCCTTCCAGTTGCGCAAATGATTTAAGATTGCATACTAACACATTACACAACAATTCATCAAGGATTTAAGATTCCAACTCACCTTACCAAATCACCTTCCTTGCCAACGCCGATTGCCACTTGAGCTCAGGCGGTCGCCAAGTCGCCAAAGCGGCAAGGCACAAAACCGCCTGACAATAGCGACCACACCAAAACCCCACCATCATCTCATACACGTGCAACAACCAAGCATCATTTAGCACAAGTAAAAGAAATCAACCCAATGTACTAGCAATAATTCTAAGCCACATGCCTCTCAATACAAAAGAAGCTAGCAAAACGAATAACGACTGATAGAACACAATAGTTTATAGCTTCAACCAAATGGCTCTGGTTATCACTTATCAACTATAACTACAACTAAACATTCAATCGCAACCTATCCAAATGCATATGGGAAAGCTGAATCTAACCAACTTAACAACATTCTCCATTATCTCTTAGTCCACATCATAAATGACCCTCACAGACAGCAGTATGTAACAGGCACAACATAATGTATGCCATGATTTTGCCAGGGAAACATATAAGCATAGTAGGAATTATGCAGTAGATATAACTATATAAGACAGTCCATATTCCATAAGGTTGTGAATTTTTCTTGAAATTTCATATCCAGTTTATCTAACTCTACTGCAAATATTATCTCACTCAGCAATTTCGCATCCCTTTCCTTCCCTTGGAAAATGAAAGCATCGCAACAACGTTTCCAGAAATAATGTAGTCAATCACATATCTCATCAGGTTCACAATTAGCCTCTCTAGCAATCATCTGCAATAGTAATGGATAGTGTTTTGTGTTCTTACTCTCAGATGACTCCTATAACACCTTTGACAGAGCAATACATGCTGGAGAAGGTCTCCAGCAATGTGGCATCATTGACATCGGAAGCAAGATCGCCTACAAAGATGGAATGATCTGAAGCAATATCTGAACGCCTATCCCCCATGCTTAATGATGCCCAAATTAACCTTTATTGCTACTACCTTGCGGTGTAGCGAAGCAATTGTGGAGGTAGTTCTCGTCCATCCAAAGAATGGAGGTCACCGACCGGATGGTCTTGATCTCTCTCGCCGCTTTGCGCCATGGCCGGGAGCTAATCGCCACGGCCACTGCACCGCCATGGCAGGTGGCGGCGCGACGCGTGGAACAAAGACAGAGGGCGGCACGAATCAAGGCGGCGCCGGCGCCATCTGGTCTTGACATCACCATGGCCGCCGCCGAGCGGAGCCGAACCCGGGAGAGGAGGGGGGCATCGAGGGAGCCAAAGAACCGGCAAGCAGGGGCACGAGGAAGAAGGAGGATCCAAATCAAGGGAGGAGAGCACACTGGGAAGGAGGAGGCGGCGGCTTGGAGGAGGAGAAGTGGCGGCGCCTTGGGAAGCGAAATGCCTGTGAAGGGGCGGCAAATGAAAAAAGGAACAGGAGTCCGGCCAAGGGTGGGATAGATGGATGGCTAGGGTTATGGGTGCCTTCCCCCCCTTATTTTCCCACTTGGGCCGGCCCACTACAGGTTGTTGCGCAAAGGGCCAAGAGCCCAAGGTCCAAACGCGCTAAGAAAACAAAATTTGAACCAAATTCCATCTCTAAACTTTGATGCATTCGGAATTGAATAAGTTTCCCTCTCCCGAATATTATTCTCTTTAATTGATGTTCGAGGTATTACAGTCTTCAAGCTGGAACTCTCCATGCTATGAATTAAGTTTCTTTCAGTGATCCTATAACAAAACAACAAGGAAAGTTGAGCTTTATTGTGATCAGATCCGAGAACATGAAGGCAACATTCTTGGGTAGTCGAGGTGTTGATAAGACGTCAGCAAGGCATGATAGTTAATAAACGTAGTTTAGTTGAAGAAATTTTAAATTAAGTATTCCTTCAAAAGATCAATGTTTAGACCAATAAACTAGTTGCCGTACATTCTTCAATACCAGTTCTAAATTAACTGATTAACATAGCTAAGTGCAACACTAACTGCTGAAAAAAGGTCCAAATGGTACTATTTAACATTGGGAAATTCAGCAAATTACCGGTGGAAACTAAATTTTCTGCATATTGATGTTTTGCTCCATAGTTCATAGATATGCATGTATTCTTTCCTCTCGTAGGAAAGAAAAAACACTCATCACATTCATTGGCTTGTGACATACTTGGTTTTGATTGAAATTGGTGCAAAACAGCGAATGACAACAGTCCTTAGTCCTTACATGTGAACTTGGAGTCCTGGAATGTGGTGGAACTGAAACTTCTTTAAATTCTTACCTTATAATTCCACTTCCTTGCATCCTAATTGTAACATGACATTGTCCTTCTTTGTGCTATATTTGATAATACCATAATCAAAATATTTCTAATTACAATTAAAATTTATAGCACTAATATTTTTTTAGTTCCCTTTCACTCCAAATTCGCATTTCCTTCAAACAGTTAGGCCAAGAAGGATAAGTAAATCTTGGTATCCACTTTGGAAAATTGTAGATCAATAAGAACCAAAATTAATAACATGTAAAGAAGCAATAAAAAGAAAGAGCAAGAAGAGAATAGAACGCATAGCAGTCAAAACCCTCCATGACACCTAAGCGAAGTAATATAAGCAAACATAGAGGAGTCGAAGCAAAGACGTGAACAAGCTGGCCCATGGCCACACAGAGGAAGCCAACCATGAGCCAAAGCCCAAAGGTTCGTGGCGACAATGCCGCTAGACAATGATGGATTGTGAAATAGCTCACGAAAGTATGGACCTTTATTTAACTGACATCTCTGAAAGAAAACCTGAACACCAAAAAGGCTTCGAACTTCTTATTTAATTGAATTCTTTGGGAAAAAATGAATACCCAAAAGGCTTATTTTTATAATGTTTTACTTTGGAATATGTAGATATGCGAAATCAATAATCCATGGATCATCCTTGCTGCACACACAATTAAGAATGCCATATGTAAATTGATTACTGCATGGGAACCCTACCCATGAATGAAGGTTTCAAATTGAAATGGTATGGCATGACACAAACAACTATTTATAGAAATAGATTACAAAGTAAACGAATGGTTCATAGCTAGTAAACCTTTTTAGACAAAAAGAAGAGCAACCTATTTCAACTGGTGTCCTCACTTGCATCCTCCAAAACAGAATCACACAAGTTCATACAACTCGTTGTCTCAAATTTTGCAAAATCAAACGGAAATGATTCAAATAGGGAGGATGATGAACATAGGGAGGTGAGCCATGCAAATTACCTTGGGAGAGCAAGCTCCAATAGGAGGAGACGACATTGCACAACGCCAGCCACACCAATGCCACCGTGCTGTGCAAAAGCACTCAAAGAGCCTCAGGCGGCGTGAGGCGGAAGTGCTCGAGCACAGCAGCACTCGCAGTAAGCCCAGAGGAGTAGGTTGTGCATAGCGATGATGGCCGCGATGGAGGCCTGGGTGACGAAGCGATGGAGCGAGAGGAGGTCGGCACATGCCTGGCGGAGGAGCACGGTGTCGACGTCTAGGACTAAGACGACCATCAGTCTTGGTAAACCCAAGACGAAGACGACCACATCTTGATAAACCATAAAGGAGATCAATCTTCAACAAGCCTCAGTTCAAAACTTGACCCATTGCTCTCATTAATGATTGATACACAATTTTCTTCATAGCAAGTATGTGCTTCTGAATGCATATAATCTGAGTATAGATATCATTCCTAAGGTCATACAAGATCATGTTGGTTACGAGAGAAGTTACTAGAGCTTTCAGTTGCTCCGTGATTTCTCAAAGTGAAACTGAGATCCGAGAAAGGCTTTTTCCCATAACTGTAGTGATTTCCTTGCTGGCCTCCATTAAGGTCTCCACCTTCTTCTCAAGTTCATGCACAGTGGTGCAATACCGTACTTTCATTTCTTACGATACCTGAATATGAAGATCTTTGTTAGAAGAAGTCTTCTGAAGATTCTTTTTTGTCTTTTCTAGTTCTAAGAAAGAACGAAAAAAGAGAGTAGAATTCATGAATCGCAAATAGTGACAAGGTTAAATACTTTGAGAAAAGAAAAGAAAAAGATATTTTTACCTTCCTTCTTCTTAATAAGCACTTTGTTCTGCTCAAAGAGATTGTGGTTTTCCTCGGATTGCTTGCCCATGATCTCCTGCAATTTTTCATTTCTTTGAGTCAAGAAGCGGATCTCATCAGTTTTGTCTGCCATGATTACCGCATTCCTCTCAAATTCTTTCTCCGCTCGCATAGCTTAACTGAGAGTGTGAAGCACAGCCAAAGATCTTCTCTCCGGTGCTGCTAGCAAACACTCCCTATAGTGTGAATAAAAGCATAAGTTAATTATTCAGTTAGAATCTTATGATTGAATAATAAATTTATACACTTACTTCTCCTTCTCCTCTGCAAAAGTTTTGATCTCCCCTATCATGTCAATGTTAACCTTCCAGCACTTTTTGATAGACGTTATTAAGTCCTGGAGGTTCTTCCTTTCAGCTCTAGGGGAGAACTTTCAAGGGGAACTCCATCCTCAGACTGATCCAACTCAACTAAATGAAAAACTCTTCTGGTAGGATCAGCTTCGGCATCTTGTGACTCCTAAGATATTCTATGAGTCAGAACTATACTAGCGCATTCAAAGATGAAATAACCAAAATAAAAGAGCTCAGATGTGCTAGGTGTCGTCTGTAGGATCAGACGGTTGTGATGGACCCAACCAATCACATGGGCACAAGTCACGTCATCGCTCCTAGATGTATTTGCAGCATGTAGAGCAGTATAGTCATTCAAACGACCTCCTTGCCTCTTTTTGCTCCAAGGACCTTTGCTTTTGTCATAGGGTGGTCACTGGTTGATGGCAGCGACCTCCCTAGTAGATTGCTTAGACCTCCCCTTCTCCTTCTTCTTGGGTTTCCTCTTACTGCTCATAGAGCATTCAGACCTCTTGGATTTCTTCTCTTTGGTGTCCTCGAGGTCTGGCTGAGGAACGGTGGTCCTCTTGTCCAACATACGGTTCCACTCCACTGCCTCGTTGGCATCGGAGTACCGATCAGCCACGTCGAAGAGTTCTGACTCAGTCCTAGGCGAGTTGATGTTGAGGTCCTCCATGAAACTTCGATACCTCACCACCTGTTTAAAAGCTCGAAACACAGAGTCATCAGTAACATTTGGTATAGTGTTACAAACTTCTATAAAAAAATTTATAAACTGACGTAAATTTTCGTCAGGGGTTTGGCGGAGTCGATGCAAATCATTCTCCTTCCCCGGTTTTGCATAACAACTTTTGAAGTTATTTTGCCATGCATTACAAAGCATCTTCTAGTTGTATATGGATCCCTCAGGCTGGTTAAACAACCAGGTCTTGGTGGAACCTTTTAGAACTGTGAGCAAATAATTAGCCATCACCTTGTCATCACCTCCAGCAGCTTGAATGGCAGTGGTGTAGACCTAGAGAAAACTCTGACGGGTTTTGTGTTCCGTCGAAATTCTCCATACTCTCTAGTTTGAACTTCTCCGGCCAGGTAACATCTCTTAGTCTAGGAGAAAAGACTTTGCAAGCTGCATAAGGACCAACACATGGTCGTACACTGCGATGATTACTACGGTCAACAGGAGATCTGGGGCGTCTACTACGTCTCAGAAGATGGGTGTCGTACTCACCTCGGCCTTGAACATGACGGCCAGGAGCACCGTCACTTTGGCTTTGCCTTCATCGTCTAAGTGAGGACCCTTCTAAATGAGAGTCCGTCTGGGAAAGCATAGTGTGCGATTAGGTGAAGATATTCTCCGCGGCATCCTGTAGCTCTTGTGCAATAGCATGCATCACTTGCACTCCCTGCTCCGGAGTTAATCCTTTCGGAGGATGTGCAATGGCGCTTGCTAAGTAGCCAATGCGCTCCGCAGGGGAATCCTCCTATGTGGGGGTTGGCAAGGCGCTTAGATCCCTTACCATCGTTGCTTGCGGCGGTGGTGTATGCATTGCTTGTTGTGGCGCCCTTGCCGAGGAACCAGGGGCGTCTCGGTAGTAGTGGCTATGAACCTGCGAGATATGCGCCTGTGCAGCGGCACGTATCTAGGCTCGTTGGTCCTGCTCCTCTTGTTGGAGGTGTTCTCGTTCTGCCCGTTCCTGGCGATGGCCTGATGTCTCAGGATCGTCGCCGACATTGGGTTGATTGTCACCAAGGACGGCGACCTGACGGGCTCCAGAACAGGCAGAAAGGGTGAACATGCTGTCGTCCTCTGAAGAAGAGGATGAGGTGTATTGCAAGGTGGAGAGAAAATTCTCTCCAGGTGTTCTCTCCAGATCCTTAATGTGGAGGCCGCCAGCGAGATCATCATAACACGTTGTGCTCCAGGAACTTTCCGAATCTCCTGTTCCACGGGAGATAGGCTCGGGATAGTATTCGTCCGCGGCAACACTTGTGGACGAAGGCACGACCGGCGTGGAGCCAGCGGGTGCAGACTCAGCGAGCGATGGTTCTTCGGTAATGGCCTCGAGGGAATTGTTGGTGTTTTCAGAGATGAGGACAAAGCCTTCCTCCATGTGGTCATCATAGTTGGAGACGTCGAGGATAATTTCCTCTCTCCACGCTGGTAAGCTTCGATTCATGTGCAAGGCATTGGATGCATCACCAGAACTAAATCGACGAAGATGGCGACGGCGATCCCCACGGTCGGCACCAGCTGTCGAAGTCTGGAACTCTCATCACAGAACAGACAAACAAAAGTATAAAGTAAAATGGAGATTGCTGTCTATTCACCTAAGGACTCAAATGGTGATGTATACTGCAATGGGTATGATCTGATTACAGGGAGAATGATTATTAATGAACATGGATCAAGATGATTACAAAGGCACATAGGTCAAGTCTTTTATATTCTACAACTGTTGGCAGTTCTTTGCAATGGTGCCTCTTCGCGCCTATAGTCGCATCCCTTCATGTCAATCGTTGCGTCTCCGGATAGAACAGCCAATGCCCTCTCTCCATGTAGGTTGTCGTTAACCACACATGGGCAATTGCCTTTGAGGACCTCTTCTGCGGGGGAGAGGTCTTGGAGTGATCTAAAGAGATCTCCAAGAGCGGTCCAAGAGGACTTGTGGAAGAGGTCCGAGGGTGGTCTAAGGAAAGACTCTCGGGCCCACCTCCTGACTGCTTGATTGATCTTGGGACCAGCAAGCTAACTTAGGCCCAGTAGAGGATCTGAGTTGTTTACAAATAGAAAAATAAAGATATACCAGGATAATTGACTAGTAAAAAATCCTCGTCACATGGCGAGGACAGCATTGCAGGTGAAGACAGTGGGGCGGCAGTTGGATTAGATGCAGTGGTGCGTGAGGAGGGCTACATCGTCGAGGTCATTCTGGTGGGCAAGCACGAGGATGCAACTATAGATGTTGAGGCACTTGACGGAGAGGATGAAGGTGTGCTCGAGGAGCTTGGGGGCGTTGGGGTTGGACGCGGGGCAGGGCTCGCCGGCAGCGTGCTAGGGCATCAAACCATAGTAGTTCAGGGCCGCTAGATTCGCGCCGCACTCGCCACTGCCGTTGTCCACCTTCGTATCTAGTGCGGATCTGCACCTCCATCGACGACGCTGACCAGATGCAGCCTCCTCATCGCGTAGGACATATCCAGCATGTGTTGTTGTGCACCTCTGCCTCTGCCACATATGATGAATGACTTAGTGCATTCCAACCAAATCAAGAACCAAAAGAAGGGAGCCTTCACGGGATGGTTTCCTCCACCTGTTGCACTGCCAAAGGGAAGGAAATACGGATGCGTCTCCGATGCAACCAAGGTGGTGGTCACAACCGTTGATGGCGAGGTCGCTGCTGGGTGGTGAGCAATAGGCCTCCTACAAGCTGCGTCTCTTTGGTCTCAGAGAAAGCGAGGAGCCAGCAACCCGTGACCCTGGCACATGAGATCGGCTTCGAGCGAGCAGTCCATTGGTGGCAGCGATGGACAAGAGGATGAGGCAACGATTGGCCAGCACAAATCAAGAAAGGAGGGGATAGGAAGGGGACTACGGGAGGTCTTTGAGGAATTATTTGGTGAGGAGAAATTGAAAGAAGTTGTTGCCTTCCTACTGCTATTGTGAATCGTGGAGGGGAGTAGCAAAGTGGTTGTCAAACAAGAAACCAGCAAGACCAACACTCGATTTTGAATGGGTTCCCTGCTGTGTGGATGATCGTCTCACTGTGCAGGGGTAAACCCCTTCTTTTATTAGTTAAGATAAGATACGATGAGAGTAGTTAGTTCATGACACCTCAAACCAGACTAATGACTGTATCATGCGCAGGCAAAACAAACAAGGCGCTCCACGTGGAACTAACCAAACAAGAAACCGAACAAATCTAGCAAAAAAAAACCCATCCCAGCCTATATTCGACCCTGCCCCGGTCGACAGCTGTTCACCTTTACCGTCGTGGTTGCATGCACCAACACGCATGTGTCCATCGATCCAACGCTGCAATGGTGGACATAGAAATTTATCAATGGGGTTCAAAATAAAACATTATAATATCTTTTGAATATATCTTGACATTCTTCTCGTTCCTTTTAAGTGACATTTTAGAATATGTGTTATCAAAATTTCTAAAATTTGACTATAGAGTCATAATATTTTACCATGAAAAGTCCACAGCGTTATTTAAAATAGAACTTATAAGTAGTAACAAGCTGTAACACCCCAAAAATTTGTGCATTTTAAATTTTTGAAAAATGTGGATTTTAAAAACTTTTTATTGCACTTTGTTGATGTTCAATTTTCCCTGCATTTTGTTTGAAAAGAACTATCGACTTATGAATTTTAAGAAATCAAATAGTGAAATACAAACCTAATTTTAGTCAATGAAAATTGAAAACAAATTAAAATCTAAATCTAAACTAATTCGTTAAACCAATAATTGGAATTTGTCGATGTTTTAATATCGAACTTATGATATGAACGCTGGGGGCTTCTTTGATCGAGACTATGTAGGAGGAGACATAGGGATTTTTAAACAGGTTCGGGCCTTCTCTTGAGAGAATAATAACCCTACACATGTGTTCTTGTATTGATCTTGTTTACAACAAGAAGGAAGTCACTGAAAGCTAAGGCTAATGACTTGTAATACCCTGGCCTACTCGTAGTGCGGCCCATGAGGAGTCAAGTGGTGGGATTAGTCTCATATTGCTTGTTTAAAGTGAGTTGTAGTAGTATATAATGTCTGTTGGGTCCAAACTTAGCACCTCCGGGTTAACCCTTTTACACGAAGCGAGGACGAAAGTGTAAGTGGGGTGCTATGTGTGCGCAGGTCCACCCCATGGTGGGCTGGGCATTGAGCGGATTTTGGGCCAGGATGTTACAAATGGTATCAGAGCATCAACCTTTGCTGCACGGGCGCGTGCGGGACAGGGGCGCGGGCATATGGCGCATGGCGCGTGTGGTCCCGGAGTGGACACACAGCATGGCATATGTGCCGGCACTGGACGCACGGACGTGTACCGAGGGGTGGTTCAGGTATTTGTCACAGATGCGGTGTCGCCGAGGGCGCCGGCCCTTGAGGGGGTGAATGTAATACCTCGGTCTACTCGTAGTGCAGCCCATGTGGCCCATGAGGAGTCAAGTGGTGGGATTAGTCCCATATTGCTTGTTTAAAGTGAGTTGTAGTAGTATATAATGCCTGTTGGGTCCAAATTTAGCACCTCCGGGTTAACCCTTTTACACGAAGCGAGGACGAAAGTGTAAGTGGGGTGCTATGTGTCTGTGGTCCGCCTACGGTGAAATTTGGGCATTGAGCGGATTTTGGGCCAGGATGTTATAGTTGGCATCAGAGCGGGCTTTAGGTCCGTGGTTAATATAAATATATTAAAATGACACACTGTGCACAATAGGTGGGATGGGAAATTCATTGTTTCCGCATTTCTATTGTTATGTTTCATTTGTTGTGCAACTGTGAATTGCTTCTGTACTATCTTTCTTGTTGTTAATCTATGATATGATGTGATATCCTATATCTATGAATTTATTCTATGATTGACATGAGATGATCCTATATATTCATAACTGATTACATTGGTTATGCGGGTTGTTAACAGATGTTAAGAAGTTGAGGTCGTGGTTGTTACTCTGGGATTCACCAGGTTGCACCACCGTTCGTGGTGTATGGTTAGGGGAGTAGTTACCTCGAGTACCATAGTTTCAGATGTTGAGCGTGAGTTGCTTTAGAAAGTTGTTCTCTTCCTTGATTTCTGAATTTGGCAAATTCTTGTCCGGTGGTGTTTGATGAATTTCTCCTGGGCTCGTGGTTCATGGTAGTTGATGAGTTTCAATGGGTCTTTAATGGTTCTCTGAAATAATTTTTGATTTTCGACTGTTGAGTTGCTTTTACTACTTGTGATCTTCGTCAGTTGGCAATATTGATATTTTCATGGTTATCCTTTCTTTCTCATTGGAAAAGAACGACTCATTTACTCGTTTGATAGTTTGGATAATGAGAGTTTTCTGTTGCAAGTTCGTTAACTTGAGAAAGCTTTAGCTCCATGTATTTCTTTTGGATCATTCCGCGTGTTGAAGCTTAATGCATCTCTTTTCTGAAGAAAAGTGTTAAAAATCCTTTTGTGGTGCCTTGTTGTGGTTAAGTCGGAGATTGTGATCAAACAAAATGGTTGGATATGGGTTTCTATTGGTCCCTATTTGTTTTTCAAAACAGTTCTTGTCTTTCTGATGGTTGAGCTCTCTTTGCTACTTGTAAACGTTATTATTGACAAGATAATTCTCTTTCATGGTAGTCCCATCTTTCTTGTTGATGAAGGTGACCCGGTTATCCGTTTGGTATTTTGGGGAATGGGAATTATCTTTTACAAAGTTCATTGAAGAAAGTTTTGACTCTGCTCATTTCTTTTGGAGTAGTTGGAGTGCTGGAGTTTAGAACCTCTCTTTGAAAAAGAAAGTGTCAAAACCCTTTTGTAAGGTTTTGTGGTGTTATGTGAGGGGTTGTAAGCAAATAAGCTAATTGATAATCTATGACGCGATTTGTCATGTTTCTTTTAGAAGATTTATTGATGTGATAGTAAGGTAAATTGAATGTTACCAGGAATGTATGTTATTGATCTTAATAAAATGTTCAGTAATATGAGGGTAATGTTGATTCTTTTATAGAGAAAGAAATTTGATCGTCTTTCGTGATATTTCTTAAATGATCAAATTTTCAAGTTTTGTGTTCATGATCTTTTGGGGGTTCAAGCTTTATGTGGTAAACAAAGTTTGTCGAGTAAAGTGATATGTTGCAAAGTTGAAATGGTTCTTCAGTGATGCAAGTGCTTTGATCTTGAATGCTTGTTTGTTCTTACCTGTTAAGGTTTGATATTCTCTTCTTGTGAGGTCTATGCTTTCAACTGTGGACTCCACTTATGTTCTATGAGTTCATTGCTTAATTGGTTTTCTCTTGATCCTCTGTTCATTGTGAGTGGTAAATGATTTTCTAGTTGGTTAAAATCGTTTCCATTTATCTCTTCTTTTGAGAAAGAATCAACCCATTCTTTTCACCTGGGTCTTTCGAAGTGTTTTCTAATTGTTGTTGTCAGATTGATGTTAATACTTGTAGTAGTTTGATCGCCTTTGGTGATATCGTTCAAATGAGAATAATTCAAGTTTAGCTCTCATGATATTTTGGAACTCATGAATCATCTGGTAGCTGAAATTATTTTAAATAAATTGAGGTATTGGATTGTCCTGTTGCTTCTTAAGAGATTCGTGTGATTTAATCTTAAAGGCTCTTTGGTCTGAGTTGGCAACGTAAGGTTGCAATCAAAGAAAATTATGTTGGTTCCTTTAAGAAGAGAAAAAAAAATTTCTTGCTTTTTCCGTGATAGTCCTTAAATGAAAATGTTTTGAGTTTTGTGGTTGAGAACATTTTGATCTCATGTTTCATGGATAGTTGAACTATTCCGAATAAATATGTCGTGTTGAAGAATTTTATTGGTTCTTAATTAGTTCTTGTGGTTTGGACTAAAGAACTTATCTTGTTCGTTGTGGCAAAGTGTTGTTATTGTCAAAAGGCTTAATTTTAGTGTTAAAGGGAAGAGTGCAGTAGAAGTACTTGAGAATTGGAGTCAAGTTTTGTAACTTGTGATTATTTGAATCGGGCCTAAACCTTCTGCTCTTTCCGCACAAGAGTTGTCGAATTTCAATCGCAATGTCAATTTCTTATTGGTTGTTATTTGCTATTCTATTTTTGAGGGATGTGTGCCCTCATCGATGAACTCAACTTTCGTTTCCCAAGATCATCGTTATCATATTATTTCTTTTGGTTTCGTGCTCGTTGTGAGGAGCAACGTTTTCCTGTGTGACAAAACTTGTCATTGTTTACCTTTTCCTTTTGATGAAGGATCAGCAGTTTTATGTTGTAAAGTTTTACAAAGTGTAAATTGGCATCTGTTTGGTGGTGCTTAAGTAAATGTAGTGGTGAGATTTTGCTACCAAGCTATTGGAGAAGTAGTAGAAGATGAATTAGTTATGACCTGTACCTCTTGGAGGAAATTTGATTCACATGGAGTGTTTGGCTTCGAAGTAAATCTGACTAGTGTTACGACTGAGTATAACCTATGGTATAATGAAATTCCAAAACTTCAGTTCATGTTGAAAGGTTGGGAATTATCGAAGGTATGGAAACCTTGATTAATTTTATAGAGTAACGCAATTGGATAGTACTGCGAGATTGTGTGGGTGATTTCTAATGATGTCAATGAGTGAGTATGTTAGAATTGTGGCAATGTTAGAGGTTTAATCTGATGATTTCTCTATTTCTTATAAGATAAGTTCGTTGTAGAGGTCTTGGAGGCTACATGTGGGCTTTGCACTTTTATGCGAGACCTTGGGTCGCCCAATAATTGTGCGAAGAAAAAAGAGAATACGACGTTTCTTGATCAGTGGAATGATCATTGTTAGAATCCTTCTGATGTAGTACATGAGCGTGTGTACTGAGGATTTTGAGTTGTTGTTCTTGAAAGTTGGAGGTAATGTGATTGCGTGGGATCTATTTCGTGGTGTTTTGGGTGCCTTCCATCAAATTAATTTCGTTAGTAGAATGAGTTGTCTAGAGTGTTCGATAAAATCAATAGAGCCTAGCCTCTCCACAATGGTGTGGATGATGTATTTCAGTTTGAGCATAATTCGAGGATGTTTAATTAAGAGGTTTAAGCCCGTGTGGTATGCGATGAATTCGAATTCCAAGGTTCGAGAGAAGTTTTATTCTGAAGAGGGAAACTGAGAAAAATGATGTTTCCTCGGGTAGTGAAGTGTTTTCTTGATTCTTGTTTAAGTTTTGTATTGTTGACAGGTGTCTTCCGTAGTTTGAGTTGGCGCTGTGTTGGCATGTTTTGATTCTTTCCAATTCAGACAAACCAAAAGAAGTATTTGGTTTGGGCATTCGAGTGATTTCTTTTTTGCTTTCGTGGTGTTCATTCGAAACTGCCTATTTAGAAAGTGGAATTGTTTTCGTGATGAATTGTCAAATTTGGGATTTTACCCTTTTGGTGGAGAGTTAGTATGGCGTGGATGCGATGAGAACTCTCTATTTCCAGTTGGATTCTCTTTGTGAATCAATGGTTTAAGAACCAGTTCTGTTGTGCATTCTTGTTTAAAGGAGGTGTCCCTTGTTAGATGAAGAGTTTGATTTTGAGCATGTTGTGTGCTTTCGTACCAAAGGGGAAGGTGGCCCAGGTACATTCATTCGTTTCCGACGGTTGCAGAATTAGGAAGTTGGCGTATCGCTTTGACCGTCTCGGGTCCATACACGAGGAACGCAACGTCTGGTGTTCTGGTACTAGTGAGCAACTGAGCAATTCCAAGCTTGGTATTTCGTTGAAGACATTGACCATCGAGTAGGGTCTTACCTTCTATTCTCTTCTAAAGAGTGTACCTGGAAATACCGGATTGAGTGTTAGGACGGACTTCGTTTTGCGTCGTTGTGTTGTGGTCTCATCAGTCCAAGAGAGAGGCTAATTAGGAAATTGAAGTCTCGCATGCACGAACAGTATTTGGATTTGGTTGCAACGGGTGCGTGTTTGTTGTTGTTTCACTCCAGTCGCAGTTTTCTTTCGGGAAAGTCGGTGAGTAGATTCAGGGTCGAATCCTGTTAATGGGGGTAGAATGTAATACCCCAAACATCTATTGGAGAAAAATATCATTCGGGAAAGCGAAATTTATTCAATTTCAAAATCAACAAATTCTAGATTCGAAATTAAGTTCAAAATTCAGGGTTTGGGGGGAACTTAGAGCTTGGGCCTCCGGCTTTAGCGTTATTATTCCGAACCTCAAATTAGAGAGAATAATATTTGGGAGAGGAGAATTAATTCAAATTCGATTGCTTCAAAGTTTAGTGAGGAAATTCGATTCAAATTCATAATTCTGAGCACGTTTGGTTAGTGGGCTCTTGGCCCAAGGTGCAAAAGCCCTTAGTGGGCCGGCCGAAATGGGAAGAAAAGGGGGGGGCGCCCCTTAACCCTAGCTGCCCCCTCACCCCTTCCTCCCCTTGGCCGAAATCTCCCTTGGCCGCCACCCCTCCTGGTCATCCTCCCCCATTGGCGCCTCCACCTCCACCTCCTCTATTGCTGCTCCTTGGAGAGGTTCTGCTGCTGGCCGGCCACAAGAAGGAGGAGAAGAGAAGGGAGAAGAGGGGAGAAAGGGAGGAGATGAGAAGGGATCTTCTTCAGGGTGTTTTTATCAACATCTTCCTGGGTTCTTCAACGGTAAAGAGATGCTTTCCCCGCTGTTTGATGGTGATTAGAAGTGAAATTAGATTAATTGGATTGGATCGAATTCTTTCTGCTATAGTTCAGTTCTGTCAAGTAGATTGCGTGGCCAATTTAGGGTTCTTAGAGACCGAATTGGAGGTTTCCATATCCTAGAGATATTTAGATAATGTTCTTAGCTTTCCGTGGCCGCTAAGAACACCTAATTCTGACATACGGATCAAAAGTTATGATAGTTTCATGCCCACTATCCAGAATTCTAACGTGATTGATCTATTAAGTTGTCTCCTAAATTATGATTATGTTAATGGCAGAATCAGGGTTTTCAACCAACTATGTTGTTTTAGAATTTTTCATAACCTTTCCAGAATAATAAAGAACACCCTAATCGGAGTTGTAGATCAAAAGTTGTGATCTGTTCTTTACTGCTGTTCCGTTCGTCTAGGTAGAATCTGTATTGTTCTTTCACCCCCACCTGTTAGCATTTTATTTTGGCCGAATTGGGAGATCTTGTCAACTAGAATTTTGTAGATATGTTCGTTAAGTTTCCATAGGATCTGAGCTCACCTCGTTCCGAGTCCCAGAGCTATAGTTATGAGTTATACCGTGCTGCTGTCCAGATTCGTTTATGTGATCGTGTTGTCTGTTTTCATAATAGGTCCATTAGTTAATTCTCGGGTGTTCGGGAAGGTGTTGTAGGACGTCGCTGGTAGTGTCATGTATCATGTTATTCTTATTCCGAGTACTTACTTGTGTAGGCGGAGAGGCTTCAGGTTTAGTGGTACCTTCGTTGCCTACTAACAGGTCGCAACGCGAAAGGCAAGTACTTTAATATTCTTAAAGCTAGTGAATGCTAAATGCTTGTTGTTCGCACGGTGTTTTTCTATGATCTATGATAAAATTCAATGGTTATGGTCCTTTCATATTCGAGTATTTCATGATTAGAGATGATGTCTTTCATTATTTATATTTCATTCTATGCATCCATTATTCATGTTTCATCCACGGGAGTGGATTATGAAGACCCATCAATTCCAGGATGGGCACGTAAGACCCACCATTCTAATGTGGGTAGATTTGGACACCCGTATGAAATGTTCTTCATATAGGATTTGGATCCCCATATTTTGTTAAATGTGGGCTTAGGTGAACACCGACGGGTGTGTCACTAGCTATACCGGTATAAGCACATGTGTAGTCCTTTCATTTCCTTCGATCCATTCATTCCATTCATTCATATATTCATTCGGTGTTATGTTCATATTCTTTAAAAATGTTGTCTTGTTCACAATCGTTGTATGTCCAAATATTCACTGTACTTGCTGAGTCTCGGACTCATTCTTGATTTGTTTGTTTATTTTAGGTGATTGTTGATGATGGCTCTATTGGGAGGGAGTAGAAACGCACTATTCGTTCACTTCACCATATTCTAGTTTCAATAATAGGACTTGGTTCTATCTTTCATTCGTTAATCGATGAACTGTAATAAATAAAGTTAGATGTGGTTGATAACCTCCTCTATGTTATGTTGATTAAGTATTGCTTGTGATCTTTGATCACCCCTTTGATATACTTGCTTGAATTCAGACTATATCCATGCCATGGTTCTTTTAAATATTGATCTCTTTATGTCATTAGATGAGATATTATTCAATTTCTTCCGCTTTATGGTTGTGTGATAGATTATTTAGGTGACATCTTGGCTTCGAATAGCGAGGATGTTACAGATGGTATCGAGCATCAACCTTCACAGACGCGGCTTGAGGGAGCAGGGCGGGCATATGGCGATGGCGTGTGGTCCCAGAGTGGACACACGGCATGGCATATGTGCTTAAGACCGGACGCACCTGGATGTGTACCGAGAGGGTGGTTCGGGCATTTGTCACAGATGTGTGTGTCAGCCGAGGGCGCCACCCTTGAGGGGGTGAATGTAATACCGGCCTACTCGTAGAGCGGCCCATGTGGCCCATGAGGAGTCAAGTGGCGGGATTAGTCCCATATTACTTGTTTAAAGTGAGTTGTAGTAGTATATAATACCTGTTGGGTCCAAACTTAGCACCTCTGGGTTAACCTTTTTACACGAAGCGAAGACGAAAGTGTAAGTGGGGTGCTATGTGTGCGCGGGTCCGCCCCACGGTGGGCTGGACATTGAGCAGATTTTGGGCCAGGATGTTACATGACTACTGTATTGTCCTCTATCCTCTTCTGTTTTGTGTGTCCACCAGCGTTATCTCTTATATAGCATCTAAGGGGGTGACAGTTGTCTCGTGCCAAGAGGCGTCTCAATGGTTGAATTGCATAAGTTTGATGACAGTTATTGTCAGAGAGGCATTCTCCCCACGTCTGCCTTGCAGTTATGCTAGAGACAGATATTAATACGTGCAGTTCTATCAGACGATAATGACACATATTTAACTGTTGTGTATAAATAAACACAACGCATAAGGTCCCTAGTCGATTAGGTCCACAAGTTTGTGGGCTTTATGGACCATAGTGTGGTCGTGATTGAGTTGATCGTAGTAAAGCTTACGACCATGAGGTGATCGTAGTGAAACTTACGATCATAAGATGGTCATAGAAGGTCTTACAACCATATGATAGTCATAGAATAGCTTACAACCATATAGGATGGTCGTAGACTAGCTTATGACCACTAGATGATTACAATATTCCCTTATCATTAATGATAAGGGGTACATCTGAATGTTGTGTAAAGATATTATTATATATAACAGACATTACAGATAAATAACCTAATTAAATTAAGGATTATTATATCCTCAGTCATCTAGCCCCCGCCCCCAACTTCAAGTGAAAATGACTGACTTGAAAAAGAGGTTGTAGGATAGTGGTTGGAGAGAAAGCGTCTCCGACTGGTATTTCTTTTCACCAGAAATTGATTTGTCAACAAAGGTATTTTTATTTGAGTTATAAAAATAAAAGTCCCTTTTTCGAATGGACAGAATAAAGAATGCTAACAGTCTCTTACAAATTCTGTCCGTTGGGAGTGGTTGCTGAAGAGATAGCATCTGTTGGGCTCCCCACAATTTTTACCTCAAGCCCGCGGTTATAAATAGCCACCGGGGGGTAAACTTAGGGTTTTTACTTTCTCCAATCGCTTCAACTCTTGATTCCTCTGCTTCCTTCTGTATCGCAACTTTTCCCAAATCTTTTCGAATGCAACTCGTCTACAAGAAATGACCGGAATCATTTCAAAATGAGAGAAATTAGAGATGGATGTGGAGAACTTGACCGCTTTAGTCGTTGCGGAGAAGATTTCAAAATGAGCTTTGGTGAAGTGGACCAACGCTGAAGGTCAGCATTGGCCGTCGACGGAATCAGATAGGGTTCCAGTATTCCAAGCATACTGCAAATACGACCTCTGACTGCCTGCGCACCCATTCCTCGTGGTCGTGCTTGAGCACTTTGGAGTAGAATTGGTGAACTTGGTTCCCAATTCCATCATCATGCTGAGTGTATCCGTGTACCTGTACGAGGCCTATCGGGGAATCCTTCCAGATCTGGACCTCTTCAAGTACTACTATGGAATGGGCAAGCACCACGGGATTGCAAGCAGTTGCGGTTTTGAACTCCACGACGGGAAGTTGAAGGAGTATATTCCAGATGGTTCTACTGGATCGTGACCAAGGACGATGACCTCTTCTTCGTGGGCAAACCCATAGAGAAGAACAAGTCGTGGGATTTGGATTAGTCAATTGGCCCCTTACATTCAAGCCATCAAGGACTTGAGAGAAGAAGGTTTGACTGGATCGCACGTGGTGAAGGATTTCATCACGCGTCGCATTAGCCCCTTGAAGAAACGAGCACATCCCATGTGGAGGTACTTGAGGGCTAAGGATTTGACCAGAGACTATGAGGAAGGTAATCTTATAATCAATCCGCTCTTTTAATTTGTGATTCGAGCACATTTAATGATTACGTCCTTCCATTTGTAGATCTGCCGCAGACGGAGATTGACGCTCGCGTCAAGCTCATCTGTGGGAAATTCCCCACAAATATAGAGGAATGCCCTCAGATTCTAGCGGTTGTCTCCGAGGAGGAGAAAAGAAGGCGCCTAAAGGTAATCAATATTTTTATTGATTTCATCTGGAGGGACTAGTAGTAGTAAATTTGACCACTTAATAATCTTATTTTATGACTTTTTGTAGCAAGTCGGCATAATAGATCCCCTAGATGCTCTCGACATCGATTCGGGGTCTACTGAATACAACTCAGAGGAAGATCAGGTTCCTCTTAGTAAAATACATTGTCTTGTGAAGGTAGTCGACAACAAGAAGAAGGATGGGAACTCGAGCTCCACCCTTCCACCGACCTCTCCCATTAGCCGTTCCCTAGCAGTTCTGACTATAGGGGAGAAAGAGAAGGTGATCTTAGACCCTAAACATAAGGTCCCGAAGGCCAAGATACATTTTTATTATGATGATATAACGTTCTCAGTTTCCCCCTTCTTCTGCTCTTGTCAAGCGAATAGAAAAGGAACACTGGAAGAGTTTTATGTCTTTTGCAAAGGCTACTGCTGGTTCAGTAGAGCCTGTGGTCGAAAGGAGCTCTAGCCCCTAGGTGGTTGAAGCTGGTTCCGACCACCAAGAGGGGGGAAGTAGCAAAAGAATCCCCAACCACTCCTCAGGATATACGACTAGTCGAGGTCGTACAAGCCATAGTCCCCTAGACCAGAGATGTTGAGAGCCCTCCAAAGGCTGAAAGTGCAAAGTTGGCAAGGGTGGTCGAAGAGGAGGAGGAGGAGAAGAAGAAGACGACGAAGTCTTCCCTAGAGAAGGTGTCTTTTGGTTTCAATATTATATCTAGGAAACTAAAGTATGTAAATTAAAGGATAAGTAAATGTACTTACTCTTTTATTTCACAATTTGACATGCCAACTTCTCTCTTGTTGTTTCAGTCCTGCTCCTCCAGCCATCGGGGACGTCTCTACAGAGAAGTCTATAATTGTCTTGACTACGACCATGGGAGTGTTAGTCTCCCTAGCAGTCGTAGAGACAGGAGCAGAGGTGATCGGATCGTTGTCCACCATCCCTGAGGTGGTAGGGGAAGAGTTTGCTACCGTCAAACTAGCTGCACTCACAGAAGTGGTCATTCCACCAGTGGTCGTGGAGGGGGAGATGAAGACGATGGAAAATTAAGCCACCTTGGTGATCGAGTCAACTATTGAGGACATCAACATCCAGATAGGATACTAGACTTTACGATCACCAAGGGAGGTCAATCAAGTGGCTGCGGAAAGCTCCGACCACCGTGCTGGAAAGGAGGTTGTTGAAGATACCCCTTCAGGACCTTAAGGTGTGGTATCTCCTTCCTTCGACGATGAAGAAGAAGACTTCAACCTCTTTCCGAATTTTTTGGGAGTTTCAACAGTCGGAACCTCGTTGTTTAGGTCACGCGGCCGAGTCACCCCACCCAAAGGATATTCCAACCCGAGGGCGTATTTTTTATGATGAGCGTCTTCAAGGAATACTGTGGAACAAGGTCAAGAGACTCCATAAACTTAAGGATTCCGAAACCATGTATGCACACTTCGCTCGATCAACAATGATGTAAATGCTCGATACCAAATATTTATATATTTGGGTTTTTACATTTCTACTTTTCCTCATTGCATGTTTCTTTTTTCATAAAGCTCTTGAAAAAAATCGCCATAGTTGGTGAGTACCACGTGCAGCTTGTCTTGCTAAGGAAGTAGAAGGGTGAACTCTACGAGCAGGCAGAGAGATGGTAAGTTACTATTACAAGTAGTTTTCGACCACTAGTTCAGTACCTATACTGCTTTAACCTTTGTTGGTTTAAGAGCGACAAAAAGACTTTAGCTGATGCACTCGACTATAAAAAAGCTGAGTCGCAAAAGTTAAGGACCGAAAAACAAGACCTGCAAAAAAATCTTCAGGAGGCAAATTATGCAACTTGCGAGCTACATAATGTAATTAAAAGTAAGTATCTTACTTATGCTTGCCATTTTGATAACTTTCTTTCCTTTTCTAACTTTGTTCCTTTTTAGGTAAAGAAGTTGATATGGGTAAGCTTCGATTTGAGCTCGGATCAAAAAGCACGATGATCGATGAGCTTACCCGTATCACCAAGGAAAAAAACAAGAGCATAAAAGCATGGGAGGAGCAATGTGCAAAGGATCTTGTCTCTCATGAAAATGAAGTTAAAAAGCTTGACGATCGCTTGGCAGGTAAAAAAATTCTTACCTACGACCAGTATAAAATACTGCTCTTAAGTAAGGTTTTATTAACTGGTCGTTACTCTATTTTCAGAGCAAGCGTTGGAAATAAAATGACTTCAGCAGATGCTGACACGCAGCCAGGAGGAAATGAAGGCTACAAAGATAAACATTTAAGACAATGTTTCTCTCCTGAACAACGTGCTTGGAGGATTAGGTGCTGAGGAGGTCACTCCTCTTGAAGACACCGTGGTCGGATATACGCGCACCGTTGGGCAGCAGGTCGGAAGTCTCCAAGAGTTGATCACTACAACGAAGACCAACCAAGTTGACTCGATGAGACAGGTGATCGAAAATAGAGTAAACTTTTCTTTGGCAAAACCTAAAGCCCATGACTGCAATCTTAATCTTCTTCCAGTTGAGGCCGATTTCGACTGCCCTGAAGCATAAGCCCAATAACTGATCGCAGAAGTCCAGTTAGCTGGAAAGAAGGTCGCAGAGGAGATGCAACTTGGATCCCCTTCATCTGAGTAGTTTGTAATAGGAATTATCTTGTAAAGACAATGTCTATGTGTATGTATAAAGCTTCATTTCCTTCAAATTGACTTTTCGAGTAGTTAGTAACTCATAAGACAAAATAAAAAATGAGAATTGAAAGATAAGACTAAGAATTAAAGTCATGATTATAACTTTACCCTAGCCCTCAACTGTTTGCTTAGTTGAAGTAATTTTACCAAGGAAAAGGTTTTGAAAAAAGAGCCCGCTTTTAAAAAAAATTCAACCACATTTTGTTGAACTCAATTTTCTTGTGTTGGTAACAAGTGTTGGGAACATATTGATGCTGGGCATGACCACATGCAAAGAGGAATGATTTCGACTAGGTGGTGTTATCTTCCTCCAACTAGTGTAAGAAAAATCAAGTGTTTATAAGTGATCGAAAGAATTATGAAAGCTTTGCTCACTTAGAAATTTCTTAACACAATAAGGATTGCAAAAGCATAAACTTTGTTGAGAGTATAAGAGGTTACACATAGAACTTTCATAACTGTTGATGTTCCATGAATTAGAGAGAATTCTACCATCTTCCATTGCCCGTAGTACCGAGCTTAGTTGCGTAACTTCGACCACTATGTAAGGACCCTCCTACTTGGGAAAAAGTTTATTCCGATTAGACTGGGTTTGAATCTTTTTCAAGACTAAGTCACCTACAACAAGACTGCGAGGTTGGACCTTACGATCGTAGTATTTGCGTAGGGCTTGTTGATAGACTACTGAATGGATTAAGGCCTGGATCCTCTTCTCTTCGAGTAGATTAATATCATTAGCCTGAAGTTGTTCTTGGCCAAGGTCGTTGAAGTTTTCGACCCTTGTAAACTGGATCTTTAGTTCTGGCAGAAGCATACCTTCAGCACCAAAAACTAAAGAGAATGGTGTTTCACCTATAGCTCGACTAGCAGTCATGCGAATTTCCCATAGTACTGAGGGTAATTCCTTTACCCAAGCCCCCAAATGCTTTATAAGCTGGTCAAAAACTTGAGTTTTAATTCCCTACATAATTTGGTCGTTTGCCCTTTTAATTGGTCCATTACTTTGTGGATGGGCAATAGAGGCGTAGCATAATTTAGTATCTAATTCTTGGAAAAATTATTGAATTTTTTCACTCAAAAATTGAGTAGCATTATCAGTTATGATTCGATTTGGAACACCAAATCAAGTGATCACATTTTTCATCATAAATTTCTTGGTTGCTTCCATTGTTATCCCAGTAACGGGTTCGACTATCCATTTTGTGAACGTGTCAATAGCCACAAAAAGGAATTCAAATCCCCTGAGTGCCTTTGGGAACGGTCCTAGGATATCTAAACCCCAAGTTGCAAAAGGCCAAGAAACATGTATTGTCTGTAACGTTTGAGCTGGTTGGTGTATTTGCCTGCTATGAAACTGGCATTGTACATATTTCTTAATGAGCTCTTTTGCGTCATAGAGGGCTGTCGGCCAGTAAAACTCTTGTCGAAAAGCTTTTCCGACTAGTGTTCTGTAGGAAGCATGGGTTCCACATATTCCTCCATGTATATCTTTAAGGAGTTCTAATCCTTCTATCTGCGATATGCATTAGATGAGTACCCCTTGAGTGCCTCTTTTATAGAGGACTATTTCGACCAAAGTATACATTTTGGTATTGTGAGATAAAGGACCAGCCTCAAGATCGTTATCGGGTATAGTTCCTGTCGGTATTTTAGGACCAAACTTACGTAAAGGTTGTTTGATTCGGGGGTTCCTCTAGGCTCAAAATCACACAGAGATGGAGACACAGGGATTTTTATACAGGTTCGGGCCTTCTCCTGGGAGAATAACAACCCTACTCCTGTGTGTATGTATTGAGTATGCTATTACAGAATGGAATCGAAGACTAGAGTATTGTGCTTCTAATCTTCTCTCTCTCTCTCTCTCTCTGCCTCTCTCCCTTGCCCTGATGATCCTTGCCTTTTATATCGTCCCCGAGGTGCGCCGTTGGATCTTCAGTATAAAGGTTATATTAACGCGCCAGATTGTGGAGCTGTAACGTCCCCACGTCGCCAGGCAATTATCATCATAACAATGAGTTAAATTGTGATGTTATTCCAGGGAATAACAGCGTAATTGATTGCTCATATCCTTGGATACGGTACATAAGATTCCCTAATCGACTAGACCCACATGTCTGTGAGTCTTGTTGACTAAGGACTGGTCGTAGAAGGGCTTATGACCAGGTGGTGGTCGTAGGAGAGCCTACGACCACAGATTGATCATAGTAGAGCTTACGATCACAGGATAGTCGTGGAAGGGCTTACGACTATTGGGTAGTCGTAGGAAGACCCACAGCTACAGGGTGGTCGTCGGAGAACTTACGACCTCCAGCTTCTCCCTTATGAACATTAAGGGGTATACTCAAGAGCTATATGACGTCATTATTATCCATAATATGAATTATAGATAAATGATTAAATGAGGATTGTTATATCCTCGTCAATTCCCTTTAGAAGATACTCGTAGATGAGATTCATCCACGTATCTTTGTATTCTAGAGAGGCGATCTCACTTGGAGTAGTTTCTAGTTTTTCGACCAGAGACGACTTCTGGAGCTGTTATAAGAAGACTCCTTGTGGAATGGGGATCCGGTAAAAAGTCATTCGAGCTAACTGGCTGGCGAGGAAATTATCCTTGCGAGGGATATATTATACCTCTAGACCGAAAAAATGCTTTTCAAGATTTCTAACTTCCGACAAATAATTCCCTATGGTTGAACTAGATCATTGGTACTCTTTTCTGACCTGATTCACGACTAATTGATAATCACCTTTCACTAGTAGTCGTCGAATCCCGAGTGCTTTCGCTGCTCGATTGTCAGCCAGTAAACCTTTATATTCTGTCACATTGTTAGTAGTAGGAAAATTTAATTGAACAACATATTTTAAGGTTTCTCCAGTAGGAGATACCAAGATCACCACAGCCCCAGAGCCACTTAAAGTAAGTGACTCATCAAAATACATTGTCCACAAATCGTGAGATCCGTACTGGGGTCCCTAAACAGGTTAAGGATTTGTCCATTCGACGACGAAGTCTACCAAGATCTGGGATTGAATGGTCATTCGGGACACAAAATAGAGGTCGAACTCCCCAATTTCAACTGACCACTTAGCCATGTACCTCGCTGCTTTCTTGTTCTAGAGGACTTCTCCTAAGGAA
Source organism: Phyllostachys edulis (assembly GCA_036346405.1). Classification (NCBI taxonomy): domain Eukaryota; kingdom Viridiplantae; phylum Streptophyta; class Magnoliopsida; order Poales; family Poaceae; genus Phyllostachys; species Phyllostachys edulis. The sequence goes on along the minus strand of CM070546.1, from coordinate 16,695,289 downwards.
AACTCAGACGACACGATTAACTTGTGCGCCCGAAAATAATGCCACGGTTTCCTCGAAGACATGAGGAGGGCATATATAAGTTTTTGGAACTGAGGATAACGCTCCTTAGGCCCATGCAAAACTTCGCTAACGTGGTAAACTGGTTGTTGAATGTTCTCATGTTCAACGACTAGTATTGTGCTCATTACTTGTGGCGTAGCAGCTATATACAACAAGAGTGTTTCACTTGGTTTGGGAGAATCAGGATAGGAGCACTCATAAGATACCTCTTGATATCCTCGAAGGCTTTCTTTGCCTCTTCAAACCACTCAAAACTCTCATATTTCCTAAGAAGTTTAAAGAAAGGAAGTCATTTTCCCCCCAATCATGCGACGAAACGACTTAAAGCTGACATGCACCCTATGAGTTTCTAGACTTATTTCTTTGTGGTTGGAGGGCGCATTTGTTCAATGACCATTACCTTTTCAGGATTTGCTTCGATTCCTCGAGCAGAAACAAGAAATCCAAGTAATTTTCCTAAAGAGACTCCGAGCACACACTTCTCCAGGTTGAGTTTCAACTGGTGCTTTCTGAGGTTGTCGAATGATTCTTGAAGGTCGAAAACATGATTAAGATGTTGTATGCTTTTTTACGACCAAGTTATTAACGTAGGCTTTCAAGTTTCGGTCTAGTTCAGGAAGGAAGGTATTTTGCTTCAAGCGTTGGAAGGAAGCACCGATATTTTTAAGACCAAATGACAATTTGAAATAGAACATATTCCAAATGGTGTAAAAAAATATGGTTTTTTCTTCATCATCTAAACATATACTTATCTGATGATAACTAGAATATACATTTAGGAAACTTAAAATTTCACAACCAGCCGTACAATCAATTAATTGATCGATACGTGAAAGGGAAAAATCATCATTCAAACAAGATTTATTCAAGTCAGTTAAATCTACACACATTCTCCACTTACCATTAGATTTCATAACCATTACAGGATTAGCGAACAACTCTGGGTGGTCGATCTCTCTTATGAAACCTGCCTTAAGTTGCTTGTCCAATTCTGATAGGATGGCTTCTCGTTGATCAGGTGAAAATAGCCATAATTTTTGCTTTACGAGCTTTTTGTCAGGCTGTAGAGCTAGCATGTGCTCGATCATCTCCATGGGGGCTCCGAGCATGACAGATGCTTGCCACGCGAAGACATCTGCGTTTGCTCGGAGGAAGGTGTTGACGTCTTCCTATACGGGGTCGAGGGCAATTCCAATGCGAACAGTCTTGGAGGGTTCCACTATATTCAATGGAATCTCTTTGACTTGGTCATTCGGCTTTGGTGCAACTTTCAACTTCGAGTGCTTTGCTGAATGTTGCACATTGTTTGCTTCTCGAGTTGATATATGACCAACCATCTCGAGGGACTTACAGTCGCACGTAAACACCATCTTCTTATCATAGCGGACTGTGATGACTCATTTGGGACCTGGCATCTTTAGATATTGGTAATCATAATGAGCAGCGATTAGGAACCATGTCAGAGTTGGTCAGCCAAGAATGACATTATATGCCGGATCGAAGTCAACCACATCAAAAGAGATTTTCTTTGTCCTGAAACTGTTTGGTGATCCAAACGTAACAGGAAGGGAAACTTGGCCAATAGGTTTGGACGAAGATCCAAGTACGATCCCATGAAAGGAGTACCATACCGATCTAATCTTTGTCCTGGGAACTTGTATTTCATTCAGGGAACTCGTAAAGGATATATTCAATGAATTACCACCATCAACTAACACCCGATTAACTCAACAGTTGTTGATGGTGGGCTCAACCACGATCGGGAAACGACCAGGTCGAGTAGAAGGAATCAAACAGTCACCCTTCACAAAAGAGATTGTGACTTCTGACTACTTTGGTAACTTATTGACAACAGGAGGGTCGATAGAAGCTTTAAGTTGTCGTCTCGACTCATATGCCGATGATCCCCCATAGATGTGATCAATTGTGTGCTCGAGATCTTGGTACGATATCTCCTCGTCATCTTCTGACTGTTTACTACCACTTGTTTGACCTACTTCCTCTAGAGTAGAAAGTGGTCCCTTCGAATTTTCGTTGGAAAACCTGACAGTTGCGGGGGTCGTGTCCTTCTTTTTTTTATGGAAAGGGCACCACCTTGGCTTGTGTGTCTTCGGTTCGGGGCATTTTCCTTTGCCCCGGTCGGAGTACTATTTGGAGATTCGGGGCTCCTTGTCACTCACGGCTAAGACCTACTTCGAGCTCTTGGTTTGTACCTTTTTGCTCTTAGACTTTCTCTGGGATTTCCCAGCCCTCTTGTCTTTCTTCTTGCTACCCTCACATGCTCCTCGAGTGTCCTTGTCATCACGATCGATTGTGTGATTCCACTCGACTGCTTTAGCAATAGGCGCGTAGTGCTCTGCCATCTTGAAAAGTTCAGCGACGGTAGCTGAAGGATGCAGAGCGATGTCATCTATGATCCTCTGATTTTGGACTCCCGTTTTGAATGCTTTAATGACAGAAGAATCAGAGACTTCAAGAATTGAATTACAGACTTGACTAAAACGTCTTATAAACTGACACAAAGTCTCATGAGAATCATGTCGCATTCGACGTAGGTCGTCCTATTTTCCTGGGCGGTTGTATGTGCCCTAGAAGTTTGCTAGCAGCAAATCGCAGAGGTGCTACCACGAGTAAATCGACTCTTCTGGTTGGTTTAACAACCACGATCGGGCAGAACCTTCGAGCATTGTCGGGAGGTAGTTTGCCATGACATGCTCACCTCCTCCTACAGCTCGTACTGCAGTGGTATAGATTTGAATAAATTCATTGAGATTTTGAGATCCATCAAAAATTTCCATGTTAACTGATCAAAATCTAGGTGGCCAACAAACTGCTTGGAGATCATGCGAGAATGCCCGATATCTGGTAATGATATCATAATGCCTTCTTTGTGGAAAAAAAAGGGTTAACTTCATCAGGTGATTGTACTCGACGATACCCGGTGGTAAACACACCTGATCTATCATATATATCAGTCCTACGAGGGTAGTACTCCTTGTGCTCCATCTGCTGATGCAGATTTCTTCGAAGGAGTGGCAAATGACCAGCTCTCCTAGAAGTCTATCGATCACTAGTTGTTGGAAGTGTTCGTTGATCTCTTCTTCGACCGGCATCGTGGTCGAGAGATTGACCAAACCCGGGGTCTTGTCGCTCTCCATGAGGAGAGTTGTTCGAACGACTGGCATTCAATGGAGTTGTCCTAGTATGACTTCCGGGACGGTGTTGTCAGTTTCGCTCGACCCTAGTCATTGTTTCCCGAAGTCCTTGTGCAATCTCTTGAGCAAATAGGTTGTAGCTTGCACTTGTCCAAGCTCTTGAGTTGGGTTTTCGATTAAATCATTGATCTGTTGCAGTTCTTGAGCAGTTTCAGACTGGTACTGGATGCACCCAGGTAATGTGCTCTGGGCTGCAATCCTTCTTCTTCGGATGGTATCGGGATCATCAACATCTGAGTTGGTCGGAGCATGCCTTAGAGGAGTGCGATCAGTTCGAGAATGTCGGCCACACTCATAAAGGTTAAAATCTCAGTCATCGTCGGAGGCGTTCTCGCCATTGCCACGAGAGCCCGAAGTGTGTAAGTGATAGGAAGCAACCTAGTCCTGTTTCTCGAAGAGTGATTAGGATTTGCGGGGAGGACGAAGACCTCCTGGGTGCTATTGTCCATGCTCGCGGTTGAGTCCTCCTAACTTAATGAGTAGTCGAAATATAACGTCCTGTGACTTGGAGCAATCCCCTCCAGGAAGGGGAATTATAGGTTAGAACCATTTCCGGTTGAAGGTGAATTCTCTAGATATATGGTCGAATCTGTAGCTGTAGCAGGCTCGACCATACTCCGGGTGGGGGTAACCGAAGAGTAACAATTAGTAGGTGATGGTCGAGACCTAGAACCATGGATTCTAGGACTTGACATGTTAGATCGGACGACCTTAGATGGACATGAATGTTTTGAGGCAGAATCCTCACTGTGTTCGAGACTTGTCGTGGGGTGGCTTTGATCATGGTCGCTTGGACCCTTGCTCTGTGAGTATTCTAGCTCCTCCTTTGGGCGTAAAGTTGTGGGGCAAAAGGTTTCATCATCAACATTGTCTGGGATGCGATCCCCTAGGTTTCGTGAATGATCCCTGGAGCCAGCATTACAGTCGGACGAAATGATGCTTGGCTCGTAGTCGTAGCAGACATCCATGTCGAGTCCTGCGCAGTCTATGAGATCGAACCAATTCTCTTCATTCCATTCCCCTACCATGGAAGCATCAAAGTGGGAACAAAAAAATTGTCGAAAAGAAGAACTCCCCACGGACGACGCCAACGGTCGATATTTTAATATCTAACTTATGAAATGAATGCTAGGGCCTTCTTTGATCAAGACTATGAAAGAGGAGACACATAGATTTTTAGATAGGTTCGGGCCTTCTCTTGAGAGAATAACAACCATGGACAGGAGTCACTGAAAGCTAAGGCTAATGACTTTTGTCTTGTCCTTTGTCCTCTTCTGTTTTGTCTGTCCACCGGCGTTATCCCTTATATAGCGTCTAAGGGGGTGGTAGTTGTCTTGTGCCAGGAGGAGTCTCAACGGTTGATGAATTGCACACGTTTGATAGTAGTTATTGTCAGAGACAGGCCCCCACGTCTGCCTTGTAGTTATGCCAGAGACAGATATTAATATGGGCAGTTATATCAGAGGATAACGACACATATTTATTTATCGCGTATAAATAAACATAGCACATAAGGTCCCTAGTCGATTGGGTCCACATGTCTGTGGACCTTATCGACCATAGGGTGGTCATGATTGACTTGATAGTAGTAAAGTTTATGACCATGAGGTGATCGTAGTAAAGCTTACGATCATAAGGTGGTCGTAGAAGGTCTTACGACCATATGATAGTTGTAGAATAGCTTGCGATCATATAGGGTGATCGTAGAATAGCTTACGACCACTAGGTGATTATAATCTTCCCTTATCATTAATGATAAGGGGTACCTCTGAATGTTATGTAAAGACATTATTATCTATAACATACATTAAAGATAATAACTTAATTAATTGAGGATTATTATATCCTCGTCATCTAGCCCACAACTTCAAGTGAAAATAACTTACTTGAAAAAAGAGGTTGTATGATAGTGGTCGGAGAGAAAACGTCTCTGATTGGTATTTCTTTTGACCAAAAATTGACTTGGTCAAAATAGGTATTTTATTTTAGTTGTAAAAAAAATCCCATTTCTGAACGGACAGAATAAATAATGTCAATCGTCTCTTACAAATTCTGTCCATTGGGAGCGATTCCCGAAAAGTTGGCAATTGTTGGGCTCCCCACGATTTTTACCTCAAGCCTACGGTTATAAATAGCCACGGGGAGGGGGGTAAACTTAGGGTTTTTACTTTCCCCAGTCGCTCCAACTCTTTTGAGCTCTTGCTTTCTCTGCTTCCTACTGTATCATAACTTTTCCCAAATCTTTTCGAATCCAACTCAAACTTCTGCAAGAAATGGCTGGAATTGTTTCTAAATGGGAGAAATCATATATGCATGTGGAGAAGTTGACCGCTTTAGTCGCCGCGGAGAAGATTTCGAAACGAGCTTTGGTGAAGTGGACCAACACTGAAGGTCAGCATTGGCTGTCGGTGGAGTCAGATAGGATTCTAGTATTCTAAGCATACTGTGAATGTAGCCTCCGATTGCCTGCGCGCCAATTCCTCATGGTCATGCTCGAGCACTTTGGGGTGGAATTGGTGAACTTGGTTCCCAATTCCATAACCATGCTAGGCATATTCGTGTACCTATGCGAGCCCTATCTTGGAATCCTTCTAGATCGGGACCTCTTTAAGTACTACTATGGAACGGGCAAACGCCATGTTACCGACTCCAATCGCCTCCCACCTGCCCCATCTCATCGCCGCCACTATAGTGCCATGCCATTGCCACTGACACCATAGTGCCGGCCAAGTTGGCCACTTGCTCTGCCATGTCGTGCGTCATCGCCCTCCCATCATTGTTGTAGCCATGATGTTGCTTGCGTCTTCGTCATCCTCACCCCAACCACTCCCATCGCCCCTCAACCACTCTCGTCACCTCACTGTGTTGTCATCCACAGCACCCTTGCACGGCACTAACACTATGGCCATGTCGTCGCTCACGTCGTCCCCTCACTGACCAGCCTACAAACAACTGCTTCACCTGCCTCTGTCCCGTCGCGCACCATGTTGCCTTTGTTGTTCCTACGTTGCCGCACAACCGCACCATCACCTCGCCTCCCGCTTCTTAAGCCGCAGCCAAGCTCACCTTCTTTCTCCATGCTCCCATTCTCTTCCTCGCGTGAGCTCGACCTGCTCGGCCGCCGCACCTCACGAATCGCGCTACTACTTTGGTGAACTCCGACCCACGCCGTCATGCTGGCAAGCATCCCCTCATTGCCCTCTTCCCTGTGCCCCCTCTATCTCCCCCCTCGTCAGTCGCAGTGCCGGGAATACCTCATCTTCCTTCCCGCCGGTGTCACACCACCCGATAGAGTCATTGCCTCACCTTGCCATTTCGGCCACCCTGGTAAGACCTTCGCCACCCTATCCGCGTCACCCTATGTTCTCGGTCCTTCTCCTCATTTCCCCTTCCTCGATCCTTTGTTTCCCTCACGAGAGCTCGTTGTCGGCCTCGTCTTCCCCGTGTGCGGCTAAAACCGCCGCCGCTGTCCCTGCCATTCCCCAGTTAGCCCCGAACCAATTTCTCCCTATTGGAGCACCTCCTCACCTCCCCTGACCTTCCCCCACCACCCACATCCGCTCCCTTCCCCTCCGGCGCCGTCGCCACGATGAGCTAGCCGCACCGCCTTCGGCTCTCGTCGTCGGGTCGCCTCGAAGCTCCTCCACCTCCATCTTATGTTTTGGTGAGTCCCCCTTACCTCGCTTGCTCAGGCATGCCTTCGTTCCCCTCCTCCTCCTCTCCGGCGCTATGGCCCCTTTCCATCTCTAGTGCTGACCGTCACTCAACCTTGCGCCCCCATCGCCTTGGGCCACCCGTGCCGCGACGCGGCCTCCCCTACCTCCCACTCCCGAGAATCCATTTTGCTGCCGCACGCTCAAAACGTGTGCGCGCGGCTAAATATAAATCCCACGGAATTCCCAACCCAACCCCCGTTCTGTTCTTGGGCTCAATTCCCGTGTACCGGTGTACCCCCAGTCCCCACCCCGCAAAGCTTTATAAATTCCGTTCCCACGCGCAACAAACCAAACTAACACACGGCGCCGCCGACCCAACAACCATCCATCCGCCCACGAGCACGCGGAACGCCCTGGTACGTAGCGCACTTTGCATCGATCGTGTCGTCACGGGGGGAGAGGCCATGGATTTCTACCGCGCGGCTTCGCCGGTGGCGAGGCGGCCATGGAGCAAGGAGGAGGACAAGGTGTTCGAGAGCGCGCTGGTGCTGTGCCCGGAGCACGAGCCTTACCGGTGGACGCTCGTCGCCTCCCAGATCCCCGGGCGCACGCCGCAGGAGGCCTGGCAGCACTACCAGGCGCTCGTCGCCGACGTCGACCTCATCGAGCGCGGCGCCGTCGACGTCCCCGGCTGCTGGGACGCCGACGACAACGAGGACGGCGCCCCCGACCGTCGCGCCGGCAAGTCCCGCGTCGAGGAGCGGCGCCGCGGCATACCCTGGTCCGAGGAAGAACACAGGTATGGCAACGAAAGTCTCAAATCATCGGTCGATTCCTCTGTTCATCTCTGTCCGCGGAGGTTCTAGAGACTTCTCGGGATCCTCCGCGTTGCCTTGTTCAGCGGAGGAGCCAACGAACTCCTCCCAGCTGGCACGCGGGTCCCACCTGCCAGCCACCCAATAGCAACCGCCTATCCCTGTAAATTTCCGTTTCTTGTTTTGTTTAAGAAAACCGACGAATTTACTCTCTTGTTTGTTGTTACACGATGCGTGCGCAGGCGGTTTCTTGAGGGGCTGGAGAAGTACGGCCGAGGCGACTGGAGGAACATCTCGCGGTTCGCGGTGAGGAGCCGGACGCCGACGCAGGTGGCCAGCCACGCGCAGAAGTACTTCACCCGGCAGACCAACGCCGCCACACGCGACTCCAAGCGCAAGAGCATCCACGACATCACCACCCCTTAACCAGCCACGACGACGACGGCGACCCACTCTTTTCTTTACTATTTTTTATTACTCCTGCTCTTATCTTAGTTAATGACGTACGTGTACATTATATCCTATCTTAGTTAGGCTAAAAAACCTTGGCCGTCGGGGCTCTGCATTGCTGTGGACGGACTACTTGCCAGAAACAGAGGCTGGTTTAGTGCTCAGATTTTCAGCATTTAGGGTGGGAAGAAGTAATGGAGTTTGACGTCGTGTGATGTCTAGGTTAGGTTAATGCAGATGTCACTGTTTCTATGGTTTATGCTTCTGTATGACGCTGTCTAAGTTGAACCGGATAATCTTGTACAGTGACGTGTTCCAACTTCCCAGTGATGTATGCTGCTGGGAACATGTGTTCCCGCCTCGTGGTTGCTCGGGCGACGCCACGTAATAGGCGGCAGGACAGGATTCCAAGGCTCGGGTGGCACGTGGTTAACTAGTGAGCGACACTTGTCAGTGTCCAACCACCGGGCTTCTCTTTTGTCTCCAACGAACCGCCGTACGGAGGTCATAACACCACCAGGCCCCCGGCTCATTCGTCATCGTTTGTCTGGCAATCCATCTGTGCAAATTTTAGCTATTCGATTGTCAAAACCATGCATGATCTGTCAACCAGGTCGAATTGGCAATATAGCTTCTTGCTTATAAAGTTCTTGGAGATAATCTGAAGACATCAGATCATCGTAAAACTTCACTAGTAATTAGTAGCCTATGCAGCATGCAAAACTGTGGTACCAGATAGGCAGGAACGAACTCTGGCTGCCCCAGTTTCTCCTATTGGAGCTGCTTCAATTCAGCCCCAATGAACTGTATGTAAGCAGAAAACAGTAAATAAATCAAAATTCAGCCAAAGAGGGCATTACAAGATCGAATAATAGGCATCATAGTACCGTGGACAACAGGGAAAAAAACTCTTACAAGCGTTTCCGCGAAACTCTATCCAAAGCCTCTCAGAATCCAAGAAAACAGATCATGATGACAGCACAAACGCTGAAGTCCATCAGCAGAGCCCCCAGGGCTTTCTGTAGCAGCAACCCGATCTCCATCATTTGCCCTAAGCTATCAGCAGAACCAAGGTTGCTGCCGGCAGGTCTGCCCCTCGCATTGGGGTCCTTGTTCTCCATCAACAAGGTCAAGACAATGGTAATGTTCGTTATAATAAGAAACAGAAGCGGCCTAGTACCCACTAATACTCTGGTGATGGTGCCACCAATGTCCAGGCCCCAGTTTGAAAGAACCACCAGAAAAGCGACGACCATGGATGCTAAAAAGCGGTTATATTCTGTAGCTGATATGGCCTGGGTAATCTCGTGCGGCGTGAAATTCAGGTGTTCCTTCAGAGTTTCCACAGACCAAGCTGCATTTTCTGCTTGGTTAGACTGATTTGGAGGCAAAGATCTGGATCGCATTTCCATCTCCCTCCTAGGCTGCAGACTTGCTGCTCCATCATTACTGGTCTTCTTGCTGAGGGTTTCTTCGTCATGCCTTTGCAATGGTGTTTCATTTACTGGCTGAATTTCAGGAACTGAACTGCTTGTCTTGAATACTTGGAGTAGGTCGCCTTCATTACTTTGGGTTTTATCCTTGGGTTTTTCTTGACGGAACTCACTAGTTGGCTGAATTTCAGGGACCAGGTCACTAGGTTCTGACTTTTGCAACTGAATTATATTGCTGAACTTGTCACCACCAATGCCACCTTCACCTGGCTGCCGTTCAGATATCTGAGGTGAAGCAGCATCAACAGTACTAAGTGGTGAATCTGCACAATGACAGATGCTTTTGATCAAGACATAATGTTTAAGAAGCCATATGTATGAACTTTCAAGTAGATCTGTAGGGAACCACGATAATAGCATTTCATATTATTAACTTCTGTTGCCTAAGCTAAGAACAAAATATATAAGGTGAATTTTAGGACAACTGAATTACGATTAGTCTAAATAACTGATAAATGATATACACTCAGTGAATCTACAAGAGATGGACAAGGGGAATCATGAAATGGAAAGCAATCAAATGGGTAAGAGACGACGTTATGCTTGATATATATACATTAGATGGGAAAACCTGAATGGTAGCTCATAAAACTATCAACACTCAGAAAAGGACTGTGATAGCTGGTTAGATCATGTACGATTAGGTCGCAACATAGAGATCTGGCAAAGTTGAATATCTCCCAGTTTTGCAAACCTGCCACCATGCCTCTTAGTGGCAATTTTTCTAAGAAGACTCACAAAGTCAGTCTGATGAAACAGATGCTACAGTGGGCTTCTATCTGTTGTCCCTCAATGAGCTGATACAATAACAGATATGAACTTCTAAAATCAATTCACCAAAATACCCAACAATACCTCCTAATTTGGGTATAAGTTTCTCATGAAGGTTTTTAGCCATATATCTATACACCTTTGCGTTCTATTAGGCAAAGCACATAGCAGAAAAATATCTGACAAAAGAACCAGGCAGCCTGAGTGTGTTCACAACAAAGAACCTAATTGTGCATCAAACAATTTCTCCGCTGCCGACACTCTAAACCACAATTTCATGTTTTTGCCGTCTTTCTCATGACCCATGATCCGGTAACCTAGAACTTGCAGAACGAGCCGTGCAATTTAGGCAGTTTCTACCTCGCATCAGAGATTCTAACAAAGAATCGGAGATCTCTGCAACACATCTAATTTCTAAATCAATCTTAGCAACGCCTTTCGCGCACTAAGTAGTAATAGAGTAATAGACGCACGCATGTAGTGCCCTAAAACAGAACCGAATGCCCTAACACAATTACCGCCAAATCCAATCTGGATGCGAACGCAACAGGTGTTGCAATAGCCATATGAACAGGCGATTTGGAGATTCTTTCAACAACAAAAAAACTGGTAACCTGGATACGGGTCGGAGGGGAGGCTGCGCGCCTGGCCGGTGATGAAGGCGAGGCGATCGGATCCCCTCTGCACCAGCCGCCGCCGCCGTGCGCTCGCGCCGCTCTCCATCGTCTCCCTCCTGCGCGCCCGCCCGCACGCCCACGCCACTACTTTCTCCCCTTGCTCCGCCCTCACCTCTCGTTATTTTCCTCTTTTCTTTTCTTTTCTTTATTTTCTCCGGGTGGAAAATTATTCGATGCGTACTCCTCTTGCCGTCCTGCGTTCTCAAACCCGTCCCCGGCAAAATTTTCGTAGCAATCTGGCCCGAATAGCAAGTAGACCAGTAAAGGCCCAAGAACACAAATTACGCCTACTAGCACAATTGTCTTCGGCCCAGCACAGCCGATGAAACACGGTGCCGATGTGCGAATCTAAAGCACACAGCCTGCGCGTAACTGTAGCCAATTTACTTGTGGTTTCCCCTTCTTTGCTCTTTGCCGTGCAAATTAGGGGCGAAAAACGGATTAAATACGAACGAATAATAGTTATGTTATATTTGTTTTTTTGGATACGGATATGAATATCCCGGATACAAATACGAATATGAATTATATCGAATACAAATATGGAGCGAATACGAATCGAAACGAATACGGTCACATATATTTTTTGGAACATGATAACCCCTTAAATTGTACGCCAGAAATTAACGGAAATATATAACTAGTTTATTTGATCCAAATATTCATGAATTGTTCACATTTTCAATAACCACATATAACGAAACGTCTGTGTGTCCATTCTTTTCCCTATCATTTCTCCCATTAGTAAAAACTCCTCCTACCCTTTTTACTCCCTAGCCATCCTCATTTATCCCAAGTCGACCGGCCAGAGGGAGAGAAGAGAGGAGTTGGAGTGAGTAGAGAGATGAAGGGAGAGCTCTAGAGGTAGAAGAAAGAAAGAAAGAAAGAGACAGGTGAAGAGGAAGAGAAGAAATAGGTTGGAGGTGTAACATCCTAAAATCCATAATTTAGGAATACATAATAGAAATGCATTGGAAAAAACACTTTGATCATTTTGCATATGAAAATCTATGCATGTTTAAAATTTGAACTTTTGTTTAAAAGCAAATGCTGAAATACAAACAAACATGCACTTAAAGGAAATTGAGTTAAAACAAAATAAAAATGGTTGAGAGAATTATTTTGAGCATAATTGTTCAGGGAAAAATTTACTAAACAACTTATATGAATTGTTATTGAGAATAACAAATACAATTACATAAGAACAGAAAATTATAAGAATTTTAGAGAAAATCACAGAAGGGATAAACTTCTGAAAACTTTACATAAGGGACTACATTAGGTCAGGAGCCCTCACAAAAAGTTTCATAAAATTTGGACTTAGTTTGCCTGGGGGGTCCGACAGGAGAATTGCTAGTGTTGGGCCGAATTGCGAATATCCAGCTTGGCATAATCCGGATAATCCGTATTCATAGGATACTAAGGCTACCCGTCTGTGTGTATTGTACGTCACCTCTTTCAGTTCTCATCCCCCACGTCACGACTCCTTCCAATTCAAAGATTCTGGCAAGGCATAAAGGCCGGCACATGCCGCGGTTACGTTGCGTGCGGATACCAGCTATGTTTCGCAAACTTATTTATGCTCTCATTAAAACTGGCCTTGTGTATTTTTGCCTGATCAGTGCCTGAGTCGTGGCAAGCGAGCCAGTGCGCACCCTAGAGTGGCCAGATTTTATGGCCCATCCACCAATCACATATTGGAATCCATTTAGGCCACAGTAACCCCAGCTGCAGCTAATTAATCAGTCTCAAATGTTGCTCACGGATTACGTATGAGCATGGAATGATTTGTGTAGAATTCTTTTGTGGTCCAATAACTGGCCTTATCCACAATGAAATTTAATGGTGGGCGCCCTGTTGTTTTCTTGAACGTTGCCGTTGACGATGGGTAGATTTTTTAGACGGTTTTCCGCAATTGAGGTAGCTTTTGGGATTATGGAAGGTGGCGGTGGGAGCAACGCGGGCCGCGTAGGTCCTGTTGTGATTTTAATTTGGGAAACATCAACTTTGTAGAGTGGGGTGCTTCTTGAGCCGAGAGAGAGAGATATGGGAAACAATTTCATTGGTTTTTAAGACAGGTATCCGTTGGTTTGGTTGGCAACCGATGTCCGCTCAATTGAGTCCCTCTTGGCCCGGCACATACGGTCTACAAATCCGGCATGGCTGACGATGAGCGCAAGTACACCGGCTACCGTGGATCAACTAGGGGTGGATATCGCGTATTATCGAGTTTCTCAGCAAAATTGACATAAATTGATTTAATACTATTTTATTTATAGTTTAAAAGTATTTTTCGAACCGAGCTACCAAACTAAGCTGAGCCAAGTCAGAGCGAAATTCAATTTCATTCGAAATCGACGCATTCCAATGTTTAACCAATTAACAAATGCTATTGAAGTAATTTTGAAGAGGGGCAGTAAGGTCCACCAACGAGATTTTTTTCCCACTCCAACTACAGCGTTTTCGCAGCGTACGAATGACACACTCAGATGAGGAAAGGAGGGCAGTGCCATCCTGTCATAGGGCATGCACGAGAGTACAATGACAGGTGTTCATTGTTCGTTTTATAATAGCTGGGTATTCTCCGGTGTACAAACAGTGGCAGCTAAAGTGATGTGAAAACTCCATCTTGTCAATTTAGAACCCAGGAATATTCGGGCTGCTAATATAGTTGTCCTGTATTTTCTTCGTTACTAACAGAATGGAAGATACGATTGCTATTACATGAACAATGTTACGCTCTGCTACCACAAGTCCCCGAATTAGATTAGAGTTTGTGAGATACGGTGTGTGCGTGCACGATATCAAAAACGAAGTAGATGAATCTCGTAGAGAACCAAAATAACGGCGACAAAGCAACCACGACGAGAGAAAAGATTTGGCGAAACTGACCGTAAATTCCTTAAGCACAACATCAAAATAGTACAAGGGATTGTACATCTCTCACAACCCTCTCGAACCTTTTAGGACCATTGAATCCTTACCATATACAAGAATTTAGTGCTAAAAAATAACCTAGCCTCTAATCTTTTTGTGCACCTCTACTTTAGATGAGTTGTATTGTGGCTTTCTTGGTTGCTTTTTGGGTTTCTATGGTCACCTCTCGTGGTAACCTCTTAGTCCTCCAAAGTGAAGTAGGAATTCTACTCCAAAGAGAAGTAGGAGTCTTATTCCTATTATGATTCATCTAGCTTTTCTTGTATCACACCTCTCTAAGTCCTACAAGATTAGGATACGAGTCACCACACTCAACAATCTCCACATTTACTATTATCCATTGAAGCCACCATGCTCTTCCAAAAATTCGCTCCAAGTCGGCTTCGTCTTTGGGAGCTCTTTTTTCTCCGACCTTTGGGAGTGCCCCCATCACAAGGGGCTCATGCACATCACATTGCAATGTGTGTGTTGGTATCCATGCTTGGCCGCCGGGACACTCCACCTGATAGATCTTTCCTCTTCCTACAACCCTCCATGCCATAGGTTTGTATTGCCTCTGATCTCTACCTGCTCATCGGTACCGCGTGGTTGGTCCCACCACATATTTCTTCTTCCAACGGCTCACACCTTCACCTTTGCATCTGCTATATTTTGCAACCATCTTTGTAGTTCCGCACATAACTGCAAATGAGGTGTGAGTACCTACCGTTAATGACACGGTTTTCTTCTCCTGACAAGAATTTTTGTCATACCTCCCATTAGTTACTCTTCCTTTTTGATTACCCATCAATCGATATCTTCCATTGTTCCAGATACTTTTCATGATTATCTGCCATTTGCAAGTAACTTGTATGACTCCACGTCGAAGTGAAATCTCACAACCATCGAGTTTAAGTGACCTCACAGATATTAGATTATTCTTTAAGCCGGGAACATACCGAACTCCCGTCAGTGTGCAATATGCTCCATCATACATCTCCAATGTAACCGTTCTCATCTCGAAATCGATGAACATATGTGTAAGCAACAACCTGAATCTAATATCCATTCATGAGAAGTATCAGATTGATTGACGACTAGTACGTTCAAATCATCCTTCGCTACCACCACTGAGCATGCACCCTTTATTTTCTTGAAACTCTGATAATATTTTATCATATGACCTTCCTCGTCACATAGATAGCATACATGTACGCCCTTGATCTTGCGGCCTTCTTCAAGGACTCGGCCTCTAATAGCAACTGCCTTATTGAAGTTGAGAGTGATTTTCTCGACGAGAATATTCATCACCAATTGCTCCCATGATGGTGGTAGATATGATGTCAGTATGAAGATCTTGTCGTCATTCTCAATTTTCTCATCCACACTAATCAACCGTGTGTCAAGCTTGTTGAAGATATTGAGATGGTCAATGAACCATATGCCTTCCTCTATGCGCAACCTATATAGTCGCTGCTTCAGCACACACCGGTTTGTCAGCGACTTCGCTATATACAACTCTTCTAAGTTACTCTATAATTTCTTCAGCAAATTCTCCTTATCACCGAGTACTTTACCTCATCGGAGAGACATAGACAGATTATATCAATAGCCTTCCGCTCCAACACCTTTCAGTTTTCATTAGATGTCTTTTCTGGTTTGTCTCTTTCAAGAATATCGATAAACCCTTGATGGACAAGAACATCCTTTACTACATATTGTTGCACGCTGAAATTTCCTTCATCGTTAAATTTCTCTACTTGACTCCACATCGTCAATATCAATCTTGATTTTGTACTACCCAACGCTTTATCAGCCTTCCCATAAATCAAATTAATCTAGGCTTGGCTCTGATACCACTTGTTATACTTTGATATCCCCTCCTTATGCGTAGCAGCCACTGTATCGTATTAGAGTTTGTGAGGTACGACACGTGCATACACGATACCAAGAACGAAGCAGATGAATCTCGTAGATATAACTGAAATAACAGCGACAAAGCAACCACGATGGGAGAGAAAGATTTGACGAAACCAACTGGAAATTCTTTAAGCACAACCTCAAAAGGAGTATAAGGGGTTGGCACTCTCTTACAACCCTCTCGAACCTTTTAGGACCCTCTCGGATCTTTGCCCTATACAAAAATAGTGCTAAAGAATAATCTAGCATCTAATCCTCTCATACATCTCTACTTTGGATGAGTTGAATTGTAGCTTGCTTGGTTACTTCTTGGGTTGCTATGAGTCTATGACCACCCCTAATGGGTTTATGTAGTCCTTCTGGTCCCCATCCGGAATGAACTAAGTTCTAATCATAGCAAGCTTATCATTACCACTGAGTATTAGCCTTTAATCTGATTTGTCATGTTTCCCTAAAAATGTTAATCACGCGTCCTACTCCAGCTTATATGTGTACTGCACAAAGAACTATAGGGACAGAGTAGTACCCCATATTTACTGGGGCCATTAAGGTACCTCCAGCTCATTAACACATCCCGTACCGATGCTCTCCTTTCGATCCACAGAAACACCTGTTCCTTGACACGTCCACCCAATTAATTAATACTATAAGAATTTTCCACCCTCTAAAAAGCGCTTAAAAATACTAAAAAAATACAAACATAGCGGGACAGCATCCAGACTCCAGAGAATTGGAGGGTTGAAAAAAAAAACCTCAAAACTCGCTAGCTAGCTCAGCTTGTCAAAGACTTGACTCAAACTCGGTTCATTAACGAACCGAGCCGAGTCAGCATTTCTGTTCGTTTTCTTAACGAACCGAGTTCGAGCTCGCCCATGAATAGCTCGTTTACAAAACCGGCCCAAATGAGAAGCCCACCAAACCACCACTGTCCACATATCACAATTCACCATGTCCAGCCCACTGTGCGCTAGTGAGCTGTGCACAACCCTAATCCAATCCACACGACCACACCGAGTCGGTGTTCCCTAATTCACCCCACACGGCCGCACCCGCACCCCTATCCCCCACTCCCCACCCCAGTACCCCACGCAGCCACGCCGCCATGAGCAAGGTCTTGCCTGCATGTACCGCACTACCTGGCTCTTGTCTAATGTCTTGTGTTGTGTTTGTGGTGAAATAGAGAAGCATGTTGATGTTAGCATGTTGCTACCAAAATTCAAGCATAATTTAGTAGTTATTGTTATTGTTTAGATGTAATTAAGTTTGGATACAAATTATGAATTGGGTTTAGATTCAATTTATGGGTTTCTTTTCATGTTGTACACTGTACATATTATTAACATTAGTTGAATTGTTACTAACGAGTCTAATAAGTCGAGTCGAGCTGTTTGAATGAGCCAAACTGAACTTACTTTTTTATTCATTAGCTTAACAAGCCGAACCGAACTGAGCTCGTTTCCTAACGAGTTTGACCGAGCCGAGGCAACTCTTTATCTACACCTACTTGGAGGGAATCGACCGGAGTGGAAATGTGGCTGTTCTTGTATTAAAGAAAACCACATCCTCCCTCCCTCCTACTCAACCCCTCATTATATAACGCAGGGAGAGGTGCATGACAAATACTCGTACCTAGCAATAGCTATATGCAACCAAGTGGAGAGCTCCAATCCACCAACACATCGTACTGCTGCCTCTCTTCGCACACTTCTCAGCCCAAGTCCAAGGTAATGCGTGCGGTTTAGCGCAATGGGTTGCGCCGTTAAATAGCAGCTGGTGTTATGCATTGTGCTGCGAACTTGTGAGTCGTGACACTAATGTCGTGCAATTGTGTGTAGTGGGAGCCGGCGGCGGCGGCGGTGAGGATGAGCAGGAACAACGGGAAGGGGTCGAAGCTGGAGTGCCTGAGGCTGAGCCTGTCGAGGGCGCGGGGCGGCGGGCCGTCGGCTACGGCGCGGCCGGGCGGCGACAGCGGCGGCAACGGCGCCAACACGTCGCCGCGCCGGCTGTCGTCCTCGTCGTCGTCCACCGCATCGCCGCCGAGCTCGTGCGTGTCGTCGGAGGGCAGCCCGGACGCGGGGGCAGGCGGCACGGGGGCGCCCATGGTCCTGGCGGGGTGCCCCCGGTGCATGATGTACGTGATGCTGTCCCGGGAGGACCCCCGGTGCCCCAGGTGCCACAGCGCCGTGCTGCTCGACTTCAACGAAGACGACCAGCGCCGCCCGCGGCAACGCCGGTGAAACCGCATGCTGGTAGAACAGCTGCTGAGCTCTGTTCTTGCATTCAAGTCGTCGTCGTCGTAGCTTTACCATTTGTGATCGAGTTAGTTTGTTCGCGCGCATGCCGAAAGGAATTATTTCATAGACCTGTTTTTCCATGCAGTGCAGTGTCAATGGAATTGGTCTAGGTAATAATTTCGTGTTTTAGTGTGTCTTGTGCAAGTGTTCTGCTGAGAACTATGTGCAACAGTGCAAAGATTTAAGTTCACTTTGTCATGAACATTTTAATGCAAGTAATGCTCTTGTCCGTTGTCCTAACATATCGACATTTTGTTATGGCACTTGATTGTACCAGTACATAAACATGTTGAAGCAATGTGCAATGCGATTGACGAAATAGTATGTGTCTGTGTGTCGACGTGCACTTGAACTAAAACGACAAAGCTGGAAATGCATGCAACATGCCCACTCCGAAAGAAATGAATAGCCTAGTTTAGAACTTCAAATTAGAAAGATGTTTCTTGGGTGGTTATTCACTGGTTTTGTTTGGAATGTCTTAGCTCCCATGAAAAACCTCATTAGCATTTAGCAATGTGCCAAAGGTGTGGAGGCTTTGACAGTATCTTGTTTGGCAGGGTTTAACTCTGTAGTACCTTGAGCCTTGAGGTTTAAGCCCTCCAAAACTAGCTCATGATGAGGCCCACTGACATGGGAGGTGCTGTTTAATTAAGCCAAAATAAAATAAACGCTTTCAGAATACTGGCAACAGAGCTACATAAAGTTGACTTTCAACGTTAAAAAACACCCAGAAAAAGGTCTATGAAACAGTTCAATTTAAGAAACACACCATTAAAATCAATCAGGACATCAATAGCTGATAGAATTTGGTCAATATTGAAACCCTCTCATTCCTAAAATTCGCCTTGGACAAATGTGAGGAGAACAATATAAAGGGTTAAGTTATTGTCACTCCTTCAAATATGTGACACATGATATGTGATGGCATGAGGAGAACTATAGATAAATTCACACATGCACGTGTGCATGCGTGTATTTGCGTATTTTTCCTTGTGAACTGTGTGATTTGTCACTTGTTGAACATTTCCAGCCTTCCTTCTCAGTATGCACCGGGAAGGAGAGAGAGCGGGATATCCGAATCATTGCCGCAGAGAACACCTGCACGAGGTGACAATAAGATTTCTAGACAACACATCGCACTCCAACCGCTTGCTTCTTCCTCTACGTCGATCGTTGCGGTCAACTCTGCATTGCTTCAGTCTCTCTGTTAGACCCATTGTAAGTCACTCGTGCAACCGCTCGATATTCTAATACAATTATTTTGTGATATATGCCACGTATTAATATTTGACACTGTTTTAAATAGCAAAGCTATAGCGGTTGCTTGTGAAGAATTATTTAGTATGTTAATGGTATTTTGGGGTTTTACTAACTCATATTAGTTATTTTGATAGAAAGAATTGCAAGAAATGGTTTTTAATATGTTTATCTAGTTTTTGAATATGAATATATGATTATGCTATTTAACAAAAGAAATTTAAAAACACTATATTTTTAGAACATTTGGATTCAAATACTATATATTTGAATTCAATTATAATTTTGGATATTTTTATGTTTACTATTCCATTTAAGAAAATTGAAATTTCTTGTATGTGTTTTAAAACATCAATGCATACATTGACCAACTTATAAATATTCGCACTCTAAAATTTATCTCCATATTCTTGATAAATTGGTTTCACAAAAGCCAAGATAGATTATATCATTATGTTTTTAATTTTGTAACAGTACATGTCATAAAAATAATGAAACATCAACCTTTCAATTTTATTTATTTACTTTTATGTTGACTATTTTTTGTTACAAGTTTTTCATGTTCATATAGTACAATACATAACATAAAAACCTATAAAATTAACATTTTACAATAGGACCAGCCCCCGTGATATCCTTTTTAGTCGCGTCACTGTGATACCGCGGTAATCGCGATTTAAAACATTGATATTTGGAATTAAAATATTGTCCGTATTTATTTCCAACAATAGCATCCAATGCTCTAGTTGATCCAGACCGTTCATTGTTGACAGATACCTCTAGATAACTTCTTTTGATGGCTTTTGTTCAGATGCTTGAGGGAGGGGCGGTGTGCGGACTGCAGAGAAGAACACGTGAGTGCGAGCAGGGATTTTCTATAGCGATTGGTCGAACAAGTTTTACCTTTTTTCATCTTTTTTTCTAATAAATGCAATTCATCCTCTTATCAAGTGAGTGATCACTCAGGTGCACTTTTTTGGTGGGGGAGTGGGGGGGATGATAGAAAGAATATGTTCGTATAATATTCCCTTTTTAGAAAGAACGGCGAAATGCTGTTAGGTTAACTAAGTAGAGAGAGAGAAGGGAAGCACAAATATACTCCACAAACCAAATGCTTCCCAAATTGACCTCATTTCTCCATAATCCACATGTCCTGCACCTGAGCCCCCCTGCAAGAATGAAGAAGTATCAGAAGCCGTAGATTTTGCTTTCCTTCAGCTAGCAGCTAGACCAGCTGTCTCGCATGTTTTCTAAGTGAATCTCCTGTGACAGACTGACAGAGTGACAGTGGAGAGCGAAACTCCCTCCAGTCAGCGATGGCGAGGAGGAAGATGCTCGGTGGTTAGGATCATTCAAAGGAAGGCCTATTGCCGATTAATTCGCTTTTAAGCCATATAAATGCACGAGTAATTGGAGACAGTTGTGCAGCGATAAGAGGGCGGGGATGGGTGTCAGGCCAGGCGATTAAACCGCACCCTGCGCGCGCCAACCTTTTCGCTTCAATGCTTTGTTGTTGCGAAGAAACAGCAGCTCTGCTCGACAGATGCGATGACCTTCGCAGGCTGTTCTGGTTGCCATGTTCCACGTCTGCAGCACACGGAATTAAGTCATGTCCTTTGCCTAACAATTTGCCAACTGGAGACGAGTTTTAGTATTTAGTACCACTTCTTACCGAGTACCAGCGATGTCGATCCATGACATGGCCAAGATTAAAATCACTGAAAGAAAGATGAGCCTTCAGCCTTGTATTATTCACTTCAGTTTTCTCTGAATAATTGTGCTCTGCTCTGGCCAAACAGTTTGTGCGGTTAGTGAGTAAGCACATTGATTACTACGTCATTTCAGACAAGATTTTGCAGGAGTATTGGTTCACTTGCCACCTATCTGAAAATGACCAATCAAATAGTACTAATCCAGAGGGGCCTTGTGCTAAAGCAGAGGAGGAGGCAAAGATGTTACGGTTGCATTTAAAAGTGTGGGCGTCACTGCAAGGCACAAGGCACAAGCAAAGCACGCCTGAAGATATGCAGCTCTGTTTATACTCCTACAACACAGCATCGTAGTCGCAGTAAAGTGAAATGAAGCACCAACCACTCTTTCTTAAATCCTCCTCCTAAAAGATCAGCTGGTAACCTCACGATAATTAAAGGATTGAATGCCACATAGTGCCTAGAGAAAACAATTAAGTGCTCATGAATTGCGGTTGGTGCATGGCCAGGGTTACAGATCCGTCTGATCTGTTCTAGCCATCTGGCCATGTAAATGCCAAGGGAGGTGTCAATGTGCCACTTTAGATGCTAACACAGACTAGATGGTCGCTGCTATGCAGGGGTACTGGTCCATAACTGTCTGCAAGTACTCCTACTTGGGGAACCAACAATTACTTCCATCCGCAACACACACAAACACAAAATAAGCAGGAGGGAGGAACCGGAATGGGGTAGTAATAGAATTGGCAGTACAGATTAAACATGACAGAAAGAAACGAGATGCTACGAAATTGGATATGCGTGGCCCAACCTGTATGTGCAGTCACAGATTCACAACTCAGCAGCCGCAGTCGAGGCACTCGCGTCAACACTCACCAGCTTGCAGACTGTTCTTATCAAGTCGCTAGTCCATACTACGTACATTAGGTACCCTCAGTTTGCTCATATCCTCGTAGACTAGTTGAAAGAGGCCCAATACAAGTGCAACCAAGGCCTTGCCCACTAATGCCCAAAACAATCAGGCCGAGTTCAGTAGTTCACCAGGGCCCAGGGGACCAGACTGCCGCCCGGTGCCTCAAATTGTCGTCAGCCAACGAGCGATAGGCCCAACACCGCTACACAGCCTAAGTGCCAATGCCGGCCTACTGCCCGCGGTTCGGCGCGCATAGCCTCGTTGTTATTGTCCCGCATCCACCAGAACGCTCCGCTATTGCGCCACTGGGCACCGGCCGTGTTTGCCCTGTGGCGTGCCAGCTTGGTCCAGGTTTCCCGACCCACGGACACACCAGCACCCGTGCCGTGCGCGCCGCGGTGCACTGAACGGCTGGCCGTCAGGTCGTGTAGCGCTGATCTCTGTACTTTGTCCTGTTTTGGTAGCATCATCTGCTACTAAGTCTGTAGATGAGTCGCTTGCCCTTTCGCCGGCCTGCTTCGCGCAGTACTTCGTTTAGAAGAACTGCAGCATGGATACTTGCACGGGATCGGGTCCACCATTTCGATGGCCGTCGTGTCTTTGCCTAATCGGAGGGTTTGTTTGGACGAAGTTAATCGTCGAGTGCGCAATGCTGATGTCCAAATCTATACTAGCATGTTACTTAACTGTTAACAGACTTCAAAACAACAACAACGACGACGACGATACTCGTGCTAACCGGAAATCCAGCTTCTGCTTCCAAAAAGTCGAAAGCCTCGCAAAAGGCACGGTTTCGAAGCTGCTTTGGTATAAGCCAAAAGCCACAATAAAATAGTGTAAGCCATAACCATAAGATGGGTAAGAGATGCTTTTTGGCCTTTTTTGCTGGTTGGATTCATCCTTTTGCCACTAGAGTTTATGGAAATTACTTACCATTGCCACCGAATAAAACAGCTTGAAGAGAGGAACCCTAACCCATTTGTCCCACGCCCCCACCCTCCCGTTCGTCTTGAGAGAGCAACTCCGCACCGCCGCCGCCACCACCAACTTGCTCGACGCCACTACCACCTCGACCTGTCAGTGTCGACCAAGCTTCCCGACGCCGCCGGTAATTGGATCTGGCCCACTTTGTCCCTCGCGTCCTCACAGCCACCGCCCCTAACCCTTCTGACCTCGTCCTATCGGCGTCGAGCAGTCCTCTCGCCGCCACCGCCAGTTCCAGATCTAGCTCACCCATCCATCTAGGGTGTCCTTGCGGCTGTCGCCCCCGACGTAGTCAGGGGCGTCATCCTGTCGGCGTCGAGCAAGCCTCCTGAGTCCTGACGTCGCCGCCAGCTCTAGATCTGGCCCACCCTTCCATCCCAGATGTCCTCACGGCCACCGACCATGACACTATCGGCCACGTCGTTCTGTCAGTCTAGGCCGCCGCCTCATCCCTCCACGTCCCCTACCGGATTGACGCCACCGCCTCCCTCCATCCCTATGGCTGCCGTAGATCTGATGAATGTTGTTAAAAAACAATTACTTCCTGTGTAGATCTAATTGTTGTTCATATGTGTTCATGGATTATTATGTGCAAATTTGTTATTGTTGTGTACAATTTTTTTACATGAATTCATACGATGATTGTTGTTGTACCTAGATTTTTTTTCTCAATTAAGCATGAAAATGGTGCAATTTACTACATTTTTTTGGAAGAAAATAACAAACAATCATATTAATGCTAAATCAACACATAAATATATCATTATTTTCTAAGGGTATTTAAGATATTTCACGACTCGGAACAACCAGCTAGCCCAACGAAAAGCCAGATTGTCAAACAGCCTACCAGAAAAACTACAACCATCATCTGCAACTGCTTTTTAGTCTAAAAAACAGGAAAAATAGCTTTTGGCAAAAGGTACAGCTCCCCAATGGGTAAATAGGCTCTGCCACTCTAGCGGACCAGCTCAAAACGAAAAGGAGAGAAGATGAATTATTTTTATTATTTAATCCTTTTTAAAAAGTTTTTTTAAAAGATAACATCTTTCTAACTTTATTTTTAATTCTGACCCCTTTGGTCACGCCAAGACTCGTGGCGTGATCAAGCTGTGCTGTCACGCCACCGACCGCGACGTGACCAAACTGTGCTGTCACGCCACTCTTCTTGGCGTGACAGGATTTAGCCCAAAAACTAACACGTCCAAAGGGGTTGGTGGCGTGACAGCATAGTTTGGTTACACCGCGGTCGGTGGCATGATAACACAGTTTGGTCATGCCACAGGTCATGGCGTGACCAAAGGGGGTCAGAATTGGAAATAAAGTTAAGAAGAGTCTATCTTTAAAATATTTTTAAAAAAGGATTAAAAATAATTAAAAAAAAGGCTATACTAAGATAGGCAAGCTAGAGCATAGAGGAGACCATGGATGGGCCGACAAACTGGGAAAATGAGAGGAAGCTAGGCCGTGTAGCCGATGGACCACCCACCCCCGGCCCATTTCGGTTCTAGCGCCCTCTGCATCCGCCATGTGATGTCTCCATCACCTGAGACTCTCCTCCAGGCTCATACAGAATAGTACTAGCAATCTGCTAATCTTTCATGATTTGTGTTAGGAAACCATGGCTTGGTCTAGCAGTTGGCTCATGGGTGGACGCCCTATTCAAAACCCCAGCAGGATCTATAGTCTATAAATAGAGAGTGCTAGTCATTGTAAAAGACTAATCATGAGAAGAGAAATAAAGAGAACAAAGAAACCGCCCTATATCCCTGTGTTCAATCTACTATTTGTTCTTGCATTGTTCTGTGCGATTCTACGCTTGTCTACGAGGTGAACGATCGGGCTGAACTCGCCAGCGACGGTTCCTCAACACGTTATCAGCACAATCGACTCCGGCCTACCTCTAGGCCTACTCTACTTGGATCGAAAGGTAACCGTTGAAGCACGATGCTCGTAGATCGAATTATATTTTCTAGATCGCTTTCAATTCTGCAAATTTGGCTTTCTAGATTATTTCCTACGCTGGAAATCCACTCTAATCTACCGTGAACCGACTTGAAGTCGCCAGCCAAGCCGATCGGTGGGTTGCGTGAAAGAATAGATGACGATTGCACTGTAGATTTTAGATTGCATGAACATTAAAAAAAAGGTCGACACAGCCCCTTACGGCCGCGCCACCATCGTGCCGCCCGCACGCTACCTACACACAGCTGCTCCACACGTGCCCGTGCAGCCCAAAGCCACGCCGCATGCTCGTCGCCATCGACGGCTCATACGAGAGCTCAAAAGATCCTTGTCCATGAAAGACGCAAAGGTGCGCCAGATCGCGCCGCCGCAAGCCATTCACACGTGGTCGTGCCTCCCGCGCTGCTGGCCCCGCATGGCCGCCCCGCTTGTCCCACAGACGCGACGCCGAGCTCCGGTCGCCCCAAGCTCTCCCGGCCTGTAGCCATTGACACTCGCATGAAGAGTCGCTCCACGCGTCTCGAAGACACGCAGCCGTCGGCCCTGCGCGTTCGCGCATCGTCGTCGCTGCCGCTTCGCCAAGACGGTGCATCGCCGCCGCACACCGCGACGAGGCTCCCGCTGCCGCCGCGCCGACTGCCGCCGAGCCGCGCGCCACCGACCATACGCTGCGATCAGAGACACGTCGCCTCGCGCCACCGACCTTTCCCAAGACGACCAAGATCGCCTTCCAACGGCTGCGGCGAAGCCCTCGTCTTGCGCTCTCGCCATCCGCATCACCGCTAGCCTCGCCGCCTCGCGGCGCCACGCCGGCGCTTTATGCGCCACGCTCGGCGCGGCTCCTCATTTGAAGCGGGTTGCCACCGCCACATACAGGGGTGCTAGGGAAACCCTAGCACCTGTAATGGAAGGCCCTGGTTGGGCCATAATAGGTCGAAATGGGTAATATGGGCCCGACCCAAAGAATTCCGAAAAAGAAAAAAACCGGAGGAGGGAAAAGAAAAATTCCGAAAATTTGCAAGAGGGCCCTTGGAAATCTGAAAATTGCGTGAAAAAATTCTCGAAACAGAAAATTAGCGGTTTAACCCTCAGAGATTATAGAATTCACCAAAAGTTCATATTCCAGCAGAAAAGGGTTTCGGAATTCAAATTTTGAATCATTTTGAGCATTTGAAGCATGTTTAACTCTGTTATTATTATTTCTATTCAATTTATATATTGTATTTACTATTTTGATTATCTGTGATTGTTTATATTACCTTTAATCACTGAAAATAGCAGTAAATCAAGAAAAATGCATAGAAAAATATGGGAACATTATGAGAATTTTGCAACTATTTTATGCATATTACCAGCAGTAATATTATGAACTCTTTGAATGAATATGGAGATGACTGGCATCATGAATCAGGAGTTCGAAGAGATGGCCCAGCATGGCCAGACTTTGTACCAGACTTCAACTCTGTGGTAAGGTAATCACGGATGAGCAGAAAATTGAGAAGACTCTCTCTACCTTTCACCCGAATGCGGTGCAATCCGCACGCAACTATCGTCAAGAGGGCTACAAGGAGTATGCCGAATTGATTGATATCATGCAAGTTGCGGAAGCTCAAGATGATGTTCTGAGGAAGAACTAAATCTCACAACTGCCTAGTAGCAATGTTGGTCATGAAGCCAATGCTAGTAGCGATAGGGTGAGGAAGCCTCTCACAAAGGAGAGGGGCAAGAATGGTAAGGTCGTGGGTCGTACGTTATTGATGCCTCCCAGTCTAAGAAGAAGAGCAAATGACAGCATGAGGCAAACCTTGCCATTGCAAGTACGGAGGTTCCACAGTCATTAGTTACACTCATGGATGTGGACAGCTTAGTAGCAACCCCCATCACCCCTCCTTCGGACATCGCAACGGCCACAGTCGTAGTTGCCCAAGAGGAGAAGATCATCATAGAGCATATTAAGGCAGAAGTTTCTAAGTACTTCGCTGATTAGATCTAGTGCACGCATTGCACTTAGATCTTTTTATAGCCACTTGCAGTTTGTAGTTGTGATGGAACATTGAATTATTTTATTCTTTGAATAATGATTGTAAGCTCTAGGAGTGCAAGGCATTAAATTCTTATGATGAGTCATACAAGGCTTAATTTTTTCCGTATTTATAATAGCAAATTATATTCTGATTTTGAAGTATTTTATTTATGTGTGGATTGCTTTCTACCTCATATTAATAAATACTTTATATTAGAACGCGTGTGGCGCCCTATGGACGAAGTGTGCTTAGCGGATAGCAGCACAACGAATACCATCTTGAGAGAGACGAAATTTTTTCAGTCGATCAGCAAAAATGCTGGTAGTCTTACGACAATCGCAGGCAACAATACTTGTATAATAGGCTCAGAAAGGGCCATAATTATACTCTCGATGGACACAACTTTGGTCATTAAAGAAGCATTGTCGTTCCCAGAATTGACTAGAACTCTCAAGGATATTCGTGCTAATGGTTTTCATGTAGAGACTGAAGAAGAGTATGGTAAGAAATATCTGCTTATTACAAAGCGTGAAGAAAGTGAAAAAGTGTATTAGAACGACTTTCTTCATATGAAACTAGGCTATACTACACTAATATTAAGGCACACGCAGCCTATACTGCCCTAAAATCGTATTTAGAAGCTCTGAACTTTTCTGTCTCTGGTGTGATAGATTAGGCCACCTAGGGTCTTAGGATGATGAGATATAATTAACAATTCACAGGGACATAATATCAATGTAAAGAATTTTCTGAATCAGGATGATTTTGTGTGCTCCGCATGTACCACCGGAAAATTAATTATTAAACCTTCTGCTCTGAAAGGGAAGGATGAAATCCCTACATTCCTGGACTGTATCCAGGGAGACATTTGTGGTCCTATAGAGTCTCTGTCAGGGTCATTTAGATATTTTATTGTGCTTATTGATGTTTCCTCGAAATAGTCGCATATATGTTTATTGTCTATGAGAAACCATGCTTTTGCAAAGCTAATCTCGTAGATAACTAAAATTAAAATTAATTTCCCTGATCATCATGTGAAGTCCATAAGAATGGACAATGCCAGAGAATTTATTTCGAAGGCATTTGATGATTACTGTATGGCAAAGGGAATTAACGTTGAGCATTCCGTATCACATGTCTACACCTAGAATGGACTAGAAGAGGCATTAATAAAAGGATTAAATTTATTGTCTGACCACTTTTGCAGAATTGTAATTTACCAACTACATATTGGGGATACGCAGTCCTGCACGCAGCAACTCATCAATTTTAGACCATCGGAATATAACATCCATTCACCTATACAACTAGCGTAAGGGTCAGCACCGAAAATTTCTCATCTTCGCATATTTGGTTGAAAGGTTTATGTACATATACCGCCACCACAGTGAATTGCAATGGGCCCTCTCTGAAAGTCTGGGATATATATTGGTTATGAGACAGCGTCAATAATAAGGTATTTGGACCATATGATAGGAGATTTGCATACTATTCGATTCACTAATAGTATATTTGATGAAGATAGTTTCACATCATTAGGAGGAGGAAATCAACCCCTTAATGAAAAATATCGGGAAATAACGTGGCAAGCCACGGGAATCCATGCGCATGACCCATGCACTAGTGAATCAAATAGAGAAGTCTAGAAGATAATTGAAGTTCAGAAAATAATTGAAGTATAGAAGATAATTGATTTGCAACCATTAGCGAATCAACTGTCTGACCACTTTAGTGATTTGCAGAGCGTGACCAAATCGTATACGCCTGCACGCAATGCATCGGAGATGGTTGAAATACCCAAAAAAAGGTATCCCTGATCCCGTCCAGAGGCCTCAGAAAATGACGAGAACTTCGCCTCTCGAATCTGAAGTAACCGGGAACGCCTGGTGAAAAAGGATAATATGACATAGCCGATCACTGAAGTTCCCCAAGACCAGAAAGCGAGCCAGTTGAGACCTGGCACCAGTATGAAACCTTCAGAAAGAGGCATACTGATTTGAACATTTCCACGGAGGGAGATATCAGTATAGATGTGTGCGCACACATCGAAGCTGAAAAACTAAAGGGACTTGCCTCCGTAATTGAATCACCCCATGAAGAAATAGCTATAAACTATGTGACCACAGGAGAATCTATGAAAAGGACAACAGTCAATGTCGATATTTATTTTGCAAAGAAAATTGTCGCAATTATCGATCTTGATCCAGAGCCTTCATCGCTTGCTGAATGTAAGATCAGATTGGGAAGATTGGAATATAGAAACTGAATTATTATCTCTGAATAAAAGAAAGGTGTTTGGGCCTGTAAGCCGTACGCCTCCCCATGTGCACCCCGTCGGGCATAAGTGGGTATTTGTTCGAAAGAGAAATAAAAATAATGAAGTAAAGCAAGACTTGTTGCACAAAGTTTCACTCAACGACCAGGAGTTAATTATGAAGAAACTTATTCCCTGGTCATGGGCGGAACTACCTTTAGATATTTAATCTCAATAGCAGTAAACTTAAATTTAGAAATAAAATTGATGGATGTGGTAAATGTATCCCTGTCCCGAACCAAGACAGAGCAAATAGAAATATGTACAGTGTGAAACTTAAAAAGTCACTGTACGGACTTAAGCAATCAGGCAGGATGTGGTATAATCGCTTGAGCGACTTTCTATGCAAAAAAGACTACACGAACAATGAGGATTGTCCCTGTGTATTTATACGACGATCCCAGAATGAATTTTGTATAATCTCATAATATGAAGATGGTCTGAATATCATCGGAACATTGAAAGAAATTAAGGAAGCAAGCTCTTACCTGGAGTCAGAGTTCGAAATGAAAGATTTGGGTAAAACCAAATATTACCCAGGCTTGCAGCTTGAGGATGCCCCTGAAGGGACATTAGTGCATCAGTCAGCCTACACTCAAAAGGTGTTAGAATGGTTTGGCTTTGAAAGGGCATACTCTTCGAAAGTGTCAATGGTCGGGAGATCTATGCAGCAAGATAAGAATCCGTACAGACCTAGCGAAGAAGGGGAGGAAGTCCTGAGACCGAAATTTCCATACTTAAGTGCAATAGGAGCACTCATATATTTAGCAAACCGTACTAGTCTGGAGATTACATTTGCCATAAACCTATTAGTAAGGTATAGTGCAGAACCTACCAAAAGGCATTGGCAGGGAATAAAAGACACCTTCCGATACCTCTAAGGAAGCAAAGACCTTGTTCTGTTCTACAGGAAGAACCAAGACCTAACTATGAATTGCTCTGCAGATGCCGGGTACCTGTCGGACCCGCATACAGCTAAGTTGCAAACATGCTATGTATTCCTATATGGTGGAACTGTATTTTCATGGAAATTGTCTAAGCAAAATTTTGTATCGACTTCGACGAACCACTCGAAAATCATAGCACTGTATAAGGCCTCACGAGAATGTGCTTGGCTTCGGCGGATGAATCACCACATGTAGCAGTCATGTGGATTGAATACCGCGTAAACCCCCACTATTATCTATGAAGATAATGCAGCTTATATTGCACAAATGCAAATGTGTTATGTGTGGAGTCATCTCACAAGACATATCAATTCCAAGTTCTTCTATGCTCTTGAATTGCAAAAGATGAACAAAATTAAAGTATTGCATACTAAGTCATGTAAAAATCTTGCAGATTTATTCATTAAGTCACTTCCAACATCTAGCTTTGAAAGATGCATACGTGTAATTGGAATGATGAGACTTAGAGAAGTGCATAATTTAGGGGGGGGGATCTTCACAAACTCATTATTGAAACTTGATCGTGAAGATCGAGTACCCAAAGGGTAAATCCTGGAGATTAAATGAAATTTGGTGGATTGTACTCTTTTTCTTTTGACAAGTTTTCTTGAAATTTTTCGGCTAAGGTTTTTAATGAGGCAATTCGTACAACGCAGTAGAATATGTATCATATATTCTTTCTCCAAATTTTTCTCACTGAATTTTTATAGAGTTTTGACGAGACATGAACATGTGAGGATGGATGCCCAAGGGGGAGTGTTGGGAAACCATGTGCTTGGCCTAGCAGCTGGCCCATGGGTGGGCACTCCATCAAAACCCTAGCAGAATCTCTAGTCTATAAATAGAGGATGCTAGTCATTGGAAAATGCTGATCATAAGAAGAGAAATAAAGAGAACAAAGAAGTCCATCATATCTCTGTGTTCAATCTATTATTTATTCTTACATTGTTTATATGATTCTACGTTTATTTACAAGATGAACGATCACATTAGACTCGTCAGCGAATTTGTACGTGCATTTGCCTCCTTTCTACCACCTGAAATTTAACAACACGCTCGGGTCGACTTCCCCGAGGCAAAAGACTGGAATTAACTGATTGACAGGTACCTAGAAGTTGTAACGAAAAGATCTGGTAGCAAAACCAAATAAAAACGGGCAGATGCGCATATCCATCCGTCTGGCACTGCCTGGTTCGATCGGGTACTAAGCGTCCAAAAAAGGAACGGGAAAAGCCCACGAACTCCACACAAATCCACCGCACGGCGTCGGCATCTGGCAGCAGGTCAACACGGCCGGGTCTGGACTCTGGACAGGATTTTGCTACGGCCTCTCGCGCGGACGTCCGTCACACCATCATGAGCCTCGCCCGTCGGACGCCGCGCCGGCTATCTTAACTGATCAGGTGGGGGCAGCGGCAGCGCCATAGTGCGCGCGCAAACAGCCACATCTCCTCGTACGGACCAACCAGTATGCACGAGTTCGAACGAGATTCATGGCCCTGTCTTTCGCGCTACGATGCACGAACAGCAGCATTCTCCCTCCAGTCGAACTCCAGTCTTCGGCTCGTGCGTACCACGACGTACAACCTGGGACAAGAGGATTTCACGATCCAACGAGTGAACTCCCGTACGCGACGAGAATCCCCACGTCAAATGCAACTCCAATCGAAATTCACAAGAACTCACGATCACGATATTACGCCCAACCGGTCATTTTCAGCTTTCTCATAAACTCAATGCCAAAAACTGATCTCCTAAATACATGGCTGCAACCCCTGTTTTATATGGCCAAGAGATGACCAACTCCTAATTGGCTCGTACCTATTCGGCCTACTCACACGCACGCACACAAGTCTTACATGGACACTTTCCTACCTCCCTAATATCCCTAATAAAACAAGTCTGGTTTTTAATAGGATGTTGATTTTGTAAAGAGCTCTCTAAAACCAATTCGTGCTTATAACTTGCACGTACAACTCGGCACAAAAATAAAGGCAAACACTTTCTTAACCCTGAATCAAATATGGATCTATATGGAACCAACATGGAAATTTCTTTCTTCAGCATACTCTTTTCCTTGCTCTCCCCCACAGCCGACCAGACCTCCCTCCCTCTCGGCTTTCTTTGTTGGAGAAAATCCATTTTGCAACCCTCAACTATCGCTCGAGTCTGATTTTCAACCCCAAACTCCAAAACCGTCTAAAATACACCCTCGAACTCTTGAAATCATCCATTTTACCCTTGGACCCAAACCATTCCGGTTTATGCTGATGTGGCATCCTAGTAGGCAAGGGTTTGCTGACATAACATCCTAGTCAGCAAGGCTTTGCTGACATAGCACACTAGTCAGCAACAAATTAAAAATAACAAAATTGCTAGGCCCACATGTCAATCTCTACACCCTCTTTTTCTTCCTCCATCTTCTTCCCCTATCTCTCCCTTCTTCACATCTCCTAGTCCCCCTCCCATGGGGAGGGCCAACAACGGCGACAAGGTGACATAAAAAATGGGTTGCTGGAGTTAGGAGGTATCTAGGGGAGATGATGACATGGCTCACGGGGCTCCATGGTGCGTTCACGACGGTGCCTGGTGGCCGAGGCTGTGGAAGAAAAGGGATGGCTGCACTGGAGGGGAATGGAGGGACAGTTGCGCTAGAGGGGAAAAGATTGTGCGCATGAGAAAGACAAGAGTGAGGGGAATTTGCCGGAGTGGTTGGTAGAGGCATAGAAGCTTTGAGGCGGGCCGACGACGGAAGCCGTGGGCGGCGAGGCGGTTCCACACGACAGCGCACGTGGAGGAAGGGAGAGTCCGAATTGGAGGTGAGGGAAGGTAGAGGATGGTGAGGCGATGCTATGGTGCGAGTTGATTATAAGGAGGCTCATTGGGTGATGTTTGGAGTTGGTTGCGGCGGATTCCGGCCAGAGGCAAGGAAGAAGGTGGCGTGCTGTGTTATAGTGGATGGAAGGTGAAATTGATTGAAGACTTTTGCTCGTGGTGTCGGGAACACAAAATGACACGAAGGATTTGTGGGGAGACTCACGGATTTGATGGGAACGATGAGCTCGAGTCCAGCAGCAATGGCGACGATGGCTCTATTCCCTTCACAAGCGGGACCGAGATGGGAAGGGGAGGGTGTAGCACGACCAACTAAGGGGTTTTGGGCCGACGCAGTCCCCTGCGAGGCCCTTGTCCCGATCGTGCCGCGTCCTCCTCCTCCTTCTCCGTGGTCTGGAGCGACCCTTGCGGTTGAGCCAGCGATTGGCTCGGACGTGTCCCTATACGTCGACGACCTTGAGATGAGCGTGGCGGAGTAGCAACTCTACGCGGTCTTCTGCCAGGTCACACCCGTCGCGTCCATCCGCCTATGCTCGTGTCATCATAGGGGGCGATTGGCCCAGGCTTGAGAGAGAGGTGGAGAGAGTCAGAGAAAGGAGGAAGAAGGGTTTTCTAGCTGACATGTGGGTCCCACCTGACTCAGCCAACCACTAATACATTGGTTGCCACATTAGCAAAAACGATCTCCACGTCCCGTGAAAACCAGGGTGGGAAGGGTGGAAAGGGGGTAAAGTGGACGGTTTTTAGAGTTCGAGATTGTAAAGTGAACGGTTTTATAGTTTATGATTGAAACTCGGAGTCGAACGATAATTGAGAGTTGAAAAGTGGACTTTGTTCTTCATTGTTTCACTAACTAAAACAACATGATTTTTAAATTCAGATTTTATATTGCAAACATGTACCGGGGTTGATGAGCTGGTTGGGCTGTATCATCTCCTCCGTTTCTCTCGGCATGCAAGCCGCACAGTTTGCGACACGCTGCCAGCCACGTAGCGATGAATCCGATCTCTTCTTTGCGCTCTGCAGTCTCTGCTATATATCAAGCTGCTCCGGTATCTTCCTGGGTTGTCCCTTTTGACCCACTGCACAGCCACACAACGTTATCTGCGACTATTTTGAAAGGTGAATGGATACATTTCAAACAGTTGCTTGCTCCTTTTTCTGCCTGCACGTAATATACTAGTTTTCTTTCTTCTCTCTCACAGTCACAGGGACTGTTCTGATCATAGCAGCAGGCACTGGTCACAACCATGGATATTGTAATCATGATGAGAAGTCAGTGAGCATTCAAGGAAATGGACCAGGGAACCCTGCCCTGGAGGGGATATTGCGAGGGCGCAAGAGAGCCCGGCCGGTTGCTGTTCCCTGGCCTGCTAGTATACAAGACAAGGCTGGCCTCCATGTGGACCGCGGCAATCTTTTTCGTGGATTTTGGGCGTCTGTGCTGGTTGCTGTGTTCTGTGCGCTGTGGGGTAAAAAACTTACATGCATCCATGCACTAGAAACGCGCTCCCATCTATATACATACAGGAACCGGCCACCAGCATCTTTGGAGATGAAAAGGTGCGAAAATTTGCAACTTTGCGATCTTCTAAAAAAAGCTTGGAAACTTGATGAACACCGGAAACAGGTAGAGATGTTGCTTTAGATATATTTCCTCCTTAAACGAAAATCTTCTTGTTGCTTGGGAGTACATGTACAGTGTGGCATTTGCATGCATGTACAAGTTACTGTTTGGTCATCACGCATGGCAACTACGGTTGGAAAACTATGGGTTTAACCCAACAACCGGTCTTTGGATAGGCGTTTTATCCCAAATCCTAGCAGGAGCTCTAGACTATAAATAGGAGGTGCTAGTCATTGTAAAAAGCTGGTCGTTTGATGAAGGAATAAAGAAGAAGAATACTTTATACACCTTTGTCTCTCTGTGTGTTCAATCTACTATTCGTTCTTGCATTGTTTGATGTGATTCCATGTTTGTCTACGAGGTGATCGTTTGGACTGGACTCACCAGCGACGGTTCCTCAACACGTTATCCACACGATCGACTCCGGCCTACCTCTAGGCCTACTCTACTCGGATCGAAAGGTAACCGTCGAAACACGACGCTCGTAGATCGAATCGCTTTTCTAGATCGCTTTCAATTCCGCAAATTTGGCTTTCTACATTATTTCCTACGATACAAATCCGCTCTAATCTATCGCGAGCCGATTTGAAGTCGACGGCCAAGCCGATCGGTGTGTTGCATGAAAGAGTAGATGATGATTGCACTATAGTTTGTAGATTGCAAATTCCCTCTAATCTCCGCGAGTCGACTTGCAGTTGTCGATACAATGCCGATCGGATGATTGGTTGAAACAGGATGGTTGATTGCACTATTTTTGGATGAATAGTAAAGAAAGAAAAACGGCGGCGTGTTCAGACGCGGCAGCGCCGCCGGTCCGTCCGCCGCCACCCGCGACGTGGCCGCCATCGCCGCCATCTTCGCCGCCCGGCCACGCCCGCATGTGGCCGCCGTCCACCGCCGCGCCCCTTCACATGGGCTGCTTGCCGCAATTTCGCGGCACAAGCACCGTCGGCCCAGACGCCGGAGCCACCATGGCTCGCAGATGCCACAACATCGGCGCCGAGCCGCTCTTGCCGCACCGAACGACCACCACACCACAGTGGTGCTGCGGTATTGTCGACGCTACGCTGACACGCGCTTGAAGCCGGCCTAGAGCCGCGCCGTCGATTTCGCATGTGCGCCGCCGCACGAAGCTCCGCGACACCCGAAACCGCTGGCCGCCCCACATGGCCGTGCTAGCGGCCGATGCCAAACCATACCGCTGCCTGGAGCCGGCACCACCGGCCGAGCCGTGTGCGCCGCCCCGCATGGACATGCCACCTCACTTGCACCTGGCCTATAGCCGCATCGCCCAGCGCCCGCGCGCCATCGGCTGAATCCGTCCCTCGCGCCGGCCGCCACCACGCTGCCACGTGGTCCCCGGCGACCATGCACCGCCTCGATAGCG
Source organism: Phyllostachys edulis (assembly GCA_036346405.1). Taxonomy (NCBI): domain Eukaryota; kingdom Viridiplantae; phylum Streptophyta; class Magnoliopsida; order Poales; family Poaceae; genus Phyllostachys; species Phyllostachys edulis. Next base: position 16,659,063 of record CM070546.1, on the reverse strand, counting down.
CGCCGCTGCGCTGCTTGGTCCGACGGCGCAAAGACACCGCCTGGCCACCGTGCCACGCCAAAGACGGCCGCTTTGCACATGCGCTACCACGCGCACGCGAGCCATCGCCTAGCACGCGCGCCTCGCCCGCAGCCCCACGCGAACACCGCTGCGCTTGGACCCCCTCGCACCGCCTTCGCATAAGGCGCCACCGCCGTCGTCTTTAGGGATAAGGGCAAGGGGAAACCCTAACCACACCCCCCTGGACCGGCCAATGGGTCGTAGTTGGCTGGATTGGGCCGAAAAGCAAGAAGGCTGGGCCAAAGGCATTCCCGGAGGAAATTCAGAAAATAAAAAGGGGAGAAAACCGAAAAGAAAATGAAATTTTACGAGAAAGCCCTCAGATTTTTTTTTGAAAATTGCGCAATTTTTTTTCTCAGAATTGAAAATTAGCGGTTTAGCCCCTAGAAATTGCAGAATTCGCCAAAAATTCATATTCCAGACGAAAATGACCTTAGGAATTCAAATTTTGAATCGTTTTTGAGCATTTGAAGCATGTTTAACCCTGTTATTACTATTTCTATGCAATTTATGTATTGTATTTACTGTTTTGATTATCTGTTATTGCTAATATTGCGGTGCAATCCGCAAGCAACTATCGTTAAGACGACTGCAAGGAGTATGCCGAATTGATCGACATTATGCAAGTTGCGAAAGCTCGAGATGATGTTCTAAGAGAAGAACTAAATCTCACAGCCGCCTAGTAGCAAAGTTGACCATGAAACCAATGCTAGCAGCTAAAAGGTGAGGAAGCCTCTCACGAATGAGAGAGGTAAGAAGGGTAAGGTCGTGGGTCACACGTTATTGATGTTTTCCAGTCTAAGAAGAAGGGCAAAGGACAATATGAGGCACACCTAGCCATTGCAGGTACGGAGGATCCATAGCCATTAGTTGCACTCATGGATGTGGACAGCCCAATCTTTGTGTGTGTTCAATCTACTATTTGTTTCTGCATTATTTGATGTGATTTCATGTTTATCTATAAGATAATCGTTCAGACTGAACTCATCAACGACGATTCCTCAACAACTACTACTAACTAGACCCACCAACCGCAGTCCGCACATTGGAAGAGTGCAAATTAACGATGGCATGCAGCTTGTGGCTTGCAGCGAGGAGGAGCTCTCTTTTCCTGCGAAAATAGTGCCAAGAAGCAATATTTGTCCTAAACCAGCCATAAACCCCAAATCTGGTGCCAGGAGTCTCAGCTGCCCTGTCAATGATGAGTTCTCTGTGCTATACTACCATTCACTCATGTACTATTGGTAGTGCGGCTGTCAGTTAAACGTACATGCCTTGAAAGTTCAAATTATATACGTACGCGACTTCAAATATTTGCGTGAAATTGTAATTCTAACCTTCTCCTAAAAGTAGCTATTAGTGCATAGTAGATGTGATCGCTACTGACCAAGTATGCAAGTATGGACATCTGCATTAGTATTTGTTCACTCCTAGAGAACTAAGATAAGCACATGCATCAGCACTTCTTGGAATGCTTAACAACCGGCATTGGGATACCACTAAACAGACGAGTTGTAGCTTTCACGGGCGCATTCGATCTGATTGTTCAGCTTGAACCGACCAGAAGAAATCAAGAGAAAATTTGTCTTGATACACCCTAATATCTTCCATATGTACTATAAATTATGAGCTTGGTACGAGCCGGACCATCAATAATTGCTAAAGCAATCATATAAAATCATGGCCCAAAGTCCTTAACGCGGTAAGTAGTAGTAACCTGACCATTTCTTTTGCATGCATCGGTGGCAACAAGTTGAAAGAGCTTTTTTGGCTATAAATATTATTAAGACCGATTTATGCAATAGACTATCCGATAGAATTAAGAAACGATTTCAAGACATAAAATCTTGGAGAATGAAATTGCCTCGGCCCCCTAGACGGAATTAGTACTTTAGCAGTATGTCTTTCTGTTTTATGATTTATGATGAATTAATTTGAATACTCACTATCCATTTGCTTTTGACAGGTTGTACTAGTATATTCAATAACTTGGTATTTTGGTGGTAAATTGTTATGTAAACTTCATTAATAGAGTACATTTTCTGCACCTTACCTATCTTTGTATGTTCACATGATGCGGATTGTAGTTTTGAGTTTCATTTAGTGTCATATGCTCTATTTACAGTGATAACAACGTGTATTATATATGCATTGCTTTATTATCGGATAATACTAGTGGTTTGTTCCATCCAACCTAAATTTCAATCCTGATCCGTCATGGCCCTCATCAAATCCATATGTCACTACTCCATTTCAGTTTCTTGTCTTCTACGCCCTCTTGCATTCAGTATAAGCCACAATGCTCAAAATGCTTAATTCTGCACACAGGTATGATATATCTGAAAAAAAATTAATCTAAGCTAACACCATCCACGTAGTACAAGATAAGATAATGTTCTACACGGTACGTATGCCAATCTTACAATCGATCGATGTACTAAATGCAGTTTATCTCACGCAATTCAAAGTTCTGGTCATGCGTGCATTTTGCCGCCGATAAAATTTTGAGGATTTGGCAGACAAGCACCAGATAGGCCGAACGTAAAATTAATAATCGGATGGTGCAGACAACGACCTGCACGACAATTGGTGAGATTAAGATGGGACCGACCTACATGGCAAAATCACCAAAATTCATTTTGCCAAGATCAGCAACAACCATAAATGAAGGCAAGAACACTGAGATGCAGCCTGCCAGGCCCTGCCTGCAACTGCAAAAACATCTTGAAACTTGCAAGGCAAAGCCACATCCAATCTCCTACAGTAGCGAAACAGAGAAACGGCCAAACGGGATAGATCGGCACAGCAAGCCAGAAGGGCATATCAGGGTGAAGAAGGGTGAAGAAATCCAAAGGAAGCTCTTCACGTCAAGGAATAAAAAGCTTAGCCTCCTGCTCACGTGCTTTCACCTCACTGTAAATGCAAATGGTTGGTCAGTTTGCCCAGATGCATGCGTATGCACTCCATGCTTGCATAGTTGCGTGAGAATTGACAGTGAGCTCTGGTCAGTTGCATCGTGCATCATTGCGACGTAGCACCTGGCCGTCAGGCGAAGTTTGCTCACAACTCTATCAGATGCAGGGGGCTACGCATAAGCTCAAACAGGCAAGCCCCTGCAGTGACGCGGAGGCAAATGTTACGAATGTGAAATATATAAAGAGAGTATAAAAGGATATTAAAAATATATATATATCGTACATATCTAAGAAAATACAAATGAATTCCTATCAAACACCCTCCTCAAACTTATGGTAGAGCACACACTCTGAGTTTAAAGAGAAAATACAAATGTTGTATTCGAGTCTGTGACTTCATGAAGAAGTCAGCAATCTAACTATAATGACACAAACTATAAAGTAAGTACTCTCTCCTGCACCTGTGAACGAGTGTATGAATCATCCACACCAATGTGCTTGGTAAGCTCATGCTTCACTGGGTCACGAGCAATACTTATAGTACATGTACTGTTAGATAAAAAAGTTGTAGATCCCATTATAGACACTCCAAAATTTTCAAGTAGCCACCTCAACCACTACCTCTGCTATCACTGCTGCCATAGCTTTCAACTCAGGCTCTTCACTTGAATGGAAAACTGCAGTCTACTTTTTTGTCTTCCAAGCAATCAAGGAGGAGCCACGAAAAACACAGTAAGCAGGAAGAGAACGACGATCAGATGAATCACTAGCCCAGGTCACATCGAAGTACGCCTGAAGCTGTAAAGAGTTGGAGCTAGGAAAAAACAAACAACGAGAGATAGTCCCACGCCAGTACCGAAGAACACGGAGAAGTGACTCTAGTGAAGATGGGTAAGACGAGCCATGAACTGAATTAAGATATGAACAGCATGAGCAATATCAGGACAAGTGCTTACAAGATACACCAAACTCCCAACAAGATGACGATATCGAGTAGGATCTTCAACAAGATCACCATCAGTAGCACGAAGCTGAAGAGATAGCTCCATAGGAGTCTCGGCAGTGCGAGTGTCAACAAGACCAGACCGATCAAGAAGATCTCAGACATGCTTCTACTGGTAGAGGTAGTGGCCCTCACTCAAGTGTGGAAGAGAACTTAATCCTAAGAAAGTACTTAAGAGAACCAAGATCAGTCATCAGAAACTGCTCACTAAGATGTTTCTTCACATACGTGATGAATGAGGAATCATCACCACTGATGGCATATCATCAACATACAGAAGAAGCAGTGTCCTACCCAAGATGAGACATGGGCAAAAAGAGCAAGATCGCTGGAACTGACAGTGAAACCGACATCAGTAATCACTGAGGTAAAATACGCAAATCAGACACGAGGAGTCTGTTTGAGGCCATAAAGAGCACGACGAAGATGATAGACATGCCTATCGGGAACATAATACCTAGGTGGTGACTACATGTAGACCTCCTCATGCAAAACATCATTAAGAAATGCATTCTTAACATCCAGCTGAGGGATAGACTACCGGCGAACTGAAGCAACCGCAACAAGAGTACGAATAGTGGTCATATGGGCAACGAAGGCAAAAGTCTCATCATAGTCACGACCGTACTCCTGTTGAAAGCCGCGAGCCACAAGACGAGCCTTGTAGTACTCAATAATACCTTCAGACCGAGTCTTAATCTTGTACACCCACTTGCTCGTGATAGGACGGGCATGCACAGGTATCGGTACAATATCCCAAGTCTCCGTACGTCGAAGAGCATCAAGCTCTTCTGTCATAGCAAGCTGCCACTTATAATGAGGAGCAATCTCACAATAAGAATTAAGCTCAGTGACAAAGAGAGCATGAGCTATCGGAGCAAATCCAAGACAATCAGGAGGTCGAAGAGATGTTCAGTCACGAAGGACGTAATAGGGAGCATCATCAGGAGGATCAGATACAGGTGTCGGTAAGATACTAGGAGAGGAGACTGGTGAAGGATGATGACGCCTGTAGTAGTGAATACCAGAGAAACGAAACGATGGTGTCAGGAATAAGAGGCGGTCAGAAGAGGCAAAGACCGGAGGCGAGATCTGAAGGAACCACTAGAGACAGATCAGGGGAAGACCGTGATAGTGGAGAAATGGGTAAAGAGTTAGAAAGAGACAACCATGAAATCGTCTTAACGATGGAAACAGGACAAGGAGCCGAATCTCGATAGAAGAAAGGTTGAGATTCGTCAAAGACAACGTCTCGGAAGATCCTGATCCGTCGAGCAGAAGGATCATAGCATCAATAACCATTATGATCAGAACTATACCCAAGAAACGCAAACTCAACTGACTGAGCCGATAGTATGATGTGCTCACGAGCCTGCAGCAGAACAAAACAGGTGCAGTAAAAAAACACGAAGGTGAGTGTACTGAGTGGCTCGAGAGTAGAGACGCTCTATAGGACTGACACCCTTAAGAGCTGTAGAAGGCTGCATATTGATGAGATATGCAGCCATAGAAACAACCTCAGCCCAGAACTTTGGTGGAACGTGAGAGGCAAGGAGAAGAGTGCGGGCAGTCTCAATCAGATGACGATGTTTGCACTCAGTAACCCCATTCTGAGCATGGGCACTAGGACAAGAAGACTGGTAAAGAGTACCCTACTTAGAAAGAAACTATCTAAAAATGCCAGAACAATACTCGCCAGTAGAATCATAGTGAAAAGTACAGATAGAAGAATCAAACTGATTATGAACCATCATTGCAAAGCTATGATAGATCGCAAGAAACTGACCACAATTAGATATAAGGAAAAGCCATGTAAAACGAGAATAATCATTAATGAAGATCACATAAAACTTATACCCGTCTTTAGAGATAATAGGCATAGGTTTCCATACATATGAATGAACTAAGTCAAAAGGACGAGAAGACAAAGACTCACTAGAAAGATAAGAAAGTTGTAGCTGCTTGCCCATCTTACAGCCCTAACAAATCATGGGCATGTCAACAGTAACACGTCCAAGAACACCCTGACAAACTAATGAAGAAAGACAAGACCCATACAAGTGACCTAGATAATGATGCCACTGTGCAAAAATTCCAGAGGTGGTGGCAGCAATGGCGGTGGAGGTAGACGTAAATGTGATAAGAGCAACTGAAGTGGACGAAAGGTGGAGACGACCAAGGTTGTAGAGACCATGACAATCCATACGGTGCCGGCCAGTCCCAAGTACCGTTCATGTCTATCGGTCCTGGACGAAACAGGTGTGAGAGTCAAAACCAATCCTGCAACCGAGATTGGTGAGCTGACCCATCGAGAGAAACTGCAAGGTAAGTTGGAGAACATGGGAAATAGCTGAAACAGAAAAGTCAGTGGACAAAAGAGTGCCTTGACAACTGACAGACAAAGGAGTACCATTAGCTATCTGAACAGAGAAAAGGAAAACAGGAGGCCCTATTGAAGTGAGAGATGTGGAGTTCGGTGTCATGTGGAAAGAGGCATCAGAATCTATAACCCAAAAAGTACCTAGAGGAGACGTCTGGGCTAGACTAACAGAACCTGCTGAGTTGTGAGAGAGCTACTAAAGTAGAGCTTGGCAGAGCTGTGAAACAGAGTCACCTCGCTGAGAAGGTCCTGATCCTCCTATCGAGGAAGGGCCTCCCTGCCCTGTTGGATCGTCCACCCCCATGCACTTTGTTTCGCTTTTTTCGCACCGCACAACTCTGATAGTCGTGCTCGAAGTTCTTTCAATAATTGCACTAACCCCAGTTGGTGGAAAAACAGGAGTGGAAACAGACACTTGAGGAGGGACTGTAGTCGAAGCAGAAACAGTCGGTGTAGTCGAAGTAGAAGGGGTAGCAAGCACAGCCAGAACAAACTGTAATGCTAATCCGCGGTGAAGCTCCTCAGCATGAAGCGTTGAAAGAGCCTCGGTAACTGTTGGTCGTGGTGAGTGACTTAGCAGTTGAACCCTGACAGGCTCAAACTCTAGGCGAAGATGGCAGACGAAATCATAAAGGCGATGGCGGTCACGATCAACCTTCTGCAACTTATGATACTCCTGGTAAAACAGAGAAACCAGCTCGTCCAATTGGCGCCAAAGACTGGGCATGGCTCGAAAGAAGTCGTCGGCGGAGGAGTCCTCCCAATAAACGTCTCAACTCACGAAGTTTAAAAGAATCGAGCATCGCCGTCTGCTAGTATCGCTCGCACAAGTACTCCCATATCTGATGAGTGGAATGCAGAGCAACAATGTCTGGCTGGATGGATGAAAGCATCTAGGCCCCTAAAAATAATTTTGGTAATTAATGTCAACATTGTATTAAGGGACTAACATGTGTGCTAAGATGTTTTATGGATTAGTCCCAAAGGATGAATGATGACATGGTAATGGCAATGCAAAGGTGATAAAGATCGACTTGGATCAAGCAAAGGTATCACTTTATCTAAGGATCATTTTCTAGTATTTTACTGGTCTTGGTGTTTGGAGAAAAGACCGGATGAATAGACTAGATGCCATACTATAAAGAGGGATCATAGCTAGTAGCTTGAGGATCTAATTCTTGTGCCATTTTGATCAGCTAGGAGTCATGCATTGCATTTGTTTTTGTTTTTGGAAAAATGTTCAGAAAAATCGGTAAGACCGCAAGTATTGAGCGATATTACCGCAAGACGGTAATACAGAAATATTCATGGCGGTATGTATTTTCCAAAGAGCATGTTTTGGATGATTTTCTTGAAACCCCAAATTCGGTATGACCGTAGTGTATGAGCGGTATTACCGCAAGTCGATAATACCGAAATAAGTGGTGGTATGTTTTTTTTTACAAAGAACATGTTTTTAGGAGCTTTTCTTGGAATCTTGAAAGCGGTATGACCGCAAGTGAAAAGCGGTATTACCGCAGGACAGGTGAATGTTCGGACCGTCTGAACGAGTGGTCTGAACATTCAATCTGATCTGAGCGGAACACGTGGCCGATCGAACGGTCCAATTGTGTAGTCCGCATGTTTTGGGTGTTCTGATCTCCCCTGGAAATCGGTATGACCACAAATTCTTTTGCGGTATTACCGCAAGTCAGTACTATCGAGTTTTACACGACAATATGTTATTTCCAGAGAGGGTATTTTTTCTGTGATTTCTAAGTCTATGGAAATCGATAATACCGATATACCTGAGCGGTATTTCTGCTGTACGATAATACCAATTTATAGTTGGTAGTAGTACCGCACCTTTATCTATAATGGCTAGATGCAGAGCATTAAATGCTAATGTTTCGACCGTTGAGAAGAAATCGGTAATACCGGAGTTTCAATGGCGGTATTACCGCAAATCCTGGTTTTTTCAGGAAAGTGGTTGTAGCGGCTAGAGTTATTGGTGAAGGGTATAAATACCCCCACCTGCCTTCTAGCAGTAACACTTGAGATCATTTAGCATTGTGCTCTTGCATTGAAGTCTCTAGAGGTTATATACAGTCTTCAACTACTCATTTGCTTTGAATTCCCATTTTGATGTAGTTGAGAGCATTCAAGTGCATGGCATCGTTAGTTGATCTTGTTGGCACTTGATTTTCCTCAAGCAAAACACTTGGTTTATTACTCTTGGTGCTTGCCAGTTCCTAGACGGCTTTGGAGGAAGTTTGCGCGGTGAGCTCTTCAAAGAAGATTGTGAAGAGCCCCAGCAACGGATTGTGAAGTGGTTGCGTGCTCACCATCTCCGGAGTGGAGGAAGAGCAACGATAGTGATTGAGGGTCAAGGCTTAATTTGTGAAGCCGGCTTGATTAGTTCAAGATTTCCTCAACGTGGACTAGTGAAGACCAGCAAGTCTTCGATACCACGGGAAAAACTTCATTATCTCCATTGTGGTTTATTCTTGTCTTTACTACTTCAGCATTTACGTTTCTAGCTATTTACTTGTGTAGATTTGCTTAATTAGAATTGTATCTAGTTTAGACTTAGTACATAATTGTCTTGAATTGTTAATTAGTCAAAAAATTTTAAAAACCTCCTATTCATCCCCCTCTAGTCAGTTATCCTTGATCCTATAATGGAGTCGTTGACGCTGACCACCAGGATGGCTCGAACACATACCTCATCAACATACCAGCGCTCAAAAGAGTCTATGGCATACTGAAAGGCCTCATCTTTTACAGAAGGTGCAGAAGTAGGCTGTCTGGGATGAGGCTGAACCGGCGATGGCAGACAAGGTCGAGCACTAATGACATATCCCTAGAGGCGGAGACCATCAAGCGTGATCTCCATGAGTGAAGACCACAACTTGTAGTTCGTCCCATGAAGCTTTGTTCCCAAGAATGAGATCGCAGATGATGGAACAGAAGCCATCGGTAGGCGGCGCTGGACAGCGTGGCGGTTAGATCGACGTTCTGTTTTCTTTTTGGAACCGAACTCTTTTAAAGGAAACCGTGGATGGTTTCCTTAAAGAAAAATGTTGGTCTCGGCCTAAGCGGATCGGTGGCACCCCATGCAGACGGCGACGACGACAATGGGTGAGGGCAAGACATGGGCTCTACTGCGTCATCCTCGGGTTGGGCGTCAGGGGGCGGCGGCGATGAGTCAGCGGCGTTGGGTTGGGCGACAACGACGACGGCGTCGAGTGATGGCGTCGAGGCGAAGAAGCGGCGTCTTTGTGGGCTCGGCGTTGTCGCCCTCGAGCACCGGCCAGTGTCGTGGCGACAACGTCGAGATGGTAATATCACCTAGTCGAAGCATTTCCTCTCTGCACATGGTCCTGCCCACTAGAAGGAACTTCCTAGGGTCGATTCATTACTACTCTTTTGACCAGTGCATGACAATCGTGATAAAAAAAACTACAAGTTAATCAAACCTCTCTGTTTTCATCAACCCTTTTAACACTATTTACCTAGTTTATCTAAATAAACTAAGCAAATAGTCGGAGGCTAGGATAAAGTTATTAATTTGACTTCAATTCTTAGTCTTTTGTTCGTCAATTATCATTTGAGTTACTAACTACTCGACAAGATAATTTGTAGGAAACAAGATGGATTATATATTATATCAGCAAAAGCTTGTTTTCACAGGTTTTTACTACAAACTACTCTGAAGAAGGAGATCCCAGTTGCATCTCCTCTGAGACCTTCCTGCCGACTGGCTGCATTTCTTCAATCAAATGACTTGCTTCTGCCTCAGGGCAGTCAAAGTCGGCGTCGATTGGTTACACATTAAGGCTGGGGTCATGAGCTTTAAGTTTTACCAATACATAACTTATTGCACCTTCGACCATCTCCTTTATCGAGTCAGCTTGGTTGGCCTTCAGGGTGGTCACCAGTTCTTGCAAGGTCCCGACTTGTTCCCCAATAGTACTTATGTGAGCAGCTATCGTGTCTTCTGGAGGAGTTTTCCCTCACCACACAGCTCACCAAGTATATTGTTCAGGAGCATGACGTTGTCTTGAAGATTAATCTTTGTCGACTTCATTTCCTGTTGGTTACGAGTCGAAGCCTTGCGGAGTTGTTTATTTTCGACTACTTGCTCTGAAAGGGGTAAGACTAGTCAAGCAAAAATAATTCCTAGAAGAGGAAAGAACTAGTTTACAGGTAAAGAATTCCTTACCTGCTAGTCGAGAATCTAACTTCTCGATTTCCTTATTATGGGAAGCAATGGTCTCAGCATGTCGCTTGTCCCATAATTTGATGTCCTCTGTGTTTTCTCTGGTGATGTGGAGGGTCTCGTTAAGGATCATGGTTTTTTCTTGATCCCTAGTTTCGAGCCTTCCCAGTTCGAGCTCAATTTCTAAAAAGAAATGAGAGTTAGAATAAGAAAAGAACTCGTGAAGGACTACAGGTAAAGAACTGCTTACCTGCTTGCCGAGATCTCAGCCTTTCAATCTCTTGATCTTTATCTTTGGTGATACAAGAAATTTCGTGAATGACCAAAGTTTTATCTTAAACTTTGATTTGGAGCCTTCTTATTTCGTCCTCTTTTTCTGAAAAGAAGTAAGTTAAAAAGATAAAGATCAACGACATAAGCAGTCTTAAGTTCAGCACTTACTGTTTATCTCTTCCTACAATTTTTGAGCTGTAGAGTTATCCTCCTAAAGCTTCTTCAAGAGGTATTCTTTCTCTTCCCTTAGCTTTCTCGTCTCGCCTTTTTCATAATCGAGCGAGTCAGCCAAGGTCTTTTCGTCACTATTTAACCTATAAAGGTTAAAAGTAGATATGAGCACTATCTAACTGGTCGTAAGTCCTTCTATGACTAGCATCTAGTCGTGAGTTTTTCTATGACAAACCCCATAAGCACTATATAAGTGGTCAAATAAAAAACGACTATGAATAACAGTGACTTACCACCTCTCTGCCTGTTCACACAGTTCCGTTTTTTCTTGTCGTAGCTCTACAAGTTGTCGGTGATATTCACCAACAGTGGCAATTTGTTCTAGAGCTTTTCGCAAGCGAAAAGACAAGAAGAAGCAAGGAAGATCGCACATATAAGTATCCTTAAATACTTACATTCATGGTTGTTCGAGCAAACATCGAGAAAACCATCGTTGGACTCTTCAGCTTATCTATCTTCGCAACTTGATCCCACCAAACCTTCTCGAGGCACTCGTTGTCAAAAATTTCCCCTCTGTTGGGAATATCTTTGGGATGAGGGACTCGATCGTGAGATCTAAAAGCAGAAGACCCCACGATGGAAGCAGGCCCAAAGAAATCGTAGCGAAGTTGAAGTACTCGCGTCTTGATTCAGAATCGCGCTTCTCTTTAGAGATCGAGAGGTACGTCAGAACGACTTCCTTCCCGAGACGGTGGTCGATACATCACCACCTCGGCAGAGGCTTCTCGCTGCTCTCTCGCTTCCACGACCACCTCGGTGGTCGAGTAACTACCTCGATGGTTGTAGCGACCACTTGAAGCCACGACTTCCTCGCCACTCGGCGATGGGTGATCCTTCGACCACTCTGCTGTCATCTCTCCATCCATTTGGAGAAGTGACAATAGACTTCTCAATAGAAGCATCCTTGGGGGCTGAAGGAGTCGGGCTAAGAGCAACAAAAGGAAAGCACGTTAAGTTGTGAAAAGCAAAAGGTAAATGTTGTTCTTACACTCTAGTCTTTCTCACATACCTTTGCACTCTGGACTTAACTAGGAACTTATGAGTCACCTTCCCAACGGAAGATTTCTTCGACTTCTTTTCTACGACCACGTCTGGTCGGAGTTCAAGTTGAAGGATAGGCTCCGCCACGACCACGTCTGGTCGTGGATTTTGAATAGGAGCCACCTCTCTGATCTCCTGACTTTCCAGATGGCCGAGATTAGTCTCGACCACTTCGAGATTGGCGCTTCCCTCGACCACAGGCTCTGCTGGAGCAGCATTGTCCTTCACAAAAGACATAAAGTCTTTCCAGTTCTCCTTTTCTAGTCGCTTGACAAAACTAGGAGAGGCAGAAACTGCGAAAGTTTTCTTGTCATAATAGAAGGGTACCTTGGCCTTGCGGGCTTTGCGCTTAAGAGGTTCGGCTGCTTCGACCTCTTCAGCTTCAACTGCTTCAACCTCCTTGGCTTCAGCTGCAGTCGTATCTGCAGCAGATTTTGGAGAAGATCTGGTCGAAATAAAAGAACTTGAGCTTGCCTCTCCCTTGTCGGCGACTTTCACGAGTCGACGCTTCTTAGACGGAGGAGCTGAAATTTTTTCCGCTGTCATCCCTGCGCCAATGGTTATCAGTTCGATCTCGTGGTCGTCCTGACGATTTTCCATGCCTACTTTACAGAAGAAAACAGAAAGAATTATTGACCCATCAGAAGGTTTTCTACGACCAGTATCCAGTCGTAAGTTTTTCTACGACATTTCCTTGATCGCAAGGTTTTCTACGATCACTACCAAGTCGTAAGTTTTTCTACGACAAACAACCAGTCGTAAGTCTTTGTACGACTATAAAGTCCTAAGGATAAAATCAACCCTTGATTACCTTTAAGCGCTCCATCTTCTCTTCTGTGGATAAAACCGCAAGGATTTGAGGAAACACCACTCCAGGTGGCGGAGATTTCTCACAAACAAGTTTGACCCGAACGTTGATCTCTGCTTGTGAAAGATCTGTGCAAATAGATAAGACATTCATTAGACTACTTTGAGAATGATCAAACCGAAAGCTAAGTCGAAGATTCACTTACTCGCCTCGTAGTCGCTGGTCAGGTCTTTTGGCCCCGTGTACCTCCACATAGGAGGTACTCGTTTCTTCAAAGGGCTAATTCGACGTTGATGAAATTCTTCACCACATGCCATCCGGTCAGTCCCTCCTTTTTCAAGTCCTTGATGGCTTGGATATAGGGAGCAATCCAACCAAGATCCCTAGGAGTCGAATCCTAGGAAGAAATCTTCTCGGCAGCCTTCCCCACGAAAGCAAGGCTGTCATCTTGGGTGGTTTTCCAGTAAAACCACCTCTTCCTCCATCCCGGCCACGAAGACCGGGTAAACAGCTGAATATATTCCTTCGACTTCCCGTCATGGAGCTTCAGACCACAACTCCTAACAATCCCAGATTATTGAGTCATTCCATAAAAATATTGAAAGAGCTCGAGGTCTGCTAGAATTCCCAGGTATGCCTCACACAGATACACGAATACACTTTGCATTGTGATGGAATTAGGACCAAGGTTCAATAATTCCACCCCAAAGTGCTCGAGTACGAGTGTGAGAAAAGGGTGAGCAGGCAATCGAAGGCCACACTCACAATATGCCTGGAAGGCGGGGATTTGCCCAATCTACCCTGACGACCAATGCTGCCCAGCCGCCGCAATCCACTTCACAATAACCTTCTCTGGAATCTTCCCGGCATCGACCAAGGCTTGAATCTTCACCGCATCCATCTCCAACTCGGCCCACTCGGAAACTGTTCTGGCCATCTCTCTCAGAGAGGGGAGGTTTTGGATTAAGGAAGGTCTTAGGAGAAAGCACGATTGGGTTGGTGGCGGAGAAGGCAAGAACTCGATGAACAGCGGGAGCGATTTGGGGAAAAGTAGAAACCCAAGTCTCACCCCCCGGTAAGTATTTATAACCATATGCCTGGGTTGAAAGTGTGGAAACCCAAGGGTTGCCACCGCTTAGGAACCGCCCAATGCATGCACATATAAGAGCCGATTGCAATTCTCTAAGTTTGTCTGCCCAAGAAAATCATGTTCGTTTTTACACCTCAAGCAAAATTACTTTCTTGGCCAAGCCTTTCTGGCCAAATGAAATATCAATCGGAGAGGTTTTACTTCCGATCACCATACTACGACTATTTGATAGTCGTAAGTAACCTTCTTGACCAAGTATATTCCTGGTTAAAGTGATGTACAAATGTCGAAGAGTTTTTCCTTCGACCATCTCTCCACAACCCTCTCGTGGTCATAAGACCATCTATGACTCCTTTACCAAGTAAGTTACTTTCACTTGAAGCTGGGGGCTAGATGACGAGGATCTAATAATCCTCATTTTATCTTTTATCTATAATTCTTATTATGGGTAAATATGATGTCATGTGGTCCCTAGGTATACCCCTTATATTACAAGGGAGAAGCCTACCAGGTGGTCATAAGTTCTTCTACGACCACCTCCATAGTCGTAAGTCTTGCTACGACTACCTTATGGTCGTAAGTTCTTCTACGATCACTATCTAGTCGTAAGTTATTCTACGACTACCCTATGGTCGTAAGCTCTTCTACGACCAGGTCAGCTATGACCACCTTATGATCAATAAAACCTATAGATGAGTGGGTCCAATTGATTAAGGAATCCAAGCAGTCAACATACGCTGTTATTCTACGGAGTAATAGCACGTAATACCCCATTATCTCTGACAAATAACTGCCAGGCGGCATGAAGGAGTTAACACTCCGGTGATTACTGCAAACATGCGCCCGTTACAGGACATGATGAGGCGCCTCTTTACCTGGAGAAACGGCTACTCCTTCACGACTATATAAAGGCGGCGATCAGAGAAGAAAGGGGAGGCAATCAGAGAACACAACAAGCAATCGGGAAGACATGCACTATCTTCTGTAATAGTCTTAGTCTTTTCTCCCGATTGTACAAGAAACACTCAATACCATACACACACAGAGGTAGGATTGTTATTCTCCTCGGAGAAGGTCTGAACCTGTATAAAAATACCCGTGTCAATCTCTCTGCGTGATTCCATTCTAGGAGAACTCCCGAATCAAACAATCTTTACGTAAGATCGGTTCTAAAACACCGACAAGATGGATTAGTAGTGTCACGATTAGTTGCTAACAAATCACAAAATTTGTAGAAAAAGAGAAGCCAAAAGACATACTGATGAGGATTCTTGACCAGGTCGACCTTTTCGATCAAAGTCATAGTCTCTGTCAAGGTAGGCTCACATATCAGAGGCTCACTCTATAACGGTTGCGAACCTACAAACAGTACTTAAAGGAAGTCTAATACCCTTTATTACAACCAAACTGGTCGACGACAAGTTTGAGTCATGAGATGACCAGCTATAGACACCATCGGACCAGCCATACGGTTTTGGGTAATCCCTGACCAGCGAACTAGTCGGTAGACATAGCAGTTTCCCACGTAACTAACTTGAGAGCGGTTATTGGCGCATCTAGCAACTTACGACAGTTGGCTAAGAAACGTGACGATTCAAGACTCAACAGATGAACGTGTGTGAAGATTAGAGACGCCTTTAGTGACATTAACTGCAACACCTTTAATAGCTGTAAAGGGGATAGCACACATATTATGTAACATAAGCAAGTCAATAGACATAACGGCATCATCATTCAGATTCTGTAACATCCTCATTGTATTCTCACTAGTAAAGTGCACGTGCGTTACTATAGAATAAAAATAATCATATTACCCTAGGACAGTACATCAGGCTATTCAACCTACACCGTGCTTTTGGCTTCACTGTCGTGCGCGCCATGCCTTCCGTCACCTCACGTGCTTGGTCTGTGCTACACCCTTGGCCCCACTGCAACACTTAGTGTGCACTGTGCTCGCGTACCGCCGCTCACTGCTCACAGCCAAATTGAGCCACGGCTAGACCTAGAGAGGCGGAAAAGGGGGATGCGTCCAGGTCTTCTACAACTAAAATAAGACAATGTGGATTTTGTTACTATAAAAAGATATAAAAACAAAATCCACAAGATACGTAAGTTATGTTGAATAGCAAGCATAAAGGACCATAATCGATCATTAACATCTTTTTTGTAACTCGTTTCACAAACAATAATGGTACATATAAGCGAAATGACATACATCAACAGTGGAATTGAGCTATCGATCCTGCCAACCTTGCTTCTCCTTAACTCCTACAGATATTAAATACAAAACTTCTTGGCAGGTAAATCCCACATTAAGCCTTGTATCTACCTTGCACATATTACCACACAATAATGTAAGACAGTTCGATAAATGAGCCTGACATCCGCAGATATCACCTCATGACAATACAGTAACACAGTTCGACGATATCAAATTACAGATGGTGCATTCCATTTTCCCTCTTCATGTGAATTAGCTATAGTATTAGATATGAAAATTGCAAAAGCGGTCAGTTAGGATCAGCTGCATATCTTGACTGTACTTGGACTTTCTTGTGACAAGATAGCAAAAGACGATCAATTTTCCCATGGAATGAAATTTCAGCGAACAAAACATACAAATCAAAACCTCATGGAGAACAAACAAACCTACAGGTCGCAGCAGGATGGAACAATGACGAGTCAGAAACACATGAGAGAAGAAACATAACATAAAAATTCAAGCATATCCTTGTCCTCACCTCCACCGTAATGGAGAAATTGTGGACACCTCTGCGGTAACCGGTAATCCCCAGTGAGTCTTTTTTTTCATAGTCCTGAGCCATCATCTAGTGTAGCCATCACTCCTTGTATGTTAGGCTCGGTAGCAACACACAACAGGTTGTGGAGGCTCCAGCTAATGTTCGCGATGCCAGCCTTGTTCTCCATAGTGCCGCCGCCCATGTTCGTGACATGCACGATGGCCGCTCATGTGTGTTGTGTGTCCACAGCTTGGTGCTCCGGGCAGCGCATCGCATGCCGGTGAGCACCGCACACATCTCGAACAGTAGCCCTGGCAGTCACTCCCGTAAGCTCGACTGGTGTGTACTCCTCTGAAGGCACAATGTCAAACATGTTCATCTCCAGTTAGTAGCAGTCGTCCGCTTGCAGCGTCTGAAACGAGCAATCCAATTCTCCATTACCACGCAACCAAAAAATTCATCACATGAATTAGTCAATTACATTTGAATGAAATAGATTGTTGGCTCATCAAGAATATCATTCCCATCATGGTCGTTGACATTAACACTGCATATTAATCTTGTCCTCTTGGAATTGCTTTCTACAACAACGACATCACACAAAATAAATTCCAATCAGAATGAACTAATAGGAAAGCAACTAATAAGTATAGCACGGGTTAGTAAATTTGCTACTGCAGGAAGTTGCACGAAGTTCTTAAGATCACTTATTTGTGAAAGACGTGGTTGGTAATGCATCAAGCAACTGTGTGTAGTCTCGCGCGGAGGGAGGACTGGAGGGGCTAGGAGGGTAGACTATAGACACGACAATGGAGGACCAGATCGGAGAACTCATCAAAAGACGAGGTGCGCAAGCTGGTGGCGAGACCCAAAGAAGATGTTTGCATCTGCATCACACCGTATTCTCGCTACTGGCGTTTGGATCTGCATCACAACATCGTCTCACCGTCCGACGACAGGGATTGCACAATGTCATCTTCTCGCTCAGCCATGGAATTTAGGGAAAGGTGGCAACCTCACTCGATGAACAGGGAGTAGTTTTTCTCAGCTATGGTGAAGGGAAAATTTTAGTTTGGTTTCAGGTTCGTTCGCTCGAAGGGGAAATGGGAACGGGGATGAGGCGCATATTTGGGGGCAGTTCTGCCTTGCTGATTGTGGGAGTCTCGGAGAAGTGGAAGGCATGGAGCCGTTGGAGCGAGCATGAGAAAATGGGGATACCCTCGCTGTTGGGTCAGCCCCACCTGTCGGCTTTGGTTTTTGGCGTGCGGGTGCGCTGCGCGCGACGGGAATAGAACGCACGGGCGGTGGCCCACATGTCGGCGCCAGTTTCCTGCGAGTGAGAGGGGGAAGGGAGGACGAAGGGCACAAGTCCTTCTTTTTAGTAGCTGAGATACCTACACTCATTTTGTCCACAACAATAAAAGATCTTTGTTTAGATTGTGCTCTGGTATTATTTTTTCAGATAAGCTCGATAGAGAATCCCGTGTTCCGATCATCGACACATACCACTAAAGCAATAATTACGTCTAGAAGAACGAGGTATTTTCATTCTCTGAGATTTCATGCCTTAAAATCGTTTCTTGATTCTATCATGATCAAGTCCTCTGAATATCTCTCACTCGATGTGCTTCAGTTTCTTCTTGTGCTTGTGCGGTTGTCGCACTGTCTGTTAGTTCTTGCGCAACAACGCCGCTAGTTGTTGCTTCAACAACTTTTGCTTGTGCGGCAGTTCCACTAGCACCAATACTTCAGCTCAAAATAGTGCTAAAGTATTTCTTTAAATCCATTTCTAGCCAATTTTAAAAAATCAACCATTCAAAATCAATAAAAATAATCACAATCCATTTTAGACAACCATGTGCAAATTAGAAGTGAGATTTCATAGGATACAACACTTACTAGTCTTAGACTTGGACATTGCGGCACCCACATGTGGACATCCCGCTCGCCCGCTCCACCCACCTGCGTGCCTGCTTAGCCACTCGTTGCCTCGCCGCACACCGCCGCGCCCAACCCACTCTGTCGCTCGTTGCGCCGCCACGTCCATGCGAGGACGCACTGAGCCACCACTCGCCTGCTTTGCCTGCACGCCCTTCCCACTCCTCTGTTCTCTCGCTCCACCCACGGCCCGCTCCGCTGCTCGCCGCGTGCCGCCACACCCTTCCCACTCCTCCGTTGCCGCCTGCCGCGCCGTGCTAGGGTTCAGTCACCACCACGCACCCTCACTCGGCCACTTCAGTCTCTAGCCCAAGCTGTCTGGGCGTCTGAGCGAGGCCACGCACCCCATAGCCCACTCATCCTTAGGCCTTAGGGTCTCGGACCAACCCAATCGGCAATTTCTGACAAGTCTTTCTGCTTAGAGCAAGAAGCGGAACCACGTCTTCGTTTGACCTCCGCTCAGGAATGTAGTTGTAGATACATGAGTCTTAGTGGGGTCATTGGCTCCACCTCTTATATCCTTCTACGACATGTTGTAGTTGTCGCCCCATGCTAAACGATATGGTCCTCGCTAATAGATCAGTGAGTACTCCACGGTCAGCAGCTATCGGCCGGACCTCAATGGCCCTTCATGTATGAAACGGATGTGGACCGTACCTACTTACCTTACAAAAAAAGGACTAATGATAAACCAATCACAGAGGTCCTTTTCCAGCAACTTAAAATAATAAAACCCCGAGCTGGTCATGTTTGAAGTCAATACCTTTAACCACAAGGAGGGGTTGCCTAAGGCTAGACTTGCAACTAGAGTGGAGTCCACCGCTGGATCACCACCGCGCAAGCATGGGAAAATGTTATGTACTATAGTCACAGGGAGAAGGGTCAGCTTGCAGAGATCTGCAGAAAAGAGGTGACCCTCTCGCTTGCGGCGCCTTCGGCCACAGATCCTTCTATTGTGCTAGACGAGAGAGGCAAGGTAGCCAAGTAATCCAGATAGACTGAAAAAAGGCTTTCATTTCGATTCTCCAATTTGGAAAAACTGAGTGGTCCCATCGAAATAAACATAGACAAGAAGTCAGCAATTTTGTATAAGTAATATGTTTCGCAAGTTGCACTTTTGACTGTGGTAAAGAAATAATGCATGTGTGCTCCAAAATCTCGAAGTAGGTTATGTCTAGAGCTAGCTAGATGGGCCGTGCCAATCGGGCTGGTCCGAGGCATGACACTGTAGCCTATAGGCACGATCCGCAGTGTTCATGGGCCATGCCAGCCCAGCACGACAACCTGTAACGTGCTTGGGCCGCTACCCTAGCACGGTGGCTCGGCTCAGCCTGGCATGAATAGTGTCGGGCCGTGCCCGACACGACACGAGTGGCCCGCGTGCTGAGAGGGATGAAGAGCCGAACTGCCGGAGAGCCAGGAGGAGAAACGGGTGAGGCGGCGTCGGCACGAAGGTAGGACAAGGCCGGGAGGGAGCCAGAAGGAGGAGGAGAGGAAGAGGAGGGCAGGGTGACGCCGGTGGCCGGAGCGGAGGGAGGAGGGCTCGGAGGAGAGAGAAGAGCGCGGACGAAGGATAAAGCGAGGAGGGAGTGGTGCTGGCGTGGAGGTGATGAACCATGGAGGTTCTGTTCTAGCTCGATCTTTCGGTAATAGTCACTCAACTCTAACGATCCTGGCTACGAACTCGCAAGGCTTGAAACCATGCAGTCGCTGAACTGCTCGACAAGTCGTTATCAACCTTGCACGAATACCCGGATGACCTGACCACGAAGGTCGATTTCTGCGTACACCGAAGAAGCACGCAAGAACGAGATAAAACACAATCTGAAATTGCAAATAGGAATTGAAATATTTGAATTAAGTTGGAATTCTAAATAAGGATCTTGACTGGGTGGTCTAGTCGACACACACAGAAGATACAAGTTGCAATGAAGGCAAACTAAACATAAATAAAATCCAAGAAAACTAGAGGGGTGTGGCCTCCTTAAATAGGGGGAAGGGGAGCCGCACATAACTAGCATAGGCGGGGTGGTACTACTGTTCATGTGAACAGTGCACCCCCTAGGTGGCCGGCCAGCATATGGGCTAAGTTGAGTACGATTACAAGGCTCAAATTGGCCCAAACAGTGACGCAGCACCTTCTTTTGGCGATTGTGATGTACACAGAAGGAATTTGGAGATGAGAATAAATCCGTTGGAAAGAGGACGAGATAGACTTTCCATAAAGTACTCGTGGACCTCAAACGGATTCCGTATGTGAAAGTTATGCATGTTTTAAGCCGATGCTATCAGGCTGACTCTGAATTGATCTGGAATTGAATTTCAATCGACCTGGACTTGTTGTGATAGTAGTAGTACTCCGCTTGACTTTGTTCCTGAGTGGAATAACATCACAAGAATTAGGTAGCAATCCGTCCTCAATGGAACAATTATAAACTTCTAGAAACGAAGTTACCTAATAATTTAGTTGGCGAGCACGAGCTCTAGTAATTGGTCCTTGCATATCAAGTGGAAGAGTAGAAGCAGTAGGTATGGTTGTAACAGTGGAAGGGATGTCCTCATCATCCTCCTCTTCTTAAATTGGAGTAGTCATCGACTGAAGATCATCATCTTCTCCCAAGTATGGCGTCAAATCTGTAATGTTAAATATGGGACTAACCCCAAAATCTACAGGCATATCCAGCTTATATGCATTATCATTAATCTTTTCTAACACTGTAAAAGGATCATCAGCTCGAGGCATCAATTTTGATTTTCTCAAGTCAGGGAACCGATCTTTGCGCAAATGCAACCAAACAAGATCTCCAGGTTTGAATGTTATTTCTTTTCTACCCTGACTACCCGCAAGTTTATATTGTGCATTCATTCGCTCTATATTCTCTTTAGTTGTCTCATGCATCTTCAAAACCAATTCATCACGTTGTGTAGCATCAATGTTTATCTTTTCCAAAGATGGTAGAGGTAATAAGTCAAAAGGAGCGCGATGAATAAATCCATATACTACCTGAAAAAGGCACATCTTTGTGGTTGAATGCAGCGAACGGTTGTAAGCAAACTCCAAATGAGGTAAACATTCTTCCCACATCTTCAAGTTCTTCTTCAAAACAGTCCTCAACATAGTGGACAATGTTCGGTTGACAACTTCAGTTTGTCCATCTGTTTGGGGATGACATGTAGTAGAAAACAGCAATTTTGTCCCTAATTTAGCCCATAGTGTCCTCCAAAAGTGACTCAAAAACTTCGTATCACGATCCAACACAATTCTATTGGGCACTCCATGGAGTCGAATAATTTCTCTGAAAAATAACTTAGCAACATTTGTAGCATCATCGCTCTTATGAAAAGGTATGAAATGCGCCATCTTTGAGAACCTATCCACAACAATAAAAATACTATCCCTTCCCCTTTTTGTTCTAGGCAGTCCTAAAACAAAATCCATAGAAATATCTTCTCAAGGTACGCTAGGAATAGGAAGATGCATATATAAACCATATGGATTAAGACGTGACTTAGCTTTGTGGTATGTAGTGCAGCGAGACACACAGCGCTCAACGTCGCGCCTCAACTTAGGCCAATAGAAGTGATCGGTCAAAACATCCTCCGTCTTCTTGACACCAAAATGTCCCATGAGTCCTTCTCCATGCACCTCCTGTAACAACAAAAGACGAACGGAGCTAGCTGGAATGCATAGCTTGTTAGCACGAAACAAAAATTCATCATTCACAATAAATTTATTCCAGCTTTTGCCGCCTTTACCGTTCTGAAATATATCTTTAAAATTGTCATCATGCACATATTGCCCTTTAATTGTCTCTAAACCAAAAATTCTGAAATCAAGTTGAGATAACATGGTATAACGACGAGATAAAGCATCAGCAATAATATTATCCTTTCCTTTCTTGTGTTTAATGACATATGGAAATGATTCAATGAACTCAACTCATTTAGCATGTCTACGGTTCAGATTTGATTGACTATGAATGTGCTTTAATGATTCATGATCAGAATGTATAACAAATTCTTTGGACCACAAATAATGTTGCTATGTCTCTAATGTCCGAACTAAAGCATATAATTCCTTATCATAAGTAGAATAATTCAGACTAGGTCCACTTAATTTCTTGCTAAAATACGCAACAGGTTTACCTTCTTGAATAAGAACTCCTCCAAGTCCAATTCTACTAGCATCACATTCAAGCTCAAAAGTCTTACCAAAATCAGGAAGTTGGAGTAGTGGTGTATGTGTAAGCTTATCTTTCAAAATCTAAAACGATTGTTCTTGTGTAGGGCCTCATATAAAAGGAACACCTTTCTTCGTAAGCTCATTCATCGGTGCGATAATGGTGCTGAAATCTTTGACAAAGCGTCGATAAAATCCAACAAGTTCGAGAAAACTCCGCACTTGTGTGACCGTGTTAGGAGTCGGCCAACTCTGTACAGCTTCGATCTTGGCTTGATCAACCTTAATACTCTGTGGAGTAACAACATAGCCAAGAAACGATACTCGATCGGTGCAAAAGGTGCACTTCTCAAGGTTACCAAACAAACGTGCATCACGTAGAGCATTAAAAACAGCACGCAAATGTTCCAGATGTGTCTCTAATGTTTTGCTATAGATCAATATGTCATCAAAGTATACCACCACAAATTTTCCTATGAAAGCACGCAAAACTTCATTCATTAATCTCATGAAAGTACTAGGTGCATTAGTTAACCCAAAAGGCATCACTAGCCACTCATATAATCCAAACTTAGTTTTGAATGCTGTTTTCCATTTATCGCTTAACTGCATGCGAATTTGGTGATATCCGCTACGCAAATCAACTTTAGAGAACATAGTAGAGCCACTTAATTCATCAAGCATATCATCTAGCCTAGGAATAGGATGACGATATCGAATAGTAATATTATTGATAGCTCTACAGTCAACACACATACGCCGTGATCAATCTTTCTTAGGCACCAAAATCACAGGGACAGCACAAGGACTAAGGTTTTCGCGTACGCACCCTTTGTCAAGCAAGTCTTGCACTTGACGCTGAATTTCCTTAGTCTCTTCAGGATTGGTTCTATATAGCGTACGGTTGGGAAGCGAGGCTCCTGGAATTAAATCAATTTGATGCTCAATCCCCCGAATTGGAGGCAGCCCCGGGGGTATGTCACTTGGAAACACATCAGCAAACTCCTGCAAAATGTGAGCAACAGCAGGAGACAAAGAAGGAGGCATATCCTCAAAAAGAAAACAAGGCTTTTTTGCACACTAAAACATAGCAACCGGATTAGCTTTCTTCCATCTCACAAATATCAGATTTGGTAACAAGTAAAACAGAACCATTCAATTTAATTTCACCTTTACTAGCACTAGGTTCTTTCTTCTTCGGGTGCACAAGTTCTTTAGCTACAATTTGATTTTCACTTTTGTTACTGTCCTCTTGTCTATTAGCTCTCTCTAATTCATTCTTTAAAATAGCTTCAGGAGACATGGGCAGCAAAGTGATTTTCTTTTCTTTAAACACGAGAGTATACTTATTAGTTCTACCATGATGCACCGTATCTCGATCATATTGCCAAGGTCTACCTAACAACAAAGAACAAGCTTGCATTGGTACTGCATCGCAATTAGCATAATCATAATAAGAACCAATAGAAAAATATACTCTCACAATGTGAGTTACCTTCAGCTTACCAGAATTATTGAACCGTTGAATGTAATATGGATGAGGGTGCTGTTGTGTGATCAATGCAAACTTCTCAACCATGTCCATGCTCGCCAAATTATTGCAACTTCCTCCATCAATGATCACACGACATGAACGCTCTTTGATGACAAGTTTTGTTTGGAACAGATTGTGGCGTTGATTCTGCTTAGCACGCTCCATTTGTGCACTAAGTACACGCTTCACTATAAGGCTTAAATACTTATCTGTAATTTCAGCACCATATTGTTCCTCGTCTCGCTCAGATTCTTGGTCATCACCTGCGGGGTCAGTTGCAAGCATAGCATATTCTTCCTCAATGTCACTAGCTGAAGTATACTCACCATTATCCTTTATCAAGAGAGCTCGCTTGCTAGGGCAATCTCGCATCATGTGTCCATAGCCCTTGCAGCGATGGCATTGTGTTTCTCGTGCTCTCCCCGTTGAAGCAACTGAAGATGAACTTTGTGTGGGGCCTTGTACTATGCCCTTGCTCGTTTTCGGTGCGTGTGATGGTGTAGTGGAAGTAGATGGGCCTTGACTATTGGAGGAGTTCAGAGTGAGTCTTGGTGTTAATTTGGAGGGAGTAAATGGTGCTCTTGATTGCCCTTGAGTTGTGCGGCCTGCAAAAGAACCTGCAAATTTTCCTTTGTTTCTGGATTGACATCCCTATACCTCTGTCTCAGCTTTACAAGCAAGATGAAACAAACGAGTGATAGAATTGTATTCTTTATAGTCAAGTATGTCCTGAATTTCACGGTTTAAACCTCCCAAAAATCTAGCCATCTTAGCATCTTCGGTTTCTTCTAAACCACAACGCAACAAATCAGTTTGTAATTCTTGATAATAATCCTTTACAGAACTACTACCCTGTCTTAAGTGTTGCAATTTATTAAGCAAATCACGAGAATAGTATGACAGTACAAATCTAGCTCGCATAGCTCTCTTCATAGTATCCCAAGTTCTAGGTATGTTTCGTTCATTACAGCATAATTCATTCCACCAAATAGAAGCAAAATCTGTGAACTCACTAGTAGCAGCCCTAACCCTTTTATTGTCAGGAAATTCGTGGCATGCAAATTTTTGGTCTACGACTAACTCCCATGTGAGATAAGCATCAGGATCATATTTACCAGCAAAAAGAGACATAGTGAATTTAATTTTACCAAGTGAATCATTACGGTCACGTACCTCACGTGGTGGATCTCTTCTCATACCTTGTCGATTGAAGTGTTGTTGCTAGTGATCACAATCATTGATGGGATTGAAACCACCATCGGACTCTGTATCAGCAGTGTAGTTGTTCACATCTGTTTCTTCCACCTCATCTGCCCAAGAGCGGGCAGCAGGTGGTGTGCGATGAGCAGGAAGATCCTCCACTCTTGGCTCATGATCATGGGTCCTATTTTAGCAAGTGGCTGACGTTCGAGGAGCGCAATGCGTGTGTGGAGCGCCGTGAGATTGTCGTTGATCTTGTCCAAGGCATCGCGAACACTCTCCCTGAGCTGGTTCGTGATACTCCCACTTGTGAATAACCCAATGATTGTGGGGAATAGTACCTGCTGAGTTAGTAGGAAGTGGAGCTCGAAAGGCTTCAATATGGTAGCATGGATCAGAAATAATCAAATCAGTTAATGCAAGTTGAAAAATTCTTCAATGTACTAGTCAAGTTGCTGATCCTAGCCTAATCAAAGCTAACTAATCAAAGTCTCACTAAGAGATATGTATGTACACACACGCAATGATAAATATGACTTGATGTAAGCAATAGAAAACCTCACAACAAGTGCTAGAAGAGATGCTAGCCTCCTACTCAAACTTCTGTGAAAGGCACAAGATTGTTCGCACGACGTAGAGCACAAAAGACAGCAATATCAGTGTAATGCAAACAGCCCTCTAGATTGAGCAGAAACAACAGCTAGTCTGAAATGATGAAAAAATGAAGTTTTATATAGCTTATATATGCTTGTTTGGAAGGTTTTGATGAGATCTACAACTTTGCAGTTGAGGCGAACCCCAAATTCCAAAGGGAAGATTGAAAGAAACGGCAAAAACAGAAATCGAAAACTTGTGACGCGAATTTGGAGCCGAAGATGGCCTATTTGGGGGGTCCTAGAGGGCGACTAGCATAAGATAGTTGATTTTATTGGATGCGCATCATTATTAGCTTTCCACAAAGTCCGAAAATGTCGCAATCCGACTCCGTATGCAAAAGTTATGCCCGTTTTACTGAAGGGGTGTCGGAAACGGACTCAAATTCATTTCGGCCTCAATTGAAACTGCTATATAACTTTTGATCCCGTTGGCCAAATGTGCTCACATTTTTTATGGAGGCTTGTGGATATATGAAGAAGAGCTCCACCAATTTTCACTGGATTTGGCAATGGTTTGAAGCACTTTCCAAATTTCAGAAAAGAAGGACTCTCTCTCTTTTGTTTCTTCTATTTTTGTTTCTCTCCTTTTTTTGTTTCTTCTATTTTTGTTTCTCTCCTTTTTTTGTTTCTTCTATTTTTTTTCTCCTCTGTTTTTTTCTTCAATTGAAACCAACTCTTTTTTTCTCTTCCTTCTTTGGCACAACCGAAACCAATCTAATTCTTGTTGTTCTCTTGACTGCCGAAACCCAATCTAGGATTTCCCTTTTTTTATACTGGATCCTCCCCGAAACACGCAGTGGTCGCGGCAGGGGAAGGGATGGTGCGGCAGGGAAGATTGGTGTGTTGGGTTGCCGTGGCAGTTATTAGCAGTGGCAACGATCTGTGGGCAGCCGTGGTAAGGAGCGATCTGGAGTTATCGCGGCAGGAGAAAACAGCAGTGGCAGGTGCTTTGGTGATGGTTGCGACAAGCAATAGGAAGCGGAGACAGGGGATGGTGAGGTTGTCACGGCAGGGAAAGATTGCGTGGTGGATTTTGGGTTGGCGCGGATTGGTTACAAGATCAAGCTACGCGAAGGAAACACGATGCAAACTAGACAATGACGAACTAGACTCTAACTAAACTAGAAATCAGCAACTGACACGACGATGTAACCAAAATTCAACAAGCAAAATACCGAAAAGAAAAATTACAGCGACTTAGATTGGTTTGGACAATATGAACTAACCTTTTTTTTTATTTTCGTGGCTTTGTGAACTGTAGGAAAAAGAAAATTTTCTCACCGATGGATTGTAGCTCCGATACCACTTGATGAACCACGGAGGTCCTGTTCTGGCCCGATCTTTCGATGAGAAGATAAATTCGGTAGTAGTCGCTCAACTCTCACGATCCTGGCTACGAACTTGCAAGGCTCGAAACCACGCTGTGGATATCATGGGGATATGCCTGAGATCCTAGGATGATGTTACAATTGGCAATGTCGTTGACGGTTTGTCGAATCACGTGTTTTCGGCAAAGTTTCAGTTCTGTCAGGCCTCTGGCGGTCTGACCGGCCATGGTGGTGGTCAGACCGGCCATGCCTTGACTTGGTTTTTCTGGAATGGTCGTTGGACGTCGACCGCCGGCGGTGGCGGTCGACCGCCGATGGAAGCGGTCTGACCGGCTTTGCTCGAGCGTCAGCCGACCGGCCATTGTAATGTTTTTGGATTTTGGAGTGGGCCAAAATAAAGGTGTAGGCAAGTGAGAAGGTGCTTACGCACTTGGTCTCATAATTTTGGAGCTTCCAGCAAAAGTTCTATTGGTTTGAAAATTCCAGAGGTTTTGGTTTTCGGGATGGATTTTTGGTTAAGTCATGGGTGGCGGTCGGCCGCCTTTGGTGTGATCGGCCGGCGAGGAGCGATCGACGGCCAAGGTGGCGGTCGGACCGGCCAGAACTTATTTGTCGTCTTCGTGGCGGCGATGTTTGGAAGTTAGGTCAAGTTCATGGGTTTCATGGCATATGTGTTGCATGATGCATGTTTTGACTAACGTGGGTCAAGTTGTGAAAGAACTTGTTCTCGGATTCGATTTCTTTGTCTATTGATGTGCAGGTTGCTTGGAGGTCAATGACGGTCAACGGCGAGGATGATCGGGACTAAGCTTGGAGAGCTGAGGTCCAGAACGATCGGGGATGCCGGGTGAGGTCTATGGAGTCAAGCATTGCGCAAGAAAGACAAAGGTGACCGAACGGGCAGTTCGGTGCGACGGGTTGATCAAGCGGCGCGGGGGTCGGTACAAGTACCATGGTGGTTTCGGTGGGAGCCGGATGGGAGAGACTTGCCGACATGATGAGAGCCGCTGGATCAACCTACACGTGGTGAAGCATGGATGTGTTTCACGAAGATGGGACTTGGTCTTTGCAAAAAGATCGAGAAGGGGTATTTTGGTAATTTTACCAAATACCGCCTTGGTGACCTTTTGCCAAACCACGGCGCAAGATGGCGCAAGGTGAAGTGGATTAGGTCAAGAGATGAAGACGGTGCTTTAAAATGCGTGCGTGTGTGACCCGTTTGTTTTGGGCCTTAACGGGAGCCCATTAGGGTTACTCTTCTAGAAGGTCTAAGCCTCCACTATAAATAGAGGAGGGAGGTGGTCGCACCCCTTCAACCCTTTCATTGTTTTTGAAACCCTAGTTTGCTTAGGGAGAGGATTAGTGGAGGTTAGGGTTCTAGAGAGTTGGATTGGATTTCGTGCTCATGTATTGAGTCTTTGTCCTCCTTTGGTGGAGTGGCTGTAAACCAATACTCAATCAAATCAATCCAAAGAGATTTCTCTCAAGATGAATCTATTCTCTCTTTTTCTCTCTATTTGGTGATTTGGGGTCTTTCTTTGATCCGCGAGTTTTTGCTTGGTTTCTTGCCGTGATCTAACTTGCTGTGACATGTGGGAACCCATCTAAGATCATCTTGATCATCAATCACCCACGAGCAAGTCTCTAGATCATATTTTGCATTTGGCTCGGTTTTTGAACCTCCTTCGCTCAAACTGAAAAAGATAGGAACTTTGGCATGGATCTCTGAAATCTTTGATTGGAATAGGTTCCTAATATCTTTAGGAAGGTGTGGTTCAAATTTCGTGAAGTTTGGCCTTCGGATCAAAAGTTAGGTCGTTTTTCGTTTGGATTGTCCGGTGATTTTGCTGATTTTCTTGTTCCTTTGTCAGAGCGGTCGACCGCCCATTCAGAGGTCGGACCGCTAGGCAACCTGGTCGACCGCGCCTGTGAGAGGTCGGACCGCTCAACACTTTGAGATTTGAGTTTTGGTTATTTTTGGGTGTTTTGCTTTGGGGTTTGGATTGGATTCAATACTAGTCTTCATTTGTCTTGGTA
Source organism: Phyllostachys edulis (assembly GCA_036346405.1). Lineage (NCBI taxonomy): Eukaryota > Viridiplantae > Streptophyta > Magnoliopsida > Poales > Poaceae > Phyllostachys > Phyllostachys edulis. The sequence goes on along the minus strand of CM070546.1, from coordinate 16,629,447 downwards.
TATTGATCTTCATAGCTTCCATAGCTATTGGAGTGAAATTTGTGTTGAATCCATCTTTTGTGAAAAAGTGAGCGTGCTCCTAGATTTTCTTCTATTTCTAGACAGACAACAACTAGGGATTGAGTACATACGCCAATTCCTTCTTGCTAAATCAAAGATACACTTGTCATATTATTAACCTTATAGTCAAATGTGGTTTGAATAGGTTGAGTTCGTATAATAAAGCTTTCCGCGATGCGATTTTTTCTTAAATAATTCTAACGTAAGAATATCACAATATAAAAACTTCTACCGGGCGATGGGTGTACATCCTAGAAAGTTCGGTTTGGACATGGTGGTAAGATGAAACTCTACTTACCTGATGCTTAAGAGTCTTGTACCATATAAGAGCACTTTTTCTGTTTTATTCAAACACACTATCAGAGCACTGACGTTAATATACTATTGATTGAGCAACATTGGTTCGTTGCTGAGAAGATACTGTCATTTTTAGAAAAAATTTATGAGGCCACTCTTGCTTTGTCAGCTGTCTACTATCCAACATCTCCTATCATTGTGCATAGTATTTTACATATTGCTACTCAATTGAAAATACATGAAAATGACTTAGTTTTACGCGATGCTATTGTTGCTATGAAAACTAAATACCTTAAATATTGGAGAGAAATCCCTTACCTATATGCATTTGCATTTGTTTTAGATCCTAGAGCTAAAATTGATGCATTTGGTAGTATACTTGATCTTCTTAGTGATGCTACAGGGCTAGACTATACTAACTATTTTGCAGAAGTTTGTTTTCGGTTATACGAGGTTTACCAGAGCTATGAAAATAAGTTCTGGTAAGTCCGCTCACAACGACCTCTAGTAGCCCCCGTCTCAAGTAGCATCCGCCTCAAGTAGCATCAACCAAGAACCCCAAGGAGTGGGGAACTATCCACCTATCTGGACAGCGATACGGTTGATTTCAACTCAGAAGGCTTCAAAATTTTGCAATGGTGGCAAGCCCATACGTTAACATATCCCGTGTTATCCATACTTGCACGTGATGTGTTAACTGTTCATATCTTGACGGTTTCCTCTGAGTCTGCTTTCAATCTTTCTGGAAGAATATCGGAGGAGAGAAGAACAAGTCTCACAAGTGAGATGGTGGAGATACTTCTAAGTGTGAAGGACTGGGAACAAGCTGATTCACGAACACAACACTCTGTGGAAAATTCACAGTTGTCGAAGGTGAAAATATGTACCTAGACAACGACACGTAGAACAAGAATGTATGTAGAGCTATAGGTTGTACTCTTTTTCCTTTGCTAAGGTTTTCTCATGTTGAGTTTGTACTTTGCAAAGATTTTAACGAGACAGTCATTCGAACATTAATAAATCTATGCATTACATTTTCAATATACTTGTCTCATTTTTAACAATTTTCATATCAATTTTTTAATTATACATATTTTTTATGTTTTTTTTTTGGATTTTTTTCCTGATTTTTCTGGTTTTTTGGGCCTAACGGGCAAAGTGGGCCGAAAAGGCCCATCGGGCTAAATGGGCTCGGGCTAGCTCGACATAGCACGACAGACCATCGGGCCATGCCTGGGCCGCCTCCACGGCACGTGGGCTGGTATGGCACAACCCACTTATTAGCTGGGCTACGATGGGTCATGCCGAGATGGGTCGGGGCAATCGTGCCCGTGCCTTGCTGTGCCGGGCCACCAATTTGGCCAGCACTAGTTATGTCACAGAAGATCTCCTATTTGCTGCTCACATCTTCCCACCTAGAACCTTTTTTATTATTTAATCCATTTTGAAAAAATATTTTAAAGATAACATCTCCCTAACTTTATTTTCAATTCTGCCCCTTTTATCACGCCACAACACACGGCATGACAAAAACACTATGTCACGTCACGTACCACGATGTGGTCAAAACTGTTACGATAACCCTCTGAGCCAACACGCGTCTGTTTTTTGGCTAAGTCTTGTCACGCCAAAACGAACGGCATAACAACATTCGTTTGCCACGCCGAGATCTCTGGCGTGATAACGTGCTTTTGACATGTCACACGTTGTGATGTGGTTAAAGGAGTCAGAATTATAAATAAATTTAGGAAGAGATTATCTTTCAAATATTTTAAAAAATAGATTAAATCACTAAAAAAAGTTCTCCCTCCGAGGGCTCCTTCAGAACCAAACTACCACGACCATATGACCCATGTATTGAAGCCACACACCGAACCCTTCTTCTGCTTGTCCTCCCCCTCCTCCGGTTCACCTCGAGAACTACACCAATGGTCATCAGGAGGCTGACCTTGAGTTCTCTCTTCCATAAGAAGGCCAGGGACACCTTGCCGTCACCGCCTCCCTCTCCGTCGACCGCGCCTGCATGGGCGTGGCCGTCCTGCAAGCACCCTAGAACGCAGTCCTTCCGCGCCGCGCCGCCGCCGGGCTCCAAGACCATCGCTTCCATCTTCCTCGACTCCGCCGAGTCCTCCTTCACGACTTCCTCCGCGCGTCACGACTGCTTCGACAGCCTCTCCACGGCGTCCAATGCGTCGGCTGGGGGCGGCACGGCGGATGACGCCATCTTGCGGAGCCTCCGCTCCTCCGACCGGCTCCTCTTCGACCTTGGCGCGTCGGCCACGAGCTCCATACTCGAGGAGAAGTCGGCGGGCGCAGGCGAGGCGTTCGTCGGCGGCGTGGCGGTGGCGTTCGAGTCGGCGGACCCGTACGTGGACTTCCGGGCGTCCATGGAGGAGATGGTGGCCGCACACGGGGTCGGGGACTGGGGCTGGCTTGAGAAGATGCTGGGGTGGTACCTGCGCGCCAACGGCAAGGACTCGCACGGCGTCATCGTGGCGGCATTCGTCGACGTCATCGTCGCCATCGCCGACCCGGCCCGCGCGTCCTGTTCGTCCCGGGGCTCTTGCACGTTTGCGGAGGGAGAGCTGGAGGTGCCCGAGAAGGCTAAAGCTGGGGTACTCACCGTGTAATAATAAACCAAAATCCTACCGTCTTCTGGTTTGAGGTGAACTAATCTTTAGTGGGTTTGGCTTGTTTGCGTGTTAATTTTGTCGAGCTAAAACGGCATGGTAGACTGTACTAGTTCTAGATTGTTTTTTTTAGGGAAATAGATCTAGATATTTTGATTCATCAGCCTAACACTTTGTACAAGCTCTGAGACGAGAACATGCATGAGGCCTACCATAGGTCCATAGCTAGCTGAGCACTCATGTGAATATGCAATATTCAATTAATGTACGTATGATCATGAGTTCATGACGATCGAGTAAAAAGTAGTGGTTGTGTAAAAGACAACACGGCATGCAGATGCAGATGCAGATGCAGATGCATACGTGGTTTATGAAACTTCATCGCTTCGAAAAGGAGAAGATCGACGGCGGCCGGAGCCGTACGAAGAGGTGGAGATGTGGAGTTCAACTGTTCAAGCCGGACTGTTGTTGCATGGGCTGCGCTGGGAAAGAGAAGCCCTACCCAGTTGTTCTTTCTTAGTGGGCCATAATTGCTTTATGGACTTCTTTTAGTTCCTCATGGCCCCGCAGTGGGATCCAACTTCCGAGTGAGTTTACAGTTTCCCAAAAATGCCATGAGAGCACTCGACCTGCAATTGTCATCTAGGATCATTTTTTATCAGTCACGATCGGATCGCAGAATGTCGATTCTATTAATTTCTATAAAAGTATATATATTTTATATAAAAATTGAATTATATTTTCAGACATGCAACGCTATAGTAGAATTTCTTGAATTTAGTTTTGTAAATTTGGGTACACTTATTCATTTTACGTGCTTGTTTTCTAAACTTTTTAATTATTTTTAGTAAACTAATCATTTAAATCCAATGTATAATGGTAATACTTTTTTTAACCTTAGAAGAACATGTAAACAACAAAATAAAAGCAAATTAAACTATTGTAACTTAAATCTTGCAACAGAGAAGATACAAATTTATATGTTGATATAGTTTGTTGTCAGGATCATGATCCTACCCGATCCTAAGCATGATTCTACTTGATTCTATGTGATCTTACCTTCAAGATCACAATTATATGAAAATTGCGATCCATATACCAATCTGTGTCATTATAGCTCTGTGGGATCGTACGATCCCACGATCTGTGTCGTGATCCTGACAACCTTGTCAGCAATGTGTAGAATACTTTGTATCACGATCTGTGTCGTTTCTTTTTTTCGGAAGCTACTCAGAGGAGCTATCATTTTTGGGAATGACTATACATTAGTGAAATTTTTTGACTGGTTTGAGCCCACAAAGCAGTCGGATTATGGGTCGTTGGATTGAGATCCAACCATCCAGTCCATCCCACCATTCCATAACTACAGCCCCCTACCCCAACCCTAGCATCCGCCCGCCCCTCCCCTCTGCTCGGTTGCACCACCCCATCCTCATGGTTGTCGCCTCTGCTCGCCCCCCCTCCCCCCCTTCCAGGCGAGGCCCTCCGACGAGCCCATCCTGAAATCAAAATCGCAAAATTCAACTGCACCCCCATCATTTTTTTGCTCTAGTTCATCATGCAGTGGAGGCCGTGAGCTGAAGGTAATCAGACGTGCCGTTGCAAAGCTTCAATATATAGTTTTCTTGAGGTGTACAAGAGTGGCGTTCTTAATTTTGGCCATATTCATGGGGCCTCCCTCATGATAGATTAAGGTATCATCAAATGATGGACTCGTAGTTTCTCAATTCTTGTCCGAGAATATATGACACACCAGTTGTGCAGACTAGTTAATTGTTTTCACTCTTATAAAAAAGGTAAGCAAGTGCACAAAAATTTCTTTTGGTGCTACCAGTACTCATGTAGGAGCTATTTTAAACAGCAAGCAAGTTTCATCATATTGTTAACAGTTTTCCTTCGTTAAAATCACTACGCATAACTCATAAGCAGGGGAGTTACTTAGAGACGAGAGCAAATTAAATATGAGAAAATTCACAATATACCACCGAATAACTACATGATTTACAATATGATCACTCATTGTGAGGTTGATATATGGACTCAGGGCTCATATATCAGTGAGACACTAATGACATATTATGAAGATCCGAAATTATTCAGTGGCATATAACGAATTGCCCTACTAAATATTGTTATTAGTACGTGCAACTGTATAGGTTGACCATTAGTTAGTTGTACACTGACTTTGTAAGGGCTAATTAAAATAGATCGCTCTACATGTTCACTTCATTTGGATCAGAACTGAGTACTCCTACTAGTACTCTACCCTGCAGCACTTGCAATGGAAAAAAAAAGAGAACCAGCATCGATCACAAGCTGCAAGGTGATGAAGAACGGCACAGTCCATTTATGATGCTTTGGACGCGTGTATCCAACGGCACGCGCAGCGTCAATGGCTCACAAGTCACAAGATAGGGCGAATCGGGATTAGTGACCAATAAATGTAAGCAAAATCCAAACCACGCACACATGCAGCCGCAGCCAGCCAGACACCTCAACGGCACAGGCAACTCACTCCATAATGACCCCGCGTGCGTGGGGCGTGGGCGGCCGGTGTGTGGTGTGGCTCGTCGCCCGCGCTCGCTTTGGCCCTTTGCAGTCTTGCGCGCGCACGCGATTTGGAGCGTACGGCCGGGGCAAAAGCGCCTCCCCGTGACCCCTTTTAAGACCGTGTCAGCATTAATGGGCGTGTTACCTTGCCCGGCGGGGCAAAGCGCGGCGGGCTTGCTAGCTCTCGCTGTCGCTGCTGCCGCGCGCGCGGCTAGCTAGCTCGGACAGAGCGTCGCAGCCGAAAAGCCTTCCCGGTTCCGGGCTACGGCCGTCGGCCGGGCGCGGGGCAGCTAGCGCCCGCTGGACGCACTGACCGTGCCAGGGTCACGAACTCCTGAGAAGAGCCCCACACCTGCAAAAGCCGGCCGTGCTGGCTAATGCGGACGACTTGGCATTCATTTGCGGCAGCCGCGGCCCAGCCTGTGCGTACTACGGCATGCGTGCCCTAGCTGCTGTGTGGTGCGTGGTGCGGTGCGTGCCCGCGCGCCCCCGGCCGTCTGGACGTTTCTGGATAGGCACTCGCGTCACCGGCCTCAGTGATTGCTGTGTAAAAGTATATGTTTGGCGCAAGAATACTTGGCCGGTTGTCATGTGTATTTATAGATCAATATGATTACAACAACTCTGTTTAGATTACAACCGAAAAGTCCATGTGTTGACGGACGATCTACAGTATACATACGACAATATTCAAAACTACAGATAAGCTATCTGTTTAACAATCCCTCTCAATCTCAACCAGTAACTAGACTGAGATTGTATCTGATACGATCAAGAACCGATTTAGTTGCAGGTTTCGTGAATGCATCTGTCACTTGGTCTTCTGACGAAACAAACCTGACTTCAAGTGCTCTGAGCGCAACTCGTTCTCTGAGAAATGAAAGTCTACCTCAATGTGCTTTGTCCGTGCATGAAAAACTAGGTTAGCAGTTAGATAGGTGGCTCCCAAATTATCACACAACAGAACCTGGGCTCTTAGTTGTGCAATCTTCAGTTGTTTTAGCAATGTTTATACCCAAATAGCTTCTGCAGTCCCGTTCGCTAACGCCTTATAATCTGCTTCTGTGTTTGAGCGAGACATTGTTGGTTGTTTGCGGGAACTCTATGACACAAGATTGGAGCCAAAATATACTGCAAAGCCTCCCGTCGATCGACAATCATCTGGACAACCCGCCCAATCCGCATCAGTGAACACACTAAGAAGAGTAGACTTTGATATCTGTATGTGCAATTCAGTAGTTAAAGTACCTTTGACATAGCGCACAGTTCGTTTGATTGCTTCCCAATGAATACGAGTAGGATTTTGCATAAATTGACACACCTTATTAACTGCAAATGAAATGTCCGATTGTGTCAAAGTAAGATACTGCAATGCACCTATCGTGCTTTTGTATCTGAATGTATCATCTGCACTGAGCGCTGAGCCCTATACCTTGGACAACTTGTCTTTTGTAGACATTGGAGTTGAAAGTGCGTTACAATTATGCATGTTAACACGATGAAGGAGATCAGTGGCATACTTCTTCTGGGTTAGCACTATTCCCCCTCTTGTTATGGCAGTTTCGATCCTAAGAAAATAACTAAGTTTGCCAAGATCTTTGATTGCAAAATCTCTAGACAGCCGTTGAATGATCTTATTTGTTGCTTTTTCACAGGAACTAGCTACGATGATATCATCCACATATATAAATGGCTATACTTGAGTGACTGAAGATGAACAAGGACGCAACAGCTTTAGATGGCAAGAATCCCAGTTCTTGAAGCTTTTCACTAAGCCGAGAGAACCAAGCACGAGGTGCTTCTTTCAAACCATATAAAGCTTTATGTAACCTGCACACATACTCTGGATGTGCAGGGTGTTCATAACCAGGGGCTGCTGCATATACACTTCTTCCTTCAAAGTTCCTGCCCGTGTCCATGGCTTGGTTCTCCAGCGCGGCCCGCGCCTGCTTGACCTCCTGCGCTCAGGCCCTGGCCCCCCTGACTTTGCTTTCCCCATCCTCCCTCGATTCTCATGTCTGTTAGCTTAATGTCTTTTGTTGAGTTTGATTTTTATGCTTGAGCTTTAAGTTGTGTCCTAATGTTTGTGTGATTTATTCAAGGTGAAGGAGATGGATGAGGGTTGTGCTGGTTGTGGGGTCGCCGTCGTGGTTGCGCTGTACTGAGGTATCAACGTCCCTTACTCCCTCTCTATCTCTACCCCCTGCTCTGTGATGAAAATGGCTAGTGCTCTGCAATGAATGCCGAGGGCTACTACTGGTGTGGTGGGTTTGGACACCCTTGGTCTTGTTGTCTTGCTATTGAACTGCTCAATGATGTTAATAGTCTTATGCTGAAATTGAATTGATAATTAGTTCATATTAATAATCCCCTTGCTCTGTGATGTAAACTGAGGGCTATTGGTGTATGTGCATTCTGTGCATCTTGCTTAGTTCATCCTGTGAGTTCGAGTTGACAAAAATGAATGGGGCAAAATGGTGGGTTTGGTTAATGCTCTCGATGGATCTTTGAGGGTTATTGATCTTGGTTCTTTGTGCTTGGTTGGCTTACATGGGATGTGGTTCGGATGGGGCTTGGCTGCAATTAACTTTTCAGATTTGTAAAGGTTAGGCTAATTTGTAAAGTTGCAATTAACATACAAATTATTTATTCATTGGTGTGTATTCTATTCAAAAACAAGACCAAATGAGTCAAAAACTACTACAACACCTATTCACCTGTCTCTCGCCATTCATTTCATCTTTGTCTGTGTAACTGTGTTCATGCTGGTCAAGTTTTCCTTCCTTGCGTCCCAGGTACGTATACGTCCTACTATTCTATTCATGATCTCTTCTCTATAAAGTCTCCAAGCAGTGGCTGCTTGTGCCTTTAAAACTGGCTTCATATACTGTAGATCATCCCGCACATGGACTTTCCAATTGTAATCTAAACAGAGTTGTGATCATGTTGAGCTATAAATACACATGACAACCAGCCAAGTATTCTTGCGCCAAACATAGTCTGCTTCATCCATACAATCCAACACGGTCTCTTCCATAACTTCACCGTCTTCCGCCACGGCAGCTCCTGCTTTTAGCCACTTCATCAACATCAAACTCAATCAAGACAACCATCTGTTGTGGAAAGCACAATCAATTTGTTCCCTATCATCGTAGCCATCATCTGCTAGACTATGTAGATGGATCCATCAAGGCGCCGGCACTGTTCATCACGGCGACTATAGAAGATGGCGCTGGTCAGACACCAAATCTTGCATACCAAAATTGGTATCAGCAGGATCAAGTGGTGCTCAATGCCCTTCTCTCATCAATGATAGAGGAGATCTTGTCGCAAGTTCTGTTCTTCCCCACCTCTTCACAGGTATGGCGAGCCTTTGGAGGTATGTTTCCTTCGCGCTCAAGACGGTTTCAGGAGCCATCTGAGTTTAGGGGTCAGTGATGACATAAGGTCATCACAGACGGGTTTCAAACAGATGGTTATTAACTCAGAACCGTCTGTGATATCTGACTATCATAAACGGTTCGTGTTTAGAACCGTTTGTGATATATATTCTCTATAAAGTCTCCAAGCAGTGGTTGATATATATATATATATATATATATATATATATATATATAGTTTGTAGTCCCCAGCCACTTTCGGGGGGTCGTGAGGAGGATGAAACAACAGCCCTGCGTATCCGACTGGGAAGTGGTTTCATGTATCAGCAACCAACCATTTCTTGATGTCAAGTCCAATTACCTATCGACGACATCCAGATAATTTTATGTCCACACGCTCTCCTGGCAGCCATGCTTCTTGAACTTGCAGGCTCGATGAGGTTGCCCGTGACTGCTGTTTCATCCTCCTCACGACCCCCCGAAAGTGGCTGGGGACTACAAAATATATATATATATATATATATATATATATATATATATATCAACCACTGCTTGGAGACTTTATAGAGAATATATATCACAAACGGTTCTAAACACGAACTGTCTATGATAGTCAGATATCACAGACAGTTCTGAGTTAATAACCATCTGTTTGAAACCCGTCTGTGATGACCTTATGTCATCACTGACCCCTAAACTCAGACGGCTCCGGAAACCGTCTTGAGCGCGAAGGAAACATACCCTCCAGTGCCTGCCATACCTGTGAAGAGGTGGGGAAGAACAGAACTTGCGACAAGATCTCCTCTATCATTGATGAGAAAAGGGCACTGAGCACCAGTTGACCCTGCTGATACCAATTTTGGTATGCAAGATTTGGTGTCTGATCAGCGCCATCTCCTATAGTCGCCGTGATGAACGGTGTCGGTGCCTTGATAGATCCATCTACGTAGTCTAGCAGATGATGGCTACGATGATAGGGAACAAATTGTGCTTTCCACAACAGATGGTTGTCTTGATTGAGTTTGATGTTGATGAAGTGGCTAAAAGCAGGAGCTGCCGTGGCGAAAGACGGTGAAGTTATGGAAGAGACCGTGTTGGATTGTATGGATGAAGCAGAATATGTTTGGCGCAAGAACACTTGGCCGGTTGTCATGTGTATTTATAGCTCAACATGATCACAACTCTGTTTAGATTACAATTGGAAAGTCCATATGCGGGATGATCTACAGTATACAACGGCAATATTCAAAGCTACAGATAAGCTATCTGTTTAACATGCTGGTCGCGTTTCACTGGCTGGTGCGCTGATTTTACCGTGTCCGGAGTACGGCTGCTGCAAACTGGAGCACTCTACTTAGTATATATGTTGCTTGCTCCAAAGTTGAAAAGAAAATGGAAAAGGAAAATTCGTTGGTTGGGTTATGGGATGAATTAACTTCATAGGACTACAGGAGTACTGAGTACGGTGGTAGTTCACGGCTGAGTTGGCTGAATTTACTGTTGAATCGACCGAATAATTAATGACAAACAGTATTAGTGCTACTGGGTTATTAAACCTCATTTTACTACATGTATACGGTGAGTTTTGACTTCCATGTACTTTGGTCCCCTGGAGTACGTACTAGTGTGCGCAGCAGACCGTCTTCGGTATTATACGTAAGTACGTACACCTGTGTGGTTGTAACGTGTCTGTATATATCGATCTGCCCCCAAGTAATGTCGTTCGTACACAATTTCGTTCAAACAGTGGCAAAGGAGGTAAAGAGCAGTACAAATGCCAGCAATGAATTCCACGTTTCCCAAGTTTCATTGAGTGACGAATCAATCTCTGCTTGCTTGCTTGAATTTTAAGCATGCATGAAAGGATTTGGCGGCATGATTTGTAAATGCCAGCATGGCCATGAATATGATCATGCGATTGCATGTGCATGCATGTCAGTGCAACTTCAAGTTTCACTGTGGCACCATAAATCAGAGCCCCCCATGTATTGATCGTCGATCGATCGCTAGCTACTTAACCTGACTCCATCGATCCATGCAGGGCTGGCGCTAGCATGCACGCACAGTGCTATCTTAACCAGGACGCGACAGAAACAGCGTCCAATTGCACATTTACTGCGCCTTTTCCTCGCCGTACATGTATGTATACGTTTAAGACAGGAGCAGTAAAAAGTTAAGCCAATTAACACGCGCAAAACGAGCAAACTACTACTGTAGTTCCGGTGACTTTTCACCAGGCCAAAGGCCTTGAAGCAATCAAGCCCACACAATGCAAGCCTTCCAAGGCACTGTTGCAAGATGCAGCCGTTGAATCGCAGGCGCGCTATCTACCACAATCTCACCCTGCGCAACAGTAGTACAGCTTACTGCACTGCGTCAGTTCGCCCCCACAGTGAAACAGCTGAACACATCAGGCCAATGAAACCCCACCCCACAGGGAAACAGGCAGCATCGCAGCAGCTTTTGCACTCCAGTCCACAGCCCGCATCGATCACGTTAACACACAGCTTTGTTCCGCACGAAACGAAAAGGGCTAGAGTACCATGCAAAAACTAACAACGACGCAGCACACGTACATGGACATGACAGTGGGCAAACGAATCGCAACAAAAGCAGTACTAAGCTCCAGTGTCAGTGAGCAGTGATCCATGCGATCCTAGCTAGCTACACTTGATCCCTAGCTAGCGTGTAGCCGCACAAGCTAGTATACCATTACATTACTCCACCACGGCGCCACACGCGCACATCATTACATTACATTGCATTGCATGACATGACATGACATTACATGAAGCGGCAGCAGCTGCAGGCCTGCAGCGGCAGCAGCAAGTTATATGCATATATAGCCTTTCAGCGTAGCTTAAGCTGAAGACCACTAGAATGCATCTCGCCGGGATCTCCATTAATAACGTCCCGGTGATGAAGTAAGTACTCCAGGTAGCTTGTTAACGAACTGATGATCAGGTGCTAGTAATTAACTCTAGTAGTTAACACAAGTAGAGTACGTGCATGGCGTTGTCGTGTTGGTTGATTGATCAGCTAGAAGCCTAGAACTGGCATGGGGAGGGAGGGGAGAAGAGGCCGTTGCGAGTCCAGAGGTCGGCGAAGGCGTGGAGGATGAGGGGGTGGTGGCGCGGCGAGTTGAGGGAGAGGAACTGGTGGAGGAGCTCTTTGAGGTCGTCCCACGCGTAGATCTCCTTCTCCACCACCATCTGCACCATCGACTCCCGGAAGTCCTCGTACGGCTCCGCCGACTCCACCGCCACCGCCACGCTCTCCCGTGCCACCCGCCTGTACGCTGACTCGTGCTCCTCCTGCTGCAGCTGCTCATGGACGCCGCTGTCGCCCCGCACGGTGGCACGCCTGCGACGCCGGCGCTGCCTTCGCCGCCGCCTCATCTCCTGCCCCTGCCCCTGCCCCTGATTCTGATGATGCACCGGCTCCTCGTACAGCGAGTTGGTGGTGAACGACGCGGGGCCCCACGAGGCCGAGTCCGTGGAGGTGGCCGTGGTGCCGCTGCGGCCGCCCAAGGTGGTGGCTGTGAACGCCGTGGTCGTGGACGTGGAGGAGGCGTTGGGCGACTTGGGCTTGCCCCCGCCGCGGAACGACAAGGTGGACGAGGAGAAGAGGGAGAACAGCTTCGGCCGGCGGCAGTTGCAGCCAATGTCCACCACCGGCGGCTGCCGCAGGGTGAAGCTGCCCCTCCTGGACGACCTGCTCGACATGGATGGCAGCTTAGCTAGGTAGCGCGTATGCACTCTGCTTGCACACAAACCACAGAACCTAGACAAGGCTACCTGTAGCTGCTTGCTTGGCCAGAGTGAGATGAATATTGTCTACCTATAGCTGCTTGCTTGGCCAGAGTGAGATGAATATGTGTGAGCTCGGAGAGTGAGTTCTTGGAGCTTGGAGCGGGAGAAGGTGGTGGTGCTATATATTAATGGGGCGCCATGTGGGAGCGTGGGGAAACGATTAAATGGCGAGTAAAGAGAGAGTGACATGAACAGTGAGGAGGGAGAGCATGTGAAGGGGATAATTAGAGGTGTAAGGGCAAAGAGTGTGGGTGAAATAAGCTGAGACGGTGCAAGGAAAGGTGAGAGAGGTGCAGAGATGTGTGCACGCATGTAGATGTTGCGCTGTATGTTTGCATGGGTGCAAGATGTCCAGATTGGATCCTGAGGAGATCGTGTCAGAGGAGGAGAGCTGCAGATGCATGCATGCATATATGGCTGGTGTGACTGGACAGAGGGTGGTTAATTTTGCGTAGTAAATTCTGAGCAGGAGCGTAGGGTCATGGGGTGTGGCTGTGCAGTAAAAAAATTCTCACGGGTGGTAATAGGACGAAAGTCTGCTGTTGGAGTTGACTAACTGTTCATGTGAGGACAAGCTGGCCATCTTTTCTGTTGAAGAGATCCTTTTCTATCTTATTTTACTTGTCTGAAAAATCAGCTCATAAAAATAGGCCTGTGCTATCACAGCTTCATTTTCCTACTATGTATTCTTCCCCTTCTTTTCCCTTGTTTTCAGTCACTCTCGTTGCTTCAAAAGAATTAACAGTGGCACTACCTGACAAAACCAAACTATAGTATATAGATTGTTAGAGATATATAGTACGATCAGTAGACACCCGAGTAAAAACTCTTAGATCGAGCAGAAACGAAAACGAATTAAACGGCGAAGAGAATTAGAGAACTGCGCTCCCATGGATACTACATATGTTCAGTCAAAATGAATTGAAGAACCACGCAGTTGATCTGCACCGAAACAATTACGGACGCATTCATGGTCTCGTGCATATATCAGTAGTCGTAGTAGTACTTCATTTTTTTTGTAGTACACTATTTTTAGAGTAGATTACCCTTTCCTTTCTTGTGAACGTGTCTTCAGAGAGCTGTGCTAGCTCATCATGTGAAGCAGTACATCTCCAACATAAAACTCGGTCGATATCTGTGGACGACATGTCCAGTAGGAGTGCATATAAATCAGAAGAAAGGATGGAAATCTCAACACGATCTACAACATTGATGAGGTGCACATCTCATAAGTGTGCACTTCGAGGAAAATTATGTGTCTTAGAACTGCACGCTCTAGTGCGGAGCTAGTGCGGCCTAGCTAAAGTGGCCACTGTGGCCTAGCTAGACTTGCCGGAAATGTATGCGTGCATCTAAACAGTGAAGTCACTTTTTCATCCTTTCCATGGCCGAAAGACGCTGCAGCAACCTTGGACAGTCCATCAATTTCACCAGTGTAGCAATCTTGGATTGTCCACTCGCTCCCTTTTCATGTGCAGTTTTTAGTTCCTTTTCATGCTGAACAAAAAAAAAAGGCGGAGCCAGAGAAATGCTCCTACACACGTACCAATAACCTCATCATGCTCACATGCGCTAAGATGCTGCCGCAGCTGCAAGAGAATCGCTAATCATTCCCAGATCCAGAAGAATTTGCCAGCTACAAATCTGAAATATTTTAACTCGATCAGCTATGTAACGAGGCCGTGGCAATGCAGTACGAGTGCGCAAATTGAGAGAAGTCAAAGATCAGTGGATCTTCCCGAAGCTCTAGTCGTCTCGTCTGGAAGGCAATGCGCATGCTTGGGAAGGTTCACATAAGGGGTATAGGATAGAATAGAAGTCTCCATTTGCCAGTGCTTCGACATAGCATATCGTACGGTAAGGTTTCATGAACTGGGCGGCGCGCTTTGCGCTTGATCTCGAGCGGGTGGTTGATTTAAGGAGCTGTCGGTCGCGGAGCTCGATGCCTAGCTGTTGCTGTTCAAACCGGCCGGCCGGGGAGCACGGTGCATGGGTTTAAGCCCATGCATTCTTCTACTCTGGCCTCGTCAGGTTTTAGGACCCGTCTAATCGATCCCAATGCACTGCCCAAACAGATAATTCAATACGCCTACATCTCGCCATGGCCATAGGGAGTTTTTAAGAGCGATCGTAATTAATTACTCAGCTGCTACGATAGTTTATGCATAGGAGTAATAAGGGGTTTTGAGGCTGAATGCACCATGCAGTATGCACCTGAAGTTTTGAATTGACAAGTGTATACATGACTCCATGTACAGGGGAGAGCTAGCTAGCACGATCGATGGCCCGTGCACTCCAACGTGATCGCATTCAATTTGTGTCTATCTCCGGTTCTGTGTAGTACATCGCATTCACAGGTTCACCGGCTCAAATGGTTTTGTAGGAGCCTTTATGCGCCCTAGCTCGTTTCCATAGGCAATTCAGCTGGCTAGAACATAATTAAGGCTGAATCCAGTTAATTGCCTTCCGGAGGGCATGCTCAATAGTTTGTTTTTAATACCATCCATATCATCTTGAGATAATTTTAGAGATAACTATTCCAATACATTGTCTCTTGAGCTGTCTCTTTAAAACCTCACAAGTATTTAAGCTTTACATGAATCAAGTGACTTGTTTCACGTGAATAAATGACAACTGCGCTCCAACAGCAAAAAGCTTCGTCGCTAGTGCCTTCTTTCGTGTGATGCACATATTGCTTTGTGAGAGGACGATCTCATTCTCTGTCCTCTTTTACTCTCTTTCACGTCACCAGAAAACCTATGTGACAACCTTAGAGACAGACAAATAGTTCAAATGACACTATTAAAGATACCCTTAGTCATCTATAAAGTATTCACGCCAACAAGAAACAAGCTAGTAGACATCCTTTACAATACAATGGTATGTTTTTAACACAATATATAGCATCATTTTATATTCTATTGTTTTATGGGTCCATCTATCGCATTCAATTTTTGTTAACTAAAAACGAGAGGGAGGACGATTTCATGGAAAGGTCGTAAGACTGGCTGATATCTTTTGAAATTTCGCTGAAGTGGAATAGGAGGACCATGTCGTATATCGGGCA
The DNA here is from genome assembly GCA_036346405.1 of Phyllostachys edulis. Lineage (NCBI taxonomy): Eukaryota > Viridiplantae > Streptophyta > Magnoliopsida > Poales > Poaceae > Phyllostachys > Phyllostachys edulis. Next base: position 16,613,651 of record CM070546.1, on the reverse strand, counting down.
TATGCGGGGTCTGATAGGCGTGGACACGTTATCTAAACAAGACTCGTTAGGGAGCAGTCGGCCTATGAGGTCTATGAGTGTAGTTTAGTCTCATCTTCGCCTGTTTTACTTTTATATTTTTGCGAGTTCGGAGTTTGATCGTGGGCAACACGACCGTAAATATGCAACCGATACGTTTTGCCTTCGGTTGTGTATTAGCTCCAATATGTGTAGTGCTAGTAGTAATTGTTGGGGTTATATCATGCAGCGGAAATTCCTTATTTGTCAATTGAAGTCGTCTGGATCCTTAAAATATCATCGTGAAATTACTTCTTCCTTCATTGCCATCAGATCTCAACTTCCATTATTTTCTTGCAACTCCCATCAGTCCACCATGAGTTGACTGTCAAATCATACGTGAAAAGACTTATTTGCCCTTCTTGCTCTTCCATCTTCTCTTCATCTCTCATCTCTTTCTCCCCGTCTCTCTCCTCTCTCCCACCGATGAGCGGCAGAGCTGACAGTGGCGCACCGAGGGCGGCGACGGGAGCTGGCCATAGGGCGGGAGTAGGCCACGGGAGGGAGGGCAGTGATGTCAACGAGAGCTGAGGACGGCAGTGGCAAGAGCTCGGGAGGCCACATACTAGCCATAGGGAGGAGGGCGACTGTGCCGACAGGAGCTCGGGAGGCCAACGGCTGGTCACGGGGAGGAGGGCGGCACAGCCTCCGCACCATCTCCTCTGTACAACGGCACAACTGGATTGGGGACGGTCGGATCTAATGGCGGTGGGGTTGTGGATGGTTAGATCCGATGGTTGCGAGGTCAGGGGCGCTGGATCTGATGTTGGCAGCGTCGACTGGGAGGTGGAGACAGCGGCGACGAGTCAGCTGGAGGCGAAGGATAAAGGTGGCAGCGAGCAGGGCAAGGCGGCATGGACAGGGGGAGGCAACGCTGGCAGGGGAAGGCGGCGCGATTCGGAGAGAGGCGGCATTGAGGTGACTGGGGTTGCGGGTACAAAGGGAGGCCACGGTGGAGGCAAAGGGGTGAAGGTGAACGGCTGGGGCATGAAGAATAAAAGGAAGAGTGAGGAAGAAGAAGAAGGGTAAGATGGGCATTTTTATTACTTTTCAATGGTTAACGGTAGCTGGACCTAACGAGGCCAATGATAGTGGCAAATAAGGAATGAAAGTTGAGATCGCGTGACAATAAAGGGAGGAGAAATTTTTCAAAAAATCCACTATCAATAGGCACACCATAAGCCTAGGCCCAAATGGCATGGGCGCTGCGCCGGAGCCGGCGCAGTCTCGGCAGCCGCCTCGAACGAAAAAGTCTTAGAGCAGTGGAACCCGCAACTTGGCTAAGCATCACAGTTGCGTCTAGAGGTGGTCAGATATGTCGTGTCGGCCGGGCCGGCCCGAGGCATGGCACGACCCACACTGTTCATTGGTCGAGCCAGCACGACACGATGGCACGGGCCGTGCTTAGGCTGCCCCCTCGGCACGGTGGACTCACCCGGCATGACACGCACAGTGCTAGATCGTGCTAGGCACAGCACGACCCCCGGCACGGTCCGTGTGGGCTGCGTAGAGGTGAGGGGGAGCCCGGAGCCGAGAGGGAAGGCAGAGGACGGGCGGCGACGCGGCGAGGAGGAGGCTGTCGGCGCTAATAAGGAGGAGAGAAGGAGGAGGAAGCCGGTGCAAGCGCATGGCCGACGCGAACGGAGGAGGGAGAAGAGAAGAGGGAGGGAGGACCACCGACCACCGGGGAGGGAGAAGAGGGAGGGTGGGGGAGGCAGCGGGCCAGCACGGAGGGAGAAGAGGGAGGAGCCAGGGGAGGCAGGGGGCTGGTCGGTCTTGGAGGAGAAGAGGAGGTGGGAGAGGCGGTGACAGGCGCAAAGGGAGGAGCCAAGGATGCGGTGGGGCGGCGAGCGGCGCAGAGGGAGGAGGCTGCAGTGCAGGGGCCGGGAGGAGGGTGGAGGGGCGGGCCGACACGAGGGAGGAGGTGGCCTTCTGGGTGGTGGCTGCAGTCTGTGAGAGGTTCGTGCTGCAGTGTGCTGGCAAAGTGAGTGGGTGCAATGGCGACGTGGGCGTGGCAGTAGAGGGAGGGAGGTTGGGAGGGAGAATTGGGGAGGGGCAAGGTGGGTCGTGCCTAGCATGGCACAGCCCAAGAAAATATGCTCGTTGGGGGCGTTTTGGCTCGGTGGGTTGTGCCCAACACAACATGGCATATTTGGCCCGTTTAGCCAATAACATTTGGATTTTCAAAAAATCCGACCGTTTTTGACCATTTGGGGCTTTAAAAATAGAAAAAATTCAAAAAATCCTTAATTTTTTTTTCTATAAATAGCCACCATACCTCCCTCATTCAGCACACATCCATTCCTCAATCTCTCTTTCAAATTCTATTGTGTAAATTCAAATTCGTTGTGAGCTAATTTGGCAAAATTAAAACACTGTGCCAAATTTGGGAAAAATTCAATTTCCGGTAGCAAGTCAGCAAAAGAGGTACAATACTATTTTTTTGCATTATTTTATTGTTATTATTTGTTATCCTAAGATGAAAGTAATAATAGTGTTAGTTTCAATTTTGAAGTTTTCGTTATGGAAAATTACGATAGCTTTGCTCTTGATGATTACAGACTTTCACCAGAGGAGGTTGCATCGATGGAGGCTGCGACTGCCTCAAACCAACCGCAGTTGTTACCGGAAGGGCAAGGCAGAGTTCCGTCATCAGGCTCCATAGCAGCATCTTCGTCAGTGACCATCAAAGCAAAGAGGTCGAGGCAGTCTAAATCGGGAGTCTAGGATAATTTCGACAGGACAACCAAGCCAGACACAGAGGGAAATGAGGTACCATATACTATTTGCAAAATTTATCGCAATGAATTTTCTGCAAAGTCTTCAAGTGGAACGAGGCACTTGCTTAGACATGCTACAAGATGTAAAGCCAAACAAGGATTGATGATGAGGCAGACACAGCTGCAGTACAATCCCGACGATATGGTACGTAGCTAGGACTACGATGCTGAGGTAGCCTGTCAATCTCTCTGTCGTTTAATTGCTTATGAGGATTTACCGTTAGGCTTTGGGGAGTCTACTGCTTTCCAAATTTACATTAGGACTGCACATAATCCTAGATTTTCTATCATTTATAGATAGACAACAACTAGAGATCTAGTAAAATACTACAATGAACGTCGTAATAAATTAAAGGAACTATTTAGTACGTGCATGTTTTCGGTTACCTTGACCTCGGACATATGGAATGGTTGGGCTAGGGAGGATTATCGTAGTGTAGTTGCTCATTATGTTAATGACAACTAGGTAATGGAGAAAAGAATTATAGATTTCAAATTAATTTATGTAGCACACATGGGTGAGAATATTGCAGACTGCATTATCAAAGTCATGGAAGACTTTGGTCTTATAGACAAAATATTCTCAATTACTTTAGATAATGCCACTTCGAACTCTAGAGCCACGGATATTCTTACTCCAGTGTTGAGTACATACGTCGATTTCTTCTTGCTACATCAGCGATGCGCTTATCATATTATTAACCTTATACTCAAATGTGGGTTGAAGAGGTTGAATTCGTATATTAAAGTTTTTTGCGATGCGATATCTTACTTGAATAATTCTAACGTAAGAATGTAGCATATAAGAACTTATGCCACTACTACAAAAATATCCATATACCAACGGATAGCTAGCAACGGAGCTAACATCCGTTGTAAAACAGGTTCATGAGCTCTATTGAGAAATGAGTTACGAGCCACCTCTCCCACGTCCTAGTCAAAAGAACACCCACCGTCCCACCCCGACCCCAACCCCTTACCTTCCTCCCTGAGCGATGGACTCTTTCCCTACCCCGTTTTTTTTCCTTTTCCCCTTCCCCTTTGTCTCCCACACCTAACTCTCTCTCTTCGCCCGCCGCCGCCTCCCCTGGCCGACGCCGCTGCCCCTCTCCTGACGTCACCGCCTCCCCTAGCACGACATCGCCGCCCCTCTCCCGACGCCGCCCCTCTCCCGACACCGCCGCCTCCCCGGCGAGACGCCGCCGCCTCTCCCGAGCAGCGTCGCCGCCCCTGGCCCGACACCGCCTCCCCTCGCATGATGCTGCCACCTCTCCTCGCCTGACGCCATCGCCCCTCGCCCATCGGCACCACCTCCTCCGCGGCGGGCAATGCTGGTGGCAGTGACCTAGCGAGGGGAGCCCCGGTGCAGCAGGTGCCCCCTCTTTCGCCTCCATCGCAGGTATACTCCTGCGCCGTTGAAGAATCTAGACCTACCATTATGTGTTAATGGGGTTTTAGTGATTAATGACAAATCTAACTGTGAGACTAACACTTTCATTGATATACATATTGTGTAGTCTTATTTGGATATAAAGGTAATAATCATGAAGGCATGCATGTGATTAATGACAAATCCAATTCATTGGATAAACAAAAGGAAAATCCAAACAGGTATGCATTCATAATGATGAATCTATTTGTGAGACTAACATTTCTATTTGTTATATCATGTTTAGTCTCGTTTGGATATAAAGATCAAAAGAGGTATGCATTCTACTTTGTATTCATATATCTTGTTGCATTCCTCGGATCCAAAATATAGGTTGAACTCCACCAAAAGTCCAACTTGAATATGTGCATATGTTTCCATTACACATTTGTGTATGCACACATTTAGGGGAGCTCAATCTATGTTTTGTGGTTTCATTAGTATTGATCCATATTTCCTTGTCCATATACAATTGGGATCTTTACTTTGAAACATGTCCTTTGAATATATTTAACTTGCATAGTTAATTTATTCATATGAGTATATGAGACTTGTGTAGTTCATATATTCTTGAATGTATTTAACTTGTGTAGTTAATATATTCATATGAGTATATATATAACTTGTGTAGTTCAGTATATACTCATATCCTTGAATATATTTAACTTGTGTAGTTAATATATTCATGTGAGTATATATAACTTATGTAGTTTATATATGCTCATATTCTTGAATATATATAACTTATGTAGTTAGTATATTCAAGTGTGTATATATGACTTGTGTAGTCTATATACACTTATATGTGAGTATAACATAACTTGTGTAGTTTATGTGTGCTCACATATTCTTGAATATGTTTAACTTGTGTAGTTAATCTATTCATAAGAGTGTATAAGACTTGTGTAGTCTATATATACTTATATGTGAGTAGAACATAACTTGTGTAGTTCATGTGTACTCACATATCTTTGAATATGTTTAACTTGTGTAGTTAATATATTCATATGAGTATATGAGACTTATGTAGTTCATATATGCTCATGTATTCTTGAGTTAATACGACTTGTGTAGTTCGTATACACTCATGATGAGTATATATAACTTATGTAGTGCTTATATACTCATACCAAACTCTATTCAATTATTTTCTATTGAAGTGATTATCATCAATTACCAATGAGGGAAAGATTGTGGTATCTTGTCCCGCCATTATGAGTTAATGGTATGTTGTGGTAATTAATGATAATCATATTGTGGAACTAACATTTTCCATGAGTTGGATGAATATGTTATGTTCCAGGTGGTTGATGACTTGGGATGACATCATGTGTTGATAGTCATCAAGTCAAGAAGAGATGATCATGTGTTGATCATCAAGTCAAGTGAAGACCCATCATGAGTTGATGGATGTCAAGTGAAGAGTGCATCATGTGTTGATGCATATCAAGACTCGGGATGGAAGATGTCATCATGTGTTGATGAGCATCGAGTCAAGATCAGTAAAGCTTCATCATGTGTTGATGAAGGTCAAGTAAGAGATGCATCATGAGTTGATGCATATCAAGTCAAGAACCCGGAGTTGAAGCAAGGATGTGCGTCATCAAGCTTCAAGTGTTTGGGCAAGGCAAAGGTATGACTAGCTAGGGCTAAGGATGTGTTCCTAGTCTTTTACGGTCTCGGTGTTTTGTTGGTAGACCGGATTGCTAGTATAGGTTGCCGTACTATTAAGAGGGGTCTTTGACTAGTAGCTTGAGTTTGTCATGTGTTGATAGCTCATTGTGTTTGCTCTAGCTCACCTTAACATGTTGCCAATATTTGTGAATGTGTTTTACAAATAGTTGTGGCTCATGGTTAATCCTTGTAGCATGTGACTTAAGTTTGCGAATGCGTTTTGCAAATGGTGTAAGTCCATGTACCTTATTCCTTGTGGTGTGATTCTAAGAGTGTGCAAATGTGTTTTGCAACTTGTTGAGAATCTCACTTAAGCCCTTGTGTGCATTGCGCATCAAATTAGCAAATGTGTTTTGCAATTTGAGTTGAAGCGAATGCAATCTGTGTTTTCTCAGGAAAATCGGATGATCCGACAGCGTGTTATCTTGTGATGCGGCCGGGATGCGGTCATCTCGGCTCTTATCTGTGGAACTACCGCACTTTATTGAGCATGTGTTGCTCTGGTTGAGAACAGTAGTACCGGCGTGTCTTGAGCTGATACGACCGTAGGTCGGTCGTTCGATTATTTGTTAGCGGTTCGCTTTTTTCGGAGAAGATGCATTTGAGCATGACTTTCGGTTTTGAGAAACCCTTGAGCGGTAGTACCGGCGTGTGTTGGGCGATACGACCGCGATCTTATTCGACCGCTTTCTTGGTCTTGATACGACCGCACATCGGTCGTTCTGTTTTCTCTGTGGCGGTTGTAAAATTCGAACAGTGTTCGTGGGACTTAGCCGCATTTGGCGCTCCTTTGTGGAGCGGCACGACCGCAGTGTTTGTGCGGTTGTCTGGATTAATCTGTCTGACCGGACCTTGGTTGGCGATCGTTCGATTGGTGACCAACGGCTAGTTTAATAGCCGTTGGAGGAAAAGCGATCTGGCACGACCGCCCCATAACGGCGATCGTTCGATTTCCTAACTTTTTCAAGAGACTTTGTCCCAACGGCTAGTTTTTGTGTGTGGGCTATAAATACCCACCTTGGCAGTGTGAGGGATAGTTCTTTGGTGCCCTTTGAGTTCTATTGAGCTAGTGCAAGCCTCTCATACTCTTTTGTGCATGTGTTGCACTTAGTGAGGTTAGAGAGCAAACCCTAAGTGCATGTGTTGCCTTAGGTTGTGGATTTCGTATCCATAGAGCTTTGACACTTGATTGGTTCAAGTGAGAGTTAGAGTCTTGTTACTCTTGGTGTTTGCCGACACCCTAGCAGGCGTGGAGGCGTCGTCTTGCCGTGAGCTTCTCAAAGAAGATTGTGAGAAGACCCTGGCGGTTTGTGAGTGGCGTGGTGCTCGCCATCTCCGGAGTGGAGGAAAGAGCAACCCAAGTGGAGCAAGGTGTTTGATCCTCGGAGGAAGGCTTAATTCGTGGAGCCGGCCCAATTAGTTTGGGTTTCCCTCAACGTGGATTAGGGGAGACCGGCAAGTCTCCGATTCACCACGGTAAAACATAACCGTGTCCATTGTGGTTTGCATCCTTGTGCCTTACTATTACATTTATGTTCATTGTGTATGAATGTTTGCTTTACATTGTGTAATTTATATACCTTGTAGTAAATTGCTTATTCATTGTGTATGATTGCAATAGTTCATTGTGCTATTCACCATTGCTAGAATTGAATTGCTCAAGTCATATGTTTAATTACTATATTCTTCAATAGACTTGTATTGTTGGTGCACTTAGGTGAACCTAGTTGATTTAGGCTTTAATTGTGCAAAACCGTATTTATATTAGCTTCCGCATTAGAAATCGGTTTTAGAGCCTAAAGGAATTTAAAAACGCCTATTCACCCCCCTCTAGTCGGCCTCCTCGATCTTACAAGTGGTATCAGAGCTTGGTCTCTCATTTATTAGACTTAACCGTCTAGAGAGTAAAGGATGGCGACTAGTAAAATTGTGCACCTAGGTGAAGCACCTAAATTTGATGGCACAAATTATGCTCATTGGAAAATCCGCATGTCATGTTATTTTAAGGCCATGGGCCTAAATATATGGCGGATTGTAGATGTTGGCTTTTCTCCTCTATTGGATCAACTAGCTCCAACAATTGAGGAAGAGAAATGCTTACATCTCGATGCCAAAGCAACTAACGCTTTATTTAGTGCTTTGAGTGTAGATGTGTTCTATACGGTATCGATTTCAAGAACACTCATGAAATGTGGACACAACTTCAAACATATTATGAAATGTCCATTTCAACTAATGAGGATTGCATACAAGAGAGGTCGTCGGAGAAGAATGCTCAATCTCCAACTCCGACGACGATGAATGCACAAGCACCTCCACAAATGATGAGTGCATTCAAGAGTGGACATCGGGATATGAATGCTCAATCTCAAACTCCGATGATGAAAAGTCCACAAGCTCCTCCACATCAACTTCTAGCTTTGAAAATAATGACATATCAACTCCATCAACATCGCCTCATTGCTTTATGGCAAAAGGTAAAAATAAGGTATATAATGATGATGATAATGATGAACCTTCATATGATGAGTTGATAGATATGCTAGAAGAACAAAATGTTTTTATGGGAAAGGAGGTTTCAAAATTCAAAGTTTTGAAGAAAGAATTGAACTTGCTTCAAAATAATTATGATGTTCTAAAGAATGAACATGAAACCCTCCTTAAAAATTATACTAGCTCTAAAGTGGATATAGGAATAACATGTGATTTATTAGATGATATGCCATGCATAGCTCCTATTTCATGCAATTCATCTAAAATCAATATATCCACTTCTTGTGATGATTTAATTGATATGCCTTGTTGCTCTAAATTAGATGCTCCTATTTCTTCTATGCTTGTTGAGACTAATCTTGTAGAATAAAATAAAGAGCTCAAGGACCAAGTCACAAAATTAAAAATTGACTTGGAAAGAAGCTACAAAGGGAAAGCCTCTCTTGACGATATATTAAGTAAGCAACAAAGATCAAGCGACAAGAGAGGAATTGGCTTCACTCCTTTGAAGAAGGAGAATAGCAAGACAAGACACAACATAAGACATACAAAGAAAAATATCAAATGTCTTGGTTGTCATGAAAAGGGTCATATCGCCTCCGTATGCCCTAACAAGAAGAATGACAAAGGAGGACTTGGTCTCACCGCCAAGAAGAAGGTGAAGAGCATTCCAAAGCAAGATAGAAAACAAGTCAACAATATCAAGTGCTTTGGATGCAAGAAGAATGGTCACATTGCCTTGGTGTGCCCAAATCAAAAGGATGACAAGTCAATGTCATCAAAGAAGAGGCAAACCGGTGTTGAACAAGATAAGAAGACAAGTAGGGAAGCAAAAGTCCAACTTGCTACAATTCTTGGGAGAAAGGACATTTTAGTAAGGAATGTCCCAAAGGTATCACTCCTAAGCCTATCATCTATAATGATCATTATTTGCTTAGGAAGGATAGAAATGGCAATGTGTTTGCTAGGAATGTTAGTTTACATAAAACTAATGCTAGGGCCATTTGGGTGCCCAAATCTATTGTGACTAACATTCAAGGACCCAACCGAGTGTGGGTACCAAAAGGTGCTTAAATGTTAAATAGGTACTTGGAGAAGCATTGGAGGTTTGGTTCACACATAAAGAGATGGATTCCATCATATGCAAAATAAGGAGCCAAGCATGAGGAAGATCATTTCACATCATAAACCAATGCTATCTCGGTAACAAGTATTTACATTGAAGTATCTAGCCCTTATACCTTGTGTAGGTTGCATTACATGTAAAATCTTAAAAAGGGTTGTTCTTACTCTTGTGCTAAAGCTTGTTTATTGTTTTCTTGAGCAAGAAGGTGGTGGCACATTAAGGGGGAGTGCTAAATCATAGTCATGTATATCACATCCCTAAGTGTGCCTAAATTAATTAAGTACTAGTATTGTTTTTCAAAATGAGCCATTTAGCCAAAAGTCAAAATTTTAAAATTATTAGTATATCCTTTGAAAAACTAGTTGCAAAATGTGTACAAATGGTATTCAAATGTTTTGCAAAGGTTTTGGTTCAAGAAAAACCTATTTTAAAAGAAAATGAGTTTCTAGTCAAAATTATAGATCTTAGTTTCTTGTTTTTGACTTAAATTAGGTTTTCATGTAAAATCCATTCTAAAAGGAATTTGAATTTGATCTCAAAAGAAAAACCTAGAGTTGGCCATTCTAAACAATTTTGGTATTCAAAATATTTCCAAAATACCAACTCATCAAAAGTTATTTGATTTTGAAATTCATCCAAAATCCTAGTTTGACCTAAAATGTCACTTTCTAGCACTTAAGTGAGTTTTGCCATATGAACCCAAATTATTCACATGAAAAGGTCCATAATGGTATTCATAACTCACACATGAAGTTTGATGCTTTAATTTCCTCATTTGCTCAAATTTGACTTCTTGTATAGAAGTTTCTCAAAAATGAGCTTTATTCGAAAATTCAAAAGACTAATTCATAAAAACTATATTCATTGAAGTTTACTATCTCCAATCTAATGCATAAGGATCCTAAGTAACATTTATTTGAATATTAAAACAAAGGATCATTTGCAAAATTTCCTATTCCTTGATCTATTCCCGAAGCTCCAGGAAAATCGGAATGACCGGAGTTATTCGCGCGGTACAACCTATTTTTTGCGACGACAAGCCTTTTTGCAATGATGCGACCGAAGAACGGTATGACCGCAATTGAATTGCGGTTGTACCGATTTTGCTTTTTTTGCGATCAATTGATTCCATTTCAATTCTATTCAATTCTAAATCTTTTTGACTGCCTCCCTCATGTCAAGATTGATCCTTGTTATCCTTGCAAGCTACTCACTACTAATTGTCCTTGATTGCAAGTGCAATTACTCAAGTGGTATCCTTTCCAAGAGTAGCTTCTCAAAATCATCTTGACATCGAAAAGATTCAAATCTAAATCTTTTGGCTATCCTCTCAAGTCAAGTTGATCCTTGTAATCCTTGCAAGCTACCCACTCATGCTTTGTTGACTCCAAATACTATTTTGATCCTTGTGATATGTTTATCATTCAAGTGGTATTCCTTTAAGTGGTAGCACCTTTTGATCATCTTGATCTAGGCATGGAATTCATATTACTTATGTTTACAAGTGGTATTCTTCAAATGATATCATCTTGTCTTTATAAGTGGTATTCTTTCTAGTGATATCCTTCAAGTGGTATACTTCTTATACCCACCTACAAGTGATATCTATTTCAATCCTTGCCAATCAATTCTTTTCAAACCAAGCTCTCTCCGATACCTCCAATTCATGATATATCTTTTTCATGTGGTATCTCTCCGATACTTTCATTTCATGATATATCTTTTCAAGTGGTATCTATCTAAGTCTTATCTCTCCAAGTGGTACCAAGTATCTACAAGTGGAATTAATTATTATTTGGTATCATCTTTGCTTTCAAGCCTTGTCGACGCATGTTTTCTTCAAGTGGTATCAACATGTGGATTTACAAGAGTATTATTTACAAGTGATATCTACATGTTTTACCAACAAGTGGTGTCATCAAGTGAAAGAGAAGGTTGAAGTCATCTTAAGTTTTGGATGGAAAATTTCAAAAGATGACAAAGAGGGAGATAATTGGATAAAGGGAGCTTTTGTGCATCAAAAGAAAAGATATGGATTGGACAAAGAAAACCTTTGTGTGTCAAAGGAGAAGAATGTCCAAAAGGAACCTTTGTGAAAGGGGGAGTTTTCCTAAAAAGTTTTGAAAAAGTATTATTGAAAAATGTTTTAATTTTTAAATGGGTATATCATTATATGGGTAAACGAATTTAAAAAGACTCCCTTATGGCTTTGTTTTACTTTGGATTTTTGTTGTTTTATGCCAAAAGGGGGAGTATGCTTAGTTGCTCAAAATAAAATGAGTTTTATTGCCTAGCTCATAAGTTTTGCAAAGACTCTCTTTTTGCTTAAGATTTGTTTCGGTTTTTGGTGCTTAATGCCAAAAGGGGGAGAATTTGTATGAGCTACATTTGGTTGTTTAATTTGTTTGAGCTTTATTTGTTATTCTCTTGATCTCTTGTGTTGCCTAAAAGGGGGAGAATCTTGCGGTGCCTAAAGTGGAAGTTTACCAAGATTCTCTTGTCATTTCAATGCATGCATATAGTCAAATAGTCTAATTGATTATCCTATGTTGACTTATATCCAAATGTTGTCATTTATAAAGGATTTGTCATCAATCACCAAAAAGGAGGAGATTGAAGAATCTAGACCTACCATTATGTGTTAATGGGGTTTTAGTGATTAATGACAAATCTAACTGTGAGACTAACACTTTCATTGATATACATATTGTGTAGTCTTATTTGGATATAAAGGTAATAATCATGAAGGCATGCATGTGATTAATGACAAATCCAATTCATTGGATAAACAAAAGGAAAATCCAAACAGGTATGCATTCATAATGATGAATCTATTTGTGAGACTAACATTTCTATTTGTTATATCATGTTTAGTCTCGTTTGGATATAAAGATCAAAAGAGGTATGCATTCTACTTTGTATTCATATATCTTGTTGCATTCCTCGGATCCAAAATATAGGTTGAACTCCACCAAAAGTCCAACTTGAATATGTGCATATGTTTCCATTACACATTTGTGTATGCACACATTTAGGGGGAGCTCAATCTATGTTTTGTGGTTTCATTAGTATTGATCCATATTTCCTTGTCCATATACAATTGGGATCTTTACTTTGAAACATGTCCTTTGAATATATTTAACTTGCATAGTTAATTTATTCATATGAGTATATGAGACTTGTGTAGTTCATATATTCTTGAATGTATTTAACTTGTGTAGTTAATATATTCATATGAGTATATATATAACTTGTGTAGTTCAGTATATACTCATATCCTTGAATATATTTAACTTGTGTAGTTAATATATTCATGTGAGTATATATAACTTATGTAGTTTATATATGCTCATATTCTTGAATATATATAACTTATGTAGTTAGTATATTCAAGTGTGTATATATGACTTGTGTAGTCTATATACACTTATATGTGAGTATAACATAACTTGTGTAGTTTATGTGTGCTCACATATTCTTGAATATGTTTAACTTGTGTAGTTAATCTATTCATAAGAGTGTATAAGACTTGTGTAGTCTATATATACTTATATGTGAGTAGAACATAACTTGTGTAGTTCATGTGTACTCACATATCTTTGAATATGTTTAACTTGTGTAGTTAATATATTCATATGAGTATATGAGACTTATGTAGTTCATATATGCTCATGTATTCTTGAGTTAATACGACTTGTGTAGTTCAGTATACACTCATGATGAGTATATATAACTTATGTAGTGCTTATATACTCATACCAAACTCTATTCAATTATTTTCTATTGAAGTGATTATCATCAATTACCAATGAGGAAAGATTGTGGTATCTTGTCCCGCCATTATGAGTTAATGGTATGTTGTGGTAATTAATGATAATCATATTGTGGAACTAACATTTTCCATGAGTTGGATGAATATGTTATGTTCCAGGTGGTTGATGACTTGGGATGACATCATGTGTTGATAGTCATCAAGTCAAGAAGAGATGATCATGTGTTGATCATCAAGTCAAGTGAAGACCCATCATGAGTTGATGGATGTCAAGTGAAGAGTGCATCATGTGTTGATGCATATCAAGACTCGGGATGGAAGATGTCATCATGTGTTGATGAGCATCGAGTCAAGATCCCGAAGTAAAGCTTCATCATGTGTTGATGAAGGTCAAGTAAGGATGCATCATGAGTTGATGCATATCAAGTCAAGAACCCGGAGTTGAAGCAAGGATGTGCGTCATCAAGCTTCAAGTGTTTGGGCAAGGCAAAGGTATGACTAGCTAGGGCTAAGGATGTGTTCCTAGTCTTTTACCGGTCTCGGTGTTTTGTTGGTAGACCGGATTGCTAGTATAGGTTGCCGTACTATTAAGAGGGGTCTTTGACTAGTAGCTTGAGTTTGTCATGTGTTGATAGCTCATTGTGTTTGCTCTAGCTCACCTTAACATGTTGCCAATATTTGTGAATGTGTTTTACAAATAGTTGTGGCTCATGGTTAATCCTTGTAGCATGTGACTTAAGTTTGCGAATGCGTTTTGCAAATGGTGTAAGTCCATGTACCTTATTCCTTGTGGTGTGATTCTAAGAGTGTGCAAATGTGTTTTGCAACTTGTTGAGAATCTCACTTAAGCCCTTGTGTGCATTAGCATCAAATTAGCAAATGTGTTTTGCAATTTGAGTTGAAGCGAATGCAATCTGTGTTTTCTCGGAAAATCGGATGATCCGAAGCGTGTTATCTTGCGAGACGACCGGGATGCGGTCATATACGGCTCTTGTCTGTGAAACTACACTTTGTTGAGCATGTGTTGCTCTGGTTGAGAGCAGTAGTACGGCGTATGTCTTGGCATGATGACCGTAGGTCGGTCGTTCGATTATTTGTTAGCGGTTCGCTTTTTCGGAGAAGATGCATTTGAGCATGACTTTCGGTTTTGAGAAACCCTTGGAGCGGTAGTACCGACGTGTGTTGGGCGGTACGACCGCGATGCGGTTCGACCGCTTTCTTGGTGCGGTACGACCGCACATCGGTCGTTCTGTTTTCTCTGTGGCGGTTGTAAAATTCCAGAACAGGTGTTCGTGGGACTTAGCCGCATTTGGCGCTCCTTTGTGGAGCGGTACGACCGCAGGTGTTTGTGCGGTTGTACCGATTAGTACGGTACGACCGGACCTTGGTTGGCGGTCGTTCCGATTGGTGACCAACGGCTAGTTTAATAGCCGTTGGAGGAAAGCGATGACGACCGCCCCATAACGCGATCGTTCGATTTCCTAACTTTTTCAAAGCAGACTTTGTCCCAACGGCTAGTTTTTGTGTGTGGGCTATAAATACCCACCTTGGCCATGTGAGGATAGTTCTTTGGTGCCCTTTGAGTTCTATTGAGCTAGTGCAAGCCTCTCATACTCTTTTGTGCATGTGTTGCACTTAGTGAGGTTAGAGAGCAAACCCTAAGTGCATGTGTTGCCTTAGGTTGTGGATTCGTATCCATAGAGCTTTGACACTTGATTGGTTCAAGTGAGAGTTAGAGTCTTGTTACTCTTGGTGTTTGCCGACACCAGAGGCGGCGTGGGGCGTCGTGCGCGGTGAGCTTCTCAAAGAAGATTGTGAGAAGACCTGGCGGTTTGTGAGTGGCGTGGTGCTCGCCATCTCCGGAGTGGAGGAAAGAGCAACCCAAGTGGAGCGAGGTGTTTGATCCTCGGAGGAAGGCTTAATTAGTGAGCCGCCCAATTAGTTTGGGTTTCCCTCAACGTGGATTAGGGAGACCAAGCAAGTCTCCGATTCACCACCAGTAAAACATAACCGTGTCCATTGTGGTTTGCATCCTTGTGCCTTACTATTACATTTATGTTCATTGTGTATGAATGTTTGCTTTACATTGTGTAATTTATATACCTTGTAGTAAATTGCTTATTCATTGTGTATGATTGCAATAGTTCATTGTGCTATTCACCATTGCTAGAATTGAATTGCTCAAGTCATATGTTTAATTACTATATTCTTCAATAGACTTGTATTGTTGGTGCACTTAGGTGAACCTAGTTGATTTAGGCTTTAATTGTGCAAAACCGTATTTATATTAGCTTCCGCATTAGAAATCGGTTTTAGAGCCTAAAGGAATTTAAAAACGCCTATTCACCCCCCTCTAGTCGGCCTCCTCGATCTTACAGCCGTGGCTGTCGCGGCGAATGGTAAGCCGATGGAACCTCGGGTCCCAGATCCGCATGCTCATTGTTAAGTTGTTGTTTTTTGGGGATCGGGCGAGGGGAATTCAAGGGTTTTAGGTTGGTGTTTGTGTTGCGTGCGGGGGTCGGGCGGTGGAGAGGAAGGCGCAGAAGAGCTAGTGGGAGGAGCACTCCAGGGACCTCACCATCGAGTCCAAGACGCTCGACTCCCGCGCCGCCGACCTCGACAAGGAGGAGCGACCCGAGGTGATGATACTACTAGTTCTTGAAACATACATCAACACATAGGAGTATCGAAAGCTAGACAGCTAGCCAGTGGCATTAGACAGAACTTTCATTTAACAATCTCAGCGGTCCGTTGCCAAAGATTTCTGCAAGAACTTTCAAGTGAGTAATTCAGCTTATCCCCTTTCACCTTGCTAGCATAATTGAGTTTCCCCCTGAATACTCTTTATTATTACTTGTTTGAACAGCATCGCTGGAAATCCAATGATCTGTGGTGTCAAGTCTGGAGATAATTGCTCTTCTGTGTCACTGTACCCACTTTCTTATCCACCCGATGACCTAAAGAGTAAACTTGTTGTTCATTGTTCAGCTTTGGGAAATATGCTACCATGGTAGAAAAATGGTAATTTTTTGTCTTGTGTGTGCTATTCAATATTCATATCCATCTCCTTTTCCTCAGCTCAGCCACAACAAGGCATGGCAAGAAGCCACCGTATTGCTATAATCTATGGAGCGGATCTTTGGTCAATAGCATTTGTGCAGTATTCTTTGTCGGTATGCTTCTTTGGTGGCGACATAGGCGTAATCAACATATCTTTTTTGATGTAAATGGCAATATTCTTTTTGATTCTGTGCTTATGCGATCATACTAGCACCACCTGGATTTTGATTGCAACAAATTGATGTCTTCATTGTCGCAGATGGTTGAACAATCTATCATTTCTTGATATTTGAGTCAGTATTTTTCTAAGTGTTCATTTTGATAGTAAATTAACTTGGACACAGAGATACAACAATGCTGTATAAATTTGGTTGGTTCCTTTGACCTTTGGACAAGTTGAATGCACTAATGGAATTCTAGCATATTTTCCCCATAATAATGACATTTTCTACCACATAATTGAGCATTGCTAATTGCTCTAATGTTCAGTCATCTGATATCTGTAATGAGCTATAAATTCTCTTGATAATTGGAACATAAAAAAGAGGTACCTTGTAAACCATTTTGTGGGCGATACCATTGACATGTATTGATATTTCATTCTTGTATAGCTTCTCTTGATACCATATGTGATTAATTTGTCTCACTTCATAGAAATAGTTACAATTTAAACTGCATTTAACATTTAGGTATAAAACTTTACTTGATGTTGACTATTCATGTACTATGTACATAGCTATCAAAGTAACCTGTGGAATCATCTTGCCAAAGATGAGAGTTGAAAAGTCAGTCATCACTCGATCTACTCTGACTACTCGGTTTTAATTGAATCATTTTACAGTTTGATGTTTTGGGCTAACCTTGATTTGTTTCTTGAAGTGGGTCATCTTGTGTAGTTTTTTCTGGTGAACTTTTTTTCCTCTTTTTTTTTTCATATGCTAACTGGTGACTTGACATGCATTTCATAGGTTGTAGAAGGCAACTTAGTTTATAGCAAAGAAAGCCCTCCTGGAGAAGCAACTTCAGTGAATACTTGGTCGATGATAACCATACAAATTCATCGAAATTGATATGTGTTCAAACACTTCGAAGAAATAATCAAAATCGGTACTTTCCTTTCCTTGGATGCACGCCAACACTGCATGATCTTTGGAAGAGTTGGAATGTTATATTTTACTTTAATAATGCACTAAAAGAACTTTATTTCTCTTTTGATTGAGAAGATATGTTGATGGCTTAGACTGTTCGGCAAACTTGTGTGTAGAATGGAGAATGCTGGGGAATGAATAATTTTTTTTATAGAACCACAGGGGCATAGAGAACGAAGACTTTCCACTAAAAGTATAGACATGTACTTACAGTTATGTTTTAGGGCGTATTATGTCATTAGATCATGATAGTACTAACTGTGCATGCCTCGAGTCTAGACTTGTGAAGCCAGTTGGACATTCTTTGTAATGAAGTAATTTTTTGTTGATGGCAATGAAAAAAGTTTGTTATACACTTTGGTATGTGTGTTTTATTTAACCCCGTGGGTCCTAATTGATAAGTCCAGCTTGGACATAAAAAGGACACCGTTTGCAATGATTAGATGCGTTGTTAACAATCCTGGAAGCGATTTGCTAGTGTTCAATGCCAATATATATATATATATATATATATATATATATATATATATATATATATATATATATGTTGCCACTATACCAAAATATGTGTTGCAACCTTACAACGCTTTTATTTACATGTTACCAATGCTTGTATATGTGTTATCACAGACCTTGGCAACGGCCTCAATGGCAACGCATACTAAATGCGTTGGTATAGACCCTAACAACATTTATTTTGACTTCTACCAACGCATATATGCGTTGCTAAAGGGGTGTTCATGTTGTAGTGTGCAGGGCGATGAGTGTACGTCTAAGAAAGTTCAGTTTGGACATGCCGGTAAGATGGAACTCTACTTACTTGATGCTTAATAATCTTTTACCATATAAGAGCACTTTTTTTGTTTTTATTCACACGCACTATCAGAGCACTGACAACAGTGTACTATTGACTGAGCAACATTGATTCGTTGCTGAGAAAATACTTCGGTTTTTAGAAAAAAAATTATGAGGCTATTGTTGCTTTGTCCGCTATCTATTATCCAACATCTCCTATTATTATGCATAGTATTTTATAGATTGCTAGTCAATTAAAAAACTATGAAAATGACACAGTTTTAAGAGAGGCTATTGTCGCTATGAAAACTAAATATCTTAAATATTGGGGAGAAATCCCTTTCCTATATGCATTTGCATTTATTTTATATTCTAGAGCTAAAATTGATGGATTTGCTAATGTTCTTGATCTTCTTAGTGATGCTAACTATTTTGCAGATGTCTGTTCTCGATTACATGAGGTTTTTGAAAGGTACGAAAATAAGTTTAAGGGAGTCCGCTTGCAACGACCTCTAGTAGCACCCACCTCAAGTAACAAGACAAATATGTAGGGCAAGATCTAGGGTGCAGGCTCTTCCTCCAGTTGCAGGTCTTCTTCTTCTACATCGGTACTTTCTCAACAAAGTTCAAGACCAACCTTTCACCCAAGGAGTGGGAACTATCTGCCTATCTGGACAGCGATACGGTGGATTTTAACTCAGAAAACTTCAAAATTTTGCAATGGTGGCATAACCATAAGTTAACATATCCCGTGCTATCTATACTTGCATGAGACGTGTTAACTGTTCATGTCTCGACGGTTTCATCTGAGTCTGCTTTCAGTCTTTCTGAAAGCATATATCCTTGCATGCATTATAATATGTTATTGGGTGTAACTTGTGGAGTACATTTTTGTACTCACCCTTGCTTAATAAAATGTTGTCAAGAAGAGATGGACTTTACTACCAGTGTGGATCTCGATGACTAGGTCGCTACCCTAGTCAATTGCCTGTAGCAGATTAGCTGGGCAATACTACTTCTTCTTCGTCTTCTACTGTGTTTGTTTATTGTTGACTTCTAAGCCTTTCTTGTAATAAACTCTGATATTTATTAATAAAGTTGTGTGAATTATGGATGCTATCATATATGTTTACTGTGTACACTAGCTACTATTCTAGGGACTAGTGTGGAATACACAGAGGATTTGGGGGTGTTACTCCCGGGTCCGACAGAGATGGTATCATAGCTATATCAACTGTAGGTCGTGACCTAGTTAGAATGGCCGTTAGTTGAAAAACTTTAAAACTTATTTTACATAACAAGAAAAATAAATTGTTATCCCCTCATCTTTGGTCATCTATCTATCCTTACCTTTTTCATAGCAATTCTTTCCTACTTAATTCTCCCTTCACCAACTTTAAGTTGGAATTAGTTTTATTAAGTTCAAAATAATTCAAGAAATTTCTGTGAATTTTTCTAGAATTTTTGAACTCTAATTGCTATTTTCTAGAAGCCCTTTTGATTTCTTCCAATTTTTGAAATTAGGAAAATCCTCAAAAATCCAGAAATCCCTTCGGTCCGAATTTATTTCTCTCAGCTTTTTTTTTTCTCTTTTTTAGCTCAACCTACTTTCCTTTCCTTTTTCTTCCTTTTTCCTCCCAGGACTGATTCGGCCCTCTCCTCAAGACGGACCACCACCACCTCCTCCTCTCTCGTCGACAAAGCTGCCCCACTGTCGTAGCGTCCCCTCTCTTCTCCTTCCTCCCTTTCTTCATCCTCCGGTCGCAAGAAAACGCCGCCATTGGCACCCTCAGGAGCTTTTGAAAACCGACAATTTATTTTCCCTTTTCTCACATCATCAAGGGCATTCAAACCCCCTTACTCCGCCGATCCCATTCCCGACCGTCTCCCCCTCCTTCATGCCCTTTTATGCCAGATTTGTATAATGGCTGTCGTACCCCTCGCCACCCAATCTCCTCCCCCGGTTCTCCTATGCCCCTATAAAAGAGAGCATCTCGTGCCCCTCTCCTCCCTCATCTCACCCCCAAGTTTCCCCTCCTCGCCGCAATCGACGTTTTACTCTCGCTGACCGAACGCGACTCCGCCGCCGTCAAAGGAGTTCTGGCAACACCATCTTCACCTTCGGCTTCACCTCGACATGTTCTATGCTGTGCGCACCGTCTCGCCGTCGGGGGATCACTGGAATCGCTACGCCACCGTGAGCAGCATCTCACCGCCGGTGAACCCTGCGCGTCCCACCGCCACTGAGGTGAGCACCACCTTCCCCGCACCTCCATCTCTCCACTGGTACCCTCGCCACTGGCTGCCTCGCCGTCGTTCAATGGCAGTCCTTGGTCCCCGTGCGCTTCCCGCCACGCCGTGTCATGTGGCATGCCACCTCAGCGCTCATGTCCACGTGGCCGCCTTATCAGTGCACACATGGCTTTTTCCTTTTTCTTTAGAAAAACAATTAGGTCAAAATTGTTTTTCCTCTTGCCGACGTAATAAATTATTTTTCCTTTAGAAAAATAATTCCATAAATTCTGAAAAATCTAAGTCTATCATTTCATGTGAATTTCAATCTTCTGAGAGCTTGTTCTCCTTCGTTCGAGCTCCGATTCCAATGATTCAAAATTTTAAATTCATATAAATTCATTTGGATTTTATTTGGATTTTATATCTCCCATAACCTAAATTATTTTATTTGGATTTTTTTTAATTTGGCTTATTTTCGCGTATAGATTTTGACAACTACGGAGAGCCAGATTTTGATGCTGTTTCAGAACAATAGTTAATTAAGCAAGGCAAGTTACATCTTTTGATCATATTTGATCTCATTATTTAAAATTATTTAAATTCTATTTTAAACTATTACTGCATGCTTATTTATATTCAAGTTAATTTAAATTCCTGTTTTAAAATTATAGTTATTCTCATTACCATTGTATATCCAACTTTGACATTGAATTAAACATACCTTGATACCTTAGATGAAAATCTAGTTTATGAAGTAGTATGAACTAGAACACTTTGGAAAAAATATATACCTAGTCATGCTTAGACAAAAAATATTCAATTTGGGGAATTTTAGCCAAAGATTGAACTATGGATTTAAAATGAGTCTATGTTATTATTATGCCATAGAAATTTACAAATGATTTGAAAAACAAAATAAAAATTGGTTTAGACTTGGGCAAAAATTGATAGTTGGTGGGTGCAAGTTTATGCATGGGCTCGTCTCAGAGAATGGTCGAGACTCGAGGCCTAGGGGTTACTTTTGGAATTCGCCTAGTCAATTAAGAACTGGTCTTCGAGCCGCATCTTACAAAGCTCCACCGTACTACCATGAGTCTGGAATGTGACAGACCTAGCTAACTAAACTACAATATTTCATCGTGGTTGTGTTATTTTGAGGTGTGGGTGTTGTGAAGACCTACTTTTAGTACTCACATGGCGCAAGAGGGGGTTACCGCTTAGCATGAAACCTTACGATAGCGAAACCTTAGCGGGCATAACTACGTTGGGATAGTGTAGGGTAAAGGTCTTGTGATAGTTGCTTAGTCACACGCCTTCGGAAGCATGTCTTAGCCGACATGTTAAGCAAACTATCTCTTATGGGTAAAGTTATACAACCTCTGCAGAGTGTAAAACTATTCGAGCCGTGTCTACGGTCGTGAACATGCTGAGCAAAGCCACTCAAAGTTAGACTTTAGTTTTAATTTCAAAAGATTTTATGAAATGATTTTGGATAGTTTATCCAATTGGAAAATTTGGGCAGGAAGCCTTGGTGTAAGGGGGTTAATCCTTCACCATTAGTGCATCTTGCACTAAGTTGATATTTTTAAAATCAAAGAATTTTAGTTATACTAGAACTACTTTGGAACTTAGTGAATGTATTTAAAATATCAAATTTTGTTTTTGCACAAATAACCATATAAGTCTTCCTTTGATATATCACTGCATGCATTATAATTTGTTATTGGGTGTAACTTGTGGAGTATATTTTTATACTCACCCTTGCTTAATAAAATATTGTCTAGAAGAGAAGGACTTCACTACCGGTGTGGATCTCGACAACTAGACTGCTACCTCAGTCGATTGTCTGTGGCTAGGGGTGGAAAAAAAATATCGTTAGTGGGGCTCGTTGGCTCGGTTCAAAATTGCTCCAATTAGACTCGTTATTTGGTTAAATATTGAAATGAGTCAATTTCGAATGAAATTGGATTTCACTCTGGCTCGGCTCGTTAGCTCGGTTCTAAAAATACTCGTTAGCTCGGTTCTAAAAATACTTTCAAACTATAAATAAAATGATATTAAATCAAACTATGTTAATTTCAAGAAAAGCTCGGTAAGACGGCTACCTGACTCGACATCCACCCCTACCTATGACAGACTAGCTAGGCTCTACTATTTATTCTTCATCTTCCGCTGTGTTTGTTTATTGTTGTCTTGTAAGCATTTTTTATTATAAAATAAACTCTTAAATTTATTAATAAAGTTGTGCAAATTATAGATGTTCAGAAATACATTTCTTGTGTATATTAACTCTCGCTCCGGTGACTAGTATGATATACACAGAGAATTTAGCGTGCTACTCCCGCTTGTTCGGGTTGGAGATGGTCAGGCCAGCGGT
The DNA here is from genome assembly GCA_036346405.1 of Phyllostachys edulis. Taxonomy (NCBI): domain Eukaryota; kingdom Viridiplantae; phylum Streptophyta; class Magnoliopsida; order Poales; family Poaceae; genus Phyllostachys; species Phyllostachys edulis. The sequence goes on along the minus strand of CM070546.1, from coordinate 16,590,705 downwards.
GAGGTTGAACGAGAGCACCGGGGTGCTCGTCTTCGAGTTTAGGCTGAAGCGGGAGAGCGTCGTGTCGTTGACGAAGACCTGGATCGTCCGAGGACGGTGGATGGGACAGATGAGGAGCGCGAGGACGCCGACGAGGGTGCAGACGGCGATGAAGGCTCTGACTAGGATGCAAATTGGGTTCAGGCGGTGGCGTTGGGGAGGTTGAGGCTGAGGGTACGGAGGAGCGTTGGAAGTGGGCGTGACGCCGACGTTGTAGCTATAGTCCATAGACATGGACAGTGGCGGAGGCACCATTGGGGCGCGAGGGGGCTGGAGCACCGGCTCCCCTCTCCGCACCCTTGGTATTCACTGAGTACTATTGCTATTATTTGCACCACAAATTTAGTTAATTATGTTTAAATGTGTATTTACTAGCTCATCTCATGATAACTTTGTCTACTAGCACCTCCTCTATTTTCGTTTTGCGTACGCCACTAGACATGGAGTTCTTGCCGTGATTGGTGCATGGCTGGAGGGAGATGAGGTGACGTGACATGAAGGAATCGATACATATAGAGGATGGCGTTGTTTGAAACGATTTGATAACATGCGAAGACAAGAAATTGACGAAATCTTCGAGGCTCGTAACGGCAATTACAACGACAAGGGACAAGAGAAGCTTTAGGAAAGACAGGCAGTACGACCAGAAGGTGGAAATAGCGAAGTAAACAGGGGGGAAATGGAGGTGCAAAACTGCAAATGCAACCATGGACTAATGCTGCAAGCCTGCAACTGTGGAAGTACATAGCAAAGCCTAGCATTTAGAATTGAGATCAAAGTGTAAATCAAATGGAGTAGTAAGAAGTCATAACAATATGAGCATCACTTCTTGCAAGAAAGACTATCTTGTAGGATGATAGTTCTGCAGTTTCAGTAGTGAGATCGAAATGACAGTACGTAATGCAGCTTCTGACTGGACAGTAAGAGTTGTTTGTCTCATGCAAAAAAACTGATGACTGGATAGGTATCCAGTGTTATTACAATGCTTATATGTGGAACGATAAGAATTGTCGACAGACAGATAATACTGACAGCAAACAAAAACACATTCTGTATAATTCGGGTGAGTTTCACAAACACAGGCAAAGAAATATTAGATCGAAGTGGTCTTTCAATTAGCTTGATTACGTAAATTTTACAACATATTTGGCATGTCTTATTTCTGTTGACAAGTCTGGGCTATTTACAAAATGTGCCGTAAAGAATTGAAAACTATCAAAATGCAAACATGGGACCAATAGATCACACAATGCGAAGGAGCGTGATGTGGTCAAATTACAACCTTTGGAAATTCAGAGCACAAAAATAAAGGATAAAAAAGTCAAGGTTATGAGCACTCACATTGAACTGCGACTCGCTTCATCATTCATCATCCCTTTAAAACTTTTGGCCAACCAGATTACCGTTTCTCGGGGGGACACCTTATCCTTCCCAAACGGCTTTAGAACAACGGCAAGCTCCTCCAGCCTATTGTTTTGCAGCAGATCCGCAGAAAGCTCCAAGAGCCCTTCAAGAGCCTCGGCTCGCTGCCTGAAGGACTTGACATCTAGTGTTTCCTTTGTTGAGGTTAGTGTTTCCTTTGTTGAGGTTACCTCCTCCTTAAACCCATTGTTGGTTTCAGGATAAGTAGAATTTACTTCAGGTATAGTAGGCAATTTTACCACATCTGAACTGGCTGGTTTCGGACTGTTAGTATTAGCTTCGGAAACGTTGGGCTTCACAGCAGCAGAATCAAGAATTCCGGAAGGTGTAAAGTTCGTTGAGATGCTTCTCACGTCCACCTCTTCTCTTACTACGTTGAGAAATTTGTCAACATCTGTGCTTTGGACTCCCTCAGGACTCTCTGTTACTGCCTGCTCACCACTGACACGGAAACTGCTGTGTCTTGTCACATGGATAACATCCTCAATTGGAGGGTTCAAATGAGGAGCTGATAGCTTCTCTGATGACTGCTGGATAGGAGTGGATCCTTTGTCTAGTGTAATATTTTTTGTTGTTGAAACAAAGGAAGCAATATCTGGTATCGATGAAAGCAGTTCTTGAACTGTGAACTTATCCTCGTCACCATGTACAGTGACTGTGACAGTGCTCTGCCCCATCTTACTGCAGGGCACGTCATCCTTGCAAATCAACTCTTGCTCAGTGATATCAAAAGATGGGTCCAAGGCTGAGCTTAGACTAACATCATCATTACTAGCCATACACTTCTGCAAATTGGTGGTGTTGAGCTCTGAACTTGGTATAGCTGTTAGGTCATGCTTTTGTATGGCAGTATCAGGGATCAAGCATTTGCAAGATGAAACCAGGTAGGTTGGTGAATCAGGTTCAGATGGTTCAGACTGCTCGACATTGTCAGCATAACCAATTGTGGAACTGGAGCGGGCACTGCTGTCTTCCTTGGTCACTACAGCCCTAGGTGGAGCAGATTTAGCCCTTGAATTGCCCGCTTTCATTTGAATACCTCCCAGAGGACTTGGAGAAGACATTAGAACACCTGGAAGTTCAAAATGAGCATAATTTGGACCATGGACAGGTCGACAAGGACTTTTTGCACGCTCCGTGATGACCTTATTGTGAGCTCGTTTTGTCCCAGTGTGTTGTGGACTCTCTGCTCCCACTTGTCTACGAGGGGGGAAATTAGAGCGTCTAGTAAAACCGGGTAGTATCCTGTTCTTAGCCTTTCCTGCAGCTGCATCAACATCTTCCATGGTCTGCTTGGCAGGGTCTAGCTCCTGCAGCTCATCCGCTTTAATTTTAACCTTGGGAGAATGTTCAACAATAGGTGACTGCAAGACAGTACCAGAAAAATTAGCAACACAAAGAAAGTGGGTTTAGCACAAGAAAAAGGTCAATCCTCACCAAATGCTTCAGGGGAGGAGATGCTTGTATCCGTTTCACAGGTTCGCAGGTGACCTTTGCTGATTCATGTGATGTCACTTCACTAGACTTTGAACTGGAGGAAATGTCACTGTTATGCTTTGAATCGTCAGACAAGCGCTCTCTTTGGCTAGGTGAATGTAGCTTTACACGGCTAGCTCTCACAGGTGAATTGTTTTCCCTGAGCTTGCCCTCCTCTCTTGGAGTTGTGAGTATCTTCTTGATGATTTTTGGCTGCTTACTCTCGCATTTTGGATGCTGATCGACATGTATGGATTTAGAAGAGTCTTGTCTCTCCAGCTCAGGACTAGCAGTGTCCTTATGACTTTTATGACCATGAAGTCTTGAACATTTTTTAACCGATCCATGATCAGTAGCTTCAGCACCTTCAGTATCAATGGTGGTGGTGTTGTTGGAGCTTGAAGCTAGTCCTGATGTGTTTCTTTCACTTGATTGTATACTGTCCATATCACTGCCAGTGCCAGAAATGCTACTACTCTGGCTCCCTGACATGCTTTTCTGACTGCTCCGTGAACTGGCAATGGGTTTCTCCGGTGATCGCATGGGATGCGATATATCAGCAAATGGGCGGAATTGATTAACATAAGGTTGCAGGTATGGATTTTTCAGAATCTCGGATGCCTGTTTACAAAGTGTAACAAATACTGTCAGAATCAAGTAAATGTGACAAACAGGTATTGCAAGAAGGTTTCTATGGGCATAGTAGCTTACAGTAGGCCGATGTTCAGGACTCTTCCTCAACATGCTTTTGATAAGTGTTTTCCTGCATTCAACAGCAAAGAAGGGACCGTTTTAGCTAGCCATAGACTGGGATACTCATCTCAACATGACAATAGAAAGGTAATACTCTGAAGAAGTTGAAAGACAACGTATATAAGAACTAAATTGTAGGTTTGAAAACAGCAGAAATGTTCCATAGCATTACAATAACGATTATGTCAATGAAAAGGATTGTGAAATTATTTTAAACAAGAAAGATAAGAAAAGCAAAACTAACATATATGGCCATTATATATACCATGAAGATGCACTTACATAGATGACGAGTAGCAAGTAGGCAAAGGGCCAATGGAGGAGCGATTTATCTTACTTATCAGTCCAGCCATATCCTGAAGCAAATAAGGAGAAAATTTAAGCACAACCGAACTTTTAAATTTTAAAATAAATAAAACCATCACATTGGTGAACACTGTGAACGAATATGAACATTTTTTTAAAATAAAAATGAACCACAGTCCAGCAATTCGACAAAAATCGCATGCAGAGAAAGTACTGATTAATGATTATCATCTTGTTTTCAAACAAAACTTCAGTTTGAATTACTATAGGTATCTATGGATCTGCTTAAAAGTAAAATATTCAAAATAAGGAGAGCATAGTAGACCTCTTCAAATACATTTTGAAAGATCAGGAGACATAAGATCTACATCATTCACAAAAGTCCAGAAATGAAGTTCCTGGATGGATCATGAAGAACTCTGATCCAGTATGCTATGAACCTGGAAAACAAACTCATCCTTCTCTTATATAATGTTTCACATGGCATGTGCCTGAAAAGTGCACATGCACAGACATAAAGAGAGGACGAAGAGGGAGAAGAAGCTCTGCAAAAGTCATTATTCCTAATATAATGACCGACTTCTACCCAGCGTTCAGAATAGCAACACAGAATGAAGAGGTCAATGCTTCTTTGTTGTCAAGCGATTTTCTAGCTAACTTAAATGAAAGGAATAGAAGTGGGAAAAACTGAATTATTCGATGGAGATGCTAATGCCAAAACCTCTTAATGGAAGGTGCCTATGGTCACCATTTCCCTACTAAGGTAAGAGTCCGGAAACCACAGAGTTTGTACATTGTGACCATTCATAACGCCGGTGGAAAGTGTAATTGGTGTTTTTTATCTTCCATTCCGTTCTTTGATAGCAACCTATATACCTATTTCTAAGTGCTCTAGTCAATCTTTTCTTTCTACAAGGGCAGCCATTAGGAACTTTCTGCATACAAGCTATGTAGCGTTGATTAGAAATGGGACCTCCACCAGTTTTTGCATTCAAACATCCATGGGCAAATAATTATAGTGATTTAAGGAATATGAGCTGATAAGAAGTAAATCATCTCTGGCTGGAAAATACTGTTAGGTAATTATAGCGATTTAAGGAATATGAGCTGATAAGAACTCACAAAAGCCTTGAAAGCAGGTCGATGAGCAGCCATCTCATACATACAACATCCTGTACAGACATATATCGGTTAAAACTATGTATGTAGCATTAATTTCTCTAAGAATCTCGATAAAAGTAAGGGAATATTACCAAGAGACCATATGTCTGACTTAAATCCATAAGGAATGTCTGCAAGCAGTTCAGGGCACATGTAATTTGGTGTTCCCACAACCTAAGAATAATCAATAATCATGCTAAAACATAAGATTCCAAGAACAGAAACGACATTAAGCTAACATATTGATATTGATATATTATTAGAATATGTAAGGATTAATCAAGGAAGAAGTCCATTTGACCCCCTGAAGTATTGTTATCCGGCCACTTAACCCCTCTGACTAAAAAAACGGCCCTTTGACCTCCTCACGTTGAAAAACCAGAGCACTTAACCCCCCATAGTTGTTTTGCTAGGTGGTATTACCTACGTGGCACTTAGTCCGCCTGGTTTCGCCACATGGGATGCTGAGGTGGTAGGAGGCTTGCTTAATGTAATTCCACATGGCGTTGCTCTCCCTCATCACCTCCTACTCCCTCCCCAACCCCTCCAGCCCGCTCCACCTCCTCGCGCCACACTGCGGCCGCCGGCGACCTCGCCTCCACTTCGCCCACCTCCCGCCAGCCGCCGCCCGCTCCCTCCTCGCGCCACGCCGCAGCTGCTGGATCCACCACCCTTGAGCCCATTGCTGGCGGCCCCGCACTCACGGCCACTGGATCAACCGCCTTTGAGCCCATTGGCGCCGGATCCGCCGTCCTCGAGCTTGCTAGCCACCGGATCCGCCGTCATCAAGCCCACACACCACCGGATACACCGTCCTCGAGATTGGCTTGAGGAACATGGCGAGGAGGCGCGAGACCACGCCATCGGTGCCGCCGATCTTCTTGTGAGCATCCGCGTCCATGGCGAGGCGGGTGAGCACCTCGGCGCCAATCTTGTTGCAGTTGTCGTGTTCGTGCGCGAGATTCTTGATGATGAGGAGACTGAGGAGGTTGCATTCCTCATTGGCGGCGTAGAGCAGCGACGACACGGACTTGATGGCGTCAGGGACGCCAGCCACGCGAAGCGCGTTCCGCTTCTTGCTGGCGAGTTTGGACACGACGAGCACAGGTGATGCATGTGCACCAGCCTCAGTGGCGCCCTTCCAGCTGAGCATCTCCACCAGCCGCTCCATGACGGCGGCCGACATGCTGACCAGCCGCAATGCGGCATCCCCGAACCGTGGGCTCGTTGCAACGTTGACAAGGATGCCGACGCCGATGCGTTGCTCGTATACACATTGTGAGATCACTGTTGTATAACCGTGTGTATAGTCCATTGTAATTTGTACAACACATGATGAGCAATATGTATTTTGTACATTATGTCATGTATTTGTACGATGTAGTCTTGTACAACATGTAGTATGCACATGGGTACAGTATATTGTTGGAAGAAGTCCATATGTTGAGTCATCGCCACGCCTCCTACCACCTCAGCATCCCATGTGGCGAAACCGGGCTGACTGAGTGCCATGTGGGCAATAACTCCGAACAAAACAGCCATAGGGGGTTAAGTGCACTGATTTTACAACGTTAAGGGGTCAAAGGGGCAATTTTTTAGGTCAGAGGGTTAAGTGGCCAGCCATAGACATCAATACTTCAGGGGGTCAAATGGACTTCTTTCATTAATCAATATGTGGTTTTCCATGCAAGATTTCAAAACAGAAAGCAATAGAAGATGAAGGAAATAAGAGAGAACTTTACCGAAGAGGCTAAATCATCTGCCTTTAAAGTCTTAGCCAGGCCAAAATCCCCTGAAAGTAAACTAGAGATATTTAAACTGCAGGAAATGAAGGACTGCAAGATACAGATCGAATAAACACAGAATTATTTGAATTAACATGGGACACGAACCAAGACGAATGTCCTGAACTTTTGTGAGAAATATGTTTGAGCACTGCAAAAAGGACAAGAACACAAAACATTACTGGCTGCTTGATAAACTAAATGACAGTATCACTATTCTTTGTCACTTACCTTGAGGTCCCGGTGCAAAACAAAGTTCGAATGCAAGTAGTCAACAGCTAGTGCCAATTGAGCAAACCATTTCAGTAGTTTCTGGGGGTTGTTCACAACAGTTAGCACACTTTTACACATTGTTTTCCCAGAGCATAAAAAAAAGGACTAGAAAAATCCATGATTACCTCCTCTGGAAAGTATGTCCCATTTGCTTTCTTCATCAATTCAGCCCTGTCAGAGGACACAGTGAGACAAAACAGAGTCAACAGAATGTTAACAGAAAAAAAGCTAATCTCCCAACCCTTAAATCACACTCACATATCGCCACCTTCACAATATCCCGTCACAATGCAAACGCAGCAGCCCTGTTGTAACTCACACAATAAGTTAAACAAAGATGACAAAGATGAAACAAAACAAAAGGCACATCCGGGTGCATGTTCCTAGAGAACAAACCTTCTCAACCCATGCTTCCTTGAATTCAACAATGTAAGGATGTTGCAGGCGAGCAATAAGGGTCATCTGCAATTTTCCTTTCATTTATCAGCTCCTCGAGGGAGTACTAGTCGATGAACAAATAAAGCCTAACAGTTTCTCATGCTTCGCTGACCTCTTGATGAGCAGACTTGCGGCAGCGCTCCGTCTGCCTGGCGAGCCGTATTTTCTTCAGAACATACCTGCAAACCAATCGGATGTCAACCAACCCTACCTTAAGGGGAAACAGACTCCACAACTACATAGAAGCAACGTGCATCATACCTTTTCTTCTCAGTCTTGTGGTTCACGAGGATGGCAGCACCAAAGGCGCCACGGCCAATCTGTTCCATAACCTCGTATTGATCCATCCGCGACTCCATGGTTCCCAATCTCTCGACAGAACTGCTACAACTTTACAGCAGCAACACACGTGCAAAATTTTAGTCACTAATACCCAAATCTTCACATCTCTTCTACACGACGCAGCTCCGATCAATTGCACGTCCTAGGAGATTTCTGCAAAAGCATAAAAAAAACTGTCATAAATCAAGCAGCATTAGTGCACGTTTTGCATTCAAATTTGACCAAAACCCACTCCTGTTCCATCCAATCGAGCCATGAACACCTAATTTATTGGCATGAGAACATTTAACCACACAAAATCCAATAGAAAAATCTAGCCACACAAATCCATGGCCGAAGTTTAGCGACTGTTCTACGCACAGGCACAGGAAAAGAGTAGCCATTCCTCACAGACAAGCGAGAAGTTTCGCAACTGTACTACACAGTTCCCACCAACCGCCACTGGCCGAGACAGGGACCTTACCGGCTACCGCGGCTCTCTCTCCACCGACATTGGCCAGAGACGGGGGGCTCCGGCGTTGCCGCGCCGCTCCATGGCAGGTGGGCTCCGGTTCCGGCCGAATCCGGCGGCGTCGCCGGCGGCGGGGTAGGGCGGGGCGGCGTCGCGTCACGGCGCCGACGCCTCTGCTCTCACACACCTGAGCTCTCGTCGCCTCGCGGCCTCGGCTTCTAGCTAGCTAGTGGTGGTGCCTCGCCTTTTGCGGATTTGATTTGGTTTTTGGTTTTGCTCAGCCTTCTGTTATTTTGTTCTGGTGTGCTTTTGGTTTTTTAAATCGCCGTATGGGGGTGGGGGTGGGCATGGGGGTAGGGCTGGGGAGGCAGGGGGAGGAGCAGCTTATATACGCCATGGCCACGAGCAACGATGATGGTTGATGAGGTTAGCAGTCCTAGCCAAACAGCCGGTCAGGCATGATCTGTTCTGATCCGACTACTATTTATGTTATGTCGGGCCGGTGTCTGGATCAGGGTGACGACTCAGACACGGTCCATCGGGCATTCAAGTCGGACCGGTCCGTTTAGCCCATCGGGCCAAGTGTGACCCGTCTGATCCGTCAGAACAAAAAAATCCAAAAAAATCCAGAAAAATTAGAAAATTATGTATAATTCAGAAATAGACATGAAAATTGAAAAAAAAGAGATAATCACATTGAAAATATAATAAAGAGCTTTATTAATGTCCAACTGGATGCCTCGTTAAAACCTTCGACAAGTAAAAACTCAAAATGAGAAAACCTTGACAAAGGAAAAAAGAGTCCAACCTATAGCTCTATAATTCTACATACATGATACATCTTTGTTCTATGTGTCAGTGTCATTATCTAAGTACAGATTTTCGAACACCTCCGACAACTCTGGATTTTCCACAGAATGTTGTGTTCGTGAATCAGCTTGTTCCCAGTCTTTCACAGTTAGAAGGATCTCCATCATCTCACTTGTAAGACTTGTTCTTCTCTCCTCCAATATTCTTCCAGAAAGACTGAAAGCAGACTCGGAGGAAACCGTAGAGACAAGAACAGTTAACACATCACGTGCAAGTATGGATAGCACGTGATATGTTAATTTATGGGCTTGCCACCATTGCAAGATGTCGAAGCCTTCTAAGTTGAAATCCACCGTATCGCTATCCAGATAGGTGGATAGTTCTCTGCTCCTTGTGGGTCTTGGCTGAGCGGCGTTAGTGTAGAAGAAGAAGAAGAAGAAGCTCTGGACTTGGACCTGGAGGAAGAGGCACCGAAGATCGCGTCCCACATATTTGTCCTCCCACTTGAGGTGGGGGCTACTAGAGGTCGTTGCGAACGAACTCCCCGGAACCTATTTTCATACCGTTGGTAAACCTCGTATAACCGAGAACGAACTTCTACAAAATAGTCAGTATAGTCTAGCCCCGTAGTATCATTAAGAAGATCAAGTACAGTACCAAATACATCAATTTTAGCCCTAGGATCTAAAAGAAATGCAAATGCATATAAGTAAGGGATTTCTCTTCAATATTAAAGGTATTTAGATTTCATGGAAACAACAGCATCGCATAAAACTAAGTCATTTTCAAACATTTTCAATTGAGTAGCAATCCGTAAAATAGTATGCACAATGATAAGAGGTGTTGGATAGTAGACAGCGGACAAAGCAACAGTTGCCTCATAAAAATTTCTAAAAACAGCAGTATCTTCTCAGCAACGAACTAATGTTGTTCAGTTAATAGTATAGTACTGTCAGTGCTAGGATAGTGTGTTTGAATAAAAACAGAAAAAAGTGCTCTTGTATGGTAAAAGATTCTTAAGCATGAGGTAAGTAGAGTTCCACCTTACCTCCATGTCCAAATCGAACTTTCTTGGACGTACACCCATCGCTCTACAGAAGTTCTTATATTGTACTATTCTTACATTAGAATTATTCAAGAAAGAAATCGCATCGCGAAAAGCTTTAATATATGGATTCAACCTCTTCAAACCACATTTGACTATAAGGTTGATAATATGATAAGCGTATCGTTGATGTAGCAACAAGGAATCGGCATATGTACTCAACACTGGAGTAAAAATGTCCATAGCCCTAGAGTTTGAAGCGACGTTGTCTAAAGTAATTGTGAATATTTTTTCTGTAAGACCAAAGTCTTCCACGACTTTGATAATACAGTTCACAATATCCCCGTGTGTGCTACATCAATTAATTTCAAACCTATAATCATTTTCTCCATTACCCAGTATTAATATAATACGCAACTACACTAAGGTAATCCTCCCTAACCTGACCACTCCATATGTCCGAGGTTAGGGCCACCGAAAATGTGCGCGTACTAAATAGTTCCTTTATTTTATTACGACGTTCATTATAGTATTTCATTAGATCCCTAGTTGTTGTCTGTCTAGAAATAGAAGAAAATCTAGGATTATGTACAGTTCTAATGTAATTTTGGAAAGAAACAGACTCGCCAAAGCCTAATGGTAAATCCTTAGAAGCAATTAAACGACAGAGAGATTGGCGGGCTACCTGAGGATCGTAGTCCCAGCTAGATACCGTACCGTCGGGGTTGTATTGCAGCTGCGTCTGCCTCATCACCAATCCTTGCTTGGTTCGACATCTTGCAGCATGTCTAAACAAGTGCCCCGTTCCACCTGTATACTTTGCAGACAATTCATGGCGACATATTTTACAAATAGCATATGGTACCTCATTTCCCGCTACGTCTTGCTTGGTTGTCCTGTCAAAATTATCCCACACTCCCGATGTAGACAGTCTCAACCTCTTTGCTCTAGTTGCCATGGAGTCTAATGCTGCCATGGAGCCTGATGACGGAACTCCACCTTGCTCCTCCGATCAAACCTCTGGTTGGTTTGAGGCAGCTGCAACCGCCTCCATGGACACAATTTCCTTCGGTGAAAGTCCATATTCACCAAGAGCAAAGCTGCCGTAAGGACTGTCCATAACGAGAACTACAAAATTGAAACTAACACTATTACTACTTTCATCTTAGCATAACAAGAACTAACAATAAAAGTATTACAAAAGTAGTATTATACCTCTTTCGCTGACTTGCTGTCAAAATTTGAAATTTCCAAAATTTGGCACAAATTTTTTGAATTTTGCCAAATTAGCTCAACACGGATTTGAATTTGCACAACACAATTTCAAAGAGAGAATGGAGAATGAAGGGGTGCTGAATGAGGGGGGCGGTATGATGGCTTTTTATAGGAAAAAAAATGGGATTTTTATTTTATTTTTTTGCTATTTTTTAAGACCTCAACGGTCAAAAAGGTAAAAAATAAACGGCTAAAATCTCCAACGGCTATTTTTTCGGGCCATGCCATGCCTAGGCACGGCCCACGAGCCCGCACAGCCCGGCTACCCCCTGGCCTACCCGCGCCTCCCGTCCCTTCTTCTCTCCCACCCCATGCCTCACCTCATGCCTGCACAGGCCGCCGCCTGCCTCTCGCGTCTCAGCCGCCTCCTCGTCGCCTCGTCGCCTGCCACCTCCTCGCCTCACCCCCCACCCCCGCCTCGTCGCATGCTCGCCACCCGCCACCTCCTCGGCTCCTCGCCTCCTGCCGCCCGGCTCCTAGCCATCGCCATGGATGGGTGGGTCATGGGTGGCTCCTCGGCGTCCTCGCCTCCTCGTTCGCAACGCCGTCGGTGCCGCCGAACTGCCTTCTCGTCCTCCTCGCCATCGAGTTGCCTCTTCCCCTCCCGGTCCCATATTCCACCGCGCTCCACTCCGCTCCAGCCTCCTCTCGCGCCATCGGGTCGCCGGCCGTTCTTCTTCTTCCCCTCCCGGTCCCGCGCTACCCCCGCCTTTCTTCCTCCACGCCAGCAGCAGAGCTTGGCGCCATCGCTTCACCGGGCGGTCGGTTGCGTCTGCAGTGCCTAGCACGACCCGACCTCGTTCGTCTTTGTGTCTGGTCGGCCCACCGTGTCGAGGTGGCGGCCGTGCATGGCCGTGCTCGTCTTGGGGCAGCCAAGACGACCCATGAATAGTGTGGTACGGCCGCCCTCTGATGTCGTGTCTCGTGCCAGCTTGGTAGGCCCGGCCCATTTGGCCAACTCTACAGGTTAGTAATACTACTATATTTCTTACCCGGATTCTCGACATAAGTTATTTTGGACATTGACACGGATTTTAAAGTGATATTTTTATTGTTATTTTTTTAAAAAAAATATGTTGTTTTAAATTATATATTATGAAAGTATATTTCATAATGGATTTAGCAATATCAATTTCATACTGTCAATCTTGGTAATTCTTACATATTGATGATCAAAATTAAAAATGTTTGACCAGTAAAGATTCTAAAATTATTTGCATTTGGAATCGGAGGTAGTACTTGTTGGAAGAATATTTCATCCACTTACCAGTAGGACCCACCCCACTAGGTTAACACCTGTTTAACGGATCCAGAAATGTAATTGCTTAGAAAAGACTCTAATACTCCTCACTTGTACTCATTGGCTAGTTATCTCACCGAGGGGTATTCCCGTCATTTGTACAGGCCCAAGAGCCTACAAATACCCCATGTATCTCTCATTTGATGGAGAGCTCTCTTGAGCAATGAAGAAGCATATTAAAACTGGTGAGCCCTCGGGGGCTCCCTCCCCGGAGGTAACCCCCGTTAGCTCATCGACAGGAGTAGGGCGGTCCTCTCAGACCCCCAAACCTGTATAACCCTCGTGTCATTTTTTATTCTCGTGGACGATGTCCCGTCAGACGGCCGATGTCCACCCCCTCACTCATGTTCAGTTTTTACACCTACAACATTGGCGCCGACTGTGGGGACGTAGTTAATTGACGAATGGCTATGTCTCCTACCAAAAAAATACTCTAAGTTCACGAAACCTTTTCTGGCTTCGGAAGATAGTGATCTTGTGAATGGCCCATCCACTCTTTGAAGGAGCCCTAGCCGAGCACCCTCGTCGGAGATCAGGGCCATCCACTCTGGGATGCACAACGTCCTACATGCCCTAGGGCTGCCATGCGCGTCCTCCTCCCTTGTGCGAGAGGATGCGAGGGCTAGCCAAGGGCGAGCAGTTCAAGGCGCCATCGCAACTAGAAGGCTAAGGATTCTGAGGCCAACCATCACCCCCAGGACGCATGATGTCCATGCGGCGCGAGCGATGAAGGCTCGCTATGAGAGCTGCCCCCTAACGCGCTACTGTTAGGGGACAATCCCGACATATAAATCTCGTATGGACTCTCGAGACACTTTCCCTCCAAGGGATTTCACCCTCGTGGTGCATAGGGTGTATGACCTCCGCGGTTTCCCCTAGCAAAAGTCCAAGGTGGCTTGGGCATTCGCCGCCTCCACCATGGCAGCTCGTGTCCTACTAGACCTAGGGCATGAGCGACCACCCTCGTGGTGCATAGGGCGTACGACCTCCGCGGTCTCCCCTAGCAAAAGTCCAAGGTGGCTTGGGCTTCCGTCGCCTCCACCATGGCGGCTCGTGTCCTACTAGACCTAGGGCATGAGCGACCACCCTCGTGGTGCATAGGGCATACGACCTCTGCGGTCTCCCCTAGCAAAAGTCCATAGTGGCTTGGGCGTCCGTCGCCTCCACCATGGTGGCTCGTGTCCTACTAGAGCTAGGGTATGAGCGACCACCATCGTGGTGCATAGGGCGTACGACCGTCGCCTCCACCATGGTAGCTCGTATCCTACTAGACCTAGAGCATGAGCGACAACTTAGGCCCAGTACCAAGTTGATGAATGTGCTAAGGACTTGTCCCCCTTAGACTCCAGGCCACGAGTTGAACGACCACTGGGTCCTCGCACGCCTAGCTTCATTTCTTGGCAAGGGTTAACCACTCCCATTCATTCTCGATCACCATAAAAGAACCCGCCTACAGAGTAAAAGGGCTCCATCGCCCTCATAGTTCGGTGCCTCACGACTTAGCCTCATGAGCACCACCGGTGTGCCTGTGACTTACTGTCGGGGGCACACGTCCAAGGTGCCCATGAATTAGCCTCATAGGAACCTCCAAGTCCACTGGGGGCTACCACCCCTAGTGGTCATTCGATGCCCTACGACTTAGCCTCGTGGGTGCCACCAGTGTGCCCATGACTTACTGTCGGGAGCACACGTCCAAGGTGCCCATGAATAAGCCTCATGAGCACCTCCAAGTCCACTGGGGGCTACCATCCCTAGTGGTCATTCGGTGCCCTATGACTTAGCCTCGCGGGCGCCACCGGTGTGCCCGTGACTTACTGTCAGGGGTACACATCCAAAGTGCCCATGAATTAGCCTCATGGGCACCTCCAAGTCCACTGGAGTAACCACCTCTAGTAGCCATTCCGTACTCCACGACTTAGCCTCGTGGGCGCCACTGGTGTGCCTGTGATTTACTGTCGGGGGCACACGTCCAAGGTGCCCACGAATTAGCCTCATGGGCACCTCCAAGTACACTGGGGGCTGCCACCCTTAGTGGCCATTCAGTGCCCCACAACTTAGCCTCGTGGGTGCCACCGGTGTACCTATAACTTATTGTCGGGGGCACACGTCTAAGGTGCCCACAAATCAGCCTCATGGGCACCTCCAAGTACACTAGAGGCTACCACCCCTAGTGGCCATTCGGTGCCCCATGACTTAGCCTCGTGGGCGCCACCGGTGTGCCCGTGACTTACTGTCGGGGGCAGACGCCCAAGGTGCCCATGAATTAGCCTCATGGGCACCTCCAAGTCTACTGGGGGCTACCACCCCTAGTGGTCATTCGGTGCCCCATGACTTAGCCTCATGGATGCCCCTCCGGTGTGTTTGTGGCTTAGTGTTGTGGACACACCTTCAAGATGTACATGAGTTAGCCTCATGGGCACCTCCAAGTCCACTGGGGGCTACCACCCCTACTGGCCATTCGTTGCAGCACGACTCAGTCTCATAGGCAGCTTGAATCATCTTCCATCGACCTCGCTTGAATGTCGATCAAGGACTATCATGCCTACATAAGGCTATCACCTCGGATATCTTAGTATCTAAAGTGATGGGACTCTACTTGTCTCACGACAATGGCTTCAATTATCTATCATGCCGAACGAATGTTATCTTGTTATCAGAAACAAGTGTTGATCATTCTCTCTTTCACACAGAGATGCTCGTGTTATCAACTTGTCCCTGCAACGTTTCTAGCTCAAACTGCGACGATTCTGAGGAGTTCTACTTCAACGACTCTCATCTATCCACGGAGCAAGAGGAGGATGACTTCGCCTACCTAGGCTTCCCTCCGACGCGCTGTCCGCCTCGAAGGGTAGGCCTCGGCCGGGCGGCTCCGCGTCCACGACTTCGCCTTCACGGGCTTCTCTCCGATGCGCCGTCTGTCTCGAAGGCTATGCCTCGACAGGGCAGCTCCATGTCCATGACTTCACCTCCACGGGCTTATCTCCGATGCGTAGTCCGCCTCAAAGGCTATGCCGCAGCCGGGCGACTCCGCGTCCACGACTTCGCCTTCACAAGCTTCTCTTTGACACGTCGTCCGCCTTGAAGGCTATGCATCGGCAGGGCAGCCTTGCATCCATGCCCTTGCCTACTCAGGCTTCTCTCTGACGCGCCGTCCGCCTCGAATGCTATTCCACGGCTGGGTGACTCCGCATTTGCTACTTCGCCTTCACAGTCCTCACTCTGACATGCCTCCCACCTCGAAGGCTGTGCCTCAGCTGGCCGGCCTTGCGTCCACGACTCCGCTTGCACAAGCTTTGCTCGGATGCACCCCCTGCCTTGAAGGTTGTGCCTCGGTGGGGTGGCCCTGCATCCAGTACTTCGCCTTCAAGAATGGAACAACAAAAACCACCCCACACGAAGGGCCAGTGAGAAGCGGCAATTTGGTACCCACCCTCGCGTGGAGCACTCACGCGATATGAAGCACAAAATAAGTCTAATTCTTTAGGCACCCGCGTGCTCACTAAGCTAAAATTGGCTAAGTCGTAGGTGCCCTTGCGCATATTCCTTAGCCCTCATTCCTCGCATTGCATCGAGTCAGAATTTGGCTAAATCTCGAGTGTCTGCATTTCCGCATACAAGACCAAAATATTACTAGCATACCGCAGTAAGCATGTTCGTCAGCAGGATACAAGACCTCAACATTCTTCTTTGCCACTCGGGTGCCCTAACAGGCGTCCAAGGTACAAGGGGGCTAGTGTTGAGGAATCCTACCACCTCCCTTCTAAAACGCTCTATACTTTGACAAGACTACACAAGGGGCGTACGTAAGCCCCTTGTCTTGGGCGCTTGGCTACCAGCCCACTAGAAGTGGTTCGAGGCCTATTGGATACTCACGCGCTACACGCTCGTGTTGTGTGGATGTCCTCTCCTGTGCCTTGCGCCTCGATGCCCCGCGCGTCCCGTCGCAACTCCAAGGCCCGTGTCCCGACACCTCATCACTCCAAGCGCCCTGTGCACCCCGGTAAAATGCATTCAATCCCTATGTAGGGCTCCTAAGGTTCCACGTGCCCTACCATGCTCGGCTCTAGGGGCCACCTCGCCTCCGCCCGAGCGCCCGACCTTAGGGCACTTTCGCGTCGGCTTCGTGCAGCCGCCGTGCCTTCGTCGGACTCAGGCCGCCTCGCCTCTGCCCGAGCCCCGGCCTCGCAGCTGACAGAGCTCTGCTATCAGCTCGCCTGCTCCGTCTCCGCCTCGGCGCAACCTCCTGGCGTCGGCACGCATTTGCGCCTCCTAGGGGCACCTCAACTGCTCCGCCTCTGGCCTCGCCAATGCCCTGCGCCCTCGTGGCGCCATCGCGGCATTGCGCCCTTGCGGGGTTGCGCCCTCATGGCTCCCCGCGTCCTCACGGCGCCATGCGTCCCATGCACCCGTGTCCTCGTAGTGCCTCATGCCCCGAGCGTCCGCGTCCTCGCGGCACCCCGCGCCCTTGCGGTGCCCCGTACGCCCACATCCTCGTGGCACCTCACGCCCTCGTGGTGCCCCGCGCCCACGACGCCCTACGCCACATGCGTCAGATCCTCGCGGCGCCTTGTGCCCTCGCGGCCTCGTGCCCTCGCGGCGCCCTTGCGCTGACCCTCGCGACGCCCGCGCCCTCACGGCACCTGCGCCTGTGCACTCATGTCCTCACGGCGCCACATGCCCGTCGCGGCGCATCCTCGCGATGCTTCGCGACCCATGAGCCCATGTCCTCGCAGTGCCCCGCGCCCTGACGGCGCCATGCGCCCCATGCGCCCGCATCCTCATAGTGCCCTGTGCCCCGTGCGCCCGTGTCCTCGCAGTGCCCGCGGCATCTCAACGCCTCGTGCCCTGGTGTCTGTGTCCTCACGGCGCCCCGCACCCCATCGCTCGCGTCCTCGCGGCGCCCCACGCCCCGTGCGTCCGCATCCTCGCGGTGCCCCATGCCCTCACGGCCCCCGCGACCCATGCGCCCAGCACCTGTGCATATGGTGTTAATTCCGTGGACATCGCACAGAAGACGTGCTATGGCCCATACCAATCGTAAGCTATGGGTGGTTTTGCTCTCCAGAGATGCTTCCGCTTGGTTCTACCCATGCTGGATGTGGCCCGCCTGGAGCAACCCAGCTTTCTCTATGGACTCCGCTTCTCCCTGTCCTCCCAATGGAACAACCCTCTGTTGTTTATTGTTTCCACATGATGGACTTTGCTTGAAGCTAGGCCTCTGCCTTTCTTTATCCTCACGTGAAAAGAAAACGCAAAAGCAAAAGCAGTCAGCTGCTAGCTGCTAGGTCCACTCCAGCACAACTGAATCCTCTATCTTCACTATCGAATGGTTCTCTGGTTCTTCATTCTTTCCTTATCTCCATTTGCCTTTTCTTCTCCATTCCTCCATGGCCTTTTCTCTTGGAGCTCCCTTCGGCAGTGGTATGCTCCATGCGCTGCCTCCGGCCCAGCGCCGTGCCTCCCTACGCTCGGCCCCCGGCTCCCTGCGCCACCACCTCTGGCTGCGCCCGTGTTCGTGGCTCAATCTTGGCCTTCGACTCGCCCCAGCGCCTCCCTGGTGGCCTGGTCCTCCCATGCGCCCTGCTGCGCCCGTGCTCGTGCCCTCCCCTACGGCTCGGGCTACCCCTCCTAGCTCAGTCCTCCCTCCCCGTGTGCGCTAGTCGCACCCGGCCACTCACCTCGCCTCACAGTGCACCTTGGCTCGCGCCAGACTGGCGCAGCTTGTGGCAGCTAGCATGCAGCGACCACGCCCTAGCAGTAGCGCCCTAGCGATCCGCGCCCAGCGATAGCGCCAGACCTCGCGCCCCACGGTGTCGTGCCCACGAGCCATGTCTTTGCATCCCTAAGCGCCACTGAACACGCCCGGGCTTCGGCCTCCTAGCGCCTAACTCCTCAGAAGAGAAAGTCGTGGCTATACATACGCACACAAACTCTCTGCATGCATGCAAGAGAGAGATCGCACCAGATGCTGCCCCTGCATGTTCATCCCTGGTTGATTTGCCAGGAGTGGCATCACTTTCAGGCTCTGGTAGCTTCCAGATGGTGTCATCATTTTGAGCATCTTCTTGTGATGGCTTATCGGTTATCATAGTGGTTTGAGGTGCCTTCTCAGCAGCCATGGAACTTTCCAATAATTTGTTAATCGGCATTGTCCTCTCCGAAATTTTCTGAGGGGCTGCATCAATTTGAGATGGTTTCGACGTGGCTATTACACTTTCTAAAACCTTCTTGGTGCAAGGCATTGCTTTGACTAAAGAGGCTGCTGGCCAACATCATGTGAAGGCAAAAGTGTAGCCTCACATGAAAAAAGGTGCATCAAGTCAAAGGGACAGGGACAGCTGAGGGACCCACATCTAAAAGAAAACGGACTGGGCGATCGCCATTGGACCTAGCCAACAGAGCATGTGAAGTGAGCAGGTAGTGTTTGGACAAAACTGAAGTTTCTCTCTACCAAATATCATATTGTGGATGCTCTGGCGTCCTACGCACTCCGGCGTCCTCGCTGTGAAGCGCGTGCGCCTGTGCACTCCGGGCGCCTCTCAGGGGCGCCTGCGTGCAGCCGAACCCTCATCGCCAGCGCCGCCAAACTCGACGCTTCCTTCTAACGAAAGTAGAGATGGATACGTCGAGCCCTTCAACATTCGTCAATGGAGAGATTCTGAATATGTTTGTTGAGCGAAGAGTGCGCACAGTAGTTCAAGTCCAACGCAGTGAAGGTGGAGTGCTTGTTGGGCAGTCCACTGATGGACATCAGTTAACCATCAGAGGTGCTCTCGCGGCGCCCTCGGGCCCTCGCGCTATCCTCGCGGCCTCACGCCCTCGCACCCTCACGACGCCCTTGCGGCGCCTTTGCACCCTTGTGCCTCGGGGCCTCGAGCCCTTGCGACGTCGAGCCCTCGCACCTCAGGGCTTCGGGCCCTTGCGGCGTCGAGCCCTCACGCCTCGGGGCCTCGCGCCCTCATGCCCTCGGGGCCTCGGGCCCTCGCGTGTCGAGCCCTCGCGTCTCGGGGCCTTGGGGCCTTGCGGCATCAGCGCCTTTGCGCCCTCGGGGCCAGCGCCCTCGCGCCTCGGTTTTGCGCCCTCGTGCTCTCGGGGTCTCGCGCCTCGCGGCGGCCTCGCGTCCTCGCGGTGTTGTGTTGTCGCGCCCGCGCCCTCGCTTTCTCGCGCTCCGTGCGACCACTCCGCGCCAAGGCGCCTCGCGCTTTGCCCGCTCGTAGTGCCTGCGCCACGGCGCCTAGCTCGCACGCGCCCTGTGGCCGCCCATCCAAGCGCCCTACGGCATAGCATTCGGTGTTGGAAATTTTCTTGGACAAAGCCGAGCGCTTCTCGGTTTCTCTAGAACTAGTGTAGAGACCGAGTAAGGACAAGAAAAATTTCAAAGTGCCAAATCTGAGGGTGGCAATCCAGTTGTGCATAGTGTGGCGTTTTCGGTGCACATTTTCGGACGTGACCAACATTCAAATCTACCAGAACTCTTCTGAAGTATCAACCTCTGCATGAAATGCACAATTCAAGACTGCCCATTTTGGTATTTCCCCCAAAACGCCAAAGGGTAGGGGGGTTACTGTTGGAAGAATATTTCATCCCCTTACCAGTAGGACCCACTCCACTAGGTTAACACCTGCTTAATGGATCCAGAAAGGTAATTGCTTAGAAAAGACTATAATGCCCCTCATTTATACTTATAGGCTAATTATCTCACTGAGAGGTATTCCCGTCATTTGTACAGGCCCAATAGCCTATAAATATCCCATGTATCTCTCATTTGATGAAGAGCTCTCTTGAGCAATGAAGAAGAATATTAAAACTAGCGAGCCCTCAGGGGCTCCCTCCCCGGAGGTAACCCCATGCTGGCTCACCAAGAAGAGTAGGGCGGTCCTCTCGGACCTCTGAACCTGTATAAACACTCGTATCATTTTTTTACTCTCGTGAACGATGACCCGCTAGACGGCCGACGTCCACCTCTCACTCGTGTTCGGTTTTTACACCTACAACAATACTTAATAGCGATGTGGCGATGGATTAGTTGTTGTGATTAAATTAAGGGACAACTATTGGGAAAGGTGTACTCCAATTACTAGTGGGTCACGCTTTCAATAACGGGTAACTACCACAGCTGATGCATCCCCTTTCGATGTCGATGATGATTCCTTACTAGCAGATGCATTTCAGCATGGACTTAATTGTCTATTATTGTCCGTAGCGACTGCGAACTCGGCAGCACGCACAAGGCTTTTATCGTCCCGTATTAATCATACAAATCATAAAAAATAAACAGAATTTTTTATGTTGATTTGGTGTCTAAACCAAAAGAGTTTCCATGATTCCACACCTAACTGCTGGTTTTCATTTGATATCTACAGCCTTGGTGGGTGATATTCGCGAGATGGTTTTGTACTAAATGCTCCTCGTATTGGGTGATTATATCTCTGGTCAGAAGTTACGGACAGTCGATTCTGGGTTTGGGAGTCAGGGAATTGCTATGCGAATTTCGGCATACTTCATTGTGATCCTCGTCCGATGACCAAGGGACCGGTAAACAACAATCTAAAAAAATAAGAACATGTGATTAACGGGCAGCTCGCTATATCTGTATGATTAGATGTGTCACAGGACAATGTTCCGTGTGCCCGATAATATCCTTCGTCTTGCCAAGTATATTTTCGGAGGATTTTTTTTTTTTTGGGGGGGGGGGGTTCGCGTGCGGTGTATGAACGGTACCATCCCCAGTCAGTACAATGCTTTAGTGCTCCAAAAGCTATAGATAGACATAATCCTATCGAGCGAAAAGAGACCTTATTAATGGTAAGGATGTAAGGACGGGCCAGTGGCATGGTGACGGAAGCGAGAGAGGTTGTTGCCATCCATCTGGGTTGATTTATAGGATGAATGTGGGATTTTTTTTTTTAAAAAATAATCTATGTTTTATTCGGAATTACAGAAACAATACCACTTAATTTTTAAAATAGTACGTGTCAAGACAATTTCTTTGTTGCAATCACTTTGATCAACAATATACCCATGTTTGTCATTCACAAATGCAAAAGTAAGAAAAAAGGTTTCACCGAAATGATGGAAATATTTAACAAAAAATGGCAGTTTACATGTGTTCTAACTTCTAAGAGATGTACTGACAGGAAATACAACAATTATGGAGCTGCGCCCCACAAATACAAAACAGAATGAACTGCAGGAAAGTATATTTTTTGCTCAGCTGATTAGAAATTTCACTAAGTATATACACTTATACATATGAGTGAACGCTTACCTATCCACCACTCCATTCTTGCAAAAGGGGAAATTTTAATTACATCTGGAGGATCAACACTAATGTTTAAACATAATAAAAGAGCAAAACATTCAGTCTTCATCTGCACAAGCAAAAGCATTATTAGTAAATAGCATATGAAAAATACAAAGAGCTTATAAAAATAAGAAATGGAAGACATAAAAATTTAAAATAAAAATAGTTAAAACAACAAAAAGAAGCAAGCAGAAAGGTATGATAGATAACCAACTAAAATAGTAAAGCTATTTATTGATTAGCTACTTCTAGTGAAAATAAACAAACCACAACTGTGGCCCAAGTTATATAATACACAGGTCCTCAGTCCGGTTGTAATAAGCTAGCATGCATCCTTTTACATAATTGTAAAGTTTGGTCATTTTGCCCAATATCTTTCAGAATGGCATTATGCAGTAGAACTCTTGACCAAAGAATGAAAAGCCTGCTTTCAATCGGAACTCTAGGCGAGAAAGAAAAGAAGGCAAGACTAAGCTGCGAAAAAATCAAATAAACTACCCCCTCTAAACAGCAAGAAATCCCAAAAAGATCAGGAACCAAAAAATCAAAACAAAATCCACAACAAAAACGGTCCAACAGAGCGGCCGCGACGAACAAAACAGCAAAAAAATCGTACAGATATTAGGTGATACACATTTTTTTTTTGTAAAATATTCTTTAGTATATGAGTTCATTCTATGCTGTGGAACGATAGTGTCACATAGACACATACTCACACTACTTCTGTGTTTCATAGAAATATGTGGGCGCAACTATGGAATTGCACTGCGCAATACAATTTTGATCAACAAACTGGAAATTTGTACAAAAAATATGGGGTAAACTGGAGCAATACAAAGGACAAAGTGCTTTCTTTTCTAAGCCCTTCAGGGTGAGCAAGCAGAAAGGTATGATAGATAACCAACTAAAATAGTAAAGCTATTTATTGATTAGCTACTTCTAGTGAAAATAAACAAACCACAACTGTGGCCCAAGTTATATAATACACAGGTCCTCAGTCCGATTGTAATAAGCTAGCATGCATCCTTTTACATAATTGTAAAGTTTGGTCATTTTGCCCAATATCTTTTAGAATGGCATTATGCAGTAGAACTCTTGACCAAAGAATGAAAAGCCTGCTTTTAATCGGAACTCTAGGTGAGAAAGAAAAGAAGGCAGACTAAGCTGCGAAAAAATCAAATAAACTACCCCCTCTACACAGCAAGAAATCCCAAAAAGATCAGAAACCAAAAAATCAAAACAAAATCCACAACAAAAACGGTCCAACAGAGCGGCCGCGACGAACAAAACAGCAAAAAAATCGTACAGATATTAGGTGATACACATTTTTTTTGTAAAATATTCTTCAGTATATGAGTTCATTCTATGCCGTGGAACGATAGTGTCACATAGACACATAATCACACTACTTCTGTGTTTCATAGAAATATGTGGGCGCAACTATGGAATTGCACTGCGCAATACAATTTTGATCAACAAACTGGAAATTTGTACAAAACATATGGGGTAAACTGGAGCAATACAAAGGACAAAATGCTTTCTTTTCTAAGCCCTTTAGGATGAGTAACAACGTAAACAAGGTAGGATTATGTGCCAACACAGCCTTGTTGACCTAAACTGTTATTGGGGAAAAAAACGATCCTAATACAAAAATAACCAAATCACACGACTGAATCATAATCTAAAGAGCACACATAACTGGCACATTACAAAGATAGGGGGAAAATTAATGCATAACAGAATGAATACAAACAATATTATGTTAATGGTGAAATATTTGGATTACCTCTTCTAGTGGCACAGCAGCATCTTCGATAGTTTGCCTAACTTATCATGAATAGCAATACCATCAGAGCTTGGGTTTGCCATACGATAAGCATCAAAGTTCACACCACTTCCTAAATACTTCGCAATTACTGGTGTATCATGTTTCATTGCATGTTCTATGCAC
Organism: Phyllostachys edulis; assembly: GCA_036346405.1. Lineage (NCBI taxonomy): Eukaryota > Viridiplantae > Streptophyta > Magnoliopsida > Poales > Poaceae > Phyllostachys > Phyllostachys edulis. Next base: position 16,566,575 of record CM070546.1, on the reverse strand, counting down.
TCCATGACCTTTTTCAATATGACAGAACTAAGAGATTAGAGTAGCAGTGAATTATAAGTCAGCAATATAATGTAGAGCATACAAAACTTTTCTTATCACCATGTTCTATGATAAAAGCATGATACAATAAGTATAAATTGACTAAGCCTACTGTAATTCACCTAAAGTTATTGAACAGACTGGTGAGAAGAAATATATTAGTGTAACTCTGCAGGCTACATGATACGATCAGTATAGGAAAAATTTCAGTATACATGGAAAGTAAGATCAACAAGCACACAAATTATACAATACAAACCTTTTCCTTAGATTGTAAGCCCACATTAGATTTGGCCTGGACAGGCAAATTCTCGGTGATGAATGCTACACATATGTGTAAATCAGTGGTTTCTTGATCGTGCTATTCATTTGCTATTTCTGTGGCCTGCAATTGATCATAGAAGACAATTGTTTTAGCAGATGTGCTGTAAGATAGAATTAGGTTTGCAAAAGATCTTGCATGAACTCATAGGTAAAGATATTTCTTGCCATGTGAAAACCCGAGCAATAATATATATGAGTATCAAAATTCGCATGATCTTTATGTCCTTTCGCAGCACAAAAGAAACAAGTCAGAAAAAACAACAGCATGTATCACTTTGACACATTCTGGAAAACTCCAAATGCAGGTACACTCATGATAAATTAATCTAGCATATGAGACCTCATCTAAACAAAACTATGTGTGAGAGAAAACGAAGGTACAAAATTAGCAGCGCACCAAGCATGGCACTCTAACATGAGATAAACCTATACGGTAGCTTATTATGGAGCGGTAGAAATGGGGACACATAACTTTCAACAAGCATGTAGGTATCGTTTCATCTTTTCTGCATTTTTTTGTGAACATCCTAGAAATATCATCCAGTGGTAGATCGACCTCTGCTGCAAGCGACTAATTCCTCTTCTTTCAGCTCGTGATCTGAGCTTCATCTTCATTAGTTGCGCGTTCGTCATCTTCCTATGGCACCAAACACAAACACCATGAAAAAACATACCTCGAGTTCAGTACAACGGAGACTGGATCCTCATCAGAAGAACCACAGGGACCGTCGGGTGCATTGCTGCTGTGGCGACGTCAACCCCCCCACGCAGGGCCGATGGGGGAAGGTGTTGGGAGGAGGCCCCCACATGGAGAAGGGCACCGGGGCAGGGGAAGAGGAAGCGCACGGTGGGAGGGGGGGGGCATGTCACAGGGAAGGGAGGGAAGTGCGGTGGGGAGAGGGGGGTAGATGGCGACAGGTCAAGTGAAAGGGAAGCGCACATGGGGAAGAGAGCACGCGTGGTGGGAGAGGGGAGGCATTTTTCATTTGGGAGGGGCCAACGGTGTGGAGAGGGACCGCACTGGCAGGCGGGGGTAGAGGAGGCGGCAGCATCGGTGAGGGGAGAGGAAGCCCGGTGGGGAGGGGAGGCCATGGGAAGGGAAGGGAAGGGGAGCGGCGGTCTGGAGAGTGGAACAGATGGCGGCAGGGCAGGGGTACAGGGAGCGGTGGCACTTCGAGGAGGATTGGCGACCTGGAAGGAGGCGGCAGAGGGGAAGGGAAGGGACAGGAGAGTTCTGGAGGCATCGACCCGGGCGGAGAGACCGATAGAAGGAGAAGCGAGTAGCGATGTCGTCTGATGTTCGGCGCGATCGAACGGGCAGAAGAGCTCCGAACATGCAAACACGCCATTGGCGCAAAATCATCGAAGGCATACATGGATAGCGGATGCGAAGCTTCGCGCAAACCCCACGCATTTGGCAGGAAACGTCCCGACACGCTGGTGATTGCGATCGGACGGCCAGGAAACCACTAGCGCGTGATTGGAGGAAAATCGTGAAATGCCGATGTGGAGGTGCTGGGAAGGCAGCGATTCTACGCGCTTTAAAGAGAGTAATATGTATTGACCATGAACATTCACAGTTAATCGTACTTAGGTACTAATTAGAAAATCACTTCATGTTTTTTTTAGTTTTTTTTGCAATGTTGGCTAGCATAACTAAACCGGCTCGAGTCAGCTATAAGCCTATATGCATGGCTGCAAAACACACCTACCGATCATCAAAGATGGTTGCATATTTGCAGCTGTCCGACCAAGAAATGTGATGGCCGAACCAATACAACAACCATAGCATCCTCCGGTATAAATGGGCGCAGAAAGGAAGCTAGGAGAGCCGCCCACATCACCGCTTTTTGTTTTGACCGTCCGATTCGGCGCAACTTAGCTCGGGATCGTTGGATTTTTTTTGGTTATGTGTGCCCGTGGATCCTTCTCGTCCTCACTGCTGTCTTCCCTTCTCGCGTGATGCGCTTTTCCCTATTCTTTTCTTCCTCTTCTTCCCATTCCTCTTCATTTCCTCTCCCCATTCTTTCTTCTTCGCTGGCCCGCCCCTGCGCCCCTGCGCCTAGTCCTCCCGCGCGGCTCCTCCCCTAGGTCTCGTGCGCCTTCGGCTCCCTCTGCGCCTTCCCTGGCCTACGCGGGTCGGCCTTGCGCTTCCCATTCCTTCTTCTTCTCCTGGCACCGCCACCGCTGCGCCTTTGTCCGCCGCCATCGTCCCTCTTTGGCCGGCCTGCTCCCTCGCGCCTCATTCTTTGGTGTCGCCGCCTTGCGCTTCCCATTCCTTCTTCTTCTCCTAGCGCCGCCACCGCTGCTCGCTTGGTCCGCCGCCACCACCGTCCCCTCTTCGGTCCGGCTCCTGCTCCCTCACGCACCTCCGCTGCCGGTGTTGCTGGCCTCCTGCGCCCTCGGCTACCCACGCTGGCCTTCCCCCGTGCAAGTGCTGCTCGCCTGGTCCGCCGCCACCACGGTCCCCTCTTCGGCCGGCTCCTACTCTCTCACGCGCCTCCACTGTTGGTGTCGTCGGCCTCCTGCGCCCTCGGCTCCCCGCACTGGCCTTCTCCCATGCAAGCGCCCGCGTCGGCATGCTCGCGCGGCTCCCTGCGCCTCCCCGACGTGGCCTAATGCCCAGCGCCACCGCTCGGCTCTCCCTCCAGCGCCCTCTCCTCCTGACCCCTTCCTCGGCTCGGCCCCATGGCGCTGCCTGTGCCTACCCCTGGTTGCTTGGCCTGGCACCGCGCCTATGCCTCTTCCTCCCCTAACAGTCTGCGGCTTGCCCAAATTTAATCGCTTTCGCCCCCCTTCCCCTTTTCTTTTCTATTGATTTTAGCTTCTCAAGTTCTGTTTCTTGGATGATCTTGTGATTTTGGTTCTTGCTGCGCGGTCTCGCCATGGGGAAGGGTAAGTTTCTCTCTGCGTTGTTTACTTAGTGTTCTTTTTTCTTGGTAGGTTGCGGCGGTGCTTGGTTCTGAGCATTGATTTTTGATTTGTGGCTGTGGGTTCTGTAGGTAAGAAGAGCAAGGTCATGGCGGCAATGGGACAACCTCTTTGGACAATGATGACACCGAGCAGTGGCCTCGTCGTCTACGGCGTTGTCGGATCTCTCCCTTTTTAGTTCTTAGTAGTTTACAGCTTACCTCAAGTGTTTGGTTTAGCTTGCAAATTATCATTGCTACAAACTTATGACATGGTGATTGGTAAGCGGTAGTATCCTGTTGCTTGTATTGTGGTTGCTAGGTTATCGAGTACTGGATAGTGTTGTTGCAGTTGATGAGGCTGCTTTCTCCCTTGATTCTTGGCGGATTTTTATGTGCTTGGATGTGTGACAGTCATTAGTGACTCCAACTGATGTTTTTTTCTTTCGTAATTGTTTATCATTATCCATATGGATAGCAGAAGAAATGCCCAGCAGCTTTTGAGTAACTGTAGCGAGGTTTCCGTCTGTGCATTAACTTTGTTGAACTTTTGGTATATATAACACAATGTTATAGCTCCATGGGCTATTGCTTTCGCTATTGAAAGTGGGCGACAATTTGCGATTTGGTGTTGCTCAGTGTTACCATAATGAATGTTGCCATTTTGCCAAGTATATACATATGCCTTCATAGAATCTCATTATTTCGTGGATTCTAAGAAAGATTTATTTTCCAATTCCACTTTATGGGCGTGTTCCGATCCAATGAGATGCATTTCTCTTTTGTTTTTCTTGTTGTTAGCAAGGTTCCAATGACAAGAAACATATGTAAAAATTAATTTGTTGCGTACTACCTTGTGTTGTGTGCGATGTTTATCAGTCCATCCCATCATTGATTATGCTTGCTGCAGTAAAAAGGTGTTGCATTTTGTGGCAATGCTTACAACCTGCAATCTTTCATTTTGATTGCAATGTCAAACTAATGAAATAGGTCACATCACATATTATCATGAACTGAGTTGTAGGACTTCCATAAATTAGTCTGTAACCTTGTTTGTTCTTGTGGCCGTAGCTTAACATGTATAATTCTATAGTTCTACTCAAATAATCATAGCAATAGCATGGATAGGCTGGACTATAAAATATAAAGGGGGTGTCAATACTGTATTTTTCCTATCTTTTCTGGAAATTTTTAGTGTTTACCTAACAACTGAGCTAATTTTCTAGAAGAACGACCTCTGGTAAAAGTAACCAGATTATCTTTTAAAATGAGGAATATCCTATGTAGAACTTTTGATTGTTGATATATTTTTTGGCCCGGCAATCCTTCAGCCGGCCTCTCAACAAAGTGTTGATTTTTTTTATGGATTACTGCTTATCAGTTAAGTTGATCACTCTTTCCTGTTGCTTTCAGGATCATTATCGTTGTCAAACTTGATATTCTGCAAAGTGAAGACGCCCTAAGTAAGGAATAGGGCCCTAACTTGCCGACCAATGCTGCTCAAACTAATAGTGGAACCTATTCCATTCAAATTCCATTCAAAACCAAATGTTTGCAGTTCCTACCACAGTTGAGGCTTAATGAAGTTTTTGTGATCTTTTCTGTTACTTTTTTTTGGCAACGGTGTATTAATTTAGTGTTCTAATCTTTATACTCCGTATGCTTTTCCCTACAGGTATGACGAACAACGTGATATGTTGTACAACCAAACATATAATCTTGACCAAGTTGCTTTTGCAGCGGAAGAACTTAAAGATGCTCAACAGACTGTATATTGTCACAGTTTCCTCTGAAGTTTGATTTCCATGATCGATCTATCCTGATTCCCATATTTATGCTAAAAGTATTTTTTCAGCAGATGACTGCAATGAAGATTGCCAATAAAGAGCTGAAAGGGGTGATGAAAACCGTCAAACTTGAAGATATAGATGTATGTAGCCTACTTTTGTTTACTAGATTCTTCATGTTTTCAAAATTTTCATCTTATATATATTTTCATTTGATTGCTTATTTTCCTGTTTACTTTTATTTCCGATTGCACCTAAATCTATACCTACTTATCTAATCTGTACAACATGCAAGACGAGATGATGGATCTTATGGACGTGAGCAATGAAATACAAGAAACTCTTGGTACAACATACAGTGTCCCTGATGACATCGATGAGGAAGAACTTATGGGGGTTACGGCTCTTATTTGGTATTTGGTTATTCTTAGATAATTTAAATTTGTAACCAGTGGTAACTAGCCGAGGACTGGCTTTTGATTTAAATTTATTTGAAGTCGAGTTAGCAAACACACCGATTTATATCAATGATTCAGTTCCCAGTGGGAGGGAACTGGTATTGCCCTAGGTCCAGAATTTTCCCCGAAACTTTTGTTTGGCACTTTGGTTGTACACCCTTTAGTGTTTTTGCGGTCAACTAGTGTTGATTTACTGAAAGCTTATGAAGACAAGACAATTTTCTATTTGCTGTCCTTATGTTGTTTTTGTTGAAAAATGCAGAGCTTGATGCTTTGGAGGCCGACATGGACTTTGAATCAAGTTCAGTCCAATCTTTACCTTCAACCAGACAAGGAACCAGATCTAGATTCTGAGATTAACTTACCTGTTGCACCGACTGGTCATTCAGCAGCCCCACCAAACCGACAGCAGGTACGTAAATTGCAAGAATGTTCTTAACTTGTGTACCCATTTCTCTGTCGGATTTTCTTGCTGATTTTCAGTTTCCAGAATTTCTCTCCCCGAGTCTGGCTTTTTTGCTGTGTCCTTGTGGATGGTTCGAATGTCACCTTATTCAATTATCTTGTGAGCTACCTCTTTTACGAGCTCTACGTGCATTTCTGATACTAAATTTAGATTCAATTCGCAAAGTACATAGTTTAGAGATATAGAGGTAGTACAGATTCTGCATATATTCCTAATATTATACACTTGGATATAGAAAACGACTCACTATGTATATATGATTTCATATTCACAGCCCATCTAGATCCTCCATTATGTTCTGTATAGATCTTCCAATATTACCACGTAGCTATAGTTAAACCATGTTAGAAAGCCACATAATCAGCAGGTCTCACTTTGTTTCGTAATAGACACATAAAAAAACTAGGTATCTGTTTTCTCGCATGCTTCCTCACATCTATCTATCAGCTAAAAAAGTAACTTAGTCACTGCTATTAAACACTATTTATACGTCACCCTTGTTGTACAAATACAACATTTTTCAGATCAGATGTTGGGGATGTTACCCCATCTTGGGACATTGCCGCTTCTACGTCTTCTAAGGACCACTCAACCAAAAAAGATACCTAAGTAGAGGTACATTTACCATGCTCTTTTAGGAAACAAGCCCTTCGTGCTCTTTATTCTGTATATAATATTTTCACACGGTTTTGTCCCTACTCCAAATTGAATTATCTGTCTCTACTTTAAATTAAATCACCTATGTTACTATTTACCTACCTCTACTCTGCATTACATACATGTTTCCATTTTATGTGCAGATCATATTAAATTAACTCAACTAAGACATATTCTTCTTGCAACAGGTCCTACAAGATCTCATCGCTATGGCGTATCTTCATTTCTCGACGCCCACTTCTATCATTTCAGAATCGCTTGGTCTCGTCGATGTTGATCGCTTGATATTAGTGCGATCCAACTATGTATTTTGTATATATAGATGTATCATGCTACCTTGAAACGATTGAACACTATGTTTTACGCTTCACCTCGCTCGCACACACTCTCATTTCACCAAACTCGAACACTCTTGTTGTTAGTCGACCAAATAGTATCGTTTTTCATATTACCTCTTCATAGATGACCTATGCTGTTCTACCAGATTTCATATAATGTTTCGCACTATACTCGATATTCTATTCAGATAAAGAGAACCGACATGCACCTCTGCTACTAAAGCCTTACATATTACATACCTATATTGCGCTGCTACTGATACCTAGATTGTGTTAAGCCTTTATGTACATATTTCTATATTTCCATACAATGTTTAACATTATATCTTTCCCAGTTCAGTATCCTACATAGCTAACACATAGCTAATACATCCTTAGTCCTTGCTAAACTTACCTATCAGTATGTTCTTATTCTCACTACCATCCGATATTTCCTCTTAGTTTTACTACATCGTCCAAGTCAGATTAACCATATATTTTAGGCAAAATTTGATTTATGCCACTAAGAATCTTGCAACTTCGAGATTTGCCACTGAGTATATTGAAATTAGAAAATTGCCACTCAAGTTTCTTTTCCCATTGAAATTTGTCATTCTCATCTCTTTTCTCTAATTTTCCATCAAATCCAAATATGATCCGCCCATTTTGCCCCTCTCCCTTATGAATCCATCCCATGAGATTCCCCATCCATTTGGTCACCGCCATGAACACGCACCAGTCCTCCTTCCTCTTGATCAAGCATGGCATCTTGAACTTGTTCCACGACCTCCGCCCACGACCACCATGATGGCGTCTTGCTGGCGAAAGCACAAAGAATATGAGCCAACGCGAAGTGGTCGCACGGCACCTCCGGAAGCATGATGACTGCTGCTGCTGTAGTAATCGGCGTGCGATGTGGGCTCGTTGTCGAGATCTCGATGAAGCTGCGGTGACGGTGGCGTGGCCGACATTGTCGGAGATGAGCGCTGATAGAAAGGGGGAACGGGTGGAGCGAGACGCATGACCGTGGAAAGGCCAAGAACGGGTTGGCCGGGTCGCCGAGGAGCTTGATGGCGAGGACTTGGCGGCGGCGGAGTTGAGCGTGGCGGCCACAAGACCGGGTGGCCTTTGCTGTGGATGAGGCGGCCGCGGAAGGAGGGTCATGAGGAGGTGAGGGCGGCGAGCTAGGGGTTGCCCGAGACGAGGCGCCCGGAGACGAGACTCACGGGCGAAGGCGGTGGAGAGGGAGGGGGCCAGACACGGCTGCCTCACGCCTGCTTGCGTGTTCATGGTCAGAATGGCAGAGTCTGCAGTGACCAAATGGATGGGGAATCTCACGGGATGGGGCAAAATGGGCAGATTATATTTGGATTTGATGGAAAACCGAAGAAAAGAGATGAGAATGGCAAATTTCAATGGAAAAAAAAACTTGAATGGCAATTTTCCAATTTCATTATACTCAGTGGCAAATTTTGAAGTGGCAAGATTCTTAGTGGCATAAATCAAATTTTGCCTATATTTTACCTTTCGAATCTTCGAATTAATCACCCACAATTACAGTTTACCAATATCCTTATTCCATTCCACGCCAGTATCCCAGTTCCCCTCTTCGTTTCTGTGTATAACGTTTTGTGTATAATGCGCGCGCCAAGGCGCGCACAGGGTACCTAGTTTTGAATAAAGAGCTTGGCTTACACTTACACCCTGTTCTGCTGAAAAAAAGAAAACAGAATCAATAATTCAATACTACATGGCTAAACTAAACTATAGCTCAACTGTACAGCGCATCATCAGCTCTTGTCTGCTTTCTCACAAGGCACGGTTGGTTTATTCAATTGCATCACCCAAAGTTATCCACAGATAAACCTGGTTTGTTTTAGGCTAATGCTTCCTTTTTCTATATTTGTCCAACAGGTTAGTGAGCTGATCCTTCTAAGGTACACTGGTATTGAATGGTTTTGATAGAAAAGGACCTGTCTTTTTAATGGCAACTTCTGGGTACTGAGCTCTCATCAACAGTGACTGACCACTCACCGGTGCCACACTAACTCCAGAGAGCAGAGCTTGAAATCGCAGTAACAAGTACAGGGTTATTATACTACTTTTGAATCTTGAGCACAGACTACAGATTCAGGGGGTTCCCATGTCTACTGTGCCGCTCGGTAATTAAATTCCCAAGGACGAGGAGCGTGAGCTCCATTGGATGGAGTCATGGAGAAGAACTCAAGAAGAGCCTGTGGTGATATCTAACACAGCAACAGCTGAAACAGACTGAACAGCTGCTTCACTAGCTCACACCCTCTGCAGATACTGCACTCTGCACTCTGCACTCTGCACTCTGCACTCTGCTGCATGACAAGTGGGGCCTTGTAAATTATGAGGGCCCATCTGCAGTGCGGTGATGCAGCATGTGCAGGATGTTTCACAAGGATATGGGCCAGGCCTGACAGGCTGTCGATCAGATAAAGTTCAAGATGGACAAGCAGTGGATAAGGTGATACAGTACAGAGCTGCACGCATGTGACATTTGGTCGTAGTAGATTTCGCTTGAGCTCCTACGGTTGGCTTTACTCCCCCGTGCCAAAACCCAAAAGCATTGACACGTACACATCGGCGATCATCGATTACCATAGCTTGAGCTCCAACGGTTGGCTTTACTCCCCGTGCCAAAACCCAAAAGCATTGACACGTACACATCGGTGATCATCGATTGCCATAGTAAAGAGATACGGGTAGACTATATTAGCATACAATTCAAATTTTTACTATATAAATTAGAAAGTCATATAAATAAGAGATCATAGATTGTTACCACTAGATACGCAATACAACATAAGAAGAGTTGGAGTAGCCTAATTCAATGTCAAACGCATAAATGTAGTGGTTATAGTCGACCGTCCAACGTTCTCGGCACTGATTATCTCCTCTAGCAACCTCTCGCGTTTCTAACGTGGATCGCGGATCATCCTCGACCAACGCAACAGTAATCGCAATAGCGTCTTTACGGTATACACACATCTACAGATGAAACATCATACGTTGGTGTGCTAGCACCAACGCGCACAACAGAGCTTTCGAGAAGTGGTGGCTAGGGTTTCTGTGGTATAACTCTAATGTAGAAAAGCCCACACGTCTGCCTTTATAAGGAGATTATAACGGATCCTATCCGAACTAGTTTGTTCCAACCTGTTAAGTGTGTAACCCTGTAGGTTCATGCGTAATCAACTATGTCTCGTAAACTCTTTTTCGACCACAAGTCGGTAGCGGTTCTTAGCAGGACATAGTGACTCCCGAATACACATAAAGATTATATCGGATGAACCATATGCAATATGATCTGCAATCAGGTCCTTATCACTCATGACTAGTTCGTACCTCCATACGACCAGTTCGCATCTAGTCATGACTAGTCTGTAACACCTTACGACCAGTTCGTCAACCAGTTAGTGATTATGTACGACCAGTTCATAACTAGTTCGTATCTCCATACGACTAGTTCGTATTTGGTCGGATTGAACGACCTGCTTACGTATTCTCCTTTTGATTCATGATATCTGGTTGAACTCTAGGTGAGATATTTATCATCCATAGACTGTTTGGTACTTTCTCAATCTAGTGACGGATAACTTCGTGTGGTTGACTCTTCGACCACTAGTGGCACAGCCATGCACTTTCTTTATCCGACCACATCGAGAGACCCAAAGATGTCTCTTCTGTTATGCTAGGATGGTCAAATCTCATATTCGACTAGTCACACCCCTCCACATTTTTTATAGTATACCTGAAAGCTATCTTTATAACCAATTAGTTACGAAGTAGCGTCTAGTAACCTATAAGTGTACTATTACACATGTAGGAAACCATACCGATCTTACGTCTAAGTATTATATATCATCATTGCTTGAGACCAACAGATGACATATAAAATCATAATAATCTCAATAGTGTAAGGTGGAGTCAATCCAACACAATATTCTCTAATATATGCTCACATTATTTATTCGATATCTCCATATCTATGACCGATGAAATATTAATTATCAATCAATACATGTGTTGATCGATAAGTTACTAGTGTTGACCAGTGATATCCGACAAGGTATACTTTTATAATGACATCGTACAACTATTAAAGAGCTTCATTAATAAGTCACATACTTGTTAATTTTTGTAAATGATAATTCATCTCAAAAATATAATAATATTTATCATACAACTCATAAACATAGATATGATATAATCATTTTTGTAATTATATCTATTACGTATCACCAACAATAGGTTCACCACAGCGTGATGTCCAGTAAGAGATAAGAAATGGCACTAACCAAAAGTACCCTAACATCAAATCATCGACTATGTATGTACTGCGGATCCCCAATGGTAGGTGAGGACACTAGCAAGGAGTAAAGGGAATCCATAAATACTGTGCTAAATTTCAGCTATGACGTTGAAGACACAATTATGGCTCCAACAAAGTTTTTAAGTCGACAGAGCCATCACGTCCATAGGCCTCCGGACACTATAAGTTTAGCGTGAGTACTTCTTTTTCTCCAAACCGAAAAGTGCAGGCCTTTAATCGCAGTGCGTGAAGTACTTTAGCATACGATGGGATGATCATTTTTTTGCGACGCTATGATAGTATAATCTTAGTTTTACGTACCAATTACCATGTAGTAGTTCTAAAAAAAAAGTACCGTGCCATCGAGCTCATATCACCTATTATTATTTTATTAAAACAGAGTTAAAAGAAGTTACCACGTTCGCTTTGAGGGGCAAAAAATTCTCAGTAGAAAAAAAAGAAAGCTCTATATCGTCAATCATTGTGGATCTAAATTATAACGGTCTAGAATAAAAAAAATCCATATCAAATACAATAAAATAAAATTTTGAAAAAAATAGTAATTTGCCAATCGGTCTCACCACGAGGTTCAATCCAGATCACAAACACTCCTACACTACCTTGGCTGTTGGTCTAACCCGCATTACAATAAAACTAAAATTCGAAATAAAATAAAATAAAATAAAATAAGAAATTTGATTTCCAAACTAATTCCTCAATAAAACTCCTAAATAAGTATAATTCAGAATATAAAAAAATGGCAAATAGATTTGTACACGAACTCCAACAAAAAACAAGCTGTTATTAGAAATAAAAAGATTATCAACTTTATTTTGATACAAATTCCAAAAAATATAATTTGAAATAAAATTAAACAACAATTGACAATTAGATTTGTATAGGAAATCCAACAAAAAAATAACAAAAATTCGGAATAAAAATAAAATAAAATTAGCAACTTGATTTCAATACGAATTCCAAAGTAAAATCACTAAATAACTTGTCGATGATCTAGTATCGATCTTTACGAATAAATGTTGGGGACTTTCCTTGAGTTAGATCCACACAGAAAAAGACATAGGGATTTAGACATGTTTGGACTTTCTCTTGAGATAATAATAACCCTACTCCTGTTGTTGTATTGACTATGGTTTACAACCGGGAAGAAATAACTAGAACTAGGGCTTAATGACTTCTGTCTATTGTCTCCGATCGCTTTTCTCTCCTTATATAGTGTGTGAAGGGGTGACAATTGTTCTATGCCAAGAGGCGTCTTAACGCTTGATGAAATACACACATTGATGGTAGTTATTATCAAAGAGAGACCACGTCCCACTTTGCCTTGCAGTTGTGTCAGAGACACAGGCTTAATACGTGTAGTTATCCCTGAGAACAATAGTGCATATTAACTATTGTGTGTATTAAACACAGCGCATAAGAGTCCCTAGTCAATTGGACCCACATGTTTGTAGGCTTTGTGGACTATAGAGTGGTTATAGAAAATCTTACAATCATGAGGTAGTCGTAGTAAGGCTTACAACCATGACGTGGTCGTAGAAAATCCTACAACTACTAGGTAGTCGTAGGAGTACTTACGACCAGATAGGGTGGTCATGGAATGATTTACGACCACATAGTTAAGCTTTTTCCTTATGAATGATAAGGGGTATACTTACGAATAATATGAAGGCATTGTTACCTACAATAACAATTATAGATAAACAATTTAATTAATTGAGGATTATTAGGTCCTTGTCATAACTGTAATTCAAAATAAAACGGAAAGAAAAATTAGCAATTGAATTCGTATACAAATTCCAAGAAACAATAACTGAAATTTGGAATAAAAATAAAAGAAACTTTGCAATTTGATTTCCATATGAATTTCAAAGTAAAATCCTAAATAACTAAAATTAGGAATAAATTAAATAAATTAAGCAATTTGATTTGTATACTGAACTCCAATAAAAATATCTAAAATCCAAGAAAGAACAATTGAAATTTGAATTTAGCAATTGCAATTTGATTTCCATCTAATTCCAAAGTAAAATTTGGAATAAATTAAATAAATTTTGCTATTTGATTTGTATATGAACTCTAATAAAAATAACTAAAATGTTGAATAAAAAATTATAATGAGTAAAGCACGAATAGTGTTAGAGGATACAAAAAAGAAGCCACCATGTTCGTTTTGAAGAGCTAGATATTCCCACATTAATAGGAGGAAAACAAGAAACAACTACACCGTTAATCATGGTCGGTCCAGATTATAACGACCTAGATTAAAAGGAGTCTGTGTCATGTACAATAAAATGGAAATTTGGAATAAAAAATAAAATAAAAAACAGTTTGATTTCCATATGAATTCCTAAGTAAAATATGTAAATAATTATAATTCAGAATAATTTTTTTTAAAAAATGGCACATAGATTTGTATACAAAATCCAACTAAAAAAACCAAAATCTGGAATAAAAGATAAAATAAAATCGCCGGTTTGATTTTGATACAAATTACAAGGTAAAATTCCTAAATAGCTGTAATGTAACACCCTGGCTATTCGGAGCCAAGATGTCACCTAAATAATCTAACATACAACCACAATGCGGAAGAATTAGAACACCTTCTCATCTAATGACAAAAAGAGATCAATATTCAATAGGACCATGTCATGAATATAGTCCGAATCTAAGCAATAACTATCGAAGGAATAATCAAAGATTACAAGTACTACTAAATTAACCATAACATAGCAATAGGTATCATTCATCATCTAAATTTATTTATTACAGTTCATCAATAACGAATGAAAGATAAAACTAAATCATAATCTTGGACTTGAATAGGGTGAAGTGAATGAGTAGTGCGTGTTTACTCCCTCCCAATAGAGCCAACATCAATAATCACCTAAAATAAACAAACAACGCAAGAATAAGTCCGAGACTCAGCAAGTACAATGAATAAATGGGACATACAACAAACATGATCAAGCCAACATCATTGAAGAATATGAATAAATCACAGAACGAATATTTGAATGAATGGAATGAATGGATTGAATAAAATGAAGGGACTACACACATGCATATACCGGTATTGCTAGTGACACACTCGTTGGTGTTCACCTAAGCCCGCATTTAACAAAATACGGGGATCCAAGTCCCGTATGAAGAACGTTTCATACGGGTGTCCCAATCTGCCCACATTGGAATGGTGGGTCTTACGTGCCCATACTGGAATTGATGGGTCTTTTTAATCCACTCCCGTGGATGAAACATGAATAATGGATGCATGGAATGCAGTATGTATATTGAAATCATGGAGATAACACATATGGAAGGAACATGAACATTAAATATTATCATGGATCTTAGAAAAACACAATATCAACATCAAGCATTCAACATTTTCTAATTATCAGAACATCAAAGTACTTGCCTTCCGCGATGCGACGCGTTAGTAGGCAATGCCGGTGCTCCTAAACCTGAAACCTCTCTACCTACACAATATATACTTGAAATAAGAACAACATATAACTGGACACTTCCATTAACATTCTACAACGCCTTCCCGACAACCCACAATTAACTAATTAGATCTAATCTGAAAACAGACGACACAATCATGGAACTGATTCTGGACAGCAGCACGGAATCACTCATATCTAACGATCTGAGACTCGGAACGAGATGAGCCCAGATCCTATGGAAACTTAACGAACATATCTACAAAAACCTAGTTGGTGAGATAACCCAATTCGGCCAAAATCAATATACTACAGGCAGATGAACTTAAAAGACAGATTTTGCCCACACGAAACGGATAGCAGTAAAGAACAGATCACAACTCTTGATCTACAACTCCGATTAGGGCGTTCTTTATCATTCTGGAAAGGTTATGAAAAATTATAAAATAACCTAGTTGGGTGGAAACCCTGAATTTGCCTTTAACATAAACATATCTTAAAAGACAAATTAACAGATCAATCACGTCAGAATTCTGGATAGCAGGAATGAAACTATCATAACTTTTGATCCGTATGTCGGAATTAGGTGTTCTTGGCGGCCACGGAAAGATAAAAACATTATATAGATATATTTAGGAGATGGGAATCCCCAATTCGGCTTCTAAGAACCCTAAATCGACCCCACAAGATACTGGACAGAATTGAACATCTACCGGCAGCAGAACGATCCAACCCAATTAATCGAATTCGCCTCTAATCATCAACAAACAATGGGGAAAGCACTTCGTTACCCTTGAAGATCCATGGGAAGACGATGATCTATCCTCGAAGAAGCTCCTCTCCTAGTCCCTTCTCCTTTCTTCTTCCAGATGGCCGGTAGCAGGGAGGGTGGCGTCGGGGAGAGGAGGAGCAGCAGGAGGCGGAGTACTGTAGCACGCCGCTACTGTAGCAAGGAGTGGCTAGGGTTTGGTCCCCTCCCCTCCCTTGCCTTCTAATGGGCTGCCAGCCCACTCATGGGCCTTGGGCCACTATGGCCGGCTCCTCTCCTCTCGAATATGGGTTGGTGGCCCATTCCTTTCCTAAAATTCTGAATTTTGAACTTAATTCCATCTCTAAACTTTGTTACAATTGATATTGAATAAATTTCTCTCTCCCGAATAATATTTTCTCCAATTGATTTTTGGAGTATTACATTCTACCCCCTTTAACAGGATTCGACCCCGAATCTAAACACCGAAATAACAAAAGAACAACTGCCTCTGAAACAAAACAACAATTAACACGCTCCGGACGTGAACACATCCGGATATGGCTCGCGCATATGAGACTCCAGCTCCCAGGTTGCTTCACGCTCACCTGGATGCACCCATGGCACCTCAATGGATATCAACATCTTATGCCCCAATGCTCATCCCGACCCCTCCAGTATACGTACCGGACGAGACTCAGACGTGGGGTCTTACTCAAAGGTCAACGGCTCTAACGAAACCTCAAATCCCAAATTTTTGAAGTTCTCACTTAACACCAGAACATACCAGACATTGCGTTCCTCGCGTATGGATATGAGACGGTCAAAGCGATATGCCAACTTCATAATCCATGCAAGCGCTTAAAACGAACCAAAGTACTGGACCAAACTCCCTTTGGTACGAAAACACACAACAAATGCCCGTAACCACCCCTCGGACATCGTTAAATGCCCAAGTCTTAAGCACATATGCCATGCCGTATGTCCACTCCGGGACCACATGCGCCATGAGCCGTATGCCCACGCCCGTGTCCCGCACGCGCTCATGCAGCGAAGGTTGATGCTCAAAATCAACCAACTCTTCATCTAACAATGGTCACCTCCTTTAAACAAGAATGCACAACATAACTGGTTCTTAAAGCACTAATTCACAAAGAGAATCCAGCTGAAAATAGAGAGTTCTCGTCGTAACCACGCAATACTAACTCTCCACCAAAAGGGTATAACCCCAAATATGACAATTCATCACGACAACAATCCCACTTTCTAAAAAGGCAGTTTACGATTGAATACCACGAAAGCTAAAGGAGAAATCACTCGAATGCCCAAACCAAATACTTCTTTTGGTTTACCTGAATTGGAAAGAATCAAACATGCCAACAATGCGCCAACTTAAAGTGCGGAAGACACCAGCCAACAACACAAAACTCAAACAAGAGACAAGAAAACGCTTCACCACCCGAGGAAACATCCTTTTTCTCAGTCTCTATTTTAGGAAATAAACCTCTCTCAAACCTTGGAATTCGAATTCATCGCTTACCACACGAGCTTAAACCTCTCAATTTAAACATCCTCAAATTATGCTTAAACCGAAATACATCATCCACACCATGGTGGAGAGACCCTATTGAATCCATCGAATACTCTAGGCAACTCATTCTACTGACGAAATTAACTTGATAGAAGGCATCCAAAGCTTCACAAAAATAGGTCCCACGTAATCACATTACCTCCAATTTTTCAGAATAACAACTCAGAATCCTCAGTACGTCCGCTCATGAACTACATCAGAAGGGTTCTATCAACAATCATTCCACTTCTCCGAATACTCCAGTTTTCTATCTCCTCTACACACAATCTTTGGGCGACCAAAAGTCTAGCATAAAAATGCAAAGCCCAAATTTAACCTCCAAAACCTCTACAACAAATTTCTCTTATAACAGATAGTGAAATCATCGGATTAAATCTCTAACATCCCCACAAATCTAATATACTCACTCATTGACATCATTAGGAATCACCCACACATTATCGCAATACTTTCCAATTGCGTTACTCAATAAAATTGATCAAGGTTTCCATACCTTCGATAATCCCCAACCTTTCAACATGAACTGAAGTTCTGGAATTTCGCTATACTATAGGTTCTACTCAGTCGTAACACTGTTCTGATTTACTTCGAAGCCAAACATTCCATTTGAATCAACTTTCCTCCAAGAGGTACATGTCAAAACCCATTCATCTTCTACTACTCCTCCAATAGCTTGGTAGCAAAATCTCACCACTACTATTACTTAATCACCACCAAACAGTTGCCAATTTATGCTTTGTAAAACTTTACAACATAAAACTGTTGATCCTTTCTCAAAAGAAAGAGGCGAATAAGGACAAGTTTCATCACATAGGAAAACGTTGCTCCTCATAGTGAGCACGAAACCAAAAGAAATAATCTGGTAATAAGGATCTTGGAAAAACGAAAGTTGAGTTCACAGTTGAGGGCACACATCCCTAAAAAAGGAGTAGCAAATAACTGCCAATAAGAAAAAGACATTGCGATTGAAACTCGACATCTCTTGAGTGGAAAGAGCAGAAAGTCTAGGAACGATTCAAATAACCACAAGTTACAAAACTTGACTCAAATTCTCAAATACTCCTACTGCACTCTTTCCTTTAACACTGAAATAAATCCTTTGACTAGCAACACTTTGCCACAACGAATAAGATAAGGTCTTTAGCCCAAACCACAAGAACTAATTAAGAACCAATACAATTCTTCAACACATTCTATTTGCTCGGAACAGTTCGACTACACATGAAACATGAGATCCAAATTATCTCAGCCACCAAACTCGAAACATTTTCATTTATGGGATTTCACGAGAAGCAAGCAGATTAAACTCCTCTTAAAGAAACCAACATAATTTTCTTTCTCTATAAAAGAATCAATATCACTCTCACATTTCTGATCATTTTATTAACATCAAAATCATACATTCTTGGCAAAATTCAACATTCCTCACTATTCCATCAATAAATTTTCCAAAAGAAACACAACAATCGTGACATAACATTTCTATCATCATAATAGGATTGCAATAACTACTTGCTCTGGAAAAACAAACCTAATGCTCAAGCCAAAATGTTGAAACAAAACTCTGCTAACAAGATCATATTAGTACATGACAATCTCACAAATGTACATCAATATAAATCTCTTACTAGATTTCATCCATTTAACTCTTCTTGACGCTCAACGCCAATATAGTACACACTAAATGCACTCTAGCCATTATCATAACAATTGATGATTATTTTAATCATGGAAGCATTCATGGTCTTACCTTTGTTTGCAATCACAAAAGCAGCTTATGAGTATAGACTCACTATTCTATCTTAAGTTCAGAAATTAGAACGAAATACCTTTAATCTTCAATAATATAGGATACATAAGACAAGGTTTCACAAGTTAGAACATTCACCTTCTTTTCATTTCTTAATACATATAGCATCAGTTTAGTATGGCAAAATTAGGTGAATCAAGCATTTGAATGAGTTCGTCAAGTATCTCAATAGAAGATATATTCAAGATTAATATTTACCAAGGCAACATTTGAACACATCCTTAATTTAACCATCACTAGCGGTTAGAATAACCGAAAAAAGGACCTAGATTCCAAATCATCTAACAAAATTAGCAGATTACTCAAACTTAATGATCAAACTGGTTCATTAACATTCCACACTTCTTAAGAACCATAGGTTCTGAATAGATATGGACAGACTCCTATTTACCCTTTATCATGTATCAAACACAATGACATTTTAAATTAATCAATTTCACCTTCATGGATGTTAGTTAAGAATAAATGGTTTGCGCCATGCTAACAACCCAACCTGGTAACTCATACCATAACAGTTTATTCGTTCGGATATAATCTCTCACTTAAACAAGATAAGACAAACACAAAAGGATTTTAACACTTTCTTTCAGAAAAGAGATGCTTTAAACTTCAACAATCGGAATGATCCAAAAGAAATACATGGAATCAAAGCTTTCTCACGTTAATGAACCGCAATGTAAAACTTTCATTACCCAAAATAACAAACGATTAAGTGAGTCATTCTTTTCCAATAAGAAAGAAGGAACAACCATGGAAATCTCATTCTCGCCAATTAACAACAATCACAAGTAGTAAAAGCAATTCAACAGTTGAAAGAAAAACAATAATTATTTCAGATAACTGTTAGAGACCCATTGAGACCAATCAACCACCACAGAACAAGAATTTGCCAAATTCAGAAATCAAGGAAGAGAACAACTTTATCAAACAACTCACGCTCAACACCTGAAACTATGGTACTTGGGGTAACTACTCCCCTAACCACATACCACGAACGGTGGTGTAACCTGGTGAATCCCAGAGTAACAACCACAACCTCAACTTCTTAACATATGTTATCAACACGTATAACCAATGTAATCAATTATGAATATATAGGATCATCTCATGATAATCATAGAATAAATACATAGATATAGGATATTACATCATATCATAGATTAACAACAAGAAAGATAGTACCGAAGCAATTCAACAATTGCTCAACAAATGAAACATAACAATAGAAATGCGGAAACAATAGATTACCCAACCCCACCTACTGTGCACAGTGTGTCATTTTAATATATTTCTATTAAGCACGGACCTAAAGCCCGCTCTGATACCAACTGTAACACCCTGGCTATTCGGAAGCCAAGATGTCACCTAAATAATCCAACATACAGCCATAATGCGGAAGAATTAGAACACATTCTCATCTAATGACAAAAAGAGATCAATATTCAATAGGACCATGTCATGAATATAGTCCGAATCTAAGCAATAACTATCGAAGGAATAATCAAAGATTACAAGTACTACTGAATTAACCATAACATAGCAATAGGTATCATTCATCATCTAAATTTATTTATTACAGTTCATCAATAACGAATGAAAGATAAAACTAAATCATAATCTTGGACTTGAATAGGGTGAAGTGAATGAGTAGTGCGTGTCTACTCCCTCCCAATAGAGCCAACATCAATAATCACCTAAAATAAACAAACAACGCAAGAATGAGTCCGAGACTCAGCAAGTACAGTGAATAAATGGGACATACAACAAACATGATCAAGCCAACATCATTGAAGAATATGAATAAATCACAGAATGAATATTTGAATGAATGGATTGAATGAAATGAAGGGACTACACACATGCATATACCGGTATTGCTAGTGACACACCCGTCGGTGTTCACCTAAGCCCGCATTTAACAAAATGCGGGGATCCAAGTCCCGTGTGAAGAATGTTTCATACGGGTGTCCCAATCTGCCCACATTGGAATGGTGGGTCTTACATGCCCATACTGGAATTGATGGGTCTTTTTAATCCACTCCCGTGGATGAAACATGAAATAATGGATGCATGGAATGCAATATGTATATTGAAATCATGGAGATAACACATATGGAAGGAACATGAACATTAAATATTATCATGGATCTTAGAAAAACACAATATCAACATCAAGCATTCAACATTTTCTAATTATCAGAACATCAAAGTACTTGCCTTCCGTGATGCGACGCGTTAGTAGGCAATGCCGGTGCTCCTAAACCTGAAACCTCTCTGCCTACACAATATATACTTGAAATAAGAACAACATATAACTGGACACTTCCATTAACATTCTACAACGCCTTCCCGACAACCCACAATTAACTAATTAGATCTAATCTGAAAACAGACGACACAATCATGGAACTGATTCTGGACAGCAGCACGGAATCACTCATATCTAACGATCTGAGACTCAGAACGAGATGAGCCCAGATCCTATGGAAACTTAACGAACATATCTACAAAAACCTAGTTGGTGAGATAACCCAATTCGGCCAAAATCAATATACTACAGGCAGATGAACTTAAAAGACAGATTCTGCCCACACGAAACGGACAGCAGTAAAGAATAGATCACAACTCTTGATCTACAACTCCGATTAGGGCATTATTTATCATTTTGGAAAGGTTATGAAAAATTATAAAATAACCTAGTTGGGTGGAAACCCTGAATTTGCCTTTAACATTAACATATCTTAAAAGACAAATTAACAGATCAATCACGTCAGAATTCTGGACAGCAGGAATAAAACTATCATAAGTTTTGATCCGTATGTCGGAATTAGGTGTTCTTGGCGGCCACGGAAAGCTAAAAACATTATCTAGATATATCTAGGAGATGGGAATCCCCAATTCTACATCTAAGAATCCGAAATCGACCCCGCAAAGTACTGGACAGAATTGAACATCTACCGGCAGCAAAACGATCCAACCCAATTAATCGAATTCGCCTCTAATCATCAACAAACAGTGGGGAAAGCACTTCGTTACCCTTGAAGATCCGTGGGAAGACGATGATCTCTCCTCGAAGAAGCTCCTCTCCTAGTCCCTTCTCCTTTCTTCTTCCCAATGGCCGGCAACAGGGAGGGTGGCGCCGGGGAGAGGAGGAGCAGCAGGAGGCAGAGTACTGTAGCATGCAGCTACTGTAGCACGGCGGCTACTATAGCAAGGAGTGGCTAGGGTTTGGTCCCCTCCCCTCCCTTGCCTTCTAATGGGCCTTGGGCCAGTATGGCCGGCTCTTCTCCTCTCGAATATGGGTTGGGGCCCATTCCTTTCTTAAAATTATGAAATTTGAACTTAATTCCATCTCTAAACTTTGTTACAATCGATATTGAATAAATTTCTCTCTCCCGAATAATATTTTCTCCAATTGATTTTTGGGGTATTACATGTAATTAGGAATAAAAATTACAGAAAAATTAGCCATGGATTTGTGTACAAATTCCAAGGAAAAATAATTGGAATTTGGAATAAAATTAAAATTTTAATTTGATTTCCATACAAATTCCAAAGTAAAATCTCTAAATAGCTAAAATTCGGAATAAATTAAATAAAATAGAATTTTGATTTGTATACGAACTTGAATAAAAATAACTAGTTTTTTGAATAAAAATAAAAGTTATAACAAGAATAACACAAATGATGTCAGAGGAGGCCACGAAAGAGTGCAATGGCATCGATTTGTCATGCAAAAAGACATTGACCCCCTAGGGAAGTGAAGAACCGAGGCAGCGACGATGGAGATGAGGACAATGTCGTGTTGCTCACCTTAGCCGTTCTACGAGAACAATGTCATGCTTCTCGCCAGAGCCATTGAAAAGAAAGACCAGATGTTAAGGAGCCATGGGTCGTGATTACAAGTGGTGAGCGTCGGCGTTGTTGAAGAAGTTAGTGGCCAAAGAAGCTCGATGATGGGAAAACCTTGACATAGAGGAGATGAAAACTATGCATTGATGATGAGCTATGGACAATATGAGGCCATCAGGTAGCTAAGAGTATGCCATCACTGGTGAAGGGCACAACGCCCCTAGCAATAATGAGAAGATTCTCCATATTGTTAAACGACTAAAGCAGATATGTTGGCATCAGTGAAGATGAGAGGTCGCCGTGGTTAGTGAGGAAGCCATAACGTTGAGTTGGTCAACATAGAAGAAGAGAAGTGACCGACACGAGAGAAGAATACATCAGACATATATAACATCTTGCATGTGTATATACATACATGCATTCCTACTAATAGAAGCACATGCGTATGAGGCAAAGGAATAAAAAACTTGGAGTAAAGATGATGAATAGGCTCGGGGCCACCGGAGAGAGCGTGACAGGTGTCCCTGGCAGGGATGGGCGACGGTTGCATGTGTATACGTGTTGATGTCACAACTGTTAGCATTAAGCAATGATTGGAGGGAAGTAGAAGATAACTATGAAGTAAAGTATTGCATTGGAAAGGGTAGCAGCTTAGAGGGATTGATCATGATTTGAGTTTGTTGTTGGAGGTTGAAGCAAAAAAGTTGTGACGACGAGAAAAGATACAAGACACACGGTTCGGTAGTGCAGCCGGTATGTGAGGATAGATAAGTTCAAGGTAGATCGTCCACGGTGAATCGGTGTATGCGTGAGTAATGTATTCTAATATCATGTAAACTAATAAGATAATTTGACGCACATATAATTAACGTATTGTTTGAGATTAAATAGAGATACATGTGCAAACATACAATTTGAAAAAAAAAACTAATAAAGTAAGAATAGGGGCATACGACTATATGATCTATACATGATGCAGAGTTGTTACGTTTGTAAGAACTCCAACAACTTATTATTCTAAATAAATTTTTTTTCTATCGAAGCTCTTACTTCAATTATGTTCCTCAACTTGTATTTTCTTTGAAGCTTCTATTGTCATTTTCAATGTTTAGAATATCTTAAAAAATCTAAATAGCCTATAAAGTATATAAATATATCCTCAAACATTTGTACAAACTTTGAAACCAATCTAACCGTACAAATTTGCGGTTACAATTACCAGGATGGACCTTGGTCATCCCTTGTGGTACTACGGTCCTGCCAAAAAATTAACCATATCCCGTACAGTTCGTAGTAATGTACCAAGCTTTTAGCTTCCTCATCTCTTGATTACTTAACTTGCTGGTCCGAATTGAGTACTAGTACGAACAGCCCCATCTCAAGATAGGTGTACCATTAGCGTCAAGAGAAAAGCAAGATGCCTAAATATTTATCTTTCCTTTTATTTTAAAGAAATTGGGCAAAAGAAGATGCCTAAATCTTTTGTAAGGCTGCTACCAATAGACAGTATCTTAGTACAGTTTCTTTAGTACATGAGAAGTATTAGAATACTATCTTCTCAATACATGGTTTCTTATGGTGTAGTATCTTAGGCTGTTTCATTTAATTACATGCATGATCTTTACTAGTATTTGAGCATTGTGGCCTATTTGTGCAATGTACTAAAGGAATACATGTTTGTTGACACACACAAACGTAAATACACGAGATCAATCACAATAAATTTTATGCGTTGGATTTTGAGACCGAACCGGTATCCATATTAGATACTAGAATACCCTCTCTCTTCATTAACTATGGTGCCATATCATCATTTTATTTACATAACAGACTTAAGATACCAGTCAGAGTAAAGCACTGAGAGCAGCCTAAATTGCTATTTTGATACGATAGTAATACCTAACCCGGCCTCATTTAAGAAACGAGGTACCGGAGAGCTCTACATAGACTACAGACAGAAAGCGCACACTCGAAGGTACGGACCAACAATTAATTGAACCAGATCGACCGACTGGTTAAACTTGTATCGAACAAAAAAAAAAGGCGTATAATTAACGATGCCATGAATAATCCTTGTCATAAATCATTAGTTCTAACTACTCGAGAGAATAAAAAAAGAAGTCGAGAAAGCGATTAAAATTCTTTGCAAAAGCGAAAGGCGACGGTTTGGGCGGCCGATCGAGACCTCCCTCCCTGTAGCATCGCCAAAGCGACCCAACCTCTGATCAATTTGGCGCATGGGTACATAGAGAAGCGAGCACTATAGATTTTACCTAACTATTCACTCGTGGGAATCAAGTTTTCCGTCCCCATTGTTATGATTGGCAGTACGTACACGCCTTTCCTATAGTAGTCTACTGTGATCGATAGCAACTTACTATTTTCTCCGTGCACTCTGTAACCTTATACTCGGTGGCGAAGTCAAAACCTCGAATGGCTATAATAATTTAAAATAAATATAGTTTTGTATTCTTATACAATCAAATTCATACATAAATAAAAAAATAAACCAAAGAAAACAAGAAATACAATGAAGATATCTCACTAATAGAAAGTGCATCCCCAAAAACATGTAAATATGATTCTAGTGGGTAACAACCTGTACATTAAAATTAGAAAAATTAGTGATACAATAGTAAATTGTACTTAAATGGTCATGAACATTCAAAATAAAAGAACCATACCACTAAGGCGCTAGCTTGAATCACGACTTTCACGATACAAATTCATTCTGCGAGATTTCATGCCTTGGAATGATCTTATGATTCTATCATCATCAATTGATTTAAGTATGTCTCGCTCGGTGTAGCACACCATCAAATCATTCAGCCACTCATCCGCTATCTTGTTGCGCAAATCTTTGGAAAGGCATACCCAATTGCTCGAGTTAGACCATTCAACAAATATGGCTTACTCACTTTATCTCTAATTTTATTAGCAAAATCTTCTATTGGTATGCGATGTGCTGGATTGGCAATAATTTTATCCGGATTAAATTCTAGTTGAGGCTTCTTTGGTTGAGGTGTGCTCTCATCAGTTGGTGGAGTACTACTTGAATTGCTTGCGAAGTAATTATGCAAAGTTCGTTTCTCCATTATTGCAAACCTACGAATAAATTGTTAATTGAGCATATACCACAATACCACACTATATTCTAACAAATTGCTAATCGACTAATTGAGGAATGAGTTATGAGTATACGGTATACCACTGTAGTAAGAGGAGGAGGCTTCACTCTTCATGCTTCAGCTCTCAGTAGATGACCATATGCCTAGCTAGATCCCAATTCACAGATCGATAGTCCACAAATCCTCAGCCAGTGCCCAGTCGGCCAGTCGGCTAGTCGCCTCCCCCCTCCCTCACGCCCACGCCCAAGTCCCAAAGGCCAGATCGATAGATCCAATTTCCAACTCACCTCCTGCCCTCCTCCTCCTCCGAGCTCCGGCTGGACCGGCTCCCATGCCCGGCAGCCCCACTAGGCACTGCCCTAGTCCAGAGGCCCGTCGGCCACCCAGATCTACTCCTTAGCTACTCTCGTCGTCGCCTCTGGCTCCCCCACCTGGCTCCTTGCCTCGGCCTCCCTCCTCGACCTCCTACGGCTACCGGCGACGCCGTGGACCGCGGTGGCTCCCTGCCACAGCTCCCTCCTGGCTCCTGAGCCTCGTCAGACCTTGGTGGCACACTACTGCACTAGCGCCTCGCTACCTACCTGGCTCTTCGTCGTCGGCAGCCGTCGCCATTAGCTGCCCTCAGGTGCACTTCTCCTCACTCAATTGATTTGGGAATTTTCCAATGGGGAACACTGGAATAGGGAACATGAGGTGGGAGTGTGGCCGTGTGAGACCAGTGGGAACGTGGGTGAATGTGAGTTGGGCCTGAGCTTCACTGCTTCGGCAAGGGAGCAAGGCCCACACGCTTTTGTTCCCTCTTGCACTCTTGCTCGGTTGCTCCTGCTTCTTCTTCTTGTTGACGCGGCCATGGTAGCCAGATGGCCAGAGCCGGGGGTTGGGGTTGGGGGGGGGGAGGGTTCCAGGTGTCGGTGGAGGGTAGGCTTCAACCTGATGAAGCCCCCCCTGCTGGATTCGCCCCTACCCGTTCTCTATGTAAGGCTAGCAGTTCATCTCTTTTAGAGCATCTTTAGTGTGCACTTAGGCGGTTACAAGAGCTGACGCACCCTTTCTGGTATCGACACCAAAGCCAAAACACACACTGGACACCAAGGTTCCAACCAAGATTCTCTTGGTGTCGATTCTAAGGACAAAAAAATAGGTGTCAGCGAATTGGGAGAGAGGGTGTGGGATGGGAGAGAGAAGTGATACTTCATCTCATTCTAAATATAAGTCGTTTTAAACATTGACACAGTATCAAATGTGATACTTTTATCATCAATTTCTACAAAATTATGTCGTTTCAAATAAAAATAGTTATACATTGTGAAAGTATATTTCATGATGAATCTAGTAATACCAATTTTGTGTTGTGAATCTTTATAGTTCTTTACACATTGATGGTAAAACATAAAATGTTTGATCGGCATAAATTCTAAAACGACTTACATTTGAAATCGGAGGTAGTATTTTATTTACTTGTGGGTCCCATTGTGGAGAGAGTAGGGGTACTAAACACTGGAGGGAAAAGGTAAACTTAGCACCTAGGTTATGTGGCATTTCTTAGCATTAGTACCGATATCCCACACTGTGGATGCCCTTATATTCTTCGATGTCGGTTCATAAATGCACGGATTGACAACTAGTTGATCTCTACTACTTATAAATTGGAGTTGGTGGTCATCTGTCCTCCCCTCCCTTTCTGATAAAATTGAGTGCCGATGTGTGGCCCCTTCTCTCTCTACGATCCAAAAACTTCATGCACGACTCCCTCTCGATTTGCTGCTTCCTTGCGTTCCTCTTAACCACCACCTATGCGCACTACACCACCACCTCCTTCTTCCTGTGCCACCGCCATCGCCCTTGCTAGCGGGTAGACCTCGCCATCGGTGCCACCTTTCCTCCCTCTCCTTCCCCTCTCTCTCCTCCCCATGCTATAGCGTCGTCGCTACCATGGCCCACCGTCGCCATCGCCAGCTTTGGCAATCGGCTAGCCTTGTCCCCAACCGGATATGGAGATCCAAGGCGACCTCCTCCACACAACCTCCTTTCCCTTCATCTGTTCCCCTTCCTCCACTCTCTCGCCTCATGTGTCGCTCCTCCCCTCATGCTTCCCACACCCCACCATCCTCCTCGCCTCGCCACAGTTTGTCGGTCACTGTTGTTGCCCTCCCCGCCACCCCACCCTCGCTCCTGCTTCCCCGCACACGCTTAGGACAAAAAAAACCCAGTGTGGCCCCGTGGAAGAGGGGCGGTTGCAACCCTGCCTGCGGCTCGGCGACGAAGGCCGATGGCCTCCATGAGTGGCCAGCAGCGACTGCGACTCGAGAGACAACAGCGACCTTGACGAGTGGGCCATCTACGACTGCCACCGCGACGCACATGAGTGGTGTGGTCCCATGGAAGAGGGGCAGCCGCAGCTCCATGTGCGTGGCTACGGGGTCGGCGGCCAGCGGCGACCATGAACCAAGTAGCGACCTCATCACAAAGGACAAAATTGGTGGCAAAGGGGTCCTCATAGGTGACGACGACATCAATTTCACTAGCGGAGATAGTGATCTCAGCATGGGTAGGTCAGCTCAATTAGTTATGAATTGAATTCCTTGCGATTCCATGCATGTTCTTCTTCTTTTTCTTTTACTCTAGAAATTGATTTCCAATGCGAGGTATGGCCGTAATATGTGATACATTTGTGCTTCGATTTAGCTTGATGAATTATTTATCTATTTGATGCAATTGACGTAGTGCTTAGTTACTTGTCTTATTTATTCCTGGATTAAGCATGGATGGTGGGGGAAGATGGAGAGGACCCCAAGAACCCTTGGGAGTTTCTACCCCTCTCCAACCTAGAAGGTGCTGTAATGATTCACAGTTTGGTTAGAACTTTCCTACTTGCTTAATTTATTAGATTGTTGGTATATTTCTAGTTGCAAGAATATATTCGCAATTGGTTGAGAGAGGCACTTTATTCAATTGATTAAACCATTTTGATCTGTTTCCTTGAGGTTTAGATGTGAATCGATTTAGATGTACTCGCATCAACAAAATGTTAGTTGCCTATGTAGTCCAATGCTAATTCGATGCTCAATATTAGTATTTGCTACAAATTGTAGTTCTTTAGGAAACTATGCATTGCTATGTGCAATTGGCTCATGTGTATGAGTGCATTCTGCAATTGCCATGTAGAAAAGATTGACTAAATATTATGGTCATGATTCTTGACTTCTTGACCATGTCAAATGCCAATTAGTGCTTAATCTAACTAAAGCAGCCGAACAAGGTATTTAAACAATCTGATAAGTTCTTGTACATTGGTGTTTGTTATGCACTTATAAAATCCTATTTTTCCATAGATTATTGTGTTGTATTGGTATTTGGATCCTAAGATGTCCGGAAGCAAAGTACAACTTGCATAAATCTGTAGGAAAGATGATACAACTACATGGTTTGGATGAAATCTTGAAATTCAATCACTTTATGCCCCCCTTCCACCGTGTTGTGCATGGCTTGTCTATGATATTCTAATATGATACATGTTTCATAATGATGTATGCATGTCATTAGGGTCAGTGATGGAGGATGAAGAGGCATTAGTGGTGTTGGTGAAGGCGAAGGATGGGTGCTCACGCCAAGCACCTGGACGCTGCACTACAGACGGTGTTTCGCATATGTTTAGTAAGTTGAGTCACATATTACTTTCTATCCTTCAATTTGGCCCATGATGATTGAACCCTCGTTGGTTCTTTGGGCAAATTTTTTTACCTGCAGTTCGATTTCCTGTCTTAGAGCATTTAGATATGTATAGTCAATGTTTGGATGCATATTTGTCGTAAAAATACCACACAATTGGTGATTTTTATAATTATGGATATATAATAGAATGCTTCTGCTGCTTAGGTTACCTATTTCCATCTCTTTCATTTTGTTACCCTTGTGGACATTTTCTTTTTTAGGGGATGAGTGGTGACAGTGTAAACAAGTGCTCATCTATACAAGAAACCTTTTTTTTTTACAATACTATGAGCTCACATGAACCCATCCATGCAATATTCTAACATTATATTATCAGTTTTATCACCGTTTTTACTAATCGATTTATCGAGATTAATCTCATAAGCTTCTTTTGCATGTTTTGCTTTCAGAGTTGAACTAAGGATTAAACATGGGTTCATACAATGTTAGAAGGCTGAAGATAACGTGGCTTAAAAAAAGGTTAAGTTAGCTTTTGCTTTTCGCAATTT
Organism: Phyllostachys edulis; assembly: GCA_036346405.1. NCBI lineage: Eukaryota > Viridiplantae > Streptophyta > Magnoliopsida > Poales > Poaceae > Phyllostachys > Phyllostachys edulis. Next base: position 16,536,463 of record CM070546.1, on the reverse strand, counting down.
CCCCCTTTTTAATTGTGCACATTGCCCTTTAGCTCATCCTTACTTCAAGGTTTGATTCAGTAATTGATATATAGGGAAGTGCAGTTGCATATGATGGCCCAAATGAAAGAATGCAAGCCTTTTTGTTTCAAGTTCAACCGATTGATTTTCAAACCCGCTAACTCAGATTATGCATTAGCTTTTTCTTCAAATTTTGTGGCTAATTATAATGCTTGGTATAACTAGGTAAGAAATTTTGAGTTGCGACATAAGTAAACTCAATTGCTTTGATGATATCTGCTTGATGGACATGTATGTGCCAACTTATCGTAATTTCTACTTGTTGTCTTTTTATTCACTGAATCTAATCGGTTTATGTAACACCTCAGCCCAACACGGAGCCCAGAATGCCACTAAACTAACTTAGCTATCAATTTTAACAACAATTAACACTAATTTACAGCAAGCATATCAAAGACAAAACCCGTCCACGGGTCACAATAACATGATGATAACAATAAAGAAAATCATGGATAAACAACTCATAGGAAACATGTGTCGGGACCTCGGATATGCAGCCCCGGGACCCTCTGTGTATACTGACTTAGTCCCATGATCAGTAGCTAGCTCACACAGTTGCAACATAGATGAAATCATATCCATACAACAAAATTAACGATGAAGCAGACAATTCATATTACTTAACAGCAAAAGGGACCTTATGGTCAAGGTTTTTACAGAGCTTTGCCTCGCAGGGCTAAAGTCAATAGAGTACAACATGTAGCGGAGAACGAAACAACTCGTGGAGGCCATCCGATATGCCCATAGGCAATTGAGTGGAGGACGTGGCCTAGTCTGCATGGTCTTCGAAGTAATCCTCGTAGAACTCGGTGCTCTCTGGTTCTTTTTCGACGGCTGATCAACAAAGGGCGTATAGCTGTGAGTACATAAAGTACTCAGCAAGTCGTAGGGAACAGTATGCGTGTAGTATTCATGCAAGGCTTGACAAGGATAACTCTATGTTTAATTTGTGGAAAGTAGTACTGACAGTAAATACAGTAAGTAGATTGTAAAGCACAATTTGAAAGATTAACATAAGTAATCAAGTTTCCTTGAAACAACTCGTGAACACCTTGTTCATTTCCCAACCAACGACCACGACCAAGTCGACTACTCAAAACCAACCACAACAACATTTTGAGAAAATCGACCCCTCGTGTGAAATCACCAAGCATTGTCCATAACTGGGGACACGGCTATTTGAATAGTTTTATACTCTGCAGAGGTTGTACAGCTTGACCCACAAGAGATAATTATCTTATACTGTCCGCCCACACACTTCCGAGGTGTGCGACTAAGAGATTATCACAAGGCCTTTACAAAGCTCTGTTTTGACTTGGTTCTGCTGGCTAAGGTTTCGATATTCTAGACCACCGCTTGTGCCATGTGAATCCCTCTGTAAACTTGGAGATCACACCACCACGACAGAACCAACCCAAAATATTGCTAATTAGTTGGTCAGGTCCACCCCATCTTGGATATGTGGTTGTACAGTATGGCCTAGATCAATGGCACACAAAGTTAAGTCCTAAGTGGTTGCTCAGGCAAGACTACCACATCCTGATGTGCTTCCTACACCCACCTTCACCACCGACCACTCGCCCAAGCATAAATAATTTTTGTTCAATCTGGCCAAATGGCAACCCTTGCCATGGCACAATAATTTTTAATAATAGTGGCCGCGCCACAATTTCATATATCATTAAGTCAAATTTATCATCAATGAATCATGTGATCGAGAGACATCACATAACTAAAGCAGGATTAAGCATAATACGCACCTACGTTGGTATTACAATAATGTCCAACTAAGATTACCCAACCTATGGTGTCCAAGGGTACATGTCAACATGTCGTTCACAATTATTCGAGGAGTCATACTGCCAAGTAGGTGTTTAACTATTCCCAAAACTATTTTTATACAACTAGCCATGCATGTTGATACAAAACAATATAATTTTATAAACTTGGTACAACATGATCAAAGGTCTACGACTTGCCTTCATTGAAGAGTTGAGATGCTTCGGTCGAGGCCGTCGGGTCCAAGAACTCTTCAGAGAAGCCAGAATCTATACGTGCGAAAAGAGCCAAATAAATAAAACAACTCCAATTAAAAATCCAAAAATATTACCAAACTAGAACCGAAGGGAAGGTATTGAAGTTAGAAATTTGAACACTCAAATTGGAGTTCGAGCGAAGGAGAACGAGCTCTCGGAAGATTTGAAATCATAAGGTCGGAAGGAGGTTCAACGACCTGGTCAAAAGAGGTTCGACTGGTCGGAAGGAATGATTCAACTACTCAATGTGGTCAAAAGAACACGAGGGAGAACAGGGCACGGGGAACTCACCAGGATCAAGAGAGAGAGACTAGAGGAGGGGGTTGCAGGAGGTCAGTGAACGACGAACGGTGGTCGAAGACGGCGCGGGCGCTCCAACGAACTCTTTAGTGGCAAAGAGGTTGACAACGGCAAGCAAGCGCCCAAATAACTCTTCAATGTGCAAAACTTGAAGCACTAAACAGGCGAGAGCGAGAGAAAGGAAGAGTTGAGGGGGAAACAAGAGGAGGTAGAGGGCTTCTTGGTGGTCCATTTATAGAGGAAGGAGAGGGGACGGGCGACAAGATGGAGCAGCGGGATTCGCGGCGGCGCGGCATGGGCGCACAGCCGACAAGTGAAAGAGGGGATGGGGGCAGGTAAGAGAGGAGACAAGAGGGGGAACGGGCGCATTAGAGGCAATAGTATTTAATACGAAACAACGACATTTAATGCACGAGGACTTTTGCGATGAGAGGACGAAAAGGGTGAGCAGGGGGGCTGACCGACGGGGCTGGTCGAAACTGAGAGAGTGGTTGTGACCAAGAGAGTGGTCGTGACCGAGAGAGTGTTCGAAAGGAATGGGCTGACAGGAATTCGGAACAAATAGAGAGAAGGGACTTCAAATACCAGAGAACTCCAATAAACTCAAAATAAACCAAATTCACATTAATTGAAGTTTGATTAATTCATATTAAATCGCTTTTTATTTTCAAATCTCCAAGTTAAGCTTTAGTAATTCAACAAAACCAAATTGTTATTTTTATTTTGAAAATTTCAAAAACTCCTGAAAATTGTGATGTTATAGCATGCCAAAATAATAAACGAGGATTAACTCAATTCCAAACCAATGAAATCTATTTAATGAATAATGAACTAAGGCTAAGCAATAATATCAATTTTTAATTATACTTTATCACACTAATAAACTGTCTCATGATCAATAGTCCTTGTAATTGAGTAAATGATGTGAATCCAAGTGTGTGCTAGTGCTTCCCATGAGCAACGTCATCAACGGTCACCTAAAAACAATAGTAGAGCAAGGGTGAGTTCACGACTCAGCAAACACAATAATAAACAATGAACAACTCTTAATCAGCAGTAAACAATATCATCATCAACATCAATTGTTCTCTTTTCTTTATTTTCTTGCTCAATCATTTGATTCTCTTATCTTTATTCTCATACCCATTTATCAAATACTTTTCATTCAATGCATCTCTACACTAGATGTCCAGATGTACTTCTTTCACGTATACCAGTATAGCGTGAGTGAACACTTACGATAATGTTCACTCTCAAGCCCGTCCTCTCCAAGGATCAGGGACCTCCTCCACTCCCGTGGAGTTGTGATCAACATGATCACATTCTTATATGCAATGATGTTTATGAATGCACCACTATTAATAGATCCATCATTATTAACATTATCCAATATTCTCATGGGTTAAGTACATTGTTCGTCCCTCAACTATACCTGATGATTAATTTTCGTCCCTCAACCGAAATACCGGATATAACGACCCTCTAAGTATCAATACCGGACAAAAGAAGTCCCTCCGTGCGTTCCAAAGTGGTTTTGACCAGTGTTACGTGCCACGTGGAAAAAAAAATCATTTCCCCCTGCCAACCAAGCGTCCACGCTGGCAAACACACGCAGACAAGGGGGCGGGGACTGCCACAACACCGTCAAGCTCATTGCCAAGGTGACCATGGCCAGCGAGGCCGTGCCACCACATCATTCGCCGAGACTAGTAGACCAAGACTGAACTTGCACCTAACGCTTCATCACCATTGAACCCCACCTCTCCCTCGCCGGTGTTGTTCTTCTATAGTTCTATCCTTGTCGCCACCCGCCACGCTCCAACGCCACGGAAGTCCGGAAAGAACTTGGCGGCGATCAAGAAATGGATAGAGATTATATGCAAAAGCTTAGCGAGAAACGGAGATCGGGGAAAGAATGTGCAAGCACCAGAATCTGGGTATCAAGAGATAAGATTCATCAACCAAACGAAGATGGAAGGTCATGCCGCCGGTGGACGCTGACCTCGTGGAGGCGCCCCGGGCGGAGGTCACCGCCGGCTTTGGGGTCCTGGCGGAGGGAGCAGTTGCGGATGAAGTGCTTGTAGACCG